>CM066601.1:9040068-10251539 GCA_033816785.1 Picus viridis
CAGCCGCGGGTCCCCCTCCTGCAGCCGCTGCTCGGCCGGCACTTAAAGATCATTAGAGGGAAGACTTCAAGCAGATCACTGCACGTTGGGCTTTCAAGTTGGGACTTGAAAAGACCGTGTGGGCCCCGCTAAAAGGCGGCAGCAAAAAGGGATTCTCTGCCTTTGAGCTTAATTTATTCTGAAGAGGAAAGGCCATCAGCTTCAAGCTTTCTCTCCTGTTTAATTTTTTTTTTTCTCTCCCCTCCTCTTAAGAGCAAAGGAAAGAGAGGAAAAAAAGGGCTAAAACAGCCCTCTGAAGTCCAGCACTTATGGCAAAATCATTGTTTAATTACCGACTCGTTTAATCCTCAGCGGGAGGGCGAGAGGGTGAAGGGAGCCGGGAGCCAGCTGCGGCTTGCTGCTGCGTCTCCTGTAGCTATTTTCCAGCCCTCCCTTCTCCCACAGAAGTGTCAGGGTTGGAAGGGACCTGAAGGATCACCACAGGGCAGAAGTTCCTCCTCCTGCTGAGCTGCAACCTCCTGGGCTGCAGCTTCCATCCCTTGCTCCTCGGGCTCCTTTCAGGGGGTCAGGAGCTTGCCACAAGTCTTTGCAAGTCAGGTTAGCTTCCATCTCCTGCTTGCTGCCAAGGAGCACTCCACAGAGGTCATTCTGGTGGAGGGAAAAGCTTTGGGTCTTGGCCCCTCGTGCTCTGCCTCCATTTGCACCTTGCCAGGCCTGGGGTTCCAAACCCAAGATCCTCTCCCAGCTTTCTGGTGCTGGTTTAGAATCACAGAACTGTCAGGGCTGGAAGGGAGCTCAACACTCAGCCAGTCCCAACCCCCTGCCATGGGCAGGGACACCTCACACCGCAGCAGGTTGCTCACAGCCACCTCCAGCCTGGCTGCAAACACCTCCAGGCAGGAGGCTGCCACCACCTCCCTGGGCAGCCTGGGCCAGGCTCTCACCACCCTCCTGGGCAACAACTTCTTCCTCACAGCCAAGCTCAACCTCCCCACTTCTAGTTCTGCTCCATCCCCCCAGTCCTATCCCTCCCTCACACCCTCCAAAGTCCCTCCCCACCTTGCTTGCAGCCCCCTGCAGATCCTGGAAGGCCACCAGAAGGGCTCCTGGGAGCCTTCTCCTCTGCAGCCTGCACAGCCCCAACTCTCTCAGGCTGTCTGCAGAGCAGAGCAGCTCCAGCCCTCTGCTCCTCCTCCTGGCCCTGCTCTGGACACCTTCCAGCCCCTCCAGAGCCTTCCTGGCACAGAGGCTCCAGAGCTGGCCCCAGAGCTGCAGCTGTGGTCTCAGCAGAGTGGAGCAGAGGGGCAGAATCCCCTCCCTGGCCCTGCTGGCCACACTTCTCTTGCTGCAGCCCAGGCTCTGCTTGGCTCTCTGGGCTGCAAGTGCTCCCTGCTGGCTCCTGCTGAGCTTCTCCTCCCCAGCCCCCCAAGGCCTTTTCTCCAGGGCTGCTCTCCAGCCCAGCCTGTAGCAGTGCCTGGGATTGCCCTGCCCCAGCTGCAGGACCCCAGAGGCAGGACCCCAAATGCAGGACCCCAGAGGCAGAACCTTTCTTCCATCTCTTCCCGCCCAAAGCAGAGTTACACACACCTGCAGCTCTGTCAGCTCTCTCAGGGCAGGACAATGCATGCAGCAGTTCTGGGGGCACTGGAAGCAACCCGAGGGGCATCAAGCAGCTGGAGCAGCCTGGAGAGCAAGGCTGCTGCTGCAGCTCCTGCCTGGTGCTGTCACTTCTCCTCTCAGGACAGCAGAGCTAACAGGATGCTCTCTGCTGGGCTGGAGGAGCTGACAGAGGCTCTTGTGTCTCTCTCCACATTCACTTGGAAAGCTCAGATGGAGCAAGCAGAGACTATTTCTGGGCTGCTTTAGCCTCTTCAGAGCCAGGTGTCCCCTCCACAGCTCCAAATCAGTCCTAACTGTCTTAGAGTCATTGATTTACAACCAGCTGCTCCCTTCCTCCCCAGCTTGTTTGCTTGGGCTGAGACAGTTTTGCATCAGTGAGAGGCAGGATGGTGGTATCCAGGGGCGGAGTTGAGCACACTGAAGCCACCCCCAGGTCCTTCAGCTGCTCATTTCCACGGATTGGGAACCAGTGCACCGTGGCAAACCTCAAGTGCTTAGCACACAGAAGAGAAGCCCAAGGCGGTGGTGGCCTGCAGAGCTCAGCTCTGGTGCCCCCAGCTGCTCAGGCCTGGGCTGAGACCCAGCAGGTTTGTTTCATATGAGTGGGGAAAGCTGTGAGATTGTGAAATGCCAGCATGGCTGGGATGGAGGGGAGCTCTGGAGGTCATAAAATCAAGCAGGATGGGAAAGACCCCAGAGATCATCAAGTCCAACCTATGACCTAACCCCTGACACCTCCTGACAGCTAAGCCATGGCTCCAAGTGCCACATCCAATCCCCTCTTGAACACCTCCAGGGATGGTGACTCCACCACCTCCCTGGGCAGCACATCCCAATGGCCAACAACTCTCTCTGGGAAGAACTTTCTCCTCACCTCCAGCCTAAACTTCCCCTGGCACAGCTTGAGACTGTGGCCTCTTGTTCTGCTGCTGGAGGCCTGGCAGAAGAGACCAACCCCCACCTGGCTACAACTTCCCTTCAGGCAGTTGGAGAGAGCAATGAGGTCTCCCCTGAGCCTCCTCTTCTCCAGGCTAAGCAACCCCAGCTCCCTCAGCCTCTCCTCCCAGGGCTGTGCTCCAGACCCCTCCCCAGCCTCCTTGCCCTTCTCTGCACACCTTCAAGTCTCTCAAGGTCCTTCTTGAGCTGAGGAGCCCAGAACTGGACACAGGACTCCAGGGGTGGCCTCAGCAGTGCTGAGCACAGGGCACAAGGACTTCCCTGCTCCTGCTGGCCACACTCTGCCTGCTGCAGGCCAGGATGCCCTTGGCCTTCTTGGCCCCCTGGGCACACTGCTGGCTCATTTTCAGCCTACTGTCAACCACTCCCCCCAGGTCCCTCTCTGCCTGGCTGCTCTCAGCCACTCTGCCCCCAGCCCCTAGCACTGCCTGGGGTTGCTGTGGCCAATGTGTAGAACTCACTCTGCCAAAATCCACAGTGCCCTGAGCTGGGGGAATCTCACCCAAGCTTGTCCCTGGCCCAGGCTGCTCAGGGGGTGATGGAGTCCCCATCCCTGGAGGTGTTTCAGAGCCAGATGGATGTGGTGCTGAGGGAAGTGGATCAGTGGCAGTGGCTGAGCAGCAGAGGTGGTGCTGGGAGCTCTGGGGGAGTGCTTGGACTTGATGAGCTCAGAGCTCTCCTCCAATCTCCCCAGCTCTCTGAGTCTATGAAAATATTCTGCCCTCCAAAAGCAAGAATCACAGACTGCTGGGGGACCTCTGGAGATCACAGAAGGATAGAATCAGAGAATACTTCAGGCTGGACTTGTTGAATGCCATCCTGTTGGCCTCTGCCCATCTGTGCAGCCTGGCAAGGTGCCTCTGCAGAGCTCTCCTGCCCTCTGACAGCTCAACTCCTGCCCCCAGCTTGCTGTCATCTGCACATTCCCTGCTGATGGACTCCATCCCCTCCTCCAGATCATCAATAAAGACATCGATCAGGCTGGGGCCCAGCACTTGGATGTGTTCAGTCTCCTGCCCTTGACCTCTGCCCATCTGTGCAGCCTGGCGAGGTCCCTCTGCAGAGCCGACTTCCCCTAAGCCCAAAGCTTCCAGCCTGCTCCCCTCGGCCTCTGTGCCCTTCAGCAGAGTGCTGCTTGGGAGGCAGTGGATTGACAGCCCTCCCTGGGTGCTGCTGAGTGGGGTCTGCTCCCCTGCAGCAGAGCCTTTCGCTGTTCCCCCAGCCCGGCTGGGTGCTTGCCGCCGGCTCCGGCGCTCGCTGCACACACACACCAAACCCACACGGGAGGGAAACCCATTTGCAAGATAAGTGGAAGGGAAAATGTAATCCCTGAGTGGAAGGAAGGGGGCTTTGAAATGAAGGGGGATAATCCTTTTGTTGTCACTTACAAATGCACTTTAGTGCAGCATTATCTGAGCAGGAGAACAGAGAACCCTTCGCTCAGCCAACAAATCCACTGCAGCACCCTCTGGGGTGCCTCCCCCCAAAATGCGTCAAACCCAAGTGGCAGGCAGCAAGGCGGCCTCTGAGCCTCCCTAGGCTGGTGGAGAGGCTCTCAGTGAGCCTCAGACTCAGCAAGGCGGCCTCTGAGCCTCCTCCCTAGGCTGGTGGAGAGGCTCTCAGTGAGCCTCAGACTCAGCAAGGCGGCCTCTGAGCCTCCCTAGGCTGGTGGAGAGGCTCTCAGTGAGCCTCAGACTCAGCAAGGCGGCCTCTGAGCCTCCCTAGGCTGGTGGAGAGGCTCTCAGTGAGCCTCAGACTCAGCAAGGCGGCCTCTGAGCCTCCCTAGGCTGGTGGAGAGGCTCTCAGTGAGCCTCAGACTCAGCAAGGCGGCCTCTGAGCCTCCCTAGGCTGGTGGAGAGGCTCTCAGTGAGCCTCAGTGTCAGCAAAGCAGCCTCTGAGCCTCCTCAGCCTGGTGAAAAGGGTCTTAGTGAGCCTCAGAGTCAGCAAAGCAGCCTCTGAACCTCCTTAGGATGGTGAAAAGGTTCTCAGTGAGCCTCAGTCTCAGCAAAGCAGCCTCTGAACCTCCTCAGGCTGGTGGAAAGGTTCTTACTGAGGTTCAGAATCCTGCTGGAGTCGTTCTGACCCTTGTCAAAGGAGAGAGCCTTGGCTGGAGCCCAGCTGAAAGCTGTTGGTTGGGATTCTGGAGGCAGTCTGAGGGCTTTAGCTGTCTACCTGCCCTTGATTCTGCATTCAGATGGGCAGTGGAACTCTGCCTGAAAGTGCTTGGAAACTCACAGAGATCAATCTCTGCCCCAGGGAGCTTTCAGTCAGGGCTAGAAGAGCTTCTTCCTTCTGCTTTCAGCGTGCTTTCCCTTCCTGTCGGTGGCAGATTCCTCTTGGCAGGTTCAAACCCCCTGACTTGTGCAGGGAGATGCTTGCAGCCTGTGCAGAGTGTGGGCTTGGTGACCTGGGTGGCCAGCAGCCAGGCCTGACCCGCGCTGGGAGAAAGCAAAGCTCAGGGCTTACAGCCCAAAGCCTTGAGCAGCTATTTTCAGCTGCTGCTAGAGTCCCTGAGCTGCTGCAGGCATTGATTCTTGGGGGCCTCTGAAGTGAGTCACAGAGAGGCTTCTCCTCAGGTTCATTTCAGGGAGCAGCCCAAGCTCAGGAGGTCTCTCAGCACATCTCTTTGTTCCCTCTGCTTTCACTGCCTGCAGGACCCAGCCTGCAGCCAGCGGTGCAAAACTGCCTTAGGCTTGTCCTTACCTCCTGGTGTGATGCAGTTTCCCCCCCCAGGGTCCCATGGGATGTCACAGGCAGGATATGCTTCCTGATCTGTGGCTCCAAGCCTGGAGCTCCCAGCAGCCCCAGAATCCCACCATGGAGTGGGTTGGAAGGGACCCCTGGGGATCTTCCAGTCCAACCCTGCCTGCTCCAGCAGGGTCCCCCCAGCAGCTGGCCCAGCACCACAGTGCCCAGGGGGGTTGGAAGCTCTCCACACCAGCACACTCCACAACCTCTCTGGGCAGCCTGCTCCAGGCCTCCAGCAGCCTCACAACAAACAACTTGCTCCTCCTCTTCACCTCCAGCCTCCTGGCCTCCACTCTCTGCCCACTGCCCCTTGGCCTGCCACTGGGCACCACTCAGCAGAGCCTGGCCCCAGCCTCTTGCCCCCCAGGGGCCCTTCAGCTCTTGCTGAGCATTGCTCAGCTGCCCTCTGGGGCTGCTCTGCTGCAGCCTCTCAGCCCCAGGCCTCTCAGCCTTGGCTGCTGCCAGAGCTGCTCCAGGCCCCTCAGCAGCTTCCCAGCCTGCCCTGGACTCTCTCCAGCCCTTCTCTGGCCCTCTGCACCTGGGCAGCACACAGCTGCCCCCAGGGCTCCAGAGGTGGCCTCAGCAGGGCACAGCAGAGGGGCAGCACAGCCTCCCTTGCCCTGCTGCTGCCCACACTCTTCTCCATGCCCCCAGGACCCCCTTGGCCTTCTTGCCCACCAGGCCACCTTGCTGCTGCTGGGCAGCTTCTTGTCCCCCAGCACTGCCAGCTGCTTCTGCTTGCAGCTGCTTGCCAGCAGCTTCCCCCTGCCCTGTGCTGCTGCAGGAGGTTGTTCCTGCCCAGGGCTAGGACCCTGCCCCTGGACTCCTGCAGCCTTTCCCATGGATGTTATCCCTTTTGGAATAATTGAGTTGCTTTTAATGAAACAATTGTAGGTGGTAAAATCTCTCCTGCAGGCATTGCCATTAGAGGGGGGAAAGAAACGAATTTGAAGCTCATTATGAAGCACATGAATGTTATTTTCCTATCCTGAAGTGAGTTTTGGTTGGCTAAACGCTGCTCCTCCTGGCTGATTCAGCTCTGGCTGGTGAGTCAGTGGGGAAACTGAGGGCAGCCAGACCTCAGCTGTCTCCATGGCGTGGTGCTGCCTCCTAAGTTGAGTGCAGCCTCAGCAGGTTTGCTGCTGACACCAAGCTGTGTGGTGCAGCAGACAGCTGGAGGGAAGGGATCCATCCAGAGGGACCTGGACAGGCTGGAGAGGTGGGCACAAGCCAACCTCAGGAGCTTCAACAGGACCAAGGGCAGGGTCCTGCAGCTGGGTGGAGGCAATGCCAGGCACAAATCCAGGCTGGGCAGGGACTGGCTGGAGAGCAGCCCTGAGGAGAGAGACTTGGGGGTGCTGGGGGAGGAGAAGCTCAACAGGAGCTCTCAGGGTGCACTTGCAGCCCGGAAAGCCAATCAGAGCCTGGGCTGCAGCAGGAGAAGTGTGGCCAGCAGGGCAAGGGAGGGGATTCTGCCCCTCTGCTCAGCCCTGCTGAGACCCCACCTGGAGCACTGCCTCCAGTTCTGGAGCCCCTATTGCAAGAGGGATCTGGAGGGGCTGGAAGGTGTCCAGAGCAGGGCCAGGAGGAGGAGCAGAGGGCTGGAGCAGCTCTGCTGTGAGGACAGACTGAAGGAGTTGGGGCTGTTCAGGCTGGAGAAGAGAAGGCTCCCAGGTGACCTCATTGTGGCTTCCAGGATCTGCAGGGGGCTACAGGAAGGCTGGGGAGGGACTGCTCAGGATCTCAGGGAGTGACAGGACTAGGGGGAAGGGAATGAAGCTGGAGGTGGGGAGATTGAGGCTGGAGGGGAGGAGGAAGTTCTTCCCCATGAGAGTGGTGAAGCCCTGGAATGGGTTGTGCAGGGAGGTGGTTGAGGCCCCGTCCCTGGAGGTGTTTAAGCCCAGGCTGGATGAGGCTGTGGGCAGCCTGCTCTAGTGTGGGGTGTCCCTGCCCATGGCAGGGGGTTGGGACTGGTTGATCCTTGTGCTCCCTTCCAACCCTGACTGATTCTGTGATACTATGATACTAAGGAGCTTATGCCATGGATGATGGGAAGGACACAGGAACAGCACTAAGCTGCCTCTAAGCCTGTTGTCTTCCAGCTTTTCCCATTAGGAAGCACAAAGGAAATCCCAGTTCGCTGCCTCCTGGAGCCTGCCGCTGGTGTAATCTGAGGCTAATCCCCTCCGACAAGCCCCGCCGGCTGCCCCCGGGGCCGCCCTGACACGGGGGTCCTGCCTCCTTGGGAGCTCCCCAGTTAATCCGGGTGTGGAGCTGGCTTCTTCCAGGCCACGTGGAGCTCGGCAGCAATTGGAACCGAGTGTCCACTGCTAAGCGGTGAGAAGCACCCAGGGAAAACGCGAGGTGTTCCCATGCATAGCAAATGTCTTCATTAGCATCAAAGCTGCTCCCGGGACGCCGGCATGACCTTGCAGTCATTAGAAGCCGAGGTGTGTTATGACTTGAGTTTGGAGGGACTTGCTTTACAACCTGCAATCTAATTAGTGCTGCCTCTGCTAATTGCTACATATTGCTGAGGACCATAAAAATAAACGGGTGATTGATGCCAGCTACTGCCCAGGCTCAGCCTGAGCTCTGCTGTTCAAGTGGGAAGGGAAGTTCCCTGCCCTCAGCAGCAGCAGTCATCTCCTTCCCTTCCTTGGCACCCTGTTGAGGTGCACCTCTTGTCCCCCTGGGTGTAAAGAAGGTGGTTGGATGGGGGATGTGACCACAGGGCTCATCAATGCCCTTAGTGAGGCTGGAGGCTGTGGGTAGAATGATGGGGGCCTAAAAGAAAGCTGGGGAGGGACTTTGGAGGGTGTCAGGGAGGGATAGGACTGGGGGGGGTGTGGGTGGGTGGAGCAGAACTAGAAGTGGGGAGACTGAGATTGGCTGTGAGGAAGAAGTTGTTGCCCAGGAGGGTGGTGAGAGCCTGGCACAGGCTGCCCAGGGAGGTGATGGCAGCCTCCTGCCTGGAGGGGTTTGCAGCCAGGCTGGAGGTGGCTGTGAGCAACCTGCTGTGGTGTGAGGTGTCCCTGCCCGTGGCAGGGGGTTGGGGCTGGCTGAGCCTTGAGCTCCCTTCCAGCCCTGGCAGCTCTGTGATTCTATGAATTGCAGAGTGAGTTTGACTGGAAAAGACCTTGAAGCTCATTGAGTCAAACCATTCCCTAAGGCTAACTCTACCTGGTGTCCCTCAGCACCACATCTCTGCATCTTTTAAAGCATTTCCAGGGATGGGATTCAACCACCACCCTGGGAAACAAATTCCAGTGTTGGAGAACCTTTTCAGGGGAGAATTTTCTTCTCATGTCCAAGCTGAACCTGCCCTGGGGCAACTTGAGGCCATTCCCCCTCATCCTATCTCCCTTGTTCCTTGGGAGAAGGGCCCAACCCCAACCTGGCTCCAGCCTCCTTGCAGGGAGTTGTAGAGAGCAGTGAGGTCTCCCTCAGCCTCCTTGCCTGAGCTTTCCAACTGAAACAATTCTATGACTCTATGATTTTATCCCCATGTGCCTCTGTGTCCTCCCCACAAAGCTAAAACCTGTGCTCTGGGGGCTGAAGGTCTTAGCATGAAGTCTCTGAGTAAGCTAAGAGCAAGGGATGGGTTGACCAAGGAACACTTTCTGCAGGAGGCTGTGCTCCATGAGGGGGATGGATAGATGGATGGATGGATGGATGGATGGATGGATGGATGGATGGATGGATAGATGGATGGATAGATGCTCATGGGTAGAGGGTACTGAGTACTGATAACAGAGAAGAGTTTTGTCCTCAGCCTGCCTTGCTGGTGAGCAGTGAAGTAAGGTGAGCTGGGGTTAAGTGAACAGACCCGACAGCAAAGGTGACAGAACCAGAGCTGATGTGACCAACCAGAGCACTGGGTCCAGTTCTGTGCTCCCCAGTTGCAGAGGGACAGGGAAGTGCTGGAGAGTGTCCAGGGAGGCTGGGAAGGTGCTGAGGGGCCTGGAGCAGCTCTGGCAGGACCAAAGGCTGAGAGGCCTGGGGCTGAGAGCCTGCAGAAGAGCAGAGAGGAGAGAAGATGGAGAAGATCCAGTGGGGATCTGATCAATGCTCAGCAGGAGCAGAAGTGTGGGAGGCAAGAGGCTGGGGCCAGACTTTTGTGAGTTCTTCTGCCCTCTCCTCTGCCCTAGGGTGAGCACATCTGGAAGCCTGGATACAGTTCTGGGCTCCCCAGATCAAGAGAGGCAGGGAACTACTGAAGAGAGGCCAGTGGAGGCTCCAGAGATGCTGAGGGGAGTGGAGTGCCAGACCAAGGGGCAATGGACACAAACTGGACCCCAGGAGGTTCCATGTGAAGAGGAGGAGCAAGTTGTTTGTTGTGAGGCTGCTGGAGGCCTGGAGCAGGCTGCCCAGAGAGGTTGTGGAGTGTGCTGGTGTGGAGAGCTTCCAACCCCCCTGGGCACTGTGCCCCTGGGCAAGCTGCTGGGGGGGCCCTGCTGGAGCAGTGGGCTTGGACTGGATGAGCTCCAGGGGTCCTTTCCAACCCTCACCATGCTGGGGCCCTGTGGCTATGGTAGTGCCTCTATGCACCAGCCATGCTTCTACTACCACAGCTACAAGTGAATGGGGTGGATGAGGGTCTGGGTTAGAGGGAGGCAAAGCAAGCAGTGGGGCAGAAGCGAAACAGCAAGGGAGAGCAGCTGCAGAAGCAGGAAGGTGCTGGTGGAAGTGGCTCTGCAGGCCCGAACTGCTGACTCCTCAACACTTCAGCTTCTCAGCTTTACACCACTCGTTTCCAGCTCCTTGCTGGGGTGCTTTAGGACATTTTGTTCGTGGTTGTTTGGTTGGAGTTGGTTTCTTTCATGTGTGTGTGTGCGTGCGTGTGCAGTAACCAGGGTAGGAGAATCCGAGCCGCCGTTAATTAAAGCAAAATCTTTGTTCCATGCGGGCTCTGGCGCTGGGAAGTCATCATCAGAGCCAGAACCGTCAGGGTTTGATATTCCAGACTTCTTTTTGCTTGTTGTTTTGATATCTGGAGGGAAGTTACAAAGCAGGGGAGGACGGGCAGGGCCAGCAGCTTTGTAATTGCTCTTCCTAACGCGCGGGGCCGGGGGACGCCTCTCGGATGTCTCGGCGGTGCCTTGCCGCCTGCTTCAAACGCGGGCGCTGGGGAATGCAGAAGCCAGCTCCTGAATTAATGAAAAAAAAAAACCCAAACCCTCTTCAAAGGACCCCCCTGCCCCCTTTTCCAGAGCCGGAGATCTGAAGGCGATCTGCAAGCGGGTGACAGGCGTGCGACAAGCGCCGCGGCGCAGACAATGGAGCTCGTTAGAGGCAGGCGGGGAGGCAGCGCAGGCGCCCAGCCCGCGGAGCCGCCGCGGCCGGACCCGCCCCGGGGCTCGCCGAAGCTTCAGGGGACCGAAGACCGCTTGGGAGCTGCCAGCGGAGTGCATCTGCCCAGGCGCTCTGTGGAGTGCATCAGGCAGGCGCTCTGAGGAGCTTTGGGGTGCAGAAGCTGGGTTTGGAACACAAGCCCTATGAGGAGAGGCTGAGGGAGCTGGGGTTGCTTAGCCTGCAGAAGAGGAGGCTCAGGGGAGACCTCATTGCTCTCTACAACTGCCTGCAGGGAGGTTGTAGACAGGCAGAGGTTGGTCTCTTCTCCCAGGCAGCCAGTACCAGAACAAGAGGACACAGTCTCAAGCTGTGCCTGGGGAGGTTTAGACTGGATGTCAGGAGGAAGTTCTATACAGAGAGAGTGATTGCCCACTGGAATGTGCTGCCCGTGGAGGTGGTGGAGTCACCATCACTGGAGGTGTTCAGGTGGAGACTTGCTGGGGTGCTTGGTGCCATGGGTTAGTTGTTTGGGTGGGTTGGATTGGTTGATGGGTTGGATGTGATGATCTTGAAGGTCTCTTTCAACCTGGTGTATTGTATTGTATTAAGTCACAGAATCACAGAACCGTCAGGGTTGGAAGAGACCTCAAGGCTCAGCCAGTTCCAAACCCCCGCCATGGGCAGGGACACTTCACAGTATCACAGTCTCACAGTGTCACCAAGGTTGGAAGTGACCTCAAAGATCATCGAGTCCAACCTGACACCACAGACCCCATGACTAGACCATGGCACCAAGTGCCACATCCAGTCCCCTCTTGAACACCTCCAGGGACGGTGACTCCACCACCTCCCCGGGCAGCACATCCCAATGGCACTTCCACTTCACACTACAGCAGGTTGCTCACAGCCTTAAACACCTCCAGGCATGAGGCTTCCACCACCTGGAGTACTGCCTCCAGTTCTGGAGTGTTTGAAACACCTCCAGGGATGGAGATTCCAAGACCTCCTTGGCCAGCCTGGGGCAAGCCTTGAGAACCCTTGCAGTGAAGAAGTTTCTTCTCATGTCCAACCTAAACCTTCCCTGGTGCAATTTCAGGCCATTTGCTCTTGTTCCCTCACCTGCTCCTTGGGAGAAGAGCCCAACCCCCACCTCACTGCAACCTCCTTGCAGGAGGTTATAGAGAGCAAGGAGGTCTCCCTCAGCCTCTTCTTCCTCAGGCTGAACACCCCCAGCTCCCTCAGCTGCTCCTCCCCAGCCCTCTTCTCCAGACCCTTCCCCAGCTCCCTTGCCCTTCTCTGGCCCTGCTCCAGCCTCTCAAGGGCCTGCTGGGAGTGAAGGGCCCAAAACTGAACCCAGCACTGAAGGTGTGGCCTCAGCAGTGCTGAGTCCAGCAGAGGTTGCCTCATATTCCGCTGGAGGTTTTCAGATGGGTGATGCTGGCAGGAGAATGTGGCTGCAAGAGCTGCCTGCAAGTGGAGATCCTATGGGGACCTGGTCCTGGAGGACCTCAGGGTTCACAGTCATCAATGCCAAGTACAGAGGGACAATCCCTGCCCTGCTCCTGCTGCCCACACCGTTGCTGCTCCAGGCCAGGCTGCTGGTGGCCACCTTGTCCACCTGGGCACCCCCTGGCTCGTTGTGAGCTGGGCAGCCTCCTCCCCACGACAGTGCAAAGGGCACAACCATGCTGGGAATTTGGGAAGCAGCCCTGGAGCTTGGCTGGGGACTCTTTGGAGGTCTGGGGGTGGTTTGCTGCCTCAGAGCTGGCTCCTGCTTTTCTGGGTCACGTTTGCCCACCCCTGTGCTCTGTTCTGCATCCATGTCAAAGAGCATCATCCTCTGCCATGAAATTCCTGGTGACTCTCTGAGACCCCCTCAGGCACTGCCTTTTAGGCTGTTTATCTCCCTCCTACCTGGACAATACCTTGCAGCAGGTCCCCAAAGGCCCAGGCTTCTGCAAGGAGCTCTTGGTGGAGAACGGTGCCACAGCCAGCTGGTGGCCAGGCACCAGTGGTGTGCCCCAGGGATCAGTGCTGGGCCCCATCCCCTTTAACATCTTTATTGATGATCTGGAGGAGGGGATTGAGTCCATCAGCAGTAAATTTGCAGCTGACAGCAAGCTGGGGGCAGGAGTTGATCTGCTGGAGGGCAGAGAGGCTTTGCAGAGGGACCTCGACAGGCTGCACAGATGGGCAGAGGCCAAGGGCAGGAGATTGAACACATCCAAGTGCCAGGGGCTGCACATTGGCCACAGCAACCCCAGGCAGTGCTACAGGCTGGGGGGCAGAGTGGCTGAGAGCAGCCAGGCAGAGAGGGACCTGGGGGTGCTGGTTGATGGGAGGCTGAGCATGAGCCTGCAGTGTGCCCAGGCAGCCAAGAAGGCCAAGGGCATCCTGGCCTGCAGCAGGAGCAGTGTGGCCAGCAGGAGCAGGGAGGTCATTCTGCCCCTGGACACTGCACTGGTTAGGCCACACCTTGAGTCCTGTGTCCAGTTCTGGGCCCCTCAGTTCAGGAAGGAGGTTGACTTGCTGGAAGGTGTCCAGAGAAGGGCAACAAAGTTGGTGAGGGGTTTGGAGCACAGCCCTGTGAGGAGAGGCTGAGGGAGCTGGGGTTGCTTAGCCTGGAGAGAAGGAGCCTGAGGGGTGACCTTATTGCTCTCTACAACTACCTGAAGGGAGGTTGTAGCCAGGCAGAGGTTGGTCTCTTCTGCCAGGCCCCCAGCACCAGAACAAGAGGCCACAATCTCAAGCTGTGCCAGGGGAGGTTTAGGCTGGAGGTGAGGAGGAAGTTCTACACAGAGAGAGAGTCTGGGCATTGGAATGTGCTGCCCAGGGAGGTGGTGGAGTCCCCATCCCTGGAGGTGGGGGAGGAGGCTGGATGGGGTGCTTGGTGCCTTGGGTTAGTTGATTAGGTGGTGTTGGATTGGTTCATAGGTTGGATGTGATGACCTTGAAGGTCTCTTCCAACCTGGTTAATTCTATTCTATTCTATTCTATTCTATTCTATTCTATTCTATTCTATTCTATTCTATTCTATTCTATTCTATTCTATTCTATTCTATTCTATTCTATTCTATTCTGCTCTCTATTCTATTCTATTCTATTCTATTCTATTCTATTCTATTCTATTCTATTCTATTCTACTCTATTCTATTCTATTATGTTCTACTCCTATTCTATTCTATTCTATTCTATTCTATTCTATTCTATTCTACTCTATTCTATTCTATTATGTTCTATTCTATTCTATTCTATTCTATTCTATTCTATTCTATTCTATTCTATTCTAAAAATCATCAGGCAGCATTCAGGCTCTTAGAAAGTAGGGGGGAAGGGAAAAAAACCCCCAAACTCCAAACAACAAAGAGCCAAACAACAAAGGCCTTTGGTTTTGATGCTGCTCCTCTCCAGCTTCATGTGCTCCTCAGATGGATTTCCTGAAAGCTCAGCTGACAGCCCTGCCTCCTGCCTTCCCCACGAGCTACACACACCTCCTCTAATATTCATGGGAGAAAATGAGGAGCTCTGCTTGAGCGATCACCAGGAGCTCCTGAAAGCCACATCTGAGGTGCTGGAGTCGGCTTGGCACCTTCAATTATTTACAGGGAAGTGTTTTGGAACTGCTGGCTGCGATTTGTCAGCCTGGAGGGACTCAGAAGCTCCCAAAAGGGATCAGCCGCACCTTGGCCATGGCTTCAACTTCCACCAGCAAGGGATAGAAGGAGAGCAAATGGCCTCAAGCTGTGCCAGGGGAGGGTTAGGTTGGAGGTGAGGAACAATTTCTTTGCTGCCAGAGTGGTCAGGGACTGGCAGAGGCTGCCCAGGGAGGTGGTGGAGTCCCCATGCCTGGAGGTGTTCAAGGAACCTGTGGCCATGGCTTGAATTTCCACCAGCAAGGGATAGAAGGAGAGCAAATGGCCTCAGGTTGGGTTGGAAGGGATCTGAAAGCTCAGCCAGCTCCAGCCCCCTGCCATGGGCAGGGACACCTCCCACCAGCACAGCTTGCTCAAGGCCTCATCCAGCCTGGCCTTGGACACCTCCAGGCAGGGCACAGCCACAGCCTCCCTGGGCAGCCTGGGCCAGAGTCTCCCCAGCCTCACTGCCAACAATTTCTTCCTCATCTCCAGTCTCAATCTCCCCTCTCCCAGCTCAAAGCCATTGTTCCTCAGCCTGGCACTCCCAGCCCTTGCCCAGATTCCCTCCCCAGCTCTCCTGGAGCCCTTCAGGTCCTGCAAGGCTGCTCTGAGGTCTCCCTGGAGCCTTCTCTTCTCCAGGCTGAACAGCCTCTGCTCTCCCAGCCTGGCCCCACAGGGGAGGTTCTCAGCCCTCTGATCATCTTCATATCAGGTGATAGAAGGAGAGGAAATGGCCTGAAATTGTGCCAGGGGAGGCTTAGGTTGGAGCTGAGGAACAATTTCTTTGCTGCCAGGGTGGTCAGGGACTGTCCCAGGCTGCCCAGGGAGGTGGTGGAGTCCCCATGCCTGGAGGTGTTCAAGAAACCTGCAGCCATGGCTCTTGTTTGGTGGCCCTGGTGGGGTTGGGTTGATGTTGGCCTGGATGACCTCTGAGGGCTTTGCCAACCCAAACCATTCCATGATTCTCTGCTGCCCCTCAGCACTGCTGGGGTTGCCCTACCCCCAGCATGGTTTTCATTCCTCTCTGCTGGCCTTAACTGGTGCTGGAATGTCCTTTTGCCCCAGTGTTCCCCCAGAATGTTCATGGCAGCAGCCCAGGTTCAGATTGCATCAGACCTGTTTGGATGTGGTTGCTTGCAACAGGGCTGCACAGCTACAGGGACAACCTGGACATGTGGGCACAGAGAAACCTCATGAAGTTCAACTAGGGCAGGGTCCTGGCCCCGGGCAGGAACAACCTCCTGCAGCAGCACAGGGCAGGGGGAAGCTGCTGGCAAGCAGCTCCAAGCAGAAGCAGCTGGCAGTGCTGGGGGACAAGAAGCTGCCCAGCAGCAGCAAGGTGGCCTGGTGGGCAAGAAGGCCAAGGGGGTCCTGGGGGCATGGAGAAGAGTGTGGGCAGCAGCAGGGCAAGGGAGGCTGTGCTGCCCCTCTGCTGTGCCCTGCTGAGGCCACCTCTGGAGCCCTGGGGGCAGCTGTGTGCTGCCCAGGTGCAGAGGGCCAGAGAAGGGCTGGAGAGAGTCCAGGGCAGGCTGGGAAGCTGCTGAGGGGCCTGGAGCAGCTCTGGCAGGAGCCAAGGCTGAGAGGCCTGGGGCTGAGAGGCTGCAGCAGAGCAGCCCCAGAGGGCAGCTGAGCAATGCTCAGCAAGAGCTGAAGGGCCCCTGGGGGCAAGAGGCTGGGGCCAGGCTGTGCTGAGTGGTGCCCAGTGGCAGGCCAAGGGGCAGTGGGCAGAGAGTGGAGGCCAGGAGGCTGGAGGTGAAGAGGAGGAGCAAGTTGTTTGTTGTGAGGCTGCTGGAGGCCTGGAGCAGGCTGCCCAGAGAGGTTGTGGAGTGTGCTGGTGTGGAGAGCTTCCAACCCCCCTGGGCACTGTGCCCCTGGGCCAGCTGCTGGGGGTACCCTGCTTTAGGAGTGGGCTTGGACTAGATGCTCTCCAGAGGTCCCTTCCCAATCCCCACCACACTGGGCTTCGGTGAACCGGTGTCCCCCCCCCCCCTCCTCCTCCTCCTCCTCCTCCTCCTCCCCCAGCCTGCTCTGTCTTTGTGTGTCAAGGGTGGGTGTGCCTGAGCTGGCAGCTGCTGCTGGAGGCTCTCCCCCAGCCCCTGGCTGCTCAGCGTTGCTCTAATTAACTACAGCAAACTTCCGAGGGCCCAGCGAACCCTAATTGAGCCATCAGCAGAGGCTGCGCTGAAGTTGCCTCTGCATGCTAATTACTGAATTATCTAACACCTGCTTCTGAGAGCAGCTCCAGCAGCTAAATACAGTCTGCATTGTGAGGCTGGGGGGGGGGGGGGGGTTGGAGGCACACGAGCCAGAGATGAAGGGGGGCCCTGTCAGATGGAGCTGAGATCCCTTCTCGTCCCCGCAGCTTCGAGACGCATCTCTCCCCTCGCTTGCCGAGCGGGGCTCCGAGGCTGCCGTGTCACGGGCTCAGCCTGCAAGGAGCTCATTAAGCAGCATCCCAAACGTGTTACATCAGCTGCTCCCAAGGTGCTGGTGAGATGATGATGGTGATGGTGACGGTGACGTGCAAGCCCCAGGTGAACGCCGCCGGCTTCCCGGCGCTGCCCAAACGGGCCTGGCTCTGCTGCCAGCTCCCGGAGCTGCTGGGAGGGACAAAGGAAGGGGGAAGAGCAAAGAGGGGGAGCACACGGGGAGTCGTTTTTCAGCTGCTAACGTGACAAGCAGAAAGGTTAAGCATCCAAACCATCGGCTCGGGGCTCTGCTGCCAATCACTCCTGCCATGAGGAAGGGGGGAAGCAGGAGATGGGAGAGAGGGAGAAGAGCTCTTCTCTTTTTTCTTGCTTCCCAGCTCTTGCTCCGCTTTGCCTTCCCCCCCCCCCCCATCCCCCCTTCCTTTTTTTTTTTGGAGCATTTCTGTATTTTTCACACTGCTCTGAGGTGCCATTTCCACATCATCAGCTCAATCAGGCAGAGCCAGCAGCCCTCCGAAGGCAGTAATTTTCTGCCAGGCAATTTGTTGCCGGCGGTGCTGCAAGGAAAACGAAACCACCGGCTCGGGGCTTCGTCCGAGCTGGAATCAGCGAGTGGCAGCAGCTTCCCTCCCTCCCCCCGCCCCTTCAACAAGTGGCTCTTCACCTGCTTCCTCCTGCTGAGGGTGAAGCCACTTAGCATGGAAACCGCTTCAGCTTTGTTATTTCCTCCTCCTTCCCCCTCCCCCTCCCCCCATGTTTGCTCAAGTGTGGTGATGCTGCTTGGCTGCAGCTGCTTGGCTGCAGGGGGGGGGGCTCCAGGTAGCCCTGCTTGGGTTTGTCACAGAGCTGCTTGGCTGCTTGGGGGGCTCCAGGTAGCCCTGCTTGGGTTTCTCACAGAGCTGCTTGGCTGCAGGGGGCTCCAGGTAGCCCTGCTTGGGTTCCTCACAGAGCTGCTTGGCTGCAGGGGGGGGCTCCAGGTAGCCCTGCTTGGGTTCCTCACAGAGCTGCTTGGCTGCAGGGGGGCTCCAGGTAGCCCTGCTTGGGTTCCTCACGGAGCTGCTTGGCTGCAGGGGGGCTCCAGGTAGCCCTGCTTGGGTTCCTCACGGAGCTGCTTGGCTGCAGGGGGGCTCCAGGTAGCCCTGCTTGGGTTCCTCACGGAGCTGCTTGGCTGCAGGGGGGCTCCAGGTAGCCCTGCTTGGGTTTCTCACGGAGCTGCTGGCACTCTCCGCAGCCAGCTCACCGTTCAAAGCTCTCCTGAAGCCTCCTGCTCCTGAAACAATGCTTTTGGTCCTCGTGGTGATGCACAGAGGAGGAGCTGGTGGGCAACAGAGTGGCCAGGAGTCAGCCATGTGCCCCTGTGGCCCAGAAGGCCAACGGCATGCAGGGGGCATCAAGAAGAGTGAGGCCAGCAGGATGAGGGGGGATGGAGCAGAACTAGAAGTGGGGAGCTTGAGCTTGGCTGTGAGGAAGAAGTTGTTGCCCAGGAGGGTGATGAGAGCCTGGCACAGGCTGCCCAGGGAGGTGGTGGCAGCCTCCTGCCTGGAGGTGTTTGCAGCCAGGCTGGAGGTGGCTGTGAGCAACCTGCTGTGGTGTGAGGTGTCCCTGCCCATGGCAGGGGGTTGGGACTGGCTGAGCCTTGAGCTCCCTTCCAACCCTAACAACCCTGTGATCCAGTGCTCCATGCTCTGAGCCTTGCCCCTAGTGCCAAGGGATGAAGCTGCCTTAGCCTGAAGGTAGGAGGTGGTGGGTGGGAGGTGAAGCTCTGAGGAGCCCTGGGGAAGGACTGAAGCAGCTCATCAAACTCTCTCCCTCCTTGGCCAAACAGCTCAGGGTGTTGCTGCCTCTTTGCCACAAGGAAGCCAAACTTGGCACTGGTTCCCTCCTGACCATTCTTGCCTGGCTGAGGAGGAAAACCTCTTCCTTTCTCCAGTGAGAAAGTTGCTTTTGAGTCAAAGCCCAGCAAAACCAAGAGGTGGCCAATTGATCCTGCCTGGAGGTGTTTGCAGCCAGGCTGGAGGTGGCTGTGAGCAACCTGCTGCGGTGTGAGGTGTCCCTACCCATGGCAGGGGGCTGGGGCTGGCTGAGCCTTGAGCCCCCTTCCAACTCTGACAGTTCTCTGATTCTGTGAGGGAGGTTCTCCTCTGGCATCTGGAGTCCTGTGCCCACTTCTGGGCTCCCCAGCTCAGGAGGGACAGAGACTTGCTGGAGAGGGCACAGCAAAGGACTACAAAATGCTGAGGGCACTGGAACAGCTCTGTGAGGAGCACAGGCTGAGAGAGTTGGGGCTGTGGAGCCTGGAGGAGAGCAGCCTGAGGGGGAGCTGATCAATGCTGATCAATACTCCAAGGGTGGGGGGCAGGAGGATGGGGCCAGGCTGTGTTCAGTGGTGCCCAGTGGCAGCACAAGGGGCAGTGGGCACAGATTGAGCATCAGAAGCTCATCTGAGCATGAGGAGGAACTTCTGGAGCTGAAGGGTGGCAGAGCCCTGGAGCAGGCTGCCCAGAGAGGTGATGGAGTCTCCATCCCTGGGGACATTCAAACCCCCTGGATGTGTTCCTGTGAGACCTGCTCTAGGTGACCCTGCCCTGGCAGGGGGTTGGGCTGGATGGTCTCCAGAGGCCCCTTCCAACCCCTCCCATCCTGGGATACTGTGAAATCCGAACCTCCTGAAGACCTCTGAGCCAGAGCTGAAGGATGAGTGGGTTGGCAGAGTGAATTCCCTGGCAGGGCTGTGTGTTTGCAGGGGAAACAAAGTCCTGCTTGGAGCCCCAGCTGAGACAGGGCTGGAAGGGACCTCTGGATGTCATTTGGTCCAACCTCCCCGCAGAGAGGAGAGACCTCCTGCTCCGGGGCACCAGGCTCAGGCTGTGCCAGGGGAGAATCATAGAATCAGCCAGCTTGGAAAAGACCTCAGAGATCATCAAGTCCAACCTAATACCTAACACCCACTGACAGCTAAATGATGGCTCCAAGTGCCACATCCAAGCCTTTTTTGAACACCTCCAGGGATGGGGACTCCACCACCTCCCAGGGCAGCACATCCCAATGGCCAATTACTCTTTCTGGGGAGGTTCAGGTTGGACATTAGGAACAATTTCTTCCCAGGAAGGCTTCTCAGGCACTGTCCCAGGCTGCCCTGGGAGGTGGTGGAGTCCCCATCCCTGGAGGGGTCTCCAAGCCTCATGGATGTGGTGCTGAGGGAAGTGGTGCAGTGGCAGTGGCCTGGCAGCAGGGGTGGGGTTGGGAGGTCCGGGTGAGTGGTTGGACTTGGTGAGCTCAAAGCTCTCTTCCACCCTCACCAGCTCCACCTTTCCATGGTCCCCCATCCAAGCAGGCTGCTCAGAGCCACCTTGACTTGTGCATCACTTCCTTGTCCTAATGACTCTCTCCTCTTCCTGCTGCTCAGAGGAGCTGCTCCACAGGAGGTGTCCCAGGTACTCGGAAGAGAGTTGTTAGGAACTCCCTCCCTCCCTCCCTCCCTCCCTCCCTCCCTCCCTCCCTCCCCCCTCCCTCCCTCCCTCCCTCCCTCCCTCCCTCCCTCCCTCTCTCCCTCCCTCCCTCCCTCCTTCCTCTTCCCAGAAGCCATCCAGGGCTTATTGACTGTTTGTGATCTTAACCTTCCCATGTGCTGCCCTCAGCCTCCTGCTTACTGGGAAAATCTTTTGGTACCTGTGGTTGCCAAGCAACTGGCAGCTGCATGTCTGAGATGCTTCGAGATGTTGGGACCCAAATGCTGCCAGCCTGCTCTCCAAGGCTGCCCTTCACCCCAGGCAGGGCGTAGTGGAGGCCAAGTAAAGTTCCTCCTACTCTGTCCTTATCTCTTCTGGCTTTATTAGCTCTCCAGGCTCTCTGCCTGGAGCACCTCTCCTGTGAGGACAGCCTGAGAGAGTTGGGGTTGTGCAGGCTGCAGAGGAGAAGGCTCCCAGGAGACCTTCTGGTGGCCTTCCAGCATCTGCAGGGGGCTGCAAGCAAGCTGGGGAGGGACTTTGGAGGGTGTGAGGGAGGGATAGGACTGGGGGGATGGAGCAGAACTAGAAGTGGGGAGCTTGAGCTTGGCTGTGAGGAAGAAGTTGTTGCCCATGAGGGTGGTGAGAGCCTGGCCCAGGCTGCCCAGGGAGGTGGTGGCAGCCTCCTGGCTGGAGGTGTTTGCAGCCAGGCTGGAGGTGGCTGTGAGCAACCTGCTGCGGTGTGAGGTGTCCCATTGGAGTGTGCCTTGAGGAGCAGCTCTTAGAGAATACAGAATGAACCAGGTTGGAAAAGACCTCAGAGATCACCAAGTCCAACCTCTCACCCAGCACCATCTGATCAACTCAACCATGGCACCAAGGGCCTCATCCAGGCTCTTCCTAAACACCTCCAGGGATGGGGACTCCACCACCTCCCTGGGCAGCACATCCCAAGGGCAAATCACTCTCTGTGTAGGACTTCTTCCTATCCTCCAGCCTGAACCTCCCCTGGCACAGCTGGAGACTGTGGCCTCTTGTTCTGCTGCTGGAGGCCTGGCAGAAGAGACAAACCCCCACCTGGCTACAACCTCCCTGCAGGCAGTTGGAGAGAGCAATGAGGTCTCCCCTGAGCCTCCTCTTCTCCAGGCTAAGCAACCCCAGCTCCCTCAGCCTCTCCTCCCAGGGCTGTGCTCCAGACCCCTCCCCAGCCTCCTTGCCCTTCTCTGCACACCTTCAAGTCTCTCAAGGTCCTTCTTGACCTGAGGAGCCCAGAGCTGGACACAGGACTCAAGCTGTGGCCTAACCTGACCCCTCCCCAGCTTTGTTGCCCTTCTCTGGACACCTTCCAGCAACTCAAGATCTTTCTCAACCCTGAGGGGCCCAGAACTGGACACTGTACCCCGCCCTGCCCATCCCTCAGTGCCAGCCTGCTCCACTTGGGTTGAGAAAGGACAACTCTGTTATCCTGGCTGCATTTCAGTGACCAAGCAGCAGGGGACAGGGGGAGGTGGCTGCTGGCTGCTCAGCCACCTTGGGGGGGGGGGGATGGGGCTGTCAGTGCTGCCACCCAGGCTTCCCTCTTGTTTGTGGCTGTTGCTGGGGCCGTGATTGACACCTGGAGGCTGTGACATCCTCAGTGCAAACAGCTCCACTCTGTTATTATGCCTTGCATTAACATTTTGATAAACACACTCCAGGAGGAAAAAAAAAAAAAAAGAGAGTAATTACCTGTCATCAGCTCTGGGCCTCATCAGAGCAGGCTCTGCTGGGTAATTGTTCCAAGATCTCAGAGAGGCACAGAGTGGCTTTGGGTTGGAAGGGATCTGAAAGCTCATTCAGATCCAACCCCCTGCCACGGGCAGGGACACCTCCCCCAGCACAGCTTGCTCAAGGCCTCCTCCAGCCTGGCCCTGGACACCTCCAGGCAGGGGACAGCCACAGCCTCCCTGGGCAGCCTGTGCCAGAGTCTCCCCAGCCTCACCCTCAACAATTTCTTCCTCATCTCCACTCTCAGTCTCCTCTCTCCCAGCTCAAAGCCATTGTTCCTCAGCCTGGCACTCCCAGCCCTTGCCCAGAGTCCCTCCCCAGCTCTCCTGGAGCCCTTCAGGTCCTGCAAGGCTGCTCTGAGGTCTCCCTGGAGCCTTCTCTTCTGCAGGCTGCACAGCCCCAACTCTTCCAGCCTGGCCCCACAGGGGAGGTTCTCAGCCCTCTGCTCATCTTCATATCAGTTGATAGAAGGAGAGGAAATAGCCTGAAAGTGTGCCAGGGGAGGGTTAGGTTGGAGATGAGGAACAATTTCTTTGCTGGTGGTCAGGGACTGGCAGAGGCTGCCCAGGGAGGTGGTGGAGTCCCCATGCCTGGAGGTGCTCGAGGAACTTGTGGCCATGGCACTTGGGGCCAGGGTTTAGTGGCCCTGGTGGGGTTGGGTTGCTGGTTGGCCTGGATGAGCCTGGGAGGCCTTTTCCCAACCCCAACAACTCTGTGGTTCTCTAATTTACCTTCTCACACTCACAATATCTTTTCCCCATGGCTCTTCCACGTGCTCAAATCCACCTGGTGAGCTAATTGCTCTCCCCAGGGACACTCATCTGCGTCAGAACAGTGTGGCCAGCAGGAGCAGGGAAGTCATTGTGCCCTGTGCTCAGCACTGCTGAGGCCACCCCTGGAGTCCTGTGTCCAGTTCTGGGCCCCTCAGTTGAAGAAGGACATTGAGAGAGTTGAAGGTGTCCAGAGAAGGTCAAGGAGGCTGGGGAGGGGTCTGGAGCACAGCCCTGGGAGGAGAGGCTGAGGGAGCTGGGGTTGCTTAGCCTGCAGAAGAGGAGGCTCAGGGGAGACCTCATTGCTCTCTGCAACTCCCTGAAGGGAGGTTGTAGCCAGGAGGGGGTTGGTCTCTTCTGCCAGGCAGGCAGCCAGCAGCAGAACAAGAGGCCACAGTCTCAAGCTGTGCCAGGGGAGGTTGAGGCTGGAGGTGAGGAGAAAGTTCTTCCAGCAAGAGAGATTGGCCCTTGGGATGTGCTGCCCAGGGAGGTGGTGGAGTCCCCATCCCTGGAGGTGTTCAGGAGGAGACTGGGTGGGGTGCTTGGTGCCATGGGTTAGTTGATTAGGTGGTGTTGGGTGATAGGTTGGATGTGATGATCTTGAAGGTCTCTTCCAACCTGGTTAATTCCATTCCATTCCATTCCATTCCATTCCATTCCATTCCATTCCATTCCATTCCATTCCATTCCATTCCATTCCATTCCATCCTATCCTATCCTATTCTTCCAACTTGGTCTCGTCTGGTCTTCTCCTCTCCTTCTCCTCTCCTTCTCCTCTCCTTCTCCTCTCCTTCTCCTCTCCTTCTCCTCTCCTTCTCCTCTCCTTCTCCTCTCCTTCTCCTCTCCTTCTCCTCTCCTTCTCCTCTCCTTCTCCTCTCCTTCTCCTCTCCTTCTCCTCTCCTTCTCCTCTCCTTCTCCTCTCCTTCTCCTCTCCTTCTCCTCTCCTTCTCCTCTCTCCTTCTCCTCTCCTTCTCCTCTCCTTCTCCTCTCCTTCTCCTCTCCTTCTCCTCTCCTTCTCCTCTCCTTCTCCTCTCCTTCTCCTCTCCTTCTCCTCTCCTTCTCCTCTCTCCTCCTCAACACTGAAGGTGCTCTGGATGTCCATCCCCTGCCTGCCTCTCTGGGCTGAGCCCCACAGGAGGCAGCCCTGCCACCAGCCCAGGGTTAGGCTGCTGTCTGCAGCAGCCAGAAGGGTCCTCTTGCACTTATTTATATCAGTGCTTCTCCCCATGACATCTAATTTCACAATAAAGTGAAGTGCCTGGCTCTGGGGCTCTAAAATATTGGCTATTTCCTGGCTTGTAAAGGCCTCTTCTGATGGGGCTCTGGAGGAGGCATTATAGGGAAGAATACAAATAATTCCAAGCCAGTGGGGCTGATCCTTCCACCCTCCCCTCCCCTCTCTCCCACCTCCCTCTTTTTGCTTTCAGAGCCAAGTGAGGAGGAGAAAAGCTCCTTGGTGTTGAGTCAATAAATCAAGAGAGGTGCTGAAAAGACCTGAATGAAAGGCAGAGGGGAGGGGGGACACACACACAAATGCACCAGCCCAGTGTATGATGCTAAAGCAGATGGAAGTGGTCAATCAAGGCTATTTGATCCTTAGTTAAGATCCTGCCTGCTCAGATTGCTCCTGGCTTTGTAGCCAGAGCTTGGCTCTGCCTCTGGCTGATGGGATGTTCACAGAAGCAGGGAATGGGCTGGGTTGAAAGATCACAGAATCACAGAGATGATCCTTAAAGATCTTTTAGTTCTACCCCTCCCCCCTGCCATGGGCAGGGACAGGTCCTCCATGCCCAGGCTGCTCAAGGCCTCATCCAACCTGGGTTTGAATGCATGGAGGACAATGATGAACGGAAAAGCTACCAGGCAGGTAACTGCTTCTTAGCTGCAGGGAGCTCTGTTACAATACAATACAATACAGCAGGTTGGAAGAGACCTTCAAGATCATGGCGTCCAACCCATCAACCAATCCAACCCACCCAACAACTGACCCATGGCACCAAGCACCCCAGCAAGTCTCCTCCTGAACACCTCCAGTGATGGTGACTCCACCACCTCCCTGGGCAGCCCATTCCAATGGGCAATCACTCTCTCCGTGTAGAACTTCTTCCTAACCTCCAGCCTAAACCTGCCCTGGCGCAGCCTGAGACTGTGTCCTCTTGTTCTGGTGCTGGATGCCTGGGAGAAGAGGCCAACCCCCCCCTGGCTACAACTTCCCTGCAGGTAGTTGTAGAGAGCAATAAGGTCACCCCTCAGTCTCCTCCTCTCCAGGCTAAGCAACCCCAGCTCCCTCAGCCTCTCCTCACAGGGCTGTGCTCCAGACCCCTCCCCAGCCTCCTTGCCCTTCTCTGGACACCTTCCAGCAAGTCAACCTTCTTCCTAAACTGAGGAGCCCAGAACTGGACACAGGACTCAAGGTGTGGCCTAACCAGTGCAGTGTCCAGGGGCACAATGACCTCCCTGCTCCTGCTGGCCACACTCTGCCTGCTGCAGGCCAGGATGCCATTGGCCCTCTTGGCTGCCTGGGCACACTGCAGGCTCATGTTCAGCCTCCCATCGACCAGCACCCCCAGGTCCCTCTCTGCCTGGCTGCTCTCAGCCACTCTGCCCCCAGCCTGTGGCACTGCCTGGGGTTGCTGTGGCCAATGTGCAGAACCTGGCACTTGGATGTGTTCAATCTCCTGCCCTTGGCCTCTGCCCCTCTGTGCAGCCTGTCGAGGTCCCTCTGCAGAGCCTCTCTGCCCTCCAGCAGATCAACTCCTGCCCCCAGCTTGGTGTCAGCTGCAAAGTTACTGCTGATGGACTCGATGCCCTCATCCAGATCATCAATGAAGATATTGAACAGGATGGGGCCCAGCACTGCTCCCTGGGGCACACCACTGGTGCCTGGCTGCCAGCTGGATGTGGCACCATTCACCACCACTCTCTGGGCTCAGCCTCCAGCCAGTTCCTAACCCAACACAGTGTGATCCTGTCCAAGCCAGGGGCTGACAGCTTGGCCAGGAGTTGGCTGTGGGGGACGGTGTCAAAGGCCTTGCTGAGGTCCAGGCAGACCACATCCACAGGCCTCCCCACATCCACCAGGCAGTCCCCTGGGCATGGAAGGAGATCAGGTTGGAGAGGCAGGACCTGCCCTTCCTAAATCCATGCTGGCTGGGCCTGAGCCCTTGGCCATCCTGCAGGTGCTGTGTGATCGCACTCAAGATGCGCCCACCTCCCTGGGCAGCCTGTGCCAGGCTCTCCCCACCCTCACTGTAATGAATTCCTTCCTCATCTCCAGTCTCAGTCTCCTCTCTCCCAGCTCAAAGCCATTGCTCCTCAGCCTGGCACTCCCAGAAGTCCCTCCCCAGCTCTCCTGGAGCCCCTTCAGGTACTGGAAGGCTGCTCTGAGGTCTCCCTGCAGCCTTCTCCTCTCCAGGCTGACCAAGCCCAACCTCATCAGCCTGTCCCCACAGCAGAGGGCTTCCAGCCCTGCCAGCATTGCTGTGGCCTCCTCTGGCCCTGCTCCAACGGGTTTGGGGCTGGAGCAGGGGAGCTTTCGATTGCACATCAGGAGGAAGTTCTAAGCAACGAGTGCAGCGAAATCCTGGAGCAAGTTGCCCAGGGAGGGGGTTGAGACCCCATCCCTGGAGATACTCAAGACATTCAGGACTTGATAGGGCTCTGGGCAGCCTGCTCTAGCTGGAGGTGTCCCTGCTGCCTGCAGGGGGGTTGGCCAAGATGCCCTCGGAGGGTCCCTTCCGGCCTGAAGCACTCTGTGGCTGTGGGGCAGGGGCTGGGCTGGGCACATCTGACCTTGTGGGGCTGTTCTAACACGAAGCATTAGGGAGGGACAGGCTGGTGGTGGCTTTCCAAGTGTGTTTAATGGTCTGCTAATGCCACATTAGTGTCTGCTAAGCCCCTAAGGAGATTGGGATTAGCTCAGCTCTGGGACCAGACAGAATCGGTTCACTAACAGGATGCACCCAGCCCGGCGCCCGCAGCAGCTGGATCCAACATCTGTATTGGGATGATTATAGGCTTGTGGCCTAGATAGGCTGCCTATGAAATTAGATCTGGGGTTATGCCTTTGGAGCAGCTGGGAGAGGTTAATTCCACCCCACTCACTGCCAGTGATCCTGGGAGAGGCTGGAGGAGCAACCCTGGGGTGAGGCTCTGCGCTCACAGGGGCACAGAGTGGTAGCAGCTGGAAGGGACCTCTGGAGGTCATCAAATCCAAGCAGCCTGCCAAGGCAGAGGCAGCTAAAGAAGGTCACACAGGAAGGTGTCCAGGAGGGCTTGGAAAGTGTTCAGAGATGGAGACTCCACCACCTCCCTGGGCAGCCTGCTCCAGGGCTCTGCCACCCTCCAGTTCATGAAGTTCCTCCTCATGGAACCACCAGAGTGGTCTGGGCTGGAAGGGAGCTCCACAGCTCACCCAGTGCAGCCCCTGCAGGCAGCAGGGACATCCTCCCCTGGAGCATCTTGCCCACAGCCCTCTCCAGCCTCACCTGGAACAGCTCCAGGGATGGAGCCTCAACCCCCTCCCTGGGCAGCCTGCTGTTCCTCACATCCAATCTCAACCTGCTCTGCTCTCATCCCAAACCATTGCCTCTGCTCCTGTCCCTGCAG
This sequence comes from Picus viridis, assembly GCA_033816785.1. Lineage (NCBI taxonomy): Eukaryota > Metazoa > Chordata > Aves > Piciformes > Picidae > Picus > Picus viridis. The sequence goes on from CM066601.1 coordinate 9,067,344, forward strand.
GCCTTTGGGAGCAGTCCCCCTGCAGCCTTCTTGCAGCCCTGCAGGTACTGGGAGGTCATTTTTAGGCCTTGCCAGAGCCTTCTCCAGGCTGCACACCCCCAGCTCCTTCCCCCTTTCCCCACAGCAGAGATCCTCCAACCCTCTGATCCTTTTCACAGCCTCCTCTGGAGCCTCTCCAGCAGCTCCAGGTCCCTCTGGTGTTGAGGGCTCCAGAGCTGGCCCCAGCCCTGCAGGGGAGGTCTCCCCAGGGCAGAGCAGAGGGGCAGGATCCTCTCTCCAGCTCTGGCCTCACTGCTTTGGATGCAGCCCAGGCTGCCCTTGGCCTTCTGGCTGCAAGTGCCCAGTGCTGGCTCCTGCCCATGGGGAGATGGAGGACAGCACTGGAGTGGTCCCAAGGGGAGACAGCAGATGCTGATCTGTCTCTAGGAAGGATCAAAACCTGTCTGGGCAACTGAAATGAAGCAGAGCACAGAGAGGTCTCTCTGGTGTGGTGTTTAACCTTCTGCTTTCCTGCTCCTCATGGGGAGCTGCTCCATGGATTGGAAGGGTTTTCCATCCTGATGGATGCTGTCAGCAGAGCTTTGTCCTCAGGCCTCAAAGTCTCATCCCTGACATGCAGCTTCCTAGCTGTGAGGACCTGAGGGATGTGGGCAGCACCAGAGCCGGGCTGTGCCCTTCCAAGAGAGGCATTGAGGGGCTGGGGGGGGGGTCCAGAGAAGGGCAAGGGAGCTGGGGAAGGGTCTGGAGAAGAGGGCTGGGGAGGAGCAGCTGAGGGAGCTGGGGGGTTGAGGCTGGAGCAGAGGAGGCTGAGGGAGACCTCCTTGCTCTCTGCAGCTCCCTGCAAGGGATCTGGAGCCAGGTGGGGCTTGGGCTCTGCTCCCTAGGCTCAGGTGATAGAAGGAGTGAAAATGGCCTGAAATTGTGCCAGGGGAGGGTTGGGTTGGAGCTGAGGAACAATTTCTGTGCTGCCAGAGTGGTCAGGGACTGGCACAGGCTGCCCAGGGAGGTGGTGGAGTCCCCATCCCTGGAGGTGCTCCAGAACCCTGTGGCCATGGCACCTGGGGCCAGGGTTTGGTGGCCCTGCTGGGGTTGGGTTGCTGTTGGCCTGGATGCTCCCAGAGGCCTCTTCCAACCCAAACAGTTCTCTGATTCCATGATCAGACATTTGTGAGCTCCATGGTGGCAGAGAGGGATGTTAAACCCCTGAGAGAGGCTTTCAGGTGGAGATCTGGAGCCAGGTACCTGCTCCCAGGTACCAAGGGACAGGACAAGAGGGAATGGCCTCAGGTTGTACCATGGGAGGCTTAGGTTGGACATGAGGAACATTTTCTTCCCCTTGAGGGTTGTCAAGCCCCTGGCCCAGGCTGCCCAAGGCAGTGGTGGAGTCCCCACCCCTGGAGGGGTTTCCCAGGGGCAGAGCTGTGCTGCTGAGGGCCATGGCTTGGCCCCAGCCTGGGCAGAGTTGGAGAAGGGCTGACCTTAAAGGTCTTTTCTAATGGAAATGGTTCTCTGACTCTCTGCTCCCAAGGGGCTCTGAGCAGGGCTGCAGCCACCCTGAGTGGCACTTGGTGCCATGGTCTGGTCATGGGGTCTGTGGTGCCAGGTTGGACTCGATGATCTTCGAGGTCTCTTCCAACCTTGGTGAGACTGTGAGACTGTGAGTGCAAGCACTGAGGTGAGGAAGGCACAAACACAAGGAAACCCTTAAAGAGGAGGAGCAAGTTGTTTGTTGTGAGGCTGCTGGAGGCCTGGAGCAGGCTGCCCAGAGAGGTTGTGGAGTGTGCTGGTGTGGAGAGCTTCCAACCCCCCTGGGCACTGTGCCCCTGGGCAAGCTGCTGGGGGGGCCCTGCTGGAGCAGGGCTTGGGCTGGCTGAGCTCCAGAGCTCTCTTCCCACCCCTCCCTGCTGGGGTTCTGGGGTTCTCTGGTTGTGTTCCATCCCTGCCCTACTCACAGCCATGTCAGGCTGTGCATCCTGGTGCAGCAGCCATGGATGGAGCCTGAGGCCTCCTGCCTGGAGGTGTTTGCTGTGGCAGTGGCTGAGCAGCAGTGCTGAGACTGGGAGCTCTGGCTGAGCTTGGTCTTGATGAGCTCCAAGATCTCTTCCCACCTCACCAGCTGTATGGTTCTAGGAACACAGGGAGGGTGTCTCAAGCCCCATGACTTGATGCCCTTCAGCACAGCCACTGTGGAGCTGATAGAAATTGGGAGCTTGAGCTTGGCTGTGAGGAAGAAGTTGTTGCCCAGGAGGGTGGTGAGAGCCTGGCCCAGGCTGCCCAGGGAGGTGGTGGCAGCATCCTGCCTGGAGGTGTTTGCAGCCAGGCTGGAGGTGGCTGTGAGCAACCTGCTGTGGGGTGAGGTGTCCCTGCCCGTGGCAGGGGGTTGGGACTGGCTGAGCCTTGAGGTCCCTTCCAGCCCTGACAGCTCTGTGGTTCTCTGATCTCAAAGGTCTCTTCCAGCCCCAAAGTTCTCTGTCTCTATGATCACAGGGAGTATTCCTCAAGCCCCATGACTTGATGCCCTTCCTTCTCCCCTGCGCCCTTCCCCGCTCCCACCTTCCAGCCCCCATCTCCCTGAGCTGCTGCCTGGCTTCAGCCCCCGGATCCCACTGCCAGCCTCCCTCCCTGCCTTTGCCAGGCGTGCCAGCCCCTCCTGCCCGCCGAGCTGGGCAGCCTCACCCAGCCCCTCCTCGCTCCAGCCCGCAGCAGGCTGCCCTGCAGAGCTTCCACACAGCTCCCAACCCCCCTGGCCCTTGTGCCCCTGGGCAAGCTGCTGGGGGGGCCCTGCTGGAGCAGCCTGGGGCTGGCTGAGCTCCAGAGCTCCTTCCCAGCCCCACCAGGCCGTGATGCTCTGCAGTGCCCTGCCCCATGCTTGCTGTGTCACCACTTAGTGGCTCATTTATCCCTTGAGCTCCTGATTCCTATTCATCTTTTCCCTTTTTTTCCCCCCTTTTATTCCTCCTTATTTTTAGCCCCTTTCCCCCATTTCCTTTCCCCAACGTTTCCATTTAAATGTCTGCTCCTGCAGCAGCCTCACAGGAAAGCAAAGTTGGGCCCAGAAAAGGGGAGGGGGGGGAAACCCAACCCCCCCAAGAAAGGGGGAAAGAATAAATAATGACTAAATAAACTGGCAGAGAAAGAGTTTAAAATGCATTTTTCAGGCTCTTTCATCCTCTATTGATTTTGGGTTCCTCATTGATGGTTGGAGTTTTTTTCTTTCCCTTATCAAGGGGAAGGCTCTTTCTAATAGATCTCTGCAGAAAGGAAGGAGTCAGCAGCTTTCTCCCCTCCTCCAGCAAGCCTTATTCACCCACATCATACACAGCTCTTGTGGGGGAGGGTATTTAGATACAGTTCCTTTGCTCCACAGCCACCACCACAAAACCCCAAAATGAATATTGGGGGGAGGGGAAAAATGCAGGTGGCTGGCACAGGCCCCTGGCCCAAACTCCTCCCTCTCCTCTCCTCTCCTCTCCCTCTCCTCTCCTCTCCTCTCCTCTCCTCTCCTCTCCTCTCCTCTCCTCTCCTCTCCTCTCCTCTCCTCTCCTCTCCTCCTCTCCTCTCCTCTCCTCTCTCCTCTCCTCTCCTCTCCTCTCCTCTCCTCTCCTCTCCCTCCTCTCCTCTCCTCTCCTCTCCTCTCCTCTCCTCTCCTCTCCTCTCCTCTCCTCTCCTCTCCTCTCCTCTCCTCTCCCTCTCTCCTCTCCTCTCCTCTCCTCTCCTCTCTCCTCTCCTCTCCTCTCCTCTCCTCTCCTCTCCTCTCCTCTCCTCTCCTCTCCCTCCTCTCCTCTCCCCCTCTCCCTCCCCTCCCCTCCCCCCTCCCCTCCCTCCCCTCCCCTCCCCTCCCCTCCCGCCTCCCGCCCCCTCCCCCTCCCCCTCCTCCTCCTCTTCCTGAAATCGCAGTCACAGTATGTCAGGGGGCTGGAAGGGACCTCCAGAGCTCACCCAGTCCAGAGCAGGGTCACCTGGAGCAGGTCACACAGGAACACATCCAGGCAGGTCTTGAATCTCTCCAGAGAGGCAGTTGTTGTCTGCTGGATAAGCAAAGGGTCACAGAATGGGTTTGGGTTGGAAGGGACCTTCAAGAGCATCCAGCTCCATCCCCCTGCCGTGGGCAGGGACACCTCCCCCCAGCCCAGGCTGCTCAGGGCCTCATCCAGCCTGGCCCTGAACACCTCCAGGCAGGGGACAGCCACAGCCTCCCTGGGCAGCCTGGGCCAGAGTCTCCCCAGCCTCACCCTCAACAATTTCTTCCTCATCTCCACTCTCAGTCTCCCCTCTCCCAGCTCAAAGCCATTGTTCCTCAGCCTGGCACTCCCAGCCCTCGTCCCAAGTCCCTCCCCAGCTCTCCTGGAGCCCTTCAGGTCCTGCAAGGCTGCTCTGAGGTCTCCCTGGAGACTTCTCTTCTGCAGGCTGCACAGCCCCAACTCTCTCATCCTGCCCTCACAGGGGAGGTCCTCAGCCCTCTGCTCATCTTGGTGGCCTCCTCTGGAGCCTCTCCAGCAGCTCCAGGTCCATCCCTTCAGGATGGGGATTCAGCCACCTCCCTGGGCAGTCTCTTGAGTCTTTCAGTGAAGAAGTTTTTTTCCCCCTGTCCTTCCTAAACCTCCCCTGCTGCAGCTTGAGCTCCAGGTCCTTCTTGTGCAGGGGCCCCCAGAGCTGGAGGCAGTGCTGCAGGTGAGGCCTGAGCAGAGCAGAGGGGCAGAATCCCCTCCCCGTGCTGCTGCTCACAGTTTGGCTGCAGTTAAGCTGCTGGAGTCTGGGAGCAGCTGCCCTCAGTGGGCTGTCCCTGAGCTGCCCTGTGCTGGGGGGAGCTGCCTGCTGCCTTTGGTGGGAAACAAATCCCAGCACAGATCCTAGATGACAAAGTTTGGCTCAGAGGCTCAGCCCTTCCCTTCTCTGTGTTTGGCTCTGCACAATCTGAGCCAAGTGGCTGTCAAGGCTGGGTCAGACAGGGGGGGAGAGAGCCTCTTGTGCCTCTGCTCCCACCTCAGGCACTCACAGCTGCAGAGCTTGGGGCAAGCAGCACAGAGCTGGAATTAAACCTCTTAGTCTCTGCTGTTTTCCCCCCCCTTACCTCCTCCTGCCCCCCTCATTTCCCTACCTCTGCTGTTAATGGTATTGTTATTAATTATTATTGATGCCACTCTGGCCTTTGCTCTCATCAGGAAGGTTCATGTCATGATTGTTTTTGCTCTCTGAGTGCCTCTGCACTGCCATCCCTCCTCCTCCTCCTCCCTCTGACTCTCTGCAGTCTCTCCCTATTTGTTGCAGATGATCTCTGCCTTCCTGGCTCGAGGTGATTTCCTCCACCTCCCCCACTTTTCTGGACCCAAATGTCCTTGCTGGCCGCAGGAGCCTCCCTCCTTCCCTTCAGCCTTCTGCTTTCTCATCTCCCACAACGCAGCTTCATCAACCTCCCGATGCTCTGCTGCACCCTGGCTGGGAGACACTGGAGAACTGGAGCTGCTGGAGGCAGGACAGCTCCTCCCTGCCTTGCTCCTGAGAAGAGAATAGAACAGAGTAGAATAGAATAGAATAGAATAGAATAGAATAGAATAGAATAGAATAGAATAGAATAGAATAGAATAGAATAGAATAGAATGAACCAGGTTGGAAGAGACCCTCAAGGTCATCACATCCAACCTATCATCCAATCCAACACCACCTAATCAACTAACCCATGGCACCAAGCACCCCATCCAGTCTCCTCCTGAACACCTCCAGTGATGGTGACTCCACCACCTCCCTGGGCAGCACATCCCAATGCCCAGTCTCTCTCTCTCTGTGTAGAACTTCTTCCTCACCGCCAGCCTGAACCTCCCCTGGCACAGCTGGAGTCTGTGTCCTCTTGTTCTGCTGCTGGGGGCCTGGCAGAAGAGATCTACCCCCCCCTGGCTACAACTTCCCTGCAGGGAGTTGGAGAGAGCAATAAGGTCACCTCTGAGTCTCCTCTTCTGCAGGCTAAGCAACCCCAGCTCCCTCAGCCTCTCCTCACAGGGCTGTGCTCCAAACCCCTCCCCAGCCTCCTTGCCCTTCTCTGGACACCTTCCAGCAGCTCAACCTCCTTCCTGAACTGAGGGGCCCAGAACTGGACACAGGACTCAAGGTGTGGCCTAACCAGTGCAGTGTCCAGGGGCACAATGACCTCCCTGCTCCTGCTGGCCACACTCTGCCTGATGCAGGCCAGGATGCTATTGGCCTTCTTGGCCCCCTGGGCACACTGCTGCCTCCTGTTCAGCTGCTCTCCACCACTCCCCCCAGCTCCCTCTCTGCCTGGCTGCTCTCAGCCACTCTGCCCCCAGCCTGTAGCACTGCCTGGGGTTGCTGTGGCCAAAGTGCAGCCCCTGGCACTTGGACTTGTTGAATGCCATCCTGTTGGCCTCTGCCCATCTGTGCAGCCTGTCGAGGTCCCTCTGCAGAGCCTCTCTGCCCTCCAGCAGATCAACTCCTGCCCCCAGCTTGGTGTCAGCTGCAAATTCACTGCTGATGGACTCAATGCCCTCATCCAGATCATCAATAAAGATGTTAAAGAGCATGGGGCCCAGCACTGCTCCCTGGGGCACACCACTGGTGCCTGGCTGCCAGCTGGCTGTGGCACCATTCACCACCACTCTCTGGGCTCAGCCTCCAGCCAGTTCCTAACCCAGCTCAGAGTGCTGCTGCCCAAGCCAGGGGCTGACAGCTTGGCCAGGAGCTTGCTGTGGGGGACGGTGTCAAAGGCCTTGCTGAGGTCCAGGCAGACTCCATCCCCAGCCTGCCCCACAGCCACCAGGCAGTCCCCTGGGCATGGAAGGAGATCAGGTTGGTCAGGCAGGACCTGCCCTTCCTGTGGCTGGCCTGTGGGACCTGAAGGCAGCTGCCCTTGCTGGGTGTGACAGCAGCACCCTGGGCTCTGCCCACCCAAGTTCCTCTGTTTAGGCTTCTCATCCCTTAAAACACCCCCAGCAAGCCATGCCCCTGGGAGCTGGAGCCTGCACACCATCAAGCTCTCCTCCCAGTGAAGGAGGGAGGGGGCAAGAAGGGGCCAGGCTCGTTTCAGTAGTGCCCAGTGCCAGGCCAAGGGGCACAAACTGGACCCCAGGAGGTTCCACCTAAACATGAGGAGCAAGCTGTTTGTTGTGAGGCTGCTGGAGGCCTGGAGCAGGCTGCCCAGAGAGGTTGTGGAGTGTGCTGGTGTGGAGAGCTTCCAACCCCCCTGGATGTGTTGCTGTGTGCCCTGCCCTGGGTGACCTTTCTGTAGCAGGGACAGGGTTGGACTCAGTGGTCTCCAAAGGTCCTTTCCAGCCCCTACCATTCTACAGCCTAAAAGGAGTCTTTCTGCCCCAGTTTGTGCAGAACACATAAGTGGTGTTTGCTCTGGACCAGGTACCTTGAGACACTTCAGACATGGCCCTGCTGCAGCAAACCTTCCAGAGATGCTGCTCCTCCACTGGGGGCTGGCTGTGACAGCACAAGGGGAAACAAACTCAGGTTAACATCTGTGTTGGTGCCATGGAGAGTGGCCCTGAGGCTCCCCCAGCACCAAGCTGTGTGGTGCTGCTGACAGCCGGAGGGAAGGATCCATCCAGAGGGACCTGGGCAGGCTGCAGAGCTGGGCCCAGGACAACCTCAGGAGGTGCAACAAGGCCAAGGGCAAGGTCCTGCAGCTGGGGCAGGGCAATCCCAGGCACTGCTAGAGGCTGGGCAGGGACTGGCTGGAGAGCAGCCCTGCAGAAAAGGCCTTGGGGGGGCTGGGGGAGGAGAAGCTCAGCAGGAGCCAGCAGGGAGCACTTGCAGCCCAGAGAGCCAAGCAGAGCCTGGGCTGCAGCAAGAGAAGTGTGGCCAGCAGGGCCAGGGAGGGGATTCTGCCCCTCTGCTCCACTCTGCTCAGACCACAGCTGCAGCTCTGTGGCCAGTACTGGAGCCTCTGTGCCAGGAAGGCTCTGGAGGGGCTGGAAGGTGTCCAGAGCAGGGCCAGGAGGAGGAGCAGAGGGCTGGAGCTGCTCTGCTCTGCAGACAGCCTGAGAGAGTTGGGGTTGTGCAGGCTGCAGAGGAGAAGGCTCCCAGGAGCCCTTCTGGTGGCCTTCCAGGAGCTGCAGGGGCTGCAAGCAAGCTGGGGAGGGACTTTGGAGGGTGTGAGGGAGGGATAGGACTGGGGGGGATGGAGCAGAACTAGAAGTGGGGAGCTTGAGCTTGGCTGTGAGGAAGAAGTTGTTGCCCAGGAGGGTGGTGAGAGCCTGGCACAGGCTGCCCAGGGAGGTGGTGGCAGCCTCCTGGCTGGAGGTGTTTGCAGCCAGGCTGGAGGTGGCTGTGAGCAACCTGCTGTGGGGTGAGGTGTCCCTGCCCGTGGCAGGGGGTTGGGACTGGCTGAGCCTTGAGCTCCCTTCCAGCCCTGACAGCTCTGTGGTTCTAAGTTGTGCCAGGGGAGGATCAGGTTGGACATTAGGAACAATTTCTTCCCAGGAAGGCTTCTCAGGACTGTCCCAGGCTGCCCAGAAGGGTGGTGTTCCCATCCCTGGAGGTGTTTCAAAGCATCATGGATGTGGTGCTGAGGGAAGGGGTGCTGAGGGAAGTGGTGCTGAGGGAAGTGTTTCAGTGGCCGTGGGGAGAGTCTGAGCTCTTGGACTTGGTGATCTCGAAGGTCTCCCCCGACCTCAACAGCTCCACGGCTCTGTGATTCAGTCACTTGGATTTCCTCTCCATCTCCTCTCCCCTCACTCCTTGTGCTGGTCTCAGACCTTCTGCCAGGCTTTAGAGTTAACTCCTGGTGAAGAGCCTGGAGCTGGCCCCGTGGGAATCCCTCTCTGCCGGCTCCCTCCAGATTGCTTCCCAACAACATTCCTCATGGAGCCTGCCCCCTCCTGCCCCCACCCTGGGTGATATCCCAGGGCTCACTGTATAGTATCACAGTATCAGTCAGGGTTGGAAGGGACCACAAGGATCAGCCAGTTCCAACCCCCTGCCATGGGCAGGGACACCCCACACCAGAGCAGGCTGCCCACAGCCTCATCCAGCCTGGGCTTAAACCCCTCCAGGGACGGGGCCTCAACCACCTCCCTGCACAACCCATTCCAGGGCTTCACCACTCTCATGGGGAAGAACTTCCTCCTCCCCTCCAGCCTCAATCTCCCCACCTCCAGCTTCATTCCCTTCCCCCTAGTCCTGTCACTGCCTGAGATCCTGAGCAGTCCCTCCCCAGCCTGCCTGTAGCCTCCTGCAGATCCTGGAAGGCCACAATGAGGTCACCTGGGAGCCTTCTCTTCTCCAGCCTGAACAGCCCCAACTCCTTCAGTCTGTGCTCACAGGAGAGCTGCTCCAGCCCTCTGCTCCTCCTCCTGGCCCTGCTCTGGACACCTTCCAGCCCCTCCAGATCCCTCTTGTCATAGGGGCTGCAGAACTGGAGGCAGTGCTCCAGGGGGGGTCTCAGCAGGGCTGAGCAGAGGGGCAGAATCCCCTCCCTTGCCCTGCTGGCCACACTTCTCCTGCTGCAGCCCAGGCTCTGATTGGCTTTCCGGGCTGCAAGTGCACCCTGAGAGCTCCTGTTGAGCTTCTCCTCCCCCAGCACCCCCAAGTCTCTCTCCTCAGGGCTGCTCTCCAGCCAGTCCCTGCCCAGCCTGGATTTGTGCCTGGCATTGCCTCCACCCAGCCGCAGGACCCTGCCCTTGGTCTTGTTGAAGCTCCTGAGGTTGGCTTGTGCCCACCTCTCCAGCCTGCCCAGGTCCCTCTGGATGGATCCCTTCCCTCCAGCTGTCTGCTGCACCACACAGCTTGGTGTCAGCAGCAACCTGCTGAGGCTGCACTCAGTGCCACTGCCCATGGCCCCCACAGAGGTGTTGATGTTTCTCATGTAGATACAAACCCTTTGATATTGTAATCGACCCCTTATGAAGACAAATGCAATGGGCTTAATGAGGATGGATTGCCGATGAAAGGCAGAGGCAGAGGGAAGCATCCCGCAGCTTGTTAGCCTTAGCCCTCCCCCACAGTGCCGCCTGGCTCAGCGCTCAGCGGCACAAACCCCCTCGGATCCGAAGGGTATTTTTAGGCTGCTGATAAAGAGTTGACTTCTGGAGTGTCATCAGTATCTGAGACACAAAAACAGGGGAGGGGAGGGGGTGGAAATGCCACCTCTGGGAGCTGGGACGCTGAGAAAATCAGTGGCAAGAAGCAGAGCGCAGCAGAGGTGGAGCTGGAGCAGCCTTGGCTGGCGCGCAGGGTGCAGCCTTCTGAAGGCATCTAAGGGAAGGAGCAGGTGGCAGGAGAAGTGAGGAGGGAGAGAAAAGGGACAACGTGGTCCCAGATGAGCAAAACTGATGGAGAGAGTCCAGGGCAAGAGCAAGAGTCCTGGCCCCGGGCAGGAACAACCTCCTGCAGCAGCACAGGGCAGGGGGAAGCTGCTGGCAAGCAGCTGCAAGCAGAAGCAGCTGGCAGTGCTGGGGGACAAGAAGCTGCCCAGCAGCAGCAAGGTGGCCTGGTGGGCAAGAAGGCCAAGGGGGTCCTGGGGGCATGGAGAAGAGTGTGGGCAGCAGCAGGGCCAGGGAGGCTGTGCTGCCCCTCTGCTGTGCCCTGCTGAGGCCACCTCTGGAGCCCTGGGGGCAGCTGTGTGCTGCCCAGGTGCAGAGGGCCAGAGAAGGGCTGGAGAGAGTCCAGGGCAGGCTGGGAAGCTGCTGAGGGGCCTGGAGCAGCTCTGGCAGCAGCCAAGGCTGAGAGGCCTGGGGCTGAGAGGCTGCAGCAGAGCAGCCCCAGAGGGCAGCTGAGCAATGCTCAGCAAGAGCTGAAGGGCCCCTGGGGGCAAGAGGCTGGGGCCAGGCTCTGCTGAGTGGTGCCCAGTGCCAGTGGGCAGAGAGTGGAGCCCAGGAGGCTCCTTCTGAACATGAGAAGAAACTAGAGGAGGTTGCAACCAGGTGGGCTTGGTTTCTGCTCCCAGGCACCCAGCACCAGATCACGAGGACACAGTCTCAAGCTGTGCCAGGGGAGGTTGAGGCTGGAGGTGAGGAGAAAGTTCTTCTCAGCAAGAGGAACTGGCCCTTGGGATGTGCTGCCCAGGGAGGTGGTGGAGTCCCTGTGCCTGGAGGTGTTCACAAAAGGCTTGGCTGTGGCACTTGGATCCATGGTTTAGTTGTCAGGAGGTGTTAGGGATTAGGTAATAAGTTGGACTTGATCTCTGAGGCTTTTCCCAACCTGGTTGATTCTGTGCTCTCCCAGAGGGAGAGGCCTGCCTTTGCTCTGACCTGCTCCCTGCAGGTGGGAAGCCATCCCATGGCCAGCCGGAGAAGAGGGATCCAGGCTGGGATCCACAGGCTCTTCTCTCCCCCCATCCCTGCGCTCCCAGGAGCTGTTTGCCCAGAGGCAGGAGGTTTGCAGAGGTGCCCACAAGCCAGCCCTGGGCACACCTCCCTGGGGGCTCCCCTCCCTGGGGGCTCCCCTCCCTGGAGTCTCACCTCCCAGCCACCCTCTGCCCGCCTGTGGCTGCCAGCGGCTGCCAGCGGGAGAGGACTCTGCGCTCCCCGCCCGGGGACTGCCTGGCGAGGGAACAGATGGAAGGAGTCCTGTCCCCATCTGATGCCAGCACAGATTTCATCAGCTCACACTTTTCCTTCCCCACCTGGCAGAGAGGCTGGGAAATGTATCTTGATTTGTGTCCTGCTGGCTCTCCCCACAGGCTGCTGACATCTTTGTTGTCTTTGCGCCTCAGCAGCAGCGACCACAGCCGAGCAGGGAGCCACCTGGCCCGGGGACAAGCCTGCTCCCTCCCTGGCTGCTGCTGGCTGCTTTGAAAGCTGGGGATCTGCTGGGTGCTGGGGAGGGAAGAGGAGGCTGCCACAGGATGGGGGAGAAAGCTGCCTGGGGTTTTGTGTCGTGCATCTGCTTCGCGTCAGAGGTCTGTAGAACGGTTTGGGGGGAAGGGATCTGAAGCTCTTCCAGCTCCATGCCCCTGCCCAAAGGGAAAAGGATTTGCTGTGGATAGCAGAGACACAGCCTGGTAACAGCAGCTTGGAGCCCTGCAAATCCCTGCCCTTGGTGACCCAGGGGCTGATGAGAAGCCCAGGGAGAGGCTGCTGCAAGCAAGCAGCAGGGTTTGAGCTCAGCTCAGGTCCCTCCTCCGAAGGGAAAAGGATTTGCTGTGGATAGCAGAGGCAGAGCCGTGCCCCTGAGCCCTCCTGTGTGTGCTTCCTCAGCAGGCACAGCTGTAGAGCCACACAATGGGTTGGGGTGGAAGGGACCTTCAAGATCATCCAGCTCCAGCCCCCTGCCACAGGCAGGGACACCTCCCACCAGCACAGCTTGCCTCCTCCAGCCTGGCCTTGAGCACCTCCAGGCAGGGGACAGCCACAGCCTCCCTGGGCAGCCTGGGCCAGAGTCTCCCCAGCCTCACTCTCAACAATTTCTTCCTCATCTCCACTCTCAGTCTCCTCTCTCCCAGCTCAAAGCCATTGTTCCTCATCCTGGCACTCCCAGCCCTGGTCCAAAGTCCCTCCCCAGCTCTCCTGGAGCCCCTTCAGGTCCTGGAAGGCTGCTCTGAGGTCTCCCTGCAGCCTTCTCTTCTCCAGGCTGACCAAGCCCAACTTTCTCAGCCTGTCCCCACAGCAGAGGGCTTCCAGCCTCCTCCAGCTGAACAGCCTGGAGACGAACAGCCTCCCCACAGGGGAGGTTCTCAGCCCTCTGATCATGTCCATGGCCTCCTCCTGAGCCACTCCAGCAGTTCCCCAGCTCCTCATCTCCCTCCCCAGCTCTGGAGAAACACTTCAGCTCAGTTGTGGCGCGGGCACCACTGGAATCTGGGCTGGTTTATGCTTGTAGGTGTTGCTGTTGCTTGCAACTTGCTGAATATTTCATGTTTGGGCTTCTTGAAACCCACCTCTTGGAGCTGGGTGCTGCATGTAAATCTCTTTTTCACTACCAGAAGAGGAGAAGCAAAAAAAGGGGGGAAAAAAACCCAAACCACATCCAACCCACCCAGATGCCCTCCAGCAGGATATTAATGCTTAAAAGAGGATTCTTTCTTCTTTTCCTTCTCCTTCTTCTTCTTCTTCTTTGAGATGAAGAAAACCAATGCAAGGCCCCCAGCAAAGGAGTTCTGTTGCATGGGGAAGACACAGGGAAAAAGGCTTCTGCAAAGTTCTTGGCTGCTTACTCCAATGGATCTCTCCAAGAGGATGTGAGGAGGAGCAGGGAGGTCACTCTGCCCCTGTGCTCAGCACTGCTGAGGCCACACCAGAGCTACAGGCTGGGGGCAGAGTGGCTGAGAGCAGCCAGGCAGAGAGGGACCTGGGGGTTGTGATGGACAGCAGCTGAAGAGGAGGCAGTAGTGTGGCCAGGGGGCCAAGAAGGCCAATGGCATCCTGGCCTGCAGCAGGAACAGTGTGGCCAGCAGGAGCAGGGAAGTCCTTGTGCCCTGTGCTCAGCACTGCTGAGGCCACCCCTGGAGTCCTGTGTCCAGCTCTGGGCTCCTCAGCTCCAGAAGGACCTGGAGAGACTTGAAGGTGTGCAGAGAAGGGCAAGGAGGCTGGGGAGGGGTCTGGAGCACAGCCCTGGGAGGAGAGGCTGAGGGAGCTGGGGTTGCTTAGCCTGGAGAGGAGGAGGCTCAGGGGAGACCTCATTGCTCTCTGCAACTGCCTGCAGGGAGGTTGTAGCCAGGTGGGGGTTGGCCTCTTCTCCCAGGTAAGCAGCAGCAGAACAAGAGGCCACAGTCTCAAGCTGTGCCAGGGGAGGTTGAGGCTGGAGGTGAGGAGAAAGTTTTTCCAAGCAAGAGGAATTGGCCCTTGGGATGTGCTGCCCAGGGAGGTGGTGGAGTCCCTGTGCCTGGAGGTGTTCAGGAAAGGCTTGGAGCCATGGTTGAGTTGTCAGGAGGTGTTAGGGATTAGGTCATAGTTTGGGGTCCCCATCCCTGGAGGTGTTTAGGAAGAGCCTGGATGAGGCACTTGGTGCCAGGGTTGAGTTGATCAGATGAGTTGGTGCTGGGTGAGAGGTTGGACTTGGTGATCTCTGAGGTCTTTTCCAACCAGGTTAATCAGGTTAATTCTAATTCTAATTCTAATTCTTATTCTTAATTCTAATTCTAATTCTAATTCTAATTCTAATTCTAATTCTGATTCTAATTCTAATTCTAATTCTAATTCTAATTCTAATTCTAATTCTGATTCTAATTCTAATTCTAATTCTAATTCTAATTCTAATTCTGATTCTGATTCTGATTCTAATTCTAATTCTAATTCTGATTCTAATTTCTGAATCTGATTCATTCTGATTCTAATTCTAATTCTAATTCTAATTCTAATTCTAATTCTGATTCTAATTCTGATTCTGATTCTAATTCTAATTCTAATTCTGATTCTAATTCTAATTCTAATTCTAATTCTGATTCTGATTCTGATTCTGATTCTATTTCTGAATCTCATTCTGATTTTAATTTAATTCTAATTCTAATTCTAATTCTAATTCTAATTCTAATTCTAATTCTAATTCTAATTCTGATTCTAATTCTAATTCTAATTCTAATTCTGATTCTGATTCTGATTCTATTTCTGAATCTCATTCTGATTTTAATTCTAATTCTAATTCTAATTCTAATTCTAATTCTAATTCTAATTCTGATTCTAATTCTAATTCTAATTCTGATTCTGATTCTGATTCTGATTCTATTTCTGAATCTCATTCTGATTTTAATTCTAATTCTAATTCTAATTCTAATTCTAATTCTGATTCTAATTCTAATTCTAATTCTAATTCTGATTCTGATTCTGATTCTATTTCTGAATCTCATTCTGATTCTAATTCTAATTCTAATTCTAATTCTAATTCTAATTCTGATTCTAATTCTGATTCTGATTCTAATTCTAATTCTAATTCTGATTCTAATTCTAATTCTAATTCTGATTCTGATTCTGATTCTGATTCTATTTCTGAATCTCATTCTGATTTTAATTCTAATTCTAATTCTAATTCTAATTCTAATTCTAATTCTAATTCTAATTCTAATTCTGATTCTGATTCTAATTCTAATTCTAATTCTGATTCTGATTCTAATTCTAATTCTAATTCTGATTGTGATTCTATTTCTGATTCTCATTCTGATTCTAATTCTAATTCTGATTCTAATTCTAATTCTAGTTCTGATTCTGATTCTATTTCTGATTCTCATTCTGATTCTAATTCTAATTCTGATTCTAATTCTAATTCTAATTCTGATTCTGATTCTATTTCTGATTCTCATTCTGATTCTAATTCTAATTCTGATTCTAATTCTAATTCTAGTTCTGATTCTGATTCTGATTCTGATTCTAGTTCTAATTCTAATTCTAATTCTAATTCTATTTCTGATTCTAATTCTGATTCTGATTCTATTTCTGATTCTCATTCTGATTCTAATTCTGATTCTAATTCTAATTCTAATTCTAATTCTAATTCTAATTCCAATTCTAATTCTATTTCTGATTCTCTTTCTGATTCTAATTCTAATTCTAATTCTGATTCTATTTCTGATTCTAATTATAATTCTAATTTTAATTCTAATTCTAATTCTAATTCTAATTCTAATTCTGATTCTAATTCTAATTCTAATTCTGATTCTGATTCTGATTCTATTTCTGAATCTCATTCTGATTTTTTTAATTCTAATTCTAATTCTAATTCTAATTCTAATTCTGATTCTAATTCTAATTCTAATTCTAATTCTAATTCTAATTCTATTTCTGATTCTAATTCTAATTCTAATTCTGATTCTAATTCTGATTCTGATTCTATTTCTGATTCTAATTCTAATTCTAATTTTAATTCTAATTCTAATTCTAATTCTATTTCTGATTCTAATTCTAATTCTAATTTTAATTCTAATTCTAATTCTAATTCTAATTCTAATTCTGATTCTAATCCTAATTCTAATTCTGATTCTATTTCTGATTCTATTTCTAATTCTAATTCTAATTCTGATTCTAATTCTGATTCTAATTCTAATTCTAATTCTGATTCTAGTTCTAATTCTAATTCTTATTCTAATTCTGATTCTAGTTCTAATTCTAATTCTTATTCTAATTCTGATTCTAGTTCTATTTCTGAGTCTAATTCTAATTCTAATTCTGATTCTAATTCTAATTCTGATTCTGATTCTGATTCTGATTCAGATTCTGATTCTGATCTCTGTTGTGTGGAGGGGGGAAGCTGAGGCATGAAAGCAAGTGGTGAAGCCAAGTCTCTCCTCTGCTGGCCACAGTGCCCTCTGCACATCAGCTTCCAGTTCAAGTAGGTCAAAGTGGTTCAGAGAGCCAGAGAATCTTCTTCTTGTTGGGAGAGCTTCAGGATCAAGCCCAACCCTTCCCTGGCTCTAGCAAGGCTGCTGCTAAACCCTGGTCCTCAGCACCTCCCCTGTAAGGCTTTTAAATGCCTCCAGGGATGGGGATTAACCCACCTCCTTGGGGAGCTTGTTCCAGCCTTTCAGAATCCTTTCAAGGAAGAGTTTTATTCTAATCTCCAACCTAAACCTCCCCTGGGGCAACTTGAGGCCGTTTCCTCTCTTCCTATCCCTTGCTCCTTGGGAGAGAGAGAGCAACCAAGGCTGTGGAGTCTCCTTGTGTGGAGAGGTTCCAACCCCCCTGGATGTGTTCCTGTTTCACCTGCCCCAGGTGATGCTGCTCTGGCAAGGAAGTTGGACTGGATAAGATCTAGAGGTCCCTTCCAGCCCCAACATTCTCTCCTTCTGTGACCCCCACCTCATTGCAGCCTCCTTTCAGGGAGCTGCAGAGAGCAATGAGGTCTCCTCTGCTCTCCTCAGCCTCCTCTGCTCCAGGCTGAACACCCCCAGCTCCCTCAGCTGCTCCTCCCCAGCCCTCTACAGAAAAAAAAACCCTCATGTGAAAAGTGAGGAGAGGGAGAAGTCACAGAGTGGGTTGGGTTGGAAGAGGCCTCAAAGCTCATCCAGCTCCAACCCCCTGCCATGGGCAGGGACACCTCCCACCAGCACAGCTTGCTCAAGACCTCATCCAGCCTGGCTTTGAACAGCTCCAGGGAGGGGACAGCCACATCTTCCCTGGGCAGCCTGTGCCAGGCTCTCCCCACCCTCACTCTAGAGAATTTCTTCCTCATCTCCACTCTCAATCTCCCCTCTCCCAGCTTAAAACCACCCCCTGAGTGTGAGGTATGAGTTGTTCATGCATCTCACCAGAGCTGTTGGGGCTCAATCCTGAATCCTCAATTCTTCCATGGGAAGAAGGTAAACTGAGGGACAAAAAGTATTTATTAGGCTTCTGCTATTGATTTTTTTTTAATGTCTTTTCTTCCTGGAAAGCAGGAAAATATTTACTCTGCTGCAAGCTCCTTGCAGCAGGACCAGTGTGTGGAGTCTGCTGTGTGATGAATTGCAGAGTGGTTGACTCTGAGATGCCCAAAGAATAGAGGAAGAAAGCTGCACCTTGAGTGCTGGGTTCAGGTTTGGGCTCCTGGCTCCCAGCAGCACCTTGAGAGGCTGGAGCAGGGCCAGGGAAGGGCAAGGGAGCTGGGGAAGGGTCTGGAGAAGAGGGCTGGGGAGGAGCAGCTGAGGGAGCTGGGGGGTTGAGGCTGGAGCAGAGGAGGCTGAGGGAGACCTCCTTGCTCTCTGCAGCTCCCTGCAAGGAGGTTGCAGTGAAGTGGGAGTTGGTCTCTCCTCACAAGCAACAAGTCCCAGGACAAGAGGAAACACCTAAGGGGAGCTCCAGGTTGGATTTTTGGGAGCAATTTCTTCCCAGCAAAGCTTCTCAGGCACTGGCCCAGGCTGCCCAGGGAGGTGGGAGAGTCCCCAGCCCTGGAGGGGTTTCCAAGCCACATGGAGGTGGTGCTGAGGGAGGTGGTGCAGTGCCAGTGGCTGAGCAGCAGTGCTGAGACTGGGAGCTCTGGCTGAGCTTGGTCTTGCTGAGCTCCAAGATCTCTTCCAACCTCACCAGCTGTATGGTTCTAGGAACACAGGGAGGGTGTCTCAAGCCCCATGACTTGATGCCCTTCAGCACAGCCACTGATGACACTGTGGAGCTGATAGAAGTGGGGAGACTGAGCTTGGCTGTGAGGAAGAAGCTGCTGCCCATGAGGGTGGTGAGAGCCTGGCCCAGGCTGCCCAGGGAGGTGGTGGCAGCCTCCTGCCTGGAGGTGTTTGCAGCCAGGCTGGAGGTGGCTGTGAGCAACCTGCTGTGGTGTGAGGTGTCCCTGCCCGTGGCAGGGGGTTGGGACTGGCTGAGCCTTGAGGTCCCTTCCAGCCCTGACAGCTCTGTGGTTCTCTGATCTCAAAGGTCTGTTCCAGCCCCAAAGTTCTCTGTCTCTATGATCACAGGGAGTATTCCTCAAGCCCCATGACTTGATGCCCTTCAACACAGCCCTTTAGGACACTTTGGAGCTGGTGAGCTCAAAGGTCTCTTCCAACCTCAACACCTCTGTGATTCTGAAGTTGGGTTCAGTTTCCACCCTCTCTACATTTCCACCTCTCCTATTCCCTTAAGCTTGCAGCACAGCACAAGAAAGAAAGGAAAACCCACCACAAATATTAATAGACCAAAATCACTTTCCACCTGCAGATGATGGATTTCAAGCGCAGCAGTGCTGGAAAGTGAGGTGAAGCCTTGCTGTAGTTTGGAGAAGAGGAGGCTCAGGGGAGACCTTCTTGCTCTCTCCAACTCCCTGAAGGGAGGTTGTAGGCAGCTGGGGGTTGGTCTCTTCTCCCAGGTAGGCACCCAGCAGCAGAACAAGAGGACACAGTCTCAAGCTGTGCCAGGGGAGGTTGAGGCTGGAGCTGAGGAAGGAATTCTTCCCAGCAAGAGAGATTGGCCCTTGGGATGTGCTGCCCAGGGAGGTGGTGGAGTCCCCATCCCTGGAGGTGTTTAGGAAGAGCCTGGATGAGGCATTTGGTGCCATGGTTTAGTGGATCATAATATCATAGTATCAGTGAGGGTTGGAAGGGACCACGAGGATCAGCCAGTTCCAACCCCCTGCCATGGGCAGGGACACCCCACACTAGATCAGGCTGCCCACAGCCTCATCCAGCCTGGGCTTCAACACCTCCAGGGACGGGGCCTCAACCACCTCCCTGCACAACCCATTCCAGGGCTTCACCACTCTCATGGGGAAGAACTTCCTCCTCCCTCCAGCCTGACTCTCCCCACCTCCAGCTTCATTCCATTCCCCCGGTGCTGGGTGAGAGGTTGGAATTGATGATCCCTGAGGTCTTTTCCAACCTGCTTCATTCTGTGTTCTGCATGCTGTGAGGAACGAGGGGAGGAAGCAGAACCTGTGTGGAGCCTCAGCTGTTTGCTTTGCCTCGGCAGGGCTGGTGGCAGTGTGATGCATGAGGCGCCGGGCTGCTCCCCCCAAAGCCACTTGCGAAGCTAAATCCCTTGTTTGGTCTGCTCTTGACTCCTTATTCTTTCCTCCCCCTTTCCCCAGCTCATTCATTATTCCTCGGGACTCTTCCAGGCATATCCCTGCCTTCATTTGCATCACATTAGAGGCAGGAACCAGCCTGAATTCCTTCCCAGCAGAAGTAAATCTGACAGGCTTTATGAAGCCATTATAGCTGCAGGTATTTGCTCCATTTAAAATACATTCTTGTCAAGCGATCTTAATTATGTTATTAGATGTACTTTTGAACTCAGAGCCACTCCTGGGTGATGGATTGAGCTGCAGACGGCGCAGGGGCCTCGGAGCAGAGCCGATGGTTCACGGCCAGGCTGGGAGGCTGGGCAGGGATGGAGCTCTCCTGTCCCGCCCCACATCCTGCTCTCCAGGCTGGTGACACATGGGTGTGATGGGTGACCACCAGATGGGTACAGAACCGGCTTGATGGCTAAGGAGTGGCTGTCAAAGGGTCCATGGCCCAGGGGAGGCCAGGGACAAGCAGAGTCCCTCAGGGATCAGCCCTGGGACCAGGCTTGTTCAACACCTCTGTGGGGGCCATGGGCAGTGGCACTGAGTGCAGCCTCAGCAGGTTTGCTGCTGACACCAAGCTGTGTGGTGCAGCAGACAGCTGGAGGGAAGGGATCCATCCAGAGGGACCTGGGCAGGCTGGAGAGGTGGGCACAAGCCAACCTCAGGAGCTTCAACAGGACCAAGGGCAGGGTCCTGCAGCTGGGTGGAGGCAATGCCAGGCACAAATCCAGGCTGGGCAGGGACTGGCTGGAGAGCAGCCCTGAGGAGAGAGACTTGGGGGTGCTGGGGGAGGAGAAGCTCAACAGGAGCTCTCAGGGTGCACTTGCAGCCCACAAAGCCAATCAGAGCCTGGGCTGCAGCAGGAGAAGTGTGGCCAGCAGGGCAAGGGAGGTGATTCTGCCCCTCTGCTCAGCCCTGCTGAGACCCCACCTGGAGTACTGCCTCCAGTTCTGGAGCCCCTATTGCAAGAGGGATCTGGAGGGGCTGGAAGGTGTCCAGAGCAGGGCCAGGAGGAGGAGCAGAGGGCTGGAGCAGCTCTCCTGTGAGCACAGACTGAAGGAGTTGGGGCTGTTCAGGCTGGAGAAGAGAAGGCTCCCAGGTGACCTCCTTGTGGCCTTCCAGGATCTGCAGGGGCCACAGGCAGGCTGGGGAGGGACTGCTCAGGATCTCAGGCAGTGACAGGACTAGGGGGAATGGACTGAAGCTGGAGGTGGGGAGATTGAGGCTGGAGGGGAGGAGGAAGTTCTTCCCCATGAGAGTGGTGAAGCCCTGGAATGGGTTGTGCAGGGAGGTGGTTGAGGCCCCGTCCCTGGAGGTGTTTAAGCCCAGGCTGGATGAGGCTGTGGGCAGCCTGATCTAGTGTGGGGTGTCCCTGCCCATGGCAGGGGGGTTGGAACTGGCTGATCCTTGTGGTCCCTTCCAACCCTGACTGATACTGCGATACTATGATTCATTCCTCTGCTGCTCTCTCTCACCCTGCCGAGGCCTCCACGCAATCCCTGGTGGCTTCCTGCCTTCCCTCTGCACTCTGCAGAGCGCAGCAGAGGGAGCTGTGGTTGCTTAGCCTCTACACTTCCACTCTCCTGTTCATAGCTTAGGAAGGAGGTTGAGATGCTGGAAGGTGTCCAGAGAAGGGCAATGAAGTTGGGGAGGGGTCTGCAGCACAGCCCTGTGAGGAGAGGCTGAGGGAGCTGGGGTTGCTTAGCCTGCAGAAGAGGAGGCTCAGGGGAGACCTTCTTGCTCTCTACAACTCCCTGAAGGGAGATTGGAGCCAGGCAGAGGTTGGTCTCTTCTGCCAGGCCCCCAGCAGCAGAACAAGAGGACACAGTCTCAAGCTGTGCCAGGGGAGGTTCAGGCTGGAGGTGAGGAGAAAGTTCTTCCCAGCAAGAGGAATTGGCCCTTGGGATGTGCTGCCCAGGGAGGTGGTGGAGTCCCTGTGCCTGGAGGTGTTCAGGAAAGGCTTGGAGCCATGGTTGAGTTGTCAGGAGGTGTTAGGGATTAGGTCATAGATTGGACCTGATGAGCTCTGTGCTCATCACATCATCTGGCTCTGAGCAAGGGCTACAAGATGGAATCCAGGAGGTTTAATCTCAACATAAGGAGCTAAAGAGTCCCTGGGGGGCAAGAGGCTGGGGCCAGGCTCTGCTGAGTGGTGCCCAGTGGCAGGCCAAGGGGCAGTGGGCAGAGAGTGGAGGCCAGGAGGCTGGAGGTGAAGAGGAGGAGCAAGTTGTTTGTTGTGAGGCTGCTGGAGGCCTGGAGCAGGCTGCCCAGAGAGGTTGTGGAGTGTGCTGGTGTGGAGAGCTTCCAACTCCCCCTGGAAGTGTTCCTGTGTCACCTGCTTTAGGTGATCCTGCTCTGGCAAGTTTGACTTCCTTGGACTAGAAGTCCCTTCCAACTCCTGCATTGTGTCCTTCTGTGACCCCCACCTCACTGCATCCTCCTCTCAGGGAGCTGCAGAGAGCAATGAGGTCTCCCTCAGCTTCCTCTGCTCCAGGCTGAACACCCCCAGCTCCCTCAGCTGCTCCCCATAAGACAAGGCTCTGGTTTCTACCTGAGCTCACAAATTACAGCATTACCTCATTCCTCTGTGTGTGTCCATGGTCAGATCCATGCAGGGTCATCGCTGGTGCTCTTAAGAGTTCGTGCTCTGCCCAAGAAGAAGCCTTCAGCAAGTGCTTAAGCAAATCCTTTTGGTGCTGGAAATCAATGGGAGTTAAGAATGTGCAGATTAAGAATTTAGCTGAAGCACAAACCCATGCAAGACTCATTTTGCCTTGGGGAAGGCAAATCCTGTTGGCTGCAGTAGGCTTCTGTCTCCCAGCAGCACCTTGAGAGGCTGGAGCAGGGCCAGGGAAGGGCAAGGGAGCTGGGGAAGGGTCTGGAGAAGAGGGCTGGGGAGGAGCAGCTGAGGGAGCTGGGGGGGGTTGAGGCTGGAGCAGAGGAGGCTGAGGGAGACCTCCTTGCTCTCTGCAGCTCCCTGCGAGGAGGCTGGAGCCAGGGGGGCTTGGGCTCCTCACAAGCAACAAGTCCCAGGACAAGAGGAAACACCTAGGGGAGGTTCAGGTTGGAGTTTAGGAGCAATTTCCTCCCAGGCTGCCCAGGGAGGCTGGGGTTAAACCATGGCCCTCAGGACCACCTCCAACCCCAACCAGATGGGAAAGATGAAGATCATATTATCATAGAATCAGTCAGGGTTGGAAGGGAGCACAAGGATCAGCTAGTTCCAACCCCCCTGCCATGGGCAGGGACACCCCACACTAGAGCAGGCTGCCCACAGCCTCATCCAGCCTGGGCTTAAACACCTCCAGGGACGGGGCCTCAACCACCTCTCTGGAGCCAACTTCCCCTAAGCCCAAAGCTTCCAGCCTGCTCCCCTTGGCCTCTGAGCTCTTCAGCAGGGTGCTCCTTGCGAGGCAGTGCACTCACAGCACTCTCTTGGTGCTGCTGGATGGGATCTGCTCTCCTGCAGCAGAGGCTTTCGTTGTTCCCCCACCACGCTTTGGTTTAACCCCAAGCCTCACATCTCTGCAGCATTTAAACCCCTCCAGGGATGGGGATTCCACCACCTCCCCTGGGCAGCCTGGGCCAGGGCCTGAGAACCCTTCCAGTCAAGAAATGTCTTCTCATGCCCAGCCCAAACCTCTGCTGGTGCAGCCTGAGGCCATTCCCTCTCCCTGTGCTGTCACTGGGACTAAGGGGAAGAGACCAGCTGAAAACTCAGATGATTTCCTTCTCCTTTGCGTTTTTCCCCCAGCCCCCTTCCCTGTTATAGTGTGAAAGCTTTGGCACAGAGCTGAACTTTTTAACAGTTCCTTTGGGGTTTTTTTTTGTTATTCTTCTGTTCTATTTTCATTGGTTCCCCCCCCCCCCCCCCCTTCCCCCTTTTCAGATCCTTCCCTCTAAACTAAACCAAACCAAACTCAAACGAATGAGCTCCAGCCAAGCTCATGGCAAACGTCTTGGGCTTGTCAGAGCAATCACTTTGACTGCTTCATCTTGTACCACTTCCAGAGCTAAAAATTAGCTGACATTTCCCTCTGAAATGTCATTTAGAATTTCTCTTTTTAGGTTCCCCCCACCCCCCCCCCCTTCCCCTTCTCCCTTCACTCCCAACAAATAAATAAATAACTCCAGTCAATGTTTTGACATTTCTGAAGGACTGTCTTGTTTTCTTCTCTCCCCTTGCCAAAAGAAATGGAGGGGGGGGAGAGGGGGGAATGAAAGGGGGGGAAATGAAAGGGGGAAAAAATGAAAGGGGGAAAAAATAAAAGGGGGGGAAATGAAAGGGGGAAAAAATAAAAGGGGGGGAAAATGAAAGGGGGAAAAATAAAAGGGGGGGGAAAATGAAAGGGGGAAAAATAAAAGGGGGGAAAAATGAAAGGGGGAAAATGAAAGGGGGGGAAAATGAAAGGGGGGAAATGAAAGGGGAAAAATGAAAGGGGAAAAAATAAAAGAGGAAAAAAATAAAAGGGAAAAAATAAAGGGGAAAAATAAAAGGGAAAAATAAAAGGGGAAAAATGAAAGGGGGGGGAAATAAAAGGAAAAAAATAAAAGGTAAAATAAAAGGAAAAAATAAAAGGAAAAATAAAGGGAAAAATAAAAGGGGAAAAATGAAAGGGGGAAAAAATAAAAGGGAAAAAATAAAAGGTAAAATAAAAGGAAAAAATAAAAGGAAAAATAAAAGGAAAAAATAAAAGGGAAAAAATAAAGGGAAAAATAAAAGGGGAAAAAATGAAAGGGGGGAAAATAAAAGGGAAAAAATAAAAGGTAAAATAAAAGGAAAAAAATAAAAGGGAAAAAATAAAGGGAAAAATAAAAGGGGAAAAATGAAAGGGGGGAAAATAAAAGGGAAAAAATAAAAGGTAAAATAAAAGGAAAAAAATAAAAGGGAAAAAAATAAAGGGAAAAATAAAAGGGGAAAAATGAAAGGGGGAAAAAATAAAAGGGAAAAAATAAAAGGTAAAATAAAAGGAAAAAAATAAAAGGGAAAAAATAAAGGGAAAAATAAAAGGGGAAAAATGAAAGGGGGGAAAATAAAAGGGAAAAAATAAAAGGTAAAATAAAAGGAAAAAAATAAAAGGGAAAAATAAAGGGAAAAATAAAAGGGGAAAAATGAAAGGGGGAAAAAATAAAAGGGAAAAAATAAAAGGTAAAATAAAAGGAAAAAAATAAAAGGGAAAAAATAAAGGGAAAAATAAAAGGGGAAAAATGAAAGGGGGGAAAATAAAAGGGAAAAAATAAAAGGTAAAATAAAAGGAAAAAAATAAAAGGGAAAAAATAAAGGGAAAAATAAAAGGGGAAAAATGAAAGGGGGAAAAAAATAAAAGGGAAAAAATAAAAGGTAAAATAAAAGGAAAAAATAAAAGGAAAAATAAAAGGAAAAAATAAAAGAAAATAATAAAAGGGAAAAAATAAAGGGAAAAATAAAAGGGGAAAAATAAAAGGGAAAAAATAAAAGGAAAAAATAAAAGGGAAAAAATAAAAGGGGAAAAATGAAAGGGGGAAAAATAAAAGGGAAAAAATAAAAGGTAAAATAAAAGGAAAAAATAAAAGGGGGAAAATGAAAGGGGGGGAAATGAAAGGGGAAAGAAAGGTAAAATAAAAGGGAAAATAAAAGGAAAAAAATAAAAGGAAAAAAATCAAAGGAAAAAAATCAAAGGAAAAAAATAAAAGGGAAAAAATAAAAGGAAAAAAAAAAAGGGAGGGGAAATAAAAGGGGAAAAATAGAATGGGAAAAATAAAAGGTGAAAATAAAAGGGGGGAAAATAAAAGGGGGAAAAATAAAAGGGAAAACAAAAGGGGGAAATAAAAGGGGAAAATAAAAAGGGGGAAAATGAAAAGTGAAAATTAAAGGGGGGAAATAAAAGGGGAAAAATAAAAGGGGAAGAAATAAAAGAGAAAAAATAAAAGGGGAAAAATAAAAGGGGGGGAAAGTAAATGGGGGAAAAATAAAAGGGGAAAAATGAAAGGGGGAAAAATAAAAGGGGAAAATAAAAAGGGGGAAAAATAAAAGGGGAAAATAAAAAGGGGGAAAAATAAAAGGTAAATTAAAAGGGGAAAAAATAAAGGGAAAAATATAAGGGGAAAAAATAACAGGGGGGGAAAATGAAAGGGAAAAAATAAAAGGAAAAAAAATGAAAGGGGAAAAATAAGAGGGGGAAAAATAAAAGGGAAAAAATGAAAGGGGAAAAATGAACAGAAAAAATAAAAGGGGAAAAATAAATGGGGGAAAAATAAAAGGAAAAATAAAAGGAAAAATGAAAGGGGAAAAATAAAAAGGGGAAAAAATAAAAGGAAAAAAATAAAAGGGAAAAAGTAAAGGGGAAAATAAAAGGGGGGAAATAAAAAGGAAAAAATAGAAGGGGGAATAAATAGGAAAAAATAAAAAGGGGGAAATAAAAGGAAAAAGTAAAAAGAACAAATAGGAAAGGGAGAAAAAATAAAAGGGAAAAAATAAAAGGAAAAAATAAAAGGAAAAATAAAAGGAAAAATAAAAGGGGGGAAAATAAAAGGGGAAAAATAAAAGGGGGAAAATAAAAGGGGAAAAATGAAAGGGGAAAAATGAAAGGGGAATAAAATAAAAGGGGAAAACTAAAAGGGAAAAAATAAAAAAATAAAAGGGAGAAAAAATAAAAGGGAGAAAAAATAAAAGGGAGAAAAAATAAAAGGGGAAAAATAAAAGGGGGGAAAATAAAAGGGAATAAAATAAAAGGGGAAAACTAAAAGGGAAAAATAAAAGGGAGAAAAAAATAAAAGGGAGAAAAAATAAAAGGGAGAAAAAATAAAAGGGGAAAAATAAAAGGGGGGAAAATAAAAGGGGAAAAATGA
This sequence comes from Picus viridis, assembly GCA_033816785.1. NCBI lineage: Eukaryota > Metazoa > Chordata > Aves > Piciformes > Picidae > Picus > Picus viridis. The sequence goes on from CM066601.1 coordinate 9,093,528, forward strand.
AAGGGGAAAAATGAAAGGGAATAAAATAAAAGGGGAAAACTAAAAGGGAAAAATAAAAGGGGGAAAAATAAAAGGGAAAAAAAAATAAAAGGGAGAAAAAACAAAAGGGAGAAAAAATAAAGGGGAAAATAAAAGGGGGGAAAATAAAAGGGGAAAAATGAAAGGGGAAAAATGAAAGGGGAAAAATGAAAGGGGAATAAAATAAAAGGGGAAAACTAAAAGGGAAAAATAAAAGGGGGAAAAATAAAAGGGGGGAAAAATAAAAGGGAGAAAAAATAAAAGGGAGAAAAAAATAAAAGGGAGAAAAAAATAAAGGGGAAAAATAAAAGGAAAAAGTAAAAGGGGAAAAAAATAAAAGGGGGAAAAAAATAAAAGGGAAAAAAATAGAAGGAAAAAATGAAAGGGGAAAATAAAAGGGAAAAAAAATAAAAGGAGAGAAAGAAAAAAAGAGAAGTTCTTGGAATGAAAATGGTGTCCAAAGCAGCTTGGATTCTTTCTTTTTCTTCTCCATTCTTCTCAGAGGAATTTATAGAATCATAGAATGGTTCAGGCCAGAAAGGAGTTCCAAAGTTCACCTGCAGGCAGCAGGGACATCCTCCCCTGGAGCAGGCTGCCCACAGCCCTCTCCAGCCTCACCTGGAAGAGCTCCAGGGCTGGAGCCTCAACCCCTCCCTGGGCAGCCTGCTGCAGCCTTCCAGCAGCCTCCTGCTGCAGAACTTGTTCCTCACCTCCAGTCTCAATCTGCTCTGCTCTCATCCCAAACCATTGCCTCTGCTCCGGACATAGAATCAATCAATAAGGTTGAAAGAGACCTCAGAGCTCATCAAGTCCAAGGTGTCACCCAACACTTCCTGACTACTAAACCATGGCTCCAAGTGCCACATCCAATCCCCTCTTCAACACCTCCAGGCACAGGGACTCCTCCACCTCCCTGGGCAGCACATTCCAAGGGCCAATTCCTCTTGCTGGGAAGAACTTTCTCCTCACCTCCAGCCTCAACCTCCCCCTGGCACAGCTTGAGACTGTGTCCTCTTGTTCTGCTGCTGGGGGCCTGGCAGAAGAGACCAACCCCCACCTGGCTACAACCTCCCTGCAGGGAGTTGGAGAGAGCAAGAAGGTCTCCCTGAGCCTCCTCTTCTGCAGGCTAAGCAACCCCAGCTCCCTCAGCCTCTCCTCACAGGGCTGTGCTCCAGACCCCTCCCCAGCCCTGTCCCTGCAGGCCTTTGGGGACAGTCTCTCTCCCTCCTTCCTGTAGCCCCCTTCAGGTACTGGAAGGCTGCTTCTAAGGAGAAGAGCAGCCCCAGAGGGGATCTGATCTGAGCAATGCTCAGCAAGAGCTGAAGGGCCCCTGGGGGGCAAGAGGCTGGGGCCAGGCTCTGCTGAGTGGTGCCCAGTGGCAGGCCAAGGGGCAGTGGGCAGAGAGTGGAGGCCAGGAGGCTGGAGGTGAAGAGGAGGAGCAAGTTGTTTGTTGTGAGGCTGCTGGAGGCCTGGAGCAGGCTGCCCAGAGAGGCTGTGGAGTGTGCTGGTGTGGAGAGCTTCCAACCCCCCTGGGCACTGTGCCCCTGGGCAAGCTGCTGGGAGCTGAAGCTGTTTGATTTTTGTGGCCAGCTTTGGAATCAGCTCCTCTGTCCCCTCACCCTGTTTCATCTAGGATGAGGATGAAGGCCACAAACTGAGCTAAAAAGCTGCTCTCAGCTCCACCCTGTCCAATTTTCACCTCAGGAACCTCGCTGGGCCGGGCGGTGAGGGTGGGTTTAAGCTTCCTCCAGTCTGGCTGGGTGTAGAGGTGGCCCACTTGGCACTGCAGAGGGTTGCCCTCGTGTGATTTTCAGATCAATTGATGGGCTGCCTGCCTTCAGTGGAAGTGGCATCTCCTGCTGAGCCCAGCAGATCTCAGGCCATTCATTCAGACACGTTGCATGACTCAAGGGGGTCCAGGAAGCGCTGCGGAGGAGCCCGCCCAGCAGCAGCCCCAGCACGGCTCTCCCACAGCAGCAGGCTCCAAGGGGAGACCCTCAGCTGTGCATTGGGCTGTGCACAACAGGAGCTGCTCCCCTGACTCTTGCCTGCTTTGAGGGAGATCAGTCCTGGAAGGGCAGGGCAGGGCAAGGCAGATGGGGATGCTGAGGGCAGGTTGGATGGGAGCTGAGGGGAGGTTGGATGGGAGCTGAGGGCAGGTTGGATGTGGGAGCTGAGGGCAGGTTGGACGTGGGAGCTGAAGGCAGGTTGGATGTGGAAGCTCAGAGCAGGTTGGATGTGGAATTTGGGGGCAGGTTGGATGGGAGCTGAGGGCAGGGTGGATGTGGGAGCTGAGGGCAGGTTGTTCATGGGAACTGAGGGCAGGTTGTTCATGGGAGCTGAGGGCAGGGTGGATGGGAGCTGAGGGCAGTATGGATGTGGGAGCTGAGGACAGGGTGGATGTGGGAGCTGAGGGCAGGTTGTTCATGGGAGCTGAAGGCAGGGTGGATGTGGGAGCTGAGGGCAGGTTGGATGTGGGAGCTGAGGGCAGGGTGGATGTGGGAGCTGAGGGCAGGTTGTTCATGGGAGCTGAGGGCAGGATGGGAGCTGAGGGCAGTATGGATGTGGGAGCTGAGGGCAGGGTGGATGTGGGAGCTGAGGGCAGGTTGTTCATGGCAGCTGAAGGCAGGGTGGATGTGGGAGCTGAGGGCAGGATGGATGTGGGAGCTGAGGGCAGGGTGGATGTGGGAGCTTGAGGGCAGGTTGTTCATGGGAGCTGAGGGCAGGATGGATGTGGGAGCTGAGGGCAGGATGGATGTGGGAGCTGAGGGCAGGTTGGATGTGGGAGCTGAGGGCAGGATGGATGTGGGAGCTGAGGGCAGGGTGGATGGGAGCTGAGGGCAGGTTGTTCATGGGAGCTGAGGGCAGGGATGTGGGGGAGCTGATGTGGGATCTGAGGGCAGGATGGATGTGGGAGCTGAGGGCAGGTGGATGTGGGAGCTGAGGGCAGGTTGTTGGGAGCTGAGGGCAGGGTGGATGTGGGAGCTGAGGGCAGGTTGTTCATGGGAGCTGAGGGCAGGTTGTTCATGGGAACTGAGGGCAGGTTGTTCATGGGAGCTGAGGGCAGGGTGGATGGGAGCTGAGGGGTGGATGTGGGAGCTGAGGACAGGGTGGATGTGGGAGCTGAGGGCAGGTTGTTCATGGGAGCTGAAGGCAGGGTGGATGTGGGAGCTGAGGGCAGGTTGGATGTGGGAGCTGAGGGCAGGGTGGATGTGGGAGCTGAGGGCAGGATGGATGTGGGAGCTGAGGGCAGGTTGTTCATGGGAGCTGAGGGCAGGGTGGATGTGGGAGCTGAGGGCAGGGTGGATGTGGGAGCTGAGGGCAGGTTGTTCATGGGAGCTGAGGGCAGGTTGTTCATGGGAACTGAGGGCAGGTTGTTCATGGGAGCTGAGGGCAGGGTGGATGGGAGCTGAGGGCAGTATGGATGTGGGAGCTGAGGACAGGGTGGATGTGGGAGCTGAGGGCAGGTTGTTCATGGGAGCTGAAGGCAGGGTGGATGTGGGAGCTGAGGGCAGGTTGGATGTGGGAGCTGAGGGCAGGGTGGATGTGGGAGCTGAGGGCAGGATGGATGTGGGAGCTGAGGGCAGGTTGTTCATGGGAGCTGAGGGCAGGGTGGATGTGGGAGCTGAGGGCAGGTTGGATGTGGGAGCTGAGGGCAGGATGGATGTGGGAGCTGAGGGCAGGGTGGATGTGGGAGCTGAGGGCAGGATGGATGTGGGAGCTGAGGGCAGGTTGTTCATGGGAGCTGAGGGCAGGGTGGATGTGGGAGCTGAGGGCAGGTTGGATGTGGGAGCTGAGGGCAGGATGGATGTGGGAGCTGAGGGCAGGTTGGATGTGGGAGCTGAGGGCAGGATGGATGTGGGAGCTGAGGGCAGGGTGGATGTGGGAGCTGAGGACAGGATGGATGTGGGAGCTGAGGGCAGGTTGTTCATCGGAGCTGAGGGCAGGGTGGATGTGGGAGCTGAGGGCAGGTTGGATGTGGGAGCTGAGGGCAGGGTGGATGTGGGAGCTGAGGGCAGGTTGTTCATGGGAGCTGAGGGCAGGGTGGATGTGGGAGCTGAGGGCAGGTTGGATGTGGGAGCTGAGGGCAGGGTGGATGTGGGAGCTGAGGGCAGGTTGTTCATGGGAGCTGAGGGCAGGTTGTTCATGGGAGCTGAGGGCAGGTTGGATGTGGGAGCTGAGGGCAGGGTGGATGTGGGAGCTGAGGGCAGGTTGGATGTGGGAGCTGAGGGCAGGATGGATGTGGTAGCTGAGGGCAGGGTGGATGGGAGCTGAGGGCAGGTTGGATGTGGGAGCTGAGGGCAGGATGGATGTGGGAGCTGAGGGCAGGTTGTTCATGGGAGCTGAGGGCAGGGTGGATGTGGGAGCTGAGGGCAGGTTGGATGTGGGAGCTGAGGGCAGGGTGGATGTGGGAGCTGAGGGCAGGTTGTTCATGGGAGCTGAGGGCAGGGTGGATGTGGGAGCTGAGGGCAGGTTGGATGTGGGAGCTGAGGGCAGGGTGGATGTGGGAGCTGAGGGCAGGGTGGATGTGGGAGCTGAGGGCAGGTTGTTCATGGGAGCTGAGGGCAGGATGGATGTGGGAGCTGAGGGCAGGGTGGATGTGGGAGCTGAGGGCAGGTTGGATGTGGGAGCTGAGGGCAGGGTGGATGTGGGAGCTGAGGGCAGGGTGGATGTGGGAGCTGAGGGCAGGTTGTTCATGGGAGCTGAGGGCAGGGTGGATGTGGGAGCTGAGGGCAGGTTGGATGTGGGAGCTGAGGGCAGGGTGGATGTGGGAGCTGAGGGCAGGTTGTTCATGGGAGCTGAGGGCAGGATGGATGTGGGAGCTGAGGGCAGGGTGGATGTGGGAGCTGAGGGCAGGGTGGATGTGGGAGCTGAGGGCAGGATGTTCATGGGAGCTGAGGGCAGGTTGGATGGTAGCTGAGGGCAGGTTGGATGGGAGCTGATGGCAGGTTGTTCATGGGAGCTGATGGCAGGGTGGATGTGGGAGCTGAGGGCAGGTTGGATGGGAGCTGAGGGCAGGTTGGATGGGAGCTGAGGGCAGGTTGTTCATGGGAGCTGAGGGCAGGGTGGATGTGGGAGCAGAGGGCAGGTTGGATGGGAGCTGAGGGCAGGGTGGATGTGGGAGCTGAGGGCAGGATGGATGTGGGAGCTGAGGGCAGGGTGGATGTGGGAGCTGAGGGCAGGATGGATGTGGGAGCTGAGGGCAGGGTGGATGTGGGAGCTGAGGGCAGTATGGATGTGGGAGCTGAGGGCAGGGTGGATGTGGGAGCTGAGGGCAGGATGGATGTGGGAGCTGAGGGCAGGGTGTATGTGGGAGCTGAGGGCAGGATGGATGTGGGAGCTGAGGGCAGGGTGGATGTGGGAGCTGAGGGCAGGATGGATGTGGGAGCTGAGGGCAGGGTGGATCTGGGAGCTGAGGGCAGGTTGGATGGGAGCTGAGGGCAGGGTGGATGTGGGAGCTGAGGGCAGGTTGGATGTGGGAGCTGAGGGCAGGATGGATGTGGGAGCTGAGGGCAGGGTGGATGTGGGAGCTGAGGGCAGGATGGATGTGGGAGCTGAGGGCAGGTTGGATGTGGGAGCTGAGGGCAGGGTGGATGGGAGCTGAGGGCAGTATGGATGTGGGAGCTGAGGACAGGGTGGATGTGGGAGCTGAGGGCAGGTTGTTCATGGGAGCTGAAGGCAGGGTGGATGTGGGAGCTGAGGGCAGGTTGGATGTGGGAGCTGAGGGCAGGGTGGATGTGGGAGCTGAGGGCAGGATGGATGTGGGAGCTGAGGGCAGGTTGTTCATGGGAGCTGAGGGCAGGGTGGATGTGGGAGCTGAGGGCAGGGTGGATGTGGGAGCTGAGGGCAGGTTGTTCATGGGAGCTGAGGGCAGGTTGTTCATGGGAACTGAGGGCAGGTTGTTCATGGGAGCTGAGGGCAGGGTGGATGGGAGCTGAGGGCAGTATGGATGTGGGAGCTGAGGACAGGGTGGATGTGGGAGCTGAGGGCAGGTTGTTCATGGGAGCTGAAGGCAGGGTGGATGTGGGAGCTGAGGGCAGGTTGGATGTGGGAGCTGAGGGCAGGGTGGATGTGGGAGCTGAGGGCAGGATGGATGTGGGAGCTGAGGGCAGGTTGTTCATGGGAGCTGAGGGCAGGGTGGATGTGGGAGCTGAGGGCAGGTTGGATGTGGGAGCTGAGGGCAGGATGGATGTGGGAGCTGAGGGCAGGTTGGATGTGGGAGCTGAGGGCAGGATGGATGTGGGAGCTGAGGGCAGGGTGGATGTGGGAGCTGAGGACAGGATGGATGTGGGAGCTGAGGGCAGGTTGTTCATCGGAGCTGAGGGCAGGGTGGATGTGGGAGCTGAGGGCAGGTTGGATGTGGGAGCTGAGGGCAGGGTGGATGTGGGAGCTGAGGGCAGGTTGTTCATGGGAGCTGAGGGCAGGGTGGATGTGGGAGCTGAGGGCAGGTTGGATGTGGGAGCTGAGGGCAGGGTGGATGTGGGAGCTGAGGGCAGGTTGTTCATGGGAGCTGAGGGCAGGTTGTTCATGGGAGCTGAGGGCAGGTTGGATGTGGGAGCTGAGGGCAGGGTGGATGTGGGAGCTGAGGGCAGGTTGGATGTGGGAGCTGAGGGCAGGATGGATGTGGTAGCTGAGGGCAGGGTGGATGGGAGCTGAGGGCAGGTTGGATGTGGGAGCTGAGGGCAGGATGGATGTGGGAGCTGAGGGCAGGTTGTTCATGGGAGCTGAGGGCAGGGTGGATGTGGGAGCTGAGGGCAGGTTGGATGTGGGAGCTGAGGGCAGGGTGGATGTGGGAGCTGAGGGCAGGTTGTTCATGGGAGCTGAGGGCAGGGTGGATGTGGGAGCTGAGGGCAGGTTGGATGTGGGAGCTGAGGGCAGGGTGGATGTGGGAGCTGAGGGCAGGGTGGATGTGGGAGCTGAGGGCAGGTTGTTCATGGGAGCTGAGGGCAGGATGGATGTGGGAGCTGAGGGCAGGGTGGGGTGGATGTGGGAGCTGAGGGCAGGTTGATGTGGGAGCTGAGGGCAGGGTGGATGTGGGAGCTGAGGGCAGGGTGGATGTGGGAGCTGAGGGCAGGTTGTTCATGGGAGCTGAGGGCAGGGTGGATGTGGGAGCTGAGGGCAGGTTGGATGTGGGAGCTGAGGGCAGGGTGGATGTGGGAGCTGAGGGCAGGTTGTTCATGGGAGCTGAGGGCAGGATGGATGTGGGAGCTGAGGGCAGGGTGGATGTGGGAGCTGAGGGCAGGGTGGATGTGGGAGCTGAGGGCAGGATGTTCATGGGAGCTGAGGGCAGGTTGGATGGTAGCTGAGGGCAGGTTGGATGGGAGCTGATGGCAGGTTGTTCATGGGAGCTGATGGCAGGGTGGATGTGGGAGCTGAGGGCAGGTTGGATGGGAGCTGAGGGCAGGTTGGATGGGAGCTGAGGGCAGGTTGTTCATGGGAGCTGAGGGCAGGGTGGATGTGGGAGCAGAGGGCAGGTTGGATGGGAGCTGAGGGCAGGGTGGATGTGGGAGCTGAGGGCAGGATGGATGTGGGAGCTGAGGGCAGGGTGGATGTGGGAGCTGAGGGCAGGATGGATGTGGGAGCTGAGGGCAGGGTGGATGTGGGAGCTGAGGGCAGGATGGATGTGGGAGCTGAGGGCAGGGTGGATGTGGGAGCTGAGGGCAGGATGGATGTGGGAGCTGAGGGCAGGGTGTATGTGGGAGCTGAGGGCAGGATGGATGTGGGAGCTGAGGGCAGGGTGGATGTGGGAGCTGAGGGCAGGATGGATGTGGGAGCTGAGGGCAGGGTGGATCTGGGAGCTGAGGGCAGGTTGGATGGGAGCTGAGGGCAGGGTGGATGTGGGAGCTGAGGGCAGGTTGGATGTGGGAGCTGAGGGCAGGATGGATGTGGGAGCTGAGGGCAGGGTGGATGTGGGAGCTGAGGGCAGGATGGATGTGGGAGCTGAGGGCAGGTTGGATGTGGGAGCTGAGGGCAGGGTGGATGTGGGAGCTGAGGGCAGGGTGGATGTGGGAGCTGAGGGCAGGATGGATGTGGGAGCTGAGGGCAGGTTGGATGTGGGAGCTGAGGGCAGGATGGATGTGGGAGCTGAGGGCAGGGTGGATGTGGGAGCTGAGGGCAGGATGGATGTGGGAGCTGAGGGCAGGTTGGATGTGGGAGCTGAGGGCAGGGTGGATGTGGGAGCTGAGGGCAGGTTGGATGTGGGAGCTGAGGGCAGGGTGGATGTGGGAGCTGAGGGCAGGTTGTTCGTGGGACCTGAGGGCAGGGTGTGCAGCAGCCTCTCTGCAATCCATCCCAAACCCCTCTGCAGCTGTTCCTCTTGCTCCCCTGTTGGCCAATCCTACAGCCTGTTGTAGCTGATCTATGGCAGGGGACAAAACCCCTTCTGGCTCAGGGCCATTTCTGTGCTGGGGGAGATTCCTCAGGGACACTTCCTGCCCCTGCAGGGCTGGGGAAGCTCTGGGAGCTGAAATCTTCCTCTTCAAAGAGGTGAAAAAACCCGAACCTCCCTCTCCTTGTACTTCCTCCTTCTGTCTTCTTTCCCTTCCGACCACCCTCCCCAAATATTTGTGGCTCCCCCTCCACCTGCACCTTTTGGCCCCAACCAGGGACCGCTGCTGAGACGCTTGGAGGAGGTTCCAGCCAAGCCCTTTCCCTCTGTGATGGTTTTTGGGTCGGTGCTGTGGGGTTTTGTGCCTGTTTGGTCGGTGTCTTCTGCGAGGCCATGCAGTTCCCACCCCCATGCCCCCTCCCCTGGCGCCTCTCTGGGGGTGGGCTGTGAGCAGCTGAGCGCAGAGAGTCGCTGGCCAGCTCCAGCAGCTCCGTGGCAGGAGCAAATGGTGAGCAGCTGGAGCAGCCCTCTATTTAAATCCCAAGGATTTAGTTGGAGCATCTGGAAAATCCTTTTCTCAGTGAGGAGAGCAAAGCCCAGGGACAAGATTAGGTGAGGAGGATGTGAGCTTGCCTGGAGGGCTTGAGGGCAGCTTAGACACACATCAGCTGCTTTCATTGGAGGCACAGCTCTTCCTGGGCCTGGAGAAGGACAGGAGAAGAGAAGTGGCTTGAGCAGAGCCTCAGGAACCGTGAAACCCAACTGTCCTGCTCCAAGCCCCCAGGCAGGCACCAGGACAGGCTGGAGGCTGCCCTGCTGGAGAGCAGCTCCATGGAGAAAGAGTGCTGGTGGGCAGCAAGTTCTGCATGGGACCTTCTCCTCTCCAGGCTAACCCAACTCTCTCAGCCTGGCTCCCAGCGGAGGGCTTCCAGCCCTGCCAGCACTGCTGTGGGCTCCTCTGGCCCTGCTCCCCCAGCTCCCTGGCTGTGCTGAGGGCTCCAGAGCTGCCCCAGCCCTGCAGGGGAGGCTCTCCACCGTCTCAGATGTTCCTCCTCAAAGCAAGTTCTGCATGGGACCTTCTCCTCTCCAGGATGCCCAAGGCCAAGTCTCTCAGCCTGGCTCCCAGCAGAGGGCTTCCAGCCCTGCCAGCCCTGCTGTGGCCTCCTCTGGCCCTGCTCCCCCAGCTCCCCTGGCTGTGCTGAGGGCTCCAGAGCTGCTCCAGCCCTGCAGGGGAGGCTCTCCACCATCTCAGATGTTCCTCCTCCAACCCAACTGCTGCCCAGCAGCGCTCGGTGCCCCCGTTCCAGGGCATCCATCAGCGTCTTCGGAGCAGCTGCTTCAGAAATGAAGGGGGAAGGGGGGGGGGGAAGCTTTGAATTTTCCTTGGCTGGGATTCAGCTCATCTGAGGTTGACCAAAGCAGGAGCTGAAGCCCAGACAGAGCCTGGGGGCCGTGGTGAAAAGCTGCTATTCTGGGAGGCGAGGGGAGGCAGAGGGCGATTGGTTATCTGTCAGCGCAGGCGAGCCGGCAGATGAGAGGTAGTCAATGAGAGAGGAGATGTCAGGCCTGGTTTCCAGGAAGAGCTGGTGAGGCTGGGAAAATTGCTCATTAATGCTTTATTGATAGTCATGTCACTTAGTGGAGAAGGCTGGGGAGAAGGGGGAGGGGGGCAGGGGGGCAGTCCCTGCCTGCCTGAATGGGGCCGGGCTGAAAATGGGATCCCTCCGAGCCCAGGCGCAAAGGGTTCAACCCTGGCCACGGGAGCTGGGGATGTGGCAGTCTGGCTCAGGAGGGAGCAGCTCAGGTCTGTGGCTCAGGTCAAAGGTTTGGAGGGAAACAACCAACCAACCAAACAAATATTCCTCCCCAAACAATCATCACAGCATGAAGGGACCTCTGCAGCTCCCCCAGCACAACCCCTGCCAGGGCAGAGCACCCAGGGCAGGGCACCCAGAACACATCCAGGGGTTTGGAAAGGCTCCAGAGGAGACTCCACAACCTCTTTGGGCAGCCTGCCCCAGGCTCTGGCACCCTCACAGGCACAAAGTTTCCCCTCCTGTTCCCCTGGCACCTCCTCTGCTCCAGCTTGCCCCCAGTGCCCCTTGTGCTGTGCTTGGCCATCCCTGGGCAGAGCCTGGCTCCAGCCCTGCACAGCTTTATCCCCAGCACTGAGGGCAGCCCTCAGGCTGCTCTGCTCCAAGAGACAGTGCAGGACAAACCATGGCAGCAGCACTCCTGCTTTGGGGTTGGTTGTGGTCGGGATTGGTTGTGGTTGGTTGTGGCTGTTTGTGGTTGGGGTTGGCTGTGGTTGTGGTTGTGGTTGGTTGGGGTTGGGGTTGGCTGTGGTTGTGGTTTGTTGTGGTTATTTCTGGTTGGGGTTGGTTGTGGTTGGTTGTGGTTGTGGTTGATTGTGGTTGATTCTGGTTGGGGTTGGTTGGGGTTGGTTGGGGTTGGGGTTGGTTTTGGTTGGGGTTGGTTGGGGTTGGGGTTGGTTGGGGTTGGTTGGGGTTGGGGTTGGTTTTGGTTGGGGTTGGTTGGGGTTGGTTGGGGTTGGGGTTGGTTGGGGTTGGGGTTGGTTTTGGTTGGGGTTGGTTGGGGTTGCTTGTGGTTGGGGTTGGTTGTGGTTGATTCTGGTTGGGGTTGGTTGTGGTTGTGGTTCATTGTGGTTAGTTGTGGTTGTTGGCTGTGGTTAGTTGTGGTTGTGGGTGGTTGGGGTTGGTTGGGGTTGGTTGGGGTTGATTCTAGTTGTGGTTCATTGTGCTTGGTTGTGGTTGGTTGTGGTTGGTTGTGGTTGGGGTTGATGGTGATTAGTTGTGCTTGTGGTTAGTTGTGGTTGTTGGTTGTGGTTGGTTGTGGTTGTGGATGGTTGGGGTTGGTGGGGGTAGGTTATGGTTGATTATGGTTGTGGTTGTGGGTGGTTGTGGTTGTTTAGGGTTGGTTGTGGTTGGTTGTGGTTGGTTGTGGTTTGGGGGTGGTTGTGGTTGTGGATGGTTGTGGTTGTGGGTAGTTGGGGTCGGTTGGGGTTGATTGTGGTTAGTTGTGGGTGTGGTTGGTTGGGGTTGGGGTTGGCTGTGGTTGTGGTTGTGGCTGATTGTGGATGCTGGTGGTTAGTTGTGGTTGATTGTGGTTGTGGTTGGTTGTGGTTGATTCTGGTTGTGGCTGGTTGTGGTTGTGGTTGGTTGTGGCTGGTTGTGGTTGAGGTTGATTGGTTGTGGTTGTGGTTGTTGTGGCTGGTGGTGGTTGTGGGTGTGGTTTGGTTGTTGGGATTGGTTGGTTGTGGTTGGGGTGGGGATTGGTTGGTGGGAGGTTGTTGGTTGTGGTTGATTGGTTGTGGTTGTGGTTGGTTTGGTTGTGGTTGAGGTTGGATTGTTTGGTTGTGGTTGGTTGGTTGGGATTGTTTGGTAGTGGTTGTGGGATTGGTTGGTTGTGGTTGAGGTTGGGTTGGTTGGGATTGTTGGTTGGTTGTGGTTGAGGTTGGGATTGGGTGGTTGTGGTTGAGGTTGGGATTAGGTGGTTGAGGTTGGGATTGGTTGGTTGTGGTTGGGGTTGGGATTGGTTGGTTGTGGTTGAGGTTGGGATTGTTGGTTTGGTTGTGGTTGTTGAGGTTGGGATTGGTTGGTTGTGGTTGAGGATGGGATTGGTTGTGGTTGTTGGTTGGTGAGGTTGGGATTGGTTGGTTGTGGTTGAGGATGGGATTGGGTGTGGTTGGTTGTGGTTGGGGTTGGGATTGATTGGTTGTGGTTGGGGTTGGGATTGGTTGGTTGTGGTTGAGGTTGGGATTGGTTGGTTGTGGTTGGGGTTGGGATTGGTTGGTTGTGGTTGAGGTTGGGATTGGTTGGTTGTGGTTGAGGTTGGGATTGGTTGGTTGTGGTTGAGGATGGGATTGGTTGGTTGTGGTTGAGGTTGGGATTGGTTGGTTGTGGTTGAGGTTGGGATTAGGTGGTTGAGGTTGGGATTGGTTGGTTGTGGTTGAGGATTGGGTGGTTTGGGATTGGGTGGTTGAGGTTGGGATTGGTTGGTTGTGGTTGAGGTTGGGATTGGTTGGTTTGGTTGGTTGATTGGTTGGTTGTGGTTGAGGTTGGGATTGGTTGGTTGTGGTTGGGATTGGGGTTTGGTTGAGGTTGGGATTGGTTGTGGTTGATTGGTTGGTTGTGGTTGAGGTTGGGTTGGGATTGGAGGTTGGTTGTGGTTGAGGATTGGGATTGGTTGGTTTGGGATTGATTGGTTGTGGTTGAGGTTGGGATTGGGTGGTTGAGGTTGGGATTGGTTGGTTTGGTTGGGGATGGGATTGGTTGGTTGTGGTTGAGGTTGGGATTGGTTGGTTGTGGTTGAGGTTGGGATTGGTTGGTTGTGGTTGAGGTTGGGATTGTTTGGTTGTGGTTGAGGTTGGGATTGGTTGGTTGTGGTTGGATTGGTTGGTTGTGGTTGATTGGGTTGGTTGTGGTTGAGGATGGGATTGGTTGGTTGTGGTTGGTTGGTTGTGGTTGAGGTTGGGATTGGTTGTGGTTGATTGGGATTGGTTGGTTTGTTGGTTGGGATTGGTTGGTTGTGGGATTGGGATTGGTTGGTTGTGGTTGAGGTTGGGATTGGTTGGTTGTGGTTGAGGTTGGGATTGGTTTGGTTGTGGATTGAGGTTGGGATTAGGTGGTTGATTGGTTGGTTGTGGTTGGGGTTGGGATTGGTTGGGATTGGATTGGTTTGTGGTTGAGGATGGGATTGGTTGGTTGTGGTTGAGTTGAGGTTGGGATTGGTTGGTTGTGGTTGAGGTTGGGATTAGGTGGTTGAGGTTGGGATTGGATTGGTTGTGGTTGAGGATGGGATTGGTTGGTTGTGGTTGAGGATGGGATTGGTTGGTTGTGGTTGAGGTTGGGATTTGGTTGGTGGTTGAGGTTGGGATTGGTTGGTTGTGGTTGAGGTTGGGATTGGTTGGTTGTGGTGAGGTTGGGATTGGTTGGTTGTGGTGGGATTGAGGTTGGGATTGGTTGGTTGTGGTTGGGGTTGGGATTGTTGGTTTGGTTGTTGGTTGGTTGGGTTTGGATTGGTTGGTTGGTTGTGGTTGGGATTTGGTTGTTGGTTGGGGTTGTGGTTGGGGTTGTGGCTGGGGCTGGCTTGGGGTTTTCTCCCCCCCAAAGCAAAAGTGCATCCCTGCGTGAGCTGCTCCGGGTGCCCCGGCGCCGGCAGGGGGCTTGGCCTGGGTGAGCCTGGGAGCTCCCTTCCAGCCCCTGGCGCTCTGTGACTGAGCTCCAGACTCCCTGCAGGCCGCTGTCAGACTGTGGGAACGCTTCAGCTGCAGGTTTGGAGCCGTTTAAGCCTCCTGCTTGCTTCAACCTTCTGCTTTCAGAGTCATTTGAATGTGAAATGCTCCCTCGGAAGGAATTGATCTGGAGAAGGTGGAATTGCTCCCTGGCAGGAGTGCTGATGCTAAAAATGGGTTTGGGTTTCCCAAAACAAAGCTAACTGCAGCACTTCTTTGGCATCCTCCACACTCACAAGGAGTTTCCTCTTCACTCCCTGAAATTCCTTCTCCTGTGTGGTTCCTGCTTGGGGTTGAGGCTGAGCACTGCAGCTCCCCAGGGGGAAAAGCAGTGAACTCCACACCGAGCTGAAGAGGAGGCTGACGGAGACCTCACTGCTCTCCACAGCTCCCTGCAAGGAGGTTGGAGCCAGGTGGGGGTTGGGCTCTGCTCCCAGGGAACAAGGGCTACAGGCTGGGGGCAGAGTGGCTGAGAGCAGCCAGGCAGAGAGAGACCTGGGGGGAGTGGTGGAGAGCAGCTGAACAGGAGGCAGCAGTGTGCCCAGGAGGGCAAGAAGGCCAAGGGCGTCCTGGCCTGCAGCAGGAACAGTGTGGCCAGCAGGAGCAGGGAAGTCCTTGTGCCCTGTGCTCAGCACTGCTGAGGCCACCCCTGGAGTCCTGTGTCCAGTTCTGGGCTGCTCAGGTCAAGAAGGACCTTGAGAGACTTGAAGGTGTGCAGAGAAGGGCAAGGAGGCTGGGGAGGGGTCTGGAGCACAGCCCTGTGAGGAGAGGCTGAGGGAGCTGGGGTTGCTTAGCCTGCAGAAGAGGAGGCTCAGGGGAGACCTCATTGCTCTCTCCTACTGCCTGCAGGGAGGTTGGAGCCATCTGGGGGTTGGTCTCTTCTGCCAGGCCCCCAGAAGCAGAACAAGAGGACACAGTCTCAAGCTGTGCCAGGGGAGGTTGAGGCTGGAGGTGAGAAAAAGTTCTTCCCAGCAAGAGGAATTGGCCCTTGGGATGTGCTGCCCAGGGAGGTGGTGGAGTCCCTGTGCCTGGAGGTGTTGAAGAGGGGATTGGCTGTGGCCCTTGGTGCCATGGGTTAGCTGTCAGGAGGTGCTGGGTGACAGCTTGGACTTGGTGATCTCTGAGGACTTTTCCAACCTGGGTGGTTCTATGGCTCTATGATCAGGGAACAAGGGTCCCTGCCCATGGCAGGGGGTGGAACTGGATGATCCTTGAGGTCCCTTCCAGCCCTGACAATTCTGTGATTGCAAGGGACAGGAGAAGGGGAAATGGCCTCAGGCTGCCCCAGGGGAGCTTTAGGTTGGACAGGAGGAAAAAAAATTCCTCCCTGAAAGGGTTGTCAGAGCCTGGCCCAGGCTGCCCTGGGAGGTGGTTGAATGGCCACCCCTGGAGGGGCTTCAAAGCCACAGAGCCGTGCTGAGGGCTCTGGGTTAGCACCACGGTGGAGTCGGTAATGATTGGCCCCGTTGATCTTCAAGGTCTTTTCCCCCCCGCCGAGCCGCTGCTGTGGCATTGCACAGCTGGGCCCCCGGGCTGCAGAGCAGCAGGGAGGCAGCAGATGGAGAAGCCCTGGGGGTGCAGCACATCCCCCTCAGGCGCCCCCCATGCAGAATTGCAGGGTGTTCTCTTGAAGGCCTGGCTTCTCACGTTGCTTTTCTGGCTGATCCCGGCTGTGTTCACCTGCACAGGGAGGATTTGATCGGGGCAGGCTTTGTGGGAGGGCAGGAAGCATCATGCCAAAGGCTGAGCTGGACCCGAGGCTCCTTGCTGAGCCGTGAATCACTCCCCTCAGATGTTATTTTAGGCTCAATACCTCCCCTGCTCTCCTGCCTTCACTCTCATCCTTCTGGGACTGGGTCTTAATGGAGCATTGGGCATCCCACAGTTGTTAAGAAGCTTATCCTTGTTGTTCCTGCAATAAAAAAGCAGAATCACTCTGCTCACTCTGTAGGTAGAGAAAGTGTTCCCTGGTGACTTCTCCTGCCAGGCTGCTGGAGGTGGGAAGGTTTCCCACTGAAGCACTGCTTCCAGGCTGGTAACAGGCTGGGGATGGCCCTGCAAAAGATCTGCTGGGGGCTGGAAGGGCTCCAGCAGCCCCACAACAAACAACTTGCTCCTCCTCTTCACCTCCAGCCTCCTGGCCTCCACTCTCTGCCCACTGCCCCTTGGCCTGCCACTGGGCACCACTCAGCAGAGCCTGGCCCCAGCCTCTTGCCCCCCAGGGGCCCTTCAGCTCTTGCTGAGCATTGCTCAGCTGCCCTCTGGGGCTGCTCTGCTGCAGCCTCTCAGCCCCAGGCCTCTCAGCCTTGGCTGCTGCCAGAGCTGCTCCAGGCCCCTCAGCAGCTTCCCAGCCTGCCCTGGACTCTCTCCAGCCCTTCTCTGGCCCTCTGCACCTGGGCAGCACACAGCTGCCCCCAGGGCTCCAGAGGTGGCCTCAGCAGGGCACAGCAGAGGGGCAGCACAGCCTCCCTTGCCCTGCTGCTGCCCACACTCTTCTCCATGCCCCCAGGACCCCCTTGGCCTTCTTGCCCACCAGGCCACCTTGCTGCTGCTGGGCAGCTTCTTGTCCCCCAGCACTGCCAGCTGCTTCTGCTTGCAGCTGCTTGCCAGCAGCTTCCCCTGCCCTGTGCTGCTGCAGGAGGTTGTTCCTGCCCGGGGCCAGGACCCTGCCCTTGCCCTGCTTCACCTTCAGGAGGTTGCTCTCCCCCAGCTCTCAGCCTGCCCAGGGCTCCCTGGATGCCAGCACAGCCTGAGGGCTCTCAACCTTTCCTCCTAGCTGGAAAGCTGATTGCAAAAAACCTTCCCCCTGTCTGAAAAGAGAGGACTAATTAAAGAGATGATGAAAGATGCTCTAGTTGGTGGTGTGGCACTGCTGCTCCTGGAGCTAAGCAGAGCAGGAGGCCAGGGATGCAATATAATGGAGGACAATGTGCCATTGGTGCCTGATGCTTTTGATCACTTGAAAGTTGGTTTGGATGGAAGTTGATTGAACTTGCTGGGGAAAAAAGAGTGATTGACCTCAGAGCAGTGCTCCCAACCACTTCATGTCCATGGTTCCAACCCCCCTGCCATGGGCAGGGACACCTCACACTACAGCAGGTTGCTCACAGCCACATCCAGCCTGGCCTTAAAAACCATCCAGAGAAGGAGGTTGCACAGAGAGGTGGCAGAAGATTCTATGAAATCCAGAGGACATTCCCTTCTACCTCACCTTGGGTTGTTGGATCATGGAACCTCAGAACTGTCAGGGCTGGAAGGGAGCTCAAGGCTCAGCCAGTCCCAGCCCCCTGCCACGGGCAGGGACACCCCACACCGCAGCAGGTTGCTCACAGCCACCTCCAGCCTGGCTGCAAACACCTCCAGCCAGGAGGCTGCCACCACCTCCCTGGGCAGCCTGGGCCAGGCTCTCACCACCCTCCTGGGCAACAACTTCTTCCTCACAGCCAAGCTCCATCTCTCCACTTCTAGTTCTGCTCCATCTCCCCCAGTCCTATCCCTCCCTCACACCCTCCAAAGTCCCTCCCCAGCTTGCTTGCAGCCCCCTGCAGATCCTGGAAGGCCACCAGAAGGTCTCCTGGGAGCCTTCTCCTCTCCAGCCTGCACAGCCCCAACTCTCTCAGGCTGTCTGCAGAGCAGAGCAGCTCCAGCCCTCTGCTCCTCCTCCTGGCCCTGCTCTGGACACCTTCCAGCCCCTCCAGAGCCTTCCTGGCACAGAGGCTCCAGAGCTGGAGCCAGAGCTGCAGCTGTGCTCTCAGCAGAGTGGAGCAGAGGGGCAGAATCCCCTCCCTGGCCCTGCTGGCCACACTTCTCCTGCTGCAGCCCAGGCTCTGCTTGGCTCTCTGGGCTGCAAGTGCTCCCTGCTGGCTGCTGCTGAGCTTCTCCTCCCCCAGCCCCACCAAGGCCTTTCTCCAGGGCTGCTCTGCACATCACCAAACTGATCTCAGAAGCATCAGCTGCTGTCTCACACGCACACAAAAGGAGGAGTCCTGGCCCCACACTGCTCTTTGGGATGGCTGAAGATGATCTCTTGGTGGGAATTGTTCTGTCACAAACACCTCTGGGTGCTGGGCAGCGGTGGAAAAATCAATCCAGAAGTAGCTTAGGGCATCAGTGATGGTGAGGCAGTGAGAGGTGAGGTTTAGGGGTCGCAAAGCCACCAGGCTTGCAGCTCCAGCTGTGGTCTCAGCAGAGGGGAGCAGAGAGGGGAGAATCAGGATCAGGCTGCTGGGAGCTTCTCTCTCTGCTCCTGCCCCGGCGGAACGCTGCCCGGCTGCCGGGGAGTGACGGCAGAGGGGGCTGGGGCCAGAGCGCAGGGGCTGGCTGGGTTTTAGGCTTAATGCAAAGCCTCTCATCTCATTCAAGCTGGAATTGACGGCCCACAGATCGCTGCGGTGGCATTCGGGGGATCAATACAAGCCCGGGATTGTTTGGAAAGGCGAAGTTGCCCATGTGCCAAAACAGAGCTTGCACAAATTGCCTCATTTGCATCTGAAAAGCTCAAAGTTGGTTTCTTCTGGCAGCTGAGAGGTGTCAGCAGCGCCGAGCTGGGGAGGGAAGCGACCAGCCACAGTCCTTTCTGGCTGCCTTAAAAGATGAACAGTGTGATGAAAATAGCTGATTTAAAGGGGGGTGGAAATCACAACTAGACTCGTTGTGTCGGTCCACAGCAGCAGCAGCGCTGAGGAGCTGCAGGGCCGAGCGCTCAGGGAGCTCTTGCAAACCGGGACCCGGGAGCTGAAGAGGGGGAGAAACTTATCTGGGGTGAGGGTGCAAAGGGCTGAGAGCCCTGGGGCAGAGAGCCTGCAGAAGGGCAGCCCCAGAGGGCAGCTCGGCAATGCTCAGCAAGAGCTGAAGGGCCCCCGGGGGGCAAGAGGCTGGAGCCAGGCTCTGCTGAGTGGTGCCAGTGGCAGGCCAAGGGGCAGTGGGCAGAGAGTGAACACCTCCAGGCACAGGGACTCCACCACCTCCCTGGGCAGCACACCCCAAGGGCCAATTCCTCTTGCTAGGAAGAACTTTCTCCTCACCTCCAGCCTCAACCTCCCCCTGGCACAGCTTGAGACTGTGGCCTCTTGTTCTGGTGCTGGTTGCTAGGGAGAAGAGGCCAACCCCTTCCTGGCTACAACCACCTTTCAGGGAGTTGGAGAGAGCAATGAGGTCACCCCTGAGCCTCCTCTTCTGCAGGCTAAGCAACCCCAGCTCCCTCAGCCTCTCCTCACAGGGCTGTGCTCCAGACCCCTCCCCAGCCCTGTCCCTGCAGGCCTTTGGGGACAGTCTCTCTCCCTCCTTCCTGTAGCCCCCTTCAGGTACTGGAAGGCTGCTTCTAAGGAGAAGAGCAGCCCCAGAGGGGATCTGATCTGAGCAATGCTCAGCAAGAGCTGAAGGGCCCCTGGGGGGCAAGAGGCTGGGGCCAGGCTCTGCTGAGTGGTGCCCAGTGGCAGGCCAAGGGGCAGTGGGCAGAGAGTGGAGGCCAGGAGGCTGGAGGTGAAGAGGAGGAGCAAGTTGTTTGTTGTGAGGCTGCTGGAGGCCTGGAGCAGGCTGCCCAGAGAGGCTGTGGAGTCACATCCAAGTGCCAGGTTCTACACATTGGCCACAGCAACCCCAGGCAGAGCTGCAGGCTGGGGGCAGAGTGGCTGAGAGCAGCCAGGCAGAGAGGGACCTGGGGGGAGTGGTGGAGAGCAGCTGAACAGGAGCCAGCAGCGTGCCAAGGGGGCCCAGATGGCCACGGGCATCCTGGCCTGCAGCAGGAACAGTCAGAGATCCATGAAGGTTGGAGAAGACCTTTAAGGTCATTGAGTCCAACCATAACCAAACTACCACCCCCCAAAACTACCTCCTGAAGCACCACGACTGCAGCTGCTTGAGCACCTCCTGGGATGGAGACTCCACCACCCCCTGGGCCGGGGCCTGACCACTCTTGCAGGAGAGAACCTGCTCCTAACCTCCAACCTAAACCTCCCCTGGGCACATTTCTAAGAGAGAAACTGCTCCTAGTCTCCATCTTAAACCTTCCTGGGCACAGCTTTAGGACAGAAACAGTTCCTAGTCTCCATCCTAAACCTTCCTGGGCACAACTTCAAGACAGAAACCATTCCTAATCCCCAACCTAAACCTTCCTGGGCACAACTTTTAGACATAAACTGCTCCTAATCCCCAACCTAAACCTTCCTGGGCACAACTTTTAGACATAAACTGCTCCTAATCCCCAACCTAAACCTTCCTGGGCACAACTTTTAGACATAAACTGCTCCTAATCCCCAACCTAAACCTTCCTGGGCACAACTTTTAGACATAAACTGCTCCTAATCCCCAACCTAAACCTTCCTGGGCACAACTTTTAGACATAAACTGCTCCTAATCCCCAACCTAAACCTTCCTGGGCACAACTTTTAGACATAAACTGCTCCTAATCCCCAACCTAAACCTTCCTGGGCACAACTTTTAGACATAAACTGCTCCTAATCCCCAACCTAAACCTTCCTGGGCACAACTTTTAGACATAAACTGCTCCTCATCCCCAACCTAAACCTTCCTGGGCACAACTTTTAGACAGAAACTGCTCCTAATCTCCAACCTAAACCTTCCTGGGCACAACTTTTAGACATAAACTGCTCCTAATCTCCAACTTGAACCTTTCTGGGCACAACTTGAGGAGAGAAACTTCCTAATCTCCACCCTAAACCTTCCTGGGCACAACTTTAGGAGAGAAACTGCTCCTAATCCCCAACCTAAACCTTCCTGGGCACAACTTGAGGAGAGAAACCATTCCTAGTCTCCATCCTAAACCATCCTGGGCACAACTTTAAGACAGAAACTACTCCTAACCTCCAGCCTAGAGCTTCCCTGGCATACCTGAAGCCCATTTCCTCTTGTCCTATCCCTGTTGCTTGGGAGAAGAGGCCCTCCATGACCCACCCTCACCTCTGTGCCTCCCCCTTGAGGACCTGGCTTTCCCTTCTCCCCCAGCTTAAACCTAATCTCCAATTTGAACCTTTCTGGGCACAACTTGAGGAGAGAAACTTCCTAATCTCCATCCTAAACCTTCCTGGGCACAACTTTAGGAGAGAAACTGCTCCTAATCCCCAACCTAAACCTTCCTGGGCACAACTTGAGGAGAGAAACTGCTCCTCATCTCCAACCTAAACCTTCCTGGGCACAACTTGAGGAGAGAAACCATTCCTAATCCCCAACCTAAACCATCCTGGGCACAACTTTAAGACAGAAACCATTCCTAATCCCCATCCTAAACCTTCCTGGGCACAACTTTTAGACATAAACTGCTCCTAATCCCCAACCTAAACCTTCCTGGGCACAACTTGAGGAGAGAAACTGCTCCTCATCTCCAACCTAAACCTTCCTGGGCACAACTTGAGGAGAGAAACTGCTCCTCATCTCCAACCTAAACCTTCCTGGGCACAACTTTTAGACATAAACTGCTCCTAATCCCCAACCTAAACCTTCCTGGGCACAACTTGAGGAGAGAAACTGCTCCTCATCTCCAACCTAAACCTTCCTGGGCACAACTTGAGGAGAGAAACTGCTCCTCATCTCCAACCTAAACCTTCCTGGGCACAACTTTAGGAGAGAAACCATTCCTAATCCCCAACCTAAACCATCCTGGGCACAACTTTAAGACAGAAACCATTCCTAATCCCCATCCTAAACCTTCCTGGGCACAACTTTAAGACAAAAACTACTCCTAACCTCCAGCTTAGAGCTTCCCTGGCACACCTGAAGCCCATTTCCTCTTGTCCT
The DNA here is from genome assembly GCA_033816785.1 of Picus viridis. Lineage (NCBI taxonomy): Eukaryota > Metazoa > Chordata > Aves > Piciformes > Picidae > Picus > Picus viridis. Next base: position 9,114,881 of record CM066601.1, read on the forward strand.
ATCCCTATTGCTTGGGAGAAGAGGCCCTCCATGACCCACCCTCACCTCTGTGCCTCCCCCTTGAGGACCCTTTCCCTTTGAGGACCTGGCTTTCCCTTCTCCCCCAGCTTAAACCTAATCTCCAACTTGAACCTTTCTGGGCACAACTTGAGGAGAGAAACTGCTCCTCATCTCCAACCTAAACCTTCCTGGGCACAACTTTAGGAGAGAAACCATTCCTAATCCCCAACCTAAACCTTCCTGGGCACAACTTTTAGACAGAAACCATTCCTAATCCCCATCCTAAACCTTCCTGGGCACAACTTTAAGACAGAAACTACTCCTAACCTCCAGCTTTAGAGCTTCCCTGGCACACCTGAAGCCCATTTCCTCTTGTCCTATCCCTATTGCTTGGGAGAAGAGGCCCTCCACGACCCACCCTCACCTCTGTGCCTCCCCCCATGAGGACCTGGCTTTCCCTTCTCCCCCAACCTCCCCAGCCCAGGTGCCAGCTCCAGATGTCTGCCTGCCCCTTGAGGAGGATGGATTGGTTTGCACTGCTCCCCCTCTATTATTTTGGGAAGTAAGATGAGCCCAACTTATGCAGGTCACAGGCATTAAAGAGCATTTTTCCCTCTCAGCTGGGGAGCTCTTGTCAGCTCTGATTTATTAAGTCAAGTTCCCAGCCTGGCTACTAGTCCTGTGGTGTCAGGCTGGTGGTAATGGATAGACCTCACAGCTGAGTGCTCTGTGATGAGCCTTCCCCACTCCCTCACTTTACATAAAGGCTTTGCATCTCTCTTTTGCCTTTCAGGGGGTGCTCATGTCTCTCTCGCAGACAGTGGCATTCATCTTCCCTCCCTCCCTCCCTCCCTCTGCTCCACCTTTGTTTGTGTTGGAAGCTAGGAGCAAGGCAAGTGGATCCATCTTGCAGAGTGTTTAGGGCTTATTTTACTCCCCCCCCTCCTCCTCTCCCCCCCCCCCCCCCCCCCCGCTCCTCCCGAGCTTGCTTGCCACTTGGTTTGATGGATGCAATGTCGTGGGGGGGACGGGAGAAGCAGAAGGAGAAGCTAAGCAGAAGCTATCTGAACAGCCTCCCAGAGCCCCCTCGCAGGCGCTGCTCCGTGTGCTGACGAGAGCTGCGTCAGCACTGCAGCTCCCCACCGCTCCTCCTTGGGGCTTTGGGGGGAAATTACCTGAGCTGCATGGAGAGGAGGCTGCTGAAGCCTGTGGCCTCTCCAGACAGAGCAGGGGCTGAGCAAAAGCACTGCTGCCAGCCTCGGCACCTGCTCTGGGAGGTTGTTCTGTTCCTGGGTTAGGGCAATCCCAAGCGCGCATCCAGGCTGGGCAAGGAATGGCTTGAGGGCAGCCATGAGGAGAAGGCCTTGGGGGTGACAAACCCCTCAGGAGCCAGCAGTGGTCCCTGGCAGCCCAGAGCCAGCCCTGTGCTGAGCTGCAGCCAGAGCAGGGAGAGCAGCAGCACAGGGAGGGGATTCTGCCCCTCTGCTCTGCTCTGCTCAGAGCCCACCTGCAGCACTGCCTCCAGCTCTGGGGCCCCAGCACAAGGAGGACCTGGAGCTGCTGGAGAGGCTCCAGAGGAGGCCACAGAGATGATCAGAGGGCTGAGAACCTCCCCTGTGGGGACAGGCTGGGAGAGTTGGGGCTGTGTAGCCTGGAGAAGAGAAGGCTTCAGGCAGACCTCAGAGCAGCCTTCCAGGACCTGAAGGGCTCCAGGAGAGCTGGGGAGGGACTTTGGACCAGGGCTGGGAGTGCCAGGATGAGGAACAATGGCTTTGAGCTGGGAGAGGGGAGACTGAGACTGGAGATGAGGAAGGATTTGTTGAGAGTGAGGCTGGGGAGACTCTGGCCCAGGCTGCCCAGGGAGGCTGTGGCTGTCCCCTGCCTGGAGGTGCTCAAGGCCAGGCTGGAGGAGGCAAGCTGTGCTGGTGGGAGGTGTCCCTGCCTGTGGCAGGGGGCTGGAGCTGGATGATCTTGAAGGTCCCTTCCACCCCAACCCATTGTGTGGCTCTACAGCTGTGCCTGCTGAGGAAGCACACACAGGAGGGCTCAGGGGCACGGCTCTGCCTCTGCTATCCACAGCAAATCCTTTTCCCTTCGGAGGAGGGACCTGAGCTGAGCTCAAACCCTGCTGCTTGCTTGCAGCAGCCTCTCCCTGGGCTTCTCATCAGCCCCTGGGTCACCAAGGGCAGGGATTTGCAGGGCTCCAAGCTGCTGTTACCAGGCATGTGCTGAGATCTGCTCATAGGGATGGCAGCAAATGGGTGCTGGAGAGCAGCATCCTGGGCTGAAATCCCCAGCTCCAGCTTTAATTACACTCTCACAGGGAGCTGAGCTGGCAGAAGGGTGAGATGCTTCCCCCAGGGGCTGAAGGAGCTCTGGGGCTGGTTCATTTTATGATGAGCTCTGAGGTCTCTTCCAACCTTGGTGATTCTGGGTGATTGTGTGTGGGATCAGCACAGGGGGGAGGCCACCACTCCCCTGGGGGAAATCACAGTATCAGTCAGGGTTGGAAGGGAGCACAAGGATCAGCCAGTCCCAACCCCCTGCCATGGGCAGGGACACCCCACACTAGATCAGGCTGCCCAGAGCCTCATCCAGCCTGGGCTTAAACACCTCCAGGGACGGGGCCTCAACCACCTCCCTGCACAACCCATTCCAGGGCTTCACCACTCTCATGGGCAAGAACTTCCTCCTCCCCTCCAGCCTCAATCTCCCCACCTCCAGCTTCAGTCCATTCCCCCTAGTCCTGTCACTCCCTGAGATCCTGAGCAGTCCCTCCCCAGCCTGCCTGTAGCCCCCTGCAGATCCTGGAAGGCCACAAGGAGGTCACCTGGGAGCCTTCTCTTCTCCAGCCTGAACAGCCCCAACTCCTTCAGTCTGTCCTCACAGGAGAGCTGCTCCAGCCCTCTGCTCATCCTCCTGGCCCTGCTCTGGACACCTTCCAGCCCCTCCAGATCCCTCTTGCAATAGGGGCTCCAGACCTGGAGGCAGTGCTCCAGGTGGGGTCTCAGCAGGGCTGAGCAGAGGGGCAGAATCCCCTCCCTTGCCCTGCTGGCCACACTTCTGCTGCAGCCCAGGCTCTGATTGGCTTTCCGGGCTGCAAGTGCACCCTGAGAGCTCCTCTTGAGCTTCTCCTCCCCCAGCACCCCCAAGTCTCTCTCCTCAGGGCTGCTCTCCAGCCAGTCCCTGCCCAGCCTGGATTTGTGCCTGGCATTGCCTCCACCCAGCTGCAGGACCCTGCCCTTGGTCTTGTTGAGCCTCATGAGGGGTGTGAGGGGTGATCAGCACGGGTGGGAGGCCACCACTCACCTGTGGGAAATGAATGTGGGGAGATCCTTCAGGAAAGGACAAAACTGAGCTGGGCTGAGGCAGAGGCCTCTGCTTTTACTGCCCAGCTGCTTGCTCTCCCAGCCTGACTGATCCCTGTGACATCTGAAAGAGCACTGAGAGGAAACAAAACAATGATGCCTCCAATTGCATCAATTCCATCAGGCTCTGTGCTCTTCCCTGACTCCAGAAATTGCTTTGGATGGAAAGGTTGAGATCTGACAAGCCAACAGACCTTGAAGAATGAGCTTTTCTGCCTCCCCCCCACACCCCATCCTTCTCCTTTCTCCTCCCAGACTCTTTCAGGGCTTGAAAGATGAGACCCTGAGCGTGGGGAAGGGGGGAAGCAATCCCTTTGGGAGGTGGCATGAGGAGCTGGCTCCCCCAGGCTGCACCAGCCTCTGCTCCTGCCCACAGCAAGATCCCTGCCCCTTGCTAAGGGCTGAGCGGCCCTAGGGGGGCAGAGGGAGGAAGGGGGAGGAGGAGGAGTGTGAAGAAGGAGCAGTGCAGAGGTTGGAGTTGCGGTTTTCAAAGGGCAAGGGATGTGTCTGTGGCCATTTGGTCAGAGAACCCCAGAACCACAGGGTGGAGGGTTGGGAAGGGAGCTCTGAGCCCCAGCAGGGCCCCCCCAGCAGCTTGCCCAGGGGCACAGTGCCCAGGGGGGTTGGAAGCTCTCCACACCAGCACACTCCACAAGCTCTCTGGGCAGCCTGCTGTGATTCTGTTTAGTAGGCCTCTGGGTTGAAACCTCCCAGAGCTATTCCACATATCCCTGGGGCCACTCCAGCCTTTAGACCCAACCTGAGTGCAGCTAATCCTCAGTGTCCCACAATGGGATCCACCTAACCAAGTCCTTTGCTCCCCAAGAACAACTGGCTGCATGTTCTGGAGGAGGGGACTGAGTCCATCAGCAGTAAATGTGCAGCTGACACCAAGCTGGGAGCAGGAGTTGAGCTGTCAGAGGGCAGGAGAGCTCTGCAGAGGGACCTTGCCAGGCTGCACAGATGGGCAGAGGCCAAGGGCAGGAGATTGAACACATCCAAGTGCCAGGGGCTGCACTTTGGCCACAGCAACCCCAGGCAGTGCCACAGACTGGGGGCAGAGTGCCTGAGAGCAGCCAGGCAGAGAGGGACCTGGGGGGAGTGGTGGAGAGCAGCTGAACAGGAGGCAGCAGTGTGCCCAGGGGGCAAGAAGGCCAAGGGCAGCCTGGCCTGCAGCAGGAACAGTGTGGCCAGCAGGAGCAGGGAAGTCCTTGTGCCCTGTGCTCAGCACTGCTGAGGCCACCCCTGGAGTCCTGTGTCCAGTTCTGGGCTCCTCAGCTCCAGAAGGACCTTGAGAGACTTGAAGGTGTGCAGAGAAGGGCAAGGAGGCTGGGGAGGGGTCTGGAGCACAGCCCTGTGAGGAGAGGCTGAGGGAGCTGGGGTTGCTTAGCCTGCAGAAGAGGAGGCTCAGGGGAGACCTCATTGCTCTCTCCAACTACCTGAAAGGAGGTTGTAGCCAGGAAGGGGTTGGCCTCTTCTCTCTAGCAACCAGCACCAGAACAAGAGGACACAGTCTCAAGCTGCACCAGGGGAAGTTGAGGCTGGAGGTGAGGAGAAAGTTCTTCACCGAGAGAGTTATTCCCCAATGGGATGTGCTGCCGGGGAGGTGGTGGAGTCACCGTCCCTGGAGGTGTTCAAGAGGGGACTGGATGTGGCACTTGGTGCCATGGTCTGGTCATGGGGTCTGTGGTGAGAGGTTGGACTCAATGATCTTCGAGGTCTCTTCCACCCTTGGCAATACTGTGAGACTGTGAAAGCTGCTGCCTGGCCCCCAAGGCCCCTTGTTTCCCTCCCAGCTCCCGCTGGAGCAGCAGATGGGCTTTAATCAGGACCACAGTGGTGCCGCGGGGATATTATTAAGAGACATCCAGTTCTGGATGAGAGGAGATTATCCAGGGTTTATTTCCAGCTGATAACACTCTGCCCTTCCATAACACCTTGTATCAGAGGATCTGGGAGCTCTTTGCAGGCTCCAGTTAATTAAGCCTGGCATTGCCCCCTGGTGTCGTGGGGCAGAGCAGGGCTAAGCGGCGGCCGAGGAGCAATTAGGAGGGATCCAGCTCAGGCAGGGAGATAAGAGAGATGATCTCCTGCCTCTTCCTTGCTGCCTTATTTGCATGTTTATCTCCCTGCTGCAGTGGAGAGAAGAGAACCCAGAGGTTGCTCCACCTGCCCAAAAGCTCCTCCTAAAAACTCCTGGGTGCCTTTTCCTGGCCCCACAAGCTGCTGGGTGCACAAATCCAGAGCTGCCTCACGGTCCTGGCTTGCTTTGCCACCCAGGCTCCACGCCTTGGCTGCACAGGACCACAGAGTGGGAGGGGTTGGAAGGGACCTCTGAAGATCCTGCAGTCCAGCCCCCTGCCAGAGCAGGGTCACCTAGAGCAGGTTGCAACAGGATGGTGTCCAGGCAGGGGTTGAAAGCCCTCAGAGATGGAGACTCCACCACCCCTCCGGGCAGCCTGCCCCAGGGCTCCGGCAGCCTCACAGTCAAGAGGTGGACCTGGAAGATATTCAGAGGCAGTGACTCCAGTGGCTGGAATGAAGGAGAAAGTCACCTCATGAATCACAGAATCATAGAATCAGTCAGGGTTGGAAGGGAGCACAAGGATCAGCCAGTTCCAACCCCCTGCCATGGGCAGGGACACCCCACACCAGAGCAGGCTGCCCACAGCCTCATCCAGCCTGGGCTTAAACACCTCCAGGGACGGGGCCTCAACCACCTCCCTGCACAACCCATTCCAGGGCTTCACCACTCTCGTGGGGAAGAACTTCCTCCTCCCCTCCAGCCTCAATCTCCCCACCTCCAGCTTCAGTCCATTCCCCCTAGTCCTGTCACTCCCTGAGATCCTGAGCAGTCCCTCCCCAGCCTGCCTGTAGCCCCCTGCAGATCCTGGAAGGCCACCAGGAGGTCACCTGGGAGCCTTCTCTTCTCCAGCCTGAGCAGCCCCAACTCCTTCAGTCTGTGCTCACAGGAGAGCTGCTCCAGCCCTCTGCTCATCCTCGTGGCCCTAGCCACGAAAGGGAAAGGGAGCTGCCTCCCAGCAGGTTCCACAGCAACTCACAGAGGCAATTTCAAACAGCACACCCTGACAGCCTCCTCAAAACATGTCTGGTGTGATCCTTACCCCCTCCACCCCTCCTGTTTCACAGCATCACAGAATGGGAAGGGTTGGAAGGGGCCTCTGGAGATCATCCAGCCCAATCCCTCTGCCCAAGCATCACCCAGGGCAGGTCACCCAGGAACACATCCAGGAGGGTTGGAATGTCCCCAGGGATGGAGACTCCATCACCACCTCTCTGGGCAGCCTGCTCCAGGGCTCTGCCACCCTCCAGCTCAAGAAGTTCCTCCTCATGCTCAGATGAGCTTCTGATGTTCAGTCTGTGCCCACTGCCCCTTGTGCTGCCACTGGGCACCACTGAACACAGCCTGGCCCCATCCTCCTGCCCCCCACCCTTGGAGTATTGATCAGCATTGATCAGATCCCCCTCAGGCTGCTCTCCTCCCGGCTCCACAGCCCCAACTCTCTCAGCCTGTGCTCCTCACAGAGCTGTTCCAGTGCCCTCAGCACCTTTCCAGCCCTCTGCTGTGCCCTCTCCAGCAAGTCTCCGTCCCTCCTGAGCTGGGGAGCCCAGAAGTGGGCACAGGACTCCAGATGTGGCAGCGCAGAGCCAGAGGAGAACCTCCCTCGCAGGATCACAGAGCTGTCAGGGATGGAAGGGAGCTCAAGGCTCAGCCAGTTCCAGCCCCCTGCCATGGGCAGGGACACCTCACACTGCAGCAGGTTGCTTCAAAGTTCATGGCAGAAATATCAACCCCACAGCTCCTCACAGCCTTCCAGAAGAGCTTTTGCTGCTCAGGGTCAGATGCCTCAAGAGTCATTTTCCCCAAGGGCAGAACAAGAGGGAATGGCCTCAAGCTGCCCCAGGGTGAGGCTTTTGCTGCCTCTCCCTAAGAGGTCAGACTCCTCAACAGTTATTTTCCCCAGGGAGAGAAGAAGAGGGAAAGGCCTCAAGCTGCCCCAGGGGAGGTGTGGGCTGGGCATGAGGAAAAATTCTTCACTGGAAAGGTTCTCCAGGTGCTGGAACTCCTCTTGCTTTTTCCTTGACTTCCCACCTGGAGCTCTGGGTCCAGTTCTGGAGCCTCTGTGCAAGGAAGGCTCTGGAGAGGCTGGAAGGTGTCCAGAGCAGGGCCAGGAGGAGGAGCAGAGGGCTGGAGCTGCTCTGCTCTGCAGACAGCCTGAGAGAGTTGGGCTTGTGCAGGCTGGAGAGGAGAAGGCTCCCAGGAGCCCTTCTGGTGGCCTCCCAGGATCTGCAGGGGGCTGCAAGCAAGCTGGGGAGGGACTTTGGAGGGTGTGAGGGAGGGATAGGACTGGGGGGATGGAGCAGGACTAGAAGTGGGGAGATTGAGCTTGGCTGTGAGGAAGAAGTTGTTGCCCAGGAGGGTGGTGAGAGCCTGGCACAGGCTGCCCAGGGAGGTGGTGGCAGCCTCCTGGCTGGAGGTGTTTGCAGCCAGGCTGGAGGTGGCTGTGAGCAACCTGCTGCGGTGTGAGGTGTCCCTGCCCGTGGCAGGGGGTTGGGACTGGCTGAGCCTTGAGCTCCCTTCCAGCCCTGGCAGCTCTGTGGCTCTGGGATAGTTTTCCCTGCACTCAAAAAGAAAAGAAGGGGGGGGGGGGGGGGGAGAGAAAAAAGAAGGCAGTGAGGGAGCTCTAAAGCCTGCTTTGAAGTAGGCACTGTCTGAAGAGGATTTATCCTTGTCCACTTAAATATTCATGGCAGGCTGCAATTTCTCTTCAAAAAGACACTTGTTTATTTAGATAAGATTTAATTTATTCATCATTTACCTCAATTTGCAGGAGCCTGCATGTACACTGCAGCTCCTAAGCAGCCTGATCCATAAAACATCACTGAGGCATGCAAATGACACAGCTCCAGCTCCTGGAGGCTGCCTGCTTGTGCCGGGCAGATAACTCGGCTCTCGCCCAGAGTTAAAGGCACAAACACAATGGCCTGGGCGGCTTGCCTGGGGATGCAGCAGCCCTGAATGATGCTGCTCCTGCTGGAAGAGATTCAGCTTCTCAGCCAGCTGGCTGCTGGGAGCCAGAGAACCACACAATAGCTGCTTGGGATGGAAAAGGCCTCAGAGATCACCCAGGCCAACCGGCAGCACCATGGCCAGCAAAGCATGGCCCCGTGCCCTTGGCTTCCCCATTCTGGAGGTCTGGGGTTACCCAGCATAAGGACCTGCAGAGCCTGGTGAGGAAGGGAATCAGAGACTCAGAGAACTCTTTGGGTTGGAAAAGGCCTCAGAGGTCACCCAGGCCAACCAGCAACCCAAACCCACCGTGGCCCCATGAGCAGAGCCCTGCTCCAGAGGTGGCTGCAGCTTGCTCTGCCCACTGGTGCTGTGTGAAGAGCAAACTCCTCTCTCCTCCTTTGCTTCCCCATTCTGTAGCTCTGGGGTTACCCAGCATAAGGACCTGCAGAGCCTGGTGAGAAGGGAATCAGGGAATCAGAGACTCAGAGAACTCTTTGGGTTGGAAAAGGCCTCTGGGGGCATCCAGTCTAACATCAACCCAAGCCCACCATGGCCACCAAAGCATGGCCCCATGCCCTTGGCTTCCCCATTCTGGAGGTCTGGGTTTACCCACCATAAGGACCTGCAGAGCCTGGTGAGGAAGGGAATCAGAGACTCAGAGAACTCTTTGGGTTGGAAAAGGCCTCTGGGGGCATCCAGTCTAACATCAACCCAAGCCCACCATGGCCACCAAAGCATGGCCCCATGCCCTTGGCTTCCCCATTCTGGAGGTCTGGGTTTACCCACCATAAGGACCTGCAGAGCCTGGTGAGGAAGGGAATCAGAGACTCAGAGAACTCTTTGGGTTGGAAAAGGACTCTGGGAGCATCCAGTCCAACATCAACCCAAGCCCACCATGGCCACCAAACCATGGCCCCATGAGCAGAGCCCTGCTCCAGAGGTGGCTGCAGCTTGCTCTGCCCACTGGTGCTGTGTGAAGAGCAAACTCCTCTCTCCTCTGCTTCCCCATTCTGTAGCTCTGGGGTTACCCAGCATAAGGACCTGCAGAGCCTGGTGAGGAAGGGAATCAGAGACTCAGAGAACTCTTTGGGTTGGAAAAGGCCTCTGGGGGCATCCAGTCTAACATCAACCCAAGCCCACCATGGCCACATCAAAGCATGGCCCCATGCCCTTGGCTTCCCCATTCTGGAGGTCTGGGTTTACCCACCATAAGGACCTGCAGAGCCTGGTGAGGAAGGGAATCAGAGACTCAGAGAACTCTTTGGGTTGGAAAAGGACTCTGGGAGCATCCAGTCCAACATCAACCCAAGCCCACCATGGCCACCAAACCATGGCCCCATGAGCAGAGCCCTGCTCCAGAGGTGGCTGCAGCTTGCTCTGCCCAGCGGTGCTGTGTGAAGAGCAAACTCCTCTCTCCTCTGCTTCCCCATTCTGTAGCTCTGGGGTTACCCAGCATAAGGACCTGCAGAGCCTGGTGAGGAAGGGAATCAGAGACTCAGAGAACTCTTTGGGTTGGAAAAGGCCTCTGGGAGCATCCAGTCCAACCAGCAACCCAAGCCCACCATGGCCACCAAAGCATGGCCCCAAGTGCCATGGCCACAGGATGCTTGAACACCTCCAGGCATGGGGACTCCACCACCTCCCTGGGCAGCCTCTGCCAATCCCTGACCACTCTTGCAGCCCAGAAATTGTTCCTCAGCTCCAACTTCACCTTCCCCTGGCAAAATTTCAGGCCATTTCCTCTGCTTCTATCACCTGAGACTAGGGAGAAGAGAGCTTTCAGGGAGCTGCAGAGAGCAAGGAGGTCTCCCTCAGCCTCCTCTGCTCCAGCCTCAACCCCCCCAGCTCCCTCAGCTGCTCCTCCCCAGCCCTCTTCTCCAGACCCTTCCCCAGCTCCTCTCCTTGAAGAGTTGGCCACAGCCTTCGTCCAGGCATCTCTCTGGCTTCATTCCTCACCCATGGGTACCTTCATTTCCACTCCTAATGGCAGCAGACATCAACCACTTGCCTCACCCCTAGTGGAAGGGCTGCAGGAGAAGCCCCTCACATGAAATTGGCTGTGAAGAAGAAGTTGTTGCCCAGGAGGGTGGTGAGAGCCTGGCCCAGGCTGCCCAGGGAGGTGGTGGCAGCCTCCTGCCTGGAGGTGTTTGCAGCCAGGCTGGAGGTGGCTGTGAGCAACCTGCTGTGGTGTGAGGGGTCCCTGCCCATGGCAGGGGGTTGGGACTGGCTGAGCCTTGAGCTCCCTTCCAGCCCTGACAGCTCTGTGATTCTGTGAAGAAGGTTCTCCTCTGGCATCTGGGGTCCTGTGTTCACTTCTGGGCTCCCCAGCTCAGGAGGGACAGAGACTTGCTGGAGAGGGCACAGCAAAGGGCTGCAGAGGGGCTGAGGGCACTGGAACAGCTCTGTGAGGAGCACAGGCTGAGAGAGTTGGGGCTGTGGAGCCTGGAGCAGAGCAGCCTGAGGGGGAGCTGAGGCAACTCTATGACGATTCCAAGCGTGGACCTATCCCTCCCAGGATCCATCCCATTCCCAAGGGCTTGGAATGCTGCTTCCTGCAGCCCGTGCCGGATCAGAAGCACTTCTCAGCACCGGCTTCCCTTCCCCCTCCCCAGCCGCCGGCTGCGGGGGCGGCGCCGCTGCCTCCTCCTCGCTGGGGGCAGGATGGGAGGTGGCAATCTCCAACCCAAACGAAGGCAACCTCAGCGCTCTCAGCAGTGAAGGTTTGCAGCTGCCCCTGGGACTTGGCAGCTGCTTGCCAAAGCTGGGTACAGGATTCATCCCCCCAACCCGCCCCGTGGTGGGTACCGAGGGGGAGTGACGAGCAGGAGGTGCTTAATTCAGGAGCAGCTCTTGCCTCTTGGCTGGGGAAGCATTTGGGCTCCAGTGGCAGCAGAAGGCAGGTTTTGTTTTCCCTCTCTCTCTCCCCCACCCCCTAAAGTCCTAAAGATGCTGCAGGGCTGAGCTTGCAAAGCAGCAGCTCGCAGCCACTCCCCTCCTTGGCAAGCCAGCAGCCAGAGATTCATCGAGTCACAGAATGGGGTGGGCTGGAAGGGACCTCAAAGCTCATCCAGCTCCAGCCCCCCTGCCATGGGCAGGGACACCTCCCACCAGCACAGCTTGCTCAGGACCTCATCCAGCCTGGCCTTGAGCACCTCCAGGCAGGGGACAGCCACAGCCTCCCTGGGCAGCCTGGGCCAGAGTCTCCCCAGCCTCACTGCCAACAATTTCTTCCTCATCTCCACTCTCAGTCTCCTCTCTCCCAGCTCAAAGCCATTGTTCCTCAGCCTGGCACTCCCAGCCCTTGTCCAGATTCCCTCCCCAGCTCTCCTGGAGCCCTTCAGGTCCTGCAAGGCTGCTCTGAGGTCTGCCTGAAGCCTTCTCTTCTCCAGGCTGAGCAGCCCCAACTCTCCCAGCCTGTCCCCACAGGGGAGGTTCTCAGCCCTCTGATCATCTTTGTGTCCTCCTCTGAAGCCTCTCCAGCAGCTCCAGGCCATGTGCTGGGGGCCCCAGAACAAGAGGGTCAAGAGGGGACTGGATGTGGCACTTGGTGCCATGGTTTAGTCATGAGGTCTGTGGTGCCAGGTTGGACTTGATGATCTTTGAGGTCTCTTCCAGCCTCGGGGATTCTGTGAACTGGAGGCAGTGCTGCAGGTGGGCTCTGAGCTGAGCAGAGCAGAGGGGCAGAATCCCCTCCCTGTGCTGCTGCTCTCCCTGCTCTGGCTGCAGCTCAGCACTCAGCTGCCTGCTGGGCTGCCAGGGACCACTGCTGGCTCCTGGGGAGGTTGTCATCAAGGCTGGTGAGGTTCAAAAGGAGAAGGATCTGGTTGTGGAGGGTTAGAGAGGAAGGAGAAGGATCTGGATGTGGAGGGTTAGAGGGGAAGGAGAGGGATCTGGATGTGGAGGGTTAGAGGGGAAGGAGAGGGATCTGGATGTGGAGGGTTAGAGGGGAAGGAGAGGGATCTGGATGTGGAGGGTTAGAGGGGAAGGAGAGGGATCTGGTTGAGGAGGGTTAGAGGGGAAGGAGAGGGATCTGGTTGTGCAGGATTAGAGGGGAAGGAGAGGGATCTGGTTGAGGAGGGTTAGAGGGGAAGGAGAGGGATCTGGTTGTGCAGGATTAGAGGGGAAGGAGAGGGATCTGGTTGTGCAGGGTTAGAGGGGAAGGAGAAGGATGTGGCTGTGGAGGGTTAGAGGGGAAGAAGAGGGATCTGGTTGTGCAGGGTTAAGAGGAATTGAGAAGGATCTGGTTGTGCAGGGTTAGGAGGGGAGGAGAGGGATCTGGATGTGGAGGGTTAGAGGGGAAGGAGAAGGATGTGGCTGTGGAGGGTTAGAGGGGAAGGAGAAGGATGTGGCTGTGGAGGGTTAGAGGGGAAGGAGAGGGATCTGGTTGTGCAGGGTTAAGAGGAATTGAGAAGGATCTGGTTGAGGAGGGTTAGGGGGAAGGAGAGGGATCTGGATGTGGAGGGTTAGATCTGGGAAAGGGAGGAGAAGTTTTGGGAGCCTGAGAAGCTGGTGTGTGCTTAGGGGGGAGAGGGAAGAGTTAACAGCAGGCAGGTGAGGGCTGCCCTGCTGGGAGGTAATCCTCCTGCTCCGGCCGGGCTGAGAGGCTCTGCTAATTGAGGCAGGACTCCTTCCCCACCAGAGAAAGCAGCTCCCTGCTTGCAGGGCACTGACTGCAAGGGGCAGGGGCAGGCATCCCCTCGGAGCTGCTCCCTGCCTCATCCCCAGCCTGCTTTGGCTGAAATAGCAGCAACTATTTCCCTCCAATTTTCCTCCATCCCTGGCACTTTCCATCTCCACCTCGTTAGGGGCTTGGCAGGGAAGGGGGGGGAGGAAAGAGCTGGAGCAAAGCAACCTTCCATTTCCATTTGCAGCACGACCCCAAGAGCTGGGAGAGAGGAGCTGGTTGGTGCTCCTGGAGCTGCCTCTGCCAGCTCGACGCCAGGGGGGAAACCTGGGCTTCCATTTCCAGCCCTGTCCCCCGCGGGCAGAACGAGCCCGGGCGAGGAGGAGCTCCTGGAGAGCGGCGGGGGGGGGGGGGGGGGAAGGGAAACCATTGGATCAAGGGGCCCTGGAGTCAGGCACAGGGAGAGGCTGGCCTGGTGGGGGGCTCAGCTTGGATCAGTGTCAAGCTGACTTCAGTTTTAGAGAAGAGATGATATTAAAACTAAAAGGGAGGGGGAGGGAGGGAAGCACCTGCAGGAGGGGAGGGGCAGAGCCCCCCCAGCAGCTGCTGGAAAGCTGGCAGCTTGGTGGAGCTGCTCCCGTGAGGGCTGTCTGGGTGCTCCTGTGAGGTTGCCGTGCGATGTGTGGGGCTGCAGGGGCAGTGCTGCACCTCCTGGAGCCCCTCACAGCTTCACGGATTGCCTTGGCTTGGAAGGGTCCCTCCAAGGGCGTCTTGTCCAACCCCTCCCCCCCCCGGAGGCAGCAGGGACAGCTCCAGCCGGAGCAGGCTGCACAGAGCCGCAGCAAGGATGATCCTGAAGGTCTCTTGGGGCCCCCACCACCTCCCTGGGCAACCTGTGCCAGGGTCTCAGCAGCCTCGTGGTGCAGAACTTCCTCCTGATGTCCAAGCTAAATCTCCCCTGCTCCAGATTCAAACCATTGCCCTTTGTCCTCTCCCCACAGGCCCTGCTGAGCAGCCCCTCTCCAGCCTGCTGCAGGTCCCCTACAGATACTGGAAGGCTGCTCTGAGGTCTCCCTGGAGCCTTCTCTTCTCCAGGCTGAGCAGCCCCAGCTCTTTCAACCTGACCCAAATACTTTCAGCCTCCTGGCTCGTAGTGCTTAGGGGTTGGAGGAGTAGTTTGTGCCACATCCAATGTGGCTTTGAGGGGAAAAAACTCCAGGGGGGAGCTGCTTCCCTGTCTCAGTGCATTGGGAGTGGACTCACTGCTGGCAGCAGGGTAGAGGAATGGAATGGAATGGAATGGAATGGAATGGAATGGAATGGAATGGAATGGAATGGAATGGAATGGAATGGAATGGAATAGAATAGAATAGAATAGAATAGAATAGAATAGAATAGAATAGAATAGAATAGAATAGAATAGACCAGGTTGGAAAAGACCTCAGAGATCATCAAGTCCAACCTATCACCCAACACCTCCTGACAACTCAACCATGGCTCCAAGGGCCTCATCCAGGCTCTTCCTAAACACCTCCAGGCACAGGGACTCCACCACCTCCCTGGGCAGCACATCCCAAGGGCCAATTCCTCTTGCTGGGAAGAACTTTTCCTCACCTCCAGCCTCAACCTCCCCTGGCACAGCTTGAGACTGTGGCCTCTTGTTCTGATGCTGGTTGCTAGAGAGAAGAGACCAACCCCCAGCTGGCTGCAACCTCCCTTCAGGCAGTTGAAGAGAGCAATGAGGTCTCCCCTGAGCCTCCTCTTCTCCAGGCTAAGCAACCCCAGCTCCCTCAGCCTCTCCTCCCAGGGCTGTGCTCCAGACCCCCCCAGCCTCCTTGCCCTTCTCTGCACACCTTCAAGTCTCTCAAGGTCCTTCTTGAGCTGAGGAGCCCAGAGCTGGACACAGGACTCCAGGGGTGGCCTCAGCAGTGCTGAGCACAGGGCACAAGGACTTCCCTGCTCCTGCTGGCCACACTCTGCCTGCTGCAGGCCAGGATGCCCTTGGCCTTCTTGGGCCCCTGGGCACACTGCTGCCTCCTGTTCAGCTGCTCTCCACCACTCCCCCCAGGTCCCTCTCTGCCTGGCTGCTCTCAGCCACTCTGCCCCCAGCCTGTAGCACTGCCTGGGGTTGCTGTGGCCAAAGTGCAGCCCCTGGCACTGGGACTTGTTCAATGCCATCCTGTTGGCCTCTGCCCATCTGTGCATCCTGGCAAGGTGCCTCTGCAGAGCCCTTCTGGCCTCTAACTGACCAACATCTGCTCCCAGCTTGGTGTCAGCTGCACATTTGCTGATGACTGTCTCAATCCCCTCCTCCAGATCATCAGTGAAGACGTTGAACAGGCTGGGGCCCAGCACTGCTCCCTGGGGCACACCACTGGTGCCTGGCTGCCAGCTGGCTGTGGCACCATTCACCACCACTCTCTGGGCTCAGCCTCCAGCCAGTTCCTAACCCAGCTCAGAGTGCTGCTGCCCAAGCCAGGGGCTGACATCTTGGCCAGGAGGTTGCTGTGGAGAGCTTCCAACCCCCCTGGGCATTGTGCCCCTGGGCAAGCTGCTAGGGGTGCCCTGCTGGAGCAGTGGGCTTGGCCTGGCTGAGCTCCAGAGCTCCCTTCCCACCCACACCAAGCTGGACTCTGAGCTCTCATTTTTCAGTTAGAAAGGGAGAACTTTAGAGAAAATGGAACCCCCTCCTGCTTTGATGTTCTTTAGCACCTAAAGAGGTGAATTTCCATCTTCCCTCTGTGCTGAGCTGAGGTTAAATTTGCTCAGGTAATTCAGATCCCCAAAATGATGATGATGATGATGATGATGATGATGATGATGGTCATCATCATCATCAAAACACAGAGAGAGCAGAGAGAGAGAGAGAGGATGGTCACTCATCCATCAGGGATATGTTTTTATGATGATGATGATGGCCATATGGAAGTGACCATCAGTAAGAGAGTAGAGCTTGAGAGCAGCCCTGGGGAGAAGCACCTGGGAGTGCTGCTGGGCAGCAAGGGCTGCATGGGGCAGCAGTGTGCCCTGGGGCTAAGAAGGCCAAGGGGGTCCTGGGGGGCATTCAGAGTGTGTCCAGCAGAGCCAGGGAGGTTCTGCTCCCCCTCTGCTCTGCCCTGCTGAGGCCTCCCCTGCAAGACTGCCTCCAGCTCTGGGCTGCCCAGCTCAGGAGGGACAGGGATCTGCTGCAGAGAGCCCAAGGGAGGGCTGCAAGGCTGCTGCAGGGACTGCAGCACTGCCTGGGGAGGAGAGGCTGAGAGCCCTGGGGCTGTTCAGGCTGCAGAGGAGAAGGCTGAGAGGGATCTGATCAATGCCTCTCCAGAGCTGAGGGCTGGGGGGCAGCAGGGAGGGGACAGGGCCAGGCTCTGCTCAGCTGCACCCTGGCATAGGCCAAGGAGCAAGGGATGGAAAGTGCAGCCCAGGAGGTTGCAGCTCAGCAGGAGGAGGAACTTGTGCCCTGGGAGGCTCCCAGAGGCCTGGAGCAGGCTGCCCAGAGAGGTTGTGGAGTCTCCTGCTCTGGAGCCTTCCCAGCCCTGCCTGGATGTGTTCTGTGTGATCTGGGCTGGGTCCTATGGTCCTGCTCTGGCAGGGGCTTGGACTGGAAGCTCTCCAGAGGTCCCTTCCAACCCCTGACCTCCTGTGAGCTTGGGGCTGAGTGAGAGCAGAGGAGCAGAGCAGTGTCTGCCACCCCCAGGCCCTCCGCCCTCTGTCTGCACTGCTGACAACCAGTTTGGAATCCCATGGGACAGGTTTGGAGACAGTTTCCATCCAGTGCTTCTCGGGGGCTCCTGCTCAGTTCTCTCAGTGCCTGTGTCAGCAAGAAGATTACTCAGGATGGTTTTGGAAGGAATCAAAGCAGTGAGGAGAGGTTTGGGACACAGAATCAAAACTTCAGGTCTTAAATCAGCTTCTAGCAGCTGAAGAGGTAGGACAGGAGCTGTCTGGAGGGCAGCTGCCCCTCACACCTGCCTGCTGCAAGGGTTTCTTCCAGTCTTGGTTAGAAATACCTCCTGCTGGCCACAGGCAAGGAGAGGATGTGGAGGTGACTCCTGCAGAGGACCATAGCTGACTCTAATTGCCATCCCCCCTGGCAGCTTCGGGCTGATGGGACCTGCACCAACATCCAAGTGCCAGGGGCTGCACTTTGGCCACAGCAACCCCAGGCAGAGCTGCAGGCTGAGAGAGTTGTTAGCCATTGGGATGTGCTGCCCAGGGAGGTGGTGGAGTCCCTGTGCCTGGAGGTGTTCAAGAGGGGACTGGATGTGTCACTTGGTGCCATGGTCTAGTCGTGAGGTCTGTGGTGACAGGTTGGACTCGATGAGCTTTGAGCTCTCTTCCAACCTTGGTGACACTGTGAGACTGAGATACCTTTCCCCATGAAAGCTCTTCTCCCCAGCTTGGGTGCCCTAAAGCATGAGTCCCACACCCAGAAACCCCAAACTCTCAGTGCAAAGCAGAAGAGAGTGGCCACAGCCATGGCTCTGTGCTCATCCCAAGCAGCTGCTGGTGGTGGTGGGCAAGGGGAAGCAGAAAGCAGAGCCCCAGGTGACGTAACAGCGTCCCAGCCATCAGCAGCTCGCCCGTCCCAGCTCTGAGGGTCGTGCTCTGGTACCCAGGCAGCTCTCACTGCTCCACTACAAATCCCCCTCCAGCTCCTGCACTGTCTCACAGCAGGGTTCCCTGCCTGGGGGCTGCCAGCATCCCTGTGGCACCAGCGGGATTGGTGTGCTGCGAGCTCCAGCTGCCAGGAGGGAGTTATCCAGGTGTGAGACCGGGAGTCCCCGGGGCCTGCCAAGAGCTGAGCTGGCTGAGCAACCAGGAGGGAGGTGTCTAAGGCAAGCTAAGGTGTTGAATGCACAGGACCCCAGTGTGGTGGGGGTTTGGAAGGGACCTCTGGAGAGCATCCAGTCCAAGCCCACTCCTAAAGCAGGGCACCCCCAGCAGCTTGCCCAGGGGCACAGTGCCCAGGGGGGTTGGAAGCTCTCCACACCAGCACACTCCACAACCTCTCTGGGCAGCCTGCTCCAGGCCTCCAGCAGCCTCACAACAAACAACTTGCTCCTCCTCTTCACCTCCAGCCTCCTGGCCTCCACTCTCTGCCCACTGCCCCTTGGCCTGCCACTGGGCACCACTCAGCAGAGCCTGGCCCCAGCCTCTTGCCCCCCAGGGGCCCTTCAGCTCTTGCTGAGCATTGCTCAGCTGCCCTCTGGGGCTGCTCTGCTGCAGCCTCTCAGCCCCAGGCCTCTCAGCCTTGGCTGCTGCCAGAGCTGCTCCAGGCCCCTCAGCAGCTTCCCAGCCTGCCCTGGACTCTCTCCAGCCCTTCTCTGGCCCTCTGCACCTGGGCAGCACACAGCTGCCCCCAGGGCTCCAGAGGTGGCCTCAGCAGGGCACAGCAGAGGGGCAGCACAGCCTCCCTTGCCCTGCTGCTGCCCACACTCTTCTCCATGCCCCCAGGACCCCCTTGGCCTTCTTGCCCACCAGGCCACCTTGCTGCTGCTGGGCAGCTTCTTGTCCCCCAGCACTGCCAGCTGCTTCTGCTTGCAGCTGCTTGCCAGCAGCTTGCCCCTGCCCTGTGCTGCTGCAGGAGGTTGTTCCTGCCCGGGGCCAGGACCCTGCCCTTGCCCTGCTTCACCTTCAGGAGGTTGCTCTCCCCAGCTCCCAGCCTGCCCAGGGCTCCCTGGATGCCAGCAGCTGCAGGAGCTGAGAGACAAGGCTGTTCATTGAGGCCCTGATGCTTTCAGTCCTGGAGGAGATCAGTTGGGGTTCCCTAACTGTGCAGGATGTGTGACTGGGGGAGGCTGGTGGCACAGGCTGTCAGTTCCAGCAGTGACAAGTGATGGGCTGTGGCATCCTCCCACTGCCTGGCAGGCTCCCAGCCTCCTCCACTGCACACCTCATTATCCCCTTGGCCTGCTGCCTCTGGGCAACCTGCACCCTGCATGATGCTGCAGTGGGATCCATTTCTGCTCTCTCACCTGATCCCCAGCTGGCCACTCCCTGGGCCCTCTGGAGAGCAGTGGGGCAGGGTTCCAATCCACCTGCCAGGGCTGGACTGCTGGCTGCAAGGTGAGGGAGAGTCATGGAACCACAGAACTGTCAGGGTTGGAATGGTCCTCAAGGCTCAGCCAGTCCCAACCCCCTGCCATGGGCAGGGACCCCTCACACCACAGCAGGTTGCTCACAGCCACCTCCAGCCTGGCTGCAAACACCTCCAGGCAGGAGGCTGCCACCACCTCCCTGGGCAGCCTGGGCCAGGCTCTCACCACCCTCCTGGGCAACAACTTCTTCCTCACAGCCAAGCTCAAGCTCCCCACTTCTACTTCTGCTCCATCCCCCCCAAGTCCTATCCCTCCCTCACACCCTCCAAAGTCCCTCCCCAGCTTGCTTGCAGCCCCCTGCAGATCCTGGAAGGCCACCAGAAGGACTCCTGGGAGCCTTCTCCTCTCCAGAGTGCACAGCATGAGGAGAAGGATCATAAAAAGAGAGAGAGGTCACAGGATAGCTCAGGTTGGAAGGGACCTCAGAGATCACCTGCTCCAACCCTCCTGCTGGGGGCAGGGACACCTCTCAGCTAGACTCAGCTGCCCACACTCAGTGTCCTGCCTGGTGAGCATTTCAAACTCAGCCTTTCCAATGTTGTTTTGGGTCAGATTTGTGTTTTCTTGGCTCTGGGAGAAGTTTGAGATGTGACACCAGGAGGGCAGAGAGTGGCAGGGCTGCCAGGGAGTCGCTGAGCTGAGCTGTGGGTGAGCTGGGAGCTGGGATAGCCTGGGCAGAGCTTGGGGCTACAGTACCAAGGTTTAGAAGAGCAAGTTCTGCAGCAGGAGGCTGCTGGAAGACTGCAGCAGGCTGCCCAGGGAGGTGGTTGAGGCTCCAGCCCTGGAGCTATCCCAGGTGAGGCTGGAGAGGGCTCTGGGCAGCCTGCTCCAGGGGATGTCCCTGCTGCCTGCAGGGGTTGGACTGGCTGAGCTCTGGAGCTCCCTTCCAGCCCAGACCATTCTATGATTCTGCAAATCATACCTGGGGAGGCCTCACCCCAAATCCTGGGTTCAGTTCTGTCCAGGAAGGACATTGAGGGACTGGAGCAGGCTGCTGAAGGATCAGGAGAAGAGGGCTGGGGAGGGGCAGCTGAGGGAGTTGGGGGCTTGAGCCTGGAGAAGAGGAGGCTGAGGGGACACCTTCTGGGTCTCTCCGACTCATTGCAAGGAGGCTGGAGCCAGGTGGGGGCTGGGCTCTTCCCCCACTGAGCAAGGGATAGGACAGGAGGAAGCAGCCTCAAGCTGCCCCAGGGGAAGTTTAGATTGGACATGAGGATCACTTTCTTCACGGCAAGGGCTGCCAAGCCTGGGACAGGCTGCCCAGGGCAGTGGTGGATTCCCCATCCAGGGAGGGGCTGAAACTCCCTGGAGGTGTGGTGCTGGGGGCCATGGTTCAGAGGTGCCCTGGCAGTGCTGGCTTAAGGCTGGCACTGGATGATTTGATGATTTTGAAGGCCTCTCCCAACCAAAATGGTTTTGTGCTTCTATCCAGTTTGTGTCCTGGCCAGACAACAAAGCAGTGGAATCCCCCTGGGCTCTGCAGGGCTCCCAGACCTGCTCCTTCACAGTCTCACAGTCTCACAGTATCACCAAGGGTGGAAGAGACCTCAAAGCCCATCGAGTCCAACCTGTCACCACAGACCTCACGACTAGACCATGGCACCAAGTGCCACATCCAGTCCCCTCTTGAACACCTCCAGGGACGGTGACTCCACCACCTCCCCGGGCAGCACATCCCAATGGCGAATCACTCTCTCAGGGAAGAACTTTCTCCTCACCTCCAGCCTAAACTTCCCCTGGTGCAGCTTGAGACTGTGTCCTCTTGTTCTGGTGCTGGTTGCTAGGGAGAAGAGGCCAACCCCTTCCTGGCCACAACCACCTTTCAGGGAGTTGGAGAGAGCAATGAGGTCTCCCCTGAGCCTCCTCTTCTGCAGGCTAAGCAACCCCAGCTCCCTCAGCCTCTCCTCACAGGGCTGTGCTCCAGACCCCTCCCCAGCCTTGTTGCCCTTCTCTGCACACCTTCAAGTCTCTCAAGGTCCTTCTTGACCTGAGGGGCCCAGAACTGGACACAGGACTCAAGGGGTGGCCTAACCAAAGCAGAGCACAGGGACACAATGACCTCCCTGCTCCTGCTGGCCACACTATTCCTAATGCAGGCCAGGATGCCCTTGGCCCTCTTGGCCCCCTGGGCACACTGCTGCCTCATGTTCAGGCAGCTGTCAACCAGCACCCCCAGGTCCCTCTCTGCCTGGCTGCTCTCAGCCACTCTGCCCCCAGCCTGTAGCTCTGCCTGGGGTTGCTGTGGCCAAAGTGCAGCCCCTGGCACTTGGACTTGTTCAATGCCATCCTGTTGGCCTCTGCCCATCTGTGCAGCCTGGCAAGGTCCCTCTGCAGAGCCCTTCTGGCCTCTGACTGACCAACATCTGCTCCCAGCTTGGTGTCAGCTGCACATTTGCTGATGACTGTCTCAATGCCCTCCTCCAGATCATCAATGAAGATGTTAAAGAGCATGGGGCCCAGCACTGCTCCCTGGGGCACACCACTGGTGCCTGGCTGCCAGCTGGCTGTGGCTCCATTCACCACCACTCTCTGGGCTCAGCCTCCAGCCAGTTCCCAACCCAGCTCAGAGTGCTGCTGCCCAAGCCAGGGGCTGACAGCTTAGCCAGGAGTTTGCTGTGGGGGATGGTGTCAAAGGCCTTGCTGAAGTCCAGGCAGACCACATCCACAGCCTGCCCCACAGCCACCAGGCAGTCCCCTGATCATAAAGGGAGATCAGGTGGGAGAGGCAGGACCTGCCCTTCCTGAAGCCATGCTGGCTGGACCCGAGCCCTTGGCCATCCTGCAGGTGCAGTTATTGCCGCCAGGATGATCTGCTCCATCCTGGTGAGCTGCACACAGTAGCTCTGAGGCAACCTCTGACCCTCTGGGCTGTCCTTGTGGATGTTCCTGCCAGCTGGCTTTCTCCCTTTCCTCATCCCCAGGCACTTCAGCTGCTCTCCATTCGCATCAGCCTCGCGGGCTGGGCTGCGTCCCAGGTCCGACTGAGCGGTGCCTGCCCGTTGCAGCTGCCTCCTCCAGCGGGACCGCCGAGCCCTTCAAAGACTCCTAACGAGCTCATCAGGATTGATCTGCCTTCCACCACAGCACCTTGGCTCTTCTTAATGAACCTGGGCAGCCTCAAAGTCCTCCTCTCCCTTCCATAATTAGCTCCCAGATAAACACTCCTCTCCCAGCCCGTGGGCAGCTGACTTCATTGCCCTCCCCAAAGCCCCAGCACGTGTCGAGGCTCTGGCTGCAGGAGCACCTCAGCAGCTGTCTGACTTGTGTTGGGCTTGCAGGAGGGTTTAAGTTAAGGAGGAGCTTAGTCTTGATCCTAAATAGAGCTGGATTGAATTAGAGCTGTCTGACTCCTTGGGTGATGGCCTTGGAAAGCAGCTTCAGGCCTGATGCTTCTGAAAGAGATGTGAGGTAGCATCACAGAATGGGTTGGGCTGGAAGGGAGCTCAAGGCTCAGCCAGTCCCAACCCCCTGCCACGGGCAGGGACACCTCACACCACAGCAGGTTGCTCACAGCCACCTCCAGCCTGGCTGCAAACACCTCCAGGCAGGAGGCTGCCACCACCTCCCTGGGCAGCCTGGGCCAGGCTCTCACCCCCCTCCTGGGCAACAACTTCTTCCTCACAGCCAAGCTCAGTCTCCCCACTTCTAGTTCTGCTCCATCCCCCCAGTCCTATCCCTCCCTCACACCCTCCAAAGTCCCTCCCCAGCTTGCTTGCAGCCCCCTGCAGATCCTGGAAGGCCACCAGAAGGGCTCCTGGGAGCCTTCTCTTCTCTCACCACCTCAGAGCCACAGAATGCACCAGGTTGGAAGGGACCCTCACAGGTCAGGGCCACATCAAGCCTGGCCTTGAGTGTCTCCAGGGATGGAGCCTGCACCACATCCCTGGGGAGTCTCTCACCACTCTCCCTGTGCAGAACTTCCTCCTGATCTCCATCCTAACCCTACCCTGCTCCACCTGCTTCTGTTCCCTGTCTTACCCCTTTGAAGGCACAGCCACAGAGCTCAAGCCCTGCTCTGGCCTCACCTCTCCTGCTTGGTAAATCCCTCCTGCAGATGTCACCACCTGGCCCCCAGAGCTCTGTGAAGTTCCCCTGATCCTTCCTTGACCGTTTCCTGTGCTGCCTCCACCCTCCCTAATTCCCCCTCTCCCCTCCCTGGGGCTCTGCTCCCTGGCTTAGGCAAATCCTCCTCCTCCTCATTTGGCAACGCAGATGCAAAAGCAAACATTGGAAGTGTCTCTGTCAGCCTCCTCTGCCTCCAATGTCCCCCTGTCACTCTTATCTGTGCCACAGCCACTTATCTCCTGGGTGCCTCTAATGCTCCTTCTCTTGCCTGAGCTTGTAAGAGCCTGGAGATTCTCCATCCTTAACTGGCTTTGCTCCTTTAATTATGTACTTGTGTGTTTACCTTCCTGAACCCCTGCCCTCCCGCTTCCAACACCTCCAGCACTTCAGAGGGGGATGAGGCTGCTTTGTAGGAGACACTTTTGATGCAAGATAGGAACCCAGCAGCAGCTCCTGTGCTGGAAAAAACTCCAAACCTCGGGCTCTTTGAAGCTCCCCTGCAGCCTGTGCCCCTGCTTTGAAGGCTGTGGGGGCTTCTCAGGGTGCTGCACGTTGAGATGTAAAGAGAACAGCGTCAGAGGGCCCCCAGGGATGGGCCCTGTGGAATCAAGAGTGTGTTTAATGTCTGCCTGGCTTTGTTTCCCTGCCTGGGAGATGGAGATAGAGCAGCCTGGCAAGAGAAAGAGAGCAGTGCTTAAAGCAGAGCATGAGACTCTGTCAGAGGGACCTGGCCAGGCTGGCTGCATGGCCCAAAGGTCAATGGGATCAGCTTCAACAAGGCCAAGAGTTGGGGGCTGCACATGGGGCACAACAGCCCAGCAAACTGCCCAGCAGGAAAGGCCCTGGGGGTGCTGGGTGCCAGCAGCTGCAGAGGAGCCAGGGGGTGCCCAGCTGGGCAAGAAGGCCACCAGCAGCCTGGCCTGGAGCAGCAGTGGTGTGGGCAGCAGCAGCAGGGCAGGGGTTGTGCCCCTGGGCTGGGCACTGCTGAGGCCACCCCTGGAGTGCTGCCTTCAGTGCTGGGCTCCTGGCTGCCAGCAGCACCTTGAGAGGCTGGAGCAGGGCCAGGGAAGGGCAAGGGAGCTGGGGAAGGGTCTGGAGAAGAGGGCTGGGGAGGAGCAGCTGAGGGAGCTGGGGGGTTGAGGCTGGAGCAGAGGAGGCTGAGGGAGACCTCCTTGCTCTCTACAGCTCCCTGCAAGGAGGCTGGAGCCAGGGGGCTTGGTGTGCCCAGTGTGCCCAGGCAGCCAAGAAGGCCAATGGCATCCTGGCCTGCAACAGGAACAGTGTTACCAGCAGGAGCAGGGAGGTCATTCTGCCCCTGGACACTGCATTGGTTAGGCCACACCTTGAGTCCTGTGTCCAGTTCTGGGCTCCTCAGTTTAGGAAAGATGTTGAGCTGCTGGAAGGTGTGCAGAGAAGGGCAAGGAGGCTGGGGAGGGGTCTGGAGCACAGCCCTGGGAGGAGAGGCTGAGGGAGCTGGGGTTGCTTAGCCTGCAGGAGAGGAGGCTCAGGGGAGACCTTCTTGCCCTCTGCAACTCCCTGCAGGGAGGTTGTAGCCAGCTGGGGGTTGGTCTCTTCTCCCAGGCAGCCAGCAGCAGAACAAGAGGACACAGTCTCAGGCTGTGCCAGGGGAGGTTTAGGCTGGATTTTAGGAAGAAGTTCTATACAGAGAGAGTGATTGCCCATTGGGATGTGCTGCCCAGGGAGGTGGTGGAGACACCATCATTGGAGGTGTTCAGGAGGAGACTTGCTGGGGTGCTTGGTGCCATGGGTTAGTTGTTTGGGTGGGTTGGATTGGCTGATAGATTGGATACAATGATCTTGCAAGTCTCTTCCAACCTGGTTTATTGTATTGTATTGTATTGTATTGGGCTCTGCTCCCAAGGAACAAGGGACAGGACAAGAGGCAATGGCCTCAGGTTGCCTCAGGGGAGGTTCAGGTTGGCCATGAGGAGCAATTTCTTCCCCTTGAAGGTTGTCCAGGCCCAGCCCAGGCAGTGGTGGAGTCCCCATCCCTGGAGGGGTTTCAAAGCAGTGGGGCTGTGGTGCTGAGGGCCCTGTTCTGGCGGTGCCCTGGCAGGGCTGGGTAAGGCCTGGACTCAGGGATCTCAGAGAGCTCTTCCATCCAAAGCTCTTCACTGATTCTCTGATGCTGTCCCCGTGGGCTGTGTCTGCTCAGGATGCATCCCAGCACCTCCACTGTGGTGACCCCCTGCAGGTGGTTGGTGCTTGGCAAGATGCAACCCTGGTGGCTTTGCCACCCCTAAACCTCACCTCTCACTGCCTCACCATCACTGATGCCCTAAGCTACTTCTGGATCGATTTTTCCACCGCTGCCCAGCACCCAGAGGTGTTTGTGACAGAACAATTCCCACCAAGAGATCATCTTCAGCCATCCCAAAGAGCAGTGTGGGGCCAGGACTCCTCCTTTTGTGTGTGTGTGAGACAGCAGCTGATGCTTCTGAGATCAGTTTGGTGATGTGCAGAGCAGCCCTGGAGAAAAGGCCTTGGGGGAGGAGAAGCTCAGCAGGAGCCAGCAGGGAGCACTTGCAGCCCAGAGGGCCAAGCAGAGCCTGGGCTGCAGCAAGAGAAGTGTGGCCAGCAGGGCCAGGGAGGGGATTCTGCCCCTCTGCTCCACTCTGCTCAGACCACAGCTGCAGCTCTGGCTCCAGCTCTGGAGCCTCTGTGCCAGGAAGGCTCTGGAGGGGCTGGAAGGTGTCCAGAGCAGGGCCAGGAGGAGGAGCAGAGGGCTGGAGCTGCTCTGCTCTGCAGACAGCCTGAGAGAGTTGGGGTTGTGCAGGCTGGAGAGGAGAAGGCTCCCAGGAGTCCTTCTGGTGGCCTTCCAGGATCTGCAGGGGGCTGCAAGCAAGCTGGGGAGGGACTTTGGAGGGTGTGAGGGAGGGATAGGACTGGGGGGCTGGAGCAGAACTAGAAGTGGGGAGCTTGAGCTTGGCTGTGAGGAAGAAGTTGTTGCCCAGGAGGGTGGTGAGAGCCTGGCACAGGCTGCCCAGGGAGGTGGTGGCAGCCTCCTGGCTGGAGGTGTTTGCAGCCAGGCTGGAGGTGGCTGTGAGCAACCTGCTGTGGTGTGAGGTGTCCCTGCCCGTGGCAGGGGGTTGGGGCTGGCTGAGCCTTGAGGTGCCCCTAACAACTCCATGATTCTATGGTTCTGGGGGAGGGGGCTGCATTTTAACGACTCCACCTCCCCGGGCTGGCTGTTTACCTGCTGTCTGATTCCTTCACAAGTGGCTTGAGCGATCATTACCCAAATCCTGTTGCAGGAGGAGGGAGGGAAGGGGGGAGGGGGTGGGGTGGGGGGTGGTGCTGGTGACAACCTGGCTGCTTCCTAACTATCCAACTGGGCAATTATCTCCCTCCTGGGTGTGCTGCTTCCCCTCTAAACGCTGAAATTCAGTAATTAGCACCCGAGCCGGGTGTGACATTTCCGAGGCAGCTCCATAACAAACAGGGACGCCGCGGAGCCATTAAAATTCACAGCTCAGAGCGGCTCTCCCCCTTCTCCTGGGCTCTTTCTTTCACCAGTTGCTCAGGCACCAATTAAATCCCTTCTCTTTTCCTTCTCCTTTCATTATTTCCAACACCCCCACCCCCCTTGCCTGCCCCCTTTCCACCCCCTTTTCTCTTTTCCTCCTCCAAATGAATGCTAATCCCCGGGAAGGGAGCTGCTCTGGCACTTGGTTGAATCGCAGAGCCACAGGATGCATCAGGTTGGAAAGGGAACCCTCAGAGGTCATCTTGTCCAAGCCCTCTGCAGGCAGCAGGGACATGGGGGAGATTCACAGGTGGATGCCAGGAAGAAGTTGTTGCCCAGGAGGGTGGTGAGAGCCTGGCACAGGCTGCCCAGGGGAGGTGGTGGCAGCCTCCTGCCTGGAGGTGTTTGCAGCCAGGCTGGAGGTGGCTGTGAGCAACCTGCTGTGGTGTGAGGGTCCCTGCCCATGGCAGGGGGTTGGGACTGGCTGAGCCTTGAGCTCCCTTCCAGCCCTGACAGTTCTCTGATTCTCTGATTCTGTGATCACCAACTAGAGCAGGCTGCTCAGGGCACCAATTAAATCCCTTCTCTTTCCTTGTCCTCTCATTATTCCACAGCCCCCCACCCCCCTTCCACCACCTTTTCTCTTTTCCTCCTCCAAATGAATGCTAATCCCCAGGAAGGGAGCTGCTCTGGCAGTGGCTTGAATCACAGAGCCACAGGATGCATCAGGTTAGAAAGGGAACCCTCAGAGCTCCTCTTGTCCAAGCCCTCTGCAGGCAGCAGGGACACCTCCAGCCAGAGCAGGCTGCTCAGGGCCACAGCAAGCCTGGCCTTGAGTGTCTCCAGGGATGGAGCCTGCACCACATCCCTGGGGAGTCTCTCACCACTCTCCCTGTGCAGAACTTCCTCCTGATCTCCATCCTAACCCTACCCTGCTCCACCTGCTTCTGTTCCCTGTCTTACCCCTTTGAAGGCACAGCCACAGAGCTCAAGCCCTGCTCTGGCCTCACCTCTCCTGCTTGGTAAATCCCTCCTGCAGATGTCACCACCTGGCCCCCAGAGCTCTGTGAAGTTCCCCTGATCCTTCCTTGACCGTTTCCTGTGCTGCCTCCACCCTCCCTAATTCCCCCTCTCCCCTCCCCGGGGCTCTGCTCCCTGGCTTAGGCAAATCAGCCACATCTTTGGGCAGCCTGTTCCAGCGGCTCACCACCCTCAGGGTGAAGAATTTCCTCCTAATGCCCAACCTCAGTCTGCCCTGCTCCAGTTTGAAGCCATTGTCCCTCGTCCTGGCACTCCAAGCCCTTCTAAACAGTCCCTCCCCAGCCCTCCTGGAGCCCCTTCAGGTACTGGAAGGCTGCTCTGAGGTCTCCCTGCAGCCTTCTCCTCTCCAGGCTGAACAGCCCCAACTCTCCCAGCCTGGCCCCACACGGGAGGTTCTCAGCCTTCTGATCCTCTTCATAGCCTTCTCTGGACCCTCCCCAAAAGTTCCAGGTCCTTCTTGCGTTGAGGGCACCAGAATTTGATCCCCTGTGAGGGAAAAACCTCCCTGGAGGTCGCTGGTGACCTGGGGAACCTTTGTTGCCTGTCCCACTTCGTGCTGCAGCTTGGCTGCCACCAGCACCAGCTCAGTTCTTCCCTGAGCTGTGCTCCAGGCTGCAGCAGTGGCTGGCACCTGGCAGTTGTGCTCTGCTGGGTTGCTTGTGGGCTCTTTAACAATGTTGTCTTGTTTGCTGGGTTTGCCTCTTGGAAGAGAGGCTCTGATGCCTCCCAATCAGTGGCTAAGGAAAGGCAGGGACTGACAGCCCGGGATTGATCCTCCCTTTGTAACTCCCTAGCAGCCAGGCTTGTTTGCCTGTGAAGCTGTCAGGGGGCTGTGTGTAAAGCAGGTGTGATGAGCAACCCCTGTGCTGCAAACAAGCAGAGCAGTGGCTGCCTAAAGCCTCGCAAGGAGAAGAGCTGCAGAGATTCTCGACCTCCCTTCCTGCATCTGAGGGCTGCTCCCCTGCTTTCCCCTCAGTCTCTTCTAGAGACAGCAGGGGGAAGGCAGTGGGAGAGGGCCTGAGGTACCTGCAGCCATTGACTGAGCTCAGAGGGTTGTGATCAGCGTGTGGCACACATGTGAGCATCCACGGGACACTCTCTGCCATCACCTCCTCCTCCTAAGGAAGCTGAGCAGCTGTGGCTTGGACAAGTGGATGGAGAAGTGACTGAAAGACACAGCTCAGGGGGCTGTGATTAGCAGTGCAGACTCTGAGGCCTGCAGCTCCTGCTGTTCCCCAGGGCTCAGGGCTGGGTCCAGTCTTGTTCAGCATCTTCATCATTGACCTGGATGAAGGCTCAGAGTGGAGCCTCAGGCAGGTTGCTGCTGGCACAGAGCTGGGAGCAGTGGCTGAGAGCCCTCAGGCTGTGCTGGCATCCAGGGAGCCCTGGGCAGGCTGAGAGCTGGGGAGAGCAACCTCCTGAAGGTGAAGCAGGGCAAGGGCAGGGTCCTGGCCCCGGGCAGGAACAACCTCCTGCAGCAGCACAGGGCAGGGGGAAGCTGCTGGCAAGCAGCTGCAAGCAGAAGCAGCTGGCAGTGCTGGGGGACAAGAAGCTGCCCAGCAGCAGCAAGGTGGCCTGGTGGCCAAGAAGGCCAAGGGGGTCCTGGGGGCATGGAGAAGAGTGTGGGCAGCAGCAGGGCAAGGGAGGCTGTGGAGATGAGGAAGAAATTCTCTAGAGTGAGGCTGGGGAGACTCTGGCACAGGCTGCCCAGGGAGGCTGTGGCTGTCCCCTGCCTGGAGGTGTTTGCAGCCAGGCTGGATGCGTCTGTGAGCAACCTGCTGTGGTGTGAGGTGTCCCTGCCCACGGCAGGGGGCTGGAGCTGGATGCTCTTGAAGGTCCCTTCCAACCCAAACCCATTCTGTGACTTATCCAGCAGACAACAACTCCCTCTGTGGAGAGATTCAAGACCTGCCTGGATGCGTTCCTGTGTTCCTGAACGCGGGGCTCCTGGGGAACCCTCTCTCTTTCGCAGACCCCACCACCTCCTTTGTTTTCCAAGCAGGACCCCCAGTGTTTGCGCTACACCCCTGTAGCGGGTCGAGGCAGCCCCCTCCCCACCACAGGCAAAATGACGACTCTGGCAAACGGATTGCAGAAGTGATGGGAAAAGTTTAAATAGGGGGAAAAAAAAGTGAATGTGCACAAAAGAACCAGAAACAGTGACAGAAGAAACCCCGAAACACACCAGGATACATCCCATCCCCACCTGAGGGTGGGCCCGAGACCCCCAGGGCTCGTTCCCCCCCCCCCCCCACTGCTAGGCTAGTCTCAGCTGGCCAGGCCTGAGACCGCCCATCCCCCCGGGAGACGTCTCCCCCAGTCACCGGGCGGCGGCGAGGGAAGAAAGAGCAAGAGGCGGACCCCAGGCAAGATCTTATAGCGGTGCAGGGGGTGGTAGGAGATACACGGATTTCCTCTGCCCACCCACTGGGCTGGACTGCTGGACACAGGAAGTGCACCATGCAGCATGAGGGCACCCAGCCCGAACCACCACAACCCCCCCGTCCCCCGACACCTTCGCGGCTGGCGGCACCGAGGACTCGGTAACGGGCAGCAGCGGGTCCGGTGGCCGTGTCCCCGGGGGCAGAGCCGCCGCAGAGCCCAGGGGCCCGGCCGCTCGTTCCTGCCCCCGTAGCGGGGGAGCGCTCTGTCTCGATCCGGAGAGGGAAAGAGATTCAGGTTTTTAACGACTATTCCCGTGTTGTGAAATGAGAGGCACAAACGAGGCCAAAATATCAACAGCCAGACTATTGATTACATAAATAAGGTGGAGGGATCAGAAGGGGAGAGAGAGAGAATAGGGAGAGAGAGAAGAGAGGGAGAAGAGAGAAAGAATTATATTACCACACCCCTCACCCCCAAGACAGTTTGAGTCTGTGGAGGAAGGGTGCTGCAGTGTTGGGGTTGGGTGCTGCAGCAGAGGTTGGGTCTGTAGAGGAAAGGTGCTGCAGGAGATGTTGGGTCTGTAGAGGAAGGGTGCTGCAGGAGATGTTGGGTCTGTAGAGGAAGGGTGCTGCAGGAGGTGTTGGGTCTGTAGAGGAAGGGCGCTGCAGGAGGTGTTGGGTCTGTAGAGGAAGGGTGCTGCAGGAGATGTTGGGTCTGTAGAGGAAGGGTGCTGCAGGAGATGTTGGGTCTGTAGAGGAAGGGTGCTGCAGGAGATGTTGGGTCTGTAGAAGAAGGGTGCTGCAGGAGATGTTGGGTCTGTAGAGGAAGGGTGCTGCAGGAGATGTTGGGTCTGTAGAGGAAGGGTGCTGCAGGAGAGGTTGGGTCTGTAGAAGAAGGGTGCTGCAGGAGATGTTGGGTCTGTAGAGGAAGGGTGCTGCAGGAGGTGTTGGGTCTGTAGAGGAAGGGTGCTGCAGGAGGTGTTGGGTCTGTAGAGGAAGGGTGCTGCAGGAGGTGTTGGGTCTGTAGAGGAAGGGTGCTGCAGGAGGTGTTGGGTCTGTAGAGGAAGGGTGCTGCAGGAGATGTTGGGTCTGTAGAGGAAGGGTGCTGCAGGAGAGGTTGGGTCTGTAGAGGAAGGGTGCTGCAGGAGGTGTTGGGTCTGTAGAGGAAGGGTGCTGCAGGAGAGGTTGGGTCTGTAGAGGAAGGGCGCTGCAGGAGGTGTTGGGTCTGTAGAGGAAGGGTGCTGCAGGAGAGGTTGGGTCTGTAGAGGAAGGGTGCTGCAGGAGAGGTTGGGTCTGTAGAGGAAGGGTGCTGCAGGAGAGGTTGGGTCTGTAGAGGAAGGGTGCTGCAGGAGAGGTTGGGTCTGTAGAGGAAGGGTGCTGCAGGAGATGTTGGGTCTGTAGAGGAAGGGTGCTGCAGGAGGTGTTGGGTCTGTAGAGGAAGGGTGCTGCAGGAGGTGTTGGGTCTGTAGAGGAAGGGTGCTGCAGGAGGTGTTGGGTCTGTAGAGGAAGGGTGCTGCAGGAGGTGTTGGGTCTGTAGAGGAAGGGTGCTGCAGGAGATGTTGGGTCTGTAGAGGAAGGGTGCTGCAGGAGATGTTGGGTCTGTAGAGGAAGGGTGCTGCAGGAGGTGTTGGGTCTGTAGAGGAAGGGTGCTGCAGGAGGTGTTGGGTCTGTAGAGGAAGGGTGCTGCAGGAGGTGTTGGGTCTGTAGAGGAAGGGTGCTGCAGGAGGTGTTGGGTCTGTAGAGGAAGGGTGCTGCAGGAGATGTTGGGTCTGTAGAGGAAGGGTGCTGCAGGAGGTGTTGGGTCTGTAGAGGAAGGGTGCTGCAGGAGATGTTGGGTCTGTAGAGGAAGGGTGCTGCAGGAGGTGTTGGGTCTGTAGAGGAAGGGTGCTGCAGGAGGTGTTGGGTCTGTAGAGGAAGGGTGCTGCAGGAGGTGTTGGGTCTGTAGAGGAAGGGTGCTGCAGGAGATGTTGGGTCTGTAGAGGAAGGGTGCTGCAGGAGATGTTGGGTCTGTAGAGGAAGGGTGCTGCAGGAGGTGTTGGGTCTGTAGAGGAAGGGTGCTGCAGGAGATGTTGGGTCTGTAGAGGAAGGGTGCTGCAGGAGGTGTTGGGTCTGTAGAGGAAGGGTGCTGCAGGAGGTGTTGGGTCTGTAGAGGAAGGGTGCTGCAGGAGGTGTTGGGTCTGTAGAGGAAGGGTGCTGCAGGAGATGTTGGGTCTGTAGAGGAAGGGTGCTGCAGGAGATGTTGGGTCTGTAGAGGAAGGGTGCTGCAGGAGGTGTTGGGTCTGTAGAGGAAGGGTGCTGCAGGAGATGTTGGGTCTGTAGAGGAAGGGTGCTGCAGGAGGTGTTGGGTCTGTAGAGGAAGGGTGCTGCAGGAGGTGTTGGGTCTGTAGAGGAAGGGTGCTGCAGGAGATGTTGGGTCTGTAGAGGAAGGGTGCTGAGGCTTTGGCTGTAGAAGGGATGAGGTCCTCCGGGCAGCTTCTTCAGCTCCATGAGTTGCAGCAGGCGGAACTTAGGCACGGAGAGTCCAAGATCCATTGTGTTGGCCCCGTGGTGTTTCCAGCGTGTGCTGCCAGCTGCTTTCTTCTGCATCTTGCTTCTCTGATTTTCTCCTCCAACAAGCCAGTAGTTGCTCCAGTCTTTTATACAGTTTTTTAGCCCTTAGGCAAGTGTATCGTTCCCCAGGAAATCTTTCTGTGTGCTCAGGTGAGTTTGGGCAGCCACTTGATGGAGGGGGAAGGCCTCCACCTCCTCCTGCTCCATCTACCTACCCACACACTCTTTACACATCAGGAACCATTGTCCTTTCCTGGGGTATCTGATGGCTGGAAATGATCTTGTCCTGAAGGTGTGGAATGCTGAGCCCTTGGGCCCTTGTTGTAGGCCAGCTGCAGTCCTGTGAACAATCTTTGCACCTTCCAAGAGTCCTTCCAGTGGCTCTGCCCAACGTACATCAGCTATTGGGAGCTGGGGTTGCTTAGCCTGGAGAAGAGGAGGCTCAGGGGTGACCTCATTGCTCTCTACAACTACCTGAATGGTGGTTGTAGCCAGGAAGGGGTTGGCCTCTTCTCCCTAGCAACCAGCACCAGAACAAGGGGACACAGTCTCAAACTGCACCAGGGGAAGTTTAGGCTGGAGGTGAGGAGAAAGTTCTTCACTGAGAGAGTGATTCGCCATTGGGATGTGCTGCCCGGGAGGTGGTGGAGTCACCGTCCCTGGAGGCGTTCAAGAGGGGACTGGATGTGGCACTTGGTGCCATGGTCTAGTTGTGAGGTTGTGGTTACAGGTTGGACTCGATGATCTTCAAGGTCTCTTCCAGCCTTGGTAATTCTATTCTATTCTATTCTATTCTATTCTATTCTATTCTATTCTATTCTATTCTATTCTATTCTATTCTATTGTCTGGGCAAGCAGCAAGTGATTTTATCTTTGTTGAGTCACACCAGGAGAGACAAGCTTTAGTCTCTCACACGCTCGGAAACCCCGCCCCAGAGCTACGGGGCTGTGTGTGGTGGAGTAGGAAGGTTCCCCCCACACACACACAAAAGAATCCACAGCTAACTCAGCCAGAGAAGCAGATGAAAGCTGTATTTACAAGCAGAAAATGGAATGCAATGAATATGTACAAAACCATACAATATATACAGGAATATACAGCAATGTATGTAATACAGGAGACCTTTCCCCAACCCCCCCCTGCGGCCGGGGGGGTTCGGCCTGTCCCTCCTTCTCCCTCCCTACCTCCCCTTTTTCCCAACAGGGTTAGAGAGAAAGAGAAAGGAAGGGAATTAGAAGGGTAAAACTTTGTGAAGCTCAAAAAGCGAATGCAAGAGTTAGTTTTCTTATCTGGTTAGCAAGAATCGTCCCTGCGTAGCAAGCTGCTGCTTCAGAGAGAGAGAAAACAGCCCAGGGAGAAGAAAAAGACTGAAAGACTAAGCTAGAACTTGCAGCTGGAGTCTACCAATGAAATTGGTTTAGCAGATCTTTGCTTTCTGTTGTAATCCCAAAACATTCAGCCAGAGTGTTCAGAAAGTGTCCTTCTCTTAAAGGCACAGCCTAAGCCGGTCGCAGGGGCAAAGCTGGGTTGGCAGCACCCCGGAGTGGGTGTTGCAGTTTGGGCTGGGTGCCCCCTGCTTCCTGTGTCCAGAGGTCCAGCCCAGTGGGTGGACACAGGAAATTGGGTATTTCTACCAGAATCCTCTGCACCACTGTAAGATCCAGTGCGAGGCCTCAGCACCTCCTCTTTCTCCCTCGCCGTCACCCGGTAATGGGGGAGATGTTGTCTCCCGGCCATGGGCCTGGCTAGGCCCAAGGCCACGGGGGGATGGGCAGTCTCAGATCTGGCCAGCTGAGACTAGCCTAGCAGTGGGGAGGGGGGAAGAAGGAGCCCTGGGGGTCTTGGATGTACCCCCAGGTGGGGATGGGATCATCTTGGGACTGGTTTGGGATTTCTTTTGCCACTCTGCTTTTGGCTCTCTGTAAACATTCGCCGCTTTCCCTTTAAACTTTCCATCACTTCTGCAATCCGTTTTGGCTGAGTTGTTTTATCCTGCCCGTGGTGGGGAGGGGGCTGCCTCAACCCGTCACGGTGGGAGACGAGAGCTGTCAGACAGCTCTTCTTTCCGGGCTGCCCCACGGAGAGGTGGCCCGGAGGAAACCATCGAGAAACCTTCGGGGCAGCAAATCCACCGGACCAGGATCCCCGAGAGAGGGCGAAGGGACGAGGGAGGCTCCTGGCCGGGGGCTGGGAATGCCACTCACCCCGGTGCCCACCCTGCCAGCCCGGGCTCCGTGTCCTGGGCCAGGTACAAAGAGGGGAGAGCATTTCGGTTTAGGAAGAACCATCCATCGCCCTTCGTGGGGCCCTCAGTTGGCTCTCCCAAGCCGGGAAAAATGCAACAGACTTGCTTTAGGAAGGTGGGAGAGTTTTCTTCTTCCACTCAGGGCCTGGGGCAGGGGTTAACTCCCGGGGGAGTGGGGATTGTGCCGTTTCTGGCAGTTTTAGCAGACAGTATCCTCGACTGAGGCCAGGCCTTGCCCGTTCCTGGGAGGTCAGCATGGCCCATTTATTTTAAGGGCCAGGAGGAGGAGCAGAGGGCTGGAGCAGCTCTCCTGTGAGCACAGACTGAAGGAGTTGGGGCTCTTCAGGCTGGAGAAGAGAAGGCTCCCAGGTGACCTCATTGTGGCCTTCCAGGATCTGCAGGGGGCTACAGGCAGGCTGGGGAGGGACTGCTCAGGATCTCAGGCAGTGACAGGACTAGGGGGAATGGACTGAAGCTGGAGGTGGGGAGATTGAGGCTGGAGGGGAGGAGGAAGTTCTTGCCCATGAGAGTGGTGAAGCCCTGGAATGGGTTGTGCAGGGAGGTGGTTGAGGCCCCGTCCCTGGAGGTGTTTAAGCCCAGGCTGGATGAGGCTGTGGGCAGCCTGATGTAGTGTGGGGTGTCCCTGCCCATGGCAGGGGGTTGGGACTGGCTGATCCTTGTGCTCCCTTCCAACCCTGACTGATTCTATGATTCTGTGATTCTATGAGTCTATGACCTGCTCCAGGTGACCCTGCTCTGGACTGGATGAGCTTTGGAGGTCCCTTCCAGCCCCCTAACATTCTGCGGTGCTGCGAGGCTCCGCTCCTCCTGCAGCACGGCCGGGGAGCAGCAGAGCCTGCCGGAGGTTCCTCCTCCTCCTCCTCCTGCCTGCTGCGCGCCGGCGAAGGTGAATGGGAATTAGCCTCCCTTCGAGGGGAGCCGAGGCCCTTGTGTTGACTACATTATCATTTAGACTAACAAAAAGAGCTTAAGATGTTAGCAGATTCCTTTGAAAACGGAGCTTTGCATCCCATTAAGGGGAAGGAAACACAACCCGCGGCGCCTTCAGATTTCCCAGCGCCTGTCACCGAGCGCTCAGGGCTGTCGCCTGCGAGCTCAGCAGCCTGCTCCGGGAATAAACAGGGAACTGCCTCCCCCCGCCCCTTCCCCCCTCCCATCAATCCCTCCCCCTCCCCTCTGCTGATCCTCATCTCCAAGGCACGGCTGAGGCTCTTCAATTCGAACCCAACCGAAATCTTGGGGCCGTGGAAAGGCAAAGGAGAGGCCCTTGACAGGCTGGAGAGGTGGGCACAAGCCAACCTCAGGAGCTTCAACAAGACCAAGGGCAGGGTCCTGCAGCTGGGTGGAGGCAATGCCAGGCACAAATCCAGGCTGGGCAGGGACTGGCTGGAGAGCAGCCCTGAGGAGAGAGACTTGGGGGTGCTGGGGGAGGAGAAGCTCAACAGGAGCTCTCAGGGTGCACTTGCAGCCCGGAAAGCCAATCAGAGCCTGGGCTGCAGCAGGAGAAGTGTGGCCAGCAGGGCAAGGGAGGGGATTCTGCCCCTCTGCTCAGCCCTGCTGAGACCCCACCTGCAGTACTGCCTCCAGGTCTGGAGCCCCTATTGCAAGAGGGATCTGGAGGGGCTGGAAGGTGTCCAGAGCAGGGCCAGGAGGAGGAGCAGAGGGCTGGAGCAGCTCTCCTGTGAGCACAGACTGAAGGAGTTGGGGCTGTTCAGGCTGGAGAAGAGAAGGCTCCCAGGTGACCTCCTTGTGGCCTTCCAGGATCTGCAGGGGGCTCCAGGAAGGCTGGGGAGGGACTGCTCAGGATCTCAGGGAGTGACAGGACTAGGGGGAATGGACTGAAGCTGGAGGTGGGGAGATTGAGGCTGGAGGGGAGGAGGAAGTTCTTCCCCATGAGAGTGGTGAAGCCCTGGAATGGGTTGTGCAGGGAGGTGGTTGAGGCCCTGTCCCTGGAGGTGTTTAAGCCCAGGCTGGATGAGGCTGTGGGCAGCCTGATCTGGTGTGGGGTGTCCCTGCCCATGGCAGGGGGTTGGAACTGGCTGATCCTTGTGGTCCCTTCCAACTCTGACTGATACTGTGACACTATGACACTGTGATACAGAGGTCTCCCTGGGGCACGTCAAGGTGCACCGGGAGCTGAAGACCTTCAGCTCGTTCCCCTGCACCCAAACCAACCATCTGGTGCCAGCAGGGCTGGGCAGGTTCTGCTCCCCCTCTGCTCTGCCCTGCTCAGACCACAGCTGCAATCTTGTGCCCAGTGCTGGGCTCCCCAGCTCCAGAGAGACAGAGACCTGCTGGAGGGAGTCCAAGGCAGAGCCAGGAGGATGCTTAGGGGACTTGAGCATCTCCCCTGTGGAGAGAGACTGAGAGCCCTGGGGCTGTTTAGTCTGGAGAGGAGAAGGCTGAGAGGGATCTGATCAATGCCTCTCCAGAGCTGAGGGCTGGGGGGCAGCAGGGAGGGGACAGGGCCAGGCTCTGCTCAGCTGCACCCTGGCATAGGCCAAGGAGCAAGGGATGGAAAGTGCAGCCCAGGAGGTTGCAGCTCAGCAGGAGGAGGAACTTGTGCCCTGGGAGGCTCCCAGAGGCCTGGAGCAGGCTGCCCAGAGAGGTTGTGGAGTCTCCTGCTCTGGAGCCTTCCCAGCCCTGTCTGGATGTGTTCTGTGTGACCTGGGCTGGATCCTATGGTCCTGCTCTGGCAGGGGGTGGACTGGAAGCTCTCCAGAGGTCCCTTCCAGCCCCTGACATCCTCTGATCTGTGACACTGAGACCTCTGTGGGGGTACAGCCAGACACACAGCATCCCCCAGCACTGCACACATCCTCTCCTTGTGTGTGGTATGAGGCAGGATCAGGGCCTAGACCCCCCCCAAACCCAGACCTCTTCTGGCCCCAGGGCACTTGGGGTACAGCAGCACTGCTGCAAGGGCTTTCTCCTCCATGCAGCAGGGCTCCATGCCACAGGAGCCCAAGCACCAAGAGCTCCTTGTCCTAAGGCTGGGCACTGCTGTGGCTGCATCTCAAATCCTGGGTTCAGTTTGGGGCTCTCTCTCTCCAAGAAGGACATTGAGGGGCTGGAGAGGCTCCCAGAGCCCTGGAGCAGGCTGCCCAGAGAGGTTGTGGAGTCTCCTTCTCTGGAGCAGGCTGCCCAGAGAGGTTGTGGAGTCTCCTTCTCTGGAGCCTTTCCAGCCCTGTCTGGATGTGTTCTGTGTGCCCTGGGCTGGATTTTCTGCTCCTGCTCTGGCAGGGGGCTTGGACTCAATGATCTTTGGAGGTTCCTTCCAACCCCTCTGATCTGTGATGCTGTGTCAGACAGAAAATCAGGGAGGTGAGGGGTTGGGGGATGCAGAAGTTTGTTGGTGTGGGAGGTGTGAGGAGAAACAGCTCCTGGGCTGATTGGGGTCATTTTTGGCCAAGGTGATCTCACATCTTTAGGTCTTCTGTGATGTTTTTCTTACAGTGAGGATGGTGAAATGCTGGAACAGATTGCACACAGAGCTGGTGGAGGCCCCACACCCCTGGAGGCATTCCAGGGCAAACTCTATGGGGCACCTGGGCAGCCTGATCTAGTTCATGGTATCATAGTATCACAGTATCAGTCAGGGTTGGAAGGGAGCACAAGGATCAGCCAGTTCCAACCCCCTGCCATGGGCAGGGACACCCCACACTAGATCAGGCTGCCCACAGCCTCATCCAGCCTGGGCTTAAACACCTCCAGGGACGGGGCCTCAACCACCTCCCTGCACAACCCATTCCAGGGCTTCACCACTCTCATGGGGAAGAACTTCCTCCTCCCCTCCAGCCTCAATCTCCCCACCTCCAGCTTCAGTCCATTCCCCCTAGTCCTGTCACTCCCTGAGATCCTGAGCAGTCCCTCCCCAGCCTGCCTGGAGCCCCCTGCAGATCCTGGAAGGCCACAATGAGGTCACCTGGGAGCCTTCTCCTCTCCAGCCTGAACAGCCCCAACTCCTTCAGTCTGTGCTCACAGGAGAGCTGCTCCAGCCCTCTGCTCCTCCTCCTGGCCCTGCTCTGGACACCTTCCAGCCCCTCCAGATCCCTCTTGCAATAGGGGCTCCAGAACTGGAGGCAGTGCTCCAGGTGGGGTCTCAGCAGGGCTGAGCAGAGGGGCAGAATCCCCTCCCTTGCCCTGCTGGCCACACTTCTCTAGTTGGAGATGTTGGAGATGTCCCTGCTGACTGCAAGGGGTTTGAACAAGACGACTCTCGAGGGTCCCTTCCAGCCTGATGTAGTCTCTGATTCTATCCTTCTGTGATCTCCAGAGGTCCCCCAGCAGTCTGTGATTCTTGCTTTTGGAGGGCAGAATATTTTCATAGACTCAGAGAGCTGGGGAGATTGGAGGAGAGCTCTGAGCTCATCAAGTCCAAGCACTCCCCCAGAGCTCCCAGCACCACCTCTGCTGCTCAGCCACTGCCACTGATCCACTTCCCTCAGCACCACATCCATCTGGCTCTGAAACACCTCCAGGGATGGGGACTCCATCACCCCCTGAGCAGCCTGGGCCAGGGACAAGCTTGGGTGAGATTCCCCCAGCTCAGGGCACTGTGGATTTTGGCAGAGTGAGTTCTACACATTGGCCACAGCAACCCCAGGCAGTGCTAGGGGCTGGGGGCAGAGTGGCTGAGAGCAGCCAGGCAGAGAGGGACCTGGGGAGAGTGGTTGACAGTAGGCTGAACAGGAGGCAGCAGTGTGCCCAGGGGGCCAAGAAGGCCAAGGGCATCCTGGCCTGCATTAGGAACAGTGTGGCCAGCAGGAGCAGGGAGGTCCTTGTGCCCTGTGCTCAGCACTGCTGAGGCCACCCCTGGAGTCCTGTGTCCAGTTCTGGGCTCCTCAGCTCCAGAAGGACCTTGAGAGACTTGAAGGTGTGCAGAGAAGGGCAAGGAGGCTGGGGAGGGGTCTGGAGCACAGCCCTGGGAGGAGAGGCTGAGGGAGCTGGGGTTGCTTAGCCTGGAGAGGAGGAGGCTCAGGGGAGACCTTCTTGCTCTCTCCAACTCCCTGCAGGGAGGTTGTAGCCAGCTGGGGGTTGGTCTCTTCTGCCAGGCCCCCAGCAGCAGAACAAGAGGACACAGTCTCAAGCTGTGCCAGGGGAGGTTGAGGCTGGAGGTGAGGAGAAAGTTCTTCCCAGCAAGAGGAATTGGCCCTTGGGATGTGCTGCCCAGGGAGGTGGTGGAGTCCCTGTGCCTGGAGGTGTTCAAGAGGGGACTGGATGTGGCACTTGGTGCCATGGTTTAGTCATGAGGTCTGTGGTGACAGGTTGGAGTCGATGATCTTGGAGGCCCCTTCCAACCCAACCCATTGTGTGGCTCTGTGGTCTGATAGCTGTGTGCAGGCAGAGGTTGGGCTGTGCTTGGACTCACTGAACTTAAGCTCTTCTTCCAACCAGGTGATTCTATGCTTCTGCAGCAGGGGGCTGGCTGCCAGGTAGGACTGAATTGTCCGGGGGGATGATGCCTCCTGTCCACTGAAGCAGCTCCCTCCATCCCTTGAGCCAGCCCTTAAGCCCTGCCTGTCTCAGCACCAGCACAGGTTTTGTTTCAAGGGGAAAGGAGAGAAAAGCCTAAATCCCCCACAGAAAAGCTCCAAAAGCCCTTCCCCAGGCAGGGCTCTTGCAGATCAGCTGCTGCTTGGCAATTTGCTGAGCTTCAGCTCCTGGCACTTCTGGGGCTTTTTAGAACCAAAATCCACCTTGAGGGGAGGAAAGGAGGTTGTGACAGGGGCTCTGCATGCAGAGCTGCTTCCTC
The DNA here is from genome assembly GCA_033816785.1 of Picus viridis. NCBI lineage: Eukaryota > Metazoa > Chordata > Aves > Piciformes > Picidae > Picus > Picus viridis. The sequence goes on from CM066601.1 coordinate 9,155,555, forward strand.
AGGCTGCTGACTCTGATGTTTGGAGACTTTTGCAGCTGCATCCTCCAGTCTGCAGACAGAACTTCCCACAAAGAGAAGGAGCTGTGTGGGTGACAGCTGCAGCAGCCTCTGGCAGGACTGGGAGCTGAGCTGCCATTTCCATTGGGAACCTTTTGTGGATGCAGGAGTGTCTGGGGAGAGCCTGCACCTCTAGGGCATGTGCAGTTTAAACTAGAAGAGGAGGTGCTGCCAGAGGGGGGCCTGGCCAGGCTGGATCAATGGGCCCAAGGCCAATGGGATGAGGTTCAACAAGGCCAAGTGTTGGGGTCTGCACTTGGGGCACAACCCCCAGCAAGGCTCCAGGCTGGGGCAGAGGGGCTGCAAACTGCCCAGCAGGAAAGGCCCTGGGGGTGCTGGGTGCCAGCAGCTGCAGAGGAGCCAGGGGGTGCCCAGCTGGGCAAGAAGGCCACCAGCAGCCTGGCCTGGAGCGGCAGTGGTGTGGGCAGCAGCAGCAGGGCAGGGGTTGTGCCCCTGGGCTGGGCACTGCTGAGGCCACCCCTGGAGTGCTGCCTTCAGTGCTGGGCTCCTGGCTGCCAGCAGCACCTTGAGAGGCTGGAGCAGGGCCAGGGAAGGGCAAGGGAGCTGGGGAAGGGTCTGGAGAAGAGGGCTGGGGAGGAGCAGCTGAGGGAGCTGGGGGGGTTGAGGCTGGAGCAGAGGAGGCTGAGGGAGACCTCCTTGCTCTCTGCAGCTCCCTGCAAGGAGGCTGGAGCCAGGGGGGGCTTGGGCTCTGCTCCCAAGGAACAAGGGACAGGACGCCACGAACCCTTCCCACTCTTTGCCTTCTCTGCTGAGTTGCACAAGGAGGATGTGTGCAGCTCCCACAGCAGCTGAAGCTCATGTGGGGGCTGGGGGTGGATGGTCTGGGGCATGGGCTAAGCACAGCAGCCTCCAAGAGCAGCTCTGCAGAGGCACTCTTTAAATGACAACGTTTTGCCTCCTCCCCAGGCCCCACAGCTAAGCATGTCAGTGGCAGGTCCCATGTTGAGACCTTCAGTCACAGACCTGCCTTAGCCATCAGAGTAGGGCTTGAGAGTGGGCATGGGGAGAGCCTTCCAGAGCTCCATCAGGCAGGAGATGAGGTGAGGAATGACATCAGGCAGGCTTTGCTAACAGGCTGGGTGCATCTTCCCTGGCATCTGGGTTAGCTCAGTGCAAGTCCAGCCAGGCTGACACAAGCTGTTTCTGACTCCAGGAGCATGAGCAGGTGAATTGAGGATGTCTTGCTGTCCTTCCTCACCAGCAGTGCTGTGTCCCAGGTCCCACTGACAGGCAGAGCTCTGTTGCCTCTCCACTCCTCTTCCATTAATTTGGAGCCTTGTTTGTGGACTCTCTGAATTTGTCCTGGATTTGTCCTTCCCCTTCACAGCATCCTAGAACCCCAGAATGGTGAGGGGGAGGAAGGGAGCTCTGGAGGGCAACCAGCCCAAGCCCACTCCTAAAGCAGGACACCCCCCAGCAGCTTGCCCAGGGGCACAGTGCCCAGGGGGGTTGGAAGCTCTCCACACCAGCACACTCCACAACCTCTCTGGGCAGCCTGCTCCAGGCCTCCAGCAGCCTCACAACAAACAACTTGCTCCTCCTCTTCACCTCCAGCCTCCTGGCCTCCACTCTCTGCCCACTGCCCCTTGGCCTGCCACTGGGCACCACTCAGCAGAGCCTGGCCCCAGCCTCTTGCCCCCCAGGGGCCCTTCAGCTCTTGCTGAGCATTGCTCAGCTGCCCTCTGGGGCTGCTCTGCTGCAGCCTCTCAGCCCCAGGCCTCTCAGCCTTGGCTGCTGCCAGAGCTGCTCCAGGCCCCTCAGCAGCTTCCCAGCCTGCCCTGGACTCTCTCCAGCCCTTCTCTGGCCCTCTGCACCTGGGCAGCACACAGCTGCCCCCAGGGCTCCAGAGGTGGCCTCAGCAGGGCACAGCAGAGGGCAGCACAGCCTCCCTTGCCCTGCTGCTGCCCACACTCTTCTCCATGCCCCCAGGACCCCCTTGGCCTTCTTGCCCACCAGGCCACCTTGCTGCTGCTGGGCAGCTTCTTGTCCCCCAGCACTGCCAGCTGCTTCTGCTTGGAGCTGCTTGCCAGCAGCTTCCCCTGCCCTGTGCTGCTGCAGGAGGTTGTTCCTGCCCGGGGCCGGGACCCTGCCCTTGCCCTGCTTGAACTTCACGAAGTTCCTCTCCCCCTTAATCCCAAAGTTTCTGCCTCTCCTTTGAAGCACCCTATCCAGGCTGGCTCAGCAGAGTGAGCTGGGCAGCAGATGATATGCTAAGCCCCTGTGCATCACAGATCCCCAAATCCATCCCTGAATCCTCTTTACCAGGCTCCGAGCAGCCCCAGCGCCGCGGCTGGAGGAGCAGCCAAAGCTTTCGGCCGCTCCCAACCCATCCGTATCAGGAAGAGCTTTGGGGCTTGCTGAGGAGCTTTTGGCTTTTGGAGCATGGTAGGGAATAAAAGCTCAGCAGCATCGAGGTCTGTTGGAAAGGTTTCTGGTGTGTGCAGGGAGATAATGTATGGTAATGAGGACAGCAGCGAGGCGCTGTAAGGTACAAGAACTTATCACTGCTCTCGGCTGTCGCGCCGCGTTCCCGGGATCTGCTCTCGCCACAGCAGCCTGAACAGATTTATTGTGTATTGTTCAGCTGTCAGGGGCTCTGCAGAGCAGCAGCTTCCACCAGGAGGACTTCTCCTGGCTGGCACAAGGCTGTGGGTTGAGCTCTTCCAGAGCGCGGCAGGCAGCAGCGCCGCGCTGGCTCCGGCCCCGAGCGCGGGGCTGGGGGTTGCGGCTTGGGCCCCTCGGCGGAAGAGGGGAGGGAAGAGGGTCAGGGAAAGGGAATGGTGCTGGGGAAGGGTCTGGAGAAGAGGGCTGGGGAGGGGCAGCTGAGGGAGCTGGGGGGGTTGAGCCTGGAGAAGAGGAGGCTGAGGGGACACCTTCTGGGTCTCTCCGACTCATTGCAAGCAGGTTGGAGCCAGGTGGGGGTTGGGCTCTCTCCCACTGAGCAAGGGATAGGACAGGAGGAAGCAGCCTCAAGCTGCCCCAGGGGAAATTTAGATTGGACATGAGGATCACTTTCTTCACGGCAAGGGCTGCCAAGCCTGGGACAGGCTGCCCAGGGCAGTGGTGGATTCCCCATCCAGGGAGGGGCTGAAACTCCCTGGAGCTGGGGAAGGGTCTGGAGAAGAGGGCTGGGGAGGAGCAGCTGAGGGAGCTGGGGGGTTGAGGTTGGAGCAGAGGAGGCTGAGGGAGACCTCCTTGCTCTCTGCAGCTCCCTGCAAGGAGGCTGGAGCCAGGTGGGGCTTGGGCTCTTCTCATTAGTAACAAGAGGCAGAACAAGAGAAGCTTCAAGTAGCCCCAGGGGAGGCTTAGGTTGGATACTAGAAGAAACTTCTTCACTGATGGAGCAGGTCCAGAGGAGGGCCATGAAAATGACCAAGACTTTGGAGCAGCTCTGCTGCAAGGACAGGCTGAGGGAGCTGGAGGTGTTCAGCCTGGAGAAGAAGAGGCTCCAGGGAGACCTAACAGCAACCTTCCAGAACCTAAAGGAAGGATGGAGAGATGCTCTTTACAACAGCCTGCAGTGACAGGACAAGAGGCAATGGCTTCAAACTAGAGCAGAGCAGATTGAGATCGGGTGTTAGGACCAAGTTCTTTACAACGAGGGTGGTGGAACACTGGAACAAGAATCCAGTGTCCAGTTCTGGGCTCCTCAGCTCAAGAAGGACCTTGAGAGACTTGAAGCTGTGCAGAGAAGGGCAAGGAGGCTGGGGAGGGGTCTGGAGCACAGCCCTGTGAGGAGAGGCTGAGGGAGCTGGGGTTGCTTAGCCTGCAGAAGAGGAGGCTCAGGGGAGACCTTCTTGCTCTCTGCAGCTCCCTGCAGGGAGGTTGTAGCCAGCTGGGGGTTGGTCTCTTCTGCCAGGCCCCCAGCAGCAGAACAAGAGGACACAGTCTCAAGCTGTGCCAGGGGAAGTTTAGGCTGGAGGTGAGGAGAAAGTTCTTCCCAGCAAGAGAGACTGGCCCTTGGGATGTGCTGCCCAGGGAGGTGGTGGAGTCCCCATCCCTGGAGGTGTTTAGGAAGAGCCTGGATGAGGCCCTTGGTGCCATGGTTGAGTTGATCAGGTGCTGCTGGGTGAGAGGTTGGACTGGATGAGCTCTGAGGGCTTTTCCAACCTGGTCAGTTCAATTCATTCTATTCTATTCTATTCTATTCTATTCTATTCTATTCTATTCTATTCTATTCTATTCCATTCCATTCCATTCCATTCCATTCCATTCCATTCCATTCCATTCTATTCTATTCTATTCTATTCTATTCCATTCCATTCCATTCCATTCCATTCCATTCCATTCCATTCCATTCCATTCCATTCTATTCTATTCTATTCTATTCTATTCTATTCTATTCTATTCTATTCTATTCTATTCCATTCCATTCCATTCCATTCCATTCCACTCCATTCTATTCTGTTCTGTTTCATTCCGTTCTGTTCTGTTCTGTTCTGTTCTGCTCTGTTCTGTTCTGTTCTGCTCTGTTCTGTTCCAGTGGTGCCCTGGCAGTGCTGGGCTGATCTCAACGACCTGAAAGGTCTTTTCCAACCCAACCCATTCTTGTGGCTCTACCACCGGCAGGCCGCATGGAGCAGCCAAGCCCTGCGGCAGCCGCAGCGGGGTCGGTGCCTGGACTCGGGGCTCTCGGAGCTCTTTTTCCCGGCCCAATTCTCCGAGCCGCCGGTTTACCTCCTCGGCTGCCGGCTCCCACCTTGCCCCAGCTTTGGCGGCTCCCTCTTCTTATCTGCCGCAGAAGCACTGCGATGGCAGAACCCATTCTCTCTTCCCCCACCATCCCACCTCTATTTGCATGAGGAAATTGGAAAGCGGAGTTGTAGCTCTTCGTTTGCATGACAACAGGCAGCCGGCAACAGAATGGGGCCAGCTAATTTGTGGTACTTAGAGGGGGGAGAAGAATGAGCTCAGCGCTTTGGCTGCCACTTCATTCATTTATTTATTTCCTTTCGGTATTGATTTGTTCTTTTGAGGCTCCTACCTTCCCTCCTGCTGAAAACTGACCTACAAGTAAAAAGCAACACAACTCCCAAACCCTCTCTTTACTCAGCGCTTCGTTGAAGTCACAGCATCGCAGGCTGAGGTCACAGCATCGAAGTGCCTTAGAGGTTGGAAGGGACCTCCGGGGATCATAGCACCAGGAAGGGACCTCCAGAGATCATAGGATCACAGAACTGTCAGGGCTGGAAGGGACCTCAAGGCTCAGCCAGTCCCAACCCTCTGCCATGGACAGGGACCCCTCACACCACAGCAGGTTGCTCACAGCCACCTCCAGCCTGGCTGCAAACACCTCCAGGCAGGAGGCTGCCACCACCTCCCTGGGCAGCCTGTGCCAGGCTCTCACCACCCTCCTGGGCAACAACTTCTTCCTCACAACCAATGATCATCCAGCCCCTGCCAGAGCAGGACTACCCAGGGTAGGGCACACAGGAACACATCCAGGTGGGTTTTGAAAGTCTCCAGAGACTCCACAACCTCTCTGGCTTGCCTCTGGGGCAGCCTGCTCCAGGGCTCTGGCACCCTCACAGTCAATAAGTTTCTCCTCATGTTGAGCTGAAACCTTCTCTGTTCCAGCTTGTACCTGGTGTTCCTTGTCACAGTATCACAGCCTCACAGTATCACCAAGGTTGGAAGAGACCTCGAAGATCATCAAGTCCAACCTGGCACCACAGACCCCATGACCAGACCATGGCACCGAGTGCCACATCCAATCCCCTCTTGAACACCTCCAGGGATGGGGACTCCACCACCTCCCTGGGCAGCACATCCCAATGGCTAACAGCTCCCTCTGGGAAGAACTTTTCCTCACCTCCAGCCTCAACCTCCCCTGGCACAGCTTGAGACTGTGTCCTCTTGTTCTGGTGCTGGTTGCTGGAGAGAAGAGGCCAACCCCTTCCTGGCTACAACCTCCCTTCAGGTAGTTGTAGAGAGCAATGAGGTCTCCCCTGAGCCTCCTCTTCTCCAGGCTAAGCAACCCCAGCTCCCTCAGCCTCTCCTCATAACACTCATTACTGCACACCACTGAAAAGACCCTGGCCCCCTCCCCTTGCCCCCAGCCCTCAGCTATTGATTGACATTGATCAGATCCCTCTCAGCCTTCTCCTCTCCAGACTAAACAGCCCCAGGGCTCTCAGTCTCTCTCCACAGGGGAGATGCTCAAGTCCCCTAAGCATCCTCCTGGCTCTGCCTTGGACTCCCTCCAGCAGGTCTCTGTCTCTCTGGAGCTGGGGAGCCCAGCACTGGGCACAGGGTTGCAGCTGTGGTCTGAGCAGGGCAGAGCAGAGGGGAGCAGAACCTGCCCAGCCCTGCTGGCCACACTTCCCTTGCTGCACCCCAGGATCCCCTTGGCTCTCTCGGCCCCCAGGGCACCCAGTTCAGACCTCCTGCCACAGGAGCTGGAGGAGTTTTGCTAAGTTATTTCAGGGCTGAGCTTCTTGATTAGTCCAAATATTTCCAGAGTGGGGAAAACAACATGAAAATAAAGACTATCAGCCCCAAAGCTGGAGCAGGCTGTGCAGCAGTCTCCACTGGGCTCTGCAGGAAGCGGGAAGCAGGAATCCATTGGGAAGGGTTTGCTGGGATGCACCAGCAGGTGTGATAGCATAAACCTTCTGTTGCAGCAGTGACTTCATCCAGGAGCTGCTGCCTTTAATTTGGCTGCAGCAGCACATCTCTGCTGATAACAGCTCGGGGCAGTTGATAAGCACTGGATTGGACTGAGGGAGCCGAGGGCTCTGTAGCTTGGAGAGGAAGAGCCTGAGAGGTGACCTCATTGCTGGGGATCAAGCTGTGCAGGGTGATGCCCAGAGGCTGGAGCCAGGCTCTGCTGGGGGATGCCCAATGCCAGCACAAGGGGCAGTGGTGGAAGCTGAGGCAGAGGAAGTGCCTTGGAAACAGGAGGAGGAATTACCTCCCTGTGAGGGTGACAGAGCCCTGGAGCAGGCTGCCCAGGGGTTGTGGAGTCTCCCTCTGTGGAGATATTCCAACCCTGCCTGGATGTGTTCCTGTGTGACCTGCTCTGGGTGACCCTGCCCTGGCAAGGGTTGGACTGGGTGAGCTCTGGAGGTCCCTTCCAGCCCCTAATGTTCTGTGATTCTACAATTCAGTGACTCAGTGATTCTGTGACAGTGCTTCTGTGACTCAGTGATTCTGTGACTCAGTGACAGTGATTCTGTGACAGTGATTCTGTGACTCAGTGATTCTGTGACTCAGTGACAGTGCTTCTGTGACTCAGTGATTCAGTGACTCAGTGATTCTGTGACAGTGCTTCTGTGACTCAGTGATTCTGTGACTCAGTGACAGTGATTCTGTGACTCAGTGATTCAGTGACTCAGTGATTCTGTGACAGTGCTTCTGTGACTCAGTGATTCTGTGACTCAGTGACAGTGCTTCTGTGACTCAGTGATTCAGTGACTCAGTGATTCTGTGACAGTGCTTCTGTGACTCAGTGATTCTGTGACTCAGTGACAGTGATTCTGTGACTCAGTGATTCAGTGACTCAGTGATTCTGTGACAGTGCTTCTGTGACTCAGTGATTCTGTGACTCAGTGACAGTGCTTCTGTGACTCAGTGATTCAGTGACTCAGTGATTCTGTGACAGTGCTTCTGTGACTCAGTGATTCTGTGACTCAGTGATTCTGTGACTCAGTGACGGTGATTCTGTGACTCAGTGATTCAGTGACTCAGTGATTCTGTGACAGTGCTTCTGTGACTCAGTGATTCTGTGACTCAGTGACAGTGCTTCTGTGACTCAGTGATTCAGTGACTCAGTGATTCTGTGACAGTGCTTCTGTGACTCAGTGATTCAGTGACTCAGTGATTCTGTGACTCAGTGACGGTGATTCTGTGACTCAGTGATTCTGTGACTCAGTGATTCTGTGACAGTGCTTCTGTGACTCAGTGATTCAGTGACTCAGTGATTCTGTGACTCAGTGACAGTGCTTCTGTGACTCAGTGATTCAGTGACTCAGTGATTCTGTGACAGTGCTTCTGTGACTCAGTGATTCTGTGACTCAGTGACAGTGCTTCTGTGACTCAGTGATTCAGTGACTCAGTGATTCTGTGACAGTGCTTCTGTGACTCAGTGATTCAGTGACTCAGTGATTCTGTGACTCAGTGACGGTGATTCTGTGACTCAGTGATTCAGTGACTCAGTGATTCTGTGACAGTGCTTCTGTGACTCAGTGATTCTGTGACTCAGTGACAGTGCTTCTGTGACTCAGTGATTCAGTGACTCAGTGATTCTGTGACAGTGCTTCTGTGACTCAGTGATTCTGTGACTCAGTGATTCTGTGACTCAGTGATTCTGTGACAGTGATCCTGTGACAGTGATTCTGTGACTCAGTGATTCTGTGACAGTGATTCTGTGACAGTGATTCTGTGACTCAGTGACAGTGATTCTGTGACAGTGATTCTGTGACAGTGATTCTGTGACTCAGTGACAGTGATTCTGTGACAGTGATTCTGTGACAGTGATTCTGTGACAGTGATTCTGTGACTCAGTGACTCAGTGATTCAGTGACTCAGTGATTCTGTGACTGATTCAATGACTCAGTGATTCTGTGACTCAGTGACTCAGTGATTCAGTGACTCAGTGATTCTGTGACTGATTCAATGACTCAGTGATTCTGTGACTCAGTGACTCAGTGATTCTGTGACTCAGTGATTCTGTGACTGATTCAATGACTCAGTGATTCTGTGACTCAGTGACTCAGTGATTCAGCGACTCAGTGATTCTGTGACTGATTCAATGACTCAGTGATTCTGTGACTCAGTGACTCAGTGATTCAGTGACTCAGTGATTCTGTGACTGATTCAATGACTCAGTGATTCTGTGACTCAGTGACTCAGTGATTCAGTGACTCAGTGATTCTGTGACTGATTCAATGACTCAGTGCTTCTGTGACTCAGTGACTCAGTGATTCAGTGACTCAGTGATTCTGTGACTGATTCAATGACTCAGTGATTCTGTGACTCAGTGACTCAGTGATTCAGTGACTCAGTGATTCTGTGACTGATTCAATGACTCAGTGATTCTGTGACTCAGTGACTCAGTGATTCAGTGACTCAGTGATTCTGTGACTGATTCAATGACTCAGTGATTCTGTGACTCAGTGACTCAGTGATTCAGTGACTCAGTGATTCTGTGACTGATTCAATGACTCAGTGATTCTGTGACTCAGTGACTCAGTGATTCAGCGACTCAGTGATTCTGTGACTGATTCAATGACTCAGTGCTTCTGTGACTCAGTGATTCACTGATTCAGGGGCTATGTGTCTGTGCTTGAGGAATCCCTGGACTGCAGGGGGGCCCAGAGGGCAACCCCCAGGCAGGAAGCTGTGGTGGGAGCTGTGCCCTGCTGTTTGTCAGCCCTCTGCCAGGCCTGGAGGGGGTTTGTGTTTGAGGTGTGATCTTGGACTGGCAGGGTTGGGGTTTCTGGAGCCAGTGGAGAGCAGCAGGCGACATCAGCAGATGATTTGTCTCAGCTGGAAGCAGGCAGTCGGCTGCTAAAAGCCTTCATTCCTCTCTTTTGACTGGGAAAGAAATCTCAGGTGACTGAGTCATCCTTCAGCGGCTGACTGGAGACATCTGCCCTGCTTCCCTCAAACAACTTTGAAGCTGTTCAGTGCTTGTCTCTTTCCCCCCACCCCCCACCCCCCCTTTTCCTTTCCTTGAGTATTTTAAGAGGAATTGAATTTCTTGGCTTGGGCTGCACGTCAGCAGCTTAATCCTGGGGCTGGAAGCAATCTGTTTCAAGTGAGGCAGCGCCGGCGTAATTACGAAGCTGTTGAGACAACAAGGAGTGCTTAGGACAACCGCCTGGGTCACCAAGGAGCTCTGAAAGGCAGATTTAGGCCGATGCCAAACAGGCTTTGAAAAATCCCCGCTGTTTACTCCTCCGGATGGGCAGGAGCAGAGGCTTTTGTGTGCCTAATCCCTGCGCTGCTTCAGCACCCAGCGACTGGTAGCCGCAGATAGAGATCATCTGCCTGGCTGAAAGAATGAGGGAGGCCAAGAAAGATTGAAGGGTGAAAGGGGGGGGGGCGGGAAACACTGCCAGAAATGAAAATCCATTTCACTTGCCCTCTGCAAGCAGAGGCCAAGGTTGGACAAGGCTTGAAGTATTGGTCTTCTTAAATGGGAGTCGCGGAGGGGGAGCCGGAGGCGATGTGTGTGCGCATCCCACTGGCCGTGGCTCATCCTCCCGGCCTGGCCAGCTCCCTCCCTAGAGCCTCAGACCCTCCAGCAGCTCAGCACTCCCCAGGGAGGTTGTGGAGTCTCCTTCTCTGGAGACTTTCAAGCCCCATCTGGATGTGCTCCTGTGTGACCTGTGCTGGGTTCTATGCTCCTGCTCAGGCAGGGTCTTGGACTCGATGATCTCTCCTGTGAAGACAGACTGACAGAGATGGGGCAGGAGCAGAGAGAGAGGCTCCCAGCAGCCTGATCCTGATTCTGCCCCTCGGCTCTACTCTGCTGAGACTACACCTGAAGCTCTGGCTCCAGCTCTGGAGCCTCTGTGCCAGGAAGGCTCTGGAGGGGCTGGAAGGTGTCCAGAGCAGGGCCAGGAGGAGGAGCAGAGGGCTGGAGCTGCTCTGCTCTGCAGACAGCCTGAGAGAGTTGGGGCTGTGCAGGCTGGAGAGGAGAAGGCTCCCAGGAGACCTTCTGGTGGCCTCCCAGGATCTGCAGGGGGCTGCAAGCAAGGTGGGGAGGGACTTTGGAGGGGGTGAGGGAGGGATAGGACTGGGGGGATGGAGCAGAACTAGAAGTGGGGAGCTTGAGCTTGGCTGTGAGGAAGAAGTTGTTGCCCAGGAGGGTGGTGAGAGCCTGGCCCAGGCTGCCCAGGGAGGTGGTGGCAGCCTCCTGCCTGGAGGTTTTTAACTGGATGATCCCTGAGGTCCATTCCAACCCTAATAATTCTCTGATTCTATGATCTCCTTCCAACCCCTAACGTCCTCTGATCCTTAATGCACCACTGACCTTGGGCAGGGTTTGCTTGGGCTTTGTGTTCAAGTCTTGGGGGTCCCACAGGTTGGAGGTTGGTTTTTTAGGGGTGAAGCTGGTGAGGTGAGTGTTGAGTAGCTTGAGAGTAAAAACAGCCTTTCAGTGCTGCTCCAGGGCTGGGGACAACAAAATGTACCAACAGCCTCTGATAGATGTCAGGCAAGGTGTGGCCTTGGCACTCTGGGGCATGGTTTGATGGCCATGGTGGTGTTGGGTTGATGGTTGGGGTGGATGAGCTTAGAGGCCTTTTCCAACCCAAACAATTCTACTCTGACCTCCCATCCTCTCCTATCACTCTGAGCTGAGGCTGAAGCCATGCTGGTGTGCAAACCCCTGCTCGGCCAGGACCTCAGCCTGGAGGAGAGGAGGCTCTGGGAGACCTTAGAGCAGCCTTCCAGTATTGGAAGGGGGCTCCAGGAGAGCTGGGGAGGGACTTTGTCCAGAGGCATGGAGTGAGAGGCTGAGGGGTGGTGGCTTCAAACTGGCAGCAGCTCAGTTTAGATGAGACAGGAGGAAGAAAGTCTTCCCCACGAGGTGGGTGAGGCACTGGCACAGGTTGCCTCGAGAGGCTGTGGAGGTGCCAAGCCTGGAGGAGTTCAAAGCCAGGTTGGACAGGGCCTTGAGCAAGCTGGGCTGGTGGGAGGTGTCCCTGCCCATGGCAGGGGGTTGGAAGTGGCTGAGCTTTAAGGTGCCTTCCATCCCAACCCATGCTGTGAATCAAGGATTCTCTAAGAGTTCATCTAAAAGGAAGGGGACCTCCAGCCGTGGTCCAGCTACTGCCAGGAGGATTCAAAGCAGCCTCCAATGATTCCATTGATATTTACCATTAAAAGGAGCCTGGGAGGATGTCACAAGTGTCAGGAAGCTGTGACTGCTCCCCATGGAGGCCACCTCCTCATCCCTCCCATGAAGGTCACCTCCTCATCCCTCCCATGGAGGCCACCTCCTCATCCCTCCCCATGAGGGCAGCCTCCTCATCCCTCCCATGAAGGTCACCTCCTCATCCCTCCCATGGAGGCCACCTCCTCATCCCTCCCATGGAGGCCACCTCCTCATCCCTGCCCATGAGGCCACCTCCTCATCCCTCCCATGGAGGCCACCTCCTCATCCCTCCCATGAAGGTCACCTCCTCATCCCTCCCATGGAGGCCACCTCCTCATCCCTCCCATGGAGGCCACCTCCTCATCCCTGCCCATGAGGCCACCTCCTCATCCCTCCCATGAAGGTCACCTCCTCATCCCTCCCATGGAGGCCACCTCCTCATCCCTGCCCATGAGGCCACCTCCTCATCCCTGCCCATGAGGCCACCTCCTCATCCCTGCCCATGAGGCCACCTCCTCATCCCTGCCCATGAGGCCACCTCCTCATCCCTGCCCATGAGGCCACCTCCTCATCTCTCCCATGGAGGCCACCTCCTCATCCCTCCCCCATGAGGGCAGCCTCCCTCATCCCTCCCATGAAGGCCACCTCCTCATCCCTCCCATGGAGGCAAACTCTTCATTCCACCCCAGGAGGCCACCTCCTCATCCCTCCCCATGAGGGCCACCTCCTCATCCCTCCCCATGAGGGCAGCCTCCTCATCCCTCCCATGAAGGTCACCTCCTCATCCCTCCCATGAAGGTCACCTCCTCATCCCTCCCACGAAGGCCACCTCCTCATCCCTCCCATGGAGGCAAACTCTTCATTCCACCCCAGGAGGCCACCTCCTCATCCCTCCCAATGAAGGTCACCTCCTCATCCCTCCCCATGAGGGCCACTTCCTCAATCCTCCCCATGAGGGCCACCTCCTCATCCCACCCCATGAATGCAACCTCTTCATCCCTCCCAATGAAGGTCACCTCCCATGGAACACTACGAGCCCTTGTAGACAATCCCTCCCCAGCCCTGCTGGAGCCCCTTCAGGTACTGGAAGGCTGCTCTGAGGTCTGCCTGGAGCCTCCTCTTCTCCAGGCTGCACAGCCCCAAGCCCCCCAGCCTGTCCTTACAAGGGGGCTCCAAGAGGGGAGCTGCCACTGGAGGGGAGGCAGTGCAGACACCTGGAGGGGGCTGTTATCCAGCATAGCTCTGTGTGGAACATTGGCCATCTCTGACAGCTCAGAGCAGCCCTGGCTTGATCCCAGCCTCACAGCCTCACAGTATCACTAAGGTTGGAAGAGACCTCAAAGATCATCGAGTCCAACCTGGCACCACAGACCCCATGACCAGACCATGGCACCGAGTGCCACATCCAGTCCCCTCTTGAACACCTCCAGGGACAGGGACTCCACCACCTCCCTGGGCAGCACATCCCAAGGGCCAATCTCTCTATGAAGGACATCTTCCTCACCTCCAGCCTGAACCTCCCCTGGCACAGCTTGAGACTGTGGCCTCTTGTTCTGCTGCTGGGGGCCTGGGAGAAGAGACCAACCCCCAGCTGGCTACAACCTCCCTTCAGGGAGTTGCAGAGAGCAAGAAGGTCTCCCCTGAGCCTCCTCTTCTGCAGGCTAAGCAACCCCAGCTCCCTCAGCCTCTCCTCCCAGGGCTGTGCTCCAGACCCCTCCCCAGCCTCCTTGCCCTTCTCTGCACACCTTCAAGTCTCTCAAGGTCCTTCTTGACCTCAGGAGCCCAGAGCTGGACACAGGACTCCAGGGGTGGCCTCAGCAGTGCTGAGCACAGGGCACAAGGACTTCCCTGCTCCTGCTGGCCACACTCTGCCTGCTGCAGGCCAGGCTGCCCTTGGCCTTCTTGGCCCCCTGGCCACACTGCTGCCTCCTGTTCAGCTGCTCTCCCCCACTCCCCCCAGGTCCCTCTCTGCCTGGCTGCTCTCAGCCACTCTGCCCCCAGCCTGTAGCTCTGCCTGGGGTTGCTGTGGCCAAAGTGCAGCCCCTGGCACTTGGACTTGTTGAATGCCATCCTGTTGGCCTCTGCCCATCTGTGCAGTGGGTCAAGGTCCCTCTGCAGAGCCCTTCTGGCCTCTAACTGACCAACATCTGCTCCCAGCTTGGTGTCAGCTGCACATTTGCTGATGACTGTCTCAATCCCCTCCTCCAGATCATCAGTGAAGATGTTAAAGAGGCTGGGGCCCAGCACTGCTCCCTGGGGCCCCTGATCAAGCATTCAGGAGCCTGGGCCTCCTGATGCAGGGTGGGTTGGGGGTTGGGTTGGTTTGGGGTTTTTTCCCCTTCTTTCCCTGGTTATTAGGAATTATTCAAACAGTGAACCACATCCCAGGCTGCAGAATATACATGAGCTCTCCCCCAGGAGCTGGTCCCCCAAGTCCCTGCTGGCAGGAATACATCAGGCTGATGCTGATTGTGTGTGTTGAGGGCTGAATAAAGATATTCCACTGAACAAGTGGAGAGTGGCTCCTCCTGGTTGGGAGACTCTGGGAGCTGAGGAGGCTCAGGACACCTTCCAGTGCCAGAGAGCTGCTGATGGCTGCTGGTTTGCCACGTGCTTGACCATCTCTTCCTACCACAGCCTCTCAGAGTGCATCAGGCTGGAAGGGATCCTCTAAGGACTGGAGCACAGCCCTGTGAGGAGAGGCTGAGGGAGCTGGGGTTGCTTAGCCTGGAGAAGAGGAGGCTCAGGGGAGACCTCATTGCTCTCTCCAACTCCCTGCAGGGAGGTTGTAGCCAGGTGGGGGTTGGGCTCTTCTCCCAGGCCCCCAGCAGCAGAACAAGAGGACACAGTCTCAAGCTGTGCCAGGGGAGGTTGAGGCTGGAGGTGAGGGAAGAAAGTTCTTTCCAGCAAGAGGAATTGGCCCTTGGGATGTGCTGCCCAGGGAGGTGGTGGAGTCGCTGTGCCTGGAGGTGTTCAGGAGGGGCTTGGATGTGGCACTTGGAGCCAGGGTTTAGCTGTCATGGTTTAGCTGGGTGACAGCTTGGACTGGATGAGCTGTGAGGTTTTTCCCAACCTTATTGATTCTCTCTTGTTCAGCAGGGACGTCTCCAACTGGAGCAGGCTGCTCAGGGCCCCAGCAGGTTTGACCTTGAATGCCTGCAGGGATGGGGCCTCCAGCACACCCCTGGGCAACCTGTGCCAGCATTTCACCACACTCCCTGCTTAAGAACTTCCTCCTGATGTCCCACCTGTGTCTCCCCTGCTTCATTTTCAAACCATTGGCCCTTGTCCTGTCACCACCACAACCCCAGACAGACCCTCCCCAGCCTTCCTGCAGGTCCTCTTCAGGTACTGAAATGCTGCTCTGAGGTCTCCCTGGAGCCTTCTCTTCTCCAGGCTGAGCAGCCTCAACTCTTCTGTCCCCATAGAAGTGCTGCAGCTCTCTCATCACCTTCTTGGCCTCCTCTGGACCCTCTCCCTCAGGTCCATGTCCTTCAAGGCCATTTTAAACTCCTGTGGGGACATTGCCCCCAGGCTCTTCAGTCTTTGACCCACTCAGGTTTTTCTCCCTACTTCTGAATTTGACACAGCAGAGAGGTGAAAGAAAGGGAAAAGCTGATCTCAACAGAGCAAGCTGAGGAAGATGAGGCCTGCTGCTGCTGCCCCTCTGCTGTGCCCTGCTGAGGCCACCTCTGGAGCCCTGGGGGCAGCTGTGTGCTGCCCAGGTGCAGAGGGCCAGAGAAGGGCTGGAGAGAGTCCAGGGCAGGCTGGGAAGCTGCTGAGGGGCCTGGAGCAGCTCTGGCAGCAGCCAAGGCTGAGAGGCCTGGGGCTGAGAGGCTGCAGCAGAGCAGCCCCAGAGGGCAGCTGAGCAATGCTCAGCAAGAGCTGAAGGGCCCCTGGGGGGCAAGAGGCTGGGGCCAGGCTCTGCTGAGTGGTGCCCAGTGGCAGGCCAAGGGGCAGTGGGCAGAGAGTGGAGGCCAGGAGGCTGGAGGTGAAGAGGAGGAGCCAGTTGTTTGTTGTGAGGCTGCTGGAGGCCTGGAGCAGGCTGCCCAGAGAGGTTGTGGAGTCTCCTTCTTCACAGAGAGAGTTGTTGGCCATTGGGATGTGCTGCCCAGGGAGGTGGTGGAGTCCCCATCCCTGGAGGAGCTCAAGAGGGGCTTGGCTGTGGCACTGGGAGCCATGGTTCAGTGGTCAGGAGGTGCTGGGTGGCAGCTTGGCCTTGATGATCTTTGAGGTCCTTTCCAATCTTATTGGCTCTATGATTCTCCTGGTGTGGAGAGCTTCCAACCCCTCCTGGGCACTGTGGTGCTGGGCAAAGTGCTGGGGGAGCCCTGCTGGAGCAGTGGGGATGCACTGGGTGAGCTCCAGCCTCTCTTGCTGGCATTCTGTGAGTGCTCTGGACTGGCCATCAGAGATGTAACAAACCCCAGTAGCTGGAAGATGAAGCTTCCAAACAGGTTCAGGCCAGACAATCATCACTATCATTAGCAGGGAGGCTAATTAGTCCTCTGCTCAATGCTCCCAGGGTTCTGATAGATTGTTTGTAGCTGGCAAGGTTTCAGCAGAACCAGATGTTCCCCTAACATCCCAGCACTGTACTGCAAGCACTAAACATGGAGGAGTCCCCATGTGCTGCTGAGACCATGGGGTCAAGAGAGCTGCTGACAGGGGGCTGCAAACCTCCACAAGCTGCAGAGCCAGCTGGGGGTAGTGTGTGGGGCACTGCTGGCGTGCACATGGCTGAGACAAGGGCTTTGGACCCCTCCCTGTGGCCTCCCTCTCGCTTTTCAGCAGGCAGAGCTGCAGGTGAAGAGGTTCAGTGCCTCCACTCGGCGTGCTCCTAACGAGCAGCAGAGGCAGGCCAGGAGCAGAGAGCAGAAGGCAATTGATTTCCCTTGCAGCCAGGATCTAGGCTAAAGTTCCCCCTTCAGACTGTACCAGAAGGCTCATCTCCTCTGAAGGCTGCTGCCTCACGGCCCTGCCTTCTTGTTAGCTTGTCTGGAGATGCCCCCACGGCAGCTAGGGCCAAGGTGTTGGGTGTTGATCAGCCCAAGGTGCTGATCAAAAGAAGGGAAGCCCACATGGAAGGGTCGAACCCAAGGCGTGTTTGCTGAGCACCTGCTGGGGTTTGAGCTTTCCTGGAGTCCAAAAGCCCAGGTTCAGATTGCTTCCCTCTCTCCCTTTTTTCCCTGGTATCACAGTATCAGTCAGGGTTGGAAGGGAGCACAAGGATCAGCCAGTTCCAACCCCCTGCCATGGGCAGGGACACCCCACACTAGATCAGGCTGCCCACAGCCTCATCCAGCCTGGGCTTAAACACCTCCAGGGACGGGGCCTCAACCACCTCCCTGCACAACCCATTCCAGGGCTTCACCACTCTCATGGGGAAGAACTTCCTCCTCCCCTCCAGCCTCAATCTCCTCACCTCCAGCTTCAGTCCATTCCCCTAGTCCTGTCACTGCCTGAGATCCTGAGCAGTCCCTCCCCAGCCTGCCTGTAGCCCCCTGCGGATCCTGGAAGGCCACAATGAGGTCACCTGGGAGCCTTCTCTTCTCCAGCCTGAACAGCCCCAACTCCTTCAGTCTGTGCTCACAGGAGAGCTGCTCCAGCCCTCTGCTCCTCCTCCTGGCCCTGCTCTGGACACCTTCCAGCCCCTCCAGATCCCTCTTGCAATAGGGGCTCCAGAACTGGAGGCAGTGCTCCAGGTGGGGTCTCAGCAGGGCTGAGCAGAGGGGCAGAATCCCCTCCCTTGCCCTGCTGGCCACACTTCTCCTGCTGCAGCCCAGGCTCTGATTGGCTTTCCGGGCTGCAAGTGCACCCTGAGAGCTCCTGTTGAGCTTCTCCTCCCCCAGCACCCCCAAGTCTCTCTCCTCAGGGCTGCTCTCCAGCCTGGTAGGGGAAAACAAATGAGGCAGGAGAAAAGAGAGGTACATCATAGACTGGCAGGGTTGGAAGGGACTCCCAAGGGTCATCCAATTCCAATTGGGGAGCCCAGAACTGGAGCTGCTGCCTGACTAGGGCAGAGCAGAGGGGAGAAGGATCTCCCTCCCTCACCCTGCTGCTCCTCAGGACACCATTGGCCTTCCTGGCCGCAGGGCCACGCTGCTGGCTCCTGAGCAGCTCCTTACCCCCAGTCCCTGTGCTTCCTCCTGCTGCCCCAGCCTGTGCCACCCGAGTGCCTGACATCACCTTTCCTCACCCAGCCTTGCTGAATTTTCATGAGCTGCTTTGCAGGCTGCTGCTCTTCAGCCACTGCCACCTCCCTTCTCCCTAAAGCTGCCAGGGACCTTCAACCCCTCTCCCAGTGTCTCCCCTCCCTGCTGGAAGTGCCGCGCCAGGCTGTTTGCAGAAGCCATTGGCCCCCTCTGCTTGTTAGCCCTTCATCTTTTCTTCCTCAGTTAGTCATTTCTTTAGCCTTTTCCCCTTCTTCATGAGGAGCCAGGCATGAAAGTCTCTGCCTGACCACAGCCCTGTCCCATGCTGCTGCTGTCTCACAGGAGGAGTGCTGAGCAGCGTGGCTGAGCAGCACTGAGAGAGGTCTCTGCGGAGGGCCTGGGGAGGAACTTTGTGTTTACAGCAATTTACCTTCGGCTCTAATGTGTTTAAGAAGGAAAATTGCCACTTAACACTTGCAAAGCCAATTGGCCTCTGCTCAGTAATAGCTTTCCAGCTTCTGTCAAGGAAAGGTCATCCTGGAGGCTTCTGCTCTGCGCAGGACTCAGTCTTGATGGGCAGGAGGGACGTGGCCTGGCCCCGAGCTGTAATTGCAGCCTCATAACCCAGGCCTCAGCGCTCAGGGTTGCCAGCTCCTTCCGTCAGCACTGCACCCTGGCTGCCAGGCAGCTGCCAGGCAGCTTTCTCCCTGGCGGTGAGGAGAAAGAGGACTTGGCCCTTGGGATGTGCTGCCCAGGGAGGTGGTGGAGTCCCCGGGCCTGGAGGTGTTCAAGAGGGGATTGGATGTGGCACTTGGAGCCGTGGGTTAGTTGCCAGGAGGTGTTAGGGGTTAGGTGGCAGGTTGGACTTGGTGAGCTCTGAGGTCTTTTCTAACTTGGTTGATCCTGTGATCCTGTGGTCATGTGATCCTATGATACTGTGATCCTGTGATACCATGATCCCTCGATCCTGTGATCCTATGGTTCTATGATCCTGTGATCTTATGTTCCTGTGATCTGATGATCCTGTGATCCCATGATCCTGGGATCCTATGATCCTGGGATCCTATGGTTCTATGAACCTGTGATCCTATGATCCTATGGTTCTATGGTTCTATGATCCCATGATCCTGTGATCCTGTGATCCTGCGGTCATGTGATCCTATGATACTGTGATCCTGTGATCTTATGTTCCTGTGATTTATGATCCTGGGATCCTATGATCCTGGGATCCTATGGTTCTATGATCCTGGGATCCCATGATCCTATGGTTCTATTGTTCTGTGATCCTGTGATCCTATGGTTCTATGATCCTATGATCCTGTGATCCCATGATCCTGTGATCCTATGATCCTATGGTTCTATTGTTCTGTGATCCTGTGGTCCTATGGTTCTATGATCCTATGATCCTATGATCCTGTGATCCTATGATTCTATGGTTCTATGATCCTGTGATTCTATGATCCCATGATCCTGTGATGGTTCTATGATCCTGTGATTCCATGATCCTGTAAGCCTATGATTCTATGGTTCTATGATCCTGTGATTCTATGATCCCATGAGCCTGTGATTCTGAGCCTGATCCTGTGGATTCTGTGATCCCATGATCCTGTGATTCTCTGCTCCTGTGGTTCTATGATCCCATGATCCTGTGATTCTCATCAGGGCACAATGAACCCCGGGATCCCAGCATGGTGTGGGTGGGCAGGGAGCTCTGGAGCTGCTCCAGCCCAAGCCCTGCTCCAGCAGGGCAGTCACAGCAGCCTGCCCAGGGGCACAGTGCCCAGGGAGGGTTGTTCCTGGCTGTCCCTAGCTGGCACTGCTGGCTGCTTCCCAGCTGGGAGGCCAGCTCGAAGTGGGTGAGATTTGCACACCAGCTGTGACCCCCAGCTGCCTGACCCCAGCCTCATCATTTCCACCTCTGGAGCTCAACTGGAGCAAAGGAAAAAAGCCCCCAAAGGCCACTGCTGGTTTTCCAACCTGCTTGCTTTTGCTACCAGCTAAATGCACTCGAGGGGAAAGGCTCCTGGGGGAGCTGTGAAGCTGCCACCGCAAACACAACACCTCCATTTGTTGCCAGGGCGATGGCTACGAACCTCCCGGTGCAGCCTGGCACCTTCCTTTGTTGTGGCTTCTGGCAGCAGGACAGGGCAGCTTGAGGCAGCTTGAGGCAGCTGCAAAGTGGGAGATGATGGAGGGAAGGGAAGAGCTTCCAGTGCTGGAGCCCCTATTGCAAGAAAGACCTGGAGGTGTTGGCAGGTGTCCAGAGAAGGGCCACGAGGATGGAGCTGCTCTGCTGTGAGGACAGACTGGGGCTGTGCAGTCCGGAGAGGAGAAGACTCCCAGGAGACCTAATTGTGGCCTTCCAGAGGCCTGGAATTGTCAGGGCTGGAAGGGACCTCAAGGTTCAGCCAGTCCCCAGTCCCCTGCCATGGGCAGGGACACCTCCCACCACAGCAGGTTGCTCACAGCCACCTCCAGCCTGGCTGCAAACACCTCCAGGCAGGAGGCTGCCACCACCTCCCTGGGCAGCCTGGGCCAGGCTCTCACCACCCTCCTGGGCAACAACTTCTTCCTCACAGCCAAGCTCAATCTCCCCACTTCTAGCTCTGCTCCATCCCCCCCCAGTCCTATCCCTCCCTCACACCCTCCAAAGTCCCTCCCCAGCTTGCTTGCAGCCCCCTGCAGATCCTGGGAGGCCACCAGAAGGTCTCCTGGGAGCCTTCTCCTCTGCAGCCTGCACAAGCCCAACTCTCTCAGGCTGTCTGCAGAGCAGAGCAGCTCCAGCCCTCTGCTCCTCCTCCTGGCCCTGCTCTGGGCATGCTCCAGAGCATGGCCAGACCTGGGCACACAAAGGAAGCTTCATGGATGGCCCCTGCAAAGCAGAGTGGCAACGTCCTTGCCATCAGGCAGAGGAGCCAGTGTCACACCCCAGGGTCGCTGCTAAAAGCAAGCCTGGAGCTCATTATAGCAGAGAGAGACCAGGGAGGTCAAAGTGGCCCCGGGGGACGTTTGGGAGCTTAAGAAAACAAAGGGAGGGGGAAAAAAAAAACCCAAACAACTCTTGGAATGATCCTTCCTCTGCTTTGGGATTCTGGGCATGGTGGGATCAGAGGGCAGACTGCTCATAGGAGACCTGTTCCTGCTCCTCCACCACAGCTGAATCTTAATGGGGAAGCTGCTTGTTTCCCCCTGGCAGAGCTCCTGGCTCTGCATTCTGCTTTCCAAACAAACAGCCCAAGGACTTTTCTCCACTCACTTCAGCTCAGCTTCCCTTTGCTTCTTTCCTGCTGTCTCGTGGCCTGTGCTGGGGCTTTGCTGTGAGGAGAACTCTGCTTTCCAGCCTGCAATCACAGAATGGGCTGGGCTGGAAAGGACCTCCAAAGGCCATCCAGTCCAAACTGCTCTGCAGGCAGCAGGGACATCCTCCACCAGATCAGGCTGCCCACAGCCCTCTCCAGCCTCACCTGGAAGAACTCCAGGGATGGAGCCTCAACCACCTCCCTGGGCAGCCTGCTGCAGCCTTCCAGCAGCCTCCTGCTGCAGAACTTGTTCCTCACATCCAATCTCAATCGGCCCTTCTCCAGTTTCAAACCACTGTCCCCCATCCTATCACTGCAGGCCTTTGGGAACAGTGCCCCAGCAGCCTTCACAGAAACATTTAAGGGCAAGGAGGCTGGGGAGGGGTCTGGAGCACAGCCCTGGGAGGAGAGGCTGAGGGAGCTGGGGTTGCTTAGCCTGGAGGAGAGGAGGCTCAGGGAGACCTTCTTGCTCCCTCCAACTCCCTGCAGGGAGGTTGGAGCCAGCTGGGGTTGGTCTCTTCTGCCAGGCCCCCAGCAGCAGAACAAGAGGACACAGTCTCAAGCTATGCCAGGAGAGGTTCAGGCTGGAAGTGAGGAAGAAATTCTTCCCAGAGGGAGAGATTGGCCCTTGGGATGTGCTGCCCAGGGAGGTGGTGGAGTCCCCATCCCTGGAGGTGCTTAAAAGAACCTGGATGAGGCACTTGGTGCCATGGTTGAGTTGTCAGGAGGTGCTGGGTGAGAGGTTGGACTTGATGATCTTAAAGGTCTTTTCCAACCTGGTTAGTTCTATTCTATTCTATTCTATTCTATTCTATTCTATTCTATTCTATTCTATTCTATTCTATTCTATTCTATTCTATTCTATTCCATTCCATTCCTATCCTATCCTATTCTATTCCTATTCTATCCTATTCTATTCTATTCTATTCTATTCTATTCTATTCTATTCTATTCCATTCCATTCTATTCTATTCTATTCTATTCTATTCTATTCTATCCTATTCTATTCTATTCTATTCTATCCTATTCTATTCTATTCTATTCTATCCTATTCTATTCAGGTTGGAAAAGAGCCTCAGGACCACCAAGCCCAACCACTGACCCTGCTCTGCAAGGCTCAGCCCTAAACCATAGCCCCAAGCACCGTATCCAAACCACCTTTAAACACCTCCAGGCTTGGGGACTCCACCACCTCCCTGGGCAGCACATCCCAGCCCCTGACCACTCTTGCTGGGGAAAAAACCTTTCCTACTGTCCAGCCTAACCCTGCCCTGCTGCAGCTTGAGGCCATTCCCTCTTGTTCTGCCACTAATCACCTGGGAGAAGAGACCAGCACCAACCTCTCCACAACCTCCTTTCAGGGAGCTGTAGAGAGCCAGGAGGCCTCCCCTCAGCCTCCTCTGTTTCACACTAACCATCTCCAGCTCCTTCAGTTGCTCTTCATCAGATTCATTCTTTCTGTAGGCCCAACCAGGAAGGGTGGGGGCCATCAGGAGGAAGAAACTTGTGCTGAGATGACAAGTGCTGGGGTCTGCTGCACTTCACTTGCAGCCCAGAGAGCCAAGCAGAGCCTGGGCTGCAGCAAGAGAAGTGTGGCCAGCAGGGCCAGGGAGGGGATTCTGCCCCTCTGCTCCACTCTGCTCAGACCACAGCTGCAGCTCTGCTCTTCCAGCTCTGGAGCCTCTGTGCCAGGAAGGCTCTGGAGGGGCTGGAAGGTGTCCAGAGCAGGGCCAGGAGGAGGAGCAGAGGGCTGGAGCTGCTCTGCTCTGCAGACAGCCTGAGAGGAGTTGGGGCTGTGCAGGCTGGAGAGGAGAAGGTTCCCAGGAGCCCTTCTGGTGGCCTTCCAGGATCTGCAGGGGGCCAGAGGAATAGACTAGACTAGACTGGAATGGAATGGAATGGAATGGAATGGAATAGGAATAGGAATAGGAATAGGAATAGGAATAGGAATAGGAATAGGAATAGGAATAGGAATAGGAATAGGAATAGGAATAGGATAGAATTAACCACGTTGGAAGAGACCTCAGAGCTCATCCAGTCCAACCTCTCACCCAGCACCATCTGATCAACTCAACCATGGCTCCAAGGGCCTCATCCAGGCTCTACCTAAACACCTTCAGGCACAGGGACTCCACCACCTCCCTGGGCAGCACATCCCAAGGGCCAATTCCTCTTGCTGGGAAGAACTTTCTCCTCACCTCCAGCCTCAACCTCCCCTGGCACAGCTTGAGACTGTGGCCTCTTGTTCTGCTGCTGGGGGCCTGGCAGAAGAGACCAACCCCCAGCTGGCTCCAACCTCCCTGCAGGGAGTTGTAGGCAGCAAGAAGGTCTCCCCTGAGCCTCCCTTCAGGCAGCCTCCTTTTCTGTCTTTTTTTTTTGGTTGTCTTTTTTATCTGGGTGGGTTTCCGCCCCCCCCCCTTTAACTCTTTCCCCCACCCCTTAGCAGCTGAGTCTGGACACCCCTTGTCAAGTGTGGTTGAGATTCATCAAGCACTTCAGATGCACTTAGGAGACACTGATTGATGGACCAAGGAGGCTGTCAGAGCAGCTTAAGGAAATGAGGCTAAAACCAAAGATGATAATTAGTGACATGGAGAAGAAGGGAAGAGGCTGGAAGGCTCTCCAGCTGCTGGAGCTGGTGGGGATCAGGAAGGCAAACCAGCACCTGGAGTAGCAATGAGCTGAGAGGTCTTCTGCTGAGAGCTCTGTGACAAGGTTTGACATTGTTTTCATCACACACACCAAATAGTTTGGGGAGGAGGAGGGAGAGAAGGAGAGAGGCAGAATATTCCCCTAGCAAAATGCTTTGATTGATGGAGCTTGAGAGCTGCCACTCAGATGTGCCAAACCTTCCTTCCCCTCTCCAAACAGGCCCTCAGTGATGGCTTCTCTCCCCTGCAAGGCACCAATGGGAGGGGGAGGCAGAAGCTAAGGCAGCCCCAACTCAGCCAGGGATCTGTGGAGGGACAGGAGAGGCTGCCAGGGAGCTTCCTGGGGGTGGCTGACAGGAGAGGTGGATTTATGGCAGGCTCTTTCCTTGACTGTGTTCTACCCAAGGGGTGTGAGACAGCCAAAGGCAAACCAGGTTGTTACAGCCCCTGCAAGCTGATGGGGCTGAGGGCTGGGGAGAGCTGGGAGCCTGCAGCAGGGCTGAGCAGCACCTCAGGCAGCACTGCGCTTTCTTGACCGGCTGAGCCTCTCCTGCTCCATGGAGAGCAAAGGGCTGTCCCTGTGCCTCAGATCCTTCTGCCCCCGCGCCTCAGACCCTTCTGCCCCCGTGACTCAGACCCTTCTGCCCCCGTGTCTCGGACCCTTCTGCCCCCGTGTCTCGGACCCTTCTGCCCCCGTGTCTCGGACCCTTCTGCCCCCGTGTCTCGGACCCTTCTGCCCCCGTGACTCGGATCCTTCTGCCCCCGTGCCCCGGACCCTTCTGCCCCCGTGCCCCGGACCCTTCTGCCCCCGTGTCTCAGACCCTTCTGCCCCCGTGCCCCGGACCCTTCTGCCCCCGTGCCCCGGACCCTTCTGCCCCCGTGCCTCGGACCCTTCTGCCCCCGTGCCCCGGACCCTTCTGCCCCCGTGTCTCGGATCCTTCTGCCCCCGCGCCTCGGACCCTTCTGCCCCCGTGTCTCGGACCCTTCTGCCCCCGTGCCCCGGACCCTTCTGCCCCCGTGCCTCGGACCCTTCTGCCCCCGTGCCCCGGACCCTTCTGCCCCCGTGCCCCGGACCCTTCTGCCCCCGTGCCCCGGACCCTTCTGCCCCCGTGCCCCGGACCCTTCTGCCCCCGTGCCTCAGACCCTTCTGCCCCCGTGACTCAGACCCTTCTGCCCCCGTGCCCCGGACCCTTCTGCCCCCGTGCCCCGGACCCTTCTGCCCCCGTGCCCCGGACCGTGCCGTGCCTCGGACCCTTCTGCCCCCGTGCCCCGGACCCTTCTGCCCCCGCGCCTCGGACCCTTCTGCCCCCGCGCCTCGGACCCTTCTGCCCCCGCGCCTCGGACCCTTCTGCCCCCGTGCCTCGGACCCTTCTGCCCCCGTGCCTCGGACCCTTCTGCCCCCGTGCCTCGGACCCTTCTGCCCCCGTGTCTCGGACCCTTCTGCCCCCGTGCCCCGGACCCTTCTGCCCCCGTGCCTCGGACCCTTCTGCCCCCGTGCCTCGGACCCTTCTGCCCCCGTGCCTCGGACCCTTCTGCCCCCGTGCCCCGGACCCTTCTGCCCCCGTGTCTCAGATCCTTCTGCCCCCGTGCCTCGGACCCTTCTGCCCCCGCGCCTCGGACCCTTCTGCCCCCGCGCCTCGGACCCTTCTGCCCCCGCGCCTCGGACCCTTCTGCCCCCGTGCCCCGGACCCTTCTGCCCCCGTGCCCCGGACCCTTCTGCCCCCGTGCCTCGGACCCTTCTGCCCCCGTGCCCCGGACCCTTCTGCCCCCGTGCCCCGGACCCTTCTGCCCCCGTGCCCCGGACCCTTCTGCCCCCGTGTCTCAGATCCTTCTGCCCCCGTGCCTCGGACCCTTCTGCCCCCGTGCCTCGGACCCTTCTGCCCCTGTGCCTCAGACCTTAAAGGTTAAAAGAAGCTCAGCAGCTGGTGTCTGACCCAAGGGGTGTGGAGTTCAGCACTGCTGAGGCCATACTCAATTTTGGACTCAGTTTTGGGCTCCTCACTCCAAGAAGGACATCGAGGGGCTGGAGCAGATCCAGAGAAGGACAACAGAGCTGGGGAAGGGTCTGGAGAAGAGGGCTGGGGAGGAGCAGCTGAGGGAGCTGAGGGTGTTGAGCCTGGAGAAGAGGAGGATGAGGGAGACCTCCTTGCTCTCTGCAGCTTCTGGTTGTAGGAGGTTGAAGCAGGGTTTGGGGTGGGCTGTTCTCTGAGGGGAGAAGTGACTGGACAAGGGGAAACAGCCTCAGGTTGTACCAGGGGAGGTTCAGGTTGGACAGGAGGAACAAATTCTTCTCCAAGGTGTCGTTAAGCCCTGGAAGAGGCTGCCCAGGGCAGTGGTGGTGTCCCCATCCCTGCAGGGGTTTCAAAGCTGTGCAGCTGTGGTGCTGAGGGACCTGGTTTGGTGGTGACCAGGCAGTGCTGGGTTAACTGTTGGACTTGATGACCTGGAAAGTCTCTTCCCACCAAAGCAACGCTGTGCTTCTAAGCAGTGCCTGTGGTAAGCAAAGACAGAGGAGACGTAGCAGAGCTGAGCTAACCAGGCGGAGCAGCGAGGCTGGACCGAGGCTGACCTAGGAAGAAGCCAAACCCAAGAGAGCCCTGATTTGGGACCTAGATGCCCAGGCAGGGGCTGCCCAGGCTGGTTTGGTTCTGCTTTCCCCCTTGTTCTGCTTTCTGTGGGCACCAGCTGGAAACATTCAATTGCAGCCCAAGTGTTTCAGGAGGAGCTCCTTGCCCTGCCGCCGGCGCCGTCGGAGTGGGTAATGAGCTGGGTGGAGAGGCTCTAGAGCTGACACCTGCATTTGTAAACAGGGATGGGGAAGGAGAGGGACTGTCTGAAGCTGGTCACAACACAATTACTTCATTTTCCTCCCCGCTCAGGACTGCTGCTCTTGGTTAGGGCTCAATTGCCGCTGATCAGCGCGGGCGGGGGAGCGGCGGCAGCGTGGAATGGGCTCACTGAAGTGATTCTGAGTTTCCACTGCAATTACTCTTCCCCTCAACCAGATGATTGCCCTCGGTTGGTTTTTTTTCCCCCCCCTCCTGTGCATCACCCAGGCCCCAGTTTTGCTTGGCTGGCTGCTGCCCAGCCGGCTCCTCCTGCCCTTTGCTGCGCAGCAGGCCCTGGGGCTGAGCAGGAGCAGCCAGACGCAGGGACCTGGACTGCACTTGGGTGAAGGGAAGCTGGCTGAGGAGGTCAGAGCCTCACAGGATGCTAGGGGTTGGAAGGGACCTCTGGAGATCATAGAATTGTTAGGGTGGGAAGGGAGCTCAAGGCTCAGCCTGTCCTAACCCCCTGCCACGGCCAGGGACACCTCACACCACAGCAGGTTGCTCACAGCCACCTCCAGCCTGGCTGCAAACACCTCCAGGCAGGAGGCTGCCACCACCTCCCTGGGCAGCCTGGGCCAGGCTCTCACCACCCTCCTGGGCAACAACTTCTTCCTCACAGCCAAGCTCAATCTCCCCACTTCTGCTCCATCCCCCAGTCCTATCCCTCCCTCACACCCTCCAAAGTCCCTCCCCAGCTTGCTTGCAGCCCCCTGCAGATCCTGGAAGGCCACCAGAAGGGCTCCTGGGAGCCTTCTCCTCTCCAGCCTGCACAAGCCCAACTCTCTCAGGCTGTCTGCAGAGCAGAGCAGCTCCAGCCCTCTGCTCCTCCTCCTGGCCCTGCTCTGGACACCTTCCAGCCCCTCCAGAGCCTTCCTGGCACAGAGGCTCCAGAGCTGGAGCCAGAGCTGCAGCTGTGGTCTGAGCAGAGTGGAGCAGAGGGGCAGAATCCCCTCCCTGGCCCTGCTGGCCACACTCCTCTTGCTGCTGCCCCAACACTATTCATACTCCAAACTTGTTTACAAGGCAGAAATGAGGTCAGACTCTTAAACAGAACCAGGCTGGTTCCTCAACTTGGTGTCTAACAGGAGATGTATCCCCAGGATGCCTCTCCTGTATCTCCCAGATAGCCAAGATGGTTTGAGTGGGGAATTAAGCTCCCTGGTTTCATTAGCACTAATAGGCTCTGCCTGCTTCTGAGTGGTGCTGCGGGCTGGAGCGAGGAGGGGCTGGGTGAGGCTGCCCAGCTCGGCGGGCAGGAGGGGCTGGCACGCCTGGCAAAGGCAGGGAGGGAGGCTGGCAGTGGGATCCGGGGGCTGAAGCCAGGCAGCAGCTCAGGGAGATGGGGGCTGGAAGGTGGGAGCGGGGAAGGGCACAGGGGAGAAGGAAGGGAGAGCCAAACTGTTGGGCTGATTGCAATGGCTTTCCTGAGAGGGAAAGGCACGAAGGGTTGGTGGAGACAGCCTGGGACAGGGCCTCAGGCTCCATCCATGGCTGCTGCACCAGGATGCACAGCCTGACATGGCTGTGAGTAGGGCAGGGATGGAACACAACCAGAGAACCCCAGAACCCCAGCAGGGAGGGGTGGGAAGAGAGCTCTGGAGCTCAGCCAGCCCAAGCCCTGCTCCAGCAGGGCCCCCCAGCAGCTTGCCCAGGGGCACAGTGCCCAGGGGGGTTGGAAGCTCTCCACACCAGCACACTCCACAACCTCTCTGGGCAGCCTGCTCCAGGCCTCCAGCAGCCTCACAACAAACAACTTGCTCCTCCTCTTCACCTCCAGCCTCCTGGCCTCCACTCTCTGCCCACTGCCCCTTGGCCTGCCACTGGGCACCACTCAGCACAGCCTGGCCCCAGCCTCCTGCCCCCCAGGGGCCCTTCAGCTCTTGCTGAGCATTGCTCAGCTGCCCTCTGGGGCTGCTCTGCTGCAGCCTCTCAGCCCCAGGCCTCTCAGCCTTGGCTCCTGCCAGAGCTGCTCCAGGCCCCTCAGCAGCTTCCCAGCCTGCCCTGGACTCTCTCCAGCACTTCTCTGGCCCTCTGCACCTGGGCAGCACACAACTGGATGCAGTACAGCCCCAGCAGCCCCTTTTACTTTCCCCATCAGTTACCTCTGCCTACATCCTCCTGTTTATCCTGGGATGTGCCCTCATAGCCTAGAAGGCCAATGGTGTCCAGGGGTGCATGAAGAAGAGTGTGGCAGGCAGCTCCAGGGAGGTTGTCATCCCCTTTACCCTTCCCAAGTGAGGACACATCCTAAGGACTGGAGAAATTACATCAAATCCCACCTGTTCTCCCTGTGCAGAGCATGGTGCATCCTTCAGCACCCCCAAAGCACTTCACTTGCAGCCCAGAGAGCCAAGCAGAGCCTGGGCAGCAAGAGGAGTGTGGCCAGCAGGGCCAGGGAGGGGATTCTGCCCCTCTGCTCCACTCTGCTCAGACCACAGCTGCAGCTCTGGGGCCAGCTCTGGAGCCTCTGTGCCAGGAAGGCTCTGGAGGGGCTGGAAGGTGTCCAGAGCAGGGCCAGGAGGAGGAGCAGAGGGCTGGAGCTGCTCTGCTCTGCAGACAGCCTGAGAGAGTTGGGCTTGTGCAGGCTGGAGAGGAGAAGGTTCCCAGGAGCCCTTCTGGTGGCCTTCCAGGATCTGCATGGGTGCTACAGGAAATAAGAATAGAATAGAATAGAATAGAATAGAATAGAATAGAATAGAATAGAATAGGCACCAAGGGCCTCATCCAGGCTCTTCCTCAACACCTCCAGGCACAGGGACTCCACCACCTCCCTGGGCAGCACATTCCAATGGCTAACAACTCTCTCTGGGAAGAACTTTCTCCTCACCTCCAGCCTCAACCTCCCCTGACACAGCTTGAGACTGTGGCCTCTTGTTCTGCTGCTGGGGGCCTGGCAGAAGAGACCAACCCCGTCCTGGCTACAACCTCCCTTCAGGCAGTTGGAGAGAGCAATGAGGTCTCCCTGAGCCTCCTCTTCTGCAGGCTAAGCAACCCCAGCTCCCTCAGCCTCTCCTCACAGGGCTGTGCTCCAGACCCCCTCCCCACCCCAGGAAAGCTGGGGAGGGACTCTGGAGGGGGTGAGGGAGGGATAGGACTGGGGGGATGGAGCAGAACCAGAAGTGGGTAGCTTGAGCTTGGCTGTGAGGAAGAAGTTGTTGCCCAGGAGGGTGGTGAGAGCCTGGCACAGGCTGCCCAGGGAGGTGGTGGCAGCCTCCTGCCTGGAGGTGTTTGCAGCCAGGCTGGAGGTGGCTGTGAGCAACCTGCTGTGGTGTGAGGTGTCCCTGCCCGTGGCAGGGGGTTGGGGCTGGCTGAGCCTTGAGGTCCCTTCCATTCCTGGCAGCTCTGTGTTCTGTGACAGCAGGCTCCAGCCACCATTTTTACTTCCTTTGCATTCCTCTTCTTGCCTACAGCTATCAGAGCCAGGGCTGAGCCACACTTATTTTCCTCTGGATTTCCCATTACTGTGGCAGGTTAGGATCCCTGGGTCCCTTTCCCTGTAATTTTCCTGTTTGCCTTTTAATATTTCTTATGAGATTGAAAGCTGTGGATAAGAGGAGGCAAAGCTCCTGCCCAGCGTGGTGCAGAGGAGCTGCTTGAATTTGAATGAGGCTCCTGGAGGCTTGAGGAGATACCAGGGGCTGGCAGCTGTTCCAGGCCTCTGGAGGTGAAGGGAGGTGATGGAGTGGAGTGTGGGGAGGACATGAAGCAGCCAAAAGCTTTTCTGTGTGCTCAAGCAGTGTCAAACACCCCCAGGGACAGCTGGCAGCCAGGCACCAGTGGTGTGCCCCAGGGATTAGTGCTGGGCCCCATCCTGATCAATATCTTGATTGATGACCTGGAGGAGAGCATTGAGTCCATCAGCAGTGAATTTGCAGCTGACACCAAGCTGGGGGCAGGAGTTGAGCTGTCAGAGGGCAGGAGAGCTCTGCAGAGGCACCTTGCCAGGCTGCACAGATGGGCAGAGGCCAACAGGATGGCATTGAACAAGTCCAAGTGCCAGGGGCTGCACTTTGGCCACAGCAACCCCAGGCAGAGCTACAGGCTGGGGGCAGAGTGGCTGAGAGCAGCCAGGCAGAGAGGGACCTGGGGGTGCTGATTGACAGCTGCCTGAACAGGAGGCAGCAGTGTGCCCAGGGGGCCAAGAAGGCCAAGGGCATCCTGGCCTGCATTAGGAATGGTGTGGCCAGCAGGAGCAGGGAGGTCATTGTGGCCCTGTACTCTGCATTGGATAGGCCACCCCTGGAGTCCTGTGTCCAGTTCTGGGCTCCTCAGCTCAAGAAGGACCTTGAGAGACTTGAAGGTGTGCAGAGAAGGGCAAGGAGGCTGGGGAGGGGTCTGGAGCACAGCCCTGTGAGGAGAGGCTGAGGGAGCTGGGGTTGCTTAGCCTGCAGAAGAGGAGGCTCAGGGGAGACCTCATTGCTCTCTCCAACTGCCTGAAGGGAGGTTGTAGCCAGCTGGGGGTTGGTCTCTTCTCTCTGGCAACCAGCACCAGAACAAGAGGCCACAGTCTCAAGCTGTGCCAGGGGAGGTTGAGGCTGGAGGTGAGGAGAAAGTTCTTCCCAGCAAGAGGACTTGGCCCGTGGGCTGTGCTGCCCAGGGAGGTGGTGGAGTCCCCATCCCTGGAGGTGTTTAGGTAGAGCCTGGATGAGGCCCTTGGTGCCATGGTTGAGTTGCTCAGGTGCTGCTGGGTGAGAGGTTGGGCTGGATGAGCTCTGAGGTCTTTTCCAACCTTACTGATTCTGCGATTCTATGCTTCTGGCACCATCAGCATCTGCCCTGTTTGGGGTGAAATAACTTGTTTAGGATCTTCCTCTGCAGGCAGATCTTTATAGAGAGAGAGATTAGACTCATGGAGCTGTCAGGGTGGTTCTGCCCCTTTGCCCTACTGAGACCTCACCTGGAGCACTGTGTGCAGCTCTGGAGCCCTCAACACAGGAAGGACCTGGAGCTGATGGAGAGGCTCCAGAGGAGGGACATGAAAATGCTCAGGGGGTTGGAGCAGCTCTGCTGTGGGGCCAGGCTGAGGGAGCTGGGGGTGTGCAGCCTGGAGAGGAGAAGGCTCCAGGCAGAGCTCAGAGCAACCTTCCAGTACCTGAAGGGCTACAAGGAGGCTGCAGAGGGACTGTCCCCAAAGGCCTGCAGGGACAGGAGCAGAGGCAGTGGCTTCAAACTAGAGCAGAGCAGATTGAGATTGGATGTGAGGAAGAAGTTCTTCACCATGAGGGTGGTGGAACATTGGAACAGGTTGCCCAGGGAGGGGGTTGAGGCTCCATCCCTGGAGCTCTTCCAGGTGAGGCTGGAGAGGGCTGTGGGCAGCCTGCTCCAGGGGAGGATGTCCCTGCTGCCTGCAGGGCTTGGGCTGGGTGAGCTGTGGAGCTCCCTTCTGGCCTGGACCATTCTGTGACTGTGAGTCTGATTAAAAAGCAGTCAGATAATGCCAATTATCTTCCTTCAATGTCTCTCAGCACTACTGAGGCCACTCAGCTCAACCCACCTCCTGTGGTGGTTCCCTTGGCTGGAGACACCAAGGCTCTGAGGGCTCTGGTGTCCATCTGCAGCAAATCTCTGCCCTGGGACCCGGGGACTGTGCTTGGACCTTGCTGCTTTCATTAGCTCCCAACTTTTACAGCACTCATCAGTCCCTTCCCCCTGCCAGATGTGCTGAGGAATACTCAGGCCTCTTTTTGGCAAACCTCAGAGCTAAGTGGATAATAAAACCCACCTCAGAAATATTCACCAGGCTGTTCTTAGCCACCTGCCTGTTGCACTCGCACAGGAAAAGAAGTTGCAGCTTAGAAAGCAGTTTGCTTCTCCACAGCAGCAGACACAGGATCCCAGAGTCCCACCATGGTGAGGGGGGAAAGGGACCTCTGGAGCTCACCCAGCCCAAGCCCTGCTCCAGCAGAGCACCCACAGCAGCTTGCCCAGGGGCACCGTCAAGCTGTGGCCTCCCCAGGTCCCAGTACAGGGCATGACCATTGCCCTACTCCATTGCAATGCCCAGGGGGGTTGGAAGCTCTCCACACCAGCACACTCCACAACCTCTCTGGGCAGCCTGCTCCAGGCCTCCAGCAGCCTCACAACAAACAACTTGCTCCTCCTCTTCACCTCCAGCCTCCTGGCCTCCACTCTCTGCCCACTGCCCCTTGGCCTGCCACTGGGCACCACTCAGCACAGCCTGGCCCCAGCCTCCTGCCCCCCAGGGGCCCTTCAGCTCTTGCTGAGCATTGCTCAGCTGCCCTCTGGGGCTGCTCTGCTGCAGCCTCTCAGCCCCAGGCCTCTCAGCCTTGGCTGCTGCCAGAGCTGCTCCAGGCCCCTCAGCAGCTTCCCAGCCTGCCCTGGACTCTCTCCAGCACTTCTCTGGCCCTCTGCACCTGGGCAGCACACAGCTGCCCCCAGGGCTCCAGAGGTGGCCTCAGCAGGGCACAGCAGAGGGGCAGAAGCTTGCAGAGCAAATGCTTCAGTGACGTCCTCAGCACAGTTTGTTGCCTGGCTCCACTGATCTCAGTGGATCTCAGTTCATGGTCTCAGCTCCACATCTCCTTCAGCATGTGCCCTGCAAACCCCCTCCCCTGCCCTTCCCCTCCACATCTTCCTCTCCTAAAGCTCTGGACCAGCCCAGCCTTTGAGCAGCAGTGAGGAGACAGACCTGCTCTGCTTTCCCAGGGACCAGAAGCTCCCTGGCTCAGCAGCTGTTATTTACTCCTCTCTCATCAGCAGATCTGACCTAATTTTGGGCTCCTCCAGCTTTTTGTCTCCAACACCTGGTTGCTGCTCCACCAGCAGATCCCAGTCCTGGTTTGATTGGGTGGGGGAGGTGTGGGGAGAGAGGCAGCTCCCGTGGAAGCTGAGCTGCTGGGAGGCTCCTGGCTGGCTGGGAGAGGGATGCAGAGCAGCCCCACAGTGCTGAGGTGTTGGGAAGCCTACCAGGAGTTTCCTTTGGTGTGTTGGGATGAATCCCTGGCAGGTCACAGCAGGTGTGTGGCACACCTGTGCCCATCCACAGGACACTCTCTGCCATAAAGTCCTCCTGAGGAAGCTGAGGAGCTGTGGTTTGGACAAGTGGATGAAGAACTGACTGAAGGACACAGCTCAGAGGACTGTGGGCAGTGGGGCAGGGTCTGGTTGGAGGCCTGCAGCTCCTGCTGTTCCCCAGGGGTCAGGGCTGGGTCCAGTCTTGTCCAGCATCTTCATCATTGACCTGGATGAAGGCTCAGAGTGGAGCCTCAGGCAGGTTGCTGCTGGCACAGAGCTGGGAGCAGTGGCTGAGAGCCCTCAGGCTGTGCTGGCATCCAGGGAGCCCTGGGCAGGCTGAGAGCTGGGGGAGAGCAACCTGCTGAAGGTGAAGCAGGGCAAGGGCAGGGTCCTGGCCCCGGGCAGGAACAACCTCCTGCAGCAGCACAGGGCAGGGGCAAGCTGCTGGCAAGCAGCTGCAAGCAGAAGCAGCTGGCAGTGCTGGGGGACAAGAAGCTGCCCAGCAGCAGCAAGGTGGCCTGGTGGGCAAGAAGGCCAAGGGGGTCCTGGGGGCATGGAGAAGAGTGTGGGCAGCAGCAGGGCAAGGGAGGTTCTCCTCCCCATGTAATCTGCCCAGGGGAGGCCAAAGCTGGAGGCCTGGAGAGCTTCCAGAGCCCCCTGGGCAGAGTGCCCCTGGGCAGCTGCTGGGGGTGCCCTGCTTCAGCAGGGGCTGGGGCTGGAGGAGCTCCAGCCCTCCACCACCCTGGGATCCTGTGGTCTGTTTGGTAGAGATCTGTGCTGTACCACAGCAGCTTTGGGCACATCTCAGCAAGCTCAGCCTGTCTCAGGAGCTGGCACCAGCCCCTAAGAATACTCCCAGACCACTTTCTCTGGCAAGCTCAGCTGCCATCAGAGCTTGGTGCCTGTTGGTGGGCCCCCAGGTCCCCTTCCCACCAGCTCACGTGGCAGGAGCTGCTGCTGCCCCCTCAGAAGCTGCCTGGGAGAAGGCAGCTGCAGACTGCTTCTGCTTTCCCATCTCCAGCAGCCTGCAGCCCTGCTCCCTGCTGGGGAGGGAGAGGCTCTGATGAGAAATGCTGGGCCCCCAGATTCATTTGTCAGGGCTGCCAGGCAGAGCTGGTGATTTATCTGCTGTCACTGGGGGCTGGGAGAGCCTTCCCCACCAGGTGAGCCATGCAGGGAGGGCAGCTCTCCGTGGACCAACCCCCTCCAGCTACCTCACCCAGAGCTGGCTCCTAGTTTGAGCCCTGAAAGTAATTAACAGCCCCAACCTGAGAGCCATGATGAGCTTCTCTCCTGCACAGTCTCTCAGGGCTGTTAGCCAAAGCTTCCTCCTCTTTTTGCCTCCTGTTCCTCCTGAGCTTCCACGCTGGTGGCTCCCTCTGGCATCTCTGATTTATTGCCTTCAGTGTGGGACTTTCACCCCCAGGGCTCAGCAGCTCCAGACTGACCTTCAGTGTCATTGGGCAAGACCCAAAGAGTTTGCTTTTTGGACCACCAGATGGATACAGAACTGGCTTGATGGCTGCACCCAAAGAGTGGCTGTCAACGGGTCCATGGCCCAGGGAGGCCAGGGACAAGCAGAGTCCCTCAGGGATCAGTCCTGGGACCAGGCTTGTTCAACACCTCTGTGGGGGCCATGGGCAGTGGCACTGAGTGCAGCCTCAGCAGGTTTGCTGCTGACACCAAGCTGTGTGGTGCAGCAGACAGCTGGAGGGAAGGGATCCATCCAGAGGGACCTGGGCAGGCTGGAGAGGTGGGCACAAGCCAACCTCAGGAGCTTCAACAGGACCAAGGGCAGGGTCCTGCAGCTGGGTGGAGGCAATGCCAGGCACACATCCAGGCTGGGCAGGGACTGGCTGGAGAGCAGCCCTGAGGAGAGAGACTTGGGGGTGCTGGGGGAGGAGAAGCTCAACAGGAGCTCTCAGGGTGCACTTGCAGCCCGGAAAGCCAATCAGAGCCTGGGCTGCAGCAGGAGAAGTGTGGCCAGCAGGGCAAGGGAGGGGATTCTGCCCCTCTGCTCAGCCCTGCTGAGACCCCACCTGGAGCACTGCCTCCAGTTCTGGAGCCCCTATTGCAAGAGGGATCTGGAGGGGCTGGAAGGTGTCCAGAGCAGGGCCAGGAGGAGGAGCAGAGGGCTGGAGCAGCTCTCCTGTGAGGACAGACTGAAGGAGTTGGGGCTGTTCAGTCTGGAGAAGAGAAGGCTCCCAGGTGACCTCCTTGTGGCCTTCCAGGATCTGCAGGGGGCTCCAGGCAGGCTGGGGAGGGACTGCTCAGGATCTCAGGGAGTGACAGGACTAGGGGGAATGGACTGAAGCTGGAGGTGGGGAGATTGAGGCTGGAGGGGAGGAGGAAGTTCTTGCCCATGAGAGTGGTGAAGCCCTGGAATGGGTTGTGCAGGGAGGTGGTTGAGGCCCCGTCCCTGGAGGGGTTTAAGCCCAGGCTGGATGAGGCTGTGGGCAGCCTGCTCTGGTGTGGGGTGTCCCTGCCCATGGCAGGGGGGTTGGAACTGGCTGAACCTTGTGGTCCCTTCCAACCCTGACTGATACTGTGATTCTATGATTCAGTGAGGTCCTGCTGGGCTCCCCTGAGGTGCTCATCCATCCTTTAGACAGGTCCTCTCCAGGGGTGGGCACCCACCTGCTCCTCTGGTAGAGCTTTCATCTGGTTTAGTAGAGCTGTCTGGTGTGGAAGCCACAGCTCCATATCTCCATCCCTGTCTGTGCTCCTCCTCTGTCTGGTGTGGAAGCCACAGCTCCATCTCTCCTTTCTCCTTCCATGCCCAGGTGATTGCCTGGTGGGTGTGGGGCAGGCTGTGGATGGAGTCTGCCTGGACCTCAGCAAGGCCTTTGACACCGTCCCCCACAGCAAACTCCTGGCCAAGCTGGCAGCCCCTGGCTTGGGCAGCAGCACTCTGAGCTGGGTGAGGAACTGGCTGGAGGCTGAGCCCAGAGAGTGGTGGTGAATGGTGCCACAGCCAGCTGGCAGCCAGGCACCAGTGGTGTGCCCCAGGGAGCAGTGCTGGGCCCCAGCCTGTTCAATGTCTTCATTGATGATCTGGAGGAGGGGATTGAGACAGTCATCAGCAAATGTGCAGCTGACACCAAGCTGGGAGCAGATGTTGGTCAGTTAGAGGCCAGAAGGGCTCTGCAGAGGGACCTTGCCAGGCTGCACAGATGGGCAGAGGCCAACAGGATGGCATTGAACAAGTCCAAGTGCCAGGGGCTGCACTTTGGCCACAGCAACCCCAGGCAGAGCTACAGGCTGGGGGCAGAGTGGCTGAGAGCAGCCAGGCAGAGAGGGACCTGGGGGTGCTGATCGACAGCTGCCTGAACAGGAGGCAGCAGTGTGCCCAGGGGGCCAAGAAGGCCAAGGGCATCCTGGCCTGCAGCAGGCAGAGTGTGGCCAGCAGGAGCAGGAAAGTCCTTGTGCCCTGTGCTCAGCACTGCTGAGGCCACCCCTGGAGTCCTGTGTCCAGTTCTGGGCTCCTCAGCTCAAGAAGGACCTTGAGAGACTTGAAGGTGTGCAGAGAAGGGCAAGGAGGCTGGGGAGGGGTCTGGAGCACAGCCCTGGGAGGAGAGGCTGAGGGAGCTGGGGTTGCTTAGCCTGCAGAAGAGGAGGCTCAGGGGAGACCTCATTGCTCTCTGCAACTCCCTGAAAGGTGGTTGTAGCCAGGAAGGGGTTGGCCTCTTCTCTCTAGCAACCAGCAGCAGAACAAGAGGACACAGTCTCAAGCTGCACCAGGGGAGGTTTAGGCTGGAGGTGAGGAGAAAGTTCTTCACCGAGAGAGTGATTGGCCATTGGGATGTGCTGCCCGGGGAGGTGGTGGAGTCACCGTCCCTGGAGGTGTTCAAGAGGGGACTGGATGTGGCACTTGGTGCCATGGTCTAGTCCTGAGGTCTGTGCTGACAGGTTGGGCTCGATGATCTTCGAGGTCTCTTCCAACCTTGGTGATACTGTGAGACTGTGATCCCTGTCCCTGTCTGTGCTTCACCTCTGTCTGATGTGGAAGCCACAGCTCTGTACTGTGCTTCACTTTCTCACCTGTGTGGCTCAAAACCAGCCCTAAGTGCCCTCAGCCCTGAGCTCTGCTGTGGTGAGACCTCACCTGTAGGGCTGTGTCCAGCTCTGCAGCCCCCAACACATGGAGCTGATGGAGAGGGTCCAGAGCAGAGCCATGAAAATGCTCAGGGGCTTGGAGCAGCTCTGCTGTGGGGACAGGCTGAGGGAGCTGTGACTGTGCAACCTGGAGTGGAGAAGGCTCCAGGCAGAGCTCAGAGCAACCTTCCAGTACCTGAAGGGCTACAAGGAGGCTGCAGAGGGACTGTTGCCAAAGGCCTGCAGGGACAGGAGCAGAGGCAGTGGTTTGGGATGAGAGCAGAGCAGGTTGAGATGGGA
Source organism: Picus viridis (assembly GCA_033816785.1). NCBI lineage: Eukaryota > Metazoa > Chordata > Aves > Piciformes > Picidae > Picus > Picus viridis. Next base: position 9,193,766 of record CM066601.1, read on the forward strand.
TGTGAGGAACCAGGAGGCTGCTGGAAGACTGCAGCAGGCTGCCCAGGGAGGTGGCTGAGGCTCCATCCCTGGAAGTATTCAAGGTCAGGCTTAACCTGGCTCTAAGCAGCCTGATCTGGTGGAGGATGTCCCTGCTGCCTGCAGGGGCTTGGGCTGGGTGAGCCTTGGAGCTCCCTTCCAGCCCGAACCTCTCCGGGATTCTACATGGGATCAACCTGGGCAAGCAGCAAAGCCAGGGGGAGAGGCTCAGGCTGTGCAGAGGGGAGACACTTTCCTCTCAGGTCAGAGGGGTTTGGGGGGTTCCCAAGCATCACACCACTGAGAAAAGGTTGACAGACAGGCCATGGAGTGCAGCAGAAACCAAACAATGTCTTGTAGAGAGCAGACAGAGATTGGAGAGGGACTCAAAGCTGCACAGCACGTGCAGGCGCTTCAACCCCACGGTGCAGAGAGCTCCAACCTTCCCCTTGTTAGCTCTGCAGAGGCTGTGCCAATGGCCTGCACAGGGCATGTCCTGCCCTCCCCGTGGTGCCTCCAGCAGCAGCAAAGCTTTTTGCAAGCCAGCCTCAGGCAGGTGTAAGGGAGGGAGCACCCTGGGGGGAGGTTAGCACATCCAGCACACAGCACTGCTTGTGCAGCCTTGCTGAGAAGGGAAGGTTTGAGGCGCTGTGGCCTTCCAGTACCTGAAATGAGCTACAAGAAAGACCTCCAAGATCATCCAGTCCAACATCACCATGGCCACAAACACCTCCTGCTGCTGTCCAGAGAAGGGCAAGGGAGGTTGTGCTGCCCTCTGCCCTTCTTGGCCACCAGCAGCAGCAAGGTGGCCTGGTGGGCAAGAAGGCCAAGGGGGTCCTGGGGGCATGGAGAAGAGTGTGGGCAGCAGCAGGGCAAGGGAGGCTGTGCTGCCCCTCTGCTGTGCCCTGCTGAGGCCACCTCTGGAGCCCTGGGGGCAGCTGTGTGCTGCCCAGGTGCAGAGGGCCAGAGAAGGGCTGGAGAGAGTCCAGGGCAGGCTGGGAAGCTGCTGAGGGGCCTGGAGCAGCTCTGGCAGCAGCCAAGGCTGAGAGGCCTGGGGCTGAGAGGCTGCAGCAGAGCAGCCCCAGAGGGCAGCTGAGCAATGCTCAGCAAGAGCTGAAGGGCCCCTGGGGGGCAAGAGGCTGGGGCCAGGCTCTGCTGAGTGGTGCCCAGTGGCAGGCCAAGGGGCAGTGGGCAGAGAGTGGAGGCCAGGAGGTTGGAGGTGAAGAGGAGGAGCAAGTTGTTTGTTGTGAGGCTGCTGGAGGCCTGGAGCAGGCTGCCCAGAGAGGTTGTGGAGTGTGCTGGTGTGGAGAGCTTCCAACCCCCCTGGGCACTATGCCCCTGGGCAAGCTGCTGGGGGGCCTGCTTTAGGAGTGGCTTTGGACTGGGTGAGCTCCAGAGGTCCCTTCCATTCTGGGACTCTGGAACTCCATCCCAGGACTCTGGGACTCCATTGCAGCTGGATGCCAGAGATCCTGCTCCCCATTATCCACACAACACCTGCCCAGAGAAGGTGCCTGGTGGCACCTGGGCAGCAGCCACCTGCACTGCACACTTGCCCAGACTCTGCGGGGGTCACAGCAGCAAGACCTCAGCCTCTCTGCTTGCCCTTTGCCTGCCTGTGTTTGGGTGCAGACCTGTGACTTCAGGGGAGTCTGCAGGGCTGATTTTCAGGTCTTTCTTCCCCTCCTCACTCCAAGGTCTCCACCAAGCCTGGGATGCCTCATTCCATCATGAATTGTGTGAGGGCTTTGCTCATTTGTTAGCGCTCCGACCGCTTTTATTAAGGCTCTGAGTGTGCCAGAGACAGGGCTGGGATCTGGGGGGCCTGGTGGGGAGGAGGGGGAGAAGGACTTGTTTTAGATCAAAGCAAAGTGATATTTTACTCTGAAAAGCACCACAAAGCACCAGGAGAGCTGTGATCAATCATGGGCCCAACGGCTCCGCAGCTGTGATGGGAATGAGCCAGAGCCAGGCAGCGAAATTCCTCCTCGGTGTCTGGCAGCTCTCAACTGCAGCTTCACAGCCCCAGAGTGGTAGGGGCTGGAAGGGACCTCCAGAGCTCATCCAGTCCAAGCCCCTGCCAGAGCAAGAGCACCCAGGGCAGGTCACACAGGAACACATCCAGGTGGGGTTTGAACATCTCCAGAGGAGACTCCACAGCCCCCTGGGCAGCCTGCTCCAGGTTCTGTCACCCCCACAGGGAAAGAATTCCTCCTCCTGTTTCCAAGGCACTTCCTCTGCCTCAGCTTCCACCACTGCCCCTTGTGCTGGCATTGGGCATCCCCCAGCAGAGCCTGGCTCCAGCCTCTGGGCATCACCCTGCACAGCTTGATCCCCAGCAGTGAGGTCACCCTCAGGCTCCTGCTCTCCAGGCTGCAGAGCCCTCAGCTGCCTCAGGCTCTCCTGGTGAGGAAGATCTTCCACTGCCTTCATCACCTTTGTGGCTTTATGCTGGACTCTCTCAATCAGTTCCCTGAGGTCCTTCTGGAGCTGAGGAGCCCAGAGCTGCACACAAGATTCCAGATGTGGCCTCAGCAGGGCAGAGCAGAGGGTCAGGAGAACCTCTCTTCACCTACTGGTCACAGCCCTTCTAATGCACCTGGCCACCAGAGCTCATTGCTGGCTCATGGTCATGGACTTCTCAGGATCTCAGGGAGTGACAGGACTAGGGGGAATGGACTGAAGCTGGAGGTGGGGAGATTGAGGCTGGAGGGGAGGAGGAAGTTCTTCCCCATGAGAGTGGTGAAGCCCTGGAATGGGTTGTGCAGGGAGGTGGTTGAGGCCCCGTCCCTGGAGGTGTTTAAGCCCAGGCTGGATGAGGCTGTGGGCAGCCTGCTCTAGTGTGGGGGTGTCCCTGCCCATGGCAGGGGGGTTGGAACTGGCTGATCCTTGTGCTCCCTTCCAACCCTGACTGATACTATGACACTATGGTCATCCTCCCATCCCCTAGGACTCCCAAGTCCCTTTCTCCTTCACTGCTCTCCAACAGCTCAGTTCCCAACCTCTCCTGGTCGCTGGGGCTGTTCTTTCCCCGGTGCCAGGCTCTCCCCTTGCCCTGGCTGGATTTCCTGCCGTTCCTCCCTGCCCAGCTCTCCAGCCTGCCTGCCTGGCAGCACGTTAGCGTTAGCGCTGCTGTGGAGAGCCCTCCCTCCTCCCAGACTCGTTCCTCACGTCCAAAGGGCCCTCCAGCAGGCTGTAAACTTTATGGCTTGATGGCACAAGCCGGAGCTGAACTGAAGCCTTTTGTCACCGCCAGCCGCGGGCTCGGCAGGGGCTCGGTGTGGGCTCGGCAGGGGCTCGGCAGGGGCTCGGCGGGGGCTCGGCTGGGGCTCGGCAGGGGCTCGGTGTGGGCTCGGCTGGGGCTCGGCTGGGGCTCGGTGGGGCTCGGCTGGGGCTCGGCAGGGGCTCGGTGTGGGCTCGGCAGGGGCTTGGTGTGGGCTCGGGCAGGGGCTCGGCAGGGGCTCGGTGTGGGCTCGGCGGGGGGCTCGGCAGGGGCTTGGTGTGGGCTCGGCAGGGGCTCGGCAGGGGCTTGGTGTGGGCTCGGCAGGGGCTCGGCAGGGGCTTGGTGTGGGCTCGGCAGGGGGCTCGGCGGGGGATCGGCGGGGGCTCGGCTGGGGCTCGGCAGGGGCTCGGTGTGGGCTCGGCAGGGGCTCGGCAGGGGCGGTGTGGGCTCGGCGGGGGCTCGGCGGGGGCTCGGCAGGGGCTCGGTGTGGGCTCGGCAGGGGCTCGGTGTGGGCTCGGCGGGGGCTCGGCTGGGGCTCGGCAGGGGCTCGGCAGGGGCTCGGTGTGGGCTCGGCAGGGGCTCGGCAGGGGCTCGGTGTGGGCTCGGCAGGGGCTCGGTGTGGGCTCGGCGGGGGCTCGGCGGGGGCTCGGCGGGGGCTCGGCAGGGGCTCGGTGTGGGCTCGGCAGGGGGCTCGGCAGGGGCTCGGTGTGGGCTCGGCAGGGGCTCGGCAGGGGCTCGGGTGGGTCGGCAGGGGCTCGGCAGGGGCTCGGTGTGGGCTCGGTGTGGGCTCGGCGGGGGCTCGGCGGGGGCTCGGCAGGGGCTCGGTGTGGGCTCGGCAGGGGCTGTGGGCGGCAGGGGCTCAGGGGCTCGGTGGGGGCTCGGCAGGGGCTCGGCAGGGGCTCGGCGGGGGCTCGGCGGGGGCTCGGCAGGGGCTCGGCAGGGGCTCGGCAGGGGCTCGGTGTGGGCTCGGCAGGGGCTCGGCGGGGGGGCCCGGCAGGGGCTCGGGTGGGGCTCGGTGTGGGCTCGGCGGGGGCTCGGCGGGGGCTCGGCGGGGGGCTCGGTGTGGGCTCGGCGGGGGCTCGGCGGGGGGCTCGGCGGGGGCTCGGCAGGGGCTCGGTTTGGGCTCGGCAGGGGCTCGGCAGGGGCTCGGCAGGGGCTCGGTGTGGGCTCGGCAGGGGCTCGGCAGGGGCTCGGCGGGGGCTCGGCAGGGGCTCGGTGTGGGCTCGGCAGGGGCTCGGCGGGGGCTCGGCAGGGGCTCGGTGTGGGCTCGGCGGGGGCTCGGCGGGGGCTCGGCAGGGGCTCGGTGTGGGCTCGGTGTGGGCTCGGCGGGGGCTCGGCGGGGGCTCGGCAGGGGCTCGGTGTGGGCTCGGTGGGGGCTCGGTGTGGGCTCGGCAGGGGGCTCGGCGGGGGCTCGGCGGGGGCTCGGCGGGGGCTCGGTGCAGGGGCTCGGCAGGGGCTCGGCGGGGGCTCGGCAGGGGCTCGGCGGGGGCTCGGTGTGGGCTCGGCAGGGGCTCGGCGGGGGCTCGGTGTGGGCTCGGCGGGGGCTCGGCAGGGGCTCGGCAGGGGCTCGGTGTGGGCTCGGCGGGGGGCTCGGCAGGGGCTCGGTGTGGGCTCGGCGGGGGCTCGGCGGGGGCTCGGCGGGGGCTCGGCGGGGGCTCGGCAGGGGCTCGGCAGGGGGGGGCTCGGCAGGGGCTCGGTGGGGGCTCGGCTCGGGGGGCTCGGCAGGGGCTTGGCGGGGGCTCGGTGTGGGCTCGGCGGGGGCTCGGCAGGGGCTCGGCGGTGTGGGGCTCGGCGGGGGCTCGGCGGGGGCTCGGCGGGGGCTCGGTGTGGGCTCGGCAGGGGCTCGGTGTGGGCTCGGCAGGGGCTTGGCGGGGGCTCGGCAGGGGCTCGGCAGGGGCTCGGCGGGGGCTCGGCAGGGGCTCGGCAGGGGGCTCGGCAGGGGCTCGGTGTGGGGCTCGGTGTGGGCTCGGCGGGGGCTCGGCAGGGGGGCTCGGTGTGGGCTCGGCGGGGGCTCGGCGGGGGCTCGGCAGGGGCTCGGTGTGGGCTCGGCAGGGGCTCGGCGGGGGCTCGGCAGGGGCTCGGTGCAGGGGCTCGGCGGGGGCTCGGCAGGGGCTTGGCGGGGGCTCGGTGTGGGCTCGGCGGGGGCTCGGCAGGGGCTCGGTGTGGGCTCGGCGGGGGCTCGGCGGGGGGCTCGGCGGGGGCTCGGCGGGGGCTCGGCAGGGGCTCGGTGGGGGCTCGGCAGGGGCTCGGTGTGGGGCTCGGCAGGGGCTCGGTGTGGGCTCGGCAGGGGCTTGGCGGGAGCTCGGCAGGGGCTCGGCAGGGGCTCGGCGGGGGCTCGGTGTGGGCTCGGTGTGGGCTCGGTGTGGGCTCGGCAGGGGCTCGGCGGGGGCTCGGTGTGGGCTCGGCAGGGGCTCGGTGTGGGCTCGGCAGGGGCTCGGTGTGGGCTCGGCAGGGGCTCGGCGGGGGCTCGGTGTGGGCTCGGTGTGGGCTCGGCAGGGGCTCGGCGGGGGCTCGGCAGGGGCTCGGCAGGGGCTCGGTGTGGGCTCGGCAGGGGCTCGGCAGGGGGCTCGGCAGGGGCTCGGCAGGGGCTCGGCAGGGGCTCGGCGGGGGCTCGGCAGGGGCTCGGCAGGGGCTTGGTGTGGGCTCGGCAGGGGCTCGGCAGGGGCTCGGCAGGGGCTCGGCAGGGGCTCGGCAGGGGCTTGGTGTGGGCTCGGCAGGGGGCTCGGCAGGGGCTCGGCAGGGGCTCGGCCGGGGCTCGGCAGGGGCTCGGCAGGGGCTCGGTGGGCTCGGCAGGGGCTCGGTGTGGGCTCGGCAGGGGCTCGGCAGGGGCTCGGTGTGGGCTCGGCGGGGGCTCGGTGTGGGCTCGGCGGGGGCTCGGCAGGGGCTCGGTGTGGGCTCGGCAGGGGCTCGGCGGGGGCTCGGCGGGGGTTCGGTGAGGGCTCGGTGTGGGCTCGGCAGGGGCTCGGCAGGGGCTCGGTGGGGCTCGGCGGTGGGGGGAAGCAAAGCAGAGAGCTGCTCGGTGTAGGAAATCTGCAGAGCTGGTGTGGAGCAAGGCTATAAGCTCTGAGTTGCTCTCCTGACTCTACTAACCCCAATGGTGGCAGGTGCAGGGCTGCAGCTCAGCAGGAGCAGGGCAGCAGCAGCACGCTGGGGCTGGGGCACTGCACTCACCCAAGGCCCTTCATGAAGCCTGGACTGACCCAGCTGGGCTGGCAGAGAGTCACAGAATCACAGAACTGCCAGGGCTGGAAGGGACCTCAAGGCTCAGCCAGCCCCAACCCCCTGCCATGGGCAGGGACACCTCACACCACAGCAGGTTGCTCACAGCCACCTCCAGCCTGGCTGCAAACACCTCCAGCCAGGAGGCTGCCACCACCTCCCTGGGCAGCCTGTGCCAGGCTCTCACCACCCTCCTGGGCAACAACTTCTTCCTCACAGCCAAGCTCAAGCTCCCCACTTCTACTTCTGCTCCATCCCCCCAGTCCTATCCCTCCCTCACACCCAGAGCAGACAGCCCAGAAGAGGAGCTCACAGGACTGGCAGGTTTTTTTCCTCCTTTTGCTTATTTTTCCCCCTTTTCTGTCTTTTAGAAAGGTGTCTTCCCCAAACCACTGGTGGGTTGCAAGTTGCCAGGGCCCATGGCTCTGCACAGCTCTGCTCAGCTCCTGCTGTTGCAAGCAGCATGGAGGGGACTTGATTTCCTCATCACTGAGGTTTCTTTTCACACCTGGCCAGCTTGGATCCATGGCTGAGGCCAAGGGGATCAGGTTCAACATGGCCAAGGGCTGGGTCCTGCCCTTGGCTCACAGCAGCCCCAGCAAGGCTCCAGGCTGGGGCAGAGGGGCTGCAAACTGCCCAGCAGGAAAGGCCCTGGGGGTGCTGGGTGCCAGCAGCTGCAGAGGAGCCAGGGGGTGCCCAGCTGGGCAAGAAGGCCACCAGCAGCCTGGCCTGGAGCGGCAGTGGTGTGGGCAGCAGCAGCAGGGCAGGGGTTGTGCCCCTGGGCTGGGCACTGCTGAGGCCACCCCTGGAGTGCTGCCTTCAGTGCTGGGCTCCTGGCTGCCAGCAGCACCTTGAGAGGCTGGAGCAGGGCCAGGGAAGGGCAAGGGAGCTGGGGAAGGGTCTGGAGAAGAGGGCTGGGGAGGAGCAGCTGAGGGAGCTGGGGGGGTTGAGGCTGGAGCAGAGGAGGCTGAGGGAGACCTCCTTGCTCTCTGCAGCTCCCTGAGAGGAGGCTGGAGCCAGGTGGGGCTTGGGCTCTGCTCCCAGGTACCAAGGGAAAGGACAAGAGGCAATGGCCTCAGGTTGCTCCAGGGGAGGTTTAGGTTGACCATGAGGAACAGTTTCTTCCCCTTGAAGGTTGTCCAGGCCTGGCCCAGGCTGCCCAGGGAGGTGGTGGAGTCCCCATCCCTGGAGGGGTTTGGAAGCCCTGGAGCTGTGGTGCTGAGGCCCTGCTTTGGTGCTGCCCTGGCGGTTCTTGAGGATCTCTTCCCACCAAAACCTTTTTGCCATTCTATGACTCTCTGTCTCCTGTCTGGAGCAGCAGTGTAGGTGCTGGAGTTACCTTCAGCATGTTGAATTCATGGAACCACAGAGTGGGCTGGGCTGGAAGGGAGCTCCACAGCTCACCCAGCCCAACCCCTGCAGGCAGCAGGGACGTCCTCCCCTGGAGCAGGCTGCCCACAGCCCTCTCCAGCCTCACCTGGCTCCAGGGATGGAACCTCAACCACCTCCCCTGGGCAACCTCCTGGTGCAGGACTTGTTCCTCACATCCAATCTCAGTCTTCCCTTCTCCAGTTTGAAGACCTTTCCCCCTGTGGTTGTGCTCAAGCTGCCAGCAGGTTTTGGGTTTCCTCCTCAGAGGAGTTTTCAGCATGGATTTTTTTCAGCACGGTCTCTGCAGCAGGACCTGCCTGGGTTAGGGAACTCCTGGAGCTTAGCAAAGCCAGAGCATGCTGCTGATTGTGGCCCAGACTGGCTGCCTTGTGTTTAAACCAGGCCTCCCTTGCTCTGGAGGCCGACCAGCTCCCAGCAAAGCAGCTTGCAGACACGAAGCTGCTGATGTGCTGAGCCCCTCAGCTCCTCTGCTGCTTTCTGCTAAGCTTTCTGACAGATGGAACCTGCAGAGCTCAGTTCCTGCAGCCCTGCTCATGAATCCTCCCCTGCTGCTCCAGCGCCTCGTGGCAGAGCTCAGGTGGTGAAGTGCTGCTGCCATGAAGCGCTCCAGAACTGGAGTGAATAGCTCCACCAGCGCCCCCAGGCCCTTTCCCACTGCGGGCAACTTCCAGCCCCTCTGCCCCTAGCCTGGAGCCTTCACAGGATCACAGATGTTGGGGGTCAGAAGGGACCTCCAAAGGTCATCCAGTCCAAGCCCCCTGCCAGAGCAGGAGCGTGGAATCCAGCACAGGGCACACAGGAACACAGCCAGACAGAATCACAGACACAATCACCAAGGCTGGAGGAGACCTCAAAGCTCATCGAGTCCAACCTGGCACCACAAACCTCATGACTAGACCATGGCACCGAGTGCCACGTCCAATCCCCTCTGGAACACCTCCAGGGCTGGGGACTCCACCACCTCCCTGGGCAGCACATTCCAGGGCTGCAAAGGCTCCAGAGCAGGAGACTCCACAACCCCTCTGGGCAGCCTGCTCCAGGGCTCTGTGGAGATGGTGAGGAGGGCCTGGCAGAGGGAGAGTTTGGTGCTTCTCCGAGCTGGCAGTGCCCCATCCTATGCAAGCAGAGGCAGGGCAGCCCTCTCCTTCCCTCTGACATAGGATTTCCCTCTCTCTTTCCACTTCTGGCTCCTTCATCCCCCGTCCCTGGTGGCTCAGCAGCTCTGTGCCCCCTTTTTTATGCATCCTGATGAAACCATCAGCAAAACCCACCTTCTTTTTCTTGTGAGGTGGCACCTGGAGACCACAAACCCGGGAGGAAGCACAGAGCAAACCTCAGCTGCCTGCAGCCTGCCTGCCTTGTTGTCCCCCTTTACCGCCGGCCGCGGCCTCGTCCCTGTTCTGTGCCCATCACAAACCGCACAGCAAACCCAGGGGCGAGGAAATGATCCTGGCTGGGCCAAAGGTGCTGCAATTAAACCCGAGGACGAGTTTGGCTTCTCACATTTCCCTTTATTCCCCATCAGGCAGCCCAGGACCACAGCAATTAAAGCTGCCCCGGGTAGGAGGCGGCTTTAATCTGGCGTGGAGAGCCGAGCAGGCTGCCGGGCTTCTGTTTTCCCACCCCCTGCCTGGCTCCTCCTGCCCTCTTGCCTTCATTAGTGCGAGGCAGGAAAGAAAATGCCAGCCTGGGTCACTCCAGCAGCTGGGTGGGGAGGGGTTGGGTTTGAAGAGCCCGAAGTAAATAGCAGTGACCCAGCAATTACTGCAGCCTTGTTTGTGGCGGGGCGGAGCGCCGGAGCCGCCAGCCTGCTCGACTGCTGCAGCGCGGGAGCCCGCTCTGGAGCAGATGAAAACCTCCTCAGCCTTTGAAGGGGGACTTGGGGCGAGTTTAAAGGTGGTTGTTCCCTCCCTGCTGCTGCTTTCATGTCTCTCTTTGACAGCGTCCTACGTAGCGGCCGTGGAGGGAAAGGGCTGCGAGGGGAAAGAATGGAATGGAATGGGATGGGGTGGGATGGGATGGGATGGGATGGGATGGAATGGGATGGAATGGAGTGGAATGGAGTGGAATAGAATAGGAATAGAATGAATTGAATTCACCAGGTTGGAAAAGACCTCAGAGCTCATCCAGTCCAACCTCTCACCCAGAACCATCTGATCAACTCAACCATGGCAACAAAGGCCTCATCCAGGCTCTTCCTAACCACCTCCAGGCACAGGGACTCCACCACCTCCCTGGGCAGCACATCCCAAGGGCCAATTCCTCTTGCTGGGAAGAACTTTCTCCTCACCTCCAGCCTCAGCCTCCCCTGGTGCAGCTTGAGACTGTGTCCTCTTGTTCTGGTGCTGGTTGCTAGAGAGAAGAGACCAACCCCCACCTGGCTGCAACCTCCTTCAGGCAGTTGCAGAGAGCAAGAAGGTCTCCCTGAGCCTCCTCTTCTGCAGGCTAAGCAACCCCAGCTCCCTCAGCCTCTCCTCACAGGGCTGTGCTCCAGACCCCTCCCCAGCCTCCTTGCCCTTCTCTGCACACCTTCAAGTCTCTCAAGGTCCTTCTTGAGCTGAGGAGCCCAGAACTGGACACAGGACTCCAGGGGTGGCCTCAGCAGTGCTGAGCACAGGGCACAAGGACTTCCCTGCTCCTGCTGGCCACACTCTGCCTGCTGCAGGCCAGGATGCCCTTGGCCTGCTTGGCCCCCTGGCCACACTGCTGCCTCCTGTTCAGCAGGTTGTGGGTGTAGAAGAAGGTTGTGGATGGAGGAGCAGGTTGTGGATGCAGGAACAGGTTGCATCTGCCTGCTGTGATTCCTTCCACTGAGGGAGCAGGAGGTGGATCTCTGGGAACACAATGAAGTGGAATTGATCTGGATTTAGCACCTTTTTAATGCTCAAATGCATGAATTATTCCTCCCTGAACCATGACTCAAATATCAGTGAATTATCAGCTTTCCTCCCTGCAGGGAACCAGGGATGGAGGAACTGCAAGGGATGGAGGCAGGGATCAGGGATGGAGCATGCAGGGATGGAGGCCCAGCCCCAGGGATCGGAAGGAGCTTTCAGGGATGGAGGAACCAGGGATGGGGCAATGGAGGCAGGGATGGAGGAACGGAAGGAGGCAGGGATGGAGGCAGGGATGGAGAACCAGGGATGGAGGAACTTGCAGGGATGGAGGCAGGGATGGAGGAACGGAAGGAGGCAGGGATGGAGGCAGGGATGGAGGCAGGGATGGAGGGATGGGAGGCAGGGATGGAGGCAGGGATGGAGGCAGGGATGGAGGATGGACGGAAGGAGGTAGGGATGGAGGCAGGGATGGAGGCAGGGATGGGGACGGAAGGAGGCAGGGAGGCAGGGATGGAGGAACGGAAGGAGGCAGGGATGGAGGCAGGGATGGAGGCAGGGAGGGATGGAGGCAGGGATGGAGGATGGAGGCAGGGATGGAGGAAGGAGGGCAGGGATGGAGGCAGGGATGGAGGCACGGAAGGAGGCAGGGATGGAGGCACAGGGATGGAGGCAGGGATGGAGGCAGGGATGGAGGCAGCCAGCAGTATCCTGGAGGTCATCTGGGAACGGTGAGGGCTGAGGCCCAGTGCCTGGACCAGGAGATGTGGGCACCACCACACGCAGCAGTGCCCATCCCCTCCTGCTCCCTGGCTATCCTCTGCAGCTCTCTGCCAGCCCTGCTTGATACCTAAGGCTGGGGATGCCCTGAAAAAGTCACTCTTGGCTCCAGAGGCTGTGGGGAGGTGGCTGAGCAGGGGACCTTGGTGTCTTCTGTGAGCTCTGTGGCTTGACACTGCAGCTTCAGCAGTGGACTGTGAGGAAAGCTCCTCCCCAGAGCCAGGGAGGCTCATGCCCAAGAGGGAATCACACAGAATCCCAGCGTGGTGGAAGGGACCTCTGGAGCTCACCCAGTCCAAGCCCCTTGCTCCAGCAGGGCCCCCCAGCAGCTTGCCCAGGGGCACAGTGCCCAGGGGGGTTGGAAGCTCTCCACACCAGCACACTCCACAACCTCTCTGGGCAGCCTGCTCCAGGCCTCCAGCAGCCTCACAACAAACAACTTGCTCCTCCTCTTCACCTCCAGCCTCCTGGCCTCCACTCTCTGCCCACTGCCCCTTGGCCTGCCACTGGGCACCACTCAGCAGAGCCTGGCCCCAGCCTCTTGCCCCCAGGGGCCCTTCAGCTCTTGCTGAGCATTGCTCAGCTGCCCTCTGGGGCTGCTCTGCTGCAGCCTCTCAGCCCCAGGCCTCTCAGCCTTGGCTGCTGCCAGAGCTGCTCCAGGCCCCTCAGGATGTTCAGAGTCTCTCCAGCCCTTCCCTGTCCCCCTTGCAGTTGGGAGCCCAGAGCTGGCTGCAGGCCTGCAGTTGCTGCTAGCACTCAAGTGCTCACAGGAGTTAATCTGAGCTCATTAATGTCATCCTGCTGGGGCCACGCTCGTTGCTTCTCCTCCCTCCTGCCTCTGGCTTTTTACCTGCCTGGGGATTATTTCTGCCTCTCTCCTCAGCCATCTTCTCACTGACAGAGCAGTGCCTCTCCGCTGGAGTTTCCTCCTCCTCTCCCTCGGGGCATTGTGTCACTGTTGTCACCCGGGTGCTCATCCCTGTCTCCTCTCATGCATGGGGCTGCAAACCAGGCTGCTGCTTTATCAGCCCTGAGCAGAGCCCGGGGATTGCTTCTGCACCTCCTCCGTGGCTGTGTGCAAGGATAAAGCACAGGGGGAGAAAGGCTTCAGCCACTTCCAGCTTGCAGAGGAGGTGCTGGGGAGGTTACAGAGGCACAGCACCGGGCAGCAGCCCCTGGGGGCACACACAGGGCTCTGCCCTCCCCTGCAGCCCCTGCCCGCAGCTGAGTTTGCCTCCTGAGCGCTGCTTGGAGGAGAGCTCAGCAGGTGCTGCTCCAGCACGGCCCAGCAGTGCTCTGGAGATGCTCTTCCCCCTCTTCACCCACGGTGGCAATTCACACACTGAAGAGATGCCAGGCCAAATTCCTGCACCAGCCAGGCCAAGCCCAGCCAGGCCAAGCCCAGCCAGGCCAAGCCCAGCCAGGCCAAACCCAGCCAGGCCAAACCCAGCCAGGCCAAACCAAGACAGACTAAACCCAGCCAGACTAAACCCAGTCAGGCCATACCCAGCCAGACTAAACCCAGCCAGGCTAAACCCAGCCAGGCTAAACCCAGCCAGGCTAAACCCAGTCAGGCCAAACCAAGACAGACTAAACCCAGCCAGACTAAACCCAGTCAGGCCAAACCAAGACAGACTAAACCCAGCCAGACTAAACCCAGTCAGGCCATACCCAGCCAGACTAAACCCAGCCAGGCGAAACCAAGCCAGATTAAACCCAGCCAGGCGAAACCAAGCCAGATTAAACCCAGCCAGGCCAAACCAAGCCAGATTAAACCCAGCCAGGCCAAACCAAGCCAGATTAAACCCAGCCAGGCCAAACCAAGCCAGATTAAACCCAGCCAGGCCAAACCCAGACAGATTAAACCCAGCCAGGCCAAACCCAGACAGATTAAACCCAGCCAGGCCAAACCCAGACAGATTAAACCCAGCCAGGCCAAACCAAGACAGATTAAACCCAGCCAGGCCAAACCCAGACAGATTAAACCCAGCCAGGCCAAACCCAGACAGATTAAACCCAGCCAGACTAAACCCAGTCAGGCCATACCCAGCCAGGCCAAACCCAGTCAGGCCATACCCAGCCAGGCCAAACCCAGCCAGGCCAAACCCAGCCAGGCCATACCCAGCCAGACTAAACCCAGCCAGGCCAAACCAAGATAGACTAAACCCAGCCAGGCCAAACCCAGCCAGGCCATACCCAGCCAGACTAAACCCAGCCAGGCCAAACCTAGCCAGGCCAAACCTAGCCAGGCCAAACCCAGCCAGGCCAAACCCAGCCAGGCCACCTCATGTGTTGTCAGAGCCACGTCAGGCTCCACCAAATGCAGGTGGAATTGGTTTCCATTCCAGAGAGTTCACAGCTTGCCCTCAGAGCTTTGCTGCTTCATTGCTGATCAGAGGGCAGCAGGAGAGTCAGAGACAGCATCTGCCATGTGCTACAGACAGACCTGAGAGCCAAGCTGAGACGTGGGCTGAGATCCTCCCCTGTGGGGCCAGGCTGGGAGAGCTGGGGCTGTGCAGCCTGGGGGAAGAAGAGAAGGCTCCAGGGAGACCTCAGAGCAGCCTTCCAGGACCTGAAGGGCTCCAGGAGAGCTGGGGAGGGACTCTGGACAAGGGCTGGGAGTGCCAGGCTGAGGAACAATGGCTTTGAGCTGGGAGAGGGGAGACTGAGAGTGGAGATGAGGGAGAAATTGTTGGCAGTGAGGCTGGGGAGACTCTGGCACAGGCTGCCCAGGAGGCTGTGGCTGCCCCCTGCCTGGGGGGGTTCAAGGCCAGGCTGGATGAGGCCCTGAGCACCCTGGGCTGGTGGGAGGTGTCCCTGCCCACGGCAGGGGGCTGGAACTGGATGAGCTTTGAGGTCCCTTCCAACCCAACCCATTCTGTGGTTCTGTGCTGGTCCCTCCCCTGTGCCTGCCCAGCACTTGGCAGCTGTCTCAAAGAGTTTGCAGCACATGCAGCAGGTGACAGGATGAGAGGCAATGGCCTCCAGCTGTGCCAGGGGAGCTTCAGGCTGCATATGAGGGAAAACTTCCTCCCAGCAAGGCTTCTCAGGCACTGGCCCAGGCTGCCCAGGCAGGTGGGGGAGTCCCCATCCCTGGAGGGGTTTAAAAGCCACAGAGCTGTGCTGAGGGTTCAGTGGCAGTGGCTCAGCAGCAGTGCCGGGGCTGTGAGCCCTGGGTGAGAGGTTGGGGCCGTGAGCCCTGGGGGAGAGGTTGGGGCCGTGAGCCCTGGGGGAGAGGTTGGGGCCGTGAGCCCTGGGGGAGAGGTTGGGGCCGTGAGCCCTGGGTGAGAGGTTGGGCTTGTGAGCCCCGGGGGAGAGGTTGGGGCCGTGAGCCCCGGGGGAGAGGTTGGGCTTGTGAGCCCCGGGGGAGAGGTTGCCCCGTGAGCCCCGGGGGAGAGGTTGGGCTTGTGAGCCCCGGGGGAGAGAGAGGTTGGGCTTGTGAGCCCCGGGGGAGAGGTTGGGCTTGGAGCCCCGGGGAGAGGTTGGGCTTGTGAGCCCGGTGAGGGGAGAGGTTGGGGCGGTGAGCCCCGGGGGAGAGGTTGGGCTTGTGAGCCCCGGGGGGAGAGGTTGGGCTTGTGAGCCCCGGGGGAGAGGTTGGGCTTGTGAGCCCCGGGGGGGAGAGGTTTGGGGAGGTTGGGCTTGTGAGCCCCGGGGGAGAGGTTGGGCTTGTGAGCCCCGGGGGAGAGGTTGGGCTTGTGAGCCCCGGGGGAGAGGTTGGGCTTGTGAGCCCCGGGGGAGAGGTTGGGGCGGTGAGCCCCGGGGGAGAGGTTGGGGCGGGGGGAGAGGGTGAGCCCCGGGGGAGAGGTTGGGGCGGTGAGCCCCGGGGGAGAGGTTGGGGCGGTGAGCCCCGGGGGAGAGGTTGGGGCGGTGAGCCCCGGGGGAGAGGTTGGGGCGGTGAGCCCCGGGGGGGAGGTTGGGCTTGTGAGCCCCGGGGGAGAGGTTGGGGCGGTGAGCCCCGGGGGAGAGGTTGGGGCCGTGAGCCCCGGGGGTGAGGTTGGGGCCGGGGGAGAGGTTGAGCCCCGGGGGAGAGGTTGGGGCCGTGAGCCCCGGGGAGAGGGGGGTGAGGTTGGGCTTGTGAGCCCCGGGGGTGAGGTTGGGCTTGTGAGCCCCGGGGGTGAGGTTGGGCTTGTGAGCCCCGGGGGAGAGGTTGGGGCCGTGAGCCCCGGGGGAGAGGTTGGGGCCGTGAGCCCCGGGGGAGAGGTTGGGGCCGTGAGCCCCGGGGGAGAGGTTGGGCTTGTGAGCCCCCGGTGAGGGGGAGAGGTTGGGGCGGTGAGCCCCGGGGGAGAGGTTGGGGCGGTGAGCCCCCGGGGGAGAGGTTGGGGCGGTGAGCCCCGGGGGAGAGGTTGGGGCGGTGAGCCCCGGGGGAGAGGTTGGGGGGTGAGGTTGGGCTTGTGAGCCCCGGGGGAGAGGTTGGGGTTGTGAGCCCCGGGGAGAGGAGGTTGGGCTTGTGAGCCCCGGGGGAGAGGTTGGGGGGAGAGGTTGGGCTTGTGAGCCCGGGGGAGAGGTTGGGCTTGTGAGGGGAGAGGTTGGACTTGATGAGCTCAGAGGCCTCCTCCAGCCTCTGGTTCTATGAGTCTAAGCTGCTGTGTGGTCTCCCTCCAGCTCGGTGCCGCACAGGAGGGATTAGCAGCTGCCAGCACTTAGCTCGTGGCAGCCAGGCTTGTGAAGACATCTGAGAAGCACCCTGGGGAGGTGGAAATCAGCTGTGCAGGGAGCAGGAGGAGTGCTGTGCACGCACAGGGCTTCAAAGCCACCTTTGCCTCTCAGATCTGAGCCAGAGCAGTGGGAGCTGTGTGCTGGTTGGGGTGTTTCTGGCCAGCTGCTCCTCTCTGCCTGCTTCCAGCACTCCTCCTCAGGACGCCCTCGAGTTTAACCTCTCCGAGCCCGGGGAGCAAAGGCAAAGCTGCCTTTGCTCAGGGAGCTGCTGTGCCCTCAGTGGTATCACAGTGAATCGTTGGTGAGCACCCCAAAGGCTGAGATGTGTCTGCAGCAGCCAGAGAAGGCTGCAGAGAGGAGCAGCTCGACATAAAACCCGGGCTGGGGCAGGGGAAGCTCAGAAAATCAGAGCTGGGTGGAGAAAATCAGAGCCCAGGCTAGAGAGGAGAAGGCTCCCAGGAGAGCTTCTGGTGGCCTTCCAGGAGCTGCAGGGGGCTGCAAGCAAGCTGGGGAGGGACTTTGGAGGGTGTGAGGGAGGGATAGGACTGGAGGGGATGGAGCAGAACTGGAAGGGGGGAGCTTGAGCTTGGCTGTGAGGAAGAAGTTGCTGCCCAGGAGGGTGGTGAGAGCCTGGCCCAGGCTGCCCAGGGAGGTGGTGGCAGCCTCCTGCCTGGAGGTGTTTGCAGCCAGGCTGGAGGTGGCTGTGAGCAACCTGCTGTGGTGTGAGGTGTCCCTGCCCATGGCAGGGGGTTGGGGCTGGCTGAGCCTTGAGCTCCCTTCCAACCCTAACAATTCTGTGGTTTCCTGCCAGTGATTCACTGTTGTGGAGCTCCAGAGAGGGAAAGGATGGGAAGTGCAGAAGTCTCCTCCCCATCACCTTAGAAATGAACTAAAAGAGGCTGGAGAAGGCTTCATCCTCTTCCCAAAGTGTCTTCTGTGCTGCAGTTCCTCAGTTCCCTTGCAGTTATCATCTGCCCTTCAGGCAGTGGAGCAGGACACGGCTCTGTGCAGGCAGGAGGGAGGCAGAGGAGGATCAGGAGGGAAGTGGCACGAAGACAATTGGCTCACAGCAGGGAGGAAGATGGACTGTGACAAGGAGAGATGGAATGAGGCTGTTGCCAGCAAAAGTCAGCGAGCCAGGATGGAGGGGGAGCCTGGGATGCAGTGAGCATGAAAAGCTCCTCATGGCTTTTGGTGTGGAAATGGCAGAAGAGCAGAGGAGGGAGGAGGCTGTGAAGGGCTACAGAGATGCTGCTGAGGGGCCTGGAGCAGCTCTGGCAGCAGCCAAGGCTGAGAGGCCTGGGGCTGAGAGGCTGCAGCAGAGCAGCCCCAGAGGGCAGCTGAGCAATGCTCAGCAAGAGCTGAAGGGCCCCTGGGGGGCAAGAGGCTGGGGCCAGGCTCTGCTGAGTGGTGCCCAGTGGCAGGCCAAGGGGCAGTGGGCAGAGAGTGGAGGCCAGGAGGTTGGAGGTGAAGAGGAGGAGCAAGTTGTTTGTTGTGAGGCTGCTGGAGGCCTGGAGCAGGCTGCCCAGAGAGGTTGTGGAGTGTGCTGGTGTGGAGAGCTTCCAACCCACCCTGGGCATTGCAATGGAGAAGGGAAAGCATCAGACTCTGTACTGGGACCTGGGGAGGCCACAGCTGGAGTACTAGGTTCAGTTTTGGGCTTCTTACTCCAAGAAGAAACTTATCCCTTCTGGAATGAGCTCAAAGAAGAGCAATGAAGCTGGGGAAGGCTCTGGAGAACAGGTCTGGTGAGGAGCAGCTGAAGGACCTGCAGAGAAAAGGAGGCTGAGGGGAGACCTTCTGGCTCTCCACCACACCCTGAGGGGAGGATGCAGCATGGTTGGGGTTGGGCTCTTCTCCCTGCTCTCAGGTGACAGAAGGAGAGGCAATGGCCTGAAATTGTGCCAGGGGAGGCTCAGATTGGAGATGAGGAACAATTTCTGTGCTGCCAGAGTGGTCAGGGACTGGCAGAGGCTGCCCAGGGGTGTGGTGGAGTCCCCATGCCTGGAGGTGTTCAAGGAACCTGTGGCCATGGCACTCAGGGCCAGGGTTTGGGGGCCCTGGTGGGGTTGGGTTGATGCTGGGAGTCAATGATCTAGGAGGATGTTTCCAACCTAAACCATCCTATGAGCCTGGGGCAAGCTGCTCTGTGTGCCCCTGCTTTAGCAGAGGGCTTGGACTGGAGGATCTCCAGAGGTCTCTTCCACCCACACCAGGCTGGTATTCTGGGATGGAAGGGAGCACACCACACAGAAGCTCTGCCAAGCCTGGCAATTCCTTTTGCCTCCTGAGCTGGGCAGTGATTTTCCACCTGTGCCTGCTCTGGAGGAGGATCCTGCTTGGTGGCCACAGGCCTCATCTCTGATGTTTGCTCAAGGTTGCTGATGGCACCAAGCTGTGTGGTGCTGAGTGCTGGAGGGAAGGATCCATCCAGAGGGACCTGGGCAGGCTGCAGAGCTGGGCCCAGGACAACCTCAGGAGGTTCAACAAACCCAAGGGCAAGGTCCTGCAGCTGGGGCAGGGCAATCCCAGGCACTGCTACAGGCTGGGCAGGGACTGGCTGGAGAGCAGCCCTGCAGAAAAGGCCTTGGGGGGGCTGGGGAGGAGAAGCTCAGCAGGAGCCAGCAGGGAGCACTTGCAGCCCAGAGAGCCAAGCAGAGCCTGGGCTGCAGCAAGAGAAGTGTGGCCAGCAGGGCCAGGGAGGGGATTCTGCCCCTCTGCTCCACTCTGCTCAGACCACAGCTGCAGCTCTGGCTCCAGCTCTGGAGCCTCTGTGCCAGGAAGGCTCTGGAGGGGCTGGAAGGTGTCCAGAGCAGGGCCAGGAGGAGGAGCAGAGGGCTGGAGCTGCTTTGCAGTGTGCCCAGGCAGCCAAGAGGGCCAATGGCATCCTGGCCTGCATCAGGCAGAGTGTGGCCAGCAGGAGCAGGGAGGTCATTCTGCCCCTGGACACTGCACTGGTTAGGCCACACCTTGAGTCCTATGTCCAGTTCTGGGCTCCTCAGTTTAGGAAGGAGGTTGAGCTGCTGGAAGGTGTGCAGAGAAGGGCAAGGAGGCTGGGGAGGGGTCTGGAGCACAGCCCTGTGAGAAGAGGCTGAGGGAGCTGGGGTTGCTTAGCCTGGAGGAGAGGAGACTCAGGGGTGACCTTCTTGCTCTCTACAACTACCTGAAGGGAGGTTGTAGCCAGGTGGGGGTTGGGCTTTTCTCTCTAGCACCCAACACCAGAACAAGAGGCCACAGTCTCAAGCTGTGCCAGGGGAGGTTGAGGCTGGATGTTAGGAAGAAGTTCTATACAGAGAGAGTGATTGCCCATTGGGATGTGCTGCCCAGGGAGGTGGTGGGGTCACCATCATTGGATGAGTTCAGGAGGAGACTTGCTGGGGTGCTTGGTGCCATGGGTTAGTTGTTTGGGTGGGTTGGATTGGTTGATGGGTTGGACGCAATGATCTTGAAGGTCTCTTTCAACCTGGTGTATTGTATTGTATTGTATTGTATTGTATTGTATTGCTCTGGAGACAGCCTGAGAGAGTTGGGCTTGTGCAGGCTGCAGAGGAGAAGGCTCCCAGGAGACCTTCTGGTGGCCTTCCAGGATCTGCAGGGGGCTGCAAGCAAGCTGGGGAGGGACTTTGGAGGGTGTGAGGGAGGGATAGGACTGGGGGGGATGGAGCAGAAGTAGAAGTGGGGAGCTTGAGCTTGGCTGTGAGGAAGAAGTTGTTGCCCAGGAGGGTGGTGAGAGCCTGGCCCAGGCTGCCCAGGGAGGTGGTGGCAGCCTCCTGCCTGGAGGTGTTTGCAGCCAGGCTGGAGGTGGCTGTGAGCAACCTGCTGTGGTGTGAGGTGTCCCTGCCCGTGGCAGGGGGTTGGGACTGGCTGAGCCTTGAGCTCCCTTCCAGCCCAAGCCACTGAGTGCTTCTCTGCTCACCTGCTCCTGCTGGCTGACGCTGCCACCGCTGATGAGCTCTGCCAGCCCGGGCAGGCCGGCGGCTGGGCGCGCTCAGCTGCGCGAGCAAATGAATCCTCTCGCCGCTCAGTCGGGGCCCCGGCTGCAGGCTACAGCTTTATTGACTCACCACTAATTTTCCTGTCAGGGTAATTCTCCCAATCAAGATTTAAAACAAACTGGGAGGGCACTGAAGTGCTGGCAATTCACAGCCTAATGCTTTCTGATTTGATTAAGATACCTCCGAGCGTGAGGCTTGGTTGTAGCGGGGAGTGGATCAAGGGGAGGGGGAAGGGAGGGAGGGAGGCAGGGGGTTGGGGATTGTGCTTGGATAAAGCTTAGGATCTTTTGTTTTTCCCCTTGGATCAAGCTTAGGAGTCTTTTTCTCCCCTGATATCAAATTTGGGGTCCCTTTCTCCACTTGTGCCAGGCTCAGGGCCTTGGTTTCCCCTCTTGGCTCAAGCTCAGGGTCTTGGTTTCCCCTCTCGGCTCAAGCTCAGGGTCTTGGTTTCCCTCTTGGCTCAAGCTCAGGGTCTTGGTTTCCCCTCTTGGCTCAAGCTCAGGGTCTTGGTTTCCCCTCTTGGCTCAAGCTCAGGGTCTTGGTTTCCCCTCTTGGCTCAAGCTCAGGGTCTTGGTTTCCCCTCTTGGCTCAAGCTCAGGGTCTTGGTTTCCCCTCTTGGCACAAGCTCAGGGTCTTGGTTTCCCCTCTTGGCCCAGGCTCGGGCTCTTGGTTTCCCCTCTTGGCCCAGGCTCGGGCTCTTGGTTTCCCCTCTTGGCCCAGGCTCGGGCTCTTGGTTTCCCCTCTTGGCCCAGGCTCGGGCTCTTGGTTTCCCCTCTTGGCCCAGGCTCGGGCTCTTGGTTTCCCCTCTTGGCCCAGGCTCGGGCTCTTGGTTTCCCCTCTTGGCCCAGGCTCGGGCTCTTGGTTTCCCCTCTTGGCCCAGGCTCGGGCTCTTGGTTTCCCCTCTTGGCCCAGGCTCGGGCTCTTGGTTTCCCCTCTTGGCCCAGGCTCGGGCTCTTGGTTTCCCCTCTTGGCCCAGGCTCGGGCTCTTGGTTTCCCCTCTTGGCCCAGGCTCGGGCTCTTGGTTTCCCCTCTTGGCCCAGGCTCGGGCTCTTGGTTTCCCCTCTTGGCCCAGGCTCGGGCTCTTGGTTTCCCCTCTTGGCCCAGGCTCGGGCCTTGGTTTCCCCTCTTGGCCCAGGCTCGGGCTCTTGGTTTCCCCTCTTGGCCCAGGCTCGGGCTCTTGGTTTCCCCTCTTGGCCCAGGCTCGGGCTCTTGGTTTCCCCTCTTGGCCCAGGCTCGGGCTCTTGGTTTCCCCTCTTGGCCCAGGCTCGGGCTCTTGGTTTCCCCTCTTGGCCCAGGCTCGGGCTCTTGGTTTCCCCCTCTTGGCCCAGGCTCGGGCTCTTGGTTTCCCCTCTTGGCCCAGGCTCCGGATCTTTTTCCCTCTTGGATTAAAGTTAGGATCTTTTTTCCCCTCTTGCATCAAGCTCAGGATGTTTTTTCTCCCTTTTATCAAGCTCAGGATCTTTCTTTCTCCCTTTTATCAAGCTCAGGATCTTTCTTTCTCCCTTTTATCAAGCTCAGGATCTTTCTTCCCTCTTGGATTAAGCTCCAGCTCCTTTTTTTCCCCCTCTTGTACCAAGCCCAGGATCTCCTTTCCCCTCCTGCACGCAGCTTGCCTCTCGCAGCTCCTTCGGGGGCTGAGGCTGTGTGCGGAGAGCCAACTCCTCTCTGCCACGCCGGCTCCTCCCGCTCTGCGTCTGCTCGCAGGGGAAACTCCCTGAAGAGGAGAAAATATCCAGAAGCCACAAGAGGAGGGAGGAAAAACTCAGGCCAGAAGGGAGAGGAAACGGCAGACTGCCCCTGCAGGAGGCTGCTGCCGGCAATTTGCCTCAATTTCTGGCCGGGAAATGCCAGCCCCGTTCATTTTCTAAGTGCTGCCTTGGCGGCTGACCCGTGTGTTTTGCAAGCTGATGGGGTCACCACCTCCCTCCTCTCAACCTGTTGAACCTAGAGAGCTGCCCCAGCTGCTATTTAGCTGCAGGATGATTTTAAAAGCTCCAGGTAGCTCTTACTAATAAAGGCAGCATGCTCCTGGCAGGCTTACACTTGGGGGAGGGGAGGGGGGATGGGGGAGGGAGGAAGGAGGATTGCTTTTCCCCCCCTCCCTTTTCCTCTCCTTTGCAAATGGAAAGCTCCAGCTGGCTCCTACCTGACCAAGAGAGGCTTTTTCCTGTCTGTCTCTGTCCCTCAAAGCTCAGCAGAGCTCTGCCTTCAGCAGCTGTGGGCCCTTGGTTGGGTTTTTGACCCTTCCAACTCAAGCCACTCCATGAGTCTGACTCGATGAGTCCATGATGCAGTGACTGTGATTCCATGACTCTATGGTTCAGTGATTCTGTGACTCCCTGATTCTATGCTTCTATGGTTCCATGCTCCATAATTCTATGACTTTATGATTCCCTGAATCTATGACTCCATGATTCCCTGCCTCTATCATTCCATGATTCCAGGACCCTATGATTCCATGACTCTGTAATTCCATGACTCCAGGACCCTATGATACTATGATTCTATGACTCCATGACTCCGTAATTCCATGATTCGATGACTCCAGGACCCTATGACTCCATGATACCATGATTCCATGACTCCATGATTTCCTAATCCCAGGACCCTATGATACCATTGTACCATGATTCCCTGACTCCATGATTCCCTGATTCCAGAACCCTATGATACTATGATACCATGATTCCCTGACTCTGAGAGTGATTCCCTGACTCCACGATTCCCTGACTCCATGATTCCAGGACCCTATGATACCATGATTCCCTGACTCCATGATTCCCTGATTCCAGGACCCTATGATACTATGATACCATGATTCCCTGACTCTGAGTGAGTGATTCCCTGACTCCATGATTCCCTGATTCCAGGACCCTATGATACTATGATACCATGATTCCCTGACTCTGAGATTGATTCCCTGACTCCACGATTCCCTGACTCCATGATTCCATGATTCCAGGACCCTATGATACCATGATTCCCTGACTCCATGATTCCCTGATTCCAGGACCCTATGATACCATGATTCCCTGACTCCATGATTCCATGACTCCATGATTCCATGACTCCAGAACCCTATGATACTATGATTCCATGACTCCATGATTCCATGACTCCAGGACCCTATGATACTATGATTCCCTGACTCCATGATTCCCTGACTCCATGATTCTCTGACTCCATGATTCCCTGACTCCATGATTCCCTGACTCCAGGACCCTATGATACTATGATACCATGATTCCCTGACTCTGAGATTGATTCCCTGACTCCATGATTCTCTGACTCCATGATTCCCTGACTCCATGATTCCATGACTCCAGGACCCTATGATCCTATGATACCATGATTCCCTGACTCTGAGATTGATTCCCTGACTCCATGATTCCCTGACTCCATGATTCCCTGACTCCATGATTCCCTGATTCCAGGACCCTATGATCCTATGATACCATGATTCCCTGACTCTGAGATTGATTCCCTGACTCCATGATTCCCTGACTCCATGATTCCCTGACTCCATGATTCCCTGATTCCAGGACCCCATGATTCCCTGACTCTGAGATTGATTCCCTGACTCTGAGATTGATTCCCTGACTCCATGATTCCCTGACTCCATGATTCCCTGATTCCAGGACCCTATGATCCTATGATACCATGATTCCCTGACTCTGAGATTGATTCCCTGACTCCATGATTCCCTGACTCCATGATTCCCTCACTCCATGATTCCCTGATTCCAGGACCCTATGATCCTATGATACCATGATTCCCTGACTCTGAGATTGATTCCCTGACTCCATGATTCCCTGATTCCAGGACTCTATGATACTATGATACCATGATTCCCTGACTCCATGATTCCCTGACTCCATGATTCCCTGATTCTATGATTCCAGGATTCCATGATGCTGTGACTCCATAATTCAAATTTAGGCTCTTTCTTCCCTCTTGGACCCAGCTTAGGGTCATTGTTCTCCTCTCGTATCAAGTTCTGGGGTCCTTCTTTCCTCTTGGGTCAAGCTGAGGATCCTTTTCATTCTCTTGGATCAAGCTTAGGATCTTTTTTCCTTCTTGTGTCAAGCTCAGTGTCTTTTTCCCCCCTCTTATATCCAATTTAGGCTCCTTTTTCCCTCTTGTACCAAGCTAGGGTCATTTATCTCCTCTGACATCAAGTCTGGAGTCCTTTTTCCTCTTCTATCAAGCTTAGGGTCTTGTTTTCATCTTGGATCAAGCTTAGGAGCTTTTTTCCCCCTCTTGTATCAAGCTTAGGATCATTTTTGTCCTCTTCTATCAAGTTTTGGGTCCTTTTCCCCTCTTGTTTGGGCTCTTTTCTTCCCCTCTCCCAGCAAGCTCAGAGTGTTTCTTCCCCTCTCCCAGCAAGCTCAGAGTCTTTCTTCCCCTCTCCCAGCAAGCTCAGAGTCTTTCTTCCCCTCTCAAATCAAGTTTAGGATTATTTTGTTTCCTCTTGTACCAGGCTCAGGCTCTTTTTTTTTTGCCCCCCCCTTCCCCCCATCAGAAATCCCTTTGGTAGTTGGGTTTTTTTCCCCCTTTCTCCTTTAATCTCTCTATTAAAAAGAAAGGGGGGACAAGAAAAGGGAAAACTTTTGGCAGGGCAGATTGCCTCAGAAAGCATCGGGAGTGAAATCGGCTTCCCCCTGGGGGATCCTTCTCCACTTTGATTTAATTTGCTGTTTCCCATTAAATGAATGCCAATAGTTGTGCAGGTTCCAGGGGGAAACAGGCTTCATGAGCTCTCAGGGTGCACTTGCAGCCCGGAAAGCCAATCAGAGCCTGGGCTGCAGCAGGAGAAGTGTGGCCAGCAGGGCAAGGGAGGGGATTCTGCCCCTCTGCTCAGCCCTGCTGAGACCCCACCTGGAGCACTGCCTCCAGTTCTGCAGCCCCTATTGCAAGAGGGATCTGGAGGGGCTGGAAGGTGTCCAGAGCAGGGCCAGGAGGAGGAGCAGAGGGCTGGAGCAGCTCTCCTGTGAGCACAGACTGAAGGAGTTGGGGCTGTTCAGGCTGGAGAAGAGAAGGCTCCCAGGTGACCTCCTTGTGGCCTTCCAGGATCCGCAGGGGGCTCCAGGCAGGCTGGGGAGGGACTGCTCAGGATCTCAGGGAGTGACAGGACTAGGGGGAATGGACTGAAGCTGGAGGTGGGGAGATTGAGGCTGGAGGGGAGGAGGAAGTTCTTCCCCATGAGAGTGGTGAAGCCCTGGAATGGGTTGTGCAGGGAGGTGGTTGAGGCCCCGTCCCTGGAGGTGTTTAAGCCCAGGCTGGATGAGGCTGTGGGCAGCCTGATCTGGTGTGGGGTGTCCCTGCCCATGGCAGGGGGGTTGGAACTGGCTGATCCTTGTGCTCCCTTCCAACCCTGACTGATACTATGGTGCTATACTATGATACCCTTCCCATCCAAGCCCTGCAGAGCCAGAGCCCTGCAGCAGCAGCTTCCCAAGGCCTGGGTGGGCCCCATGGGGTTCCTTGATCACCAGCTCCTGGCGCTTCCGAAGCGAGTGGTTCATTTTCCACGGCTCCTCTCCTCCGGCTTTTATGATCCAGAGTCATCAAGGAGCTCTCACCAAGCTCTGCAGTAGATTAGGGGAAGGTAATTGAGGGAAGTGTTTGCATCCAGAAAGCTCTGTGAGCACTTTGCTGTCTGCTGGCCTGTGCAGGAGCCAATTACTCTTGACAGGGGAGCAAAGCATCGTGGTGATCTCACGAGGGGCTTGGGAAGAGAACATAAAGCCGGGTTCATTTTGCACTCAAGTGGTAATATTGCCTCTCCCAGGTGCTGAGATGCTGTGGATAAAGCAGCAGTGTTTGTTTCTCTGCTGTGGCACAGGTAGGAAAGGTCTCTCCTGGGCTCCTGCCTTTGGTTTTTGTGGTTTTCCCCTTCCCAATCACTTTTCTTTTCGCTGGGAGGAACCTCAGCCCCAGCCAGACTGCAGCAACAGAAATGTCCTCTGCAGAGCCCTGAGCTCAGCCTGCTGAGCAGGGAGACAGTCACTGGAACAGGGCTCTGAGCTCAGCCTGCTGAGCAGGGAGACAGTCACTGGAACAGGGCTCTGAGCTCAGCCTGCTGAGCAGGGAGACAGTCACTGGAACAGAGCTCTGAGCTCAGCCTGCTGAGCAGGGAGACAGTCACTGGAACAGGGCTCTGAGCTCAGCCTGCTGAGCAGGGAGACAACCACTGGAACAGGGCTCTGAGCTCAGCCTGCTGAGCAGGGAGACAGTCACTGGAACAGGGCTCTGAGCTCAGCCTGCTGAGCAGGGAGACAGTCACTGGAACAGAGCTCTGAGCTCAGCCTGCTGAGCAGGGAGACAGTCACTGGAACAGGGCTCTGAGCTCAGCCTGCTGAGCAGGGAGAGTCACTGGAACAGAGCTCTGAGCTCAGCCTGCTGAGCAGGGAGACAGTCACTGGAACAGGGCTCTGAGCTCAGCCTGCTGAGCAGGGAGACAGTCACTGGAACAGGGCTCTGAGCTCAGCCTGCTGAGCAGGGAGACAGTCACTGGAACAGGGCTCTGAGCTCAGCCTGCTGAGCAGGGAGACAGTCACTGGAACAGAGCTCTGAGCTCAGCCTGCTGAGCAGGGAGACAGTCACTGGAACAGGGCTCTGAGCTCAGCCTGCTGAGCAGGGAGACAGTCACTGGAACAGGGCTCTGAGCTCAGCCTGCTGAGCAGGGAGACAGTCACTGGAACAGGGCTCTGAGCTCAGCCTGCTGAGCAGGGAGACAGTCACTGGAACAGGGCTCTGAGCTCAGCCTGCTGAGCAGGGAGACAGTCACTGGAACAGGGCTCTGAGCTCAGCCTGCTGAGCAGGGAGACAGTCACTGGAACAGGGCTCTGAGCTCAGCCTGCTGAGCAGGGAGACAGTCACTGGAACAGGGCTCTGAGCTCAGCCTGCTGAGCAGGGAGACAGTCACTGGAACAGAGCTCTGAGCTCAGCCTGCTGAGCAGGGAGACAGTCACTGGAACAGGGCTCTGAGCTCAGCCTGCTGAGCAGGGAGACAGTCACTGGAACAGAGCTCTGAGCTCAGCCTGCTGAGCAGGGAGACAGTCACTGGAACAGGGCTCTGAGCTCAGCCTGCTGAGCAGGGAGACAGTCACTGGAACAGAGCTCTGAGCTCAGCCTGCTGAGCAGGGGGACAGTCACTGGAACAGGGCTCTGAGCTCAGCTCTGAGCAGGGAGACAGTCACTGGAACAGGGCTCTGAGCTCAGCCTGCTGAGCAGGGAGACAGTCACTGGAACAGGAGCTCTGAGCTCAGCCTGCTGAGCAGGGAGACAGTCACTGGAACAGGGCTCTGAGCTCAGCCTGCTGAGCAGGGAGACAGTCACTGGAACAGGGCTCTGAGCTCAGCCTGCTGAGCAGAGGAGACAGTCACTGGAACAGGGCTCTGAGCTCAGCCTGCTGAGCAGGGAGACAGTCACTGGAACAGGGCTCTGAGCTCAGCCTGCTGAGCAGGGAGACAGTCACTGGAACAGAGCTCTGAGCTCAGCCTGCTGAGCAGAGGAGACAGTCACTGGAACAGGGCTCTGAGCTCAGCCTGCTGAGCAGGGAGACAGTCACTGGAACAGGGCTCTGAGCTCAGCCTGCTGAGCAGGAGACAGTCACTGGAACAGAGCTCTGAGCTCAGCCTGCTGAGCAGGGAGACAGTCACTGGAACAGGGCTCTGAGCTCAGCCTGCTGAGCAGGGAGACAGTCACTGGAACAGAGCTCTGAGCTCAGCCTGCTGAGCAGGGGACAGTCACTGGAACAGGGCTCTGAGCTCAGCCTGCTGAGCAGGGAGACAGTCACTGGAACAGGGCTCTGAGCTCAGCCTGCTGAGCAGAGGGACAGTCACTGGAACAGGGCTCTGAGCTCAGCCTGCTGAGCAGGGAGACAACCACTGGAACAGAGCTCTGAGCTCAGCCTGCTGAGCAGGAGACAGTCACTGGAACAGGGCTCTGAGCTCAGCCTGCTGAGCAGGGAGACAGTCACTGGAACAGGGCTCTGAGCTCAGCCTGCTGAGCAGAGGGACAGTCACTGGAACAGAGCTCTGAGCTCAGCCTGCTGAGCAGAGGGACAGTCACTGGAACAGGGCTCTGAGCTCAGCCTGCTGAGCAGAGGGACAGTCACTGGAACAGGGCTCTGAGCTCAGCCTGCTGAGCAGGGAGACAACCACTGGAACAGGGCTCTGAGCTCAGCCTGCTGAGCAGGGAGACAGTCACTGGAACAGGGCTCTGAGCTCAGCCTGCTGAGCAGGGAGACAGTCACTGGAACAGGGCTCTGAGCTCAGCCTGCTGAGCAGGGAGACAGTCACTGGAACAGGGCTCTGAGCTCAGCCTGCTGAGCAGGGAGACAGTCACTGGAACAGAGCTCTGAGCTCAGCCTGCTGAGCAGGGAGACAGTCACTGGAACAGGGCTCTGAGCTCAGCCTGCTGAGCAGGGAGACAGTCACTGGAACAGAGCTCTGAGCTCAGCCTGCTGAGCAGAGGGACAGTCACTGGAACAGGGCTCTGAGCTCAGCCTGCTGAGCAGGGAGACAGTCACTGGAACAGAGCTCTGAGCTCAGCCTGCTGAGCAGGGGAGACAGTCACTGGAACAGAGCTCTGAGCTCAGCCTGCTGAGCAGGGAGACAGTCACTGGAACAGGGCTCTGAGCTCAGCCTGCTGAGCAGGGAGACAGTCACTGGAACAGGGCTCTGAGCTCAGCCTGCTGAGCAGGGAGACAGTCACTGGAACAGGGCTCTGAGCTCAGCCTGCTGAGCAGGGAGACAGTCACTGGAACAGAGCTCTGAGCTCAGCCTGCTGAGCAGAGGGACAGTCACTGGAACAGGGCTCTGAGCTCAGCCTGCTGAGCAGGGAGACAACCACTGGAACAGAGCTCTGAGCTCAGCCTGCTGAGCAGAGGGACAGTCACTGGAACAGGGCTCTGAGCTCAGCCTGCTGAGCAGGGAGACAGTCACTGGAACAGGGCTCTGAGCTCAGCCTGCTGAGCAGGGAGACAGTCACTGGAACAGGGCTCTGAGCTCAGCCTGCTGAGCAGGGAGACAGTCACTGGAACAGGGCTCTGAGCTCAGCCTGCTGAGCAGGGAGACAGTCACTGGAACAGGGCTCTGAGCTCAGCCTGCTGAGCAGAGGGACAGTCACTGGAACAGGGCTCTGAGCTCAGCCTGCTGAGCAGGGAGACAGTCACTGGAACAGAGCTCTGAGCTCAGCCTGCTGAGCAGGGAGACAGTCACTGGAACAGAGCTCTGAGCTCAGCCTGCTGAGCAGAGGGACAGTCACTGGAACAGGGCTCTGAGCTCAGCCTGCTGAGCAGAGGGACAGTCACTGGAACAGGGCTCTGAGCTCAGCCTGCTGAGCAGAGGGACAGTCACTGGAACAGGGCTCTGAGCTCAGCCTGCTGAGCAGGGAGACAGTCACTGGAACAGGGCTCTGAGCTCAGCCTGCTGAGCAGGGAGACAGTCACTGGAACAGAGCTCTGAGCTCAGCCTGCTGAGCAGGGAGACAGTCACTGGAACAGGGCTGCTGAGCTCAGCCTGCTGAGCTGAGCAGGGAGACAGTCACTGGAACAGGGCTCTGAGCTCAGCCTGCTGAGCAGGGAGACAGTCACTGGAACAGGGCTCTGAGCTCAGCCTGCTGAGCAGGGAGACAGTCACTGGAACAGGGCTCTGAGCTCAGCCTGCTGAGCAGAGGGACAGTCACTGGAACAGGGCTCTGAGCTCAGCCTGCTGAGCAGGGAGACAACCACTGGAACAGGGCTCTGAGCTCAGCCTGCTGAGCAGGGAGACAGTCACTGGAACAGGGCTCTGAGCTCAGCCTGCTGAGCAGGGAGACAGTCACTGGAACAGGGCTCTGAGCTCAGCCTGCTGAGCAGAGGGACAGTCACTGGAACAGGGCTCTGAGCTCAGCCTGCTGAGCAGGGAGACAACCACTGGAACAGGGCTCTGAGCTCAGCCTGCTGAGCAGAGGGACAGTCACTGGAACAGGGTCACTGGAACAGGGCTCTGAGCTCAGCCTGCTGAGCAGAGGGACAGTCACTGGAACAGAGCTCTGAGCTCAGCCTGCTGAGACAATCAGGGGACAGCCACTGGAACAGGGCTCTGA
Source organism: Picus viridis (assembly GCA_033816785.1). NCBI lineage: Eukaryota > Metazoa > Chordata > Aves > Piciformes > Picidae > Picus > Picus viridis. The sequence goes on from CM066601.1 coordinate 9,223,978, forward strand.
GCTCAGCCTGCTGAGCAGGCTGGACAGGGGGCTCTGAGCTCAGCCTGCTGAGCAGAGGGACAGTCACTGGAACAGGGCTCTGAGAGACAGTCCTGCTGAGCAGCAGGAGACAGTCACTGGAACAGGGCTCTGAGCTCAGCCTGCTGAGCAGAGGGGTCACTGGACTCTGAGCTCAGCCTGCTGGAACAGGGCTCTGAGCTCAGCCTGCTGAGCAGAGGGGAGGTCACTGGAACAGGGCTCTGAGCTCAGCCTGCTGAGCAGAGGGAAGTCACTGGAACAGGGCTCTGAGCTCAGCCTGCTGAGCAGGGAGACAACCACTGGAACAGGGCTCTGAGCTCATCCAGCCCAACACCAACCCAACCCCACCAGGGCCACCAAACCCTGGCCCCAAGTGCCATGGCCACTGGTTCCTTGAACACCTCCAGGCATGGGGACTGCACCACCTCCCTGGGCAGCCTCTGCCAGTCCCTGACCACTCTGGCAGCACAGAAATTCTTCCTCACCTCCAACCTAAGCCTCCCCTGGCACAATTCCAGGTCATTTCCTCTCCTTCTAGCACCTGATACTGCTCCTGCTTGACCAATCTGATCTCCTGTGACCAGTGACCTGCAAAGACTGGAGGGGGAGGAGGAAGTTCTTCACCATGAGAGTGGTGAAGCCCTGGAATGGGTTTTGCAGGGAGGTGGTTGAGGCCCCGTCCCTGGAGGTGTTTAAGCCCAGGCTGGATGAGGCTGTGGGCAGCCTGCTCTAGTGTGGGGTGTCCCTGCCCATGGCAGGGGGTTGGAACTGGCTGATCCTTGTGCTCCCTTCCAACCCTGACTGATACTAAAGTGCAACCAAGCTGGGGAAGGGTCTGGAGAACAGGAGCAGCTGAGGGAGCTGAGGGGGTTGAGGCTGGAGCAGAGGAGGCTGAGGGAGACCTCCTTGCTCTCTGCAGCTCCCTGCAAGGAGGCTGGAGCCAGGTGGGGCTTGTCCCAAGGTGCAAGGGACAGGACAAGAGGCAATGGCCTCAGGTTGCCCCAGGGGAGGTTCAGGTTGGCCATGAGGAACAGTTTCTTCCCCTTGAAGCTTGTCCAGGCCCAGGCTGCCCAGGGCAGGGCTGCAGTGCCCATCCCTGGAGGGGTTTCAGAGCCCTGGTGATGTGGTGCTGAGGGCCCTGGTGTGGTGGTGCCCTGGCAGTGCTGGGCAAGGGTTGGGCTCCATGACCTCAGAGCTCTCTTCCAAGCAAACCAATTGCAGTTCTCTCTGCACAGCTCTGGAAGGCCTCACTGATGCTTGCAGCTTTTGTCCTGGTTTCTCCTCCTTGCCAACCTTTTCCCTGGCACTCAGAGGCTGCACAGGGCCTGTGTCCTCCTGGGCCCTGTTTGCAGGGTCAAGGCTTAGGAAGGGCTGTCGAGAGGTCTCTGTTCCCCAGTGCTCACCCTGGAAGCAGCTGTGCCCAGCCCCTGCTCTGCTGCACAGTAAACTGCTGGCTAAGTTGTCAGCTCGTGGCTTGGGCAGCAGCACTCTGAGCTGGGTGAGGAACTGGCTGGAGGCTGAGCCCAGAGAGTGGTGGTGAATGGTGCCACAGCCAGCTGGCAGCCAGGCACCAGTGCTGGGCCCCAGGGAGCAGTGCTGGGCCCCAGCCTGATCAATATCTTCATTGATGATCTGGAGGAGGGGATCGAGACAGTCATCAGCAAATGTGCAGCTGACACCAAGCTGGGGGCAGATGTTGGTCAGTTAGAGGCCAGAAGGGCTCTGCAGAGGGACCTTGCCAGGCTGCACAGATGGGCAGAGGCCAACAGGATGGCATTGAACAAGTCCAAGTGCCAGGGGCTGCACTTTGGCCACAGCAACCCCAGGCAGAGCTACAGGCTGGGGGCAGAGTGGCTGAGAGCAGCCAAACAGAGAGGGACCTGGGGGTGCTGGTTGACACCTGCCTAAACATGAGCCAGCAGTGTGCCCAGGTGGCCAAGAGGGCCAATAGCATCCTGGCCTGTATTAGGAATGGTGTGGCCAGCAGGAGCAGGGAGGTCATTGTGGCCCTGTACTCTGCATTGGTTAGGCCACCCCTTGAGTCCTGTGTCCAGTTCTGGGCTCCTCAGGTCAAGAAGGACATTGAGAGACTTGAAGGTGTCCAGAGAAGGGCAAGGAGGCTGGGGAGGGGTCTGGAGCACAGCCCTGGGAGGAGAGGCTGAGGGAGCTGGGGTTGCTTAGTCTGGAGAAGAGGAGGCTCAGGGGAGACCTCATTGCCCTCTACATCTACCTGAAAGGTGGTTGTAGACAGGAAGGAGTTGGCCTCTTCTCTCTAGCAACCAGCACCAGAACAAGAGGACACAGTCTCAAGCTGTGCCAGGGGAGGTTTAGACTCGAGGTGAGGAAGAAGTTCTTCACTGAGCGAGTCATTCGCCGTTGGGATGTGCTGCCCGGGGAGGTGGTGGAGTCGCCGTCCCTGGGGGTGTTCAAGGGGAGATTGGACGTGGCCCTTGGTGCCATGGTCTGGTTGTGAGGTCTGTTGGGACAGGTTGGACTTGATGATCCTTGGGGTCTCTTCCAACCTTGGTTATACTGTGATACTGTGCATGCTGGAAATGACAGATGCTGGAGGTCCAGAAGGGCAGGGGGCTGCAGGAAGCTGCCCTGCTTCAGCCAACCCCCACCCTGCTTCAGCCAACCCCCACCCTGCTTCAGCCAACCCCCACCCTGCTTCAGCCAACCCCCACCCTGCTTCAGCCAACCCCCACCCTGCTTCAGCCAACCCCCACCCTGCAACCGCCTCCTGTGCTCTTGCTCCTCTTCACAAGGTTCCTCAGGACACTTTTTGAGGGCTGGAAGCCCTCTGCTGGGAGCCAGGCTGAGAGAGTTGGCCTTGGGCAGCCTGCAGAGGGGAAGGCTCCAGGGACACCAAGAATGTTGTTATCAGACTGTGCTGAAGGTGTTGAAATTGCAGCACAACTGAAGACACAACCTGGAGCTCAGCTCTGCAGACCCAGGCAGGCTTAGGGTGCAGCTTGCATGGTCCCACTGCTGTCAGAGAGGAGCCTGGGACCTGGTGGTAACTGCTGGGTACTGAGGATTGATGTTCTGCTTGGGGCTCTCCATCACCTGTGTGCAGCTCTGGAGCCCTCAGCACAGCACAGCCAGGGAGCTGGGGGAGCAGGGCCAGAGGAGGCCACAGCAGGGCTGGCAGGGCTGGAAGCCCTCTGCTGGGAGCCAGGCTGAGAGACTTGGCCTTGGGCAGCCTGCAGAGGAGAAGGCTCCAGGGACACCTTCTGGTGGCCTCCCAGGCCCTGCAGCAAGCTGGGGACAGAGGCCGGAGCAGGGCCTGTTGGGCCAGGCCAAAGGGGGATGGTTTGGAAGGCAAAGAGGGAGCTTGAGAGTGGAGAGAAGGAGAAATGGTTGAGGCTGAGGCTGGGAGAGCCTGGCCCAGGCTGCCCTGAGAGGTGGAGCTGCCCCATGGCTGGCACCAGGGCAGCTCAGGCTGTTTGGGGCTGGGAGCAGCTCCTAGTTGCAGACTTTCCCTGCTGGCTGCAGGGGGTTGGACTGGATGAGCTTTAAAGGTCCCTTCCCACCTAAACCAGTCTGGGATTCTCCACACTGCCTCTGCTTCTCCTTTGTTTTGCAGCAGTGTTTGTCTCAGTAAGGTCACAGAGGAGACCACTTGTGCCTGGTGCTGCTCTGGGCTGCTTTGTGTTCCCCTTAGAATCACAGAACTGTCAGGGCTGGAAGGGAGCTCAAGGCTCAGCCAGTCCCAACCCCCTGCCACGGGCAGGGACACCTCACACCACAGCAGGTTGCTCACAGCCACCTCCAGCCTGGCTGCAAACACCTCCAGCCAGGAGGCTGCCACCACCTCCCTGGGCAGCCTGGGCCAGGCTCTCACCACCCTCCTGGGCAACAACTTCTTCCTCACAGCCAAGCTCAAGCTCCCCACTTCTAGTTCTGCTCCATCCCCCCAGTCCTATCCCTCCCTCACCCCCTCCAAAGTCCCTCCCCAGCTTGCTTGCAGCCCCTGCAGATGCTGGAAGGCCACCAGAAGCTCTCCTGGGAGCCTTCTCTTTGAGGACACCTAATTGTCTCCTCCTGACCTTGTGCCTGAGCAGCATCCGCAAGCAGCCCACAGCCAGGGGCTGGAGCCCTCCCCAGGTCACTGTGCTCTTGGATGAGCTCTGATGCTCCTGAGCAAAGAGGGACAGAGGACAGGGCTGACTTTGACTTGGGGGTGGGAAATCCTGGAGAAGAGGAGGCTCTGAGGGGAGATTTCACTGCTCTCTACAGCTCCCTGCAAGGAGGTTGGAGCCAGGTGGAGGTTGGAGCCAGGTGGGGGTTGGGCTCTGCTCCCTGGTCTCAGGTGGTAGAAGGAGAGGCAATGGCCTGAAGTTGTGCCAGGGGAGGGTTAGGTTGGAGAGGAGAAACAATTTCTTTGCTGCCAGGCTGCCCAGGGACCGGCACAGGCTGCCCAGGGACTGGCACAGGCTGCCCAGGGAGGTGGTGAAGTCCCCATCCCTGGAGGTGTTCAAGCAACCTGTGGCCATGGCACCTGGGGCCAGGGTTTGGTGGCCCTGGGGGGGGTTGGGTGGGTGTTGGCCTGGATGCTCTTGGAGGTTTTTTTCCCACCCCAAACAATTCTCTGATTCTGTCACACTGAGTGATTTGCTGCCAGAGGTTTCTCTCAAGGTCTTTCCAGCAGCCTGGCTGGGCTCAAGGCAAGGGCAGATGGCTGCTGCCTCAGCCCAGCTGCACTCTGGGATGCACATCGCTGCTCCAGGGAGGGGTGGAGCAGGGAATGGCCACTTGGGTGAGGATATTGCTGCCTGACCTCATGACCTGAGCTCCCATCTCTGCTGTGACACAGACTCTTCCCTCCTCCAAAGGTCCCTTCCAAGCCAAAACATTCCCTGAGTCCATGATTCCTCCCTCTTGGGCTGAGCTTTGTTATTGGGGGTGCAGGATGAGTGGGGGCCATGGGCAGTGGCACTGAGTGCAGCCTCAGCAGGTTGCTGATGACACCAAGCTGTGTGGTGCAGCAGACAGCTGGAGGGAAGGGATCCATCCAGAGGGACCTGGGCAGGCTGGAGAGGTGGGCACAAGCCAACCTCAGGAGCTTCAACAGGACCAAGGGCAGGGTCCTGCAGCTGGGTGGAGGCAATGCCAGGCACAAATCCAGGCTGGGCAGGGACTGGCTGGAGAGCAGCCCTGAGGAGAGAGACTTGGGGGTGCTGGGGAGGAGAAGCTCAACAGGAGCTCTCAGGGTGCACTTGCAGCCCGGAAAGCCAACCAGAGCCTGGGCTGCAGCAGGAGAAGTGTGGCCAGCAGGGCAAGGGAGGGGATTCTGCCCCTCTGCTCAGCCCTGCTGAGACCCCCTGGAGTACTGCCTCCAGTTCTGGAGCCCCTATTGCAAGAGGGATCTGGAGGGGCTGGAAGGTGTCCAGAGCAGGGCCAGGAGGAGGAGCAGAGGGCTGGAGCAGCTCTCCTGTGAGCACAGACTGAAGGAGTTGGGGCTGTTCAGGCTGGAGAAGAGAAGGCTCCCAGGTGACCTCCTTGTGGCCTTCCAGGATCTGCAGGGGGCTACAGGCAGGCTGGGGAGGGACTGCTCAGGATCTCAGGGAGTGACAGGACTAGGGGGAATGGACTGAAGCTGGAGGTGGGGAGATTGAGGCTGGAGGGGAGGAGGAAGTTCTTCCCCATGAGAGTGGTGAAGCCCTGGAATGGGTTGTGCAGGGAGGTGGTTGAGGCCCCGTCCCTGGAGGTGTTTAAGCCCAGGCTGGATGAGGCTGTGGGCAGCCTGCTCTGGTGTGGGGTGTCCCTGCCTAGTGTGGGGTTCTCCCTAGCAACCAGCACCAGAACAAGGGGACACAGTCTCAAGCTGCACCAGGGGAAGTTTAGGCTGGAGGTGAGGAGAAAGTTCTTCCTCAAGAGAGTGATTCGCCATTGGGATGTGCTGCCCCGGGAGGTGGTGGAGTCGCCGTCCCTGGAGGGGTTCAAGAGGGGACTGGATGTGGCACTTGGTGCCATGGGCTAGTCATGAGGTCTGTGGTTACAGGTTGGACTCGATGATCTTCGAGGTCTCTTCCAGCCTTGGTGATACTGTGAGACTGTGAGACTGCCCATGGCAGAGGGGTTGGAACTGGCTGATCCTTGTGCTCCCTTCCAACCCTGACTGATGCTATGTAGGAACAGCTTCCAGCTCAGGGCCATCGAGCCCTGAGCATCTCTGAGCGAGGGGAGGCCAAGAGGGAGGACCCTGGGGGGAGGACCTAAGCTCTCAGAGGGGGTTGAGCTGCTCCATGGGAGGCCGTGGGCAGGGGCTGACCTCAGAGGTGTTGTCTCTTTTGGCTTGAACACAGCAGCACAGCTCAAACCTGCAGCCTGGGAGGTCACTTTAACACCACCCCCACCCCGGTGAGGCTGCAGCCCTGGAGACAGTTCAGGAGTTATTATTGCTGGAATAAGCTTTTGGGGGGGACCAAGTCCTGGCTCTCAGGCAGGCGAGGGAGGAACTGTTGTTCCAATAGCCCCCTGGGGACTGGAGCTGGTGGTGACCCAGAAACTGTTTAGTTGAGTTTATTGCTTTCCAGAACTTCCCCAGGCTAAAGCTGTCTCCAGTGAAAGCAAACCAGGTTGTTACTGGGGGGAGGAGGAGGAGGAAGCAAATGAGCAGATGAGGGCAAAAAGCTTATCAGAGTGGAGGAGGCAGAAGCTGTGACAGCTGAGCAGCTCCTGTGCCCATTTTGTCTCTGTGGCTTGCAGTGCCCCCCTGGCCTGAAGCCCTTCTCCCACCCAGTCCTGGCTTCTCCACACCAGGGTTTGGTGGGTGTGGGGTTAAACCCTGCCAGCTTGACTCCTTGGCAGCTCCAGCTGCAGCGGGTGCGATGCTTGCTCCGAGCCAAAGTGATTTCCTTGCCCTCTGAAGGATGTCCTCAGGAGCATCTCAGCCACCACACATTGCGGGGTGGCTGCTCACGGGCCAGGCAGGTGGCTCCCAGCCCAGCTCCCTGCTCATGCAGGGAGGTGCTGGAGGCAGAAGTGGGAGCAGATAAAGAACATCTGCTCTGCTCAGCACCCAGCCTAAGCAGAGACCATCACCATCCCTCCTGACTGCAGTGTTGAATCTGGGGGCATCAATCCACCAGCAAGGCTCCAGGTTGGGGCAGAGGGGCTGCAAACTGCCCAGCAGGAAAGGCCCTGGGGGTGCTGGGTGCCAGCAGCTGCAGAGGAGCCAAGGGGTGCCCAGCTGGGCAAGAAGCCCCATGCACAGGGATGGTGCTGCAGGGTCAGCCCAGAGCTTAACCACTGCAGAGCCACACAGGAGTGCCCCAGCCCTACACAGCTGCAGCTGCTCAATGGCAGAGCCTGGAGCCAGGGCCCAAAAGGGTCAAGTCCTGCCCTTGGCTCACAGCAGCCCCAGCAAGGCTCCAGGCTGCAAACTGCCCAGCAGGAAAGGCCCTGGGGGTGCTGGGTGCCAGCAGCTGCAGAGCAGCCAGGGGGTGCCCAGCTGGGCAAGAAGGCCACCAGCAGCCTGGCCTGGAGCAGCAGTGGTGTGGGCAGCAGCAGCAGGGCAGGGGTTGTGCCCCTGGGCTGGGCACTGCTGAGGCCACCCCTGGAGTGCTGCCTTCAGTGCTGGGCTCCTGGCTGCCAGCAGCACCTTGAGAGGCTGGAGCAGGGCCAGGGAAGGGCAAGGGAGCTGGGGAAGGGTCTGGAGAAGAGGGCTGGGGAGGAGCAGCTGAGGGAGCTGGGGGGGTTGAGGCTGGAGCAGAGGAGGCTGAGGGAGACCTCCTTGCTCTCTGCAGCTCCCTGCAAGGAGGTTGGAGCCAGGTGGGGCTTGGGCTCTGCTCCCAAGTAAGCAATGATAGGAGAAGAAGAAACAGCCTCAGGTTGCCCCAGGGGAGGTTCAGGTTGGCCATGAGGAACAGGTTCTTCCCCAAAGCTTCCCAGGGAAGCAGTGGTGGAGTCCCCACCCCTGGAGGAGTTTCAAAGCCCTGGTGGTGCTGAGGGCCCTGGGTTGGTGCCGCCCTGGCAGTGCTGGGTTGGTGCTTGGCCAGGATGACCTTGGAGGTCTGTTCCAGCCTCAGTGACTGTGTGATCCTCTCCCCAGACCTTCCTTGTTGGCTTTGTGGGAGCTGCTCCTCGCCCATGGGATGCAGCAGCAGCAGCAGCAGCAGCTCCCGGTCAGCCCTGCCCCCAGCAGCTCAGGCAGCAGGGAAGGATTTGTTCAGCTCGTTGTGCTAATTGGGTTTTGCACCCCAGGGCAACGTTGCAGCTCCACGGAGCTGCTGCCCCCGGCCAGACTCGGCAGCACGGAGCCGACCTTGGGCCAGCAGCACTAAAAGCACAAGGCAGAACTTGGTGGGCTGCAGGAGAAGCCTTGTCAGATCCCATCAGGATGAGCCCTCACACTCTCCTGAGCACCAGCCACGAGCAGGGAACGTGAGGACGGCGGCAGCAGCGCAGATGCAGGCAGCAAACAAGGCTCTGCCCACGTGCTCGGGTTGCTAATGAGCAGAGGCCTCATCAAGAGCCAGGCAGCTAATTTCTCTTGGCTACTGGGCCAGCAGGTCGGGCACTGCACGAGGCAGGACATTTTCTGGCACAGGAAGGGTTCAGGGAGGGACAATTCCCATGGGAACGTGGCCAGTGCTCTCCTTTGCCTCTCTTACCTCCCAGTTAGATGTTGGAGATCTCCTTTGGAGCACAAGTGAGAGCCGAGGGGGCAATCCCCAGCTGCCCAGCACCTCCCAGGGCTTGGCTCCAGCACTGTGCTGAACCTCCCTGGGATGGGGAGCAGGGGAAGCTCAGCCCTCACCCCGCACTCCTAGAACCACAGGATCAAGGAGCTGCAGGGGGAAGGTGGTTGGGATGCAGCCCAGCCAGGGCAGACCTTCTCCATGGCAGGGGGAAGCGAGGTGTGGGGGCAGGACCACAGAATCCTGTAGGCTGGAAAAGATCTCCAGGATCACTGAGTGCAAACCTTTAACCCTGCTCTGCCAAGCCCACCCCAAGCACCACACAGAGCCACAGAATCATTCAGGTTGGAAAAGACCTTCAGGGTGATTGGCCACTGGGATGTGCTGCCCAGGGAGGTGGTGGAGTCCCCATCCCTGGAGGTGTTTAGGAAGAGCCTGGATGAGGCCCTTGGTGCCATGGTTGAGTTGATCAGATGGTGTTGGGTCATAGGTTGGACTTGGTGACCCTGAAGGTCTTTTCCAACCTGGTTCATTCCATTCCATTCAATTCCATTCCATTCCATTCTCTTGAGTCCAAACCATTAACCCTGCTCTGCCAGCTCCACCCCAAGCACCACACAGAGCCACAGAATCATTCAGGCTGGAAAAGACCTCCAGGGTCCCTGAGTCCAAACCATCAGCCCTGCCCTGCCAAGCCCACCCCAAGCACCACACCTGCAGGGATGGGGACTCCACCACCTCCCTGGGCAGCCTGGGCCAGTGCCTTCCACCCCTGCTCCACCAAGCAGTGCACAATCAGGCCCTTGGGTTGGTGTCTCCTACAGTGACCTCACCTCCATCTGGGCAGAGCTGTCTTGGAGTTCAGCCACGGGGCTGCATTCCCCTTTCCCATCTCCGGCAGCAGCTCCAGCCCCCTGCCAGGAGCCCTCCTCCTCCCACCAGCACCTGGCCAAAGCAGAGACTGACAGGTTGCCCCAGGGTGGAAGGGAGCCTCCAAAGTCAGCAGGGACAGCTCCAGCTCGGGCAGGCTGCCCAGGCCCACATCGAGTCTGATCTTGAATGTCTCTGGGGATGGAGCCTCAACTGCATCCCTGGGCAGCCTGTGCCAGGGTCTCAGCAGCCTCGGGGTGCAGAACTTCCTGCTGGTGTCCAACCTCCTTCTGCCCTGCTCCAGTTTCAAACCATTGCCCTTTGTCCTACCCCCACAGCCCTTCTGAGCAGCCCCTCCCCAGCCTGCCTGGAGGTCCCCTGCAGACATTGAAATGCAGCTCTAAGGTCTCCCTGGAGCCTTCTCCTCTCCAGGCTGCACAGCCCCAGCTCCCTCAGCCTGGCCCCACAGCAGAGCTGCTGAAGTCTTTGATCATCTTTGTGGCCTCCTCTGGAGCCTCTCCAGCAGCTCCAGGTCCTTCTGGTGTTGAGGGCTCCAGAGCTGGCCCCAGCCCTGCAGGGGAGGTCTCCCCAGGGCAGAGCAGAGGGGCAGGATCCTCTCTCCAGCTCAGGCCACACTGCTTTAGCTGCAGCCCAGGCTGCCCTTGGCCTCCTGTGCTGCAGCCTCACACTCCTGCTCCTCTCCAGCTTCTCATCCATCAGCACCCCCAGGTCCTTTTCCTCAGGGCTGCTTCATGTCACCTCCTATCACAGTCTCACAGTATTACCAAGGGTGGAAGAGACCTCGAAGATCATCAAGTCCAACCTGGCACCACAGACCCCATGACCAGACCATGGCACCAAGTGCCACATCCAGTCCCCTCTTGAACACCTCCAGGCACAGGGACTCCACCACCTCCCGGGCAGCACATCCCAATGGCTAACAACTCTCTCGGTGAAGAACTTTCTCCTCACCTCCAGCCTAAACTTCCCCTGGCACAGCTTGAGACTGTGTCCTCTTGTTCTGCTGCTGGTTGCTAGGGAGAATAGGCCAACCCCTTCCTGGCTCCAACCTCCCTTCAGGTAGTTGTAGAGAGCAATGAGGTCTCCCCTGAGCCTCCTCTTCTCCAGGCTAAGCAACCCCAGCTCCCTCAGCCTCTCCTCCCAGGGCTGTGCTCCAGACCCCTCCCCAGCCTCCTTGCCCTTCTCTGCACACCTTCAAGTCTCTCAAGGTCCTTCTTAAACTGAGGGGCCCAGAGCTGGACACAGGACTCAAGGTGTGGCCTAACCAGTGCAGAGTACAGGGGCACAATGACCTCCCTGCTCCTGCTGGCCACACTGTTCCTGCTGCAGGCCAGGATGCCCTTGGCCTTCTTGGCCCCCTGGGCACACTGCTGCCTCATGTTCAGGCAGCTGTCAATCAGCACCCCCAGGTCCCTCTCTGTTTGGCTGCTCTCAGCCACTCTGCCCCCAGCCTGTAGCTCTGCCTGGGGTTGCTGTGGCCAAAGTGCAGCCCCTGGCACTTGGACTCCTCCCCCAGCCTGCACTGATAGTGAGGAGCAGACCTCAGAGCAGCCTTCCGGTACCTGAGAGCTGCTCCAACCCCTGACCACCTTCATGGCCCCTGATCTGGAGCCTCTCCAGCAGCTCCGTGTCCCTCTTGTGCTGGGGGGCCCTAGCTGTCCCCAGCCCTGCAGGGGACGTCTCCTCAGAGCAGAGCAGAGCGGAGGGGGCAGGGTCCCCTCTCCCCAGCTGCTGGCCAAGCTTCCCGTGCTGCAGCCCGGGCTGCCCCGGGCCGTGCCAGGCTCCGCAGCGCCCCCGGGGCCTCGCAGCGCTCCTGGCTCGGAGCTCTGCTGCTCACCCAGCGCTCCTGGCTCGGAGCTCTGCTGCTCACCCAGCGGTGTCTCGACTCAAGTCCCCAACTCATTAAAGTTCAGGGCACATGGGGAAGATGCAGCAGGCTCCTGGAGCGCTGGGTGCTCTGATTTTAAGCCTCTCTTCTTTTTCCTGAGGCACAGCAACTCCCCAGATCCCAGCTGGCACAGCACATCCTGCCACACAGCTCTGCTAATTGGGTGCCTCTCCTGCTGACCTCATTTCTCAAGCAGCCCTTGCCTGCCTGCAGCTCCCTGGGGCTTGTTTTTCACACAGTCACAGCGTGGGAGGGGTTGGAAGGGACCTCTGGAGCTCACCCATCCCCATCCCAATCCCCATCCCAATCCCCATCCCCCCGCCAGGGCAGGGTCACCCAGGGCAGGGCACAGGCAGAGTGTGGCCAGCAGGAGCAGGGAGGTCCTTGTGGCCTGTGCTCAGCACTGCTGAGGCCACCCCTGGAGTCCTGTGTCCAGTTCTGGGCTCCTCAGCTCAAGAAGGACCTTGAGAGACTTGAAGGTGTGCAGAGAAGGGCAAGGAGGCTGGGGAGGGGTCTGGAGCACAGCCCTGGGAGGAGAGGCTGAGGGAGCTGGGGTTGCTTAGCCTGCAGAAGAGGAGGCTCAGGGGAGACCTCATTGCTCTCTCTGCAACTCCCTGCAGGGAGGTTGGAGCCAGCTGGGGGTTGGTCTTTTCTCTCTAGCACCCAACACCAGAACAAGAGGACACAGTCTCAAGCTGTGCCAGGGGAAATTTAGGCTGGAGGTGAGGAGAAAGTTCTTCACTGAGAGAGTTGTTAGCCCTTGGGATGTGCTGCCCAGGGAGGTGGTGGAGTCTCTGTGCCTGGAGGTGTTTAGGAAGAGCCTGGATGTGGCCCTTGGTGCCATGGTTGAGTTGATGGTGCTGGGTCAGAAGCTGGATTGGATGATCTCAAGGTCTCTTCCAACCTGGTTAATTCTATCCTATCCTATCCTATCCTATCCTATCCTATCCTATCCTATCCTATCCTATCCTATCCTATCCTATCCTATCCTATCCTATCCTATCCTATCCTACCCTACCCTACCCTACCCTACCCTACCCTACCCTATTCTACCCTATTCTATTCTATTCTATTCTATTCTATTCTATTCTATTCTATTCTATTCTATTCTATTCTATTCTATTCTATTCTATCTATCCTATCCTATCCTATCCTATCCTATCCTATCCTACCCTATCCTAACGCATCCAGGTGGGGTGGTGTGGTGGGGAAGTCTCCAGAGAAGGAGAATCAGAGCAGCACAGAATGGGAGGGGTAGGGAGGGACCTCTGGAGATCACCCACTCCAACCCCCCTGCAGGAGCAGGGCGCCCACAGCAGCTTGCCCAGGCTGGCAATAGCCAGGCAGCTTTGGAAGCTCTCCAGAGCAGAGACTCCACAACCTCTCTGGGCAGCCTGCCCCAGGCTCTGGCAGCCTCACAGGCACAAAGTTTCCCCTCCTGTTCCCCTGGCAGCTCCTCTGCTCCAGCTTGCCCCCAGTGCCCCTTGTGCTGTGCTTGGCCCTCCTGGGCAGAGCCTGGCTCCAGCCCTGCACAGCTTTATCCCCAGCACTGAGGGCAGCCCTCAGGCTGCTCTGCTCCCAGCTCCCAGCCCCAGCTGCCTCAGCTGTGCTCCCAGGAGATGTTCCACTGCCTGCAGCAGCTCTGTGCCTCCGGCCTGGACTCTCTCAAGCACTTCCCTGAGGTCCTGCTGGAGCTGAGGGGCCCCGAGCTGGACACAAGATTCCAGCTGTGGCCTCAGCAGGGCAGAGCAGAGGGGCAGCAGAACCTCTCTGACCTACTCCCCACAGCCCTTCTAATGTGCCCCAGGCTGCCCTTGGCCTTCCTGAGCTCAGAAACTAGACAGGACCCAGCCACGTGATGAGCCTCATGGCTCATTCCTGGCTGCAGTGATCCTCAAGACCCTGCCTTGTTTCAAGGTGTTGCTCTTCCCCTGTCATCCCTTTTGCACATCCAAGCAGATCAGAGGAGGAGGGAGATGAAAGCTGGGGAGAGGTGGTGCTGAGGGACATGGCTGAGTGGTGACCTTCCAGTGCTGGGTTAATGGTTGGGCTTGATGGTCTTCAAAGCCATCCAACCAAAAGGGGTCCATGGGGAAGGAAGGGATTGAGAGTGGAGTGGTGCTGGAAGAGCTTTCATTTAGAAGAGGTCCTGGACTGTTGCTCCTTGATGCAAGAGTCCCAGGAGCCTCCTGGTGCATTCCTGGCTGCAGTGATCCTCAAGGCCCTGCCCTGTTTCAAGGTGTTGCTTTTCCCCTCTCAACATCCCTTTGACACATCCAAGCAGATCAGAGGAGGAGGGAGATGAAAGCTGGGGAGAGGTGGTGCTGAGGGACATGGCTGAGTGGTGACCTTTCAGTGCTGGGTTAATGGTTGGGCTTGATGGTCTTCAAAGCCATCCAACCAAAGAGGTCCTTGGGGATGGAAGGGATTGAGAGTGGAGTGATGTTGGAAGAGCTTTCATTTAGGAGAGCCTCCTGGTCCATTCCTGGTTTCAGTGATCCCCAAGGCCCAGCCCTGTTTCAAGGTGTTGCTTTTCCCCTCTCAACATCCCTTTGACACATCCAAGCAGATCAGAGGAGGAGGGAGATGAAAGCTGGGGAGAGGTGGTGCTGAGGGACACAGTTTAGCAGGGATCCTTCAGTGCTGGGTTAATGGTTGGGCTTGATGGTCTTCAAAGTCATCCAACCAAAGAGGTCCATGGGGAAGGAAGGGACTGACAGTGGAGTGGTGCTGGAAGAGCTTTCATTTAGGAGAGCTTCCTGGTCCATTCCTGCTTGCAGTGATCCTCAAGGCCCAGCCCTGTTTCAAGGTGTGATGAGGCTGCTCTTCCCCTCCTCAAAGTCGTCCAACCAAAGAGGTCCATGGGGAAGGAAGGGATTGAGGTTTTTGGAGGAGGTTTCATTTAGATGAGGTCTCAGGCAGGACCTGGACTGTTGCTCCTCCCCATCAGCAAGGAGCTGTCAAGTCAGTCATCAGTAAACCTGCAGATGACACCAAGCTGAGGGCAGGAGTTGAGATGTTAGAGGGCAGGAGAGCTCTGCAGAGGGACCTCAACAGGCTGCACAGATGGGCAGAGGCCAACAGGATGGCATTCAACAAGTCCCAGTGCCAGGTGCTGCACTTTGGCCACAGCAACCCCAGGCAGAGCTACAGGCTGGGGGCAGAGTGGCTGAGAGCAGCCAGGCAGAGAGGGACCTGGGGGGAGTGGGGGAGAGCAGCTGAACATGAGCCAGCAGTGTGCCCAGGGGGCCAAGAAGGCCAAGGGCATCCTGGCCTGCAGCAGGCAGAGTGTGGCCAGCAGGAGCAGGGAAGTCCTTGTGCCCTGTGCTCAGCACTGCTGAGGCCACCCCTGGAGTCCTGTGTCCAGCTCTGGGCTCCTCAGCTCAAGAAGGACCTTGAGAGACTTGAAGGTGTCCAGAGAAGGACAAGGAGGCTGGGGAGGGGTCTGGAGCACAGCCCTGGGAGGAGAGGCTGAGGGAGCTGGGGTTGCTGAGCCTGCAGAAGAGGAGGCTCAGGGGAGACCTCATTGCTCTCTACAACTACCTGCAGGGAGGTTGTAGCCAGCTGGGGGTTGGTCTCTTCTGCCAGGCCCCCAGCAGCAGAACAAGAGGCCACAGTCTCAAGCTGTGCCAGGGGAGGTTCAGGCTGGATGTTAGGAAGAAATTCTTCCCAGCAAGAGGAATTGGCCCTTGGGATGTGGAGTCACCATCCCTGGAGGTGTTGAGGAAGAGCCTGGATGAGTCCCTTGGTGCCATGGTTGAGTTGATCAGATGGTGTTGGGTCATAGGTTGGACTTAATGATCTCAAAGGTCTCTTCCAACCTGGTTAATTCCATTCCATTCCATTCCATTCCATGCTATGCTATTCTATTCTATTCTATTCTATTCTATTCTATTCTATTCTATTCTATTCTATTCTATTCTATTCTATTCTATTCTATTCTATTCTATTCTATTCTATTCCATTCTATTATTCTATTCCTCTGGGCCCTCAAAAGCAACTCCCTGTCCCTCTTGGACTGGGGGCCCAGCACTGGACACAATCCTCCAGCTGTGGCCTGGCTAAAGGCAGAGTGGATGAGGAGGAGAACCTCCCTCGATGCTTCACTGCAACCAGTCCTGGGTGCTGAAGGGCACCTTGTGGTGCTGATTCCCCTTCAGCAGCTAAGGTGACCTCAGCCATCAGCATTGTGGAGCTCCTCCAGTCTCACCCAGGCCAACTCCTGCTGCCTGATGAATTCTCTGCCTTCATTAGAGCCTCCTTTCTCCAGCCCTCCCTGACCTGCTTCTCCTCCCAAAGAGCTGAGCACCATCCCATTAAGTCCCTAATTGCCTGCTGTGCTCGGGAGGGTGTCTCCTCCAGCAGTGCCTGGGGGTCACCTTGTGGGAACATCTGCTGCACACTCCTCAGGTGGCTCAGGTTCTCCCTTCTGTGCTGGCAGCAATGGAAAAGTCTTCTTCCATGCCTGGGATTCTGCCCCTCCTGCCTTCCCTGGCATTCACCACCTGGGGGGCTTTCCCCTCCTCCCCATGTGGTTCATTACCTCCTGCGAAATGGAAGCTGAGAGCAGACACAAGGAGAGGTTCCTTGGGTTGGACATCACCATCCCAGGAGTCCCAGCTGGGCAAGGAGGCCACCAGCAGCCTGGCCTGGAGCAGCTGCCTCTGGGGTTGCTCATTGCCTGCAGGAAGCTCAGCCCCATGCACAGGGATGGTGCTGCAGGGTCAGCCCAGAGCTTAACCACTGCAGAGCCACACAGGAGTGCCCCAGCCCTACACAGCTGCAGCTGCTCAATGGCAGAGCCTGGAGCCAGGGCCCAAAAGGGTCAAGTCCTGCCCCTGGCTCACAGCAGCCCCAGCAAGGCTCCAGGCTGCAAACTGCCCAGCAGGAAAGGCCCTGGGGGTGCTGGGTGCCAGCAGCTGCAGAGCAGCCAGGGGTGCCCAGCTGGGCAAGAAGGCCACCAGCAGCCTGGCCTGGAGCAGCAGTGGTGTGGGCAGCAGCAGCAGGGCAGGGGTTGTGCCCCTGGGCTGGGCACTGCTGAGGCCACCCCTGGAGTGCTGCCTTCAGTGCTGGGCTCCTGGCTGCCAGCAGCACCTTGAGAGGCTGGAGCAGGGCCAGGGAAGGGCAAGGGAGCTGGGGAAGGGTCTGGAGAAGAGGGCTGGGGAGGAGCAGCTGAGGGAGCTGGGGGGTTGAGGCTGGAGCAGAGGAGGCTGAGGGAGACCTCCTTGCTCTCTGCAGCTCCCTGCAAGGGGTCTGGAGCCAGGTGGGGCTTGGGCTCTGCTCCCTAGGCTCAGGTGATAGAAGGAGAGGAAATGACCTGAAACTGTGCCAGGGGAGGGTCAGGTTGGACATTAGAAGAAACTTGTTCCCTTTAAGAGTTCTCAAACACAGGACCAGGCTGCCCAGGAGGCTCCTTGCAGGTCACCTTGTCACAGCAAGAGATCAAATTGGTCAAGCAGGACCAGTCTCAGGTGATAGAAGGAGAGGCAACGGCCTGGAATTGTGCCAGGGGAGGGTTAGGTTGGAGGTGAGGAACAATTTCTGTGCTGCCAGAGTGGTCAGGGACTGGCACAGGCTGCCCAGGGAGGTGGTGCAGTCCCCATGACTGGAAGTGTTCAAGCATCCTGTGGCCATGGCACTTGGGGCCAGGGTTTGGTGGCCCTGGTGGGGTTGGGTTGATGATCTCTGAGGTCTTCTCCAGCCCAAACTGAGCTGAGAGTGAAGATCCCACAGCAGGAGCTGATGCTGGAAGTGACCTGGGGTTAAGCTGGCTTCTAAATGAGAGAATTCTGGGGGTGGATTTGATGTGTTTCCCCCTCCCTTCCCACTGCATCCTGACGAGCAAAGAGCTCTGCTGGCTGGATGATTAGATTTCCCACCCCCCCAGCCCCCCTTTTCCTTTCCATTCCACCTTGAAACAGATGAAATATTTCTGTCATATGAAGTCCATCAAGCTGATCCAAGCAGGGGGTCAGAAAGTGTTGGGAGAGCCTCATCTCAGCCAGGCCCCTCGGTGCCTGCAAACCCCAGAGCTTCTCACAGCCCTCCCTGATGGAGTGCGGTCACACAGCACTCAGGATGGCCAAGGGCTCAGGCCCAGCCAGCAGGGATTCAGGGGGGCAGGTCCTGCCTGACCACCCTGATCTCCTTCCATGCCCAGGGGACTGCCTGGTGGCTGTGGGGCAGGCTGTGGATGAACTCTGCCTGGCCCTCAGCAAGGCCTTTGACACCGTCCCCCACAGCCAACTCCTGGCCAAGCTGTCAGCCCCTGGCTGGGCAGCAGCACTCTGAGCTGGGTGAGGAACTGGCTGGAGGCTGAGCCCAGAGAGTGGTGGTGAATGGTGCCACAGCCAGCTGGCAGCCAGGCACCAGTGGTGTGCCCCAGGGAGCAGTGCTGGGCCCCATGCTCTTTGACATCTTTATTGATGATCTGGATGAGGGCATTGAGTCCATCAGCAGTGAATTTGCAGCTGACACCAAGCTGGGGGCAGGAGTTGATCTGCTGGAGGGCAGAGAGGCTCTGCAGAGGGACCTCGACAGGCTGCACAGATGGGCAGAGGCCAAGGGCAGGAGATTGAACACATCCAAGTGCCAGGGGCTGCACATTGGCCACAGCAACCCCAGGCAGTGCTACAGGCTGGGGGCAGAGTGGCTGAGAGCAGCCAGGCAGAGAGGGACCTGGGGGTGCTGGTTGATGGGAGGCTGAACATGAGCCTGCAGTGTGCCCAGGCAGCCAAGAGGGCCAATGGCATCCTGGCCTGCATCAGGAGCAGTGTGGCCAGCAGGAGCAGGGAGGTCATTCTGCCCCTGGACACTGCACTGGTTAGGCCACACCTTGAGTCCTGTGTCCAGTTCTGGGCCCCTCAGTTCAGGAAGGAGGTTGAGCTGCTGGAAGGTGTCCAGAGGGCTGGGCTGGGGGAGCTGCAGGGCTCTGCCTGGGCTCTGGGGTTCTGTAACTCTCTGACTCCTTCTCTCAGCACCACCCAGCCCTGGGGCTTTGCACTCCTCCCCTCAGGAGTTCAGCCTCCTCTTGTTTTGTCCTCTTCTTTTGGTGCTGGCTGCCTGGGAGAAGAGTCCAACCTCCACCTGGCTACTACCTCCCTTCAGGTGGTTGTAGACAGCAATGAGGTCTCCCCTGAGCCTCCTCCTCTCCAGGCTAAGCAACCCCAGCTCCCTCAGCCTCTCCTCACAGGGCTGTGCTCCAGACCCCTCCCCAGCCTCCTTGCCCTTCTCTGGACATGTTCAAGAGTCTCAATGCCCTTCTTATATTGAGGGTCCCAGAACTGGACACAGTGTTCAAGATGTGGCCTAACCAGAGCTGAGTACAGGGGCACAATGGCTTCCCTGCTCCTGCTGGTGACACTGTTTCTGCTGCAGGCCAGGATGCCATTGGCCTTCTTGGCCACAAGATCCTCCTCTCAGCTGTCCCTGCACAGCCAGCAGCCAGGGGGCTGGAGGCTTTGTCTGTCCTCCCCAGGCCCACAGAGGGCAAGGACAACCCCAGCCCTCTGTCAGCCGAAGGCAAGCAGCAGTCTGGCCTTGCCCCACGGTTTGGTGCTGAGCCTTCATTGCTGGGTCGAGGGCAGGGCTGGAGGAGCTTTGAGGTCTCTTCCACCAGGAGGTTTTCTGTGATTATGTCAAAGAGAATCATAGAAACAGAATCAAGAAGGCTGGAAAAGTCCTCAGAGATCAGCAAGTCCAACCCAGCACCCAACACCTGATGCTTACTAGACCATGGCTCCAAGGGCCTCATCCAGGCTCTTCCTCAACACCTCCAGGCACAGGGACTCCAGCACCTCCCTGGGCAGCACATCCCAAGGGCCAATTCCTCTTGCTGGGAAGAACTTTCTTCCTAACATCCAGTCTGAACCTCCCCTGGCACAGCTTGAGACTGTGGCCTCTTGTTCTGCTGCTGGGGGCCTGGCAGAAGAGACCAACCCCCAGCTGGCTGCAACCTCCCTGCAGGGAGTTGGAGAGAGCAATGAGGTCTCCCCTGAGCCTCCTCTTCTGCAGGCTAAGCAACCCCAGCTCCCTCAGCCTCTCCTCCCAGGGCTGTGCTCCAGACCCCTCCCCAGCCTCCTTGCCCTTCTCTGCACACCTTCAAGTCTCTCAAGGTCCTTCTTGAGCTGAGGAGCCCAGAACTGGACACAGGACTCCAGGGGTGGCCTCAGCAGTGCTGAGCACAGGGCACAAGGACTTCCCTGCTCCTGCTGGCAAGAGGTGAAGGCATTTTTCAGAAGCTCACCACCAGGGAAGATCTAAAGTTAAGAGCCCTCCTTGGGCTGGGCCAGGCTCTGCTGAGGCTCTCCAAGCTGTGCCTAAGCCCAGGGGAAGGTCTCCACCAAGCCTCCAGCAAGGAGCTGGAGTGCTGCAGCTCCACTGCTCCAGCAAATGAGAAACAATTTAAGGATTTAAGGATTAAGTGCCATTAATTACTGCCCAACAAATGCTGAGCTACAATGGAGCACTTGTGGAGATGGAGAGAGAAGTTGGGTGTGAATGCTAAATGGCTCCATTAATGCTGGCTGCAGTTTCAGCCAGGGATGAATTAATTAGCCTGATGCTTCAGGAGTTACTGAGCGGGACCCAGGGTGAGGGAAGGAGAGCAGCAGCAGCCCAGCTGCTCCCTGCCTGTGCTGAGCAAGTGTGGGACCCTGCAGGGCCTGGCAAAAGGGAAGGGGGAAAAAAGGAGGGAATTGGATGGATGAGTGAGGAAAAGCCCAGAGTGCTGGAACCACTGAATCACAGAATGGGATGGGCTGGAAGGGAGCTCAAGGCTCAGCCAGCCCCAACCCCCTGCCACGGGCAGGGACACCTCACACCACAGCAGGTTGCTCACAGCCACCTCCAGCCTGGCCGCAAACACCTCCAGCCAGGAGGCTGCCACCACCTCCCTGGGCAGCCTGGGCCAGGCTCTCACCACCCTCCTGGGCAACAACTTCTTCCTCACAGCCAAGCTCAAGCTCCCCACTTCTAGTTCTGCTCCATCCCCCCCAGTCCTATCCCTCCCTCACACCCTCCAAAGTCCCTCCCCAGCTTGCTTGCAGCCCCCTGCAGATCCTGGAAGGCCACCAGAAGGGCTCCTGGGAGCCTTCTCCTCTGCAGCCTGCACAAGCCCAACTCTCTCAGGCTGTCTGCAGAGCAGAGCAGCTCCAGCCCTCTGCTCCTCCTCCTGGCCCTGCTCTGGACACCTTCCAGCCCCTCCAGAGCCTTCCTGGCACAGAGGCTCCAGAGCTGGAGCCAGAGCTGCAGCTGTGGTCTGAGCAGAGTGGAGCAGAGGGGCAGAATCCCCTCCCTGGCCCTGCTGGACACACTTCTCTTGCTGCAGCCCAGGCTCTGCTTGGCTCTCTGGGCTGGAGAACACTTGAAGGGTTGGAGATGAGAAGCAAGAGGTCAAGGTTATCTTCTTCATGCATTTGGAGGTGATCATAGAATTGTTTCAGCTGGGAAAGACCTCCACATTCACCCAGTCCAACACCACCATGGCCATTAACACTACCTGTTGCTGTCCAGGAGGGTGGTGAGAGCCTGGCACAGGTTGCCCAGGGAGGTGGTGGCAGCCTCCTGCCTGGAGGTGTTTGCAGCCAGGCTGGAGGTGGCTGTGAGCAACCTGCTGTGGTGTGAGGGGTCCCTGCCCATGGCAGGGGGTTGGGGCTGGCTGAGCCTTGAGCTCCCTTCCAGCCCTGACAGCTCTGTGGTTCTGTGATTAAACCATGTCCTGAAGTGCCACCCCCTGCTGCTCTGCTGCAGGCTGAGCCCCAGCAGGGAATGAAGGTTACCTTCCTTCTGCATCTGGAGATGCTGCTGCTCCCTCCTGCTGCTCTGCTGCTGCTGGCAGGGCTGGGCTCCTGCCCTGCCATGTTCCTCGCACTTCTGTTCCTTCTTTTCCCACCAGAAGGATCTGGGTAGCCCTTTCCAGCCCTTGGGTTTCCTTTGGCTTCTCTTGTGTTGCTCATCCTGGGTGGACTTCCCATCAGGTACCAGGATGAGCAAGCTTGGGCTTTCCATCCTCTTTGTCCAATGCTTCTGGTGAGCTCTGGCAGGACTTGGAGCACTGCCATTGCCCCAAGGGCATGGAGAAAGACTTGGAGCTTCCAACCCCTGGGGGGAGGGAAGCACACCTGGAGAGGCTTCCCAGCAGAGCTTGGAACAGGGATCCTGCTTCCCTGGCACAGCTTTCTCCCAGGAGAAGGTGGAGGAGGAGGGAGGGAGAAGCATCCAGCCAGGGATGCCTTGCAGGGAGTGATTTCAGTCCCTCCTCTGGCTGTGGTGGGATGAGAGCAGCCTGGCCAGAGCCTCACCACCTGCCTTCAGTGAGTGTGACCTGGAGTTCAGCAGCAGTTTGCTCTCCCTCAGGACTCTTCCCCTTCCTTGTGTCACAGCCTCGTTGGCTGCTCACCCAGCCGTGGCCTGCAGCCTCCAGCAGGTGTGAACAGAGCTGTGGCCCCAGCAGAGCTGTGGAGCAGGGCAGGATGTGCAGCTTCATCTCCCCATCAGCCTTGGTTTAGCTCTTTCCTGCACTGCCCTTCGGCTGAGCCTTGCTCCTCCCCAGCGGCTTCCTGGTGGCCGTTGGGTGGTCCTGTGCCTCTTTGCCCCGGGGGCTGGGGCTCCTCAGCTTGTCTGCTTTGCTGTCTGAGTGCTGAAGGCACAGAGAGAGGCTTTGTTCCCTCCTTGCTGAGGGGAGATCTAGCAGTGAGGGCATGGACAACACCACCCCCACCTCCCCCTGCATCTTCCTGCTCACAGCCTGGCTGGAGGGCACCAGGGCTGGGCTTGTGCTGTCACCAGGACCCATGCCTTGGGGCAGCCAAATGAGCCTCCAGGGTCTGACTGAAACATGCCAGACCTGCTTTGGCCAAGGGGAGGAATGCCCACATGGCATCTACAGGGAAGAAGGCAGCTGGATGTGGAGACTTAGTTAGGACAAGAGGGGACAGCCTCTTGCTCCCCACCTGAAGGCAGGTTGGAGTGAGGTTGGGTTTGGCCTCTTCTCCCAAGGAACAAAAGGGGAAGGGACCTCAAGGTGCCCCAGGGGAGGTTTAGGTTGAACCACAGCACTCTGAGCTGGGTTAGGAACTGGCTGGAGGCTGAGCCCAGAGAGTGGTGGTGAATGGTGCCACAGCCAGCTGGCAGCCAGGCACCAGTGGTGTGCCCTAGGGATCAGTGCTGGGCCCCAGCCTCTTCAACATCTTTATTGATGATCTGGAGGAGGGGATTCAGACAGTCATCAGCAAATGTGCAGCTGACACCAAGCTGGGAGAAGGAGTTGGTCAGTTAGAGGGCAGGAGAGCTCTGCAGAGGGACCTCAACAGGCTGCACAGATGGGCAGAGGCCAAGGGCAGGAGATTGAACACATCCAAGTGCCAGGTGCTGCACCTTGGCCACAGCAACCCCAGGCAGAGCTACAGGCTGGGGGCAGAGTGGCTGAGAGCAGCCAGGCAGAGAGGGACCTGGGGGGAGTGGTGGAGAGCAGCTGAACAGGAGGCAGCAGTGTGCCCAGGGGGCCAGGAAGGCCAAGGGCATCCTGGCCTGCAGCAGGCAGAGTGTGGCCAGCAGGAGCAGGGAAGTCCTTGTGCCCTGTGCTCAGCACTGCTGAGGCCACCCCTGGAGTCCTGTGTCCAGTTCTGGGCTCCTCAGCTCAAGAAGGACCTTGAGAGACTTGAAGGTGTGCAGAGAAGGGCAAGGAGGCTGGGGAGGGGTCTGGAGCACAGCCCTGTGAGGAGAGGCTGAGGGAGCTGGGGTTGCTTAGCCTGCAGAAGAGGAGGCTCAGGGGAGACCTCATTGCTCTCTCTGCAACTCCCTGCAGGGAGGTTGTAGCCAGGTGGGGGTTGGGCTCTTCTCTCTAGCACCCAACACCAGAACAAGAGGCCACAGTCTCAAGCTGTGCCAGGGGAAATTTAGGCTGGAAGTGAGGAGAAAGTTCTTCACTGAGAGAGTTGTTAGCCCTTGGGATGTGCTGCCCGGGGAGGTGGTGGAGTCCCTGTGCCTGGAGGTGTTCAAGAGGGGACTGGATGTGTCACTTGGTGCCATGGTCTAGTCATGAGGTCTGTGGTGCCAGGTTGGACTTGATGTGCTTTGAGGTCTCTCCCAACCTTGGTGATACTGTGAGACTGTGAGACTGTGATGCTGTGAGACTGTGCTGAGGAAGAATTTCTTCATGGAGAGGCTTGTCAAGGCCTGGCCCAGGCTGCCCAAGGCAGTGGTGGAGTCTCCATCCCTGGAGTTGTGTGAAAGATGCGGTGCTGAGGGAGCTGGTCTGGTGGTGCCCTGGTGGTGCTGGGTTGATGGTTGGACTTGACGACCTTGAAGGTCTCTCCCAACCAGAACAGTTCCAGGATTCTCTGACTCTGTGGCTTCTTGTCTGCTCTCCAAGGGGGACCTCTCCTCTGCCACATCAGCCTGCTGGCCTCAGCACTCACGATGCTGCTGCACACCTCCTGGTTCAGCCCTGGCTCACGTCTGGGCAAGTCCAAGATGGGCTGAGCAAGAGATCCTGACAGGAGGCTGTGGAGAGGCTGCTGCTGGTCTCTTCTCCCAGGTCATTAGTGACAGAGCAAGAGGCAATGGCCTCGAGCTGCCACTGGGGAGGTTCAGACTGGACAGTGGGGGAAAAAATGTTCATGGCAAGAGTGCTCAGGGACTGGAAGGAACTGCTCAGGGACTGGAAGGAGCTGCCCAGGGAGGTGGTGGAGTAGCCAGCCCTGGAGGCGCTTCAAGGTGGTTTGGATGTGGTGCTTGGGGCTGTGGTTTCGGGGTGAGCCTTGCAGAGCAGGGCTCTGGGTTGGGCTGGGAGATCCTGAGGCTCTTTGCCTGACTGTTTCTGTGACTCTGTGATGCTCACACCCTCCCTGCTCCTGCCCACGAAGACTTGCCCAGGGGGCCAAGAAGGCCAAGGGCATCCTGGCCTGCATCAGGAATGGTGTGGCCAGCAGGAGCAGGGAGGTCATTGTGCCCCTGTACTCTGCTTTGGTTAGGCTGCACCTTGAGTCCTGTGTCCAGTTCTGGGCCCCTCAGTTTAAGAAGGACGTCGAGACACTTGAAGGTGTCCAGAGAAGGGCAATGAGGCTGGGGAGAGGCCTTGAGCACAGCCCTGGGAGGAGAGGCTGAGGGAGCTGGGGTTGCTGAGCCTGCAGGAGAGGAGGCTCAGGGGAGACCTCATTGCTCTCTCCAACTGCCTGCAGAGAGGTTGTAGCCAGGAAGGGGTTGGCCTCTTCTCCCTAGCAACCAGCACCAGAACAAGGGGACACAGTCTCAAGCTGCACCAGGGGAAGTTTAGGCTGGAGGTGAGGAGAAAGTTCTTCCCATCAAGAGTGATTCGCCATTGGGATGTGCTGCCCGGGGAGGTGGTGGAGTCGCCGTCCCTGGAGGCTTTCAAGAGGGGACTGGATGTGGCACTTGGTGCCATGGGCTAGTCGTGAGGTTTGTGGTTACAGGTGGGACTTGATGATCTTTGAGGTCTCTTCCAACCTTGGTAATACTGTGAGACTGTGACTTGTCCTTGATTGGCCATTTAGGAACGGAGGGAGAGGATCCACTTAAGAGCCCTGCTGCCAGCAAGGTGCTGAGCCCAGACCAACGTTTTGCTAGGGTAATGAGCTGCTGTAAAAGCAGCCAGAGGGAGACATCAGCGGCGTGATTGGGCTGCCAAAGCCGGGCTGGAGAGCTGCACATTCTGGAGTGCCATCTTCTGGCACCTCCTGTGGTGACCAGTTGAGTGGCTTGGAGCAGGCTGCTGGCGCCCAGCTGCCGCCAGGCATGAGGAGCAAAAGGGGTGTCCTGCCTCTCCCAAAGCAGCACAGAGTGACAGGGGGTGGAGGGGGAAGTGACCTCTGGAGATCATCCAATCCAAGCCCCGTGGCAGAACAGGTTCACGGAATCAGAGCAGCACAGAACGGGAGGGGTTGGGAGGGACCTCTGGAGATCACCCACTCCGACCCCCTGCAGGAGCAGGGCAGCCCGCAGCAGCTTGCCCAGGCTGGCAATAGCCAGGCGGCTTTGGAAGCTCTCCAGAGGAGGAGACTCCACAACCTCTCTGGGCAGCCTGCCCCAGGGCATTACCACCCTCCCCCGAAAGAACTTTCTCCTCATGTTGGAACTTCCTCTGCTGCAGTTTGTGCCCATTACCTCCTGGCCCTTTGCTGAGGACCACTGAAACAAGAATCACACCACCCAAGCCCCCTTCTTATCCTGCACCCCACCATCCAGGACCCTTTTCCCTGCACCCCACCATCCAGGACCCTTTTCCCTGCACCCCACCATCCAAGACCCTTTACCCTGCACCCCACCATCCAAGACCCTTTACCCTGCACCCCACCATCCAAGACCCTTTCATTTGCATCCCACCACCCAAGACCCTTTTCTCTGCACCCCACCATCCAAGACCCTTTTCCCTGCACCCCACCATCCAAGACCCTTTCTCTTTGCACCCCACCACCCAAGACCCTTTTCCCTGCACCCCACCATCCAAGACCCTTTCATTTGCATCCCACCATCCAGGACCCTTTTCCCTGCACCCCACCATCCAAGACCCTTTTCCCTGCACCCCACCATCCAAGACCCTTTCATTTGCATCCCACCACCCAAGACCCTTTTCTCTGCACCCCATCATCCAAGACCCTTTTCCCTGCACCCCACCATCCAAGACCCTTTCTCTTTGCACCCCACCATCCAAGACCCTTTACCCTGCACCCCACCATCCAAGACCCTTTCATTTGCATCCCACCATCCAAGACCCTATTCCCTGCACCCCACCATCCAAGACCCTTTTCCCTGCACCCCACCATCCAAGACCCTTTCATTTGCATCCCATCCCACCATCCAAGACCCTATTCCCTGCACCCCACCATCCAAGACCCTTTTCCCTGCACCCCACCATCCAAGACCCTTTCATTTGCATCCCACCATCCAAGACCCTATTCCCTGCACCCCACCATCCAAGACCCTTTACCCTGCACCCCACCATCCAAGACCCTTTCATTTGCATCCCACCATCCAAGACCCTTTTCCCTGCACCCCACCATCCAAGACCCTTTCTCTTTGCATCCCACCATCCAAGACCCTTTTCCCTGCACCCCACCATCCAAGACCCTTTCTCTTTGCACCCCACCATCCAAGACCCTTTACCCTGCACCCCACCATCCAAGACCCTTTCATTTGCATCCCACCACCCAAGACCCTTTTCTCTGCACCCCACCACCCAAGACCCTTTTCCCTGCACCCCACCATCCAAGACCCTTTTCCCTGCACCCCACCATCCAAGACCCTTTCTCTTTGCACCCCACCATCCAAGACCCTTTACCCTGCACCCCACCATCCAAGACCCTTTCATTTGCATCCCACCACCCAAGACCCTTTTCCCTGCACCCCACCATCCAAGACCCTTTCTCTTTGCACCCCACCATCCAAGACCCTTTACCCTGCACCCCACCATCCAAGACCCTTTCATTTGCATCCCACCACCCAAGACCCTTTTCCCTGCACCCCACCATCCAAGACCCTTTTCCCTGCACCCCACCATCCAAGACCCTTTCTCTTTGCACCCCACCATCCAAGACCCTTTACCCTGCACCCCACCATCCAAGACCCTTTCATTTGCATCCCACCACCCAAGACCCTTTTCTCTGCACCCCACCATCCAAGACCCTTTACCCTGCACCCCACCATCCAAGACCCTTTTCCCTGCACCCCACCATCCAAGACCCTTTCATTTGCATCCCACCATCCAAGACCCTTTTCCCTGCACCCCACCATCCAAGACCCTTTCATTTGCATCCCACCATCCAAGACCCTATTCCCTGCACCCCACCATCCAAGACCCTTTCATTTGCATCCCACCATCCAAGACCCTTTCATTTGCATCCCACCACCTAAGACCCTATTCCCTGCACCCCACCATCCAAGACCCTATTCCCTGCACCCCACCATCCAAGACCCTTTTCCCTGCACCCCACCATCCAAGACCCTTTCATTTGCATCCCACCATCCAAGACCCTATTCCCTGCACCCCACCATCCAAGACCCTTTCATTTGCATCCCACCATCCAAGACCCTTTCATTTGCATCCCACCACCTAAGACCCTTTTCTCTGCACCCCACCACCCAAGACCCTTTTCCCTGCACCCCACCATCCAAGACCCTTTTCCCTGCACCCCACCATCCAAGACCCTTTTCCCTGCACCCCACCATCCAAGACCCTTTCATTTGCATCCCACCATCCAGGACCCTTTTCCCTGCACCCCACCATCCAAGACCCTTTCATTTGCATCCCACCATCCAAGACCCTATTCCCTGCACCCCACCATCCAAGACCCTTTCATTTGCATCCCACCATCCAAGACCCTTTTCCCTGCACCCCACCATCCAAGACCCTTTCATTTGCATCCCACCATCCAAGACCCTTTCATTTGCATCCCACCACCCAAGACCCTTTTCTCTGCACCGCACCAAGACCCTTTTCTCTTCACCCCACCACCACCCAAGACCCTTTTCCCTGCACCCCACCACCCAAGACCCTTTTCCCTGCACCCCACCACCCAAGACCCTTTTCTCTGCACCCCACCAGAACCTTTTCTCTTCACCCCACCACCCAAGACCCTTTTCTCTGCTCCCCACCATCCAGGACCCTCTTTTCTTTTGCATCCAGCCCCCCCCTGCTTTGCACCCAGCCCCGCCTCTGGCCGTGGAGAGCCTGCCCTTGCCAGCACAAGGAGCCTCCACCTCTGGCAGGCAGGCTCAGCAGGGAGCTGGGCTGGTGTCCCCACGCCAGCTTGGGCAGCAGCTGCCTGCTGGTTTATTCATCCCCTCTGCCATCACCACGGGAGGCCAAGCTCAGCACTGTGCCACATCTCATTTACAGCCAGCCCCTGAAAAGTTAGAAGGGCAAGCGATGGGGCGGGGGAAGGAGGTGGAGGGAGACAAAGGGGGTGGAGGCTGGGGAGGGAGCAAGGGGAGTGGGAGAGGTGTATGAAACGTGAAAGGGATGTGGTGGGGAGGCAGGGAGAGGGGCAGAGCGATGTCTGAGCCCAAGAGAGCAGCAAGGGGTTGGCTGACACCTGCCTCGCACTTGCAAGGCAGAGCAGCAGCAGCAGCTTGTGGAGCAGCAGCAGCAGCAGCAGCAGCAGCTTGTGGAGCTGTGTGTGGAGAGGTTTCCAGGAACCTTTTAAGAGCATTAAGGATGATGGAAGCAGAGCAGCAGTGACTCAGACTTTATGGGATGTGACAATGCAGGAGGCCACCAGGCTCCTGCTTGGCTGTTGGCATATGGAAGCTGATGAGCGCTTGGAGCTTGCCAGGAAAGCAGGTTTCAATCCAGGGAGGCTCCAGGAAAAAGAGAGAGACATCCTCAAGTGAGCAAGGATGGAGCCTCTTCTCTTGCCAGGAATGGGGGGAAAGGGGTTTCTGCCCCCTGGAGGGTCTGTGCTGGTTGTACCACCCTCATGGTGCAGAACTTGTTCCTACGTCACATTACTTGCCTTGCCTTCCTCTCCTCTCCTCTCCTCTCCTCTCCTCTCCTCTCCTCTCCTCTCCTCTCCTCTCCTCTCCTCTCCTCTCCTCTCCTCTCCTCTCCTCTCCTCTCCTCTCCTCTCCTCTCCTCTCCTCTCCTCTCCTCTCCTCTCCTCTCCTCTCCTCTCCTCTCCTCTCCTCTCCTCTCCTCTCCTCTCCTCTCCTCTCCTCTCCTCTCCTCTCCTCTCCTCTCCTCTCCTCTCCTCTCCTCTCCTCTCCTCTCCTCTCCTCTCCTCTCCTCTCCTCTCCTCTCCTCTCTCCTCTCCTCTCCTCTCCTCTCCTCTCCTCTCCTCTCCCCTCCCTCTAAACAATTTCTTCCTCATCTCTGCTCTCAATCTGCCCTCTCCCAGCTTACAGCTCAAATTGCCCAGCAGCAGCAAGGTGGCCTGGTGGGCAAGAAGGCCAAGGGGCCGTGCGGGGGAAGGGAATGCACTGCTCCCCTGGGGCCAGGATTCCCGTGGGAGGGATGCTCCTGTGGCTGGGGTCCAGGGCTCTGCTTCCCTCTTTGGAAAGAGGAGAGGATGATGACATTTTGGGAGGGCTGTCCCTCTGCCAGGGGGAAGGAAGGAAGAGAAGCAGTGGCTGCCCTCCAAAGCCTGGTGTGACACACTGACGGACCCCGTGGGGGTCCCTCTGCCGGGCAGCCCCTCCCAGGGCTCTCTGCCCAAAACCACTTCTGCTTTGCCTTTTACTTTGGTGCCAGCTTCTTCATCACCACGCCCAGCAGAGTTAGATGGTGCTGCCACTCCCTGACCCTAGAGGCCTTTTCCAACCAAAATCGTTCCCTGGCTCTATGATCAACTTGCTCTCTGGTCCCCCAGAGCCCCAGATCCTTTTGTGGGGTTGGGAGAGGTGTGCAAACAACTTCCCTCTTCCTCTGTGGGGTGAGGAAAGCACAGTGGGGATGCAGCCCTGAGAAAGGACCTGAGGCCCAGCAGGGTGGGCAGCAGGGGCAGGGAGGGCATTCTGCCCCTCTGCTGTGCTCTGCTCACCCCCTGCAGGGCTGGGGCAGCTCTGGAGCCCTCAGCACAGCACAGCCAGGGAGCTGGGGGAGCAGGGCCAGAGGAGGCCACAGCAGGGCTGGCAGGGCTGGAAGCCCTCTGCTGGGAGCCAGGCTGAGAGACTTGGCCTTGGGCAAGGCTTGGATGTGGCCCTTGCAGCCATGGTTTAGCTGTCAGGAGGTGTTAGGGATTAGGTCATAGGTTGGACTTGATGAGCTCTGAGGTATTTTCCAACCTGCTTTGTTCTCTGATTCTATGAAATGCTGATGTAGAGCAAAGGAAGGATGTGAGACAGCAGCAGGAGTGGGAAATAGATCCCCATGGCTCCAGCAGGTTGGGCTAAATGAACTTCAGAGGTCCCTCCTCACTCAAACTGTTCTATGATTTGCCTGCAGAGGCTGTGGAGGCTCCAAGCCTGGAGGTGCTCAGGGCCAGGATGGGACCTTGAGCAACCTGCTGGAGGAGAAGGTGACCCTGCCCAGGGAGAGGGCTGGAGCTGGATGATCTCCAAGGTCCCTTCCAACCCAACCCATTGTAGGACTCTAAGCAGAGGCAGCTCCATGGTTTTACCTTCCTGGATCATTCATCTCCCCTCCAAGACACAGCTTCTGCCTGGTGCTTCCCCAGCCTCCCATGGCTTTGGTGACTTGCAGCCTGAGAGAGTTGGCCTTGGGCAGCCTGCAGAGGAGAAGGCTCCAGGGACACCTTCTGGTGGCCTCCCAGGCCCTGCAGCGAGCTGGGGACAGAGGCTGGAGCAGGGCCTGTTGGGCCAGGCCGAGGGGGGATGGTTTGGAAGGCAAAGAGGGAGCTTGAGAGTGGAGAGAAGGAGAAATGGTTGAGGCTGAGGCTGGGGAGAGCCTGGCCCAGGCTGCCCAGAGAGGTGGAGCTGCCCCATGGCTGGCACCAGGGCAGCTCAGGCTGCTTGGGGCTGGGAGCAACCTGCTGTGCTTGGGGATGTCCCTGGGGGCTGCAGGGGGTGGAATAGAAGACCTTTGGGGGTCCCTTCCCACCCAAGCTGCTCTGTGATTCGATATTGCCAGCAGGGGTTGGGGTTCATCACTTCCCTCTTGAATAGTTCAGTGGTTTTGTGGGGCTGCAGCACTGTGGTGTGCAGGCAGGGATGGAATTTCAGGGGCTGGGGGGGGAGAGCCTTGTCCAGAGAGGGGCAAGGGAGCTGGGGAAGGGTCTGGAGAAGAGGGCTGGGGAGGAGCAGCTGAGGGAGCTGGGGGGGTTGAGGCTGGAGCAGAGGAGGCTGAGGGAGACCTCCTTGCTCTCTGCAGCTCCCTGCAAGGAGGCTGGAGCCAGGGGGGGCTTGGGCTCTGCTCCCATGAAGCAGGACAAGAGGCAATGGCCTCAGGCTGCCCCAGGGGAGGTTTAAGTTGGATGTGAGGAACAATTTTTTCCCCATATGGGTCGTCCAGGCCTGGCCCAGGCTGCTCAGGGCAGAGGTGCAGTCCCCATCCCTGGAGGGGTTTGGAAGCCCTGGGGCTGTGGTGCTGAGGCCATGGGCTGGTGGTGCCCTGGGGCCAGGGCTGGGCTCAGGGCTGGACTGGAGGCTCTCAGAGCTCTCTTCCAACCCAAACCATTCCCTGATTTCACGGCTCTGCAGCGCTGCAAACCAACTTTCCCTTCACATATCCTACTTCTGTAGCACTCTGCCAACCCACACCCACACCCCCTCCCTTCCCTGCCTCAGAGCATCCCTGAGGGGCAAACGAGCCTGAAGAGGTTAGCCAAGCGTCCCTGACCGCCTCTGCCGGGCGGCGCCGGGGCTCTGGCGGCAGCACAGCCTCTGGGCTGCCTCGGGCCAAGGGCAAACTGCTGCTTGCAGGCAGAGAGGGACCTGGGGGTGCTGGTTGACAGCTGCCTGAACAGGAGCCAGCAGTGTGCCCAGGGGGCCAAAAAGGCCAAGGGCATCCTGGCCTGCAGCAGGCAGAGTGTGGCCAGCAGGAGCAGGGAAGTCCTTGTGCCCTGTGCTCAGCACTGCTGAGGCCACCCCTGGAGTCCTGTGTCCAGTTCTGGGCTCCTCAGCTCCAGAAGGACCTTGAGAGACTTGAAGGTGTGCAGAGAAGGGCAAGGAGGCTGGGGAGGGGTCTGGAGCACAGCCCTGGGAGGAGAGGCTGAGGGAGCTGGGGTTGCTTAGCCTGCAGAAGAGGAGGCTCAGGGGAGACCTCATTGCTCTCTCCAACTCCCTGAAGGGAGGCTGTAGCCAGGTGGGGGTTGGTCTCTTCTGCCAGGCCCCCAGCACCAGAACAAGAGGACACAGTCTCAAGCTGTGCCAGGGGAGGTTCAGGCTGGAGGTGAGAAGAAAGTTCTTCCCAGAGAGAGTCATTCATCATTGGGATGTGCTGCCCAGGGAGGTGCTGGAGTCCCTGTGCCTGGAGGTGTTCAAGAGGGGACTGGATGTGTCACTTGGTGCCATGGTCTAGTCATGAGGTCTGTGGTGACAGGCTGGACTTGATGATCTTTGAGGTCTCTTCCAACCTTGGTGATACTGTGCCAGGGGAGGTTGAGGCTAGAGGTGAGGAGAAAGTTCTTCCCAGCAAGAGGAATTGGCCCTTGGGATGTGCTGCCCAGGGAGGTGGAGGAGTCCCTGTGCCTGGAGGTGTTTAGGAAGAGCCTGGATGAGGCCCTTGGGGCCATGGTTGAGTTGATCAGATGGTGCTGGGTGAGAGGTTGGACTTGGTGATCTCTGAGGTCTTTTCCAACCTGGTTAATTCTAGTCTAGTCTAGTCTAGTCTAGTCTAGTCTAGTCTAGTCTAGTCTAGTCTACTCTACTCTACTCTACTCTACTCTACTCTACTCTACTCTACTCTACTCTAGTCTGGTCTGGTCTGGTCTGGTGGCTGGGATGGGCCAGGTCTATGCAATTAAGACAAGACCTGATAGGACAAGGGGAAAGGCTTAGAGCTGGAAGAAGGGAGATTGAGACTGGAGAGTGGGAAGCAGTTCCTAATACCTGAAAGGATCCTGCAGGAAGGCTGCAGAGAGACTTTTGCTGAGGGTGTCTGGAGCCAGGCCAAGGGGGAATGGTTTGGAGCTGAGGCAGAGCAGGGCTAGAGTGGAGCTGAGGAAGAAGTTCTTCAGTGTGGGGCTGGGGAGACTCTGGCCCAGGCTGCCCAGGGAGGCTGTGGCTGCCTCCTGCCTGGGGGTGTTCAAGGCCAGGCTGGATGAGGCCCTGAGCAGCTGAGTGTAGCTGAGAGCTGTCCCTGCCCAGGGCAGGGAGCTTGCAGTAGGTGATCTCTGAGGTCCCTTTCCAACCTGAGCCATTCTGGGACTCCTTAGGGTGAGGCTGGTGAGACACTGGAACAGGTTGCTCAGGGAGGCTGTGGCTGCCTCCTCCCTGGAGGTTGGATGTGGCCTGGAGCAGCCTGGGCTGGGGGAATTTATCCATTCCCATGGGAGGGGGTCTGGAACTGGATGATCTTGAAGATCCCTTCCAACCCAACTCATTCTCTGATTCTCTGATGATTAGAGAAACCTTTCACAGAATTAGAGAAGGGTTAAGGTTGGAAAGGACCTTAAAGATCATGGTGCCAGGGAGAGTGGCCCTGAGGCTCCCTCAGCAGGGCTGCTGATGGCACCAAGCTGTGTGGTGCTGCTGACAGCTGGAGGGAAGGATCCATCCAGAGGGACCTGGGCAGGCTGCAGAGCTGGGCCCAGGACAACCTCAGGAGGTACAACAAACCCAAGGGCAAGGTCCTGCAGCTGGGGCAGGGCAATCCCAGGCACTGCTAGAGGCTGGGCAGGGACTGGCTGGAGAGCAGCCCTGCAGAAAAGGCCTTGGGGGGCTGGGGGAGGAGAAGCTCAGCAGGAGCCAGCAGGGAGCACTTGCAGCCCAGAGAGCCAAGCAGAGCCTGGGCTGCAGCAAGAGGAGTGTGGCCAGCAGGGCCAGGGAGGGGATTCTGCCCCTCTGCTCCACTCTGCTGAGACCACAGCTGCAGCTCTGGCTCCAGCTCTGGAGCCTCTGTGCCAGGAAGGCTCTGGAGGGGCTGGAAGGTGTCCAGAGCAGGGCCAGGAGGAGGAGCAGAGGGCTGGAGCTGCTCTGCTCTGCAGACAGC
The DNA here is from genome assembly GCA_033816785.1 of Picus viridis. Taxonomy (NCBI): domain Eukaryota; kingdom Metazoa; phylum Chordata; class Aves; order Piciformes; family Picidae; genus Picus; species Picus viridis. Next base: position 9,257,987 of record CM066601.1, read on the forward strand.
CTGAGAGAGTTGGGGCTGTGCAGGTTGGAGAGGAGAAGGCCAATGGAGGTGGAGGGTACCTGGAGGCATTGCTGGGGACACTGGGCTGCATGTCTCATCCTGGTGAGGCCTTCTGTAGTAGAGTGTGGGAGGGAGCCAGTGGGAACCTGGAGCTGCTGGGGGTGACCTTGCCAATACTGCTGAAGGCTTTGGGCTTGAGGGCAGCCCCAGAAGCCTTCTCCAACACAAACTATGACAGGAAGGATCTGGAGGGGCTGGAAGGTGTGCTGGAAGGTGTCCAGAGCAGGGCCAGGAGGAGGAGCAGAGGGCTGGAGCTGCTCTGCTCTGCAGACAGCCTGAGAGAGTTGGGGCTGTGCAGGCTGCAGAGGAGAAGGCTCCCAGGAGACCTTCTGGTGGCCTTCCAGGAGCTGCAGGGGGCTGCAAGCAAGCTGGGGAGGGACTTTGGAGGATGTGAGGGAGGGATAGGACTGGGGGAGATGGAGCAAAAGAAGAAGTGGGGAGACTGGGATTGGCTGTGAGGAAGAAGTTGTTGCCCAGGAGGGTGGTGAGAGCCTGGCCCAGGCTGCCCAGGGAGGTGGTGGCAGCCTCCTGCCTGGAGGTGTTTGCAGCCAGGCTGGAGGTGGCTGTGAGCAACCTGCTGTGGTGTGAGGTGTCCCTGCCCATGGCAGGGGGTTAGAACTGGATGAAAACCAAACCCCACACACACAAACATCAAAACCCCAAACTCCAGCTTCCCTTTTTGCTTCCTTTTCTTCCCTTCTTTTCCTCCCCCCTCCCACCCCTCTCTCCGCAGGTCAGGGGCTCAGCCATCGGCTCGGGGCTGCCATCTGTATCTGTTCCCTTTGTGGCACTGCCTGAGGGTTCTCCACACTCGTGGTTTGGCTGCTGCAGCCCCTCTCTAATTTCAGAGCCCTGGAGATTGAATATGCCACCCAGCAGCACGGGCTGGCATTACACCAGGCTATTAAGTTCCCAGGCGAAGGCTTGGCAAGGGAAAAACAACTTTGTAATCACCACCAAGTGTTTGAGTGCCTTGGAATGAGAAAGACGGTGACAGGAGCTGGGTTCGTGTTAGGAGGCAGCACAGGGAGGCTGCAGGAATGGGGAAGGGAAGAACGAGGGAACCCTGCGCTGGCCACAGCCACCCAGGGGCCTCTTGGGCTGATGGGGAACAGGCTGGAGCCAAGGCTGCTCTGCTTCCAAGGCTGCTCTGCTTCCAAGGCTCTCCTGGGTCCATAGCTTCTCTGCTTCCAAAGCTCTTCTGCTTCCAAAGCTCCTCTGCTTCCAAGGCTTCTCTGCTTCCAAGGCTTCTCTGCATCCAAGGCTCTCCTGGATCCAAGGCTCTCCTGGATCCAAAGCTCTCCTGGATCCAAAGCTTCTCTGCTTCCAAAGCTTCTCTGCTTCCAAAGCTCCTCTGCTTCCAAGGCTTCTCTGCTTCCAAAGCTCCTCTGCTTCCAAGGCTTCTCTGCTTCCAAGGCTTCTCTGCATCCAAGGCTCTCCTGGATCCAAGGCTCTCCTGGATCCAAAGCTCTCCTGGATCCAAAGCTCTCCTGGATCCAAAGCTCTCCTGGATCCAAAGCTTCTCTGCTTCCAAAGCTTCTCTGCTTCCAAAGCTCTTCTGCTTCCAAGGCTTTTCTGGATCCAAAGCTTCTCTGCTTCCAAAGCTTCTCTGCTTCCAAAGCTCTTCTGCTTCCAAGGCTTTTCTGGATCCAAAGCTTCTCTGCTTCCAAAGCTCTTCTGCTTCCGAAGCTTCTCTGCTTCCAAAGCTTCTCTGCTTCCAAAGCTCTTCTGCTTCCAAGGCTTTTCTGGATCCAAAGCTTCTCTGCTTCCAAAGCTCTTCTGCTTCCAAAGCTTCTCTGCTTCCAAAGCTCTTCTGCTTCCAAGGCTTTTCTGGATCCAAAGCTTCTCTGCTTCCAAAGCTCTTCTGCTTCCAAAGCTTCTCTGCTTCCAAAGCTCTTCTGCTTCCAAAAGCTGCTCTGCTTCCAAGGCTTCTCTGAATCCAAAGCTCTTCTGCTTCCAAAGCTCCTCTGCTTCCAAGGCTCCTCTGCTTCCAAGGCTTTTCTGGATCCAAAGCTTCTCTGCTTCCAAAGCTTGTCTCAATCCAAAGCTTCTCTGCTTCCAAAGCTTCTCTGCTTCCAAAGCTCCTCTGCTTCCAAAGCTCCTCTGCTTCCAAGGCTCTTCTGCTTCCAAAGCTTTTCTGGATCCAAAGCATTTCTGGATCCAAAGCTTCTCTCATCCCAAAGCTTCTCTGATCCCAAAGCTCTCCTGGATCCAAAGCTTTTCTGGATCCAAAGCTTTTCTGCTTCCAAAGCTCTCCTGGATCCAAAGCTTTTCTGGATCCAAAGCTCTCCTGGATCCAAAGCTTTTCTGGATCCAAAGCTTTTCTGGATCCAAAGCTCTCCTGGATCCAAAGCTTTTCTGGATCCAAAGCTCTCCTGGATCCAAAGCTTTTCTGGATCCAAAGCTCTCCTGGATCCAAAGCTCTCCTGGATCCAAAGCTTTTCTGGATCCAAAGCTCTCCTGGATCCAAAGCTCTCCTGGATCCAAAGCTCTCCTGGATCCAAAGCTTTTCTGGATCCAAAGCTCTCCTGGATCCAAAGCTCTCCTGGATCCAAAGCTCTCCTGGATCCAAAGCTTTTCTGGATCCAAAGCTCTCCTGGATCCAAAGCTCTCCTGGATCCAAAGCTCTCCTGGATCCAAAGCTTTTCTGGATCCAAAGCTTTTCTGGATCCAAAGCTCTCCTGGATCCAAAGCTCTCCTGGATCCAAGGCTTTTCTGGATCCAAAGTTCTCTGGTCCCAAAGCTTTTCTGGTCCCAAAGCTCCTCTGCTCCCAAAGCTTTTGAGGACATCTCCAGCCAGCATCACGCTCCTTCATTTTCTTGGGGAGGGTGGTGAAGCCCTCGGGAGGGATGGAGAGACCAAAGGAGCAAGAGGCTGCCATCAACTCCCAGATGAGCTCTTCCCCCTCAGCACGGAGTGCCTGTGAGCAGGGCTGGCTGAGAGGAGGGATACTTTGAAATGAAAACTAAACTGCAGGGAGCAGAAGTCCCCCCTGGTGGTTTTCCAAGTGTCAAAGCAAATCTCTCTAATTATCTCTAATAATTGTCCCCAGCTCGCTGCAGGGCCTGGGAGGCCACCAGAAGGTGTCCCTGGAGCCTTCTCCTCTGCAGGCTGCCCAAGGCCAAGTCTCTCAGCCTGGCTCCCAGCAGAGGGCTTCCAGCCCTGCCAGCCCTGCTGTGGCCTCCTCTGGCCCTGCTCCCCCAGCTCCCTGGCTGTGCTGTGCTGAGGGCTCCAGAGCTGCCCCAGCCCTGCAGGGGGGGTGAGCAGAGCACAGCAGAGGGGCAGAATGCCCTCCCTGCCCCCGCTGCCCACCCTGCTGGGGCTGAGCCCAGGCCAGGCTGGGGCTGGGAGGTTTCACTTCCAAACTTCCTTTCCCTCCGTGGTGGACTCCAGAGACTGAGTTTCAGCCCCAGCAGGGTCTGTGCAAGGCTCCTGCAGCTGAGGGCCCCACGACCCCTCCCCACATGCTGTTTGCCAGCCACAAACAGCGGCAGGAAAAGCAACTTGAGGCCATTTTTCCTTGCCATAAGCTCACAGAATGCTTTAGGTAAGAAGGGACCTTCCAAGCTCATCCAGTGCAGCCCCCTGCAGCCTCCCCAGGGACGTCCCCAAGCAGAGGGGGATGCTCCCAGCCCCAGGCAACCTGCCCTGCCCTGGTGCCAGCCATGGGGCAGCTCTCTGGGCAGCCTGGATGGATTTCTCCTCCCTCTCTAGTCCTGATCTGCCTTTCATCAGCCTCCAGCCGTCAGCCTCTGCCTCTCCCCTCCGGCTCCGCTTCGGCGCCTGGGCTCGCCGGCGGCTCCCGCTGGCTGCGGCAGGCGCTCGCCGGCGCCGCCGGCTATTAATTAAGATGCTAATTAATTATTAACGGGGCTATTTAGGGGTGATTTAGCAAGTCTGCGGCTAACAAAGCGGCGGGCGCTGACGGGTGTCCCCCCCCTCCCCGCCGTAATGAGGTCCTTAATAATCAATTGCCTTTTGTGTGGCTGGGAAGGAGAGGAAGGTTCCGATCGCCTCGGGAGCAGCTCTCCAGCGCCGGCGCTCCGCTGGCAGGGGCTGGCGGGGAGGGGGGGGTGGTTCCCAGCTCCTCTGCCTCTCCTGAGCTGGGAATTCCCGGCCTGGTGGCCACAGAGGAGGCTGGGGAGGCTGGGAGGCTGCTTTAGGCAATATAAAGGTGATGGGTGTGCGTGGAGAGTGGTGCTGGAGGGAGGGAGCTGCAGTGACCTGGAGTGGGTGTCCTGGAGTGGGTGTCCTGGAGGGGGTGTCCTGGGGGTGTCCTGGAGGGGCTGTCCTGGAGTGGGTGTCCTGGAGGGGGTGTCCTGGAGGGGCTGTCTTGGAGTGGGTGTCCTGGAGGGGGTGTCCTGGAGTGGGTGTCCTGGAGGGGGTGTCCTGGAGGGGGTGTCCTGGAGGGGCTGTCCTGGAGTGGGTGACCTGGAGTGGGCTGTCCTGGAGGGGCTGTCCTGGAGGGGCTGTCCTGGAGTGGGTGTCCTGGAGGGGGTGTCCTGGAGGGGCTCTCTTGGAGTGGGTGACCTGGAGGGGCTGTCCTGGAGTGGGTGTCCTGGAGTGGGTGTCCTGGAGGGGCTGTCCTGGAGGGGCTCTCTTGGAGTGGGTGACCTGGAGGGGCTGTCCTGGAGGGGCTGTCCTGGAGTGGGTGTCCTGGAGGGGCTGTCCTGGGGTGTCCTGGAGGGGCTGTCCTGGAGTGGGTGTCCTGGAGTGGGTGTCCTGGAGGGCTCTCTTGGAGGGGCTGTCCTGGAGTGGGTGTCCTGGAGGGGCTCTCTTGGAGTGGGTGTCCTGGAGGGGCTGTCCTGGAGGGGCTGTCCTGGAGTGGGTGTCCTGGAGGGGGTGTCCTGGAGTGGGTGTCCTGGAGGGGCTGTCCTGGAGGGGCTCTCTTGGAGTGGGTGTCCTGGAGGGGCTGTCCTGGAGGGGCTGTCCTGGAGGGGCTGTCCTGGAGTGGGTGTCCTGGAGGGGCTGTCCTGGAGGGGCTGTCCTGGAGGGGCTGTCTTGGAGTGGGTGTCCTGGAGTGGCTGTCCTGGAGTGGCTCTCTTGGAGTGGGTGTCCTGGAGTGGCTCTCTTGGAGTGGCTCTCTTGGAGTGGGTGTCCTGGAGTGGCTCTCCTGGAGTGGGTGTCCTGGAGTGGCTCTCTTGGAGTGGCTCTCCTGGAGTGGGTGTCCTGGAGTGGCTCTCTTGGAGTGGCTCTCTTGGAGTGGGTGTCCTGGAGCAGGTGTCCTGGAGGGGCTGTCCTGGAGGGGCTGTCCTGGAGTGGGTGTCCTGGAGTGGCTCTCTTGGAGGGGCTGTCCTGGAGGGGCTGTCCTGGAGTGGGTGTCCTGGAGTGGGTGTCCTGGAGGGGCTGTCCTGGAGGGGCTGTCCTGGAGTGGGTGTCTTGGAGTGGGTGTCCTGGAGGGGCTGTCCTGGAGGGGCTGTCCTGGAGGGGCTGTCCTGGAGTGGGTGTCCTGGAGGGCTGTCCTGGAGGGGCTGTCTGGAGGGGCTGTCCTGGAGGGGCTGTCCTGGAGTGGCTGTCCTGGAGTGGCTGTCCTGGAGGGGCTGTCCTGGAGTGGCTGTCCTGGAGTGGGTGTCCTGGAGTGGCTCTCTTGGAGTGGCTCTCTTGGAGTGGGTGTCCTGGAGGGGCTGTCCTGGAATGGGTGTCCTGGAGGGGCTGTCCTGGAGGGGCTGTCCTGGAGGGGCTCTCTTGGAGTGGGTGTCCTGGAGCAGGTGTCCTAGAGGGGAGGAGCTGTCCTGGAGGGGCTGTCCTGGAGGGGCTGTCCTGGAGTGGGTGTGTCCTGGAGGGGCTGTCCTGGAGTGGCTCTCTTGGAGTGGGTGTCCTGGAGTGGGTGTCCTGGAGTGGCTGTCCTGGAGTGGCTCTCCTGGAGTGGCTCTCTTGGAGTGGGTGTCCTGGAGGGGCTGTCCTGGAGGGGCTGTCCTGGAGTGGGTGTCCTGGAGGGGCTGTCCTGGAGGGGCTGTCCTGGAGTGGGTGTCCTGGAGTGGGTGTCCTGGAGGGGCTGTCCTGGAGTGGCTGTCTTGGAGTGGGTGTCCTGGAGTGGGTGTCCTGGAGTGGCTCTCCTGGAGTGGCTGTCTTGGAGTGGCTCTCTTGGAGTGGGTGTCCTGGAGTGGCTGTCCTGGAGGGGCTGTCCTGGAGGGGCTGTCCTGGAGTGGGTGTCCTGGAGTGGGTGTCCTGGAGTGGGTGTCCTGGGGCTGTCCTGGAGTGGTGTCCTGGAGTGGGTGTCCTGGAGGGGCTGTCCTGGAGTGGGTGTCCTGGAGTGGGTGTCCTGGAGGGGCTGTCCTGGAGGGGCTGTCCTGGAGTGGCTGTCCTGGAGGGGCTGTCCTGGAGTGGGTGTCCTGGAGTGGGTGCTGTCCTGGAGGGGCTGTCCTGGAGGGGCTGTCCTGGAGTGGCTGTCCTGGAGGGGCTGTCCTGGAGGGGGTGTCCTGGAGTGGGTGTCCTGGAGGGGCTGTCCTGGAGGGGCTGTCCTGGAGGGGCTGTCCTGGAGTGGCTGTCCTGGAGGGGTGTCCTGGAGTGGGTGTCCTGGAGGGGCTGTCCTGGAGGGGCTGTCCTGGAGTGGCTGTCCTGGAGTGTCTCTTGGAGTGGGTGTCCTGGAGTGGGTGTCCTGGAGTGGGTGTCCTGGAGGGGCTGTCCTGGAGTGGCTCTCTTGGAGTGGGTGTCCTGGAGTGGGTGTCCTGGAGGGGCTGTCCTGGAGGGGCTGTCCTGGAGTGGGTGTCCTGGAGTGGGTGTCCTGGAGGGGCTGTCCTGGAGTGGGTGTCCTGGAGGGGCTCTCTTGGAGGGGCTCTCCTGGAGTGGGTGTCCTGGAGTGGGTGTCCTGGAGGGGCTGTCCTGGAGGGGCTGTCCTGGAGTGGGTGTCCTGGAGTGGGTGTCCTGGAGGGGCTGTCCTGGAGTGGCTCTCTTGGAGTGGCTGTCCTGGAGTGGGTGTCCTGGAGGGGGTGTCCTGGAGTGGCTCTCTTGGAGTGGGTGTCCTGGAGTGGGTGTCCTGGAGTGGGTGTCCTGGAGTGGCTGTCCTGGAGTGGGTGTGGGCTGTCCTGGAGTGGGTGTCCTGGAGGGGCTGTCCTGGAGTGGCTGTCCTGGAGTGGGTGTCCTGGAGGGGCTGTCCTGGAGTGGGTGTCCTGGAGTGGCTGTCCTGGAGTGGGTGTCCTGGAGTGGGTGTCCTGGAGGGGCTGTCCTGGAGTGGCTGTCCTGGAGTGGGTGTCCTGGAGGGGCTGTCCTGGAGGGGCTGTCCTGGAGGGGCTGTCCTGGAGTGGGTGTCCTGGAGTGGGTGTCCTGGAGGGGCTGTCCTGGAGTGGCTCTCCTGGAGTGGGTGTCCTGGAGTGGGTGTCCTGGAGGGGCTGTCCTGGAGGGCTGTCCTGGAGTGGCTGTCCTGGAGGGGCTGTCCTGGAGTGGCTGTCCTGGAGTGGCTGTCCTGGAGTGGCTGTCCTGGAGGGGCTCTCCTGGAGGGGGTGTCCTGGAGGGGCTGTCCTGGAGTGGCTGTCCTGGGTGGCTGTCCTGGAGTGGGTGTCCTGGAGGGGCTGTCCTGGAGTGGGTGTCCTGGAGTGGGTGTCCTGGAGGGGCTCTCCTGGAGGGGGTGTCCTGGAGGGGCTCTCTTGGAGTGGGTGTCCTGGAGTGGGTGTCCTGGAGGGGCTGTCCTGGAGTGGGTGTCCTGGAGTGGGTGTCCTGGAGGGGCTCTCTTGGAGTGGCTGTCCTGGAGGGGCTGTCCTGGAGTGGGTGTCCTGGAGTGGGTGTCCTGGAGGGGCTCTCTTGGAGTGGCTGTCCTGGAGTGGCTCTCTTGGAGTGGGTGTCCTGGGGTGGGTGTCCTGGAGGGGCTCTCCTGGAGGGGGTTTCCTGGAGGGGTTTCCTGGAGGGGTTTCCTGGAGGGGTTTCCTGGAGGGGTGTCCTGGAGGGGCTGTCCTGGAGTGGGTGTCCTGGAGGGGGTGTCCTGGAGGGGGTGTCCTGGAGGGGCTGTCTTGGAGTGGCTCTCTTGGAGGGGCTGTCCTGGAGTGGGTGTCCTGGAGGGGCTGTCCTGGAGGGGCTGTCCCCCAGGCAATTAGGGGAGGCTTCTCTGCTTATGAAGGTGCTTTAGATGTGGTGCCTGGGGCTGGACTTGGCAGAGTAGGGTCAGCGGTTGGGGAGCCCAGAGCTGGATGCAATCTTATCATAGTGTCACAGCATCAGTCAGGGTTGGAAGGGAGCACAAGGATCAGCCAGTTCCAACCCCCTGCCATGGGCAGGGACACCCCACACTACATCAGGCTGCCCACAGCCTCATCCAGCCTGGGCTTAAACACCTCCAGGGACGGGGCCTCAACCACCTCCCTGCACAACCCATTCCAGGGCTTCACCACTCTCATGGGGAAGAACTTCCTCCTCCCCTCCAGCCTCAATCTCCCCATCTCCAGCTTCAGTCCATTCCCCCTAGTCCTGTCACTCCCTGAGATCCTGAGCAGTCCCTCCCCAGCCCTCCTGTAGCCCCCTGCAGATCCTGGAAGGCCACAAGGAGGTCACCTGGGAGCCTTCTCTTCTCCAGCCTGAACAGCCCCAACTCCTTCAGTCTGTGCTCACAGGAGAGCTGCTCCAGCCCTCTGCTCCTCCTCCTGGCCCTGCTCTGGACACCTTCCAGCCCCTCCAGATCCCTCTTGCAATAGGGGCTCCAGAACTGGAGGCAGTACTCCAGGTGGGGTCTCAGCAGGGCTGAGCAGAGGGGCAGAATCCCCTCCCTTGCCCTGCTGGCCACACTTCTCCTGCTGCAGCCCAGGCTCTGGTTGGCTTTCCGGGCTGCAAGTGCACCCTGAGAGCTCCTGTTGAGCTTCTCCTCCCCCAGCACCCCCAAGTCTCTCTCCTCAGGGCTGCTCTCCAGCCAGTCCCTGCCCAGCCTGGATTTGTGCCTGGCATTGCCTCCACCCAGCTGCAGGACCCTGCCCTTGGTCCTGTTGAAGCTCCTGAGGTTGGCTTGTGCCCACCTCTCCAGCCTGCCCAGGTCCCTCTGGATGGATCCCTTCCCTCCAGCTGTCTGCTGCACCACACAGCTTGGTGTCATGATCTTCCAGGGAGGTCTCAGCAGGGCAGAGCAGAGGGGAGGAGAACCTCCCTGGCTCTGCTGGCCACACTCTGAATGCCCCCCAGGACCCACTTGGCTTTCTTGGCCCCCAGGGCTCCTTGCTGCCCCATGCAGGACTTGCTGCCCCCTTGTTCTTCACCTCAGAAGGGAAGGGGAGGCCAGGCTGGGGGAGGGTCAGGGTCAGGCAGTGCCTTTAATGGCAGTTTCATCCTTTCCACTTCCATGCAGCCTTTCAGAAGGCAGAAAGGAGCCCAGGGGGTGCTGGGTTGTCCTCTTTTCAGCACAAATAACCACGGGGAGGGGGGAGAAGGGGAAAAGAGGGAAAGAAACACCCAGAAGAAAACCAGAGCCAAGCAACCCCAAGGCAGCCCCAGCAGCAGCCACTCTGAGCTGGGAGGGAATCATTATTCTCATCTGATTTATCCCTGGCTATTATTTTTTGGCTGCTGCTCTCCAATGCTTCACTTCCCAGCCTCGTTTGGTGCCTCTCTGAAGCCAGGCAGAGCTGCCACTTGTCAGGGGAAAACGGGGACAAACGTTGTCAAGGAGAGGTGGAGGGGAGGGGAAGCAAGGAGAAAACCACCCCGGGGCTGGGAGGGGGACAGGAGGGGGCTGAATGTCTGTGCCTCTGGGCTGGGGAGACGTGGGGGGAGTGTGGAGAGCAGCCTCTAGGGCTGCAGGGCCATGGGGCAGGAGACATCACCCTGGGCAGAGGTTCAAGTGAGGTTCACCTGATGGTCCTTCAGCTGCCTTTCAGCTTACAGAGCACTTCTCTGAGTCTGGGAAGAATGCTGTGGGCAGGGATGGTTTGGAGGGGAGGAACAAGCTCTGCAGCAGGAGGCTGCTGGAAGGCTCCAGCAGGCTGCCCAGGGAGGGGTTGAGGCTCCAGCCCTGGAGCTCTTCCAGGTGAGGCTGGGGAGGGCTGTGGGCAGCCTGCTCCAGGGGAGGATGTCCCTGCTGCCTGCAGGGGTTGCTCTGGGTGACCTCTGGAGCTCCCTTCCAGCCCAAACCATCCTATGATCTTCCTGCATCTTCCTGCCCCTGTGAGGCTCAAGCCTTGGTGCTTCAGAGGTTGTCTTTGGGAAGGGTTGGGCAGAGTGGGGCAGGGATGCTCCTGAAGTGCTTTCAGGGAGGAAGAAATGGTTTTAGAGCCATGGGGCAGGAGACATCACCCTGGGCAGAGGTTTAAAGGCTGCTCTGTGGTGGTTCCTTTAGCTGCCCTTCAGCTTTCAGAACACTTGCTGGCATCTTGCCTGGGACAGAAGAGAGGAGGAGGCTGAGGGAGACCTCCTTGCTCTCTGCAGCTCCCTGCAAGGAGGCTGGAGCCAGGGGGGCTTGGGCTCTGCTCCCAAGGAACAAGGGACAGGACAAGAGGCAATGGCCTCAGGTTGCCCCAGGGGAGGTTCAGGTTGGCCATGAGGAACAATTTCTTCCCCTTGAAGTTTGTCTTGGCCTGGCCCAGGCTGCCCAGGGAGGTGGTGCAGTCCTCATGCCTGGAGGGGTTTAAAGCCAACAGGAGCAGCCCAGCCTAGCTGCAGATGTCCCTGGTGACTGCAGAGGGGCTGGACTGGATGAACTGTACCCAGCACCCAGATGCAGGACCAAGGCCAAGGGCAAGGTCCTGCAGCTGGGGCAGGGCAGTCCCAGGCACTGCTAGAGGCTGGGCAGGGACTGGCTGGAGAGCAGCCCTGGAGGAAAGGCCCGGGGGGGCTGGGGGAGGAGAAGCTCAGCAGGAGCCAGCAGGGAGCACTTGCAGCCCAGAGAGCCAAGCAGAGCCTGGGCTGCAGCAAGAGAAGTGTGGGTTTGTTTTGGTGCCTTACAGATGAGGATGGATGAGCACCAAGGGCCTCCTGCTGTCAGCTGTAAATGAGGAGGGAAGGTTTCCTACCCCAACCACCAGCTCCTGAGCAGCACAGAGGCTCTTTACCCCCTCCCCCCCCAAAAGGAGTGAAAGAAAAGAGAATCACCCCGGAGAGCACAGGAGGCTGTGGAGCTCTGAGTCCCTCTCCAGCCTCTGTCTGCTCTTTACAAGACAGTGTTTGGTTTCTGCTGCACTCCATGGGCTGTCTGCGAGGCCCCACCTGCAGCTCTGTGTCCAGTGCTGGAGCCTCTGTGCCAGGAAGGCTCTGGAGGGGCTGGAAGGTGTCCAGAGCAGGGCCAGGAGGAGGAGCAGAGGGCTGGAGCTGCTCTGCTCTGCAGACAGCCTGAGAGAGTTGGGGCTTGTGCAGGCTGCAGAGGAGAAGGCTCCCAGGAGACCTTCTGGTGGCCTTCCAGGATCTGCAGGGGGCTGCAAGCAAGCTGGGGAGGGACTTCTGAGGGTGTGAGGGAGGGATAGGACTGGGGGGGATGGAGCAGAACTAGAAGTGGGGAGATTGAGCTTGGCTGTGAGGAAGAAGTTGTTGCCCAGGAGGGTGGTGAGAGCCTGGCCCAGGCTGCCCAGGGAGGTGGTGGCAGCCTCCTGCCTGGAGGTGTTTGCAGCCAGGCTGGAGGTGGCTGTGAGCAACCTGCTGTGGGGTGAGGTGTCCCTGCCCGTGGCAGGGGTTGGGACTGGCTGAGCCTTGAGCTCCCTTCCAGCCCTGGCAGCTCTGTGGTTCTGTGACCTCCACCCCAAGCCATGCTGCCACTCTCTGATTACGAGAGGGGAAGGGAACAGAAACCCAACCCCTCTGTATCTGTAAAACACCCTCCTGGACTCTACCTCACCCCACAGAGCCCCAGCCCCGCCCCGGGGTGGCTCAGAGCTGCTGTAGAGCAGCCAAACTTCCTGGGGATCAATCGAGAGAGAGCTTCCATCAGCAGAGAGAAAAACCCCAAAGCAACCACCCAAACCCCAACCCTAAACCAACAGCTGAAGACAAACCACCACCACCACCCCCTCCACTCCTGCTGCACCCTGGGAGAGGGATTGGCTCTCCCTGGAGCCTTCTTTAGGGGATGAATGTCAGCAGCATCCTCAAATCCTCCCCACAAAACCCCCAAGTCCTCATCTGCCTGGGAGGAGAGAGCCGGGCTGCCAGAAGGAGCCGTAAAAAACCTGCTGATAGACAGATGGAGCGGAGTAATTACACGTGGGGAGGGGCTGCGGGAGGGGAGAGCTCACTGAAGTGATCAGTGTGGGCAGACAATTAGAGGCTTTTCCAGCAGATTACCCTCTCCCTCCCATCTGTGCTCCGTGCGGCGCTCCCGGAGCCGCCGCCGCCGCCGCCGCTTCCCTCCGGCCGCGCTCGCCGCCGCTGCCCGGGGCGGGGCTCTGCCCTTGACGTGCAGGAGGGAACAAAGCTGAACGGGCTCCTGCTGGCCTTGCCAAACCCTCCTGCACGATCCCAGCGTGGTGAGGGGTGGGAAGGGAGCTCTGGAGCTCAGCCAGTCCAACCCCACTGCTCCCTGAGCCCGCACGGCGCAGCTGAGAGCTGCTGCTGCTGCTGCTGCTGCTCACAGTCTCACAGCATCACAGAATCACCAAGGTTGGAAGAGACCTCGAAGATCATCGAGTCCAACCTGTCACCACAGACCCCATGACTAGCCCATGGCACCAAGTGCCACATCCAGTCCCCTCTTGAACACCTCCAGGGACGGTGACTCCACCACCTCCCGGGCAGCACATCCCAAGGGCAAATCACTCTCTCGGTGAAGAACTTTCTCCTCACCTCCAGCCTAAACTTCCCCTGGCACAGCTTGAGACTGTGTCCTCTTGTTCTGCTGCTGGTTGCTAGAGATAAGAGGCCACCCCCCACCTGGCTCCAACCTCCCTTCAGGGAGTTGCAGAGAGCAATGAGGTCGCCCTTGAGCCGCCTCTCCTCCAGGCTCAGCAACCCCAGCTCCCTCAGCCTCTCCTCACAGGGCTGTGCTCCAGACCCCTCCCCAGCCTTGTTGCCCTTCTCTGGACACCTTCAAGTGTCTCGATGTCCTTCTTAAACTGAGGGGCCCAGAACTGCTCCAGCCACCCAAGACAGATGAGCACTTTCAGAGCTGAGGCTGGGAACCTGCTTCACTTAATAGTCGATTTATTCGGGCTGCTCCCCCAGCCTGCACGGCGCAGCTGAGAGCTGCTGCTGCTGCTCCTCCAGCCTGGGCTGGGCAGCTCAAGTGGTGGCAAACCTGGTCACACCACGGGGAGCTGGCATGGCTGCAAGAAAGGTTTCATGTCCTGGGAATAAGCTGAGGGCAAAGGCTGGTGCTAGGAGGTCACAGAATTCCAGCGTGGTGAGGTGGGAAGGGAGCTCCGGAGGGCAGCAAGTCCAAGCCCTGCTCCAGCAGGACACCCACGGCAGCTTGCCCAGGGGCACCTTCAGGCTGTGGCCTCCCCAGTTCCCAGTACAGGGCATGACCATTGCCCCACTCCACTGCAATGCCCAGGGGGGTTGGAAGCTCTCCACACCAGCACACGCCACAACCTCTCTGGGCAGCCTGCTCCAGGCCTCCAGCAGCCTCACAACAAACAACTTGCTCCTCCTCTTCACCTCCAGCCTCCTGGCCTCCACTCTCTGCCCACTGCCCCTTGGCCTGCCACTGGGCACCACTCAGCACAGCCTGGCCCCAGCCTCTTGCCCCCCAGGGGCCCTTCAGCTCTTGCTGAGCATTGCTCAGCTGCCCTCTGGGGCTGCTCTGCTGCAGCCTCTCAGCCCCAGGCCTCTCAGCCTTGGCTCCTGCCAGAGCTGCTCCAGGCCCCTCAGCAGCTTCCCAGCCTGCCCTGGACTCTCTCCAGCACTTCTCTGGCCCTCTGCACCTGGGCAGCACACAGCTGCCCCCAGGGCTCCAGAGGTGGCCTCTTGTCCCCCAGCACTGCCAGCTGCTTCTGCTTGCAGCTGCTTGCCAGCAGCTTCCCCCTGCCCTGTGCTGCTGCAGGAGGTTGTTCCTGCCCGGGGCCAGGACCCTGCCCTTGCCCTGCTTCACCTTCAGGAGGTTGCTCTCCCCAGCTCCCAGGCTGGGGTGGGGAAGGATGCTCCTGCTCTGCCATCAGCACTTTCCTCATGCTTGATGTCTTCAGTCAAAAGGGTTGGAGTGCTGGGGGACAAGAAGCTGCCCAGCAGCAGCAAGGTGGCCTGGTGGGCAAGAAGGCCAAGGGGGTCCTGGGGGCATGGAGAAGAGTGTGGGCAGCAGCAGGGCAAGGGAGGCTGTGCTGCCCCTCTGCTGTGCCCTGCTGAGGCCACCTCTGGAGCCCTGGGGGCAGCTGTGTGCTGCCCAGGTGCAGAGGGCCAGAGAAGTGCTGGAGAGAGTCCAGGGCAGGCTGGGAAGCTGCTGAGGGGCCTGGAGCAGCTCTGGCAGCAGCCAAGGCTGAGAGGCCTGGGGCTGAGAGGCTGCAGCAGAGCTGCCCCCGAGCAGTCTTGTTGTCAGTGCTGCAGGTCAGAGGTGAGGCACCAGGGCAGGCCCCTCCTTGGCCCTACAAGACCTTAGGCAATGTGGCATGGACAGTGGCACTGAGTGCAGCCTCAGCAGGTTTGCTGCTGACACCAAGCTGTGTGGTGCAGCAGGCAGCTGGAGGGAAGGGATCCATCCAGAGGGACCTGGACAGGCTGGAGAGGTGGGCACAAGCCAACCTCAGGAGCTTCAACAGGACCAAGGGCAGGGTCCTGCAGCTGGGTGGAGGCAATGCCAGGCACAAATCCAGGCTGGGCAGGGACTGGCTGGAGAGCAGCCCTGAGGAGAGAGACTTGGGGGTGCTGGGGGAGGAGAAGCTCAACAGGAGCTCTCAGGGTGCACTTGCAGCCCGGAAAGCCAACCAGAGCCTGGGCTGCAGCAGGAGAAGTGTGGCCAGCAGGGCAAGGGAGGGGATTCTGCCCCTCTGCTCAGCCCTGCTGAGACCCCACCTGGAGTACTGCCTCCAGTTCTGGAGCCCCTATTGCAAGAGGGATCTGGAGGGGCTGGAAGGTGTCCAGAGCAGGGCCAGGAGGAGGAGCAGAGGGCTGGAGCAGCTCTCCTGTGAGCACAGACTGAAGGAGTTGGGGCTGTTCAGGCTGGAGAAGAGAAGGCTCCCAGGTGACCTCCTTGTGGCCTTCCAGGATCTGCAGGGGGCTCCAGGCAGGCTGGGGAGGGACTGCTCAGGATCTCAGGCAGTGACAGGACTAGGGGGAATGGACTGAAGCTGGAGGTGGGGAGATTGAGGCTGGAGGGGAGGAGGAAGTTCTTCCCCATGAGAGTGGTGAAGCCCTGGAATGGGTTGTGCAGGGAGGTGGTTGAGGCCCCGTCCCTGGAGGTGTTTAAGCCCAGGCTGGATGAGGCTGTGGGCAGCCTGATCTGGTGTGGGGTGTCCCTGCCCATGGCAGGGGGTTGGAACTGGCTGATCCTTGTGCTCCCTTCCAACCCTGACTGACCCTATGATACTGTGATACTGTGACCTCCTCCCCTGGAGCAGGTTGCCCGGAGCCCTCTCCAGCCTCACCTGGAGCACCTCTGGGGATGGAGCCTCCCCACTGTTGCAGCGTTCCAGCAGCCTCCTGGTGCAGTATTGGTTCCTCACACCCCACTCCTGCCTTTCCCTTGCTCTTTCTCTCTGAATGGGTGGGTGGGAGACGTTTGCCTTTCCCACGGCCAGCCCGCAGGGGACCGGGAGGAGGACTTTGGGACCGGGCGTGGAGAGGGAGCAGGACGCGGCCCCCCTGGCCTGGGCTGGGATTTGCAAGCCTCTGCTCTTCCAAGCCCTCCTGCCTTCCCCCACCCCCAGAATCACCTGGCAGCCGTGACATTTGCCGGGGAAATTAAAGGGAAACATTTGTTTGGGGCTGACATTTCGACTGGGAGGGTCGATTTGTTCTGGGCGTTCCAGGCAGGCGGCGGCGCCGAGCTCGACCCCAGCGGCAGCCGCAGACCCCAGGCGCAGAGCAGGCACATTGCTCCTGGCGGGGTGAGGGGGTCCCAAGGTCTCTGTGTCAGCTCTGGGGAGGTGCTTTGCAAAGAGACCCTCCCCCCCCCCAAAAGGGGTCTGGTTCCTGCTTCCCTCTGTGCAGAGCTGGCAGAGGAGGACTCAGTTTCGTGCCGGGAGAGGTTGCTGCTGTAGCTGCGTTGAGGTTTCTCCTTCCTTAAATATCTCTGGGGTTTATTTTTATGCCTTGCTCTTAATCATAATGAAGCTGAAGCCTCCTCTGTGCCTTGATTCATTCCCCTCCCCACACCCCCCAAAAAAAACAAGCACTGAGGCAGGGCTGCCTGCCTTGGTCTGCAAACAGCCTTTCATCTCGCCAGCTTCCCATCTGGCTGTCTAGCTGCTCCTCCACTGCTTCCTTCCTCTGCCTTCTGATCACAGCCACCAAGCTCCCTCAAATGAGCACTTTCACAGCCTCCTCCTTTGCATTTCAAACGAGACAAAGACTTCCCAAACCCAAAGGAAAGCAGAAAGAAAGGAGGCTCAAGCCAGCTTGGCTTCCCCAGTGCCTCCCCATTTCTGCCCTCTGAAGGGGAAGGATCTCCACCCTGCTCCAGGCAGACCCAGGGACAATCATAGTATCACAGTATCAGTCAGGGTTGGAAGGGACCACCAGGATCAGCCAGTTCCAACCCCCTGCCATGGGCAGGGACACCCCACACTAGATCAGGCTGCCCACAGCCTCATCCAGCCTGGGCTTCAACACCTCCAGGGACGGGGCCTCAACCACCTCCCTGCACAACCCATTCCAGGGCTTCACCACTCCCATGGGGAAGAACTTCCTCCTCATGTCTCATTCCCTTGGACCTTCTCTTCCCCCCAGCTTTGCCATAGCATCATAGAATCAATAAGGTTGGAACAGACCTCAGAGCTCATCAAGTCCAAGCTGTCACCCAACACCTCCTGACTACTAAGCCATGGCTCCAAGGGCCACATCCAATCCCCTCTTGAACACCTCCAGGGATGGGGACTCCACCCTGGGACCAGTAGGGTTTGGGATGTTGGGATGAATTTGTTCCATGCTGACCTCTGATGGATGGGAAAGCTCAGAGCCCAGCCAAGGAGAGGTTCCCTTACTGCTGCCCAGGGGAAATTAGGTGCTCTGGAAAGAGAGGGACAGTACCCAACAGAGGACAATGACAAACACATGGCAAGCCCTGGCTGAGAGCTTAGAGGGTTTGGTGTAGAGCAACCTCCTGAAGGTGAAGCAGGGCAAGGGCAGAGTCCTGGCCCCGGGCAGGAACAACCTCCTGCAGCAGCACAGGGCAGGGGGAAGCTGCTGGCAAGCAGCTGCAAGCAGAAGCAGCTGGCAGTGCTGGGGGACAAGAAGCTGCCCAGCAGCAGCAAGGTGGCCTGGTGGGCAAGAAGGCCAAGGGGGTCCTGGGGGCATGGAGAAGAGTGTGGGCAGCAGCAGGGCAAGGGAGGCTGTGCTGCCCCTCTGCTGTGCCCTGCTGAGGCCACCTCTGGAGCCCTGGGGGCAGCTGTGTGCTGGAGGTGCAGAGGGCCAGAGAAGGGCTGGAGAGAGTCCAGGGCAGGCTGGGAAGCTGCTGAGGGGCCTGGAGCAGCTCTGGCAGCAGCCAAGGCTGAGAGGCCTGGGGCTGAGAGGCTGCAGCAGAGCAGCCCCAGAGGGCAGCTGAGCAATGCTCAGCAAGAGCTGAAGGGCCCCTGGGGGGCAAGAGGCTGGGGCCAGGCTGTGCTGAGTGGTGCCCAGTGGCAGGCCAAGGGGCAGTGGGCAGAGAGTGGAGGCCAGGAGGCTGGAGGTGAAGAGGAGGAGCAAGTTGTTTGTTGTGAGGCTGCTGGAGGCCTGGAGCAGGCTGCCCAGAGAGGTTGTGGAGTCTCCTTCTTCACAGAGAGAGTTGGTGGCCATTGGGATGTGCTGCCCAGGGAGGTGGTGCAGTCCCCATCCCTGGAGGAGCTCAAGAGGGCCTTGGCTGTGGCACTGGGAGCCATGGTTGAGTTGTCAGGAGGGGTTGGGTGGCAGCTTGGCCTTGATGATCTTTGAGGTCCTTTCCAGCCTTATTGGTTCTATGATTCTCCTGGTGTGGAGAGCTTCCAACCCGCCCTGGGCACTGTGCCCCTGGGCAAGCTGCTGTGGGGCCCTGCTGGAGCAGGGGCTTGGACTGGGTGAGCTCCAGAGCTGCCTTCCCACCCCCTACCATGCTGGGATTCTGTTCTGCTGCCTCTCCAAGCCCCTTGCTGATCATCCCTTTGCCCCCTCAATACCAATACCCCAAATGAAGCATTTAGGAAGCAGTTTTTCACACACCCTCCCCCCCCACACCCCCCCCCAGGAAAAGCCCTTTCTGAGCCACCTCAGCCACCAGTGCTGTGCCCCAGGGGTCAGTGCTGGGCCCCAGCCTCTTCAGTGTCTTCATTGATGATCTGGATGAGGAGATTGAGACAGTCATCAGCAAATGTGCAGCTGACACCAAGCTGGGAGCAGATGTTGGTCAGTTAGAGGCCAGAAGGGCTCTGCAGAGGGACCTTGCCAGGCTGCACAGATGGGCAGAGGCCAACAGGATGGCATTGAACAAGTCCAAGTGCCAGGGGCTGCACTTTGGCCACAGCAACCCCAGGCAGAGCTACAGGCTGGGGGCAGAGTGGCTGAGAGCAGCCAGGCAGAGAGGGTCCTGGGGGGAGTGGTGGAGAGCAGCTGAACATGAGCCAGCAGTGTGCCCAGGGGGCCAAGAAGGCCAATGGCATCCTGGCCTGCATTAGGAACAGTGTGGCCAGCAGGAGCAGGGAAGTCATTCTGCTCCTGTACTCTGCTTTGGTTAGGCCACCCCTGGAGTCCTGTGTCCAGTTCTGGGCCCCTCAGTTTAAGAAGGACATTGAGAGACTTGAAGGTGTGCAGAGAAGGGCAAGGAGGCTGGGGAGGGGTCTGGAGCACAGCCCTGTGAGGGGAGGCTGAGGGAGCTGGGGTTGCTTAGCCTGCAGAAGAGGAGGCTCAGGGGAGACCTCATTGCTCTCTCCAACTCCCTGCAGGGAGGTTGTAGCCAGGAAGGGGTTGGCCTCTTCTCTCTAGCAACCAGCAGCAGAACAAGAGGCCACAGTCTCAAGCTGTGCCAGGGGAGGTTGAGGCTGGAGGTGAGGAGAAAGTTCTTCATTGAGGGAGTTGTTAGCCATTGGGACGTGCTGCCCAGGGAGGTGGTGGAGTCCCTGTGCCTGGAGGTGTTCAAGAGGGGACTGGATGTGGCACTTGGTGCCATGGTCTAGTCATGGGGTCTGTGGTGACAGGCTGGACTCGATGAGCTTCGAGGTCTCTTCCAACCTTGGTGATACTGTGACACTGTGAGACTGTGAGACTGTGAGACTGTGAGACTGTGAGACTGTGAGTCTGTGAGACTGTGAGACTGTGCCTTTGAGCCCCTCAGCAGCCACCTCCCCAGCAGCACCACCCCACCCGGTGGGAGCTCCTCCACAGCTTCACCAGGAGGGGAAAAACATTGTGACTGGCAATGTGACAGCTAAGGAGGAGGCTTCGTTGCTCCCATCCCAACACTCCCTCTCTGGCTCGCTTCCTCCTTCCCCTCCTTTAAACAATTTCACAGCCTCACAAATCTCTGCCTGACAGGCCTCAGACTGGGCAGGGAAAGAAGAAGGGGGGGGGGGGGGGGGGAAGAAGGAAGGGAGGGGGAGGCAAAAACAACCCCCACAACCAAATCAAACAACCCCACAGGAACCCAACCCCCGCCCCCCCCCCGCCCCCCCCCGAGCTTTCATTCCTCACATCATATATTCCAAGCCTGTTAAGGTCTTGCTGGTGGAGGTAATATTTCTGGCATTCATTTAATGCAATTGACAGTGATGAATGGTTAATTATACAAATTACATTCCTATTAAATCCCCTGGAATCACTGCTGGAGAGAGGAAGGAGGGAGGGAGGGAGGGAGGGAGGGAGTGGGGGGAAGAAAATAATGAAGTCTTAGCTGTGGACTTTTGCTGCTTAGAGACAGATCTTTATTCATTTATTTCTCCTCCTGCCTGCCTGCCTGTGAGGAGCATCTTTGCTGCTGGCTGCTGGCAAAGGAAAACCACCCTTGAAAAGCATTAAAAATCCCTTAGTTAAGTCAATTATGGCAGATAAGTTAAGCTTAATGGGCTGCTTAAAGCCTTCTCCCCCCCCGTCCTCCTCCTCCTCCCCTGTCCTTGCACAAGTTGACTTTTTTTCTTCCCCTTCCTTCCCTCTCAGCTCTGGAGGCAACAGAGGGGGAAAAAAGGTAGAAGAAGTTGCCCAGGAGTTGTGGTGACAAATGGATGAATGGTGGGGGAGCAGGGCTGGGGGGCAGAGACATGGCCACCAAAAAGCCTTTGGTGCCTCAGCTGGAGCAGAAGTGGGGTGAGGGGGGAGCAGGATGTGCCTCAGAGAGGGGCCAGGGGATGAAGATGAATTGTGCAATGCTTGGGTTGGAAGGGAACTCCAAAAGTCATCCAGTCCAACCCCTGCAGGCAGCAGGGACATCCTCCCCTGGAGCAGGCTGCCCAGAGCCCTCTCCAGCCTCACCTGGAAGAGCTCCAGGGATGGAGCCTCAACCACCTCCCTGGGCAGCCTGTGCCAGTTGCCATCCAGGGAGCCCTGGGCAGGCTGAGAGCTGGGGGAAGAGAGAGCAACCTCCTGAAGGTGAAGCAGGGCAAGGGCAGGGTCCTGGCCCCGGGCAGGAACAACCTCCTGCAGCAGCACAGGGCAGGGGGAAGCTGCTGGCAAGCAGCTGCAAGCAGAAGCAGCTGGCAGTGCTGGGGGACAAGAAGCTGCCCAGCAGCAGCAAGGTGGCCTGGTGGGCAAGAAGGCCAAGGGGGTCCTGGGGGCATGGAGAAGAGTGTGGGCAGCAGCAGGGCAAGGGAGGCTGTGCTGCCCCTCTGCTGTGCCCTGCTGAGGCCACCTCTGGAGCCCTGGGGGCAGCTGTGTGCTGCCCAGGTGCAGAGGGCCAGAGAAGGGCTGGAGAGAGTCCAGGGCAGGCTGGGAAGCTGCTGAGGGGCCTGGAGCAGCTCTGGCAGCAGCCAAGGCTGAGAGGCCTGGGGCTGAGAGGCTGCAGCAGAGCAGCCCCAGAGGGCAGCTGAGCAATGCTCAGCAAGAGCTGAAGGGCCCCTGGGGGGCAAGAGGCTGGGGCCAGGCTGTGCTGAGTGGTGCCCAGTGGCAGGCCAAGGGGCAGTGGGCAGAGAGTGGAGGCCAGGAGGCTGGAGGTGAAGAGGAGGAGCAAGTTGTTTGTTGTGAGGCTGCTGGAGGCCTGGAGCAGGCTGCCCAGAGAGGTTGTGGAGTGTGCTGGTGTGGAGAGCTTCCAACCCCCCTGGGCATTGCAGTGGAGTGGGGCAATGGTCATGCCCTGTACTGGGAACTGGGGAGGCCACAGCCTGAAGGTGCCCCTGGGCAAGCTGCCGTGGGTGTCCTGCTGGAGCAGGGCTTGGACTTGCTGCCCTCCGGAGCTCCCTTCCCACCTCACCACGCTGGAATTCTGTGACCTCCTAGCACCAGCCTTTGCCCTCAGCTTATTCCCAGGACATGAAACCTTTCTTGCAGCCATGCCAGCTCCCCGTGGTGTGACCAGGTTTGCCACCACTTGAGCTGCCCAGCCCAGGCTGGAGGAGCAGCAGCAGCAGCTCTCAGCTGCGCCGTGCAGGCTGGGGGAGCAGCCCGAATAAATCGACTATTAAGTGAAGCAGGTTCCCAGCCTCAGCTCTGAAAGTGCTCATCTGTCTTGGGTGGCTTTCTCCATGCTTCATTAGCACATGTAACCACCCTGGAGAAGAAAAAAACCACAACTGAAATATAGGCTTTATCCTTCCTAATTAGATGATGAGTTCCCTCAAATCCACACTGCTGCTGCTGCTGCCAAGCTCCCGGTGCCCGGCAGCGGAGCTGCACTCGCCCAGCCCCCAGCAGCTCCTCACCAAATGTATGACCCCAAGCCTCACATTAGACTGAGTTGACATCACTTCACCTTCATCCTTTGGCAGGGCTATGGATGGGGCACTCCAGGACGTGCTGGCCTGGGTTTAGGGACTGTGAGAAGGGAGTGAGCAGTGCCAAGGGAGCGCAGGGGGCAAGGGGAGGGTGAAGGGTTGGAGAGAGAGCAGCAGCACGGGGGAGGGGGTTCTGCCCCTCTGCTCTGCTCAGAGCCCACCTGCAGCACTGCCTCCGGGGCCCCCAGCACAAGGAGGACCTGGAGCTGCAGCCTCTGAGCCAAACTTTGTCATCTAGGATCTGTGCTGGGATTTGTTTCCCACCAAAGGCAGCAGGCAGCTCCCCCAGCACAGGGCAGCTCAGGGACAGCCCACTGAGGGCAGCTGCTCCCAGACTCCAGCAGCTTAACTGCAGCCAAACTGTGAGCAGCAGCACGGGGAGGGGATTCTGCCCCTCTGCTCTGCTCAGGCCTCACCTGCAGCACTGCCTCCAGTTCACAGAATCCCCGAGGCTGGAAGAGACCTCAAAGGTCATCAAGTGCAACCTGGCACCACAGACCTCATGACTAAACCATGGCTCCAAGTG
The DNA here is from genome assembly GCA_033816785.1 of Picus viridis. Lineage (NCBI taxonomy): Eukaryota > Metazoa > Chordata > Aves > Piciformes > Picidae > Picus > Picus viridis. The sequence continues at coordinate 9,280,425 of CM066601.1, forward strand.
CCACATCCAATCCCCTCTTGACCCTCTTGTTCTGGAGCCCCCAGCACAAGACCTGGAGCTGCTGGAGAGGCTCCAGAGGAGGCCACCGAGATGATCAGAGGCTGCAGAACCTCTGGAGGAAATGGAATGGAATGGAATGGAATGGAATGGAATGGAATGGAATGGAATGGAATGGAATGGAATGGAATGGAATGGAATGGAATGGAATGGAATGGAATGGAATTGACCAGGTTGGAAAAGACCTCAGAGCTCATCAAGTCCAACCTCTCACCCAGCACCATCTGATCACCTCAACCATGGCACCAAGGGCCTCATCCAGGCTCTTCCTCAACACCTCCAGGGATGGGGACTCCAGCTGGGGCTGGTAGAGTGCTGGGGAAAGGGGGCAGAGAAGGCTGTGAGGAGACCTCCTCAGTGCACAGCAGTACCTAAAGGGTGGAGGCCAGGAGAATGGGGCTGGGCTCTTGATTGTGTGACTCTGTGGTGCCTGCTACAGCCCTGAAGAAGGCAAAGGCAGGGGAAACGCTGAAGCTGCCACCACCTCTCCCTCTTCCCCCTCTCCCCCCCCAATAAGCTTCATAATCTCTAACTACCTCCATCACGAGGAGGCAGGAGGAGCAGAGGGAGCTTTATGAGCTGCTTGGAGCAGGCAGCTCCATCAACCAGCCCTGCCTCTGATGATAAAAGGTTCTGGAAGTTAACTCAATAAAATAAATAATAAAGATTAAAAAAAAAAAATAACCACCCCCCCCTCAACCACCTCCCCCCAGCCTCCAGCCCATAATGAGAGAGAGGCAGCAGCTCTGCCTTTGTTTATGGCTTCTTTAAGTGTATAAATGAGGGTGAGGTGATTAATGAGGGGGAAGCTGAGAGGGAAGGATTTGCATGAGCCCTGCTTGAATTACTCCCTTATTGCCATGTGCTTCCCAGGCCCTCTCTTTATTGTGCTGTTTAATACCAAAGTGAGGGAAGTTATGAGATGCTATTTATTCCACCTGACAGTGTGTGTGTGTGTCTGTGTGTCTGTGTCTGTGTGTGTGTGTGTCCCCTCCTCCCCTCCCTCTGCCAGCTCAGCCCCTGGGACAGATCACAAGGAACCCAGGAAAAATAGATTAAAAAGCAATTATCACCTCCCTGCCTTCCATCCCCTGCCCTTATTCTTCACCAGCTCTGCCTCTGAACTAGCAGAAAGGCTCTCCTGGAGGGATCCAAACACCATCAGGCTCCAGCTTCCCTCAGGGGGTTGGGGTTGGAAGGGACCTCACAGGGCATCCGCTGCCAACCCCACTGCCAGGGGCAGGCACGGCTCCCACCAGCCCAGGCTGCTGCCAAGAGCTGATGGCTGCAGGAGTTCAAGGGTTGCCATGGCACTGAGCAAGGCTCCTTGTCTGGGGAGCTTTAACACCCACCAGATGTTGATCTCTTAGAGGGCAGGAGAGCTCTGCAGAGGGACCTTGCCAGGCTGCACAGATGGGCAGAGGCCAACAGGATGGCATTCAACAAGTCCAAGTGCCAGGGGCTGCACTTTGGCCACAGCAACCCCAGGCAGAGCTACAGGCTGGGGGCAGAGTGGCTGAGAGCAGCCAGGCAGAGAGGGACCTGGGGGTGCTGGTTGACAGCTGCCTGAACACGAGCCAGCAGTGTGCCCAGGTGGCCAAGAGGGCCAATGGCATCCTGGCCTGCAGCAGGAACAGTGTGGCCAGCAGGAGCAGGGAGGTCCTTGTGCCCTGTGCTCAGCACTGCTGAGGCCACCCCTGGAGTCCTGTGTCCAGTTCTGGGCTCCTCAGCTCAAGAAGGACCTTGAGAGACTTGAAGGTGTGCAGAGAAGGGCAAGGAGGCTGGGGAGGGGTCTGGAGCACAGCCCTGGGAGGAGAGGCTGAGGGAGCTGGGGTTGCTTAGCCTGCAGAAGAGGAGGCTCAGGGGAGACCTTCTGGCTCTCCAGAATTGCCTGCAAGGTGGTTGGAGTGAGGTAGGGATTGATGTCTTCTAACAGCCAGCCTAAACCTCCCCTGGGGCAACTTGAGGCTGTTTCCTCTTGTCCTGCCCCTTGTTCCTTGGGAGCAGAGCCCAAGCCCCCCCCTGGCTCCAGCCTCCTTGCAGGGAGCTGCAGAGAGCAAGGAGGTCTCCCTCAGCCTCCTCTGCTCCAGCCTCAACCCCCCCAGCTCCCTCAGCTGCTCCTCCCCAGCCCTCTTCTCCAGACCCTTCCCCAGCTCCCTTGCCCTTCCCTGGCCCTGCTCCAGCCTCTCAAGGTGCTGCTGGCAGCCAGGAGCCCAGCACTGAAGGCAGCACTCCAGGGGTGGCCTCAGCAGTGCCCAGCCAGGGGCACAATCCCTGCCCTGCTGCTGCTGCCCACACCACTGCTGCTCCAGGCCAGGCTGCTGGTGGCCTTCTTGCCCAGCTGGGCACCCCCTGGCTCCCCTGCAGCTGCTGGCACCCAGCACCCCCAGGGCCTTTCCTGCTGGGCAGTTTGCAGCCTGGAGCCTTGCTGGGGCTGCTGTGAGCCAAGGGCAGGACTTGACCCTTTTGGGCCCTGGCTCCAGGCTCTGCCATTGAGCAGCTGCAGCTGTGTAGGGCTGGGGCACTCCTGTGTGGCTCTGCAGTGGTTAAGCTCTGGGCTGACCCTGCAGCACCATCCCTGTGCATGGGGCTGAGCTTCCTGCAGGCAATGAGCAACCCCAGAGGCAGCTGAACAAAGGTCATTCCCAGCCTGGAGCCTTGCTGGGGTGGTTGTGCCCCAAGGGCAGGACTTGATACTTGTGGGACCTGGGCCAGCTGGGCACCCCCTGCCTCATCCTCATCCAGCACAGGCTCTGCAGTGGTTAATCTCTGGGCTGAGCCTGCCCCCAGGATTCACAGTGCTGAGCCCTGGGACACCATCACCTCCCTCCTTGTGCTGGCCACACTGATCCAGGCCCAGGCTGCTGCCCAGCCAATCCATGCCTGAGTCCCCACAGCTCATCTCCACTTCATGTTATCCAAAGCCTTTTGGGTTTCCTTCCAGCTCCTTCCTCATCCTCTCTCGTGGAGTATTTTGCACAGGAGGAAAAAAAAAACCCCAAACCAACCCAAACCTCTTCCTCCCCTTTCAAAGTGAGGCTGGAAGGCAAACAGCTGAGCATGTGGGGAAGCACTGGGAGGCTTTCCCAGCCTTGCCTTTCCCCAGGAGCTGTTTATCAAGCTTCTCAATGCAGCCCAATTTGTACAGCTCCAGACTGCATTTATTGTGTAAACTGTTTGTGGAAAGGCAGCAGAAGGCATCTGGGCTCTGCTGCCATGGAATTCATTAGCTGCCTCCAGCTTGATTGCTTTGATTGCTTTTAACCTCCTCTTGGAGGTTGTGGTTGCTTGGAAGGTTTTACCTCCCCCTGCCGTGTGCTGAGCTGGGTGCATGCTGCACGTTAAGGGAGGCCAAGGGACTGGACTCAGGCCCAGGAAGGCAGGAGGCAAAGAGTGCTGCTGCCTCCTGTCCCCTGAGCTGGTTTGGTTTGGTTTGATTAGGTCAGAAAAGATAGAGACAGATTGAAGCAGCTCCTTCAGCTCCTGTGCTGCTGCTCACAGCAGGCACAGAACAAACTGATCACAGAGCCCCAGCAGGGCTGGCCTGGAAGGGAGCTCTGGGGCTCACCCAGCCCAACCCCACAGCTCCAGCAGGGCACCCACAGCTGCCCAGGGTGGGTTGGAAGCTCTCCACACCAGCACACTCCACAACCTCTCTGGGCAGCCTGCTCCAGGCCTCCAGCAGCCTCACAACAAACAACTTGCTCCTCCTCTTCACCTCCAACCTCTCTGCCCACTGCCCACTGCCCCTTGGCCTGCCACTGGGCACCACTCAGCAGAGCCTGGCCCCAGCCTCTTGCCCCCCAGGGGCCCTTCAGCTCTTGCTGAGCATTGCTCAGCTGCCCTCTGGGGCTGCTCTGCTGCAGCCTCTCAGCCCCAGGCCTCTCAGCCTTGGCTGCTGCCAGAGCTGCTCCAGGCCCCTCAGCAGCTTCCCAGCCTGCCCTGGACTCTCTCCAGCCCTTCTCTGGCCCTCTGCACCTGGGCAGCACACAGCTGCCCCCAGGGCTCCAGAGGTGGCCTCAGCAGGGCACAGCAGAGGGGCAGCACAGCCTCCCTTGCCCTGCTGCTGCCCACACTCTTCTCCATGCCCCCAGGACCCCCTTGGCCTTCTTGCCCACCAGGCCACCTTGCTGCTGCTGGGCAGCTTCTTGTCCCCCAGCACTGCCAGCTGCTTCTGCTTGGAGCTGCTTGCCAGCAGCTTCCCCCTGCCCTGTGCTGCTGCAGGAGGTTGTTCCTGCCCGGGGCCAGGACCCTGCCCTTGCCCTGCTTCACCTTCAGAAGGTTAGTCTCCCCCAGCCCTTTGTGACTCAGGAGCATCTCCATCATTCCTGGATGCTGGATCTCCTCTTCCCACGCCCTCCAGGATGGCTTCCCTGCAGCACCACTGACTGCACACCGCTGGCCTCTGGGTTCCTGCCATGGGTGCTGGGTGAGCTGAGGCTGTTCAGCCTGAGCTGTGCCTTTCATCAGGCACCCAACAGCCACCTGTGTTCTGCATGCAGGGGGAGGGTTTGAAGAGGAGATCGATGGCTTGGAGTCTGGGAGTCAAAGGGAGGCTTTTACCCCCAGGAGCTCCCAGGCTAAGCTGCTGCAAAGTCGATCAATCTGTTCCTGGTGGCTCCCCCCACGCTGCTCTTTCATTCTCCTCTCCTCCAAGGCATTAGGCTTGCATCTGAGAGCAAGAATAAACAACTCCCAGCCCTGCAGCTCCCAAGCAGAACTCCCTTGGAACCTGGCAGTGTCCCAGTGCAGAATCACCTCCAAAGGTCATGGATGCTTCATTCCAAAGCATCCAAGGGAGCCTCAGCAGAGGATCTCAGCAGCCTGGGCTGCATCCAAAGATGTGTTGCCAGCAGATCCAGAGGGGTGATTCTGACACTTTACTGTGCCCTGGTGAGACCTCACCTGGAGTACAGCTCTGGAGCCCTCAACACAAGGACCTGGAGCTGAGGGTGAGGGTCCAGCAGAGGCCATGAGAATGCTCAGAGGGCTGGAGCAGCTCTGCTGTGGGGACAGGCTGAGGGAGCTGGGGCTGTGCAGCCTGGAGAAGAGAAGGCTCCAGGCAGAGCTCAGAGCAACCTTCCAGTACCTGAAGAGGCTACAAGAAGGCTGCAGAGGGACTGTTCCCCAAGGCCTGCAGGGACAGGAGCAGAGGCAATGGTTTGGGGTGAGAGCAGAGCAGGTTGGGATTGGACTTTTGAGGGTGTGAGGGAGGGATAGGACTGGGGGGGATGGAGCAGAACTAGAAGTGGGGAGCTTGAGCTTGGCTGTGAGGAAGAAGTTGTTGCCCAGGAGGGTGGTGAGAGCCTGGCACAGGCTGCCCAGGGAGGTGGTGGCAGCCTCCTGGCTGGAGGTGTTTGCAGCCAGGCTGGAGGTGGCTGTGAGCAACCTGCTGTGGTGTGAGGTGTCCCTGCCCGTGGCAGGGGGTTGGGACTGGCTGAGCCTTGAGCTCCCTTCCAGCCCTGACAATTCCATGGTTCTATGCAGTCTCTGAGTGGCTAAAATCCCTCCCAACCCAACCCCACCCAACCTCAACCTCCCTCCAGTGCAGCTCCACCTCCAAGCCGTGAGAGTAGGTGAAGCACTGCAGGAGATGCAGCTTCAGGGTGAGGATGTGCTGAAGCCATCCCTTGCCCCCCAACAACCTCCCTGAGGGAAGGCAGCTCTGGTGCAGCATCACCCCGAGGCCACAGCCCAGGAGTGCAGAGAGCAGAGGCCACACAGTTCTGTGGCTCTGGGAGCACTGTGACTGCAGAGGGCTCGAGCTGGATGGGCTTGGGGGTCCCTCCTCCAGCTTAAACCAGTTTTGTGACGCTGTGGTTGTGGGGTTTGGGCTTTTTTTGAGAGGGGGTGGAAAAAAGGGCAGCAAAGCAAAACTGTGCCTCCCCCCTGCAGCTGTTGCCTCTCACTTTGCCTCCAGGGGGGAGAGACCAAAACTTTCGGCCGAGCTCCGAGGGCTGCCGCCGAGCCTCGGAGAGATTCTCTTCAGTAATTGCTGCAGAGCTGCTTTCACTGGGGACCTCGGGATGTTTTATCCACTTGTCACAGCCAGACATCATCATCACCATCATCATCATTATTATTGTTATTATTGCTGTTGTTGTTATTGCTGAGAAGAGAGATGCCTGGGAGATAATCATCCTTTACGAGCCTCTCCGCGGCGGCGAGGCAGCTCCGGCGCTGCCCCTCCGCTGCCTTCCGAGCTCATCCCTCCCTCTGCCTGCTCCCAGCCCTCAGCGAGCTACAGATAATTGCAGCTAATTAGCTGCTGAAAGGAAGGGAAGGAGAATAAATGGCCCAGGAGTGAAGGGGTTGGGGGCCTGGGATGAATATCTCGTGGTCCGTCCTGATTTCGGCGAAGCCTTTGGCGCCGCCTCCCGCAGGGGCCGAGCCAGGAACCCGAGGCAGTGTGGGCTGGGGGCTCGGGGAGAGAGGGGGGGTGGGAAGTGGTTGAAGGAGCACAGCCCTGTGAGGAGAGGCTGAGGGAGCTGGGGTTGCTTAGCCTGCAGAAGAGGAGGCTCAGGGGAGACCTCATTGCTCTCTCCAACTGCCTGAAGGGAGGTTGGAGCCAGCTGGGGGTTGGTCTCTTCTGCCAGGCCCCCAGCAGCAGAACAAGAGGACACAGTCTCAAGCTGTGCCAGGGGAGGTTGAGGCTGGAGGTGAGGAGAAAGTTCTTCCCAGCAAGAGGAACTGGCCCTTGGCATGTGCTGCCCAGGGAGGTGGTGGAGTCCCCATCCCTGGAGGTGTTCAGGAGGAGATTGGATGTGGCCCTTGGAGCCATGGGTTTGGCTGTCAGGAGGTGCTGGGTGCTGGGTTGGACTTGCTGAGCTCTGAGGTCTTTTCCAACCTTGTTGGTCCTACGGTTCCAGGCTCTGCTCAGCCTTTCTGGCAGGAAGTGCTTCCTAACACCCAGCCTGGGGGAGCCAAGGTCAGTCCTCAGCTGCTCAGCACCATCCCCACTGATCCCTCTGAGCTGTGCCCCATGCACAGGGGGGGGTTTGCTGCTTCCAGTCCCAGGCTGTGGCTCTGTGGGGTGGAGGAGCTAGGGGCAGGGGGGAGCTTCAGGAAACGGGAGCAGCAAAAATGGTGCAGGAGAATCCAAGGTGCTGCCCAGAGAGACATCTGCAGTGGTGCAGGCAGGCCAAGGAAGCTGCTTTGCCAGCAAATGAGGCTTTGATTCCTTTGCAATTCCCTTTAAAAATGACAAATAAATGTCTTCATATTAATAAAAGAGAGGGGGAAAAAAAAGAGAAAACCCAAAAGCTCAGCACAGAGCTCCTGCATCAGGGGGAGGCAGTAATGGGATTTGACAGACAGAATGGAGCTAAATTAGCCAAGGACAATGGGCTGGAAAGCAGAGCTGCTTCCCCTCAGAAGATTGGCATCACCCTGCAACCAAAGCAGGGCACTTCCCCCTGGCATGCAGCAACTTTGCTTGCCACAGGCCTTGGCTGGCTTCATCCTCGGGCAGCGCAATGTGGAATGCCCCCAGCCCGGGCACCCTGCCCCTCACTGCCAGGGGCACAGCTGGAAGAGGCTGGGACCTGCCCTGGGGTCACCACAACCCCAGCAAGGCTCCAGGCTGGGGCAGAGGGGCTGCAAACTGCCCAGCAGGAAAGGCCCTGGGGGTGCTGGGTGCCAGCAGCTGCAGAGGAGCCAGGGGGTGCCCAGCTGGGCAAGAAGGCCACCAGCAGCCTGGCCTGGAGCAGCAGTGGTGTGGGCAGCAGGAGCAGGGCAGGGATGGTGCCCCTGGGCTGGGCACTGCTGAGGCCACCCCTGGAGTGCTGCCTTCAGTGCTGGGCTCCTGGCTGCCAGCAGCACCTTGAGAGGCTGGAGCAGGGCCAGGGAAGGGCAAGGGAGCTGGGGAAGGGTCTGGAGAAGAGGGCTGGGGAGGAGCAGCTGAGGGAGCTGGGGGGGCTGAGCCTGGAGCAGAGGAGGCTGAGGGAGACCTCCTTGCTCTCTGCAGCTCCCTGCAAGGAGGCTGGAGCCAGGTAGGGGTTGGGCTCTGCTCAAGGACAAGAAGTGGAATCAGGTTACTCCAGGGGAGGTTTAGGTTGGACATGGGAAGAAAATTCTTCACTGAGAGGGTTCTTAAAGCCTGGCCCAGGCTGCCCTGGGAGGTGGTTGAATCCCCACCCCTGGAGGTGTTTGCAAGGGGCAGAGCTGTGGTGCTGAGGGCCATGGCTGAGCCCCAGCCTGGGCAGGGTTAGAGCAGGGTTGGAGTGGATGAGCTTCAAGAGCTTTGCCAACCAACCTGGTTCTGTGGTTCCTCAATTTGTGTGGTGGTTTCAAGATGCAAAGAGCAGGGAGGTGCTGGAGACCCCAGCCCTGGGAGGGGCATTGGAGGTGGCACTTGGAGCCATGGTTTAGTCATGGGGTCTGTGGTGCCAGGTTGGACCTGATGATCTCTGAGGTCTCTTCCAGCCTTGGCGATTCTGTGAGTGAAGGGCTCTGGTTCCCTTCCTGAGTCCTTCTGCTGCTTTGTGCCTCAGTGTCCCTCAGCTTCCTCCTTATGTATGTTTGAGGTCAAAAGATGACCACCTCAGCCCTGCCAGGCATCGATTCCTTGGCTTTAGGAGCTCTCTGGGCTATCAGCAGCCCCTCAAAGGGCACTGTGCAGTGGCACAGGCTGCGCAGGGAGGTGGTGGAGTCCCCAGCCCTGGAGGTGTTCCAGAGCCCTGCGGCCATGGCACCTGGGGCCGTGGTTTGGTGGCCCTGGTGGGGTTGGCTCAGCAGTTGGACTTGATGATCTTCGAGGTCGTTTCCAGCCTTAATGACCCCAGGACTCTATGACCTCTGCTCTTCTTCTGCCTTTGCAGCTGAACTCAACGAGCTCTTCAGAGCAGGGGTGGCTTTGGAGCATTCCACACCACACTGGGGGGAGCTCATTCTGCTGTCCAAGGCTTTGGGCTCATAGAATCATAGAATCAGTCAGGGTTGGAAGGGAGCACAAGGATCAGCCAGTTCCAACCCCCTGCCATGGGCAGGGACACCCCACACTACATCAGGCTGCCCACAGCCTCATCCAGCCTGGGCTTAAACACCTCCAGGGATGGGGCCTCAACCACCTCCCTGCACAACCCATTCCAGGGCTTCACCACTCTCATGGGGAAGAACTTCCTCCTCCCCCTCCAGCCTCAATCTCCCCACCTCCAGCTTCAGTCCATTCCCCCTAGTCCTGTCACTGCCTGAGATCCTGAGCAGTCCCTCCCCAGCCCTCCTGTAGCCCCCTGCAGATCCTGGAAGGCCACAATGAGGTCACCTGGGAGCCTTCTCTTCTCCAGCCTGAACAGCCCCAACTCCTTCAGTCTGTGCTCACAGGAGAGCTGCTCCAGCCCTCTGCTCCTCCTCCTGGCCCTGCTCTGGACACGCTCCAGCACCTCCATATCCCTCCTGTAACAGGGGCTCCAGAACTGGATGCTGTACTCCAGGTGGGGCTCCTCCTTCTCCTCTGGCGTTTGAGGGCTGCAGGACCTGGGGCTTCCTTGTTTGAGTTCAAGCTCTTTGAGGGCAGCTTCTAGGTGGGAAGGGGGCAGCAAAAAAACCCCAACCAAACACTAAAGCTTTGTCCAGCTCAGGCTGGCCCTGAGCTGCGCTTTGGTCTCCCCTGCAAGAGGAGCAGTGATGGAGTTAAGGTCGTGAAGTGGAATGAAAGCAGGTGTGGAAGGGAGCTGGATGCTCACCCAGCACGGGGGCAGCCATAAAGAGCTTGGCTGAGCTGATGGCCTCCCTGGCTAATGGAGCGTGGATCTGCACTGCAGTACTCCCAGGGAGGAGTGGGGAGAGCAGAGGTGGCTGTGCAGGCAGCAGGAGCAGAGCTGAAGCACAGGAGGAGGCAGCAAGGGGACGCTTGCTGCGCTCGGAGGTTGGATCTGCTGAACTCCAGCTGGACCAGGGCCAGCACTGGGAGTGCTGTGGCCCTGCAGCAGTCAGCCCCACAGCCAGGGCAGGCTTGGCCAGGCTGCCACTCAGCTGGCTGGGTGGCACCATAGCAGCAGAGGTGGTCAGCATGGGGTGGGTGGGAAGGGAGCTCTGGAGCTCACTCAGTCCAAGCCCACTCCTAAAGCAGCCCCCCCCAGCAGCTTGCCCAGGGGCACAGTGCCCAGGGGGGTTGGAAGCTCTCCACACCAGCACACTCCACAACCTCTCTGGGCAGCCTGCTCCAGGCCTCCAGCAGCCTCACAACAAACAACTTGCTCCTCCTCTTCACCTCCAGCCTCCTGGCCTCCACTCTCTGCCCACTGCCCCTTGGCCTGCCACTGGGCACCACTCAGCAGAGCCTGGCCCCAGCCTCTTGCCCCCAGGGGCCCTTCAGCTCTTGCTGAGCATTGCTCAGCTGCCCTCTGGGGCTGCTCTGCTGCAGCCTCTCAGCCCCAGGCCTCTCAGCCTTGGCTGCTGCCAGAGCTGCTCCAGGCCCCTCAGCAGCTTCCCAGCCTGCCCTGGACTCTCTCCAGCCCTTCTCTGGCCCTCTGCACCTGGGCAGATCAGAACTGGACCCAGGACTCCAGCTGTGGCTTGACAAGGGCAGAGCAGAGGGGCAGCACAACCTCCCTTGCTTTGCTGCCCACACTCTTCTCTCTGTCCCCCAGCAGCCTCTTGACCTTCTTGGCCACCAGGCCACCTGGCTGCTGCTGATGTTTGGTAGAAGAAAGAGATGGAATGAAACCCCCAATGATCCCAGAGTTGTTTTTCCTGCTGGATCAACACACCCTGTGAGAGAGGCCTGGCTTTGATGGGGTCTGCCTGCTCTCCCCCCACCCCCACCCCCCACCCCCCCGCTTGATGGCATCCTGTGATGAGGAAGTTGAAAGAACAAAAGCAAATGCAAGCCCTTTGATATCCTGAGAGGGGAACGTTTGGGGCTCCAGTGAGCTGCAGCAGCTCAGAGAGGCTGCAGGGGAGCAGCTGGGGTTGAAGGGAAGCCCTTGTGGTGCTCTCTCAGAACAGCTTTCCATTGGAGCTGGGTAAATTGTGCAGCAGAGCAGCATTTCAAAGCAGCTGAAAGAAACCCTCCTGCTTTTCTTCTGCTCTGGTGTTTTCTGCTCCTGAGTGATCTCCCCTGGGTCAGCCTGCTCGAGCAGGGTGGGGGCTGGACTCCTGCCAGTGGTGCCCAAGGCCAGGCCAAGGGGTGCTGGGCACAAACAGGACCCCAGGAGGTTGCACCTGAAGCTGTGGAGAAACTTGTTTGGGGTGAGGGTGCTGGAGGCCTGGAGGAGGCTGCCCAGAGAGGCTGGGGAGTCTCCTTCTGAAGATGTCCCTGCTGAGTGCTGGGGGTGGTGGATTCGATGACCTTTAAAGGTCCCTTCCAAGCCAAACCATTCTACACTTCTCTGGAGAGCTTCCAACCCCCCCTGGGCACTGTGCCCCGGGGCAAGCTGCTGGGGGTGCCCTGCTGGAGCAGGGCTTGGGCTGGATGTGCTCCAGAGGACCCTTCCCACTCCTGCCATGCTGGGGCTCTGTGAAGTTGCCTCTCCAAGCCCCTTGTTGTTCATCCCTCTGCCCCTTAGAAGTTATGGAGTCCCCTGGTGTGGAGAGCTTCCAACCCCCCTGGGCACTGTGCCCCTGGGTGGATGTGAGGCAGGCTGTGGATGGAGTCTGCCTGGACCTCAGCAAGGCCTTTGACACCATCCCCCACAGCAACCTCCTGGCCAAGCTGTCAGCCCCTGGCTGGGGCAGCAGCACTCTGAGCTGGGTTAGGAACTGGCTGGAGGCTGAGCCCAGAGAGTGGTGGTGAATGGTGCCACAGCCAGCTGGCAGCCAGGCACCAGTGGTGTGCCCCAGGGCTCAGTGCTGGGCCCCAGCCTGATCAATATCTTCATTGATGATCTGGAGGAGGGGATTGAGACAGTCATCAGCAAATGTGCAGCTGACACCAAGCTGGGAGCAGATGTTGGTCAGTCAGAGGCCAGAAGGGCTCTGCAGAGGGACCTTGCCAGGCTGCACAGATGGGCAGAGGCCAACAGGATGGCATTCAACAAGTCCAAGTGCCAGGTGCTGCACTTTGGTCACAGCAACCCCAGGCAGAGCTACAGGCTGGGGGCAGAGTGGCTGAGAGCTGCCAAACAGAGGGACCTGGGGGTGCTGATTGACAGCTGCCTGAACATGAGCCAGCAGTGTGCCCAGGGGGCCAAGAGGGCCAATGGCATCCTGGCCTGCAGCAGGAACAGTGTGGCCAGCAGGAGCAGGGAGGTCATTGTGGCCCTGTACTCTGCTTTGGTTAGGCCACCCCTTGAGTCCTGTGTCCAGTTCTGGGCTCCTCAGCTCAAGAAGGACCTTGAGAGACTTGAAGGTGTGCAGAGAAGGGCAAGGAGGCTGGGGAGGGGTCTGGAGCACAGCCCTGGGAGGAGAGGCTGAGGGAGCTGGGGTTGCTTAGCCTGCAGAAGAGGAGGCTCAGGGGAGACCTCATTGCTCTCTACAACTACCTGAAAGGTGGTTGTGGCCAGGAAGGGGTTGGCCTCTTCTCCCTAGCAACCAGCACCAGAACAAGAGGACACAGTCTCAAGCTGCACCAGGGGAAGTTTAGGCTGGAGGTGAGGAGAAAGTTCTTCCCATCAAGAGTGATTCGCCATTGGGATGTGCTGCCCGGGGAGGTGGTGGAGTCACCGTCCCTGGAGGTGTTCAAGAGGGGACTGGATGTGGCACTTGGTGCCATGGTCTAGTCGTGGGGTCTGTGGTGACAGGTTGGACTCGATGGGCTTTGAGGTCTCTTCCACCCTTGGTGATACTGTGAGACTGTGAGACTGTGATACCAGAGGCAGCACTGCCAATTAGGAGCAGTTGGAGCTGGCTGTCAACACTTTGGGGGGGGGGGGGGGGACGGACAGGAGGGGGTGTGGAATTCTCTGACTCTTCATTTCCCAGCAGCTGAGGGTTCTGATTGGAAGGAAGTTGCCCATCTGCGGGAGAGTGTCCTATATAGAGGGAGTAAGTGGGGTGGCCATGAATAATTCGTTGTCCTTTATTGCAGGGCAAGGTGTGGGGGGAGCGTGGGGCAGGCAGGGATCCAGCAAAGCAGAGCAGATTCACCTAAATAAGGGAAAACCCCCAAACTGCCACTGCTGCTGGCAGCTGTGGAGGCTCTCACCTTGGAGTCATCGAATCCCAGAGTGGGCTGGGCTGGAAGGGAGCTCCACAGCTCACCCAGTGCAACCCCCTGCACCCAGCAGGGACATCCTCCCCTGGAGCAGGCTGCCCACAGCCCTCCTCCAGCCTCACCTGGAAGAGCTCCAGGGCTGGAGCCTCAACCCCCTCCCTGGGCAGCCTGCTGCAGCCTTCCAGCAGCCTCCTGGTAAACTCTGCACACAGGACTGGAGAGGATTGGAAGTGGGAAGGGAAGCACAGCTCACAGCTAGACAGAGCAGTGCCAAACCACACACAGCCAGGCAGCAGTTCCTGCTCAGCCTCAGCCCAGCTCTCCAGCCTGGGCTTCTGCAACACCTCCCCAGGCCGTCCCCTTCCAAAGCCTCCCCCCAAAACCAGGTCTCCATACATCAGACCTCAACACCCCTCCCCCCATACCTCCTCCCCAGGCCTGAATGATGCTGTAAGAAATTCAGCTTGGCCTTACCAGGCCTCACTGCCCTGCTGCCCAGCCCAACCCCCTGCAGGCAGCAGGGACATCCTCCCGTGGAGCAGGCTGCCCACAGCCCTCCCCAGCCTCACCTGGGGCACCTCCGGGGATGGAGCCTCCCCGCTGCTGCAGCCTTCCAGCAGCCTCCTGCTGCACAACTTGTTCCTCACATCCAATCTCAACCTGCTCTGCTCTCATCCCAAACCATTGCCTCTGCTCCTGTCCCTGCAGGCCTTTGGCAACAGTCCCTCTGCAGCCTCCTTGTAGCCCTTCAGCTACTGGAAGGTTGCTCTGAGGTTGCTCTGCACACTCCCAGCTCCCTCAGCCTGTCCCCACAGCAGAGCTGCTGCAGCCTCCTGATCATTCTTGTGGCCTCCTCTGGAGCCTCTCCATCAGCCCCAGGTCCTTCCTGTGCTGAGGGCTCCAGAGCTGCACACAGTGCTGCAGGTGAGGTCTCCCCAGGGCAGAGCACAGAGGCAGAATCACCTCTCTGGGTCTCTGGCAGTGCTGCTTTGGCTGCAGCCCAGGCTGGGGTTTGCCTTCTGTGCTGCAGTCTCACCCTGCCTGCTCCTGGCCAGCTTCTCCCCCACCAGCACCCCCAAGCCCCTCTCCTCAGGGCTGCTTTCTCTCCCCTCCTCCCCCAGCCTGTGCTGGCAGTGAGGATTGTTCAGCCCAGGTGCAGGACCTGCACTGCCTCTGCTTGAGCCTCAGGAGGTTCACCTGGGGCCATCTCTCCATCCTGCCCAGGTCCCTCTGGATGCCCTCCTGTCCCTCTGGGCTATCAGCACCACTCAGCTCGGTGCCACCTGCACACTGCTGCTGCTGGCTCTTCAGTCTCACTCTGTGTCATTGATGCAAACATGAAGCAGCACAGGTCCCAGCACAGACCCCTGAGGGACAGCCCTGCCCCTGCTCTCCAGCTGCACTTCAAGCCCCTGAGCTGTGAGCACCCAGCCAGTTCCTTACCCACTGCACAGCCACCCAGCCAGCCCACCAGCTCTGCAGCCTGGCCAGCAGGACCTCTGGGGGCTGCCTGCTGGCCAGCAGCCTCCCCCTCGCCTTGTGTTTGCCTCTGCCTGGGCTGCGGGCAGATCATTAATATCGTGGAGCATTCAGTTAATAGGTCAGATGTGAGACCTTATTACAGAGCAGGGATAAATTGCTTCTCTGCTAGCTTCTGGCTCGACCTTCACAGACTCCAGAGTTCAATATTCAGCCTTCATCCATTCAGCCTTAATTACTGCGTGCCTGGGCATTAACACCACAAAAGGTCCAAGTTCACTGAGCTGAGACCTCACTTTGCATCACCACCGTGCCAGCTGCCAGGCCAGGAAAGGACATGACAAAGCCCTTTCCAGAGGGCAGGTTTAAACCCAGGGTCTCGTTCAGGTCTTGTCTCTCTTCTTGTTTGTTTTTTTTTCACCCAGAAATTGGACCTGAGGTCTGTGGGAGGCAGGGAACGTGGTGCACCCCTGCCCTCTTCTGCTCTGCTGGGACCACAGCTGCAGCGCTGGCTCCAGCTCTGTGCCAGGAAGGCTCTGGAGGGGCTGGAAGGTGTCCAGAGCAGGGCCAGGAGGAGGAGCAGAGGGCTGAAGATGCTCTGCTCTGCAGACAGCCTGAGAGAGTTGGGCTTGTGCAGGCTGCAGAGGAGAAGGCTCCCAGGAAACCTAATTGTAGCCTCCAAGACTCTTATGGGGGCTGCAAGCAAGCTGGGGAGGGACTTGTGAGGGTGTGAGGGAGGGATAGGACTGGGGGATGGAGCAGAACTAGAAGTGGGGAGATTGAGCTTGGCTGTGAGGAAGAAGTTGTTGCCCAGGAGGGTGGTGAGAGCCTGGCCCAGGCTGCCCAGGGAGGTGGTGGCAGCCTCCTGCCTGGAGGTGTTTGCAGCCAGGCTGGAGGTGGCTGTGAGCAACCTGCTGTGGTGTGAGGTGTCCCTGCCCGTGGCAGGGGGTTGGGGCTGGCTGAGCCTTGAGGTCCCTTCCAGCCCTGACAGTTCAATGGCTCTATCATTTGGGGGGATGGATTTGCAGGGTCTTATCCAAGCAGCCAGGAGCAGGTCCTCAGCTCTGCTGAGCAACACTGCACAGCACCAGAAAAATCACAGAATTAGTCCATGGTTGGGCTTAGAAGGAACATTGAAGATCACCTGGTCCCAGCCCCCTTTCCATGGGCAGGGAGATCTTCCACTAGAGCAGGCTGCTCAGAGCCCAACCCACCCTCACCTGGAATATATCCAGGGATGGGACATCTACCCCCTTAACCTTCATCCCTGCACCCCCTTAACCTTCACCCCTGCACCATCTTAACCTTCATCCCTGCACCCCCTTAACCTTCACCCCTGCACCATCTTAACCTTCATCCCTGCACCCCCTTAACCTTCACCCCTGCACCATCTTAACCTTCACCCCTGCACCCCTTAACCTTCACCCCTGCACCCCCTTAACCTTCATCCCTGCACCCCCTTAACCTTCACCCCTGCACCATCTTAACCTTCACCCCTGCACCCCCTTAACCTTCACCCCTGCACTTAACCTTCATCCCTGCACCCCCTTAACCTTCACCCCTGCACCCCCTTAACCTTCATCCCTGCCCCTCTTTAACCTTCATCCCTGCTCCTCTTTAACCTTCATCTCTGCTCCTCTTTAACCTTCATCCCTGCTCCTCTTTAACCTTCATCCCTGCACCTCTTTAACCTTCATCCCTGCACCTCTTTAACCTTCATCCCTGCACCATCTTAACCTTCATCCCTGCACCCCTTAACCTTCACCCCTGCACCCCTTTAACCTTCATCCCTGCTCCTCTTTAACCTTCATCTCTGCTCCTCTTTAACCTTCATCCCTGCTCCTCTTTAACCTTCATCCCTGCTCCTCTTTAACCTTCATCCCTGCACCTCTTTAACCTTCATCTCTGCTCCTCTTTAACCTTCATCCCTGCTCCTCTTCACCCTTCATCCCTGACCTCTTCACCCTTCATCCCTGCACCTCTTTACCCTTCATCCCTGCACCTCTTTACCCTTCATCCCTGCACCTCTTTACCCTTCACCTCTGCACCTCTTCACCCTTCATCCCTCACCTCTTTAACCTTCCTCTCTGCACCTCTTTAACCTTCATCCCTGCACCTCTTTAACTTCATTCATCCTTCTGCTTCTCTGTAACCTTCATCCCTGCACCTCTTTAACCTTCACCTCTGCACCTCTTTTCCCTTCATGCCTACACCTCTTCATCTCCATACCTCTTTACCCTTCATCTCCTCATCCTTGTACCCTTCACCTCCACACCATTTCATCCTTCACCCCTGCACCTCTTTACCCTTCACCTCCACACCTCTTTACCCTTCACCTCCCCATCTCTCCCCAAGCTTCCCCTCTGTGAGTCATAATCCTCCTGCTCTGCTCTTTGGAGTCTCTGAGCACAAGCAAGTGGATATGGGGCACGGGGCCGGGAGCAGCATCCTCGGGCCGCATCCATCACCGCGCCCTCGCCGCAGGAGAGCTATCAGGGCTCTCAATCTCCGACTCTCCCCCATTCTTCTGCAGCAGCAAGATCAATTCATTCATACTTGGAGAGCACCTGGGTTTTGTTAATCATCTCTTATCACTTTATTTATGGGCCTCATCCTGCGGGAGAAGCCGAGGAGCCAAGGCTGGCCCCCGGGCTGCGGCTTTGTTTCGCCTGGGGAGGATGAAGGGGGAGGGTGGAGAAGGATGGGAAGGGGATTGTTGGGTGGGGAACAAAAGGCTTTTGGTGTGTGTGGGGGGGTGGGTTGTTGGTTGACAGTCTGAAGATGAGCCAGGGTGTGCTCAGGAAGCTCAGCCCCATGCACAGGGATGGTGCTGCAGGGTCAGCCCAGAGCTTAACCACTGCAGAGCCACACAGGAGTGCCCCAGCCCTACACAGCTGCAGCTGCTCAATGGCAGAGCCTGGAGCCAGGGCCCAAAAGGGTCAAGTCCTGCCCTTGGCTCACAGCAGCCCCAGCAAGGCTCCAGGCTGCAAACTGCCCAGCAGGAAAGGCCCTGGGGGTGCTGGGTGCCAGCAGCTGCAGAGGAGCCAGGGGGTGCCCAGCTGGGCAAGAAGGCCACCAGCAGCCTGGCCTGGAGCAGCAGTGGTGTGGGCAGCAGCAGCAGGGCAGGGGTTGTGCCCCTGGGCTGGGCACTGCTGAGGCCACCCCTGGAGTGCTGCCTTCAGTGCTGGGCTCCTGGCTGCCAGCAGCACCTTGAGAGGCTGGAGCAGGGCCAGGGAAGGGCAAGGGAGCTGGGGAAGGGTCTGGAGAAGAGGGCTGGGGAGGAGCAGCTGAGGGAGCTGGGGGGTTGAGGCTGGAGCAGAGGAGGCTGAGGGAGACCTCCTTGCTCTCTGCAGCTCCCTGCAAGGAGGCTGGAGCCAGGTGGGGCTTGGGCTCTGCTCCCTAGGCTGAGGTGATAGAAGGAATGGAACTGACCTGAAACTGTGCCAGGGGAGGGTCAGGTTGGACATTAGAAGAAACTTGTTCCCTGTAAGAGTTCTCAAACACAGGACCAGGCTGCCCAGGGAGGCTCTTTGCAGGTCACCTTGTGACAGCAAGAGATCAGATTGGTCAAGTGGGACCAGTCTCAGGTGATAGAAAGAGAGGAAATGACCTGAAATTGTGCCAGGGGAGGGTCAGGTTGGAGATGAGGAACAATTTCTGTGCTGCCAGAGTGGTCAGGGACTGGCACAGGTTGCCCAGGGAGGTGGTGGAGTCCCCATGACTGGAGGTGTTCAAGGAACTGTGGATATGGCACTTGGGGCCAGGGTTTGGTGGCCCTGGTGGGGTAGGGTTGATGTTGGCCTGGATGACCTCTGAGGGCTTTTCCAACCCAAACCATTCAATGACTCTGTGAAAAGGGGCTGCAAGTCCTCCAAAGGCCAGGCCAGGGAGCAGGTTCTTTCTGTTCCCATTGTGGCTTCACTTCATCCTGAGGGTGACAGCCAAAATCAGAATGGACTCATTTCATTTCGTGGCTTGGGCAGCAGCACTCTGAGCTGGGTGAGGAACTGGCTGGAGGCTGAGCCCAGAGAGTGGTGGTGAATGGTGCCACAGCCAGCTGGCAGCCAGGCACCAGTGGTGGGCCCCAGGGAGCAGTGCTGGGCCCCATGCTCTTTAACATCTTCATTGATGATCTGGAGGAGGGGATTGAGACAGTCATCAGCAAATGTGCAGCTGACACCAAGCTGGGAGCAGATGTTGGTCAGTTAGAAGGCAGGAGAGCTCTGCAGAGGGACCTTGCCAGGCTGCACAGATGGGCAGAGGCCAACAGGATGGCATTCAACAAGTCCAAGTGCCAGGGGCTGCACTTTGGCCACAGCAACCCCAGGCAGAGCTACAGGCTGGGGGCAGAGTAGCTGAGAGCAGCCAAACAGAGAGGGACCTGGGGGTGCTGATTGACAGCTGCCTGAACATGAGCCAGCAGTGTGCCCAGGGGGCCAAGAAGGCCAAGGGCATCCTGGCCTGCAGCAGGCAGAGTGTGGCCAGCAGGAGCAGGGAAGTCCTTGTGCCCTGTGCTCAGCACTGCTGAGGAAGGACCCTGAGAGACTTGAAGGTGTCCAGAGAAGGGCAAGGAGGCTGGGGAGGGGTCTGGAGCTGGGGGATGCCCAGGGAGGTGCTGCCCATCCCTGGAGGGTTCAGGTGGTGAGTCATAATCCTCCTCCTCATCCCTGGAGCAAGTGGATTCACGGGGATTGGATTGGATTTGGATGTGGCACTTGGAGCCCTGGTTTAGTCATGGGGTCTGTGGTGCCAGGTTGGACTCGATGAGCTTTGAGGTCTCTTCCAGCCTTGGTGATTCTGTGATTCTATGATTTGGTGTTCACACAGCCATGGCAGCAGGCACCTTCCACAGGTGCTGTGGTGCAATCTACTAAGCACCAAGAGCAACCAGGGCAGTGATTCTGGAGGTGATCTGAGTCTGGGCTGGGCTGGATGGACCAGAGAAGTTATTCAGCCCTTCTGCTGAGCAGCCAGGCAAGGGAGGTCGAGCCCCTGAAAAGGTTCAGCTCCTTCCCTGGCTCTGTCTCCAAAGAGAAGCAACAGCTCAGAAGTAAGCTGGCAACTGAGTGCTGCAGGCAGAGGAGGTGGGGAAGGGCTGATTGCTGTCAGCAATCTGCCTGCAGGCAGTCAGCCTGCCTCAGAGCACTGAGCTGCCAGCCTGCAGCAGCACAGCCCTGCTGCTCCTGCACCCTGGGCCAAGGGCAGCTGGGCTCCCACCTCAGCCAGCACCCAGAGCTGCTGCTGCCTGGTGCCTCAGGAACCACAGGGTGGGTTGGTTTGGAAGGGACCTCAAAGCTCATCCAGTTCCAGACCCCTGCCACGGGAGGAACACCTCCCACCAGCCCAGGCTGCTCAGGGCCTCACCCAGCCTGGCCTGGAACACCTCCAAGGAGGAGGCAGCCACAGCCTCCCTGGGCAGCCTGGGCCAGAGTCTCCCCAGCCTCACCCTCAACAATTTCTTCCTCATCTCCACTCTCAGTCTCCCCTCTCCCAGCTCAAAGCCATTGTTCCTCAGCCTGGCACTCCCAGTCCTTGCCCAGAGTCCCTCCCCAGCTCTCCTGGAGCTCTTCAGGTCCTGGAAGGCTGCTCTGAGGTCTCCCTGGAGCCTTCTCTTCTCCAGGCTGCACAGCCCCAGCTCTCCCAGTCTGGCCCCACAGGGGAGGGTCTCAGCCCTCTGAACATCTTCATGGTCTCCTCTGGAAGCCTCTCCAGCAGCTCCAGGTCCTTCTTGTGCTGGGGGCCCCAAAGCTGGAGGCAGTGCTGCAGATGGGGTCTGAGCAGAGCAGAGCAGAGGGGCAGAATCCCCTCCCTGTGCTGCTGCTCTCCCTGCTCTGGCTGCAGCCCAGGTGAAGCCCAGAAGCTGTGAGGGATCAGAAGCTGCAGAATCTGCTGTGCTTTGGCACTGTTTACTCTGGATCTGGATGCTCCATGCTCCACTTCAAGCTCCTGAGCTGCTGTGCTGGCCTTGGGAGGTGCAACCCAGCCCACAGTGTCAGGCATGTGCAAGGGCTGGGCTAAAGCAGGCCAGGTGCAGGGCTGGGAGGTGAAGCTGAGTGGGGTGGGACCTGCAAGCCTAAGGGGTTTGGGTTTGTGCAGAGCAGCATTCTGCATGCCTGGGTCATGGGAAGCCTTTTGCAAGCCACACAGAGACTGGTCATGATCAGGTTTGTTTAACATCTGTGTTGGTGCCATGGAGAGTGGCCCTGAGGCTCCCCCAGCACCAAGCTGTGTGGTGCTGCTGACAGCTGGAGGGAAGGATCCATCCAGAGGGACCTGGGCAGGCTGCAGAGCTGGGCCCAGGACAACCTCAGGAGGCGCAACAAGGCCAAGGGCAAGGTCCTGCAGCTGGGGCAGGGCAATCCCAGGCACTGCTAGAGGCTGGGCAGGGACTGGCTGGAGAGCAGCCCTGCAGAAAAGGCCTTGGGGGGGCTGGGGGAGGAGAAGCTCAGCAGGAGCCAGCAGGGAGCACTTGCAGCCCAGAGAGCCAAGCAGAGCCTGGGCTGCAGCAAGAGAAGTGTGGCCAGCAGGGCCAGGGAGGGGATTCTGCCCCTCTGCTCCACTCTGCTGAGAGCACAGCTGCAGCTCTGGCTCCAGCTCTGGAGCCTCTGTGCCAGGAAGGCTCTGGAGGGGCTGGAAGGTGTCCAGAGCAGGGCCAGGAGGAGGAGCAGAGGGCTGGAGCTGCTCTGCTCTGCAGACAGCCTGAGAGAGTTGGGGCTGTGCAGGCTGCAGAGGAGAAGGCTCCCAGGAGACCTTCTGGTGGCCTTCCAGGATCTGCAGGGGGCTGCAAGCAAGCTGGGGAGGGACTTTGGAGGGTGTGAGGGAGGGATAGGACTGGGGGGCTGGAGCAGAACTAGAAGTGGGGAGCTTGAGCTTGGCTGTGAGGAAGAAGTTGTTGCCCAGGAGGGTGGTGAGAGCCTGGCACAGGCTGCCCAGGGAGGTGGTGGCAGCCTCCTGCCTGGAGGTGTTTGCAGCCAGGCTGGAGGTGGCTGTGAGCAAACCTTTCACCACCCTCAGAACCACAGCAGTAACTCAGCCCAAGCCAGGCTGTGGTTGCTTGGCTGTGAGAGCAGGATGAAGTGCTGGTGATGCTTCACCTTGAGGAGCAGCTTGAAGGAGCCTCTCCCCTTCATATTTCCTGGGTAATTAGATTAATTGTGCTCTCTGGGTGAGCTGTAATGGACGAAGGCCACCTCAGATCACTGCAATTAGTGTCTTTACCAGCTCAAGTGCTGCCAGGCAGGGGGTGTGTGGGGAGGTTCAAGGCCATCACCCATCTGCCTTGAACAAAGCAGCAAAGGTCTCCAGAGGGATCACCAGAAGACGTTTGGTTGCCACAGGCAACTCCCACGCCAGCTCCTTCAGCAGGGCAAAAGCCAGCCGGCTAATCCTTGGCCCAGAGCTTTCTTTGTGCCCTTGTTTTGCATGGAGTCACAGAAGGGGTTGGGTTGGAGGGGACCTCAAAGCTCATCCAGCTCTGACCCCCTCACCGCGGGCAGGGACACCTCCCACCAGCCCAGGCCGCTCAGCACCTCATCCAGCCTGGCCTGAGACACTTCCCTCCTCTGCTTTTCTTCTTCTCCAAACCTGAGGCTCTGCAGAGCCAGGCAGCGGCAGCCAGGCTGAGCGGCAGCCAGGGCCTCAGAGGCAAGGCCCAGGGGCTGCAAAGCTGTGTGCAGAGCAGGCAGCTCTGGAGAGCTCCAAAGAGCCTTCATCCCTGTTCCTCTAACCTTCACCTCTGCACCGCTTTCACCTTCAGCCCTGCTCCTCCTCAACCTTCAGCCCTGCTCCTCCTCAACCTTCAGCCCTGCTCCTCTTCAACCTTCATCCCTGCTCCTCTTCAACCTTCATCCCTGCTCCTCTTCAACCTTCATCCCTGCTCCTCTTCAACCTTCAGCCCTGCTCCTCCTCAACCTTCAGCCCTGCTCCTTCAACCTTCAGCCCTGCTCCTTCATCCCTGCTCCTCCTCAACCTTCATCCCTGCTCCTCTTCAACCTTCATCCCTGCTCCTCTTCAACCTTCATCCCTGCTCCTCTTCAACCTTCAGCCCTGCTCCTCCTCAACCTTCAGCCCTGCTCCTCCTCAACCTTCAGCCCTGCTCCTCCTCAACCTTCAGCCCTGCTCCTCCTCAACCTTCAGCCCTGCTCCTCTTCAACCTTCAGCCCTGCTCCTCCTCAACCTTCATCCTTGCACCTCTTTAACCTTCACCTCTGCACATCTTTAACCTTCATCTCTGCTCCTCTTTAACCTTCATCTCTGCTCCTCTTTAACCTTCATCTCTGCTCCTCTTTAACCTTCATCTCTGCTCCTCTTTAACCTTCATCTCTGCTCCTCTTTAACCTTCATCTCGGCTCCTCTTTAACCTTCATCTCTGCTCCTCTTTAACCTTCATCTCGGCTCCTCTTTAACATTCATCTCTGCTCCTCTTTAACCTTCATCTCGGCTCCTCTTTAACCTTCACCTCTGCACATCTTTAACCTTCATCTCTGCTCCTCTTTAACCTTCATCTCTGCTCCTCTTTAACCTTCATCTCTGCTCCTCTTTAACCTTCATCTCTGCTCCTCTTTAGCCTTCACCTCTGCACCTCTTTAACCATCAGCTCTGCACCTCTTTACCCTTCATCTCTGCACCTCTTTAACCATCAGCCTTCCTGTCTGCACCTCTTCAACCTTCATCTCTGCACCTCTTCAACCTTCACCTCTGCACCTCTTTAACCATCAGCCTTCCTGTCTGCACCTCTTCAACCTTCATCTCTGCACCTCTTCAACCTTCACCTCTGCACTTCTTTATCCCTCATCCCCACACCTTTTCAATCTCCATCCCCACTTCTCTCTACCCTTCATCCCTGCACATCTTTACCGTTGACCTCTGCACCTCTTTACCCTTCATCCCTGCACCTCTTTACCCTTCATCCCTGCACCTCTTTACCGTTGACCTCTGCACCTCTTTACCCTTCATCCCTGCACCTCTTTACCCTTCATCCCTGCACCTCTTTACCGTTGACCTCTGACCCTTCATCCCTGCACCTCTTTACCCTTCATCCCTGCACCTCTTTAACCTTCCTCTCTGCACCTCTTTACCCTTCATCCCTGCACCTCTTTACCCTTCATCCCTGCACCTCTTTACCCTTCATCCCTGCTCCTCTTTAACCTTCCTCTCTGCACCTCTTTACCCTTCATCCCTGCACCTCTTTACCCTTCCTCCCTGCACCTCTTTAACCTTCCTCTCTGCACCTCTTTACCCTTCATCCCTGCACCTCTTTAACCTTCCTCTCTGCACCTCTTTACCCTTCATCCCTGCACCTCTTTACCCTTCCTCCCTGCTCCTCTTTACCCTTCATCTGCACAATTCTTCAGCCTCCATCTCTGCACCTCTTCATGCCTTGTCTTCCTCCCTGGCAGGCCATGAAGAAGCCAGAGAAATGGAATCCCATTTTGAAGGCATCCAGCAAGAGAGGAATTTCTTTCTTCTCTCTCTCTCTCTCTGTGTGTTTAATCCTCCTTCCCCTTCTCTCCTCCTTGAAATGAAGTTTCTTCCACTGCTCATTAGGTGATAAGTGAATAGAGAGAAAAGCCTTTGAGTAAAGGCAATTCCTGGCGAGCAGGGGAGGGTGGTGGTGCTGGGCTGCACACTTCTGAATGCAAATGAGCCCTGGAGTCCTGTGGGGATGCTTTGTCAGCCCTTTTATCTCCCAAACCAAAGTTCAAACCCACTTCCTGAAGTCAAGAACCAGAAAATTATTCTGCTGGAAGAATTCTCAAATGCCATCTGTGGAGGTGGGGGTAGGGGGAGGCCTTCATTTGCCAGTCTCTGGCCTGGCCTGTGCATGTGCAGGGGAGGGGGATATGAAAGGGCCCCTCTCATTACCAGGGTCCTATTCAGTCTTGAGCTGCTCTCCTCTAATTGCTGGGATTTATTATGGCCCAACAGGGAAGGGCCTGGTGACTCAAATGGAGATTTGGGATGGTAATGATAATAACCCAGGGCATGTCTGCAGCCCATTTCATCTCCAGATCACAAACTGCCTTTGAGGCTATTAACCAAGGCCCAACAGGAGAGGTTTAGCTTGGACATGAGGAACAATTTCTTCCCCAAAAGGGAGGTCCAGGCCTGGCCCAGGCTGCCCGGGGCAGAGGTGGAGTGCCCAGCCCTCAGGGGTTTCAGACCCCTGGAGATGTGATGCTGAGGGACCTGGTCTGGTGGTGCCCTGGGGCAGGGCTGGGCTCAGGGCTGGGCTCCAGGGTCTGGAAGCTCTCTTCCAATCCAAACAATTCATCATTCCCTGATCCCGTTCTGGGATTCCTCTTGTCCTGTCCCTTGTTCACTAGGAGCAGAGCCCAAGCCCCACCTGGCTCCAGCCTCCTCGCAGGGAGCTGCAGAGAGCAAGGAGGTCTCCCTCAGCCTCCTCTGCTCCAGCCTCAACCCCCCAGCTCCCTCAGCTGCTCCTCCCCAGCCCTCTTCTCCAGACCCTTCCCCAGCTCCCTTGCCCTTCCCTGGCCCTGCTCCAGCCTCTCAAGGTGCTGCTGGCAGCCAGGAGCCCAGCACTGAAGGCAGCACTCCAGGGGTGGCCTCAGCAGTGCCCAGCCCAGGGGCACAACCCCTGCCCTGCTGCTGCTGCCCACACCACTGCTGCTCCAGGCCAGGCTGCTGGTGGCCTTCTTGCCCAGCTGGGCACCCCCTGGCTCCTCTGCAGCTGCTGGCACCCAGCACCCCCAGGGCCTTTCCTGCTGGGCAGTTTGCAGCCTGGAGCCTTGCTGGGGCTGCTGTGAGCCAAGGGCAGGACTTGAGCCTTTTGGGCCCTGGCTCCAGGCTCTGCCATTGAGCAGCTGCAGCTGTGTAGGGCTGGGGCACTCCTGTGTGGCTCTGCAGTGGTTAAGCTCTGGGCTGACCCTGCAGCACCATCCCTGTGCATGGGGCTGAGCTTCCTGCAGGGAATGAGCAACCCCAGAGGCAGCTGAACAAACCCTTTGTGGAGGCCTCAGGCTGTGGCTGGGGTGGGTGAAACACAGAGAGATGCCCAAATAAGCCAAGCTGAGGAGCAGGGAGCAGGGAAACAACACCAGAGGAGGAGAAATAGAAGGGGTGTGAGTGCCAGCACAGCTGTCTGTCCCCTTTGCTTCCCACCAAGGGGGCACAACCAGGCCACATTGCCAACCCTTCCCTCCTTACAAACCACTCTGCCCTCCTGCTGGGGGCTTGGATCCAACCCCAGCACCGAGGGAGGGTCCAGTTTGCAGGCTGCTTGCTGGCTGCTTCCTGGGGCTTTCCATTCCATCCCTTTTAACGGGTCACAGAACGCAGCAGGTTGGAAGGGACCCTCAGAGGTCACCTTGTGCAACCCTCCCTGCAGGCAGCAGGGACATCTCCAACGACAGCAGGTTGCTCTCTACCTGCAGAGACTGAAGTGCTGCAGCGGTGGGGGGGGGGGGGGCAGAGTGGCTTCTGATGCCAAGTCAGGCGAGCACCAGGGTGGCAAAGATGTCTTTGCCCACACAGATCAGCTGTGGGCTGGGTCCTGCTGGTGCTGCTGCAGCTTTCAAGGCCAGCTCCTGACTAGGGCTCACTTGCAGAGGATGGAAACCTTCTTGGGGTCTGGGAGCACAGCTCAGGAGCAGAGGCTGCTCATCACCCCTCCAGCTGGTCTCACCACCTCCCAGCACTGCCTAAAGGTGCAGGACCCTATTGGATTAAGTAATGGGAATCAAAGCTGATGGCTACAGGCATCAGGTAATTAAAAGGATGGGAACTGCAAATGAGAAGTGCCTTGAGTCCAGGGGAAATCAATCAGATCAGAGCAGCTCTTCAGATGGGCCTGAGCTTCACTCTCCTCTCCACTGCTTAACCCTTGGTCCTCTTCCTCCTCTTCACTGCTTAACCCTTGATCTTCCTCCTCCTCTTCACTGCTTAACCCTTGATCTTCCTCCTCCTCTTCACTGCTTAACCCTTGATCTTCCTCCTCCTCTTCACTGCTTAACCCTTGATCTTCCTCCTCCTCTTCACTGCTTAACCCTTGATCTTCCTCCTCCTCTTCACTGCTTAACCCTTGATCTTCCTCCTCCTCTTCACTGCTTAACCCTTGATCTTCCTCCTCCTCTTCACTGCTTACCCCTTGATCTTCCTCCTCCTCTTCACTGCTTACCCCTTGATCTTCCTCCTCCTCTCCACTGCTTAACCCTTGATCTTCCTCCTCCTCTGCACTGCTTAACCTTTGGTCTTCTTCCTCCTCTCCACTGCTTAACCCTTGATCTTCCTCCTCCTCTCCACTGCTTAACCCTTGATCTTCCTCCTCCTGTCCACTGCTTAACCCTTGATCTTCCTCCTCCTCTCCACTGCTTAACCCTTGATCTTCCTCCTCCTGTCCACTGCTTAACCCTTGGTCTTCCTCCTCCTCTTCACTGTTTAACCCTTGATCTTCCTCCTCCTCTTCACTGCTTAACCCTTGATCTTCCTCCTCCTCTTCACTGCTTAACCCTTGGTCTTCCTCCTCCTCTTCACTGCTTACCCCTTGATCTTCCTCCTCCTCTTCACTGCTTAACCTTTGGTCTTCCTCCTCCTCTTCACTGCTTAACCCTTGGTCTTCCTCCTCCTCTTCACTGCTTAACCCTTGATCTTCCTCCTCCTCTTCACTGCTTAACCCTTGATCTTCCTCCTCCTCTGCACTGCTTAACCTTTGGTCTTCTTCCTCTCCACTGCTTAACCCTTGATCTTCCTCCTCCTCTCCACTGATCTTCCTCCTCCTCTCACTGCTTAACCCTTGATCTTCCTCCTCCTCTCCACTGCTTAACCCTTGATCTTCCTCCTCCTCTGCACTGCTTAACCTTTGGTCTTCTTCCTCCTCTCCACTGCTTAACCCTTGATCTTCCTCCTCCTCTCCACTGCTTAACCCTTGATCTTCCTCCTCCTCTCCACTGCTTAACCCTTGATCTTCCTCCTCCTCTCCACTGCTTAACCCTTGATCTTCCTCCTCCTGTCCACTGCTTAACCCTTGGTCTTCCTCCTCCTCTTCACTGTTTAACCCTTGGTCTTCCTCCTCCTCTTCACTGCTTAACCCTTGGTCTTCCTCCTCCTCTTCACTGCTTACCCCTTGATCTTCCTCCTCCTCTTCACTGCTTAACCTTTGGTCTTCCTCCTCCTCTTCACTGCTTAACCCTTGGTCTTCCTCCTCCTCTTCACTGCTTAACCCTTGATCTTCCTCCTCCTCTTCACTGCTTAACCCTTGATCTTCCTCCTCCTCTGCACTGCTTAACCTTTGGTCTTCTTCCTCTCCACTGCTTAACCCTTGATCTTCCTCCTCCTCTCCACTGCTTAACCCTTGATCTTCCTCCTCCTCTCCACTGCTTAACCCTTGATCTTCCTCCTCCTCTGCACTGCTTAACCTTTGGTCTTCTTCCTCTCCACTGCTTAACCCTTGATCTTCCTCCTCCTCTCCACTGCTTAACCCTTGATCTTCCTCCTCCTCTCCACTGCTTAACCCTTGGTCTTCCTCCTCCTCTTCACTGCTTAACCCTTGATCTTCCTCCTCCTCTTCACTGCTTAACCCTTGATCTTCCTCCTCCTCTGCACTGCTTAACCTTTGGTCTTCTTCCTCTCCACTGCTTAACCCTTGATCTTCCTCCTCCTCTCCACTGCTTAACCCTTGATCTTCCTCCTCCTCTCCACTGCTTAACCCTTGATCTTCCTCCTCCTCTTCACTGCTTAACCCTTGGTCTTCTTCCTCCTGTCCACTGCTTAACCCTTGATCTTCTTGATCTTCCTCCTCCTCTCCACTGCTTCACCCTTGGTCTTCCTCCTCCTCTCCACTGCTTAACCCTTAATCTTCACCTTCCTGTTTCCCCCTTGATCTTCTGCCTCTTTTCCTCTGCTTAACCTTTGATCTTCTCTCTCCTGTTCACTGCCACAGCCCCAGATTCTGCTTGCTGTTAGGAGAGCATGCTGGGGACCATGGCACAGCGAGCTGGAAGGCCCTCAGGGATCATCTGCTCCAACCTTTCTTGGCAAAAAGAAAGCACAATCAGGACAAGATGGCCCAAGGGAACCTTAGGAGTGTCCAGTGGTGGGGAAAGAAGGGGCAGGCAGCAGGGGAGGAGATGCATTTGGCCCTCCAAAGGCATGAGGCCAGGCTGGTGCTTCCTAGAACTGTTAGGGTTGGAAGGGACCTCAGGAATCATCCAACTCCACCCCCTGCCATGGGCAGGGACACCTCCACTGGTTGGCCTCATGTTTGCCTCTCCTCTCTGCAGGTGTTTGCCTGACTGCTCAGCCAGAACCTTCCTTCCTCCCTTTAAACCTCCACCAGAGGACGAAGGCAGCAGCCACCAAAAGAGGAGGCAGGGGTGGGGGAGAAAAGCCTCCTGAATCAAAGAGAATATGAAAGCTGAGCTATTTGTACAGCAAGGAGCCTCAGCTCCAGAGATCCCCTCTGCTGGTGCAGGGGTGGGAGAGGAAGGAGATAAAAGGGCATCAGAGCTCTAATTAAGAAGCCTCATCCTGCTGCCCTGCTGTCAGCTGGGGCTGCGCTCCGCAGCCCTGCCTCAGGCTTCGCCCCTTAACTGCTCCTTAGCAAAGATGGTGCTGAGTCCTGCAGCTGGGTCCTGCAGCTGGGGCAGGGCAATCCCAGGCACTGCTAGAGGCTGGGCTGGAGAGCAGCCCTGAAGGAAAGGCCTTGGGGTGGGCTGGGGGAGGGAGAAGCTCAGCAGCAGCCAGCAGGGAGCACTTGCAGCCCAGAGAGCCAAGCAGAGCCTGGGCTGCAGCAAGAGGAGTGTGGCCAGCAGGGCCAGGGAGGGGATTCTGCCCCTCTGCTCCACTCTGCTCAGACCACAGCTGCAGCTCTGGGGCCAGCTCTGGAGCCTCTGTGCCAGGAAGGCTCTGGAGGGGCTGGAAGGTGTCAGAGCAGGGCCAGGAGGAGGAGGAGCAGAGGGCTGGAGCTGCTCTGCTCTGCAGACAGCCTGAGAGAGTTGGGCTTGTGCAGGCTGCAGAGGAGAAGGCTCCCAGGAGCCCTTCTGGTGGCCTTCCAGGATCTGCAGGGGGCTGCAAGCAAGCTGGGGGAGGGACTTTGGAGGGTGTGAGGGAGGGATAGGACTGGGGGGCTGGAGCAGAACTAGAAGTGGGGAGCTTGAGCTTGGCTGTGAGGAAGAAGTTGTTGCCCAGGAGGGTGGTGAGAGCCTGGCCCAGGCTGCCCAGGGAGGTGGTGGCAGCCTCCTGGCTGGAGGTGTTTGCAGCCAGGCTGGAGGTGGCTGTGAGCAACCTGCTGTGGTGTGAGGTGTCCCTGCCCGTGGCAGGGGGTTGGGACTGGCTGAGCCTTGAGCTCCCTTCCAGCCCTGACAGCTCTGTGATTCTATGGACCAATGCCACAGCCCTTGTGAGTTTGCCTGAAGAAGCTCCATTTATCTGCTGCTTGGGCTCAGTGTCCCACCCCATGGCACCAGTGGCTGCTCACTGGGCCAGCAGTAGAAGGGAAGAGGCAGAAACCGTTGTCCTGGCAGGAAGAAGCATCCCAGTTCCCGTGATTTTCTTCCATGGCTTCACTGCCAAGCTGGCTGATGGCCTTTGGAGCTGCCATGAGGCATGCTCCAGGGAGGACAGGTCTAAGTGGGGTTGCTTGGGAGCTTGCTGCTGGCAGGAGAGTAAACCAAAGCGCTGTGATCCTTCAATGTGTCTGCTGGAGGCTCCTTAGGGTCCACTGGGGACTGCAGATTGCTGGTGGAAGGGGACAGAGAAGGCTGTGAGGAGATCTCAGTGCACAGCAGTACCTAAAGGGTGGGGGCCATGAGAATGGGGCTGGGCTCTTCTCAGATGGCTGAGGGGGCAGCAGGTACAATCTAGAGCACAGGAGGTCCCATTTGAGCTTCAGGAGGAACTTCACTGAGGATGCTGGAGCCCTGGAGCAGGCTGCCCAGAGAGGTTGTGGAGTGTCTTCTCTAGAGATTCCAAACCCACCTGGATGTGTTCCTGTGCTACTTGATCTAGGCAGAGGGGTTGGATCCCCAGAGGTCCCTTCCAGCCCCTACCATTCTGGGGTTTCAGTAAGGCTTTAGGGCTGTTTGGTTCTGGCTGAGCCCAGGAGCACCTTGCCAGGAGTATCCTCATCCATGCTCCTGGTGTTGCACAGGGCTCCATGCTTGGTGCCTGCAAACCACAGCCAGAGGCATCCTCCTGAAACCTTCCTCCCATCAGATGTGCCACAGGACCTTCCCCAGCCACTGATCCGTGCCTGAGATCCAATGGAAGAGTTAATGATCCCTTCCAAAGAGAATCATAGAATCATAGAATCAGTCAGGGTTGGAAGGGAGCACAAGGATCAGCCAGTCCCCAACCCCCTGCCATGGGCAGGGACACCCCACACTACATCAGGCTGCCCACAGCCTCATCCAGCCTGGGCTTAAACACCTCCAGGGACGGGGCCTCAACCACCTCCCTGCACAACCCATTCCAGGGCTTCACCACTCTCATGGGGAAGAACTTCCTCCTCCCCTCCAGCCTCAATCTCCCCACCTCCAGCTTCAGTCCATTCCCCCTAGTCCTGTCACTGCCTGAGATCCTGAGCAGTCCCTCCCCAGCCTGCCTGTACCCCCTGCAGATCCTGGAAGGCCACAATGAGGTCACCTGGGAGCCCTCTCTTCTCCAGCCTGAACAGCCCCAACTCCTTCAGTCTGTGCTCACAGGAGAGCTGCTCCAGCCCTCTGCTCATCCTCCTGGCCCTGCTCTGGACACCTTCCAGCCCCTCCAGATCCCTCTTGCAATAGGGGCTCCAGAACTGGAGGCAGTGCTCCAGGGGTCTCAGCAGGGCTGAGCAGAGGGGCAGAATCCCCTCCCTTGCCCTGCTGGCCACACTTCTCCTGCTGCAGCCCAGGCTCTGGTTGGCTTTCCGGGCTGCAAGTGCACCCTGAGAGCTCCTGTTGAGCTTCTCCTCCCCCAGCACCCCCAAGTCTCTCCTCAGGGCTGCTCTCCAGCCAGTCCCTGCCCAGCCTGGATTTGTGCCTGGCATTGCCTCCACCCAGCTGCAGGACCCTGCCCTTGGTCTTGTTGAAGCTCCTGAGGTTGGCTTGTGCCCACCTCTCCAGCCTGCCCAGGTCCCTCTGGATGGCAGAGGGCTGCAGAGAGCAACCAGCTCTAGCTGAGAGGTGTCCCTGCCCATGGCAGGAGCTTGGAGTCGATGACCTCTAAAGTCCCTTCCAACCTAAGTCATTCTGTGCTTCAGGAACCCAAACAGAGCCTGTAGTGTGGGTCACACAAATAACCATCCCTAGCTCCCTGCAGTTCCCCTTTCCCTGGCTGCTCCCTGCATGGCTCTGGTTGAGGTGCTGGGCTGGGGAGGGCTCTGGGCTGGGCACAGCTGTGGTCTCCAGCAGTGCCCAGTGTCTCATCCAAGAAGAGCCTTGAGGCCAGGACACCTGCTGGTGCTGGCCAGCCCTCCTGCCCAGTGATTAGCAGAGCAGCAGGAGCTGGGCTGCACAGCTTTGCTCCCTGGAGGTGCCAGGCCTGCTTCAGAGCCTCTGAGGTGCTGAGTGACCTTGAGCCAGATCCCTCTGCCACCATCCCTGGTGTTGGGCTGATGAGGGACACAAACTGTTTGCCAGAGGAAGCCCAGCTGAGGAAGGAGCAGGGGCTGCTGCTGCCATGGAAGCACGGAATCTTCTAGGCTGCAGGTCACTGAGTCCAACCAGCACCACAGCATCACCGGGTCCAGCATCATACAGGGTGCCTCAGCACCACATCTTTGGAAGCCCTGCAGGGAAGGACTCCACAGCTTGATAGGAACCTGTGCTGGATAGGAACCTGAGCTGTGCTTGGACACTGCCTTGATAGGAACCTGTGCTTGATAGGAACCTGTGCTGGATAGGAACCTGAGCTGTGCTTGGACACTCCTTGATAGGAACCTGTGCTTGATAGGAACCTGTGCTTGATAGGAACCTGAGCTGTGCTTGGACACTCCTTGATAGGAACCTGTGCTTGATAGGAACCTGAGCTGTGCTTGGACACTGCCTTGATAGGAACCTGTGCTGGATAGGAACCTGTGCTTGATAGGAACCTGTGCTTGATAGGAACCTGAGCTGTGCTTGGACACTTGATAGGAACCTTGATAGGAACCTGTGCTGGATAGGAACCTGAGCTGTGCTTGGACACTCCTTGATAGGAACCTGTGCTTGATAGGAACCTGAGCTGTGCTTGGACACTGCCTTGATAGGAACCTGTGCTTGATAGGAACCTGAGCTGTGCTTGGACACTCCTTGATAGGAACCTGTGCTTGATAGGAACCTGAGCTGTGCTTGGACACTGCCTTGATAGGAACCTGTGCTTGATAGGAACCTGTGCTGGATAGGAACCTGTGCTGGATAGGAACCTGTGCTGGATAGGAACCTGAGCTGCTTGGCTGGATAGGAACCTGTGCTGGATAGGAACCTGAGCTGTGCTTGGACACTGCCTTGATAGGAACCTGTGCTGGATAGGAACCTGAGCTGTGCTTGGACACTGCCTTGATAGGAACCTGTGCTTGATAGGAACCTGTGCTGGATAGGAACCTGTGCTGGATAGGAACCTGTGCTGGATAGGAACCTCAGCTTGATAGGAACCTGTGCTGGATAGGAACCTGAGCTGTGCTTGGACACTGCCTTGATAGGAACCTGTGCTGGATAGGAACCTGAGCTGTGCTTGGAACCTCCTTGATTGGAACTGTCCTTGATAGGAACCTGTGCTGTGATAGGAACCTGAGCTTGATAGGAACCTGTGCTTGATAGGAACCTGTGCTTGATAGGAACCTGTGCTGGATAGGAACCTGTGCTGGATAGGAACCTGTGCTGGATAGGAACCTGTGCTGGATAGGAACCTGTGCTGTGCTTGGACACTCCTTGATAGGAACCTGTGCTTGATAGGAACCTGAGCTGTGCTTGGACACTGCCTTGATAGGAACCTGTGCTTGATAGGAACCTGAGCTGTGCTTGGACACTGCCTTGATAGGAACCTGTGCTTGATAGGAACCTGTGCTGGATAGGAACCTGTGCTTGATAGGAACCTGTGCTGGATAGGAACCTGTGCTGTGATAGGAACCTGTGCTGGATAGGAACCTGCTGAGCTTGGACACTCCTTGATAGGAACCTCCTTGATAGGAACCTGTGCTGGATAGGAACCTGAGCTGTGCTTGGACACTGCCTTGATAGGAACCTGTGCTTGATAGGAACCTGAGCTGTGCTTGGACACTGCCTTGATAGGAACCTGTGCTTGATAGGAACCTGTGCTGGATAGGAACCTGTGCTTGATAGATAGGAACCTGTGCTGGATAGGAACTGAGCTGTGCTTGGACACTGCCTTGATAGGAACCTGTGCTTGATAGGAACCTGAGCTGTGCTTGGACACTGCCTTGATAGGAACCTGTGCTTGATAGGAACCTGAGCTGTGCTTGGACACTGCCTTGATAGGAACCTGTGCTTGATAGGAACCTGTGCTGGATAGGAACCTGAGCTGTGCTTGGACACTCCTTGATAGGAACCTTGATAGGAACCTGTGCTTGATAGGAACCTGAGCTGTGCTTGGACACTCCTTGATAGGAACCTGTGCTTGATAGGAACCTGAGCTGTGCTTGGACACTAGGAACCCTTGATAGGAACCTGTGCTTGATAGGAACCTGAGCTGTGCTTGGACATAGGAACCTTGATAGGAACCTGTGCTTGATAGGAACCTGAGCTGTGCTTGGACACTCCTTGATAGGAACCTGTGCTTGATAGGAATAGGAACCTGAGCTGTGCTTGGACACTGCCTTGATAGGAACCTGTGCTTGATAGGAACTGCCTGATAGGCTGTGCTTGGACACTGCCTTGATAGGAACCTGTGCTTGATAGGAACCTGAGCTGTGCTTGGACACTGCCTTGATAGGAACCTGTGCTTGAATAGGAACCTGATAGGCTGCTTGATAGGAACCTGAGCTGGATTGGACACTCCTTGATAGGAACCTGTGCTTGATAGGAACCTGTGCTGATAGGAACCTGAGCTGTGCTTGGACACTGCCTTGATAGGAACCTGTGCTTGATAGGAACCTGAGCTGTGCTTGGACACTCCTTGATAGGAACCTGTGCTGGATAGGAACCTGAGCTGTGCTTGGACACTGCCTTGATAGGAACCTGTGCTGATAGGAACCTGTGCTTGATAGGAACCTGTGCTGGATAGGAACCTGTGCTGGATAGGAACCTGAGCTGATAGGAACCTGTGCTGCTTGATAGGAACCTGAGCTGTGCTTGGACACTCCTTGATAGGAACCTGTGCTTGATAGGAACCTGAGCTGTGCTTGGACACTGCCTTGATAGGAACCTGTGCTTGATAGGAACCTGAGCTGTGCTTGGACACTGCCTTGATAGGAACCTGTGCTTGATAGGAACCTGTGCTGATAGGAACCTGAGCTGTGATAGGACACTGCCTTGATAGGAACCTGTGCTGGATAGGAACTGTGCTGAAGCTGTGCTTGGACACTCCTTGATAGGAACCTGTGCTTGATAGGAACCTGAGCTGTGCTTGGACACTGCCTTGATAGGAACCTGTGCTTGATAGGAACCTGAGCTGTGCTTGGACACTGCCTTGATAGGAACCTGTGCTTGATAGGAACTGTGCTGATAGGAACCTGATAGGAACCTTGATAGGAACCTGTGCTGGATAGGAACTGAGCTGTGCTTGGACACTTGATAGGAACCTGTGATAGGAACCTGTGCTGGATAGGAACCTGAGCTGTGCTTGGACACTGCCTTGATAGGAACCTGTGCTTGGATAGGAACCTGAGCTGTGCTTGGACACTCCTTGATAGGAACCTGTGCTTGATAGGAACTGTGCTTGATAGGAACCTGTGCTTGCTTGGAACCTGTAGGAACCTTGATAGGAACCTGTGCTTGATTGATAGGAACCTGAGCTGTGCTTGGACACTCCTTGATAGGAACCTGTGCTGTGATAGGTGATAGGCTGTGCTTGGAACCTGCTGGATAGGAACCTGTGCTTGATAGGAACCTGTGCTTGATAGGAACCTGAGCTGTGCTTGGACACTGCCTTGATAGGAACCCTGTAGGAACCTGTGCTGGATAGGAACCTGAGCTGTGCTTGGACACTGCCTTGATAGGAACCTGTGCTTGATAGGAACCTGAGCTGTGCTTGGACACTGCCTTGATAGGAACCTGTGCTTGATAGGAACCTGAGCTGTGCTTGGACACTGCCTTGATAGGAACCTGTGCTTGATAGGAACCTGAGCTGTGCTTGGACACTGCCTTGATAGGAACCTGTGCTTGATAGGAACCTGTGCTTGATAGGAACCTGTGCTGATAGGCTGTGCTTGGACACTGCCTTGATAGGAACCTGTGCTTGATAGGAACCTGAGCTGTGCTTGGACACTGCCTTGATAGGAACCTGTGCTTGATAGGAACCTGAGCTGTGCTTGGACACTGCCTTGATAGGAACCTGTGCTTGGATAGGAACCTGAGCTGTGCTTGGCTGCCTTGATAGGAACCTGTGCTGGATAGGAACCTGAGCTGTGCTTGGACACTCCTTGATAGGAACCTGTGCTGGATAGGAACCTGAGCTGTGCTTGGACACTGCCTTGATAGGAACCTGTGCTTGATAGGAACCTGAGCTGTGCTTGGACACTAGGAACCTGTGCTGGATAGGAACCTGAGCTGTGCTTGGACACTGCCTTGATAGGAACCTGTGCTTGATAGGAACCTGAGCTGTGCTTGATAGGAACTGTGCTGGATAGGAACCTGTGCTGATAGGAACCTGTGCTTGATAGGAACCTGAGCTGTGCTTGGACACTCCTTGATAGGAACCTGTGCTTGATAGGAACCTGAGCTGTGCTTGGACACTGCCTTGATAGGAACCTGTGCTTGATAGGAACCTGAGCTGTGCTTGGACACTGCCTTGATAGGAACCTGTGCTTGATAGGAACCTGAGCCTTGATAGGAACCTGTGCTTGATAGGAACCTGAGCTGTGCTTGGACACTCCTTGATAGGAACCTGTGCTTGATAGGAACCTGAGCTGTGCTTGGACACTCCTTGATAGGAACCTGTGCTTGATAGGAACCTGTGCTTGATAGGAACCTGAGCTGTGCTTGGACACTGCCTTGATAGGAACCTGTGCTTGATAGGAACCTGAGCTGTGCTTGGACACTGCCTTGATAGGAACCTGTGCTTGATAGGAACCTGTGCTGGATAGGAACCTGAGCTGTGCTTGGACACTGCCTTGATAGGAACCTGTGCTGGATAGGAACCTGAGCTGTGCTTGGACACTGCCTTGATAGGAACCTGTGCTGGATAGGAACCTGAGCTGTGCTTGGACACTGCCTTGATAGGAACCTGTGCTTGATAGGAACCTGAGCTGTGCTTGGACACTGCCTTGATAGGAACCTGTGCTTGATAGGAACCTGAGCTGTGCTTGGACACTGCCTTGATAGGAACCTGTGCTTGATAGGAACCCTGCTTGGACACTCCTTGATAGGAACCTGTGCTGGATAGGAACCTGAGCTGTGCTTGGACACTCCTTGATAGGAACCTGTGCTTGATAGGAACCTGAGCTGTGCTTGGACACTGCCTTGATAGGAACCTGTGCTTGATAGGAACCTGAGCTGTGATTGGACACCTTGATAGGAACCTGTGCTTAGGAACCTGCCTTGATAGGAACCTGTGCTTGATAGGAACCTGTGCTTGATAGGAACCTGTGCTTGATAGGAACCTGTGCTTGATAGGAACCTGAGCTGTGCTTGGACACTGCCTTGATAGGAACCTGTGCTTGATAGGAACCTGAGCTGTGCTTGGACACTGCCTTGATAGGAACCTGTGCTTGATAGGAACCTGAGCTGTGCTTGGACACTGCCTTGATAGGAACCTGTGCTTGATAGGAACCTGAGCTGTGCTTGGAACTGCCTTGATAGGAACCTGTGCTTGATAGGAACCTGAGCTGTGCTTGCTGCCTTGATAGGAACCTGTGCTTGATAGGAACCTGAGCTGTGCTTGGACACTGCCTTGATAGGAACCTGTGCTTGATAGGAACCTGAGCTGTGCTTGGACACTGCCTTGATAGGAACCTGTGCTTGATAGGAACCTGAGCTGTGCTTGGACACTGCCTTGATAGGAACCTGTGCTTGATAGGAACCTGAGCTGTGCTTGGACACTGCCTTGGAACACTCCTTGATAGGAACCTGTGCTTGATAGGAACCTGAGCTGTGCTTGGACACTGCCTTGATAGGAACCTGTGCTTGATAGGAACCTGAGCTGTGCTTGGACACTGCCTTGATAGGAACCTGTGCTTGATAGGAACCTGAGCTGTGATAGGAACCTGAGCTGTGCTTGGACACTGCCTTGATAGGAACCTGTGCTTGATAGGAACCTGAGCTGTGCTTGGACACTGCCTTGATAGGAACCTGTGCTTGATAGGAACCTGCTGCCTTGATAGGAACCTGAGCTGTGCTTGGACACTGCCTTGATAGGAACCTGTGCTTGATAGGAACCTGAGCTGTGCTTGGACACTGCCTTGATAGGAACCTGTGCTTGATAGGAACCTGAGCTGTGCTTGGACACTGCCTTGATAGGAACCTGTGCTTGATAGGAACCTGAGCTGTGCTTGGACACTGCCTTGATAGGAACCTGTGCTTGATAGGAACCTGTGCTGTGATAGGAACCTGTGCTTGATAGGAACCTGAGCTGTGCTTGGAACTGCCTTGATAGGAACCTGTGCTTGATAGGAACCTGTGCTGTGATAGGAACCCTGTGCTTGGACACTCCTTGATAGGAACCTGTGCTGATAGGAACCTGAGCTGTGCTTGGACACTGCCTTGATAGGAACCTGTGCTTGATAGGAACCTGAGCTGATAGGAACCTGTGCTTGGACACTGCCTTGATAGGAACCTGTGCTTGATAGGAACCTGAGCTGTGCTTGGACACTGCCTTGATAGGAACCTGTGCTTGATAGGAACCTGAGCTGTGCTTGGACACTCCTTGATAGGAACCTGTGCTTGATAGGAACCTGAGCTGTGCTTGGACACTGCCTTGATAGGAACCTGTGCTTGATAGGAACCTGTGCTTGATAGGAACCTGTGCTTGATAGGAACCTGTGCTTGATAGGAACCTGAGCTGTGCTTGGACACTGCCTTGATAGGAACCTGTGCTTGATAGGAACCTGAGCTGTGCTTGGACACTGCCTTGATAGGAACCTGTGCTTGATAGGAACCTGAGCTGTGCTTGGACACTCCTTGATAGGAACCTGTGCTTGATAGGAACCTGAGCTGTGCTTGGACACTGCCTTGATAGGAACCTGTGCTTGATAGGAACCTGAGCTGTGCTTGGACACTCCTTGATAGGAACCTGTGCTGATAGGAACCTGAGCTTGCTAGGAACCTTGATAGGAACCTGTGCTTGATAGGAACCTGAGCTGTGCTTGGACACTCCTTGATAGGAACCTGTGCTGATAGGAACCTGTGCTGATAGGAACCTGAGCTGTGCTTGGACACTGCCTTGATAGGAACCTGTGCTTGATAGGAACCTGAGCTGTGCTTGGACACTGCCTTGATAGGAACCTGTGCTTGATAGGAACCTGAGCTGTGCTTGGACACTCCTTGATAGGAACCTGTGCTTGATAGGAACCTGAGCTGTGCTTGGACTTGATAGGAACTGTGCTTGATAGGAACCTGTGCTTGATAGGAACCTGCTTGATAGGCTGTGCTGTGCTTGGACACTGCCTTGATAGGAACCTGTGCTTGATAGGAACCTGAGCTGTGCTTGGACACTGCCTTGATAGGAACCTGTGCTTGATAGGAACCTGAGCTGTGCTTGGACACTGCCTTGATAGGAACCTGTGCTTGATAGGAACCTGAGCTGTGCTTGGACACTGCCTTGATAGGAACCTGTGCTTGATAGGAACCTGAGCTGTGCTTGGACACTCCTTGATAGGAACCTGTGCTGGATAGGAACCTGTGCTTGATAGGAACCTGAGCTGTGCTTGGACACTGCCTTGATAGGAACCTGTGCTTGATAGGAACCTGAGCTGTGCTTGGACACTGCCTTGATAGCTGTGCTTGGAACCTGATAGGAACCTGTTGATAGGAACCTGAGCTGTGCTTGGACACTGCCTTGATGAACCTGAGCTGTGCTTGGACACTCCTTGATAGGAACCTGTGCTTGATAGGAACCTGAGCTGTGCTTGGACACTCCTTGATAGGAACCTGTGCTTGATAGGAACCTGAGCTGTGCTTGGACACTGCCTTGATAGGAACCTGTGCTTGATAGGAACCTGAGCTGTGCTTGGACACTCCTTGATAGGAACCTGTGCTTGATAGGAACCTGAGCTGTGCTTGGACACTGCCTTGATAGGAACCTGTGCTTGATAGGAACCTGAGCTGTGCTTGGACACTGCCTTGATAGGAACCTGTGCTTGATAGGAACCTGAGCTGTGCTGTGCTTGGACACTGCCTTGATAGGAACCTGTGCTTGATAGGAACCTGAGCTGTGCTTGGACACTGCCTTGATAGGAACCTGTGCTTGATAGGAACCTGAGCTGTGCTTGGACACTGCCTTGATAGGAACCTGTGCTTGATAGGAACCTGAGCTGTGCTTGGACACTGCCTTGATAGGAACCTGTGCTTGATAGGAACCTGAGCTGTGCTTGGACACTGCCTTGATAGGAACCTGTGCTTGATAGGAACCTGAGCTGTGCTTGGACACTGCCTTGATAGGAACCTGTGCTTGATAGGAACCTGAGCTGTGCTTGGACACTGCCTTGATAGGAACCTGTGCTTGATAGGAACCTGAGCTGTGCTTGGACACTGCCTTGATAGGAACCTGTGCTTGATAGGAACCTGAGCTGTGCTTGGACACTGCCTTGATAGGAACCTGTGCTTGATAGGAACCTGAGCTGTGCTTGGACACTGCCTTGATAGGAACCTGTGCTTGATAGGAACCTGAGCTGTGCTTGGACACTGCCTTGATAGGAACCTGTGCTTGATAGGAACCTGAGCTGTGCTTGGACACTGCCTTGATAGGAACCTTGATAGGAACCTGTGCTGGATAGGAACCTGTGCTTGATAGGAACCTGAGCTGTGCTTGGACACTAGGCCTTGATAGGAACCTGTGCTTGATAGGAACCTGAGCTGTGCTTGGACACTGCCTTGATAGGAACCTGTGCTTGATAGGAACCTGTGCTTGATAGGAACCTGAGCTGTGCTTGGACACTGCCTTGATAGGAACCTGTGCTTGATAGGAACCTGAGCTGTGCTTGGACACTGCCTTGATAGGAACCTGTGCTTGATAGGAACCTGTGCTTGATAGGAACCTGAGCTGTGCTTGGACACTGCCTTGATAGGAACCTGTGCTTGATAGGAACCTGAGCTGTGCTTGGACACTGCCTTGATAGGAACCTGTGCTTGATAGGAACCTGAGCTGTGCTTGACACTGCCTTTGGACACTGCCTTGATAGGAACCTGTGCTTGATAGGAACCTGAGCTGTGCTTGGACACTCCTTGATAGGAACCTGTGCTTGATAGGAACCTGAGCTGTGCTTGGACACTGCCTTGATAGGAACCTGTGCTGGATAGGCAAGCACAGGTTCCTATCAAGGCAGTGTCCAAGCACAGCTCAGGTTCCTATCAAGCACAGGTTCCTATCAAGCAGTGTCCAAGCACAGGTTCAGGTTCCTATCAAGCACAGGTTCCTATCAAGGCAGTGTCCAAGCACAGCTCAGGTTCCTATCAAGCACAGGTTCCTATCAGGTTTCAGGAGTGTCCAAGCACAGCTCAGGTTCCTATCAAGCACAGGTTCCTATCAAGGCAGTGTCCAAGCACAGCTCAGGTTCCTATCAAGCACAGGTTCCTATCAAGGAGTGTCCAAGCACAGCTCAGGTTCCTATCAGGTTCCTATCAAGCACAGGTTCCAAGCACAGCTCAGTGTTCCAAGCACAGCTCAGGTTCCTATCAAGCACAGGTTCCTATCAAGGCAGTGTCCAAGCACAGCTCAGGTTCCTATCAAGCACAGGTTCCTATCAAGGCAGTGTCCAAGCACAGCTCAGGTTCCTATCAGCACAGGTTCCTATCAAGGCAGGGTCCAAGCACAGCTCAGGTTCCTATCAAGCACAGGTTCCTTCAAGGCAGTGTCCAAGCACAGCTCAGGTGTCCAAGTTCCATCAGTGTCCAAGCACAGCTCAGGTTCCTATCAAGCACAGGTTCCTATCCAGCACAGGTTCCTATCAAGGCAGTGTCCAAGCACAGCTCAGGTTCCTATCAAGCACAGGTTCCTATCAAGGAGTGTCCAAGCACAGCTCAGGTTCCTATCAAGCACAGGTTCCTCATCAAGCACAGGTTCCTATCAAGGCAGTGTCCAAGCACAGCTCAGGTTCCTATCAAGCACAGGTTCCTATCAAGGCAGTGTCCAAGCACAGCTCAGGTTCCTATCAAGCAAGGTTCCTATCCAGGCACAGGTTCCTATCAAGCACAGGTTCCTATCAAGGCAGTGTCCAAGCACAGCTCAGGTTCCTATCAAGCACAGGTTCCTATCAAGGCAGTGTCCAAGCACAGCTCAGGTTCCTATCAAGCACAGGTTCCTATCAAGGCAGGTTCCAAGCACAGCTCAGGGTTCCTATCACAGGTTCCTATCAAGGCAGTGTCCAAGCACAGCTCAGGTTCCTATCAAGCACAGGTTCCTATCAAGGAGTGTCCAAGCACAGCTCAGGTTCCTATCAAGCACAGGTTCCTATCAAGGCAGTGTCCAAGCACACAGCTCAGGTTCCTATCAAGCACAGGTTCCTATCAGCACAGGTTCCTATCAAGGCAGTGTCCAAGCACAGCTCAGGTTCCTATCAAGCACAGGTTCCTATCAGGTTCCACAGCACAGGTCAAGCACAGGTTCCTATCAAGTGTCCAAGCACAGCTCAGGTTCCTATCAAGCACAGGTTCCTAGCAACAATGTCCAAGCACAGCTCAGGTTCCTATCAAGCACAGGTTCCTATCAAGGAGTGTCCAAGCACAGCTCAGGTTCCTATCAAGCACAGGTTCCTATCAAGGCAGTGTCCAAGCACAGCTCAGGTTCCTATCACAGCACAGGTTCCTATCAAGGCAGTGTCCAAGCACAGCTCAGGTTCCTATCACAGCACAGGTTCCTATCAAGCACAGGTTCCTATCAAGGCAGTGTCCAAGCACAGCTCAGGTTCCTATCAAGCACAGGTTCCTATCAAGGCAGTGTCCAAGCACAGCTCAGGTTCCTATCAAGCACAGGTTCCTATCCAAGCACAGGTTCCTATCAAGCACAGGTTCCTATCAAGGCAGTGTCCAAGCACAGCTCAGGTCCTATCAAGCACAGGTTCCTATCACAGGGTTCCTATCCAAGCACAGGTTCCTATCAAGGCAGTGTCCAAGCACAGCTCAGGTTCCTATCAAGCAAGCACAGGTTCCTATCAAGGCAGTGTCCAAGCACAGCTCAGGTTCCTATCAAGCACAGGTTCCTATATCAAGGAGTGTCCAAGCACAGCTCAGGTTCCTATCAAGGTTCCTATCAAGGTTCCTATCAGTGTCCAAGCACAGCTCAGGTTCCTATCAAGCACAGGTTCCTATCAAGGGTTCCAGGTTCCTATCAAGCACAGGTTCCTATCAAGGAGTGTCCAAGCACAGCTCAGGTTCCTATCCAGCACAGGTTCCTATCAAGGCAGTGTCCAAGCACAGCTCAGGTTCCTATCAAGCACAGGTTCCTATCAAGGCAGTGTCCAAGCACAGCTCAGGTTCCTATCAAGCACAGGTTCCTATCCAGCACAGGTTCCTATCAAGGCAGTGTCCAAGCACAGCTCAGGTTCCTATCCAAGCACAGGTTCCTATCAAGGCAGTGTCCAAGCACAGCTCAGGTTCCTATCAAGCACAGGTTCCTATCAAGCACAGGTTCCTATCACAGGTTCCTATCAAGGCAGTGTCCAAGCACAGCTCAGGTTCCTATCAAGCACAGGTTCCTATCAAGGAGTGTCCAAGCACAGCTCAGGTTCCTATCTATCAAGCACAGGTTCCTATCAAGGCAGTGTCCAAGCACAGCTCAGGTTCCTATCAGGTTCCAGTGTCCAAGCACAGCTCAGGTTCCTATCACAGGTTCCTATCAAAGCACAGCTCAGGTTCCTATCAAGCACAGGTTCCTATCAAGGCAGTGTCCAAGCACAGCTCAGGTTCCTATCCAGCACAGGTTCCTATCAAGGCAGTGTCCAAGCACAGCTCAGGTTCCTATCAAGCACAGGTTCCTATCAAGGCAGTTCCTAGCACAGCTCAGGTTCCAAGCACAGCTCAAGGAGTGTCCAAGCACAGCTCAGGTTCCTATCCAGCACAGGTTCCTATCAAGGTTCCTATCAAGGCAGTGTCCAAGCACAGCTCAGGTTCCCAAGCACAGGTTCCTCAGGTTCCTATCAAGCACAGGTTCCTATCAAGGCAGTGTCCAAGCACAGCTCAGGTTCCTATCCAGCACAGGTTCCTATCAAGGAGTGTCCAAGCACAGCTCAGGTTCCTATCCAGCACAGGTTCCTATCAAGCACAGGTTCCTCCAAGCACAGCTCAGGTTCCTATCAAGCACAGGTTCCTAGCACAGGCTCAGGTTCCTATCAAGCACAGGTTCCTATTCAGGTTCCTATCAAGGAGTGTCCAAGCACAGCTCAGGTTCCTATCAAGCACAGGTTCCTATCAAGGCAGTGTCCAAGCACAGCTCAGGTTCCTATCCAGCACAGGTTCCTATCAAGGCAGTGTCCAAGCACAGCTCAGGTTCCTATCCAGCACAGGGTCCAAGCACAGCTCAGGTTCCTAAGCACACAGGGTGTCCAAGCACAGCTCAGGTTCCTATCCAGCACAGGTTCCTATCAAGGCAGTGTCCAAGCACAGCTCAGGTTCCTATCAAGCACAGGTTCCTATCAAGGCAGTGTCCAAGCACAGCTCAGGTTCCTATCAAGCACAGGTTCCTATCAAGGAGTGTCCAAGCACAGCTCAGGT
The DNA here is from genome assembly GCA_033816785.1 of Picus viridis. Lineage (NCBI taxonomy): Eukaryota > Metazoa > Chordata > Aves > Piciformes > Picidae > Picus > Picus viridis. The sequence goes on from CM066601.1 coordinate 9,325,005, forward strand.
TCCTATCAAGCACAGGTTCCTATCAAGGAGTGTCCAAGCACAGCTCAGGTTCCTATCAAGCACAGGTTCCTATCAAGGCAGTGTCCAAGCACAGCTCAGGTTCCTATCAGCACAGGTTCCTATCAAGCAGTGTCCAAGCACAGCTCAGGTTCCTATCAAGCACAGGTTCCTATCAAGGTGTCCAAGCACAGCTCAGGTTCCTATCAAGCACAGGTTCCTATCAAGGCAGTGTCCAAGCACAGCTCAGGTTCCTATCCAGCACAGGTTCCTATCAAGGCAGTGTCCAAGCACAGCTCAGGTTCCTATCAAGCACAGGTTCCTATCAAGGCAGTGTCCAAGCACAGCTCAGGTTCCTATCAAGCACAGGTTCCTATATCCAAGCAGCTCAGGTTCCTATCACAGGTTCCTATCAAGTGTCCAAGCACAGCTCAGGTTCCTATCAAGCACAGGTTCCTATCAAGGCAGTGTCCAAGCACAGCTCAGGTTCCTATCCAGCACAGGTTCCTATCAAGGCAGTGTCCAAGCACAGCTCAGGTTCCTATCAAGCACAGGTTCCTATCAAGCACAGGTTCCTATCAAGGCAGTGTCCAAGCACAGCTCAGGTTCCTAGGTTCAAGCACAGGTTCCTATCAAGGCAGTGTCCAAGCACAGCTCAGGTTCCTATCAAGCACAGGTTCCTATCAAGGCAGTGTCCAAGCACACAGGCTATCAGGTTCCTATCCAAGCACAGGTTCCTATCAAGGCAGTGTCCAAGCACAGCTCAGGTTCCTATCAAGCACAGGTTCCTATCAAGGAGTGTCCAAGCACAGCTCAGGTTCCTATCAGGTTCCTATCAAGCACACAGGTTCCTATTCCTATCAAGGCAGTGTCCAAGCACAGCTCAGGTTCCTATCCAGCACAGGTTCCTATCAAGCACAGGTTCCTATCAAGGCAGTGTCCAAGCACAGCACAGGTTCCTATCCAGCACAGGTTCCTATCCAAGCACAGCTCAGGTTCCTATCCAGCACAGGTTCCTATCAAGCACAGGTTCCAATCACAGCTCAGGTTCCTATCAAGCACAGGTTCCTATCAAGGCACAGTGTCCTAAGCACAGCTCAGGTTCCTATCAAGGAGTGTCCAAGCACAGGTTCCAGGTTATCAAGGCAGTGTCCAAGCACAGCTCAGGTTCCTATCAAGCACAGGTTCCTATCAAGGCAGTGTCCAAGCACAGCTGTTTCCACAGGTTCCTATCAAGGCAGTGTCTATCAAGCACAGTTCCTATCAAGGCAGTGTCCAAGCACAGCTCAGGTTCCTATCCAGCACAGGTTCCTATCAAGGCAGTGTCCAAGCACAGCTCAGGTTCCTATCCAGCACAGGTTCCTATCCAAGCACACAGGTTCCTATCCAGCACAGGTTCCTATCAGCTCAGGTTCCTATCAAGCACAGGTTCCTATCAAGGTTCCTATCAAGCACAGGTTCCTATCAAGGCAGTGTCCAAGCACAGCTCAGGTTCCTATCAAGCACAGGTTCCTATCAAGGCAGTGTCCAAGCACAGCTCAGGTTCCTATCAAGCACAGGTTCCTATCAAGGTCCAAGCACAGCTCAGGTTCCTATCAAGCACAGCTCAGGTTCCAAGCACAGCTCAGGTTCCTATCAAGCACAGGTTCCTATCAAGGCAGTGTCCAAGCACAGCTCAGGTTCCTATCAAGCACAGGTTCCTATCAAGGCAGTGTCCAAGCACAGCTCAGGTTCCTATCAAGCACAGGTTCCTATCAAGGCAGTGTCCAAGCACAGCTCAGGTTCCTATCCAGCACAGGTTCCTATCAAGCACAGGTTCCTATCAAGGAGTGTCCAAGCACAGCTCAGGTTCCTATCCAGCACAGGTTCCTATCACAGCACAGGTTCCTATCACAGCACAGGTTCCTATCAAGCACAGGTTCCTATCACAGCACAGGTTCCTATCAAGCACAGGTTCCTATCAAGGCAGTGTCCAAGCACAGCTCAGGTTCCTATCAAGCACAGGTTCCTATCAAGGCAGTGTCCAAGCACAGCTCAGGTTCCTATCAAGCACAGGTTCCTATCAAGCAGTGTCCAAGCACAGCTCAGGTTCCTATCCAGCACAGGTTCCTATCCAAGGTTCCCAAGCACAGGTTCCTATCAAGGCAGTGTCCAAGCACACAGGTTCCTATCCAGCACAGGTTCCTATCAAGGCAGTGTCCAAGCACAGCTCAGGTTCCTAGCACAGGTTCCTATCAGGTTCCTATCAAGCACAGGTTCCTATCAAGCACAGTGTCCAAGCACAGCTCAGGTTCCTATCCAGCACAGGTTCCTATCAAGGCAGTGTCCAAGCACAGCTCAGGTTCCTATCCAGCACAGGTTCCTATCAAGGCAGTGTCCAAGCACAGCTCAGGTTCCTATCCAGCACAGGTTCCTATCCAGTGTCCAAGCACAGCTCAGGTTCCTATCAAGCACAGGTTCCTATCCAGCACAGTGTCCAAGCACAGCACAGGTTCCTATCAAGCACAGGTTCCTATCAAGGCAGTGTCCAAGCACAGCTCAGGTTCCTATCCAGCACAGGTTCCTATCAAGGCAGTGTCCAAGCACAGCTCAGGTTCCTATCCAGCACAGGTTCCTATCAAGCAGTGTCCAAGCAGCACAGGTTCCTATCCAGCACAGGTTCCTATCAAGCACAGGTTCCTATCAAGGCAGTGTCCAAGCACAGCTCAGGTTCCTATCAAGCACAGGTTCCTATCAAGGCAGTGTCCAAGCACAGCTCAGGTTCCTATCAAGCACAGGTTCCTATCAAGGTTCCTATCAAGGAGTGTCCAAGCACAGCTCAGGTTCCTATCAAGCACAGGTTCCTATCAAGGCAGTGTCCAAGCACAGCTCAGGTTCCTATCCAGCACAGGTTCCTATCAAGCACAGGTTCCTATCAGTGTCCAAGCACAGCTCAGGTTCCTATCAAGCACAGGTTCCTATCAAGCACAGGTTCCTATCAAGCACATCAAGGCAGTGTCCAAGCACAGCTCAGGTTCCTATCAAGCACAGGTTCCTATCAAGGCAGTGTCCAAGCACAGCTCAGGTTCCTATCAAGCACAGGTTCCTATCAAGCACAGGTTCCTATCAAGGAGTGTCCAAGCACAGCTCAGGTTCCTATCCAGCACAGGTTCCTATCAAGCACAGGTTCCTATCAAGGCAGTTGTCCAAGCACAGCTCAGGTTCCTATCAAGCACAGGTTCCTATCAAGGCAGTGTCCTATCAAGCTCAGGTTCCTATCAAGTTCCTATCAGTGTCCAAGCACAGCTCAGGTTCCTATCCAGCACAGGTTCCTATCCAGCACAGGTTCCTATCCAGCACAGGTTCCTATCAAGCACAGGTTCCTATCAGTGTCCAGCACAGGTTCCTATCAAGCACAGGTTCCTATCAAGGCAGTGTCCAAGCACAGCTCAGGTTCCTATCAAGCACAGGTTCCTATCAAGGCAGTGTCCAAGCACAGCTCAGGTTCCTATCCAGCACAGGTTCCTATCCAAGCACAGGTTCCTATCAAGGAGTGTCCAAGCACAGCACAGTGTCCAAGCACAGCTCAGGTTCCTATCCAGCACAGGTTCCTATCCAGCACAGGTTCCTATCAAGCACAGGTTCCTATCCAAGCACACAGGTTCCTATCAAGCACAGGTTCCTATCAAGGCAGTGTCCAAGCACAGCTCAGGTTCCTATCAAGCACAGGTTCCTATCAAGGCAGTGTCCAAGCACAGCTCAGGTTCCTATCAAGCACAGGTTCCTATCAAGGAGTGTCCAAGCACAGCTCAGGTTCCTATCCAGCACAGGTTCCTATCAAGGCAGTGTCCAGCACAGCTCAGGTTCCTATCAGCACAGGTTCCTATCCAGCACAGGTTCCTATCAAGCACAGGTTCCTATCACAGGTTCCTATCAGTGTCCAAGCACAGCTCAGGTTCCTATCCAGCACAGGTTCCTATCAAGGCAGTGTCCAAGCACAGCTCAGGTTCCTATCCAGCACAGGTTCCTATCAAGGCAGTGTCCAAGCACAGCTCAGGTTCCTATCCAGCACAGGTTCCTATCACAGCTCAGGTTCCTATCCAGCACAGGTTCCTATCCAGCACAGGTTCCTATCCAGCACAGGTTCCTATCAAGCACAGGTTCCTATCAAGGCAGTGTCCAAGCACAGCTCAGGTTCCTATCAAGCACAGGTTCCTATCAAGGAGTGTCCAAGCACAGCTCAGGTTCCTATCAAGCACAGGTTCCTATCAAGGCAGTGTCCAAGCACAGCTCAGGTTCCTATCAAGCACAGGTTCCTATCAAGGAGTGTCCAAGCACAGCTCAGGTTCCTATCCAGCACAGGTTCCTATCAAGCACAGGTTCCTATCAAGGAGTGTCCAAGCACAGCTCAGGTTCCTATCAAGCACAGGTTCCTATCAAGCACAGGTTCCTATCCAGCACAGGTTCCAGTCAAGGCAGTGTCCAAGCACAGCTCAGGTTCCTATCAAGCACAGGTTCCTATCAAGGAGTGTCCAAGCACAGCTCAGGTTCCTATCAAGCACAGGTTCCTATCAAGCACAGGTTCCTATCAAGGAGTGTCCAAGCACAGCTCAGGTTCCTATCCAGCACAGGTTCCTATCAAGCACAGGTTCCTATCAAGGCAGTGTCCAAGCACAGCTCAGGTTCCTATCAAGCACAGGTTCCTATCAAGGCAGTGTCCAAGCACAGCTCAGGTTCCTATCCAGCACAGGTTCCTATCAAGTGTCCAAGCACAGCTCAGGTTCCTATCCAGCACAGGTTCCTATCCAAGCACAGGTTCCATCAAGCACAGGTTCCTATCAAGCACAGGTTCCTATCAAGCACAGGTTCCTATCAAGGCAGCTCCAAGCACAGCTCAGGTTCCTATCAAGCACAGGTTCCTATCAAGGCAGTGTCCAAGCACAGCTCAGGTTCCTATCCAGCACAGGTTCCTATCAAGCACAGGTTCCTATCAAGGAGTGTCCAAGCACAGCACAGGTTCCTATCCAGCACAGGTTCCTATCCAGCACAGGTTCCTATCCAGCACAGGTTCCTATCAAGCACAGGTTCCTATCCAGCACAGGTTCCTATCAAGCACAGGTTCCTATCAAGGCAGTGTCCAAGCACAGCTCAGGTTCCTATCAAGCACAGGTTCCTATCAAGGCAGTGTCCAAGCACAGCTCAGGTTCCTATCAAGCACAGGTTCCTATCAAGGAGTGTCCAAGCACAGCACAGGTTCCTATCCAGCACAGGTTCCTATCCAGCACAGGTTCCTATCCAGCACAGGTTCCTATCCAGCACAGGTTCCTATCAAGCACAGGTTCCTATCAAGGCAGTGTCCAAGCACAGCTCAGGTTCCTATCCAGCACAGGTTCCTATCAAGGAGTGTCCAAGCACAGCTCAGGTTCCTATCCAGCACAGGTTCCTATCAAGGCAGTGTCCAAGCACAGCTCAGGTTCCTATCCAGCACAGGTTCCTATCAGCTGAGGTTCCTATCCAGCACAGGTTCCTATCCAGCACAGGTTCCTATCCAGCACAGGTTCCTATCAAGCACAGGTTCCTATCAAGGCAGTGTCCAAGCACAGCTCAGGTTCCTATCCAGCACAGGTTCCTATCAAGGCAGTGTCCAAGCACAGCTCAGGTTCCTATCCAGCACAGGTTCCTATCCAGCTCAGGTTCCTATCCAGCACAGGTTCCTATCCAGCACAGGTTCCTATCCAGCACAGGTTCCTATCAAGCACAGGTTCCTATCAAGGCAGTGTCCAAGCACAGCTCAGGTTCCTATCAAGCACAGGTTCCTATCAAGGGAGTGTCCAAGCACAGCTCAGGTTCCTATCAAGCACAGGTTCCTATCAAGGCAGTGTCCAAGCACAGCTCAGGTTCCTATCAAGCACAGGTTCCTATCAAGGAGTGTCCAAGCACAGTTCCTATCAGGTTCCTATCCAGCACAGGTTCCTATCAAGCACAGGTTCCTATCAAGGAGTGTCCAAGCACAGCTCAGGTTCCTATCAAGCACAGGTTCCTATCCAAGCACAGGTTCCTATCCAGCACAGGTTCCTGTCAAGGCAGTGTCCAAGCACAGCTCAGGTTCCTATCAAGCACAGGTTCCTATCAAGGAGTGTCCAGTGTCCAAGCACAGCTCAGGTTCCTATCAAGCACAGGTTCCTATCAAGCACAGGTTCCTATCAAGGAGTGTCCAAGCACAGCTCAGGTTCCTATCCAGCACAGGTTCCTATCAAGCACAGGTTCCTATCAAGGCAGTGTCCAAGCACAGCTCAGGTTCCTATCCAGCACAGGTTCCTATCAAGGCAGTGTCTCAACGAATGGCCCTAACGTCATAATCCCTAATGTTCCCAACGTCAGGATTGCAAGGGAATGGAGGCCTGGACTGTGGTGGTCCCTTGGGTTCTGGCACAAGCGTTGGTGGGAAGAGGTTCTCATCCTTCCCTTGAAATGGAGCAAAAGGCTTCTGAAGCCCTGGGACAGGCTGCCCAGGGCAGCTGTGGAGTCCCCTTCCTGCAGGGCTTCCAAAGATGTGGTGCTGAGGCACCCTGTATGATGCTGGACCCGGTGATGCTGTGGTGCTGGTTGGACTCAGTGACCTGCAGCCTAGAATATTCCGTGCTTCCATGGCAGCAGCAGCCCCTGCTCCTTCCTCAGCTGGGCTTCCTCTGGCAAACAGTTTGTGTCCCTCATCAGCCCAACACCAGGGATGGTGGCAGAGGGATCTGGCTCAAGGTCACTCAGCACCTCAGAGGCTCTGAAGCAGGCCTGGCACCTCCAGGGAGCAAAGCTGTGCAGCCCAGCTCCTGCTGCTCTGCTAATCACTGGGCAGGAGGGCTTGGCCAGCACCAGCAGGTGTCCTGGCCTCAAGGCTCTTCTTGGATGAGACACTGGGCACTGCTGGAGACCACAGCTGTGCCCAGCCCAGAGCCCTCCCCAGCCCAGCACCTCAACCAGAGCCATGCAGGGAGCAGCCAGGAAGGGGAACTGCAGGGAGCTAGGGATGGTTATTTGTGTGACCCACACTACAGGCTCTGTTTGGGTTCCTGAAGCACAGAATGACTTAGGTTGGAAGGGACTTTAGAGGTCATCGACTCCAAGCTCCCTGCCATGGGCAGGGACACCTCTCAGCTAGAGCTGGTTGCTCTCTGCAGCCCTCTGCCATCCAGAGGGACCTGGGCAGGCTGGAGAGGTGGGCACAAGCCAACCTCAGGAGCTTCAACAAGACCAAGGGCAGGGTCCTGCAGCTGGGTGGAGGCAATGCCAGGCACAAATCCAGGCTGGGCAGGGACTGGCTGGAGAGCAGCCCTGAGGAGAGAGACTTGGGGGTGCTGGGGGAGGAGAAGCTCAACAGGAGCTCTCAGGGTGCACTTGCAGCCCGGAAAGCCAACCAGAGCCTGGGCTGCAGCAGGAGAAGTGTGGCCAGCAGGGCAAGGGAGGGGATTCTGCCCCTCTGCTCAGCCCTGCTGAGACCCCCTGGAGCACTGCCTCCAGTTCTGGAGCCCCTATTGCAAGAGGGATCTGGAGGGGCTGGAAGGTGTCCAGAGCAGGGCCAGGAGGATGAGCAGAGGGCTGGAGCAGCTCTCCTGTGAGCACAGACTGAAGGAGTTGGGGCTGTTCAGGCTGGAGAAGAGAGGGCTCCCAGGTGACCTCATTGTGGCCTTCCAGGATCTGCAGGGGTACAGGCAGGCTGGGGAGGGACTGCTCAGGATCTCAGGCAGTGACAGGACTAGGGGGAATGGACTGAAGCTGGAGGTGGGGAGATTGAGGCTGGAGGGGAGGAGGAAGTTCTTCCCCATGAGAGTGGTGAAGCCCTGGAATGGGTTGTGCAGGGAGGTGGTTGAGGCCCCGTCCCTGGAGGTGTTTAAGCCCAGGCTGGATGAGGCTGTGGGCAGCCTGATGTAGTGTGGGGTGTCCCTGCCCATGGCAGGGGGTTGGGACTGGCTGATCCTTGTGCTCCCTTCCAACCCTGACTGATTCTATGATTCTATGATTCTCTTTGGAAGGGATCATTAACTCTTCCATTGGATCTCAGGCACGGATCAGTGGCTGGGGAAGGTCCTGTGGCACATCTGATGGGAGGAAGGTTTCAGGAGGATGCCTCTGGTTGTGGTTTGCAGGCACCAAGCATGGAGCCCTGTGCAACACCAGGAGCATGGATGAGGATACTCCTGGCAAGGTGCTCCTGGGCTCAGCCAGAACCAAACAGCCCTAAAGCCTTACTGGAAACCCCAGAATGGTAGGGGCTGGAAGGGACCTCTGGGGATCCAACCCCCTCTGCCTAGATCAAGTAGCACAGGAACACATCCAGGTGGGTTTGGAATCTCTAGAGAAGACACTCCACAACCTCTCTGGGCAGCCTGCTCCAGGGCTCCAGCATCCTCAGTGAAGTTCCTCCTGAAGCTCAAATGGGACCTCCTGTGCTCTAGATTGTACCTGCTGCCCCCTCAGCCATCTGAGAAGAGCCCAGCCCCATTCTCATGGCCCCCACCCTTTAGGTACTGCTGTGCACTGAGATCTCCTCACAGCCTTCTCTGTCCCCTTCCACCAGCAATCTGCAGTCCCCAGTGGACCCTAAGGAGCCTCCAGCAGACACATTGAAGGATCACAGCGCTTTGGTTTACTCTCCTGCCAGCAGCAAGCTCCCAAGCAACCCCACTTAGACCTGTCCTCCCTGGAGCATGCCTCATGGCAGCTCCAAAGGCCATCAGCCAGCTTGGCAGTGAAGCCATGGAAGAAAATCACGGGAACTGGGATGCTTCTTCCTGCCAGGACAACGGTTTCTGCCTCTTCCTTCTACTGCTGGCCCAGTGAGCAGCCACTGGTGCCATGGGGTGGGACACTGGAGCCCAAGCAGCAGATAAATGGAGCTTCTTCAGGCAAACTCACAAGGGCTGTGGCATTGGTCCATAGAATCACAGAGCTGTCAGGGCTGGAAGGGAGCTCAAGGCTCAGCCAGTCCCAACCCCCTGCCACGGGCAGGGACACCTCACACCACAGCAGGTTGCTCACAGCCACCTCCAGCCTGGCTGCAAACACCTCCAGCCAGGAGGCTGCCACCACCTCCTGGGCAGCCTGGGCCAGGCTCTCACCACCCTCCTGGGCAACAACTTCTTCCTCACAGCCAAGCTCAAGCTCCCCACTTCTAGTTCTGCTCCAGCCCCCCAGTCCTATCCCTCCCTCACACCCTCCAAAGTCCCTCCCCAGCTTGCTTGCAGCCCCCTGCAGATCCTGGAAGGCCACCAGAAGGGCTCCTGGGAGCCTTCTCCTCTGCAGCCTGCACAAGCCCAACTCTCTCAGGCTGTCTGCAGAGCAGAGCAGCTCCAGCCCTCTGCTCCTCCTCCTGGCCCTGCTCTGGACACCTTCCAGCCCCTCCAGAGCCTTCCTGGCACAGAGGCTCCAGAGCTGGCCCCAGAGCTGCAGCTGTGGTCTGAGCAGAGTGGAGCAGAGGGGCAGAATCCCTCCCTGGCCCTGCTGGCCACACTCCTCTTGCTGCAGCCCAGGCTCTGCTTGGCTCTCTGGGCTGCAAGTGCTCCCCTGCTGGCTGCTGCTGAGCTTCTCCTCCCCCAGCCCACCCCAAGGCCTTTCCTTCAGGGCTGCTCTCCAGCCCAGCCTCTAGCAGTGCCTGGGATTGCCCTGCCCCAGCTGCAGGACCCAGCTGCAGGACTCAGCACCATCTTTGCTAAGGAGCAGTTAAGGGGCGAAGCCTGAGGCAGGGCTGCGGAGCGCAGCCCCAGCTGACAGCAGGGCAGCAGGATGAGGCTTCTTAATTAGAGCTCTGATGCCCTTTTATCTCCTTCCCTCTCCCACCCCTGCACCAGCAGAGGGGATCTCTGGAGCTGAGGCTCCTTGCTGTACAAATAGCTCAGCTTTCATATTCTCTTTGATTCAGGAGGCTTTTCTCCCCACCCCTGCCTCCTCTTTTGGTGGCTGCTGCCTTCGTCCTCTCTGGTGGAGGTTTAAAGGGAGGAAGGAAGGTTCTGGCTGAGCAGTCAGGCAAACACCTGCAGAGAGGAGAGGCAAACATGAGGCCAACCAGTGTGAGGTGTCCCTGCCCATGGCAGGGGGGTGGAGTTGGATGATTCCCGAGGTCCCTTCCAACCCTAACAGTTCTAGGAAGCACCAGCCTGGCCTCATGCCTTTGGAGGGCCAAATGCATCTCCCTCCCCTGCTGCCTGCCCCTTCTTTCCCCACCACTGGACACTCCTAAGGTTCCCTTGGGCCATCTTGTCCTGATTGTGCTTTCTTTTGCCAAGAAAGGTTGGAGCAGATGATCCCTGAGGGCCTTCCAGCTCGCTGTGCCATGGTCCCCAGCATGCTCTCCTAACAGCAAGCAGAATCTGGGGCTGTGGCAGTGAACAGGAGAGAGAAGATCAAAGGTTAAGCAGAGGAAAAGAGGCAGAAGATCAAGGGGAAACAGGAAGGTGAAGATTAAGGGTTAAGCAGTGGAGAGGAGGAGGAAGACCAAGGGTGAAGCAGTGGAGAGGAGGAGGAAGATCAAGGGTTAAGCAGTGGACAGGAGGAAGAAGACCAAAGGGTTAAGCAGTGAAGAGGAGGAGGAAGATCAAGGGTTAAGCAGTGGAGAGGAGGAGGAAGATCAAGGGTTAAGCAGTGGAGAGGAGGAGGAAGATCAAGGGTTAAGCAGTGGAGAGGAAGAAGACCAAAGGTTAAGCAGTGCAGAGGAGGAGGAAGATCAAGGGTTAAGCAGTGAAGAGGAGGAGGAAGATCAAGGGTTAAGCAGTGAAGAGGAGGGAGGAAGACCAAGGGTTAAGCAGTGGAGAGGAGGAGGAAGATCAAGGGTTAAGCAGTGGAGAGGAGGAGGAAGATCAAGGGTTAAGCAGTGGAGAGGAAAGAAGACCAAAGGTTAAGCAGTGCAGAGGAGGAGGAAGATCAAGGGTTAAGCAGTGGAGAGGAGGAGGAAGATCAAGGGTTAAGCAGTGGAGAGGAGGAGGAAGATCAAGGGTTAAGCAGTGGAGAGGAAGAAGACCAAAGGTTAAGCAGTGCAGAGGAGGAGGAAGATCAAGGGTTAAGCAGTGAAGAGGAGGAGGAAGATCAAGGGTTAAGCAGTGAAGAGGAGGAGGAAGACCAAGGGTTAAGCAGTGAAGAGGAGGAGGAAGACCAAAGGTTAAGCAGTGAAGAGGAGGAGGAAGATCAAGGGGTAAGCAGTGAAGAGGAGGAGGAAGACCAAGGGTTAAGCAGTGAAGAGGAGGAGGAAGACCAAGGGTTAAACAGTGAAAGAGGAGGAGGAAGACCAAGGGTTAAGCAGTGGACAGGAGGAGGAAGATCAAGGGTTAAGCAGTGGAGAGGAGGAGGAAGATCAAGGGTTAAGCAGTGGAGAGGAGGAGGAAGATCAAGGGTTAAGCAGTGGAGAGGAGGAGGAAGATCAAGGGTTAAGCAGTGGAGGAGGAGGAAAGACCAAAGGTTAAGCAGTGCAGAGGGGAGGAGGAAGATCAAGGGTTAAGCAGTGGAGGAGGAGGAGGAAGATCAAGGGTTAAGCAGTGGAGAGGAGGAGGAAGATCAAGGGTTAAGCAGTGGAGAGGAAGAAGACCAAAGGTTAAGCAGTGCAGAGGAGGAGGAAGATCAAGGGTTAAGCAGTGAAGAGGAGGAGGAAGATCAAGGGTTAAGCAGTGAAGGAGGAGGAAGACCAAGGGTTAAGCAGTGAAGAGGAGGAGGAAGACCAAGGTTAAGCAGTGAAGAGGAGGAGGAAGATCAAGGTAAGCAGTGAGAGGAGGAGGAAGACCAAAGGGTTAAGCAGTGAAGAGGAGGAGGAGGGATCAAGGGTTAACAGTGAAGAGGAGGAGGAAGATCAAGGGTTAAACAGTGAAGAGGAGGAGGAAGACCAAGGGTTAAGCAGTGGACAGGAGGAAGATCAAGGGTTAAGCAGTGGAGAGGAGGAGGAAGATCAAGGGTTAAGCAGTGGACAGGAGGAGGAAGATCAAGGGTTAAGCAGTGGAGAGGAGGAGGGAGAGATCAAAGGGTTAAGCAGTGGAGAGGAGGAAGAAGACCAAAGGTTAAGCAGTGCAGAGGAGGAGGAAGATCAAGGGTTAAGCAGTGGAGAGGAGGGAGGAAGATCAAGGGGTAAGCAGTGGAGAGGAGGAGGAAGATCAAGGGTTAAGCAGTGGAGGAGGAAGAAGACCAAAGGTTAAGCAGTGCAGAGGAGGAGGAAGATCAAGGGTTAAGCAGTGAAGAGGAGGAGGAAGATCAAGGGGTTAAGCAGTGAAGAGGAGGAGGAGGAAGATCAAGGGTTAAGCAGTGAAGAGAGGAGGAAGATCCAAGGGTTAAGCAGTGAAGAGGAGGAGGAAGATCAAGGGTTAAGCAGTGAAGAGGAGGAGGAGGAAGATCAAGGGTTAAGCAGTGAAGAGGAGGAGGGGAAGAGGACCAAGGGTTAAGCAGTGGAGAGGAGAGTGAGAAGCTCAGGCCCATCTGAAGAGCTGCTCTGATCTGATTGATTTCCCCTGGACTCAAGGCACTTCTCATTTCCAGTTCCCATCCTTTTAATTACCTGATGCCTGTAGCCATCAGCTTTGATTCCCATTACTTAATCCAAGCTGATGGCTACAGGCATCAGAGCTATCATTAGAACTGCAAATGAAGTGCCTTGAGGTCAGGGGAAATCAATCAGATCAGGCAGCTCTTCAGATGGGCCACCTGGCTCATACCCTTGTCCTCTTCTCTTCACTGCTTGGCTCTGATCTCCTCCTCTCTTCCTCTTAATATGATCCTCTTCACTAACCCGCTTAACCCTTGATCTTCCTCCTCCTCTCCACTGCTTAACCCTTGATCTTCCTCCTCCTGTCCACTGCTTAACCCTTGGTCTTCCTCCTCTTCACTGTTTAACCCTTGGTCTTCCTCCTCCTCTTCACTGCTTAACCCTTGGTCTTCCTCCTCCTCTTCACTGCTTACCCCTTGATCTTCCTCCTCCTCTTCACTGCTTAACCTTTGGTCTTCCTCCTCCTCTTCACTGCTTAACCCTTGGTCTTCCTCCTCCTCTTCACTGCTTAACCCTTGATCTTCCTCCTCCTCTTCACTGCTTAACCCTTGATCTTCCTCCTCCTCTGCACTGCTTAACCTTTGGTCTTCTTCCTCTCCACTGCTTAACCCTTGATCTTCCTCCTCCCTCTCCACTGCTTAACCCTTGATCTTCCTCCTCCTCTCCACTGCTTAACCCTTGATCTTCCTCCTCCTCTGCACTGCTTAACCTTTGGTCTTCTTCCTCTCCACTGCTTAACCCTTGATCTTCCTCCTCCTCTCTCCACTGCTTAACCCTTGATCTTCCTCCTCTCTCCACTGCTTAACCCTTGGTCTTCCTCCTCCTCTTCACTGCTTAACCCTTGATCTTCCTCCTCCTCTTCACTGCTTAACCCTTGATCTTCCTCCTCCTCTGCACTGCTTAACCTTTGGTCTTCTTCCTCTCCACTGCTTAACCCTTGATCTTCCTCCTCTCTCCACTGCTTAACCCTTGATCTTCCTCCTCCTCTCCACTGCTTAACCCTTGATCTTCCTCCTCCTCTTCACTGCTTAACCCTTGGTCTTCTTCCTCCTGTCCACTGCTTAACCCTTGATCTTCCTCCTCCTCTCCACTGCTTCACCCTTGGTCTTCCTCCTCCTCTCCACTGCTTAACCCTTAATCTTCACCTTCCTGTTTCCCCTTGATCTTCTGCCTCTTTTCCTCTGCTTAACCTTTGATCTTCTCTCTCCTGTTCACTGCCACAGCCCCAGATTCTGCTTGCTGTTAGGAGAGCATGCTGGGGACCATGGCACAGCGAGCTGGAAGGCCCTCAGGGATCATCTGCTCCAACCTTTCTTGGCAAAAGAAAGCACAATCAGGACAAGATGGCCCAAGGGAACCTTAGGAGTGTCCAGTGGTGGGGAAAGAAGGGGCAGGCAGCAGGGGGAGGGAGATGCATTTGGCCCTCCAAAGGCATGAGGCCAGGCTGGTGCTTCCTAGAACTGTTAGGGTTGGAAGGGACCTCGGGAATCATCCAACTCCACCCCCCTGCCATGGGCAGGGACACCTCACACTGGTTGGCCTCATGTTTGCCTCTCCTCTCTGCAGGTGTTTGCCTGACTGCTCAGCCAGAACCTTCCTTCCTCCCTTTAAACCTCCACCAGAGAGGACGAAGGCAGCAGCCACCAAAAGAGGAGGCAGGGGTGGGGAGAAAGCCTCCTGAATCAAAGAGAATATGAAAGCTGAGCTATTTGTACAGCAAGGAGCCTCAGCTCCAGAGATCCCCTCTGCTGGTGCAGGGGGTGGGAGAGGAAGGAGATAAAAGGGCATCAGAGCTCTAATTAAGAAGCCTCATCCTGCTGCCCTGCTGTCAGCTGGGGCTGCGCTCCGCAGCCCTGCCTCAGGCTTCGCCCCTTAACTGCTCCTTAGCAAAGATGGTGCTGAGTCCTGCAGCTGGGTCCTGCAGCTGGGGCAGGGCAATCCCAGGCACTGCTAGAGGCTGGGCTGGAGAGCAGCCCTGAAGGAAAGGCCTTGGGGTGGGCTGGGGGAGGAGAAGCTCAGCAGCAGCCAGCAGGGAGCACTTGCAGCCCAGAGAGCCAAGCAGAGCCTGGGCTGCAGCAAGAGGAGTGTGGCCAGCAGGGCCAGGGAGGGGATTCTGCCCCTCTGCTCCACTCTGCTCAGACCACAGCTGCAGCTCTGGGGCCAGCTCTGGAGCCTCTGTGCCAGGAAGGCTCTGGAGGGGCTGGAAGGTGTCCAGAGCAGGGCCAGGAGGAGGAGCAGAGGGCTGGAGCTGCTCTGCTCTGCAGACAGCCTGAGAGAGTTGGGCTTGTGCAGGCTGCAGAGGAGAAGGCTCCCAGGAGCCCTTCTGGTGGCCTTCCAGGATCTGCAGGGGGCTGCAAGCAAGCTGGGGAGGGACTTTGGAGGGTGTGAGGGAGGGATAGGACTGGGGGGGGCTGGAGCAGAACTAGAAGTGGGGAGCTTGAGCTTGGCTGTGAGGAAGAAGTTGTTGCCCAGGAGGGTGGTGAGAGCCTGGCCCAGGCTGCCCAGGGAGGTGGTGGCAGCCTCCTGGCTGGAGGTGTTTGCAGCCAGGCTGGAGGTGGCTGTGAGCAACCTGCTGTGGTGTGAGGTGTCCCTGCCCGTGGCAGGGGGTTGGGACTGGCTGAGCCTTGAGCTCCCTTCCAGCCCTGACAGCTCTGTGATTCTATGGACCAATGCCACAGCCCTTGTGAGTTTGCCTGAAGAAGCTCCATTTATCTGCTGCTTGGGCTCCAGTGTCCCACCCCATGGCACCAGTGGCTGCTCACTGGGCCAGCAGTAGAAGGAAGAGGCAGAAACCGTTGTCCTGGCAGGAAGAAGCATCCCAGTTCCCGTGATTTTCTTCCATGGCTTCACTGCCAAGCTGGCTGATGGCCTTTGGAGCTGCCATGAGGCATGCTCCAGGGAGGACAGGTCTAAGTGGGGTTGCTTGGGAGCTTGCTGCTGGCAGGAGAGTAAACCAAAGCGCTGTGATCCTTCAATGTGTCTGCTGGAGGCTCCTTAGGGTCCACTGGGGACTGCAGATTGCTGGTGGAAGGGGACAGAGAAGGCTGTGAGGAGATCTCAGTGCACAGCAGTACCTAAAGGGTGGGGGCCATGAGAATGGGGCTGGGCTCTTCTCAGATGGCTGAGGGGGCAGCAGGTACAATCTAGAGCACAGGAGGTCCCATTTGAGCTTCAGGAGGAACTTCACTGAGGATGCTGGAGCCCTGGAGCAGGCTGCCCAGAGAGGTTGTGGAGTGTCTTCTCTAGAGATTCCAAACCCACCTGGATGTGTTCCTGTGCTACTTGATCTAGGCAGAGGGGTTGGATCCCCAGAGGTCCCTTCCAGCCCCTACCATTCTGGGGTTTCCAGTAAGGCTTTAGGGCTGTTTGGTTCTGGCTGAGCCCAGGAGCACCTTGCCAGGAGTATCCTCATCCATGCTCCTGGTGTTGCACAGGGCTCCATGCTTGGTGCCTGCAAACCACAGCCAGAGGCATCCTCCTGAAACCTTCCTCCCATCAGATGTGCCACAGGACCTTCCCCAGCCACTGATCCGTGCCTGAGATCCAATGGAAGAGTTAATGATCCCTTCCAAAGAGAATCATAGAATCATAGAATCAGTCAGGGTTGGAAGGGAGCACAAGGATCAGCCAGTCCCAACCCCCTGCCATGGGCAGGGACACCCCACACTACATCAGGCTGCCCACAGCCTCATCCAGCCTGGGCTTAAACACCTCCAGGGACGGGGCCTCAACCACCTCCCTGCACAACCCATTCCAGGGCTTCACCACTCTCATGGGGAAGAACTTCCTCCTCCCCTCCAGCCTCAATCTCCCCACCTCCAGCTTCAGTCCATTCCCCCTAGTCCTGTCACTGCCTGAGATCCTGAGCAGTCCCTCCCCAGCCTGCCTGTACCCCCTGCAGATCCTGGAAGGCCACAATGAGGTCACCTGGGAGCCCTCTCTTCTCCAGCCTGAACAGCCCCAACTCCTTCAGTCTGTGCTCACAGGAGAGCTGCTCCAGCCCTCTGCTCATCCTCCTGGCCCTGCTCTGGACACCTTCCAGCCCCTCCAGATCCCTCTTGCAATAGGGGCTCCAGAACTGGAGGCAGTGCTCCAGGGGGGTCTCAGCAGGGCTGAGCAGAGGGGCAGAATCCCCTCCCTTGCCCTGCTGGCCACACTTCTCCTGCTGCAGCCCAGGCTCTGGTTGGCTTTCCGGGCTGCAAGTGCACCCTGAGAGCTCCTGTTGAGCTTCTCCTCCCCCCAGCACCCCCAAGTCTCTCTCCTCAGGGCTGCTCTCCAGCCAGTCCCTGCCCAGCCTGGATTTGTGCCTGGCATTGCCTCCACCCAGCTGCAGGACCCTGCCCTTGGTCTTGTTGAAGCTCCTGAGGTTGGCTTGTGCCCACCTCTCCAGCCTGCCCAGGTCCCTCTGGATGGCAGAGGGCTGCAGAGAGCAACCAGCTCTAGCTGAGAGGTGTCCCTGCCCATGGCAGGGAGCTTGGAGTCGATGACCTCTAAAGTCCCTTCCAACCTAAGTCATTCTGTGCTTCAGGAACCCAAACAGAGCCTGTAGTGTGGGTCACACAAATAACCATCCCTAGCTCCCTGCAGTTCCCCTTTCCTGGCTGCTCCCTGCATGGCTCTGGTTGAGGTGCTGGGCTGGGGAGGGCTCTGGGCTGGGCACAGCTGTGGTCTCCAGCAGTGCCCAGTGTCTCATCCAAGAAGAGCCTTGAGGCCAGGACACCTGCTGGTGCTGGCCAAGCCCTCCTGCCCAGTGATTAGCAGAGCAGCAGGAGCTGGGCTGCACAGCTTTGCTCCCTGGAGGTGCCAGGCCTGCTTCAGAGCCTCTGAGGTGCTGAGTGACCTTGAGCCAGATCCCTCTGCCACCATCCCTGGTGTTGGGCTGATGAGGGACACAAACTGTTTGCCAGAGGAAGCCCAGCTGAGGAAGGAGCAGGGGCTGCTGCTGCCATGGAAGCACGGAATATTCTAGGCTGCAGGTCACTGAGTCCAACCAGCACCACAGCATCACCGGGTCCAGCATCATACAGGGTGCCTCAGCACCACATCTTTGGAAGCCCTGCAGGGAAGGGGACTCCACAGCTGCCCTGGGCAGCCTGTCCCAGGGCTTCAGAAGCCTTTTGCTCCATTTCAAGGGAAGGATGAGAACCTCTTCCCACCAACGCTTGTGCCAGAACCCAAGGGACCACCACAGTCCAGGCCTCCATTCCCTTGCAATCCTGACGTTGGGAACATTAGGGATTATGACGTTAGGGCCATTCGTTGAGACACTGCCTTGATAGGAACCTGTGCTTGATAGGAACCTGAGCTGTGCTTGGACACTGCCTTGATAGGAACCTGTGCTTGATAGGAACCTGAGCTGTGCTTGGACACTCCTTGATAGGAACCTGTGCTTGATAGGAACCTGTGCTTGATAGGAACCTGAGCTGTGCTTGGACACTCCTTGATAGGAACCTGTGCTTGATAGGAACCTGAGCTGTGCTTGGACACTGCCTTGATAGGAACCTGTGCTTGATAGGAACCTGAGCTGTGCTTGGACACTGTCCTTGATAGGAACCTGTGCTTGATAGGAACCTGTGCTGTGATAGGAACCTGAGCTGTGCTAGGGACCTGCCTTGATAGGAACCTGTGCTTGATAGGAACCTGTGCTGAGCTGTGCTAGGAACCACTCCTTGATAGGAACCTGTGCTTGATAGGAACTGAGCTGTGCTTGGACACTGCCTTGATAGGAACCTGTGCTGATAGGAACCTGAGCTGTGCTTGGACACTGCCTTGATAGGAACCTGTGCTTGATAGGAACCTGAGCTGTGCTTGGACACTGAACCCTTGATAGGAACCTGTGCTTGATAGGAACCTGAGCTGTGCTTGGACACTCCTTGATAGGAACCTGTGCTGCTGATAGGAACCTGTGCTGGATAGGAACTTGATAGGAACCTGAGCTTTGCTTGGACACTCCTTGATAGGAACCTGTGCTTGATAGGAACCTGAGCTGTGCTTGGACACTGCCTTGATAGGAACCTGTGCTTGATAGGAACCTGAGCTGTGCTTGGACACTGCCTTGATAGGAACCTGTGCTAGGTGCTGTGATAGGAACCTGCCTTGATAGGAACCTGTGCTGGATAGGAATAGGAACTGCCTTGATAGGAACCTGTGCTAGAAACCTGAGCTGTGCTTGGCCTTGATAGGAACCTGTGCTTGATAGGAACCTGTGCTGTGCTTGGAACCTGCCTTGATAGGAACCTGTGCTTGATAGGAACCTGAGCTGTGCTTGGACACTCCTTGACAGGAACCTGTGCTTGATAGGAACCTGTGCTTGATAGGAACCTGAGCTGTGCTTGGACACTGCCTTGATAGGAACCTGTGCTGATAGGAACCTGTGCTTGATAGGAACCTGAGCTGTGCTTGGACACTGCCTTGATAGGAACCTGTGCTTGATAGGAACCTGTGCTGGATAGGAACCTGAGCTTTGCTTGGACACTCCTTGATAGGAACCTGTGCTTGATAGGAACCTGAGCTGTGCTTGGACACTGCCTTGATAGGAACCTGATGCTGCTTGATAGGAACCTGAGCTGTGCTTGGACACTGCCTTGATAGGAACCTGTGCTTGATAGGAACCTGAGCTGTGCTTGGACACTGCCTTGATAGGAACCTGTGCTTGATAGGAACCTGTGCTTGATAGGAACCTGAGCTGTGCTTGGACACTCCTTGATAGGAACCTGTGCTTGATAGGAACCTGAGCTGTGCTTGGACACTGCCTTGATAGGAACCTGTGCTTGATAGGAACCTGAGCTGTGCTTGGACACTGCCTTGATAGGAACCTGTGCTTGATAGGAACCTGAGCTGTGCTTGGACACTGCCTTGATAGGAACCTGTGCTTGATAGGAACCTGAGCTGTGCTTGGACACTCCTTGATAGGAACCTGTGCTTGATAGGAACCTGTGCTTGATAGGAACCTGAGCTGTGCTTGGACACTGCCTTGATAGGAACCTGTGCTTGATAGGAACCTGAGCTGTGCTTGGACACTCCTTGATAGGAACCTGTGGATAGGAACCTGTGCTTGATAGGAACCTGAGCTGTGCTTGGACACTGCCTTGATAGGAACCTGTGCTTGATAGGAACCTGAGCTGTGCTTGGAACCTGCCTTGATAGGAACCTGTGCTGGATAGGAACCTGTGCTTGATAGGAACCTGAGCTGTGCTTGGACACTCCTTGATAGGAACCTGTGCTTGATAGGAACCTGAGCTGTGCTTGGACACTGCCTTGATAGGAACCTGTGCTTGATAGGAACCTGAGCTGTGCTTGGACACTCCTTGATAGGAACCTGTGCTGGATAGGAACCTGTGCTTGATAGGAACCTGAGCTGTGCTTGGACACTCCTTGATAGGAACCTGTGCTTGATAGGAACCTGAGCTGTGCTTGGACACTGCCTTGATAGGAACCTGTGCTTGATAGGAACCTGAGCTGTGCTTGGACACTGCCTTGATAGGAACCTGTGCTGGATAGGAACCTGAGCTGTGCTTGGACATTGCCTTGATAGGAACCTGTGCTTGATAGGAACCTGTGCTTGATAGGAACCTGTGCTTGATAGGAACCTGAGCTGTGCTTGGACACTCCTTGACAGGAACCTGTGCTTGATAGGAACCTGTGCTTGATAGGAACCTGAGCTGTGCTTGGACACTGCCTTGATAGGAACCTGTGCTGGATAGGAACCTGTGCTTGATAGGAACCTGAGCTGTGCTTGGACACTGCCTTGATAGGAACCTGTGCTTGATAGGAACCTGTGCTTGATAGGAACCTGAGCTGTGCTTGGACACTGCCTTGATAGGAACCTGTGCTTGATAGGAACCTGAGCTGTGCTTGGACACTGCCTTGATAGGAACCTGTGCTTGATAGGAACCTGTGCTTGATAGGAACCTGTGCTGGATAGGAACCTGTGCTTGATAGGAACCTGAGCTGTGCTTGGACACTGCCTTGATAGGAACCTGTGCTTGATAGGAACCTGTGCTTGATAGGAACCTGAGCTGTGCTTGGACACTGCCTTGATAGGAACCTGTGCTTGATAGGAACCTGAGCTGTGCTTGGACACTGCCTTGATAGGAACCTGTGCTTGATAGGAACCTGAGCTGTGCTTGGACACTGCCTTGATAGGAACCTGTGCTTGATAGGAACCTGAGCTGTGCTTGGACACTGCCTTGATAGGAACCTGTGCTTGATAGGAACCTGAGCTGTGCTTGGACACTGCCTTGATAGGAACCTGTGCTTGATAGGAACCTGAGCTGTGCTTGGACACTGCCTTGACAGGAACCTGTGCTTGATAGGAACCTGTGCTGGATAGGAACCTGTGCTTGATAGGAACCTGAGCTGTGCTTGGACACTCCTTGATAGGAACCTGTGCTTGATAGGAACCTGTGCTGGATAGGAACCTGTCCTTGATAGGAACCTGAGCTGTGCTTGGACACTGCCTTGATAGGAACCTGTGCTTGATAGGAACCTGTGCTGGATAGGAACCTGAGCTTTGCTTGGACACTCCTTGATAGGAACCTGTGCTTGATAGGAACCTGAGCTGTGCTTGGACACTGCCATGATAGGAACCTGTGCTGGATAGGAACCTGTGCTTGATAGGAACCTGAGCTGTGCTTGGACACTGCCTTGATAGGAACCTGTGCTTGATAGGAACCTGTGCTGGATAGGAACCTGAGCTGTGCTTGGACACTGCCTTGATAGGAACCTGTGCTTGATAGGAACCTGAGCTGTGCTTGGACACTCCTTGATAGGAACCTGTGCTTGATAGGAACCTGTGCTGTGCTTGGACACTGCCTTGATAGGAACCTGTGCTTGATAGGAACCTGTGCTGGATAGGAACCTGAGCTGTGCTTGGACACTGCCTTGATAGGAACCTGTGCTTGATAGGAACCTGTGCTGGATAGGAACCTGAGCTTTTCTTGGGCACTCCTTGATAGGAACCTGTGCTTGATAGGAACCTGAGCTGTGCTTGGACACTGCCTTGATAGGAACCTGTGCTTGATAGGAACCTGAGCTGTGCTTGGACACTGCCTTGATAGGAACCTGTGCTTGATAGGAACCTGAGCTGTGCTTGGACACTCCTTGATAGGAACCTGTGCTGGATAGGAACCTGAGCTGTGCTTGGACACTGCCTTGATAGGAACCTGTGCTGGATAGAAACCTGAGCTGTGCTTGGACATTGCCTTGATAGGAACCTGTGCTTGATAGGAACCTGTGCTTGATAGGAACCTGTGCTTGATAGGAACCTGAGCTGTGCTTGGACACTCCTTGATAGGAACCTGTGCTTGATAGGAACCTGTGCTTGATAGGAACCTGTGCTGGATAGGAACCTGTGCTTGATAGGAACCTGAGCTGTGCTTGGACACTGCCTTGATAGGAACCTGTGCTTGATAGGAACCTGTGCTTGATAGGAACCTGTGCTTGATAGGAACCTGAGCTGTGCTTGGACACTGCCTTGATAGGAACCTGTGCTTGATAGGAACCTGTGCTTGATAGGAACCTGTGCTGCATAGGAACCTGAGCTGTGCTTGGACACTGCCTTGATAGGAACCTGTGCTTGATAGGAACCTGAGCTGTGCTTGTACACTCCTTGATAGGAACCTGTGCTTGATAGGAACCTGAGCTGTGCTTGGACACTGCCTTGACAGGAACCTGTGCTTGATAGGAACCTGTGCTGGATAGGAACCTGTGCTTGATAGGAACCTGAGCTGTGCTTGGACACTCCTTGATAGGAACCTGTGCTTGATAGGAACCTGAGCTGTGCTTGGACACTGCCTTGATAGGAACCTGTGCTTGATAGGAACCTGTGCTGGATAGGAACCTGTCCTTGATAGGAACCTGAGCTGTGCTTGGACACTGCCTTGATAGGAACCTGTGCTTGATAGGAACCTGTGCTTGATAGGAACCTGTGCTTGATAGGAACCTGTGCTGGATAGGAACCTGTGCTGGATAGGAACCTGTGCTGGATAGGAACCTGAGCTGTGCTTGGACACTGCCTTGATAGGAACCTGTGCTTGATATAGAACCTGTGCTTGATAGGAACCTGTGCTTGATAGGAACCTGTGCTGGATAGGAACCTGTGCTGGATAGGAACCTGAGCTATGCTTGGACACTGCCTTGATAGGAACCTGTGCTTGATAGGAACCTGAGCTGTGCTTGGACACTGCCTTGATAGGAACCTGTGCTGGATAGGAACCTGTGCTGGATAGGAACCTGAGCTGTGCTTGGACACTGCCTTGATAGGAACCTGTGCTGGATAGGAACCTGTGCTGGATTGGAACCTGTGCTTGATAGGAACCTGAGCTGTTCTTGGACACTGCCTTGATAGGAACCTGTGCTTGATAGGAACCTGAGCTGTGCTTGGACACTGCCTTGATAGGAACCTGTGCTTGATAGGAACCTGTGCTTGATAGGAACCTGTGCTTGATAGGAACCTGTGCTGGATAGGAACCTGTGCTGGATAGGAACCTGAGCTATGCTTGGACACTGCCTTGATAGGAACCTGTGCTTGATAGGAACCTGAGCTGTGCTTGGACACTGCCTTGATAGGAACCTGTGCTGGATAGGAACCTGTGCTGGATAGGAACCTGAGCTGTGCTTGGACACTGCCTTGATAGGAACCTGTGCTGGATAGGAACCTGTGCTGGATTGGAACCTGTGCTTGATAGGAACCTGAGCTGTTCTTGGACACTGCCTTGATAGGAACCTGTGCTGGATAGGAACCTGAGCTGTGCTTGGACACTGCCTTGATAGGAACCTGTGCTGGATAGGAACCTGTGCTCGATAGGAGCCTGTGCTGTGCTTGGATGTTCTGCCTTGGTATGCCATGAGCCAGCAATGTTCTCCTGTGACCAAGAACACCAAGGGCAGCCTGGGGTGGATTAGAAGGGCTGTGGGGAGTAGGTCAGAGAGGTTCTCCTCCCCCTCTACTCTGCCCTGCTGAGGTCACATCTGGAATCCTGTGTCCAGCTCTGGGCCTCTCAGCTCAAGAAGGGCCTCAGGGAACTGCTTGAGAGAGTCCAGCACAAAGCCACAATAATGCTGCAAGCAGTGGAAGATCTTCCTGACGAAGAGAGCCTGAGGGAGCTGAGAGGTCTGGAACTTGGAGAGCAGGAGCCTGAGGGTGACCTCATTGCTGGGGATCAAGCTGTGCAGGGTGATGCCCAGAGGCTGGAGCCAGGCTCTGCTGGGGGATGCCCAATGCCAGCACAAGGGGTAGTGGTGGAAGCTGAGGCAGAGGAAGTGCCATGGAAACAGGAGGAGGAATTCTTTCCCTGTGAGGGTGACAGAGCCCTGGAGCAGGCTGCCCAGGGGGTTGTGGAGTCTCCTTCTCTGGAGATGTTCCAACCCTGCCTGGACGTGTCCCTGTGTGCCCTGCCCTGGGTGACTCAGCTCTGGCAGGGGCTTGGACTGGATGAGCTCTGGAGGTCCCTTCCAGCCCCTACCACTCTGTGATTCTTTGGGGAAGCTCTGAAGGCCTGGGTCTCTCCCCCATGCAGCAGTTGTCTCCTTGCCTCCTGGTGGCAATGAGCTTCAGTTATTTCCCAGAGGGCTGCAGAGAGCTGGCAGGGGCCCAGGCAGGCAGCAGTGCTGCAGCCTCCCAGCCGGTGCCCGGCTGGAATCGTCATCGCTCTGTGAGGGGCTGCAGATGGATCTCAAGGGGCAATAACGACCCTGGGATTCCAGAGCTGGAGGAAGGTACAGCCAGGCTCCATTCCAGACAAGAGTAGAGACACCTCCCCCCACGCCCCCCTCTGTGTATGATTCCTTCCTCCAGCTCCAAGGGAGCTTTTCAAGAGCAAATGAAGCACATCCCCAGTGCTGTGCAAGGGGCTCCAGGGAGAAGGCAACAGACAGGATGAAGCTGTCAGGAGTGATGAGTCCTGACTGAGGCACGGGGAGGCCTCTCCAGGGGCAGTCTCACCAAGGTGTAGTGATTGGCTTGCCTCCAGCAGCCTCACAACAAACAACTTGCTCCTCCTCTTCACCTCCAGCCTCCTGGCCTCCACTCTCTGCCCACTGCCCCTTGGCCTGCCACTGGGCACCACTCAGCAGAGCCTGGCCCCAGCCTCTTGCCCCCCAGGGGCCCTTCAGCTCTTGCTGAGCATTGCTCAGCTGCCCTCTGGGGCTGCTCTGCTGCAGCCTCTCAGCCCCAGGCCTCTCAGCCTTGGCTGCTGCCAGAGCTGCTCCAGGCCCTTCCCCCTCCCCTCCCTTCCCCTCCCTTCCCCTCCCTCCCTCCCCTCCCCTCCCTCCCTCTCTCCACTCCCCTCTGCTCCCTCCCTCCCTCCTCCCCCTCCCCTCCCCTCCCCTCCCCTCCCCTCCCCTCATTGCCCTCCCCTCCCTTCCACCTCTCTCCCCTCCCTTCCACCTCTCTCCCCTCCCTTCCCCCACTCAGCTCCAGCCCCACTTTCTCAACACACACACAGACACACACAGGCACACAGACAGACACACAGACAGACAGACACACAGACTCATATAGGCAGACACACAGACACAGACAGACCAGACACACACACATAGACACAGAGACACAGACACACAGACAGAAACACAGACCAGACACAGACACACAGACACACATACAGACACACACAGACACACAGACTCCCAGTGTCAGACACACAGACTCATATAGGCAGACACACAGACACAGACAGACCAGACACACACACATAGACACAGAGACACAGACAGAAACACAGACCAGACACAGAGACAGACAGACACACAGACACACACAGACAGACCAGACACAGACACACATAGACACACAGACACACAGACAGAAACACAGACCAGACACAGACACACACAGACAGACACACAGACACAGACACACAGTGTCAGACACAGACATGCATATAGACACACAGACCAGACACACAGACAGAAACACAGACCAGACACACACAGACAGACACACAGACACAGACACACAGTGTCAGACACAGACACGCATATAGACACACAGACCAGACACACAGACAGAAACACAGACCAGACACAGACACACACAGACACACAGACACACGCAGGCACACAGACACACAGACTCACAGACTCCCAGTGTCAGACACACAGACTCATATAGGCAGACACACAGACACAGACAGACCAGACACACACACATAGACACAGAGACACAGACAGAAACACAGACCAGACACAGAGACAGACAGACACAGACACACAGACACACAGACTCCCAGTGTCAGACACACAGACTCATATAGGCAGACACACAGACACAGACAGACCAGACACACACACATAGACACACAGACACAGACACACAGACAGAAACACAGACCAGACACAGACACACAGACACACAGACACAGACACACAGTGTCAGACACAGACACGCATATAGACACACAGACCAGACACACAGACAGAAACACAGACCAGACACAGACACACAGAGACACACAGACACACGCAGGCACACAGACACACAGACACACAGACTCCCAGTGTCAGACACACACACTCATATAGGCAGACACACAGACACAGAAACAGACACACGCGGACACAGACAGACACACAGACACAGTGTCAGAAACAGACACACATATAGACACACAGACACAGACAGACCAGACACACACAGACACACGGAGACAGACACACAGACACGGAAACAGACGCACAGACAGACACACGGACAGACACACGGACACAGAAACAGACACACACACAGACACACAGACACACGGAGACAGACACACAGAAACAGACACACATACAGACAGACACACAGACACAGACACAGAAACAGACACACATACAGACAGACACACAGACACAGACACAGAAACAGACACACAGACAGACACACAGACAGACACACGGACACAGAAACAGACACACAGACACACATACAGACAGACACACAGACACAGAAACAGACACACAGACACACATACAGACAGACACACAGACACAGAAACACACACACAGACACACATACAGACAGACACACAGACACAGAAACACACACACAGACACACATACAGACAGACACACAGACACAGAAACAGACACACAGACACACATACAGACAGACACACAGACACAGAAACAGACACACAGACACACATACAGACAGACACACAGACACAGACACACAGACACAGACACACATACAGACAGACACACAGACACAGACACACAGACACAGACACACATACAGACAGACACACGGACACAGAAACAGACACACAGACACACAGACAGACACACAGACACAGAAACAGACACACAGACACACATACAGACAGACACACGGACACAGAAACAGACACACAGACACACAGACAGACACACAGACACAGAAACAGACACACAGACACACATACAGACAGACACACAGACACAGAAACAGACACACAGACACACATACAGACAGACACACAGACACAGAAACACACACACACAGAGACAGACACACAGACACAGACACACACACAGAGACACACATACAGACAGACACACAGACACAGTGTCAGGCACAGACACACACACACATATAGACAAACAAACAGACACAGACCAGACACATACAGACAGACACACAGACACAGACACAGAGACACAGACACACATACAGACAGACACACAGACACAGACACACACAGAGACAGACACACAGACACAGACACACACACACAGACACACATACAGACAGACACACAGACACAGTGTCAGGCACAGACACACACACACATATAGACAAACAAACAGACACAGACCAGACACATACAGACAGACACAGAGAGACAGACACAGAGACAGAAACACAGACAGACACAGACCAGACACAGACAGACACACAGACACAGACAGACACACTGCCCCCTGCAGCCCCCCAGGGACATCCCCAGCCACAGCAGGTTGCTCCCAGCCCCAAGCAACCTGAGCTGCCCTGGTGCCAGCCATGGGGCAGCTCCACCTCTCGGGGCAGCCTGGGCCAGGCTCTCCCCAGCCTCAGCCTCAACCATTTCTCCTTCTCTCCACTCTCAAGCTCCCTCTTTGCCTTCCAAACCATCCCCCCTTGGCCTGGCCCAACAGGCTCTGCTCCAGCCTCTGTCCCCAGCTCGCTGCAGGGCCTGGGAGGCCACCAGAAGGTGTCCCTGGAGCCTTCTCCTCTGCAGGCTGCCCAAGGCCAAGTCTCTCAGCCTGGCTCCCAGCAGAGGGCTTCCAGCCCTGCCAGCCCTGCTGTGGCCTCCTCTGGCCCTGCTCCCCCAGCTCCCTGGCTGTGCTTTGTGGCCAAGATGCTCTGAGTAAATAAGAGAGGAGAAGCTCTCAGGGCTGCATGAGGCAGGGGAAATGTTCTGGTGGTGTTGTTTTGCTTTGTTTTCTCTCTTTGCAGGGTTTTTCCTCTATCCAATAGGCAATGATGGCAAACAAATCATTGTGAGCTGGGAGAAATGGGGAGGGGAAATTAAGGTTGTCTGGCCTGGAAAGGCACAAAAAAAACCCCACCCCAAACCCCACCCAAAGGCAGTAAGAGAACAAAAGCAGAGAGGTGATGGGAGGCTAAGTGTGGTGAGGACAATTGCACCTCAGCTGGCTGATTGCAGAGCAGAGTGACAAACGCAGGCAGCTCCTTGTGTGGTGCAGGAGGAGGTCTCTGTCCTCTGCTTGCTGGGTGAAAACATCACTCAGCACATCCTGCCGGGTGGCTTCTCCTCCTCTCGAGCAGGAGGAGCTGCTGTGGGCAGCAGGAGCAGGGCAGGGGTTGTGCCCCCGGGCTGGGCACTGCTGAGGCCACCCCTGGAGTGCTGCCTTCAGTGCTGGGCTCCTGGCTGCCAGCAGCACCTTGAGAGGCTGGAGCAGGGCCAGGGAAGGGCAAGGGAGCTGGGGAAGGGTCTGGAGAAGAGGGCTGGGGAGGAGCAGCTGAGGGAGCTGGGGGGGTTGAGGCTGGAGCAGAGGAGGCTGAGGGAGACCTCCTTGCTCTCTGCAGCTCCCTGCAAGGGGTCTGGAGCCAGGTGGGGCTTGGGCTCTGCTCCCTAGGCTCAGGTGATAGAAGGAGAGGAACTGACCTGAAACTGTGCCAGGGGAGGGTTAGGTTGGACAGTAGAAGAAACTTGTTCCCTGTAAGAGTTCTCAAACACAGGACCAGGCTGGAGCCAGGTGGGGCTTGGGCTCTGCTCCCAGGGAACAAGGGACAGGCCAAGAGGCAATGGCCTCAGGTTGCCCCAGGGAGGTTCAGGTTGGCCATGAGGAACAATTTCTTCCCCTTGAGGTTTGTCCAGGCCTGGCCCAGGCTGCCCAGGGCAGTGGTGCAGTCCCCAGCCCTGGAGGGGTTTCTGAGCCCTGGGGAAGTGGTGCTGAGGGCCCTGGTTCAGGGCTGCCCTGGGGCAGGGCTGGGCAGGGTTGGACTCCATGCTCTGGAAACTCTCTTTCCAACCGAAACAGCTCTGTGGCTCTCTGGCAGGGCTGGCCTTTCCCTGCCAAACTATCCCCTGTGGTCCCACTCTGTGCTCAGGGGCTGGGGTGCAGCGAGGCAGAGAGGAGGTTTTGGGGTGGTTTGTGTCTTTTATGTCTGTCTCTAAGAGCTCAGCTCCCAGGGGTGCTCAGCTCCCAGGGGTGCTCAGCTCCCAGGGGTGCGCCACCAGCAGCACTTCCATTTGTCTTCCCCAAGATATGGAGTCAGAAGGCAGCCAAAGCCGTGGTGAGCATCCCTTGAGTGAAGGCTCTGGGCCCTGCAGAGGGCGCTGGGCAGGGACAGGCTGCAGCCCCTCAGTGACTGTGGTGTGTGAGGGATCTCTGCCGCTTCAGAGAGGAGGAAAAGGGCAACGAGAATGACTCCGATCCCCCTCCGCGGCTCTTGCAGCCTGTGCCCAGCCAGGCTCGGTGTGAGCACAGCTCCTGTAAACAGCTGCTGGAGCTGCCAGGCTTGCAGCGCCTCCAGGGCAGCCAGGGAAGGGGAAATGGCTGGGCTGGAATCCCAGCATCACTAAAACCACACGTGCTGAAAGAGAAAGAGAGAGAGAGAGAGAGAGGCAGGATCCAGGGCAGCGAGTGGCGCTGAGCCCTGCAGCCCCAGCGAGGCAGGAGGTCACCAGGGGCAGGCTGTGGGGAGGTTGTACCCCTGGAAGCTACTGGGGGTCACCAAGAGTAGTTTCTGGGGTTCACTGCTTCATCACCTTGAAGCTCTGAGGGCAGGGGATGAGAATAGAGTCACAGAGCTGTCAGGGCTGGAAGGGAGCTCAAGGCTCAGCCAGTCCCAACCCCCTGCCACGGGCAGGGACACCTCACACCACAGCAGGTTGCTCACAGCCACCTCCAGCCTGGCTGCAAACACCTCCAGGCAGGAGGCTGCCACCACCTCCCTGGGCAGCCTGGGCCAGGCTCTCACCACCCTCCTGGGCAACAACTTCTTCCTCACAGCCAAGCTCAATCTCTCCACTTCTAGTTCTGCTCCATCCCCCCAGTCCTATCCCTCCCTGACACCCTCACAAGTCCCTCCCCAGCTTGCTTGCAGCCCCCTGCAGATCCTGGAAGGCCACCAGAAGGGCTCCTGCGAGCCTTCTCCTCTGCAGCCTGAACATACATCAGATCTGCTCACGGGGTGCTGTGGGAAAGACTGGTTTGGCTGCACTGATTTTGGACACCACCACCCCCTCAGCAACGCTGCTGCAGCCTCATGGACTGGGCAGCCTGAATCCTGGGTTCAATTTTGGGCTCTTCACTCCAGGAAGGACCTTGAGAGGCTGGAGCAGGGCCAGGGAAGGGCAAGGGAGCTGGGGAAGGGTCTGGAGAAGAGGGCTGGGGAGGAGCAGCTGAGGGAGCTGGGGGGGTTGAGGCTGGAGCAGAGGAGGCTGAGGGAGACCTCCTTGCTCTCTGCAGCTCCCTGCAAGGAGGCTGGAGCCAGGTGGGGCTTGGGCTCTGCTCCCAGGAACAAGGGGCAGAACAAGAGGCAATGAGCAGGAGAGGTTTAGGTTGGACATGAGGAACAATTTACTCCCCAAAGGGCTGCCAAGGCCTGGCCCAGGCCACCCAGGGCAGAGGTGGAGTCTCCATCCCTGGAGATGTTTAGGAAGAGCCTGGATGAGGCCCTTGGTGCCATGGTTGAGTTGATCAGATGGTGCTGGGTGAGAGGTTGGACTTGGTGATCTCTGAGGTCTTTTCCAACCTGGTTAATTCTAGTCTAGTCTAGTCTAGTCTAGTCTAGTCTTACTCTATTCTATTCTGTTCTATTCTAGGATTAGAATAGAATAGAATAGAATAGAATAGAATAGAATAGAATAGAATAGAATAGAATAGAACAGAACAGAACCAGGCACAGGGACTCCACCACCTCCCTGGGCAGCACATCCCAAGGGCCAATTCCTCTTGCTGGGAAGAACTTTCTCCTCACCTCCAGCCTCAACCTCCCTGGCACAGCTTGAGACTGTGGCCTCTTGTTCTGCTGCTGGGGGCCTGGCAGAAGAGACCAACCCCCAGCTGGCTGCAACCTCCCTGCAGGCAGTTGCAGAGAGCAATGAGGTCTCCCCTGAGCCTCCTCTTCTCCAGGCTAAGCAACCCCAGCTCCCTCAGCCTCTCCTCCCAGGGCTGTGCTCCAGACCCCTCCCCAGCCTCCTTGCCCTTCTCTGCACACCTTCAAGTCTCTCAAGGTCCTTCTTGACCTGAGGAGCCCAGAACTGGACACAGGACTCCAGGGGTGGCCTCAGCAGTGCTGAGCACAGGGCACAAGGACTTCCCTGCTCCTGCTGGCCACACTCTGCCTGCTGCAGGCCAGGCTGCCCTTGGCCTTCTTGGCCCCCTGGGCACACTGCTGCCTCCTGTTCAGCTGCTCTCCCCCACTCCCCCCATGGAGAGGATTTTCCTCTGTCTGTTGCTCTTTCCCCAGAGGACCTGAGGAGGAGTTTCCCCTGCAGATAATGCACCCTGAGATCTTTACTCTGCTCCAGCACAAGGCAGTTCCTACTCTCCCTGGGCTTACTGCCTGCCTAAAACCCATCCCCAGCTCCTTGGTGAGGGAACTCAAGTGAGGAGGCTTCTGCTTCACCCTCAGAGCAGGATCCTGCAGCTTGCAGGTCCAGACTGTGTGCAGAGCTTTACACCACCCCAGCCTTCAGCATGGCTCCTTCCAACCCCTTTCTTTCTGGGACTCTGGGATTCTCTGCTGTCTTTTTCCTATGGGACAAGAGGAAATGGCCTCAGGCTGCACCAGGGAGGTTTGGGTTGGGTGGTAGATGAAAGCTCAGGCTGCACCAGGAGAGGTTTGGGTTGGGTGTTAGAAGAAATCTCAAGCAGGACCAGGGGAGGTTTGGGTTGGGTGGTAGATGAAACCTCAGGCTGCACCAGGAGAGGTTTGGGTTGGGTGTTAGAAGAAATCTCAAGCAGGACCAGGGGAGGTTTGGGTTGGGTGGTAGATGAAACCTCAGGCTGCACCAGGGGAGGTTTGGGTTGGGTGTTAGAAGAAATCTCAAGCAGGACCAGGGGAGGTTTGGGTTGGGTGTTAGATGAAAGCTCAGGCTGCACCAGGGGAGGTTTGGGTTGGGTGGTAGATGAAAGCTCAGGCTGCACCAGGGGAGGTTTGGGTTGGGTGGTAGATGAAACCTCAGGCTGCACCAGGGGAGGTTTGGGTTGGGTGGTAGATGAAACCTCAGGCTGCAGGGGAGGTTTGGGTTGGGTGGTAGATGAAACTCAGGCTGCACCAGGGGAGGTTTGGGTTGGACATGAAGCTTCTTCACTGGCAGGGCTCTCCAGGCCTGGCCCAGGCTGCCCAGGGAGGTGGCTGAATGGCCACCCCTGGAGGTGTTTCCCAGAGGCAGAGCTGTGGTGCTGAGGGCTGTGGCTGAGCCCCAGCCTGGGCAGGGCTAGGGCAGGGTTGGACTGGAGGCTCTCCAAGGGCCTTTCCAGCTGACCCCAGGCCATGGTTCTACACCTTGTTGACCTCCTCCCACACTGACCTTTTCCCACCTGCCCCAGCAGGGCTGCTGCTCTCCCACTCACCACATGAGGCCACCTAAACAACAGGAGCCAGGCTGTGGGTGGACTTGGTGACCCCTCTGTGGGAGCTGAGGTCAGTCTGGGGGCAGGCAGGCGGGCAGGGGGAAGCTCCCCTCAAGCTCACCTCCTGCTTTACCTCCAGGCTGCTCATGCAGCTGCCCCCTCAGCTGCCTTTACTAACAAGCTTCCCTGACGGCCAGGGGCCAGCCTGGGGGGAGAGCTGAGCCTGCTGGAAGCCTCCTGCCCTCCCGGGTGCTGGATGGCTCCAGGGAGCTCTGCAGCCTGCCCTGGCCCAGACCACCTGCATCAAGTGAGGCTGGCATCACTAAGGGCCAGCAGAACGCCCTCCACTTCGGCTGGGCCCCCCCCAGAATGCATCCAGCAGCCCTCAGCTCATCTCTGCCCCTTCCCCCTTGGCTGCTGGGTCTCATTTTGGGGCCTGCCTTCCTCCTCTCCCCCTCCTGTGAGGCAGTTGCAGGGTGGATGGAGAGCTGGGGACTGAGAGGCTTTCATTATTCACCTTGCATGCACCTGAAAATCACAGCTCCTGCTGGCTCCCAAATTGAGGACATTAAATACAAGGCATTAAGCCTCCAAAACATGGAAATGCCCAGGGAGAGCCTCAGACCTCAGCCCCTGCCCAGCAAAGCCCCAATTTCCCTTCAGTTAATAAACAGCCACGTCGCTGGTGAGGAGCCAAGCAGCAGGAGGAGGAGGAGGAGGAGGAGGGAGGGGGAAGCTGGCTGAAGTGGAAGGGGGAAGGAGGAGAGCCAGATGGGGTCCTGGTCAAAGAGGAGATGCTGTGTGGGGTCCTGGCAAGGAGGAAGACTTGGCCTGGATTAAAATGTGGCAAACCCCAGGATTCCTCCCAGCCTGCACAGCCTGCCCAGGAGGCTGTGGCTGCCCCTCCCTGGAGGTGCTCAAGGCCAGGCTGGATGTGGCTCTGGGCTGGTGGGAGGGGTCCCTGTCCATGGCAGGGGCTGGAGCTGGGTGGTGGATGATGGTCTCTTTTCCCCTTATAGCAGGTGATAAAAGGAGGGGAAATGGCTGGGAGAGGGCTGGGAGAGGGGAGAGGGCTGGGAGAGGGGAGATGGCTGGGAGAGGGGAGAGGGCTGGGAGAGGGGAGATGGCTGGGAGAGGGGAGAGGGCTGGGAGAGGGGAGAGGGCTGGGAGAGGGGAGAGGGCTGGGAGAGGGGAGATGGCTGGGAGAGGGGAGAGGGCTGGGAGGGAGAGAGGGCTGGGGAGGGGAGAGGGCTGGGAGAGGGAGATGGATGGGAGAGGGGAGATGGATGGGAGAGGGGAGATGGCTGGGAGAGGGGAGAGGGCTGGGAGAGGGGAGAGGGCTGGGAGAGGGGAGATGGATGGGAGAGGGGAGATGGATGGGAGAGGGGAGATGGATGGGAGAGGGCTGGGAGAGGGGAGAGGGCTGGGAGAGGGCTGGGAGAGGGGAGACTGAGACTGGAGATGAGGAAGAAGTTGTTGGCAGTGAGGCTGGGGAGACTCTGGCACAGGCTGCCCAGGGAGGCTGTGGCTGCCCCCTGCCTGGAGGTGTCCAGAGCCAGGCTGGATGAGGCCCTGAGCAGCCTGGGCCGGGGGGAGGGGTCCCTGCCCATGGCAGGGGGCTGGGGCTGGATGAGCTTTGAGGTCCCTTCCAACCCAACCCCATTCCAGGGTTCTGTGTTCTGTCAGCTACGGTGCTGGGCATCCCTGGGGGGTTAAGTGGTGCTGAGAGGGGGCTGGGGGGAGGGCTGAGCCGTGCAAAGCCCTCAGCTCACCTTTGTGCATCGGAGCTGGTGGGGAGGTGTTGGGCTGGACCCCAGGAGAGCCCCCACAGCCCCCTTCTCCTGGAACCCAGGTGCTGGGTGACTGACCCTCCCCTCCCCAGCAGGGCAGCTCCTCCCCCTGCGCACCACAAGGTTTCCCTGGCTGGAGGGGCCAAACACTGCTCCCTTTGCCCCTCCTTGGTGCCTGTGGAAGGGCTTCACCATCACTGCCCAGTGCGGTGACGACAGCAGGAGGCTGCTGCCAGTTTCTCAGTGGGGAAACTGAGGCAGGACAAGGCAAATCGCTGCTTGCCCAAGGTCAGGAGGAAACCCAAGGGTCTTGTGCTTCCCCAGGGGGAAATCAGGTTGGGCTCTGTAGCCAGCACTCATCTGCCCCAGGGCCATCAGCATTCCTCAGAGGCCCTTCTCATGACCCTCCAGCAGCTCCCTGGAGCAGGGAGTTTGTCCTTGAAGAGGGAAAGCAGCAGCAGGAGGGCTCAGGAGAAGACACCACCGGCTCACAGGAGGCCAGGGGTTGGAAGGGACCTCTGGAGAGCTTCCAGACCAAGCCCCTGCAGGAGCAGGAGCACAGAACCCAGCCCAGGTCACACAGAACACATCCAGACAGGGCTGGGAAGGCTCCAGAGCAGGAGACTCCACAACCTCTCTGGGCAGCCTGCTCCAGGCCTCTGGGAGCCTCCCAGGGCACAAGTTCCTCCTCCTGCTGAGCTGCAACCTCCTGGGCTGCACTTTCCATCCCTTGCTCCTTGGCCTATGCCAGGGTGCAGCTGAGCAGAGCCTGGCCCTGTCCCCTCCCTGCTGCCCCCCAGCCCTCAGCTCTTGAGAGGCATTGATCAGATCCCTCTCAGCCTTCTCCTCTGCAGACTGAACAGCCCCAGGGCTCTCAGCCTCTCCTCCCCAGGCAGTGCTGCAGTCCCTGCAGCAGCCTTGCAGCCCTCCCTTGGCCTCTCTGCAGCAGATCCCTGTCCCTCCTCAGCTGGGCAGCCCAGAGCTGGAGGCAGTCTTGCAGGGAGGTCTCAGCAGGGCAGAGCAGAGGGGGAGCAGAACCTCCCTGGCTCTGCTGGCCACGCTCACAGCAGCTTCCAACCACTCCGAGCTGGGCTCCCGTGGGGACAGCAGTGACTAACCTCAGCCTCGTTGGCAAAACCTGGCTGCAAGAAGCTTGACCTTCCCCACAGGACCCCCAGGCAAGCAGGGAGGCTTCTCTGCTTATGAAGGTGCTTTAGACGTGGTGCCTGGGGCTGGACTTGGCAGAGTAGGGTCAACGGTTGCACTTGAGGATCCCAAAGGGTCTTTTGCAAGCTGAATGACTCTGTGGCCCTGTGACCCACAGCCCTTCCACCAAGGAAAAGCCCTCCTGGCCCAAACACTTCTGCTTCAGAGAGAAGCCCAACCCAAAGCCAGGTTTTTCTGCTCACCTCCAGCTTGTTCCAGTCTGGAGTTTTGCTTTTGCTCTGCTCTGGCTCGGCTGCCAAGTTTCAGCCCCACTGAAGCCGAGCCCTGGGCGGCCCGGTGCCCTTCTCCTGGCTGGAGGAGCACCCTGTGGCCCTGCTCCCCCAGCCCACCCTGGGCCCCCACCTTAATTGAGGAGTCGGTTTGGATGCCAGGGCTGGCAGCTCCCTCTGAGTGGCTGTAAAGTGGGAGGCTGGCAGCAAAGGAGAGGCTGGAAGCATAACATTTGATGGCTTAATGTGGCAATTACAGGGGGACACAGCTGTGCTGTGGAGCAAAGGTTCCTGCTCCCTCTCTTTACAGTCGTCTTTATTTGCATGGCACTGCTGGATGCCTCCATCCCCTGCCAGCCTTGTCCTGGCAGAGGTGTGGGCAGCAGGAGCAGGGCAGGGATTGTCCCACCTGGGCTGGGCACTGCTGAGGCCACCCCTTGAGTGCTGCCTTCAGTTTTGTGCCCCTTGCTCCCAGCAGGAGGCTGGAGCAGGGCCAGAGGAGGGCAAGGGAGCTGGGGAAGGGTCTGGAGAAGAGGGCTGGGGAGGAGCAGCTGAGGGGGCTGGGGCGGTTGAGGCTGGAGCAGAGGAGGCTGAGGGAGACCTCCTTGCTCTCTGCAGCTCCCTGCAAGGAGGCTGGAGCCAGGTGGGGCTTGGGCTCTGCTCCCTAGGCTCAGGTGATAGAAGGAGAGGAACTGACCTGAAACTGTGCCAGGGGAGGGTTGGGTTGACCATGAGGAACAATTTCTCCCCCAAAAGAGTTGCAAATCCCTAGAAGAGCCTGCCCGGGGCAGGGGTGGAGTCCCCATCCGTGAAGGGGTTTCAGAGCCCTGGAGATGTGGTGCTGAGGGCCCTGGTTTGGTGGTGCCCTGGCAGTGCTGGCCTCAGGGTTGGACTTGACGACCTTAAATCTCTCTTCCGCGGCAGGCGGTGCCGTGCCGCCGGGGCTCCGTGCCGCCGGGGCCGTGCCGGGGCTCCGTGCCGCCGGGGCTCCGTGGTGCCGGGGCTCCGTGCCGCCGGGGCTCTGTGGTGCCGGAGCCGCGGTGCCGCGCCTGTTTCCCTGCCCCGTGGCTGCAGCCCCGAGGGTGCCCGGGGGCAGCGCAGGTGTCTTGCCCGGGGCACACCTGGCCGCCAGGAGGGGCCGGGGGCGGCGCGGCGGCCGCCGGGGCTTGGCAGGAGGAGGCGAACGGCAGCAGCTGCAGCCTGTCAGAGCCAGCAGCTGCCTCATTAGCCGCAGCGCCGAGCGGCTGCAGCCCGGAGACCGCCCAGCTGCGCCGGGGCTGCCGGCAGCCTTCCTTCTCCGGATGAAGCTGCTGAGCTCTCGCTCCTGCTGGCTTCTCCCTGCACCCTCCTCCCTGCACCCTCCTCCCTGCACCCTCCTCCCTGCACCCTCCTCCCTGCACCTTCCTCCCTGCACCTTCCTCCCTGCACCTTCCTCCCTGCACCTTCCTCCCTGCACCTTCCTCCCTGCCCCACACCTTCCTCTCTGCACCTTCCTCCCTCTACCTTCCTCTCTGCACCTTCCTCTCTGCACCTTCCTCTCTGCACCTTCCTCTCTGCACCTTCCTCTCTGCACCTTCCTCCCTCTACCTTCCTCCCTCTACCTTCCTCCCTGCACCTTCCTCCCTGCACCTTCCTCCCTGCACCTTCCTCTCTGCACCTTCCTCCCTCTGCCTTCCTCCCTCTGCCTTCCTCCCTCTGCCTTCCTCCCTCTACCTTCCTCCCTCTACCTTCCTCCCTCTACCTTCCTCCCTGCACCTTCCTCCCTGCACCTTCCTCCCTGCACCTTCCTCTCTGCACCTTCCTCCCTCTGCCTTCCTCCCTCTACCTTCCTCCCTCTACCTTCCTCCCTCTGCCTTCCTCCCTCTGCCTTCCTCCCTCTGCCTTCCTCCCTCTGCCTTCCTCCCTGCACCTTCCTCCCTTCCTCCTCCCTCTACCTTCCTCCCTCTACCTTCCTCCCTCTACCTTCCTCCCTCTACCTTCCTCCCTGCACCTTCCTCCCTGCACCTTCCTCCCTGCACCTTCCTCCCTGCACCTTCCTCCCTGCACCTTCCTCCCTGCACCTTCCTCCCTGCACCTTCCTCCCTGCACCTTCCTCCCTCTCACCTTCCTCCCTCTACCTTCCTCCCTCTACCTTCCTCCCTGCACCTTCCTCCCTGCACCTTCCTCCCTGCACCTTCCTCCCTACCTTCCTCCCTGCACCTTCCTCCCTGCACCTTCCTCCCTGCACCTTCCTCCCTGCACCTTCCTCCCTGCCCCACGCCGCGCCGGCAACAGCTTCCCCTTCATCTCCAGTGCATCCCCACTGCAACCAGCATGATTTGCACCCAGCCTGATTCATAACCAGCCTGACTTGCACCCAGCCTGATTTGCACCCAGCCTGATTCATAACCAGCATGAATTTGCACCCCCTGAATTTGCTCCCAGCCTAATTTGCACCCAGCCTGATTTGAACCCAGCCTGGTTCATCACCATGCTGACTTGCACCCCCCTGAATTTGCTCCCAGCCTGATCTGAACCCAGCCTGGTTCATCACCATGCTGACTTGCACCCCCTGAATTTGCTCCCAGCCTGATTTGCACCCAGCCTGGTTCATAACCATCTTGATTTGCACCCAGCCTGATTCCTGACCACCCTGATTTGCACCCAGCCTGGTTTGCACCCAGCCTGGTTTGCACCCACCTTGATTTGCACCCACCCTGGAAGGCCAGGCAGAGACTGTTTCCAAGGGCTTTGTAGCAATAGGATGAGGGGCAAGGGTTTGGGACTAGAGCAGAGGAGATTTAGCTTGGACACCAGGAGGAAGTTCTGCACCAGGAGGCTGCTGAGACCCTGGCACGGGCTGCCCAGGGAGGTGCTGGAGGCTTCATCCCTGGAGATATTCAAGGACAAACTTGCTGGGGCCCTAAGCAGCCTGCTCCCGTTGGAGCTGTCCCTGCTCCCGTTGGAGCTGTCCCTGCTCCCTGCAGGAGGCTGGACATCAGGGGAAGTTCTGCACTGTGAGGGTGCTGAGACACTGAAACAGGTTGCCCAGGGAGATGGTTGAGACTCCATCCCTGGAGACATTCAAGGTCAGGCTTGCTGTGGCCCTGTGCAGCCTGCTCTGCCTGGAGGTGTCCCTGCTGCCTGCATCACAGCCTCACAGTATCACCAAGGTTGGAAGAGACCTCGAAGATCATCGAGTCCAGCCTGTCACCACAGACCCCATGACTAGACCATGGCACCAAGTGCCACATCCAGTCCCCTCTTGAACACCTCCAGGCACAGGGACTCCACCACCTCCCCGGGCAGCACATCCCAATGGCTAACAGCTCACTCTGGGAAGAACTTTCTCCTCACCTCGAGCCTAAACTTCTCCTGGCACAGCTTGAGACTGTGGCCTCTTGTTCTGGTGCTGGTTGCTAGAGAGAAGAGACCAACCCCAGCTGGCTGCAACCTCCCTTCAGGGAGTTGCAGAGAGCAATGAGGTCTCCCCTGAGCCTCCTCTTCTGCAGGCTAAGCAACCCCAGCTCCCTCAGCCTCTCCTCCCAGGGCTGTGCTCCAGACCCCTCCCCAGCCTCCTTGCCCTTCTCTGGACACCTTCAAGTCTCTCAAGGTCCTTCTTGAGCTGAGGAGCCCAGAGCTGGACACAGGACTCCAGGGGTGGCCTAACCAAAGCAGAGTACAGGGGCACAATGACCTCCCTGCTCCTGCTGGCCACACTGTTCCTGCTGCAGGCCAGGATGCCCTTGGCCTTCTTGGCCCCCTGGGCACACTGCTGGCTCATGTTCAGGCGGCTGTCAACCAGCACCCCCAGGTCCCTCTCTGTTTGGCAGCTCTCAGCCACTCTGCCCCCAGCCTGTAGCTCTGCCTGGGGTTGCTGTGGCCAAAGTGCAGCCCCTGGCCCTTGGACTTGTTGAATGCCATCCCATTGGACTCCACCCCTGCAGGGGGGTTGGGCAAGATGCCCTTCGAGGGTCCCTTCCCACCTGGTGCAGTCTGTGATTCTGTGATCTCTCCACTTCCTGCGTTGCACAGAGAGGAGGAGTAAAGGGCTGGGAGCTGAGCAATGATTCATTGCTGCCAGCACCCACCGAAGCAGCACCCCAGGGGATGGGGGAGAGCAGTGCTGGCTGGTCAGGGGTGGGGCTGCCCCCAAGCACGTCACCAGCACCTGGTTTCAGCAGGAGCTGGGGACTCAGCAGGAGCTGGGGACTCAGCTGGGCCGTGGCTCAGCAGCCTCAGCACAGTGTAGTACAAGGGAATTCAATGAGCTGCCAGCAGAAGTCAAGAGAGCAGAGCTGGCTGCGCAGCGCTTCCCCGGCCAGGGGAAATCAACCTGCTCCGCAGGCTCCTCTCGGCCACGGGCTGCCCTCCCGGGGTGGGAGAGAGGGATGGAAAGCAAAAACCTCTCCTGGGGCATCCCTCCCCTGCAGCAGAGAGGGAGGTTTGCCTGCAGAGGGCTGGTGGAGCTGGGGGTTCTCCACAGCCGCTTGCACCCCAGCTCACCTCCGGGGGAAATGGCCTCAGGCTGTGCCAGGAGAGGTTTAGGTTGGACATGAGGAGCAATTCCTTCTCCTTGAGGGTTGTCAAGGCCCAGGGCAGGTTGGAGTCTCCGTCCCACAAGCTGTGTCGATGCGGGGGCGAGGGCCGTGGTGTGGGGGTGAGGGCTGTGGGGTGGGGGTCGTGGTGTGGGGGTGGGGGTCGTGATGTGGGGGGGTGGGGGTCGTGGTGTGGGGGTGAGGGCTGTGGTGTGGGGGTGAGGGTCGTGGTGTGGGGGTGGGAATCATGGTGTGGGGGTGAGGGCTGTGGTGTGGGGGTGGGAATCATGGTGTGGGGGTGAGGGCTGTGGTGTGGGGGTGAGGGTCGTGGTGTGGGGGTGGGAATCATGGTGTGGGGGTGAGGGTCGTGATGTGGGGGTGAGGGTCGTGGTGCGGGGGTGGGAATCATGGTGTGGGGGTGAGGGCTGTGGTGTGGGGCTGAGGGTCGTGGTGTGGGGGTGGGAATCATGGTGTGGGGGTGAGGGTCGTGATGTGGGGGTGAGGGTCGTGGTGTGGGGGTGGGAATCATGGTGTGGGGGTGAGGGCTGTGGTGTGGGGGTGGGAATCATGGTGTGGGGGTGAGGGCTGTGGTGTGGGGCTGAGGGTCGTGGTGTGGGGGTGGGAATCATGGTGTGGGGGTGAGGGTCGTGGTGTGGGGGTGGGAATCATGGTGTGGGGGTGAGGGCTGTGGTGTGGGGGTGGGAATCATGGTGTGGGGGTGAGGGCTGTGGTGTGGGGGTGAGGGTCGTGGTGTGGGGGTGGGAATCATGGTGTGGGGGTGAGGGTCGTGATGTGGGGGTGAGGGTCGTGGTGTGGGGGTGGGAATCATGGTGTGGGGGTGAGGGCTGTGGTGTGGGGGTGGGAATCATGGTGTGGGGGTGAGGGCTGTGGTGTGGGGGTGAGGGTCGTGGTGTGGGGGTGGGAATCATGGTGTGGGGGTGAGGGCTGTGGTGTGGGGGTGAGGGTCGTGGTGTGGGGCTGAGGGCCGTGGTGTGGGGGGGGTCGTGGTGTGGGGCTGAGGGCCGTGGTGTGGGGGTGAGGGTGGTGTGGGGCTGAGGGCCGTGGTGTGGGGCTGAGAGCCGTGGTGTGGGGCTGAGGGCCGTGGTGTGGGGGTGGGAATCGTGGTGTGGGGGTGACCTGGCAGCTCCGGGTTAAGAGCTGGACTCGGTGACCTGGAAAGGGCTCTTCCAAACCGGTTCTGTGGGACAGAGGGAGGAAAGGGAAGACCCAGCTGAGGCTGCTAACGAGGTGCAGGGTCAGAACTGTGTTTGTGGTGGTGACAGGCAGGAGGGATGGGGGCAGTGGGATTTGCAGGGTGAGCAGCTCCTCGGGTCAGGACCAGATCCTTGCTGAGCTGCTGGCGTCCGCTGGCACATCGCAGCAGCCTGGGGCTCTCCTGGCTTTGTGCACAGAGTCAGGGAATGGGTTGGGTTGGAAGAGACCTTAAAGATCATCCAGTTCCAACCCCCCTGCCGTGGGGCCACCAGCCCAGGTTGCTCAAGGCCTCATCCAGCCTGGCCTTGAGCACCTCCAGGCAGGGGACAGCCGTGACCTGTTCCAGCCTCTCTCCACAAGGTGATCTCGTCCAGCCCAGCTTCCATCAGCTCCACCTTGCCTTTGAGCACTCTCTGCTTTCAGAGTCTCTTCACAGACACCACTGATCTACCCCAACAGCTGCAAATGTGCAAGAGCCCTTCCGACTGCAGCCCTCCAGCCCTGTGTCCTCCCCTGCCCTGGCTAACCATTCCCTCTCCACTCTGCCTGTCAGGAATCACAGACTGGCTCAGGTTGGAAGGGCCCTCAGGGGTCATCCACTCCAACCCTCCTGCCATGCCCAAGGACACCTCTCAACCAGACTTGGCTGCCCAGGGCCTCATCCAGTCTGGCACTGAACACCCCCAGGCAGGAGGCAGCCACAGCCTCCCTGGGCAGCCTGTGCCAGAGTCTCAGCTCCCTCCTGCTGAACAACTTCTTCCTCAGCTCCACTCTGACCCTGCTCTGCCTCAGCTCCAAACCATTCATTCCCCTTTGTCCTCTCTCCACATACCCAGATGAAAAGTCCCTCTGCAGCCTTCCTGGAGGTTCCCTTCAGGCTGCTCTCAGGTGCCCCTGGAGCCTTCTCTTCCCCGTGTTGAACGCCCCCAGCTCCCTCATCTCTCACGGCAGAGCTGCTCCAGCCCTTGGCTCATCTCAGCATCCCTGCTCTGGCCTCGCTCCAGCAGCTCTGCGTCCTTCCACGCTGCTCCTCCCGTGCTTCCCAGGGCCGGTTTTCACTCTTTGCTTGGTGGTGGTGGTGTCTGACGAAGGGAACCTCATCATCCCGGGTTTGCCTTGTGCGAGCTATCAGAGGCTTAGCCGGCTGGAAACCTTTCCCCGGCTCCCTGCGGGCGGCGAGGCCCCCGGGAGCGGCGCTTTAGCGAAGCGATTTCCCCGTTCCAGCCCGGGGAATTGGATCCGCACCCGGCAGCCAAATTGATTTCGCTGGGGCAAGGTTAAGAGCCGTTTGATGCAGCTGCGGATGAGGTTGGCGGCAGCCGCAGATACTTCATCCTCCTGCGCCGTGCCCTGCGCGGCGGAGCGGGGCCGGGGCCGGCGCGCTGCTTATTGACGGCTCCCCGGTGAGCTCCGGCGGTCACGAAGGGATGTCGCTAGACGGGGGGAATGGAGCCTAAATCTTTCCCTGCCGAAAGGTAGTGGAAGGAAGACAGAGAGAGAGGCAAAGGGAACAGCTCGGCACCGAATAAAAGCCTGGTGGGGCTGGCGGGGTGGTTGTGGGCAGCTGGGGGAAGCTCTGCCCTCAGGTGAGGGGGGAGCCGATGGCGTTCCTGCTTTTGGCTGCAGAGCTGTGCAGAGAATAGAGGGGGAGTGGGAAGGGACCCCGAAAGAGCATCCAGTCCAACCCCCTGCCAGAGCAGGGTCACCCAGGGCGGGTCACACAGGAAGGCTCCAGACAGGAGCTTAGTATTTATAGCAAACTCAAATGCTGGTCAGCACTTGAAGGGTGAGTGTCAGGAGGATGGGACCAGGATGGGACCAGGATGGGACCAGGCTTTGTTCAGTGGTGCTCAGTAGCATGAGTCTGCTGGAACACTGCAGCAGGCTGCCCAGGGAGGTGGTTGAGGCTCCATCCCTGGAGCTGTTCAAGGTGAAGCTGGAGAGGGCTCTGGGCAGCCTGCTCCAGTGGGGATGTCCCTGCTGCCTGCAGGGGCTGCACTGGGTGAGCTGTGGAGCTCCCTTCCAGCCCAGACCACTCTGTGGTTCCCTGATTCCATGGTTCTATGATTGTGTGACAGGACATGAAAGGCTGAGAGAGTTGGGGCTGTGGAGCCTGGAGAAGAGCAGCCTGAGGGGGAGCTGATCAATGCTGATCAATACTCCAAGGGTGGGGGTCAGGAGGATGGGGCCAGGCTGTGTTCAGTGGTGCCCAGTGGCAGCACAAGGGGCAGTGGGCACAGATCAGAAGCTCATCTGAGCATGAGGAGGAACTTCTGGAGCTGAAGGGTGGCAGAGCCCTGGAGCAGGCTGCCCAGAGAGGTGGTGATGGAGTCTCCATCCCTGGGGACATTCCAACCCTCCTGGATGTGTTCCTGGGTGACCTGCCCTGGGTGCCCCTGCCCTGGCACAGGGGTTGGTCTGGATGACCTCCAGAGGTCCCTTCCAAGCCCTGCCACTCTCTAAGGACATCAGGACTCTGGCTGCTGGGGGACATCTCTCATGCCCAGGGTGGTGGATGCCTCACCCATGGGAACGTCCAGGCTCAGGCTGTTTGGGGCTGGACATGCTCCTGTGTGACCCTGCCCTGAGAGCAGGAGTAACTCAGTGCTCTCCAGAGGTCCCTCCCAACCCCTGCCTCTTGGCGACTGTGTGATTCTGTGGGTCTTGAACAGTGTCCAGAGCAGGAGGCTCCAGCGGCTCCCTGGGCAGCCCGGGCGGCGGAGCCTGGCTGCCGGCAGCGGCGTGGGGCGCGGCAGCGCTGCTGCGTTGCCCTAGCAACGCGGAGCCGGCCGGGATCCCTCCTGCCGTACCTGGCACCTTCCTGCAGCCACAGCCCAGGGGGGAAGGCTGCTTCGTGGCAGCTGAGAGCACAGACAGGGGTTTGGGTAGCAGTGCAAATGAGCCGCGCTGTTTGCTTTAGGTGAGCCCAACCATCAGGGCAGCGCCGCCGGGGATGCTCGGCGTGCAGTCACCATCTGCTGCTCGCTGGAACGC
The DNA here is from genome assembly GCA_033816785.1 of Picus viridis. Classification (NCBI taxonomy): domain Eukaryota; kingdom Metazoa; phylum Chordata; class Aves; order Piciformes; family Picidae; genus Picus; species Picus viridis. The sequence goes on from CM066601.1 coordinate 9,369,439, forward strand.
TCTCAAGAGCCAGGGCCCCTGGGGCTGGGGACACTGCTGTGCACTCGGCCCGTGGCAGGGATGAGAGGGGGGGAAAAAAGGCAAAAACCCCTGTTCTGAGGCCTGCAGAGAGCTGCTGCTGGGGCTGTGGGGGTGTTCAGGGCTGAGACACGTTCCGAGGGGCTGGGTGTCCCTGGGGTGGTGTTTGGTGGAAAGCTGGAGGAGAAATGCTCATCAGGGCAAGAGAGTTGCCTGGGCACAGGTCTTAGGATAAGCCAGGCTCAGCCTGACTGACCACAGCCCTGTGAGGAGAGGCTGAGGGAGCTGGGGTTGCTTAGCCTGCAGAAGAGGAGGCTCAGGGGAGACCTCATTGCTCTCTGAAGGGAGGTTGGAGCCAGGTGGGGGTTGGTCTCTTCTGCCAGGCCCCCAGCAGCAGAACAAGAGGACACAGTCTCAAGCTGTGCCAGGGGAGTTGAGGCTGGAGGTGAGGAGAAAGTTCTTCCCAGCAAGAGGAATTGGCCCTTGGGATGTGCTGCCCAGGGAGGTGGTGGAGTCCCTGTGCCTGGAGGTGTTCAAGAGGGGATTGGATGTGGCACTTGGAGCCAGGGTTTGGTTGTCAGGAGGTGTTGGGTGTTAGGTAATAGTTCGGACTTGATGAGCTCCAGCCTGGGTGATTCTGTGATTCTGTGATAAGGACTTTGGGAAAGCAGCAGGTTGTATTTGGGATAACCAAAAGTCCCCTCTGAAGGACCCAGAGGCAAACAGCCATGGAGGCCCATCCAGATCTGAGCTTCTTCACAGCCTCAGCAGTGCCCCAGAGCAGCAGCCCCAGGGTGCTCAGTGCAGTTCTGAAGGCCTCAGCTCCTTGGAGTCCTGCCATGGGATGAGGAGCTTGGCTTTTGTCATGGCATCACAGAGCTGCCAGGGCTGGAAGGGAGCTCAAGGCTCAGCCAGTCCCAACCCCCTGCCACGGGCAGGGACACCTCACACCACAGCAGGTTACTCACAGCCACCTCCAGCCTGGCTGCAAACACCTCCAGGCAGGAGGCTGCCACCACCTCCCTGGGCAGCCTGTGCCAGGCTCTCACCACCCTCCTGGGCAACAACTTCTTCCTCACAGCCAAGCTCAAGCTCCCCACTTCTGGTTCTGCTCCATCCCCCCAGTCCTGTCCCTCCCTCACACCCTCCAAAGTCCCTCCCCAGCTTGCTTGCAGCCCCCTGCAGATCCTGGAAGGCCACCAGAAGGGCTCCTGGGAGCCTTCTCCTCTGCAGCCTGCACAAGCCCAACTCTCTCAGGCTGTCTGCAGAGCAGAGCAGCTCCAGCCCTCTGCTCCTCCTCCTGGCCCTGCTCTGGACACCTTCCAGCCCCTCCAGAGCCTTCCTGGCACAGAGGCTCTTTGCCTTTTGACTGTTTTTGGTCTTCACTGTAGCAAGCAAAATGTGGAAGGCTTAACCTTTCCATTCTGCAGAGCCAGGGAGGAAACAACAAAGACCCAGAAGTGGTTTGCTGTTGATTTCCACAGCTGGAAACATCTCACAGTTCCCTTTCCCTGCCAGCACCTCCACCTCCCACCCCCTTTTTCAATGCTGGAGTGGAGCTCATGGATGAGCACAGGGTCTAGGCCTTTGTGTGCTGCTCCTTGAGCTGCTCCAAAGGAGGTGCATGAGAGCCAGGGGCCCAGAGATGTGTGGAGCAGGAGGCTGATGTGGAGCAGTGTGGAGTGAGAATGCTTGAACCCAGCCCTGGCATCACACAGAGAGAGCTCTTCAGAGCAGGAGGAGTGCTCCTGGCACTGTGGCAGCAGAAGTGGCTCTAGGGACAGCACTCAGGGTCAATCCCCACTCAGCCCTGGCTGCAGGGCATTGCTCAAGGCTCTTCAGGGTGGCTTTGTTAGCCAGGGGCCCAGGAGCTGCAGAGCTGCTGCTGTGGGAGGTTCAGCACCCAGGGAGGTCTTTGCTTGATCAGACAAAGCAGGGGGCAGAGGGGCAGGGTGCCACAGGGGGAGGATCCTGCCCCTCTGCTCTGGGGAGACCTCCCCTGCAGGGCCGGGGCCAGATGTGGAACAGCCAATAAAGAGGGACATGGAGCTGGTGGAGAGGTCCAGATCAGGACCTGCTGCTTTCCCAAAGCCCTTGTCCTGGAATCAGAGAATCAACCAGGTTGGAAAAGACCTCAGAGCTCATCAAGTCCAACCTATGACCTGATCCCTAACACCTCCTGACAGCTAAACCATGGCTCCAAGTGCCACAGCCAAGCCTTTCCTGAACACCTCCAGGCACAGGGACTCCACCACCTCCCTGGGCAGCACATCCCAAGGGCCAGTTCCTCTTGCTGGGAGGTGGTGGCAGCCTCCTGCCTGGAGGTGTTTGCAGCCAGGCTGGAGGTGGCTGTGAGCAACCTGCTGCGGTGTGAGGTGTCCCTGCCCGTGGCAGGGGGTTGGAGCTGGCTGAGCCTTGAGCTCCCTTCCAACCCTGACAGCTCTGTGGTTCTATGAGGAATGTGTTGATGCTGTTGGATGGATGACTAAAATCTGATGTGGTGGGGGGCAGGGTGGGGAGGGGAAGCTGCACTTTCATCCATCCTGAAAGCCAAGAGCTCAGGCTGGGGCTCCCGTGGGCAGGGCCCCTGCAGGACTCCCAGGGACAGGAGCTGCAGGTTGTCAATTTGAGATGGTTGATGGCTGAGCAGCCAGCTGGGTAAACACAAGGGAGAGAGCATTTCCCCGCTGGCATCCGCAGGGACCACAGCAATAAATCCAAGAGGAAACATTGCACTCGTCACTGGGATGCCCTGCAGGGATGGCCAGGCCTGGAGATGGAGAATGATGGCTCAGCAGGCAGGGCTGAGGGCTGAGGGCTGCTCACCCCTGCCTTCAGCAGCACAGCCACAGGATCAGGGAGCCACTGAGTGGGCTGGAAGGGAGCCCCAAAGCTCACCCAGTCCAACCCCTGCACCCAGCAGGGACATCCCCACCGGAGCAGGCTGCCCACAGCCCTCTCCAGCCTCACCTGGAAGAGCTCCAGGGATGGAGCCTCAACCACCTCCCTGGGCAGCCTGCTGCAGCCTTCCAGCAGCCTCCTGCTGCACAACTTGCTCCTCACATCCAATCTCAACCTGCTCTGCTCTCATCCCAAACCATTGCCTCTGCTCCTGTCCCTGCAGGCCTTTGGCAACAGTCCCTCTGCAGCCTCCTTGTAGCCCCTCAGGTGCTGGAAGGTTGTCATGAGGTGTCCCCAGAGCCTTCTCTCCAGGCTGCACAGCCCCAGCTCCCTCAGCCTGGCCCCACAGCAGAGCTGCTGCAGCCTCTGATCATCTTTGTGGCCTCCTCTGGAGCCTCTCCAGCAGCTCCAGGTCTCTCTTATGTTGGGGTCCTCTCTCTGGCCCCAGCCCTGCAGGGGAGGTCCCCCAGGGCAGAGCAGAGGGCAGGATCCTCTCTCCAGCTCTGGCCTCACTGCTTTGGATGCAGCCCAGGCTGCCCTTGGCCTTCTGGCTGCAGCTGCATCCTCCTCACCAGGAGTGGAGCAGGTCCCAGCCCTGCTGCTTGGTGAGTCCAGGCAGTGAGCTCTGGCCCTGGGTGTGCACAGAGTTTATCCTTTCCCTCTCTGTTTGCCACGGGAAGAGGAAGATCTCCTGGTGAAGGCCCTGAGCTCCTCAGAGCAGAACCCAGGCTCAGGATGTAGGCAGCCTGGAGCCTCAGCCTTGCTCTGCTCTCATCCCTGGGGCTGAGCTGGGGGAGGTGTGTGGCAGCTCTGGGATGCAAGGAAGATGCAGACTGTAGCTTTGCCTCTAAGCACAGCTCCCATCTGCCTCCCCCTGAGCTGCTCTGGCAACGTTCATGCTGGGGGGAAACTCCCTGGAGGGAGGTTGGAGCCAGGTGGGGGTTGGCCTCTTCTCCCAGGCACCCAGCACCAGAACAAGAGTCTCAAGCTGTGCCAGGGGAGGCTCAGGCTGGATGTTAGGAGGGAGTCCTTCACGGAGAGATTGGCCCTTGGGATGTGCTGCCCAGGGAGGTGGTGGAGTCCCCATGCCTGGAGGTCATCAAGACAAGCCTGGATGAGGCACTCAGTGCCGTGGTCTGGGAGATTGGGTAGGGCTGGGTGACACATATAGAATTAACCAGGTTGGAAAAGACCTCAGAGCTCATCCAGTCCAACCCACAGGCTGCCCAGGGAGGTGGTGGCAGCCTCCTGCCTGGAGGTGTTTGCAGCCAGGCTGGAGGTGGCTGTGAGCAACCTGCTGTGGTGTGAGGGGTCCCTGCCCGTGGCAGGGGGTTGGGACTGGCTGATCCTTGAGCTCTGTGATGCCATGACAAAAGCCAAGCTCCTCATCCCATGGCAGGACTCCAAGGAGCTGAGGCCTTCAGAACTGCACTGAGCACCCTGGGGCTGCTGCTCTGGGGCACTGCTGAGGCTGTGAAGAAGCTCAGACCTGGATGGGCCTCCATGGCTGTTAGCCTCTGGGTCCCTTTGCTTATCCCAAATACAACCTGCTGCTTTCCCCAAGTCCTTGTCATGGAATCACAGAATCACCCAGGTTGGAAATGACCTCAGAGCTCATCAAGTCCAAACTATTAACCTAACACCCAACACCTCCTGACAACCCAACCATGGCTCCAAGTGCCTCATCCAGGCTCTTCCTAAACACCTCCAGGCACAGGGACTCCACCACCTCCCTGGGCAGCACATCCCAAGGGCCAATTCCTCTTGCTGGGAAGAACTTTCTCCTCACCTCCAGCCTCAACCTCCCCTGGCACAGCTTGAGACTGTGGCCTCTTGTTCCGCTGCTGGGGGCCTGGCAGAAGAGACCAACCCCCAGCTGGCTACAACCTCCCTTCAGGCAGTTGCAGAGAGCAATGAGGTCTCCCCTGAGCCTCCTCCTCTCCAGGCTAAGCAACCCCAGCTCCCTCAGCCTCTCCTCCCAGGGCTGTGCTCCAGACCCCCTCCCCAGCCTCCTTGCCCTTCTCTGCACACCTTGGACTGGCTGATCTTGGAGGTCTCTTCCATCCTGGCTGATTCTATGGTTCCATGATCTCAACCCACCACAGGGTGCAGTACTGCAGGGGGAGGCCTTACCAGAGCAAAGCAGCAGAGTCACCTCCCTGCTCCTGCTGGGATGATCCTGGGCAGGAGCTGAGCCTGGCAGGAGCCTTCCTTCCTCCCAGGGCTGGCCTGGGCTCTTCAAAACCAGACCCCAGCTATTTGTTTTGCTGCTCTGTAGAGCTCAGGCCTTTCTATTTTGCCGTTTGCAGGGTCCCAGTTGCACACCCCTTGCAGGAGGAGGAGGCAGGCTTTGGTGGCTGGCTCTGGATGTCTCCCTAGGCCAGCTTCAGGGGAGGCTGTGTCATCCCCAACCTTTCCAGGAAGCCACAAGGGCTTAATTAAAGCCTCAGCTCCTGCACCGTTGCTCAGCTGAGCCTGGCAGGCTCCTCTGCTGCCAGCAGCTCCAACCTGTCACTGGCAGGGAGGAAATTCCAGCTGAGAGACAGGCCCCTGGCTGGGGCAGGCTGAACCCCTCCTGCCACCACCCCCAGGCTGGCAGCAGAGGCTTGGGGTGGCAGCAGCGGCCCTGTAAGGGCAGGGAGCCATCAATCAAGGAGACTTCATTAAAAGAGGAGTTGGAGGCAGCTGGCTGACAGGAGCAGAGTGTGGAGGTGACACAGGGCTGGCTCCAGCCACCAGCACTTGAGGGAGAAGAGCAGAAAGTGATCTGCATTGCCCAGTCAGGAGGCTTGGGTCAGAAGTCTCCTGCCTTCAGCTCTGTCCTGGGTGTCTGTGTGCTTGGAAGGGAAAGTGCAGAGTGGAGGTGGCAGAGAAAGGAGCAGCTACAGAGAGAGGTTGGGAAGGTAGGGGGGAGAGAGGCAGAGGAAGGGGAAGGCAGAGGGTGGAGAAAAAGCAGGGCGGAAAATACATAGAGTCATAGAATCACAGTATCAGTCAGGGTTGGAAGGGACCACAAGGATCAGCCAGTCCCAACCCCCTGCCATGGGCAGGGACACCCCACACCAGATCAGGCTGCCCACAGCCTCATCCAGCCTGGGCTTAAACACCTCCAGGGACGGGGCCTCAACCACCTCCCTGCACAACCCATTCCAGGGCTTCACCACTCTCATGGGGAAGAACTTCCTCCTCCCCTCCAGCCTCAATCTCCCTATCTCCAGCTTCAGTCCATTCCCCCTAGTCCTGTCACTCCCTGAGATCCTGAGCAGTCCCTCCCCAGCCTGCCTGTAGCCCCCTGCAGATCCTGGAAGGCCACCATGAGGTCACCTGGGACCCATGGACCCATGGAGCCACAGAATGGGTTGGGTTGGCAAAGCTCTCCCTCTGGGCAGCCTGCTCCAGGCCTCTGGGAGCCTCCCAGGGCACAAGTTCCTCCTCCTGCTGAGCTGCAACCTCCTGGGCTGCACTTTCCATCCCTTGCTCCTTGGCCTATGCCAGGGTGCAGCTGAGCAGAGCCTGGCCCTGGCCCCTCCCTGCTGCCCCCCAGCCCTCAGCTCTTGAGAGACATTGATCAGATCCCTCTCAGCCTTCTCCTCTGCAGCCTGAACAGCCCCAGGGCTCTCAGCCTCTCCTCCCCAGGCAGTGCTGCAGTCCCTGCAGCATCCTTGCAGCCCTCCCTTGGCCTCTCTGCAGCAGATCCCTGTCCCTCCTCAGCTGGGCAGCCCAGAGCCGGAGGCAACATTCCAGGTGGGGCCTCCCCAGCTCTCCTGACACCTCTCCCAACAGCTCTCCTGCACTGCCTCAGCCTGTGGTCTCTTCATCCTCGGGGTGTGAGGACAGGACTCTGCTCCCAGCTGGGGCCTCTAGGCAAGACAAAGCAACCTCCAGCTCCTGATCCATGCTCTTGACCTGCAGAGCAATTCAGGAGGACATTCAGCTCCATGCCTGCCTCAGTGCAAAGCTGGAGCAGTGGCCATAGAGCCACAGAGTGCTTTGGGTTGGCAAAGCTCCCTGAGATCATCCAACCCAACACCAACCCCACCAGGGCCACCGAACCCTGGCCCCAGTGCCATGGCCACAGGGCTCTGGAGCACCTCCAGGCTTGGGGACTCCACCTCCTCCCTGGGCAGCCTGGGCCAGGCCCTGACCACTCTGGCAGCAAAGAAATTGCTCCTGATCTCCAACCTGACCCTCCCCTGGCACAATTCCAGGCCATTGCCTCTCCTTCCATCTTAGAGAGAAGAGCCCAACCCCACCTGACTTCAACCTCCCTTCAGGGAGCTGTAGTGAGGGATGAGGTCTCCCTCAGCCTCCTCTGCTCCAGGCTGAACAGTTTATTGATGCCCTAAGAGTTTGTGATGCCAGGGACTGAACAACATCTGCCCTCCCCCAGCTCAATGCCATTGTCCCCCATGAGGTTCAACCAGACCAAGGGCAAGGTCCTGCAGCTGGCTGAGGGCAATCCCAGGCACTGCTAGAGGCTGGGCAGGGACTGGCTGGAGAGCAGCCCTGCAGAAAAGGCCTTGGGGGGCTGGGGAGGAGAAGCTCAGCAGGAGCCAGCAGGGAGCACTTGCAGCCCAGAGAGCCAAGCAGAGCCTGGGCTGCAGCAAGAGGAGTGTGGCCAGCAGGGCCAGGGAGGGGATTCTGCCCCTCTGCTCCACTCTGCTCAGACCACAGCTGCAGCTCTGGGTCCAGCTCTGGAGCCTCTGTGCCAGGAAGGCTCTGGAGGGGCTGGAAGGTGTCCAGAGCAGGGCCAGGAGGAGGAGCAGAGGGCTGGAGCTGCTCTGCTCTGCAGACAGCCTGAGAGAGTTGGGCTTGTGCAGGCTGCAGAGGAGAAGGCTCCCAGGAGCCCTTCTGGTGGCCTTCCAGGATCTGCAGGGGGCTGCAAGCAAGCTGGGGAGGGACTTCTGAGGGTGTGAGGGAGGGATAGGACTGGGGGGGGGATGGAGCAGAACTAGGCTGCTCTGAGGTCTCCCTGGAGCCTTCTCCTCTCCAGGCTGAGCTCTGCCAGCCTGTCCCCACAGGGGAGGTTTCTCCAGCCCCTCTCTGCTTGGCTGCACAAGCTGAGGCTGCTCCCAGCCCCACTCTCCATGCGGCTGAGCAAGGTGGTGCCAGGATTTTGTCAGAGAAAGGACCCCCAGGGCCATGTCCTGGGGCAGGTGGTGGTCAGGATGGCCACCCAGAGCAGGGAAATCAGCAGCCCTCCCTCAGTGGCTGCGGTGTGGCTGTGCAGATCTCTCTGCCTCTTCCAGCTGGCTCTTGCTGCATCTCTCTCCAAACAGATCCCAGCTGCTCTTGGTGCTCCATCTGCAGCCTTCAAACAGTCACAGAGAGAAGGAAAGATGAGTTCAAGGGGAGGGGGTTGGGGGGAAGAGATAAAGAATGCAAAGGGAAGACAGAGCCTCAGCTCTGCTGGCATCCCATAAATCTCCATCTCTTTGTCCCTCTCTGGGAGCCTGAAGCGAAGCCAATGTGTCCCTGCTGAGGGGGTGGGCTGTGAAGAGCCTCCCTGGGGACCCTGCCAGCCGGGGGGGGGGATGCTCAAAGCAAGATGCCTTCAGCCCCTGGTCTCCTGCAGCCAGGGGAAGGAGATTTGTTGATTGGAATTTCGTTTGCATTTCATTTTGTGCCCCAGGGGCAGAAGGGGCTGGAAGGTGCTTGGGGTGTGTGAGCACCTGGGCCCAGGGGCAGAAGGGGCTGGAAGGTGCTCACTGGAGAGGTCCCAGAAGACTGGAAGCTGCCAGCGTGGTGCCCATCCACAAGCAGGGCCGGTTGGAAGAGCCAGGGAATGACAGGCCTGTCAGCCTGAGCTCAGTGCCAGGCAAGGGTATGGAGCAGGTCATCCTGAGTGCGATCACACAGCACTCACAGCATGGCCAAGGGGCTCAGGCCCAGCCAGCAGGGATTCAGGAGGGGCAGGTCCTGCCTGACCAACCTGATCTCCCTCCATGCCCAGGTGACTGCCTGGTGGGTGTGGGGCAGGCTGTGGATGGAGTCTGCCTGGACCTCAGCAAGGCCTTTGACACCGTCCCCCACAGCAAGCTCCTGGCCAAGCTGTCAGCCCCTGGCTTGGGCAGCAGCACTCTGAGCTGGGTGAGGAACTGGCTGGAGGCTGAGCCCAGAGAGTGGTGGTGAATGGTGCCACAGCCAGCTGGCAGCCAGGCACCAGTGGTGTGCCCCAGGGAGCAGTGCTGGGCCCCATGCTCTTCAACATCTTCATTGATGATCTGGATGAGGGCATTGAGTCCATCAGCAGTTGATCTGCTGGAGGGCAGAGAGGCTCTGCAGAGGGACCTCGACAGGCTGCACAGATGGGCAGAGGCCAAGGGCAGGAGATTGAACACATCCAAGTGCCAGGGGCTGCACATTGGCCACAGCAACCCCAGGCAGTGCCACAGGCTGGGGGCAGAGTGGCTGAGAGCAGCCAGGCAGAGAGGGACCTGGGGGTGCTGGTTGATGGCAGGCTGAACATGAGCCTGCAGTGTGCCCAGGCAGCCAAGAGGGCCAATGGCATCCTGGCCTGCATCAGGAACAGTGTGGCCAGCAGGAGCAGGGAGGTCATTCTGCCCCTGGACACTGCACTGGTTAGGCCACACCTTGAGTCCTGTGTCCAGTTCTGGGCCCCTCAGTTTAGGAAGGAGGTTGAGCTGCTGGAAGGTGTCCAGAGAAGGGCAACAAAGCTGGGGAGGGGTCTGGAGCACAGCCCTGTGAGGAGAGGCTGAGGGAGCTGGGGTTGCTTAGCCTGGAGAGGAGGAGACTGAGGGGTGACCTTCTTGCTCTCTACAACTACCTGAAGGGAGGTTGTAGCCAGGCAGAGGTTGGCCTCTTCTCCCAGGCACCCAGCACCAGAACAAGAGGACACAGTCTCAGGCTGCGCCAGGGCAGGTTTAGGCTGGATGTTAGGAAGAAGTTCTACACAGAGAGAGTGATTGCCCATTGGAATGGGCTGCCTGGGGAGGTGGTGGAGTCACCTTCATTGGAGGTGTTCAGGAGAAGACTTGCTGGGGTGCTTGGCTGTATGGTCTAGTTGTTCAGGTGGGTTGGATTGGTTGATGGGTTGGACGCGATGATCGTGAAGGTCTCTTCCAACCTGGTGTAGTGTATTGTGTTGTATTGTATTATTCATATTCAGCTGCCTACTCAATTGTTTCCAATACTTGAGCACAGGGGCAGAAGGGCCTTTAAAACAAAGTGTGTGAGCACCTGGGCCCAGGGGCAGAAGGGGGGGCTGGAAGGTGCCCAAGGTGTGTGAGCACCTGGGCCCAGGGGCAGAAGGGGCTGGAAGGTGCTTGGGGTGTGTGAGCACCTGGGCCCAGGGCCAGAAGGGGCTGGAAGGTGCCCAAGGTGTGTGCCCCTGCGCCTCTCAGTGCTCCTCAGACCTTAATTCAACACCCAGCGTTGTCTCCCTTCCCACCCCAGCAGGGCTCCGACCCCGCAGCCAGGGGATCTGCAGGGCCAAGGAGTGTCCTGCCCCACGGGAAGCCGCTGAGCTGCTGGAGGGGAGGGAGGCGATTCGGGGGGGGGGGGGGGGCTGGAACCGCTGCAGGCCGTGCCGTGCCGTGCCGTGCCGTGCCGTGCCTTGCCTTGCCGTGCCGTGCCGGGCCGGGCCGGGCCGTGCCTTGCCGTGCCGTGCCGTGCCGTGCCTTGCCGTGCCGTGCCTTGCCGTGCCGTGCCGTGCCGTGCCTTGCCGTGCCGTGCCTTGCCGTGCCGTGCCTTGCCGTGCCGTGCCGTGCCGTGCCGTGCCGTGCCGTGCCGTGCCGTGCCGTGCCGTGCCTTGCCGTGCCGCGCCGCGCCGCGCCGTGCCGGGCCGTGCCGTGCCGTGCCGGGCCGCGCCGCGCCGTGCCGTGCCGGGCCGTGCCGGGCCGTGCCGGGCCGTGCCGTGCCGTGCCGGGCCGTGCCTTGCCTTGCCGTGCCGTGCCGTGCCGTGCCGGGCCGTGCCGGGCCGTGCCGTGCCGTGCCGGGCCGTGCCGGGCCGGGCCGGGCCGGGCCGGGCCGTGCCTTGCCGTGCCGTGCCGTGCCGGGCCGTGCCTTGCCGTGCCGTGCCGTGCCGTGCCGTGCCGTGCCGTGCCGTGCCTTGCCATGCCGTGCCGTGCCGGGCCGGGCCGTGCCTTGCCGTGCCGTGCCGTGCCGGTCAGACGCAGCCTGGTTTGTTTCACGGGCTCGGGCGCCGCAAGGCGATGCTCGGCACCCATCAAGGGCTTCAGCGCCGCCGATCGCTGCTGCCTCCAGCGCGGTGCCTCCTCCTGCCGGGGCCCCACGCCGGAGCGGCTGCCGGCTGCTGCCCGCGGGGCGCCCCGCTGCCTCCCGCAGCGCTTTTAGGGCGCTCAGCTGCTCTTTGCCCGCTCGGGCTCCTGGGCTGGGCTCGGCTGAGGGGTTTTTTGTTGTTTGGGGTTTGGGGTTTGTTTTTTTTTTTTTGAGTCTCTTTCTCTCTTTCTGCTGAGTTGCAGGAAGAGCTGAGCTGGAACCTGCCAGCTGTGGAGCAGCACGGAGGAGCCTGCTGAGGCAGAGGAGCTCAGGGGAGCGAGGAGAACCTCCTGCTCCTCCCCCGGTGCTTCGGAACTCCTCCTGAATGCTAAAACCCTGGGGGCCTGCAGCCTCTCCGAGGCAGGAGGAGGCTTCTGCTCCTTCCCAGCTAAGCTGTCAGCAAATAGCAGAGAGGAGGCTGCAGGAGGAGCTTTTGGCAGAGCCAGGAGGAGAGTTGTTTGCTCTAGACCTTGGCTGGTGGTGCTTTGGCTTCCCTTGAAGTGGAAGCACGGAGCTGAGCTGGAGAGGGCACTCAGGAGGGCTCACAGGAGCAGGGCAGGCAATGTGGAATGCCCCCAGCCCGGGCACCCTGCCCCTCACTGCCAGGGGCACAGCTGGAAGTGGCTGGGACCTGCCCTGGGGTCACCACAACCCCAGCAAGGCTCCAGGCTGGGGCAGAGGGGCTGCAAACCGCCCAGCAGGAAAGGCCCTGGGGGTGCTGGGTGCCAGCAGCTGCAGAGCAGCCAGGGGTGCCCAGCTGGGCAAGAAGGCCACCAGCAGCCTGGCCTGGAGCAGCAGTGGTGTGGGCAGCAGGAGCAGGGCAGGGGTTGTGCCCTGGGCTGGGCACTGCTGAGGCCACCCCTGGAGTGCTGCCTTCAGTGCTGGGCTCCTGGCTGCCAGCAGCACCTTGAGAGGCTGGAGCAGGGCCAGAGAAGGGCAAGGGAGCTGGGGAAGGGTCTGGAGAAGAGGGCTGGGGAGGAGCAGCTGAGGGAGCTGGGGGGTTGAGGCTGGAGCAGAGGAGGCTGAGGGAGACCTCCTTGCTCTCTGCAGCTCCCTGAGAGGAGGCTGGAGCCAGGTGGGGCTTGGGCTCTGCTCCCTAGGCTCAGGTGATGGAAGGAGAGGAAATGACCTGAAACTGTGCCAGGGGAGGGTTAAGTTGGAGATGAGGAACAATTTCTTTGCTGCCAGAGTGGTCAGGGCCTGGCCCAGGCTGCCCAGGGAGGAGGTGGAGTCCCCAAGCCTGGAGGTGCTCCAGAGCCCTGTGGCCATGGCACTGGGGCCAGGGTTTGGTGGCCCTGGTGGGGCTGGTGTTGGGTTGGATGATCTCAGGGAGCTTTGCCAACCCAAAGCACTCTGTGGCTCTATGGCCACTGCTCCAGCTTTGCACTGAGGCAGGCATGGAGCTGAATGTCCTTCTGAACTGCTCTGCAGGTCAAGAGCATGGATCAGGAGCTGGAGGTTGCTTTGTCTTGCCTGGAGGCCCCAGCTGGGAGCAGAGTCCTGTCCTCACACCCTGAGGATGAAGAGACCACAGGCTGAGGCAGTGCAGGAGAGCTGTTGGGAGAGGTGTCAGGAGAGCTGGGGAGGCCCCACCTGGAATGTTGCCTCCAGCTCTGGGCTGCCCAGCTGAGGAGGGACAGGGATCTGCTGCAGAGAGGCCAAGAGAGGGCTGCAAGGATGCTGCAGGGACTGCAGCACTGCCTGGGGAGGAGAGGCTGAGAGCCCTGGGGCTGTTCAGGCTGCAGAGGAGAAGGCTGAGAGGGATCTGATCAATGCCTCTCAAGAGCTGAGGGCTGGGGGGCAGCAGGGAGGGGACAGGGCCAGGCTCTGCTCAGCTGCACCCTGGCATAGGCCAAGGAGCAAGGGATGGAAAGTGCAGCCCAGGAGGTTGCAGCTCAGCAGGAGGAGGAACTTGTGCCCTGGGAGGCTCCCAGAGGCCTGGAGCAGGCTGCCCAGAGAGGTTGTGGAGTCTCCTGCTCTGGAGCCTTCCCAGCCCTGCCTGGATGTGTTCTGTGTGACCTGGGCTGGGTTCTGTGCTCCTGCTCTGGCAGGGGGTTGCCACTTCAGTCTGCCCTGGTGAGACCTCACCTGCAGCACTGTGTCCAGCTCTGGAGCCCTCTGCACAGGAAGGACCTGGAGCTGATGGAGAGGCTCCAGAGGAGGCCACAAGAATGATCAGGAGGCTGCAGCAGCTCTGCTGTGGGGCCAGGCTGAGGGAGCTGGGGCTGTGCAGCCTGGAGAGGAGAAGGCTCCAGGCAGAGCTCAGAGCAACCTTCCAGTAGCTGAAGGGCTGAAGGAGGCTGCAGAGGAACTGTTGCCAAAGGCCTGCAGGGACAAGAGCAGAGGCAATGGTTTGGGATGAGAGCAGAGCAGATTGAGATTGGCTGTGAGGAACAAGTTCTTCAGCAGGAGGCTGCTGGAAGGCTGCAGCAGGCTGCCCAGGGAGGGGGTTGAGGCTCCAGCCCTGGAGCTGTTCCAGGTGAGGCTGGAGAGGGCTCTGGGCAGCCTGCTCCAGGGGAGGATGTCCCTGCTGGGTGCAGGGGTTGGACTGGCTGAGCTGTGGAGCTCCCTTCCAGCCCAGGTCATATTATACCTCTATGATTCAAGCATCTCCAGAGGTCCCTTCCTACCCCCTGTGATCCTGTGGGCTTTAGGCTGTTCTCATCCTCTGGAGAAGATCTGATTGTCAGACTGAGCTGATGGCATCACAGTTCCTCCTGGGAGTTGCCTTCTGGAGGTGCCTCCAGCTCTTTGAAGCCACAATTGACAGTTCCAGCAGAGCTGTGATGTTTGTTGAACATAATGTTGCCATAACATGTTGTGGGTCCCAGCCTGATCAATATCTTGATTGATGACCTGGAGGAGGGCATCAGCAGGGAATTTGCAGATGACACCAAGCTGGGGGCAGGAGTTGAGCTGTTAGAGGGCAGGAGAGCTCTGCAGAGGGACCTTGCCAGGCTGCACAGATGGGCAGAGGCCAACAGGATGGCATTCAACAAGTCCAAGTGCCAGGGGCTGCACTTTGGCCACAGCAACCCCAGGCAGAGCTACAGGCTGGGGGCAGAGTGGCTGAGAGCAGCCAGGCAGAGAGGGACCTGGGGGAGCTGAGGGGGAGTGGGGGAGAGCAGCTGAACAGTCCTTGTGCCCTGTGCTCAGCACTGCTGAGGCCACCCCTGGAGTCCTGTGTCCAGTTCTGGGCTCCTCAGCTCCAGAAGGACCTTGAGAGACTTGAAGGTGTGCAGAGAAGGGCAAGGAGGCTGGGGAGGGGTCTGGAGCACAGCCCTGGGAGGAGAGGCTGAGGGAGCTGGGGTTGCTTAGCCTGGAGAGGAGGAGGCTCAGGGGAGACCTCATTGATCTCTCCAACTGCCTGAAGGGAGGTTGTAGCCAGCTGGGGGTTGGTCTCTTCTGCCAGGCCCCCAGCAGCAGAACAAGAGGCCACAGTCTCAAGCTGTGCCAGGGGAGGTTGAGGCTGGAGGTGAGGAGAAAGTTCTTCCCAGCAAGAGGAATTGGCCCTTGGGATGTGCTGCCCAGGGAGGTGGTGGAGTCCCTGTGCCTGGAGGTGTTTAGGAAGAGCCTGGATGAGGCCCTTGGTGCCATGGTTGAGTTGATCAGATGGTGCTGGGTGAGAGGTTGGACTGGATGAGCTCTGAGGGCTTTTCCAGCCTTATTGATTCTGTGATTCTGTGACTCTATGGCAATGCTGCAGGCACCAAACCCTGCTGCCTGCAGGGCAGCACCAGCAGGGCAGGGTAGGGCAGGGCAGAGCAGGGCAGGGCAGGGCAGGGCAGGGCAGGGCAGAGCAGGGCAGGGCAGGGCAGCACCAGCAGGGCAGGGTAGGGCAGGGCAGAGCAGGACAGGGCAGGGCAGGGCAGGGCAGAGCAGGGCAGGGCAGGGCAGCACCAGCAGGGCAGGGTAGGGCAGGGCAGAGCAGGACAGGGCAGGGCAGAGCAGGGCAGGGCAGAGCAGGGCAGGGCAGGGCAGGGCAGGGCAGGGCAGCACCAGCAGGGCAGGGCTGGGCAGGGCAGCACCAGCAGGGCAGGGTAGGGCAGGGCAGAGCAGGACAGGGCAGGGCAGGGCAGGGCAGGGCAGCACCACCAGGGCAGGGCAGGGCAGGGCAGCACCAGCAGGGCAGGGTAGGGCAGGGCAGAGCAGGACAGGGCAGGGCAGAGCAGGACAGGGCAGGGCAGGGCAGGGCAGAGCAGGACAGGGCAGGGCAGGGCAGGGCAGGGCAGGGCAGAGAAGGGCAGGGCAGGGCAGAGCAGGACAGGGCAGGGCAGAGCAGGACAGGGCAGGGCAGGGCAGGGCAGGGCAGGGCAGAGCAGGGCAGGGCAGGGCAGGACAGGGCAGGGCAGGGCAGCACCAGCAGGGCAGGGTAGGGCAGGGCAGAGCAGGGCAGGGCAGGGCAGGACAGGGCATGGCAGAGCAGGGCAGAGCAGGGCAGGGCAGAGCAGGACAGGGCAGAGCAGGACAGGGCAGGGCAGAGCAGGGCAGGGCAGGGCAGCACCACCAGGGCAGGACAGGGCAGGGCAGCACCACCAGGGCAGGGCAGGGCAGGGCAGGGCAGGGTAGGGCAGGGCAGGCAGGACAGGCAGGGCAGAGGGACAGGGGAGCAGGACAGGGCAGGGCAGAGCAGGGCAGGGCAGGGCAGGACAGGGCAGGGGCAGGGCAGGGCAGGGCAGGGCAGAGCAGGACAGGGCAGGGCAGGGCAGGGCAGGGCAGGGCAGAGCAGGGCAGGGCAGGGCAGGACAGGGCAGGGCAGCACCAGCAGGGCAGGGTAGGGCAGGGCAGAGCAGGAGGGCAGGGCAGGGCAGGACAGGGCAGGGCAGAGCAGGACAGGGCAGGGCAGGGCAGGGCAGGGCAGCACCAGCAGGGCAGGGTAGGGCAGGGCAGAGCAGGACAGGGCAGGGCAGGGCAGGGCAGGGCAGGGCAGAGCAGGACAGGGCAGGGCAGGGCAGGGCAGGGCAGCACCAGCAGGGCAGGGCAGGGCAGGGCACCAGCAGGGCAGGGCAGGGCAGGGCAGAGCAGGAGGGCAGGGCAGAGCAGACAGGGCAGGGCAGGGCAGGGCAGCACCACCAGGGCAGGGCAGGGCAGGGCAGCACCAGCAGGGCAGGGCAGGGCAGGGCAGCACCAGCAGGGCAGGGCAGGGCAGGGCACCAGCAGGGCAGGGCAGGGCAGGGCAGGGCAGGACAGGGCAGGGCAGAGCAGGGCAGGGCAGGGCAGGGCAGGGCAGCACCACCAGGGCAGGACAGGGCAGGGCAGCACCAGCAGGGCAGGGCAGGGCAGGGCAGAGCAGGGCAGGGCAGGGCAGGGCAGCACAGGGCAGGGCAGGGCAGGGCAGGGCAGGGCAGGACAGGGCAGGGCAGGGCAGAGCAGGGCAGGGCAGCACCAGCAGGGCAGGGCAGGGCAGGGCAGGGCAGCACCACCAGGGCAGGACAGGGCAGGGCAGCACCAGCAGGGCAGGGCAGGGCAGGGCAGAGCAGGACAGGGCAGGGCAGGGCAGGACAGGGCAGGGCAGAGCAGGACAGGGCAGGGCAGGGCAGGGCAGCACCAGCAGGGCAGGACAGGGCAGGGCAGCACCAGCAGGGCAGGACAGGGCAGGGCAGAGCAGGACAGGGCAGGGCAGAGCAGGGCAGGGCAGGGCAGGGCAGGGCAGGGCAGAGCAGGGCAGGGCAGGGCAGAGCAGGGCAGGGCAGGGCAGAGCAGGACAGGGCAGGGCAGCACCAGCAGGGCAGGGCAGGGCAGGGCAGAGCAGGGCAGAGCAGGGCAGGGCAGGGCAGGGCAGGACAGGGCAGGGCAGCACCAGCAGGGCAGGGCAGGGCAGGGCAGAGCAGGGCAGGGCAGAGCAGGGCAGGGCAGAGCAGGGCAGGGCAGGGCAGGCAGGACAGGGCAGGGCAGGGCTGGGCAGGGCAGGCAGGGCAGGGCAGGGCAGGGCAGAGCAGGGCAGAGCAGGGCAGGGCAGAGCAGGGCAGGGCAGCACCAGCAGGGCAGGGCAGGGCAGGGCAGGGCAGGGCAGAGCAGGGCAGGGCAGGGCAGCACCAGCAGGGCAGGGCAGGGCAGGGCAGGGCAGGGCAGGGCAGCACCAGCAGGCCAGGGCAGGATCACTGCTGAGGCCTCTGAGCAGCCTCACGGAGCTGAGCCTGGGGGCCCCCAACCAGCTGCTTGCAGCTGCTGCTGGGATGCTCCACCTCTGGCCAGATGTGGGTCAGCAGCACCTCCCTTGCCCATGTGCTGCTCCTCTGCACCAAGCAGAGGGAACCTGCTGCAGCTCGGGGTGGTGGAATGCTGCAACTGGTTGCCTGGGGGGGGGTGGTGGAGACATTGGAGGTCTGTGCTGAGTCAGCACATTCTTTGGGTGGCTTTGTTCATTTGGGGGGAGTTATTTTAGGGGTTTTTTTGGGGTGGTTGGGGGCGGGGGGGGGGGTGTTTATTCCCCTTTTCCAGAGCAAGATAAGCTCCCAGGCTGGCAGGTTCCACCTGGCTGCAGGCAGGAGCAGAAACCTGAGATGAAGGGCCTGGAGGGGATGAAAGTGCTCTGCAGCTTTTCACTGCAGCTGCACAGGCAGCTGAGCTCCTGCTCTGCTCTTTGTGGCAGAGATCAAATGAGGAAGAGCTTTGCATAAGTGCACTGCTGGCTGGCAGGGGAAAAGTTTCTTCCCTCCCTTCCCCTTCCCCTTCCCCTTCCCCCACTCCAACCTTTCCCTCCTGGCTGCAGCAGCTTGGGCTTGAGATGTGAGCAGGATTTAATGTGGCTCTGAACATCCCAGGGCTGCTTCCTGTTTCATCTCTGTGCTCTGATCTCTCCACCTTGGCCTTGATTTAGGCTTTCTTTGGTGGTTTAGTCTTTTCCTTTCTTGTTTTAGTCTTCTTTTAGTCTTTTCATGTCTTGGTTTAGTCTTTTTCTCTCCTGGTTTAATCTTTTCCTCCCTTGCTTCAGTCTTTTCCTCCCTTGCTTTAGTCTTTTCCTCTCCTGCTTCAGTCTTTTCCTCTCCTGCTTCAGTCTTTTCCTCCCTTGTTTCAGTCTTTTCCTCCCTTGCTTCAGTCTTTTCCTCTCTTGCTTCAGTCTTTTCCTCTCTTGCTTCAGTCTTTTCCTCTCTTGCTTCAGTCTTTTCCTCCCTTGTTTCAGTCTTTTCCTCCCTTGTTTCAGTCTTTTCCTCCCTTGCTTCAGTCTTTTCCTTTCTTGGTTCAGTCTTTTCCCCTCTTGATTTAGTCTTTTCCTCTCTTGATTTAGTCTTTTCCTCTCTTGATTTAGTGTTTTCCTCTCTAGGTTTAGTCTTTTCCTCCCTTGCTTCAGTCTTTTCCTCCCTTGCTTCAGTCTTTTCCTTTCTTGCTTCAGTCTTTTCCCCTCTTGACTTAGTCTTTTCCTCTCTTGATTTAGTCTTTTCCTCTCTAGGTTTAGTCTTTTCCTCCCTTGGTTTAGTCTTTTCCTCCCTTGCTTCAGTCTTTTCCTTCCTTGGTTCAGTCTTTTCCCCTCTTGATTTAGTCTTTTCCTCTCTTGATTTAGTCTTTTCCTCTCTTGATTTAGTCTTTTCCTCTCTTGATTTAGTGTTTTCCTCTCTAGGTTTAGTCTTTTCCTCCCTTGCTTCAGTCTTTTCCTCCCTTGCTTCAGTCTTTTCCTCCCTTGCTTCAGTCTTTTCCTTTCTTGCTTCAGTCTTTTCCCCTCTTGATTTAGTCTTTTCCTCTCTTGATTTAGTCTTTCCCTCTCTTGATTTAGTGTTTTCCTCTCTAGGTTTAGTCTTTTCCTCCCTTGCTTCAGTCTTTTCCTCCCTTGCTTCAGTCTTTTCCTTTCTTGCTTCAGTCTTTTCCCCTCTTGATTTAGTCTTTTCCTCTCTTGATTTAGTCTTTCCCTCTCTTGATTTAGTGTTTTCCTCTCTAGGTTTAGTCTTTTCCTCCCTTGCTTCAGTCTTTTCCTCCCTTGCTTCAGTCTTTTCCTTTCTTGCTTCAGTCTTTTCCCCTCTTGATTTAGTCTTTTCCTCTCTTGATTTAGTCTTTCCCTCTCTTGATTTAGTGTTTTCCTCTCTAGGTTTAGTCTTTTCCTCCCTTGCTTCAGTCTTTTCCTCCCTTGCTTCAGTCTTTTCCTTTCTTGCTTCAGTCTTTTCCCCTCTTGATTTAGTCTTTTCCCCTCTTGATTTAGTTTTTTCCCCTCTAGGTTTCGTCTTTTCCTCTCTAATTCAGTCTTTTCCTCTCTTGCTTTAGTCTTTTCCTCCGTTGGTTCATTCTTTTCTCTCTTGCTTTAGTCTTTTCCTTTCTTTCTTGATTTAGCCTTGTCCTATCCCCATTTCTCCTGCCAAACCCAAATGGCTTAGTGGATGGAGGATCCTTTCCTTAGTGTTAGGCTGGACATGAGCAGACAGTGAGCAGTGGCAGCCCAGAAGGCCAATGGCAGCCTGGGCTGCATCCAAAGCAGTGTGGCCAGAGATTGAGAGAGGTTCTGGATGTGTCTGAAGGGTCTGGGGAGGAGCAGCTGAGGGAGCTGGGGAGGTTCAGCCTGGAGGAGAGGAGGCTGAGGGAGACCTCCTTGCTCTCTGCAGCTCCCTGCAGGGAGGCTGGAGCCAGGTGGGGCTTGGGCTCTGCTCCCAGGGAACAAGGGACAGGACAAGAGGCAATGGCCTCAGGTTGCCCCAGGGGAGGTTCAGGTTGGTCATGAGAAGAAACTACCACAGTGAAAGGGTTCTCCAGGCCTGGCCCAGGCTGCCCAGGGAGGTGGTTGGATCCCCAGCCCCGGAGGGGTTTCCAAGGGGCAGAGCTGTGGTGCTGAGGGCCATGGCTGAGCCCCAGCCTGGGCAGAGCTAGAGCAGGGTTGGTCTCAATGCCCTTCAAGGCCTTTTCCAAGCAGAGGCTGTGCTCAGAGGCTTGGCAGAGGGCAGCTGAGCTTTGTGATCTTTTGGCTAAGATTTGAGGGGGAGAAAGAAGCCCATGTCCTGCTCAGAGCTGGAAGCCTCATCTCAGTGACCTTCTGGTGGTTAATCACAGGGGAAGGTTCTCTTCTTGTCAACCACTTAGCTCACCTCTGCTCAGTGCTTCCCACCTCTGCTTCGGCCAAGCATGGAGCTGGCTGTTGTCATTGCAGTGTCCTGGGTATGTTGTTGGCTGCACCCCTGCAGAAAAGGCCTTGGGGGGGCTGGGGGAGGAGAAGCTCAGCAGGAGCCAGCAGGGAGCACTTGCAGCCCAGAGAGCCAAGCAGAGCCTGGGCTGCAGCAAGAGGAGTGTGGCCAGCAGGGCCAGGGGAGGGATTCTGCCCCTCTGCTCCACTCTGCTCAGACCACAGCTGCAGCTCTGGCTCCAGCTCTGGAGCCTCTGTGCCAGGAAGGCTCTGGAGGGGCTGGAAGGTGTCCAGAGCAGGGCCAGGAGGAGGAGCAGAGGGCTGGAGCTGCTCTGCTCTGCAGACAGCCTGAGAGAGTTGAGCTTGTGCAGGCTGCAGAGGAGAAGGCTCCCAGGAGCCCTTCTGGTGGCCTTCCAGGATCTGCAGGGGGCTGCAAGCAAGCTGGGGAGGGACTTTGGAGGGTGTGAGGGAGGGATAGGGCTGGGGGGATGGAGCAGAACTAGAAGTGGGGAGATTGGGATCGGATGTCAGGGAGAAGCTGTTGCCCAGGAGGGTGGTGAGAGCCTGGCCCAGGCTGCCCAGGGAGGTGGTGGCAGCCTCCTGCCTGGAGGTGTTTGCAGCCAGGCTGGAGGTGGCTGTGAGCAGCCTGCTGTG
Source organism: Picus viridis (assembly GCA_033816785.1). Taxonomy (NCBI): domain Eukaryota; kingdom Metazoa; phylum Chordata; class Aves; order Piciformes; family Picidae; genus Picus; species Picus viridis. The sequence goes on from CM066601.1 coordinate 9,390,293, forward strand.
GTGTGAGGTGTCCCTGCCCGTGGCAGGGGAGTTGGAGCTGTTCCAGTGCCTCCCCACCCTCACGGTGAAAGCTTTCCTCCAGCACCTCTCTGTGGCTGGGCTTCAGGTGGGTTTTTTTAGGCCTTTTTCTGTGTTTCTTCCTTTTTTTCCCCCCCAGAAGATCTTTAGCAGAACCTCATGCTTTGAAAAGCCCAAAACTTGCTGAGTGAGGAACTAATTATCAGCGGTGTGAGGAGAGCTCAGGTCCCTCCTGCAGCAATTAGCAGCCCTGAGCCCAGCCTCGGCTCCACTTGCAGCTCGGCTCCGGCAGGCTGGAGGGGGTGAGGTGATAATGAACCTCTGGAGCTGCTCCTCTGCCTTTTTCAAGGTGCTGATGGCAGCTTTTGGCAGGTTGAAAAGAGAGCCATGGAAACTAATGGGCTGAGCAATCACACCCCTCCTATGAGGACAGACTGCAGGAGTTGGGGCTGCTCAGGCTGGAGAAGAGAAGGCTCCCAGGTGACCTCATTGTGGCCTTCCAGGATCTGCAGGGGGCTACAGGAGGGCTGGGGAGGGACTGCTCAGGATCTCAGGGAGTGACAGGACTAGGGGGAATGGACTGAAGCTGGAGGTGGGGAGATTGAGGCTGGAGGGGAGGAGGAAGTTCTTCCCCCTGAGAGTGGTGAAGCCCTGGAATGGGTTGTGCAGGGAGGTGGTTGAGGCCCCGTCCCTGGAGGTGTTTCAGCCCAGGCTGGATGAGGCTGTGGGCAGCCTGATCTGGTGTGGGGTGTCCCTGCCCATGGCAGGGGGTTGGGACTGGCTGATCCTTGTGGTCCCTTCCAACCCTGACTGATACTATGATACTACTATTGCTTGTAATGGGCTGGGGGAGCAGGGGCTGGGGAGCAGTGCTGGCACCGGGGAAGCTGGGGAGCTGTGTGCATGACACTGGTGATGGCCACGGGTGGGAGAGTGGCCTCCTGGCAGGGGAAGCCAAGCTGATGGCTGTAGGGTTGGGCAGGAGGAGTAGCAGGGGAGGTGCAGAAGGTGTCCTGATGGGCAGCAACTTGTCCAAGAGCCAGCGAGGTGGCCTGGTGGGCAAGAAGGCCAAGGGGGTCCTGGGGGCATGGAGAAGAGTGTGGGCAGCAGCAGGGCAAGGGAGGCTGTGCTGCCCCTCTGCTGTGCCCTGCTGAGGCCACCTCTGGAGCCCTGGGGGCAGCTGTGTGCTGCCCAGGTGCAGAGGGCCAGAGAAGGGCTGGAGAGAGTCCAGGGCAGGCTGGGAAGCTGCTGAGGGGCCTGGAGCAGCTCTGGCAGCAGCCAAGGCTGAGAGGCCTGGGGCTGAGAGGCTGCAGCAGAGCAGCCCCAGAGGGCAGCTGAGCAATGCTCAGCAAGAGCTGAAGGGCCCCTGGGGGGCAAGAGGCTGGGGCCAGGCTCTGCTGAGTGGTGCCCAGTGGCAGGCCAAGGGGCAGTGGGCAGAGAGTGGAGGCCAGGAGGCTGGAGGTGAAGAGGAGGAGCAAGTTGTTTGTTGTGAGGCTGCTGGAGGCCTGGAGCAGGCTGCCCAGAGAGGTTGTGGAGTGTGCTGGTGTGGAGAGCTTCCAACCCCCCTGGGCACTGTGCCCCTGGGCCAGCTGCTGGGGGGCCCTGCTGGAGCAGGGCTTGGGCTGGGTGAGCTCCAGGGGTCCCTTCCCATCCTCACCATGCTGGGGCTCTGTGAAAAGAGACCCCAGAGTGTTTGGGGCTGAAGTCAGCTCTTTAGAGCAATCCCTGTGCTCCTAAGGCATCAACATCCATGGATCTTGGATCTTTCTCCCTGTCATCTTTGTTCTGATCCTTTTCCAGTCAGGTTTTAGAGCTCCTAAGGGACTTTCAATCCTCCTCTGAAAGCCTTCCTGCTGTGTGGGATCACATCCTGATCTGTTTCACAGCAAGCCTGTGTGATGCTGTGCCTGGAGCTCTTCTGGTCCCTGGGGAATGTGCTCATAAAGCCATTGTGAGCCCCTGGAGAGCTTGTTTCCTCCAGGCAAGGGAGGAGCAAGTTGTGCTGGGCTCCCTCCCTGTCCTCCCCCCTTGCTCTTGGTGGGACAGTGCTGCTTCTCTGCTCCATGGAGCTCCCCCAGTGCCTACAGCAGCTCCCTTAGACTCCAGCAGGGAAAGGGGAAAGGTCACCCCAGAATGTCTGGACTTGAGGTTTGTGAGGCTCCTCTGTTCCTCCTGGATGCTCCTCAGTGAGGACAAGTTTGAAAGAGGCTCAGAAGAGGCACAGCAGCCAGGGAGGGCTGGGGAGGAGAGCAGGGGCTGCAGGCAGAGCTTGGCTCTGAGCTGGAGGCACTGGAGGAAAACAGCTCCTCAAAAGCCTTCAGCGCCAGGCTGCAGCTGGGGGCTGCCTCTTTGCCCCTCCTTAGCTGAGCAGCACAGGCAGGTGATTCTCTTTGCTGAGCAGCATGAATCCTTCTGCCTCTCTCTGCCCTTCTGCTGCTTGTGTTTCCTGCTAAGAAGCAACTTTCAATTGTCTGGGAGCAGGGCAGGAGCTCCTTCCAGGGGAGAGCTGCTGGCTGTGTGCTTCTCTGCTCTTCCCCTTGAAGCTCCTGGTGCCTGTCGAGGTGTCAGGAAGCTCCCACGCAGGAGGGGGAGTGGAGGCATGAGCCTGGCTGAAGCTGTTTGTCCCAGAGAACACGGGTCCAGGGCAGGGCCACGAGGAGGAGCAGAGGGCTGGAGCTGCTCTGCTGTGAGCACAGCCTGGGAGAGCTGGGGCTGTGCAGGTTGGAGAGGAGAAGGCCAATGGAGGTGGAGGGTGCCTGGAGGCATTGCTGGGGACACTGGGCTGCATGTCTCATCCTGGTGAGGCCTTCTGTAGTAGAGTGTGGGAGGGAGCCAGTGGGAACCTGGAGCTGCTGGGGGTGACCTTGCCAATACTGCTGAAGGCTTTGGGCTTGAGGGCAGCCCCAGAAGCCTTCTCCAACACAAACTATGACAGGAAGGATCTGGAGGGGCTGGAAGGTGTGCTGGAAGGTGTCCAGAGCAGGGCCAGGAGGAGGAGCAGAGGGCTGGAGCTGCTCTGCTCTGCAGACAGCCTGAGAGAGTTGGGGCTGTGCAGGCTGCAGAGGAGAAGGCTCCCAGGAGCCCTTCTGGTGGCCTTCCAGGATCTGCAGGGGGCTGCAAGCAAGCTGGGGAGGGACTTTGGAGGGTGTGAGGGAGGGATAGGACTGGGGGGGATGGAGCAGAACCGGAAGTGGGGAGATTGAGATTGGCTGTGAGGAAGAAGTTGTTGCCCAGGAGGGTGGTGAGAGCCTGGCCCAGGCTGCCCAGGGAGGTGGTGGCAGCCTCCTGCCTGGAGGTGTTTGCAGCCAGGCTGGAGGTGGCTGTGAGCAACCTGCTGTGGTGTGAGGTGTCCCTGCCCATGGCAGGGGGTTGGGGCTGGCTGAGCCTTGAGCTCCCTTCCAGCCCTGGCAGCTCTGTGATTCCATGAGGCAGGGAGCTGAAGCTGTGAGGCCATCAGCATGGCCAGATCTGCTGGACAGTTGCACTGACTTAAGGCAAGCTCTGGTTCTCCTCAGCACCCTGGTTGAGGCAGGATGCTCTGTGAGGAAATGTTTTGCAGTCTTGGGCCAAGGTTGTCACCTCCTCTGCTTGGGAGGTCGTCACAGAACGAAGCCCTGGGGCCTGTGCCACACAGTGCCTGGGAGAGAGGTGTTTGGAAATACGTGTCCTGGACTGGGCACTGGGGAGGCCACAGCTCAAATCCTGGCTCCAGTGTTGGGGACCTCACTCCAAGAAGGACATTGAGGGTCTGGAGCAGGTCCAGAGAAGGGCAAGGAGGCTGGGGAGGGGTCTGGAGCACAGCCCTGGGAGGAGAGGCTGAGGGAGCTGGGGTTGCTTAGCCTGGAGCAGAGGAGGCTCAGGGAAGACCTTCTTGCTCTCTGCAACTCCCTGCAGGGAGGTTGGAGCCAGCTGGGGGTTGGTCTCTTCTGCCAGGCCCCCAGCAGCAGAACAAGAGGACACAGTCTCAAGCTGTGCCAGGGGAGGTTGAGGCTGGAGGTGAGGAGAAAGTTCTTCCCAGCAAGAGGAATTGGCCCTTGGGATGTGCTGCCCAGGGAGGTGGTGGAGTCGCTGTGCCTGGAGGTGTTCAAGAGGGGATTGGATGTGGCACTTGGAGCCAGGGTTTGGCTGTCAGGAGGTGTTGGGTGTTGGGTTGCACTTGATGAGCTCTGAGGTCTTCTCCAACCTTATTGATCCCATGATTCCATGATCCTATGATGCCATGCTCTGCTTGATTGGTTAGGGTTGGGTGATTGGTTGGCCTTGATGACCTTGGAGGTCTTTCCCAACCTTATTGATTCCATGATTCCATGATCCTATGATGCCATGCTCTGGTTCATATGTTAGGGTTGGGTGATTGGCTGGCCTTGATGAGCTCTGAGGTCTCTTCCAGCCTGGTTGATTCCATGATTCCATGATCCTATGATGCCATGCTCTGCTTGATTGGTTAGGGTTGGGTGATTGGTTGGACTTGATGACCTTGGAGGTCTTTCCCAACCTTATTGATCCCATGATTCCATGATTCCATGATGCTATGCTCTGTTGATAGGTTAGGGTTGGGTGATTGGTTGGACTTGATGACCTTGGAGGTCTTTCCCAACCTCATTGATCCCATGATTCCATGATGCTATGATGCCGTGCTCTGGTTGATAGGTTAGGGTTGGGTGATTGGTTGGCCTTGATGAGCTCTGAGGTCTCTTCCAGCCTGGTCGATTCTGTGGCTCTGTGCTTGTGGGTGAAGTCCCCCAGCAGAACTCCTCTCTGGCATCTCAGCCTTCCCTCCTGGATCCACGCAGAGCTCCCCGGCTGGAGGAGCCCTGGAGAGCAGCCCTGCCGCACGGCCGCCTCGGCGCCTCCCCCCGGCCGCGCCGCCCCTGCTCCGTCTGTCTGCCTCCCGCTGGAGGGCTCTTCAGGGCCGGGGTTGTGGTCCCAGCGGGACGCACTCAGCTAATCCTCCGCTTTAAAGGCTTTTAACTGGGCAATAAGTGCCTGCCGAGGTGCTTTGGGAGTCCATAAGGCAGGCGACGGCTTTGCCAACGCAGCTCCTTTCCAGGCAGCCTGCCTGAGGCACGGAGCTGGGGGCCTCGGTGCTCCAGGCAGCCGTGTGCTCGGCTGGGAAGCCTCTCGGCTCTCCCTTCCCTTCCTTTTTACTGTGCTCTGATAAACGAACCAGGCCCAGGCTCAAGAACAACTTTGCACTCGGTAGAGCTTTTGGGGAGGGGTTGGGTTGTTTCCCCTCTCTGAGGAGCTGCTCTGCAGGCTCAGTGCTGGAAGAGAGGAGTTACAGCTCCTGCAGGGTCCCCTTGCCCCTGCGGGATCCCCTTGCTCCTGGGGGATCCCCTTGCTCCTGGGGGATCCCCTCGCCCCTGCGGGGTGCCCTCGCTCCTGGGGGATCCCCTCGCTCCTGAGGGATCCCCTCACCCCTGCAGGTTCCCCTTGCTCCTGGGGGATCCCCTCGCCCCTGCGGGATCCCCTTGCTCCTGGGGGATCCCCTTGCTCCTGGGGGATCCCCTCACCCCTGCAGGGTCCCCTCGCCCCTGGGGGATCCCCTCGCTCCTGAGGGATCCCCTCACCCCTGCAGGGTCCCCTCGCCCCTGTGGGGTCCCCTCGCTCCTGGGGGATCCCCTTGCTCCTGCGGGGTCCCCTTGCCCCTGGGGGATCCCCTCGCTCCTGCGGGGTCCCTTGCTGAGCTGCTCAGAGGCCGAGCAGAAGGAGCTGAGCTGCTCAGAGGCCGAGCAGAAGGAGCTGAGCTGCTTGGAGACAAAGTCAAAGTTTTGAGACTCTTTCCTTGGAGACTTTCTTGGAGGCAATGGAAGGTCTTGAGCCTCTTTCCCTCAAGATTCTCTTGGAGACAAAGCAGAGGGAGTTGATCTTTCCTTGGAGACTCCTTGGAGACAAAGCAGAGGGAGTTGATCTTTCCTTGGAGACTCCTTGGAGGCAAAGCAGAGGGAGTTGAGCTTCCTTCCCTTGGATACCTTTTGGAGACAAAGCAAAAGGTGCTGAGCTTCTTTGCTCAGAGACTTCAGAGGCAGTGGAGGGCCTGAGCCTCTTTCCCTCACGATCCTCTTGGAGCCAAAGCAAAAGCTGCTGAGCTTCTCTCCTCTTCTGCTCTTTCAGCAGCCCCCACCCAAACCCTTCCCTCCGGAGCCCTCCAGGTCGGATGAGGCCTTCCCAGCCTCCCCAGTCGCCTCCTTTGGGTGCCACTGACACCAGGACCCCTGGCATGGGGCCGGCTCCTTCCTCATGGTGGATAAGCAGAATGCTGGGAGTGAAGCTCAGGCACAGAACATCAGCCTGGGGGGCTTGGGGGGCAATATTTACAGGGAGGAAATTCCAGCAGGACAAGAGGAGGGGATGGCAACAGGATCCTGCTGCTCACCCAAAGTTATCAAACTCCCATTTAAGAGCCCAGCTGCTTCTGCTCCTCTTCTGAGAGCTTAATTGGTATATAACAGCCTAGCTAATTAAGTACAAATCAATAGTGGAAACCAGCTAATTGATATTTAATATGGATGGGGGGAAGGGGGAGCTCCCCACCAGCCAAGGAGCTGGCTGTAACATCATTAACTCCATGTGAAATGAGCAAAGGCAGTGCAGGCAGTGCCCCAGCAAGGATGAGAGACTTGAGGGTTCTCTAATACACTCCCAATTAGCGTGAGGGGGAAAATTACTGAGCAGCTCTCATCAGGCTGTTGAACCTTGATTAGCCTTCCTGGTGGCAGCCAGGGCCACAGCAGCACGGGGCAGGAGGCTCTTGTGGCCAAGGAGGCCAGTGGTGGCCTGGGGGGGGGGCATTAGGAGAAATTCTCCTCCCCCTCTCCCTCTGCCCTGCTGAGGCCACATCTGGAATCTTGGGTCCAGCTCTGGGCTCCTCAGCTCCAGAAGGACCTCAGGGAACTGCTGGAGAGAGTCCAGCACAGAGCTGCTGCAGGCAGTGGAAGATCTTCCTCACCAGGAGAGCCTGAGGGAGCTGAGGGCTCTGCAGCCTGGAGAGCAGGAGCCTGAGGGTGACCTCACTGCTGGGGATCAAGCTGTGCAGGGTGATGCCCAGAGGCTGGAGCCAGGCTCTGCTGGGGGATGCCCAATGCCAGCACAAGGGGCAGTGGTGGAAGCTGAGGCAGAGGAAGCTCCATGGAAACAGGAGGAGGAATTACCTCCCTGTGAGGGTGACAGAGCCCTGGAGCAGGCTGCCCAGGGGGGCTGTGGAGGCTCCTCTGGAGATATTCCAACCCTGCCTGGATGTGTTCCTGTGTGACCTGCCCTGGGTGACCCTGCCCTGGCAGGGGTTGGGCTGGGTGAGCTCTGGAGGTCCCTTCCAGCCCCTACCACTCTGGGGCTGTGAAAAGTGTGGCCAGCAGGGCTGGGGAGGTTCTTCTTGCCCTCTATCCAGCTGAGACCACAGCTGCAACCCTGTGCCCAGTGCTGGGCTCTCCAGCTCCAGAGAGACAGAGACCTGCTGGGGAGAGGCCAAGGGAGAGCCAGGAGGATGCTTAGGGGACTTGAGCATCTCCCCTGTGAAGAGAGACTGAGAGCCCTGGGGCTGTTTAGTCTGGAGAGGAGAAGGCTGAGAGGGATCTGATCAATGTCTATCAATAGCTGAGGGCTGAGGGTCAAGTGGAGGGGGCCAGGCTCTGTTTGGTGACACCTGGTAATAGGACAAGGAGCAGTGGATATGATCTGGAACCCAGAGGATTCCACCTCAGAATGGTTTGGTGTGAGGCTCCCAGAGGCCTGGAGCAGGCTGCCCAGAGACGTTGTGGAGTCTCCTGCTCTGGAGCCTTTCCAGCCCTGACTGGATGTGTTCCTGTATGCCCTGGGCTGGGCTCCATGGCTTGGACTGGAAGCTCTCCAGAGGTCACAGAATCACAGACTCACCAAGGTTGGAAAAGTCCTCAGAGATCATCAAGGCCAACCTATGACCTGGTCCCCAGCACCTCCTGGCAGCCAAACCCTGGCTCCAAGTGCCACATCCAATCCCCTCTTGAACACCTCCAGGCACAGGGACTCCACCACCTCCCTGGGCAGCACATCCCAAGGGCCAATTCCTCTTGCTGGGAAGAACTTTCTCCTCACCTCCAGCCTCAACCTCCCCTGGCACAGCTTGAGACTGTGTCCTCTTGTTCTGCTGCTGGGGGCCTGGCAGAAGAGACCAACCCCCAGCTGGCTCCAACCTCCCTGCAGGGAGTTGTAGAGAGCAATGAGGTCTCCCCTGAGCCTCCTCTTCTGCAGGCTAAGCAACCCCAGCTCCCTCAGCCTCTCCTCACAGGGCTGTGCTCCAGACCCCTCCCCAGCCTCCTTGCCCTTCTCTGCACACCTTCAAGTCTCTCCAGGTCCTTCTGGAGCTGAGGAGCCCAGAACTGGACACAGGACTCCAGGGGTGGCCTCAGCAGTGCTGAGCACAGGGCACAAGGACTTCCCTGCTCCTGCTGGCCACACTCTGCCTGCTGCAGGCCAGGACGCCCTTGGCCTTCTTGGCCCCCTGGGCACACTGCTGCCTCCTGTTCAGGCAGCTGTCAATCAGCACCCCCAGGTCCCTCTCTGCCTGGCTGCTCTCAGCCACTCTGCCCCCAGCCTGTAGCTCTGCCTGGGGTTGCTGTGGCCAAAGTGCAGCCCCTGGCACTTGGACTTGTTGAATGCCATCCTGTTGGCCTCTGCCCATCTGTGCAGCCTGGCAAGGTCCCTCTGCAGAGCTCTCCTGCCCTCTGACAGCTCAACTCCTGCCCCCAGCTTGGTGCCATCTGCACATTCGCTGCTGATGGACTCAATCCCCTCCTCCAGATCATCAATCAAGATATTGATCAGGCTGGGGCCCAGCACTGATCCCTGGGGGCAGCAGTGGTGCCTGGCTGCCAGCTGGCTGTGCCAGCCTCCCCTCCTAACGTGGCTCTCCCTTCTCTTGCAGAGCTGGGGTTGCCAGGACGAGGATGCTGCCTGGTGCTGGGCTTCATGTACAAGGAGAAGTATCGCAGGATGACTGAAGGTGAGCAGCTCCCTCACCTCCCATTCCTCCTCCCACCTTGGCAAGGGCCAGGGCTGGCTGGGACCCTGCTTGGTCAGCCCCTGGAGGAAGTCCTGCATCCCCTTTGCTCTCTTGGTGGACCTGGGTGGGGAAGCCTCCCTGCCTGAAGCTGCAGGAGAAGAGATGGAGCTTCTCAGCTCCGTGCATCCCAGAGCCCCCTGCCAGGGAAATGCTGTGTGACCTGGAAGCTCTCCCAGCAGTTGCCTCAGCCAGGCTTTTGCTTCTAGCTGAGTGTCTGAGCCTTCAGCTCCTGCCTTCAGAGCCCCCATTTCCAGTGCCTCTGCAGTTCACAGGCCACAGGAGGTCAGGTGCTGGAAGGGACCCAAAGAGATCTTCCAGTCCAACCCCCGCTGCCAGAGCAGGAGCACAGAACCCAGCCCAGGGCACACAGAACACATCCAGACAGGGCTGGGAAGGCTCCAGAGCAGGAGACTCCACAACCTCTCTGGGCAGCCTGCTCCAGGCCTCTGGGAGCCTCCCAGGGCACAAGTTCCTCCTCCTGCTGAGCTGCAACCTCCTGGGCTGCACTTTCCATCCCTTGCTCCTTGGCCTATGCCAGGGTGCAGCTGAGCAGAGCCTGGCCCTGTCCCCTCCCTGCTGCCCCCCAGCCCTCAGCTCTTGAGAGACATTGATCAGATCCCTCTCAGCCTTCTCCTCTGCAGGGCAGATGGGGCAGGAGCACCCTGGGGATGCTCATTGGGTGTCCCAGAGGCAGCAGTCCCAGGGGCACCCAGCTGGGCACCCCCAGATCCTTTGGGCTGCTTCTCTGGAGCTGCTGTGCCCCCAGCGTGGGCTCAGAGCCTGCCTCACTGCCCAGGGCCCCCCTCCCACCCCCCATCCCCCTTCTGGCTTTGTGCTGGAAAACAAAGCGGCCTGCAAGGCCCAGAGGAGAGCTTTGGTGTGGGCAGAGGAGCCAAGGTGCTGCAGGAAGTGCTCCTGCAGGCTGCTGTGCAGCCAGGCAGCTCCTGGCCCCTGCAGGACCATTGCCTGCTGAGGCCCAGAGCCCAGCCCAGAGCTGGGGGCTTGCCATGGCTGCCAAAGCAGTGAGGCCAGCAGGGGCAGGGAGGGGATTCTCCCCCTCTACACTGTGCTGCTTGGGCCACACCTTGAGCCCTGTCTCCAGTTCTGGGCCCCTCAGTTCAGGAAGGAGGTTGAGATGCTGGAAGGTGTGCAGAGAAGAGCAAGGAGGCTGGGGAGGGGTCTGGGGCACAGCCCTGTGAGCAGAGGCTGAGGGAGCTGGGGCTGGTCAGGGACATGCTGGAGAGAGTCCAGGGGAGGCTGTGAGGATGAGGAGGGACCTGGAACATCTGTGTGAGGAGAGGCTGAGAGCCCTGGGGGTGGTCAGTCTGCAGAGGGGAAGGCTGAGAGGGATCTGATCAATATCTGTCAAGAGCTGAGGGCTGGGGGCAGGAGGCAGGGGTCAGGCTCTTGTGTCCTCTGTCCACAAATGGCTCTTGGCCTACTTTTGAGGAAGAGATCTCTTTGTGTCATAGACTCATGGAACTGCTGTGCTTGGAACACACCTTGGAGAGTCAAGTCCAGCCCTGACCCAGCCCTGCCAGGGCACCACTGAACCAGGCCCTCAGCACCACATCTCCACAGCTCTGAAACCCCTCCAGGGCTGGGGACTGCACCTCTGCCCTGGGCAGCCTCTTCCAGGGCTTGACAGCCCTCAAGGGGAAGAAATTGTTCCTCTTGTCCAACCTTAACCTCTCCTGGGGGCAGGTGGAGGCCATTGCCCCTTGTCCTGTCCCTTGTTGCTTGGGAGCAGAGCCCAAGCCCCACCTGGCTCCAGCCTCCTTGCAGGGAGCTGTGGACAGTAAAAAGGCAGTTACAGGGTTTGGCTGTCAGGAGGTGCTGGGTTGGACTTGATGATCCTTGAGGTCTCTTCCAACCTTATTGATTCTGTGGCTGTGCCCTGCCCTGGCTGACCCTGCTCTGGCAGGGGGTTGGCCTGGGTCAGCTCCAGAGATCCCTTCCCCCTCTACCACTCCAGGATTCCTTGGCTGACAGGGATGGACTCAAGTGGGAAATGCTTCCTGCTGCCTGTCTGCTCACCTCCCCATCTCTCCCCTCCTCCTCCTCCTCCTCCTCCTCCTCCTTTCTCCTCCCTCCCCCTTTTCCTCTCCCTCTTTCTCATGCTCAACTTCAGGCTGCTCTTCAGAATGATTTGGTTTCCCTCTAAGTATGAATCTTGCCTGTGGAGGGAGGGGGTTGGGGGAAAACAAACCCCCATCCAAACCCAAGTGCACATATTTACCATCATTTCTGCTTGGACAAACCCAAACAAGCCATAATTAGAGGCCAAAGCTGCTCATCCTCCTGCCACTGCAGCCCCACACTCCATAATTCACAGCACACAACCTTGCAGCAATCTCTTCCCCCTCCCTCTGCTGCTCAGCTTGGTTAAACAGCAGGGAGCTGGAGCTGGGCTGGCCAGGGGCTCCCCCAGGAGTACCACACTTGGTGTTCCCTGCAGCTTCTCAGCACTCTCAGGGGGTTGGGAAGATTCCCTTCTGTGTTTTCCTGCCTCAGTTCCTGCTGCTGGCCCCCCCCCCGAGGGCTTCCTCCTTCAGGGAAGAGGACTGGTGGCAGGTTGAAGCATCGGCACGGTTGGAAGCCAAGGCACAGCCCCCCAGCACGGTCAGGGCTGGGAGGGGAGCTCTGGAGAGCAGGCAGCAGGGCTCCGGCCCGGCGGCTGTGGATGCTGAACCCACACTCACTCGACCCCAGCACGGGGAGGGGCGGGGAGGGAGAGCATCCAGTCCCAGCCCTGCCCCAGCAGGGCTCCCACAGTCGGGATCCCAGAGCAGCTCCTGGGGGCTGCACCTCCGCTGGCTCCCAGGCGGCTGCAGCTGCGTGCAGAGGAGCAGAGCCTCCCCCCGCAGCCCTGCGGCTTCAGCTTCCGCCCAGGGGCGCCTCAGGCACCACCGTCCCGAGCGGGTTACTGTCTCCAGTGCTGGGCCCCTCAGGTCAGGAAGGACATCGAGACACTTGAAGGTGTGCAGAGAAGGGCAAGGAGGCTGGGGAGGGGTCTGGAGCACAGCCCTGGGAGGAGAGGCTGAGGGAGCTGGGGTTGCTTAGCCTGCAGAAGAGGAGGCTCAGGGGAGACCTCACTGCTCTCTACAACTCCCTGAAAGGAGGTTGCAGCCAGGAAGGGGTTGGCCTCTTCTCCCTAGCAGCCAGCACCAGAACAAGAGGACACAGTCTCAAGCTGTGCCAGGGGAAGTTGAGGCTGGAGGTGAGGAGAAAGTTCTTCACCGAGAGAGTTGTTAGCCATTGGGATGTGCTGCCCAGGGAGGTGGTGGAGTCGCCGTCCCTGGAGGTGTTCAAGAGGGGACTGGATGTGGCACTTGGTGCCATGGTCTGGTCATGAGGTCTGTGGTGCCAGGTTGGACTCGATGATCTTCGAGGTCTCTTCCAACCTTGGTGATACTGTGAGACTGTGTTGGAGGGCCAGGGGTGTCCCAGCACCCACAGGCACGGCAGGAGGTCTGGATCCCAGAGCAGGAAGTCACTGCCGTGGCTCTGGCTGCTGAGGCACACCAGGAGGGGTTGAGGCCAGAGGAGATTCCAGAACTTTCTGCTGGGAGAGGCTTGCTGCAGTCAGGGTGACCTCTAACAGGGCAGGGAAGCCTTCTGCTATCCCAGAGCCCAGCATGGAGGGCTGGGAAGGGACCCCCGGAGCTCACCCAGCCCAAGTCCTGCTCCAGCAGGGCCCCCCAGCAGCTTGCCCAGGGGCACAGTGCCCAGGGGGGGGTTGGAAGCTCTCCACACCAGCACACTCCACAACCTCTCTGGGCAGCCTGCTCCAGGCCTCCAGCAGCCTCACAACAAACAACTTGCTCCTCCTCTTCACCTCCAGCCTCCTGGCCTCCACTCTCTGCCCACTGCCCCTTGGCCTGCCACTGGGCACCACTCAGCAGAGCCTGGCCCCAGCCTCTTGCCCCCAGGGGCCCTTCAGCTCTTGCTGAGCATTGCTCAGGTTGGAAGGGACCTCAGAGCTCATCTCCCCTCTCAGCTGAGCTCAGCTGCTCCAGGCCCTGAGCACCCCCAGGGAGGCTCTGGGAGAGCCCTGAGGATGCAGTTGCTGAGCCCTGCACAGGGACCTGCTCGGCCCCCTGGGGTGCTGAGGTCTGACCGAGCCGGAGGGAGACAAAGTCCTCAGCGTTCTGAGGAGGGACTGGGTGCCAAATATCTGCCATTCCTGCTGGGAAACTCCTCTCCCTTTGGCCTTCCTCTCTGCTCCCCCCAGCCTGAGGCAGCAGCTGGTGCCCAGGGGGGAGGCAGCCGAGCACGGAGCCACCCGAGGCCAGCTCTTGGGTCTCTGATTTTCCACCCTGCAGCCACCACAGCCTCCAGCTGCTGCTCCTCCTGGGAGCAGAGCCAGGCTCTGGAATCCCCAAAGGGCTCTGAAATGGATTGCTCATCCTGCTGCTGCTCCCCTGGGCTGCCTGTCCCCCCTGCCCCCCGATGCACAGAGGGGCTGGGACCGATGGGGAGCGGCCACAGCCTGGGGCAGGGACGGAGGGCAGGGGGGGCAGGGAGGGAGGGCAGGAGGGGCAGGGAGGGAGGGCAGGGGGCAGACCCAGGCTGCACTGACCTCAGGGCTGGGGGTGACCCCCTGAGAGGTTTCAGAAGGCCACAAGGGACAAAACCCTGAAGGATGCTGTCTGGGAGGCTTTGTGAGAGAGCCACAGACTGCTGCCCACCAGCTCCAGCATGGAAGAATTAAAGAGGCTTTGTTGGCAGGGACCCCCAGAGCTCAGCCAGGGCAGCCCCCTGCAGCCCCCAGGGACATCCCCAGCCACAGCAGGTTGCTCCCAGCCCCACACAACCTGAGCTGCCTCTGCCCCCCTGCCCCCCAGCAAGGGAACCAAACCTCCACCCTCAGTCCAGAAGCAGCCTGGGGACCAAACCCTAGAGCCACAGAATGGTTTGGGTGGGAAGGACCCCCAAAGCTCCTCCAGGGCAGCCCCTCCTCCTCCTGCAGCTCTAGAGCCTCTTCCCAGCCCCTCTCGCTGCCTCTGCCCAGCTCCTGCCCCCCACAGGAGCCTGTGGAGCTCCTGAGTGAAGGCAGCTTTGCTGATTATGGAATCCCAGACTGGGTTGAGCAGGAAGAGAGACCTTCCAAGCTCCTGCAGCCCACCCCCTGCAGCCCCCCCCAACCACAGCAGGTTGCTCCCAGCCCCAAGCAACCTGAGCTGCCCTGGTGCCAGCCATGGGGCAGCTCCACCTCTCGGGGCAGCCTGGGCCAGGCTCTCCCCAGCCTCAGCCTCAACCATTTCTCCTTCTCTCCACTCTCAAGCTCCCTCTTTGCCTTCCAAACCATCCCCCCTCGGCCTGGCCCAACAGGCCCTGCTCCAGCCTCTGTCCCCAGCTCGCTGCAGGGCCTGGGAGGCCACCAGAAGGTGTCCCTGGAGCCTTCTCCTCTGCAGGCTGCCCAAGGCCAAGTCTCTCAGCCTGGCTCCCAGCAGAGGGCTTCCAGCCCTGCCAGCCCTGCTGTGGCCTCCTCTGGCCCTGCTCCCCCAGCTCCCTGGCTGTGCTGTGCTGAGGGCTCCAGAGCTGCCCCAGCCCTGCAGGGGGGTGAGCAGAGCACAGCAGAGGGGCAGAATGCCCTCCCTGCCCCTGCTGCCCACCCTGCTGGGGCTGAGCCCAGGCCAGGCTGGGGCTGGGAGGTTTCACTTCCAAACTTCCTTTCCCTCCGTGGTGGACTCCAGAGACTGAGTTTCAGCCCCAGCAGGGTCTGTGCAAGGCTCCTGCAGCTGAGGGCCCCACGACCCCCTCCCCACATGCTGTTCACCAGCCACAAACAGCAGCAGGAAAAGCATCAGGGGCTGCCACAGTGGCTTGGCTGGGGCTGCCCAAATGTCCTCTTCTTGTCTCTCCTCTCCTTCAGGAGCCCTTGGGTGTGTGGAGCTGTGCCAGGGCAGCCCCCCTGCAGAGGAGAGCCAGAGGCCATTTGTTACCCGGTGACAGAGCTCTGATAACCATTGGCAGTCCTCAGCTGCTGGATCAATAGGAGGAAATCTTTGCCCCTCAGCTCAGGAGAGCAAAGCAGCTCCTGTCTGAAGCACGTGATCAGAGAACCACAGAGCTGTCAGGGCTGGAAGGGAGCTCAAGGCTCAGCCAGTCCCAACCCCCTGCCACGGGCAGGGACACCTCACACCACAGCAGGTTGCTCGCAGCCACCTCCAGCCTGGCTGCAAACACCTCCAGGCAGGAGGCTGCCACCACCTCCCTGGGCAGCCTGGGCCAGGCTCTCACCACCCTCATGGGCAGCAGCTTCTTCCTCACAGCCAAGCTCAATCTCCCCACTTCTAGTTCTGCTCCATCCCCCCAGTCCTATCCCTCCCTCACACCCTCACAAGTCCCTCCCCAGCTTGCTTGCAGCCCCATAAGAGTCTTGGAGGCTACAATTAGGTTTCCTGGGAGCCTTCTCCTCTGCACCTGCACAAGCCCAACTATCTCAGGCTGTCTGCAGAGCAGAGCAGCTCCAGCCCTCTGCTCCTCCTCCTGGCCCTGCTCTGGACACCTTCCAGCCCCTCCAGAGACTGGAAGGTGTTTGGAGCAGTGCAGGGCTGGGTGACAGCCTCTTGAGCCTGCTCTGGTGCCAAGGGCTTCCCGACCTGCTCCCCAGCCCTTCCTGCAGTGCCTTCAGCAGGCTGCTGACTGCACCTCCTGGTGTGAAGTTCCCCAAGTCACAGGGCAAGGTCCTGCAGCTGGGATGGGGCAGCCCCAGGCTTGAGAGCAGTCCTGGAGAGAGAGACTTGGTTAAGGGTCCAATCCTTACCCAGCCCTGCCAGGGCAGCACCACACCAGGTCCCTCAGCACCACATCTCCAGGGCTCTGAAATCCCTCCAGGGCTGGGGACTGCCCTGGGCAGCCTGGGCCAGGCCTGGACAGCCCTCAGGGGGAAGAAATTGTTCCTCATGGCCACCCTGAACCTCCCCTGGGGCAACCTGAGGCCATTGCCTCTTGGCCTGTGCCTTGTTCCCTGGGAGCAGAGCCCAAGCCCCCTGGCTCCAGCCTGGTCCTGTGTTTGAGAACTCTTACAGGGAACAAGTTTCTTCTACTGTCCAACCTAACCCTCCCCTGGCACAGTTTCAGGTCAGTTCCTCTCCTTCTATCACCTGAGCCTAGGGAGCAGAGCCCAAGCCCCACCTGGCTCCAGACCCCTTGCAGGGAGCTGCAGAGAGCAGGAGGTCTCCCTCAGCCTCCTCTGCTCCAGCCTCAACCCCCCAGCTCCCTCAGCTGCTCCTCCCCAGCCCTCTTCTCCAGACCCTTCCCCAGCTCCCTTGCCCTTCCCTGGCCCTGCTCCAGCCTCTCCAGGTGCTGCTGGCAGCCAGGAGCCCAGCACTGAAGGCAGCACTCCAGGGGTGGCCTCAGCAGAGCTGAGCAGCTTATCCTCCCAGCAGAGCTGCTCCAGCCCTTGGAGCCTCTTTGTGGCCTCCTCTGGGCTCACTCTGGCTGCCCCAACTGCTCCACCTGCATCTCTCAGCCTCCTGCTCCCAACCTCCCTCACTTCCAGCTCCTTTCTCCCCCCAGCTTCTCCTGCACATCCCTTGTTGCTCTGACACGAAGAGGTGAACCGGCTGCAGGCTGCCTGGTGCCCAGGCCTCTGAGCTCCCAAGCCCAGTTAAACCCAGCCAGCAGCCTTGCAGCTGCTCTGAGGGCTGCCTGAGCCCTGCCTGCAGTGCTGCTTCAGTTTGGTTTGCTGCTTCCTTTGATTTTGATTCAACATTCTAAATCTGTGATTGAGGAGGAGATGATCCTGCTGGGGAGCTGGGAGTGAGCCAAGGAATCAGAGCATCACAGGTTGGGCTGGAAGGGAGCTCAAAGCTCATCCAGCTCCAGCCCCCTGCCATGGGCAGGGACCCCTCCCACCAGCACAGGCTGCTCAGGGCCTCATCCAGCCTGGCCCTGAACACCTCCAGGCAGGGCACAGCCACAGCCTCCCTGGGCAGCCTGGGCCAGAGTCTCCCCAGCCTCACCCTCAACAACTTCTTCCTCATCTCCACTCTCAGTCTCCCCTCTCCCAGCTCAAAGCCATTGTTCCTCAGCCTGGCACTCCCAGCCCTTGTCCAAAGTCCCTCCCCAGCTCTCCTGGAGCACTTCAGGTCCTGGAAGGCTGCTCTGAGGTCTCCCTGGAGCCTTCTCCTCTCCAGACTGAACAGCCCCAGCTCTCCCAGCCTGGCCCCACAGGGGAGGTTCTGCAGCCTCTGCTCATCTTTGTGGCCTCCTCTGGAGCCTCTCCAGCAGCTCCAAGTCATTCTTGTGCTGGGGCCCCAGAGCTGGAGGCAGTGCTGCAGGTGGGGGCTGAGCAGAGCAGAGCAGAGGGGCAGAATCCCCTCCCTGTGCTGCTGCTCTCCCTGCTCTGGCTGCAGCTCAGCACAGGGCTGGCTCTGGGCTGCCAGGGACCACTGCTGGCTCCTGGGGAGTTTGTCACCACCTGCCACTGCAGCCTTGCAGTGCCTGCAGGGGTCTGCAAGAAAGCTGGGGAGGGACTTTGGACAGGGGCTGGGAGTGCCAGGGTGAGAGGGAATGGGTGGAAGCTTGAGGAGGAACAGATTGAGACTGGGGGTTAGGAAGAAGTTGTTTCCAGTGAGGCTGGGGAGACTCTGGCACAGGCTGCCCAGGGAGGCTGTGGCTGCCCCCTCCCTGGAGCTGTTCAAGGCCAGGCTGGATGAGGCCCTGAGCCACCTGGGCTGGGGGGATTGGACCTCGATGATCTTCAGGGTCCCTTCCAGCCTAACCCATTCCATGACTCTATGACACCCCCAAGGCCTTCTCCTGCAGGCTGCTCTCTGCCACCCCTCTCCCAGCCTGGTCTGTGCCTGGGGCTGCCCTGCCCCAGCTGCAGGACCTTGCCCTTGGCCTGGTTGACCCTCCTGAGGTTGGCTTGGAGCTCCCCTCTGCAGCCTGTCCTTGTCCCTGCGGATGGATCCTTCCCTCCTGCGTGTCAAGCACACAGCTTGGTGTCCTGCACAGGCTTGCTGAGGGTACCTCAGTCCCCCTGCCCATGCCACCAGCTGGTGCCAGGACCAGTCCCTGAGGTTCCATTTGGACACTGAGCCACTCTCTGTGTGCAGCCAAGGTCCTTCCCTCCATCCCTGCTGTCCTGAGGCCGAGGCTGGAGCTGAGAGGGAGACTTGGGTGAGAAAAGCAACCACCACCACCCAAGCAAAGCAGTGTGGAGAGACAACCTGTCCCACTGAGCAAGCAGAGGGAGGGCAGAGACAGGAGGCAGATGCCACAGAGCTGCTTGAGTGTCCATGGCCAGCAGCTGCTCTGGAGACCAAAGCAAGAAACCCACCCAAAAAAAGGGCAGAAAAGCATCCAAACAAAAAGGAGAAAAGGGAAGAACCCAAACCAGCCTCAGAAGAGCAAAGGGGATCCCAGGCTGCAGCACTCTGAGCTGGGTTGGGAACTGGCTGGAGGCTGAGCCCAGAGAGTGGTGGTGAATGGTGCCACAGCCAGCTGGCAGCCAGGCACCAGTGGTGTGCCCCAGGGAGCAGTGCTGGGCCCCAGCCTCTTCAATATCTTCATTGATGATCTGGATGAAGGCATTGAGTCCATCAGCAGTGAATTTGCAGATGACACCAAGCTGGGGGCAGGAGTTGAGCTGTCAGAGGGCAGGAGAGCTCTGCAGAGGGACCTTGCCAGGCTGCACAGATGGGCAGAGGCCAACAGGATGGCATTCAACAAGTCCAAGTGCCAGGGGCTGCACTTTGGCCACAGCAACCCCAGGCAGGGCTACAGGCTGGGGGCAGAGTGGCTGAGAGCAGCCAGGCAGAGAGGGACCTGGGGGGAGTGGT
Organism: Picus viridis; assembly: GCA_033816785.1. Lineage (NCBI taxonomy): Eukaryota > Metazoa > Chordata > Aves > Piciformes > Picidae > Picus > Picus viridis. The sequence goes on from CM066601.1 coordinate 9,409,145, forward strand.
GGAGAGCAGCTGAACATGAGCCAGCAGTGTGCCCAGAGGGCCAAGAGGGCCAAGGGCATCCTGGCCTGCAGCAGGCAGAGTGTGGCCAGCAGGAGCAGGGAAGTCCTTGTGCCCTGTGCTCAGCACTGCTGAGGCCACCCCTGGAGTCCTGTGTCCAGTTCTGGGCTGCTCAGCTCAAGAAGGACCTGGAGAGACTTGAAGGTGTGCAGAGAAGGGCAAGGAGGCTGGGGAGGGGTCTGGAGCACAGCCCTGGGAGGAGAGGCTGAGGGAGCTGGGGTTGCTTAGCCCGCAGAAGAGGAGGCTCAGGGGAGACCTTCTTGCTCTCTGCAACTCCCTGCAGGGAGGTTGCAGCCAGGTGGGGGTTGGTCTCTTCTGCCAGGCAGCCAGCAGCAGAACAAGAGGCCACAGTCTCAAGCTGTGCCAGGGGAGGTTGAGGCTGGAGGTGAGAAAAAGTTCTTCCCAGAGAGAGTTGTTAGCCCTTGGGATGTGCTGCCCGGGGAGGTGGTGGAGTCCCTGTGCCTGGAGGCGTTCAAGAGGGGCTTGGACGTGGCACTTGGTGCTGTGGTCTGGTCCTGGGGCCTGTGGTGCCAGGTTGGGCTCGATGAGCTTGGAGGTCTCTCCCAACCTTGGTGACACTGTGATGGACGTCCCCTCCCTGGAGGTGCTCCAGGCCAGGCTGAGCGCGGGCGGGGGCGTCCCTGGGCAGGGCGGGGAGGGGCGGCCCCTGTGCTCCCTGGGGGCTGACAGCCTCCTCTGCTCTGCTCTGCTCTGCTCTGCCCCGCAGGTCAGGCTTCGTCCTTCACGCAGCAGCCGCAGGACCAGGTGGTGGTGGCCGGGCAGGCGGCGACCCTGCTCTGCGCCATCCCCCAGTACAACGGCGTGGTGCTCTGGATCAAGGACGGGCTGGCCCTCGGCGTGGGCAGGGACCTCTCCAGTAAGTCACCCTCCTGCCCCCCTGCCCCTGCCCCGCGGCCCCAGCACTGACTCTGGCGTGCTGGGAACGCCTCCTGCCCTGGCAGGGGTCCCCAGGCTCGGAAGGGGCTGCCCAGGGCAGAGCCGGAGGCTCCCTCCCCGGGGTGTTGCAGCCCCGTGTGGAGCTGGTGCTGAGGGACATGGTGCTGAGCCTTCGGTGCTGGGTGGAGGGCTGGGCTGGGGGAGCTTGGAGGGCTCTGCCAGCTAGATCACAGAACCAGAGAAGCAGAGAATGGGTTGGGTTGGAAGGGAGCTCCGGAGGTCACCCAGTCCAAGCCCCTGCAGGCACTGACCCTGGCACAGGCTGCCCAGGGAGCTGGCTGAGGCTCCAGCCCTGCAGACATTCAAGGTCCAGCTTGATGTGGCCCTGAGCAATCTGCTCCAGTTGGGCAAGATGACCTTGAAGGGTCTCTCTCATCCTAGAATCATACAACCATAGAATGGTTTGGGCTGGAAGGGACCCCCAGAGCTCACCCAGTGCAGCCCCTGCAGGCAGCAGGGACATCCTCCCCTGGAGCAGGCTGCCCACAGCCCTCTCCAGCCTCACCTGGAAGAGCTCCAGGGATGGAGCCTCAACCCCCTCCCTGGGCAGCCTGCTGCTGCCTTCCAGCAGCCTCCTGCTGCACAACTTGTTCCTCACATCCAATCTCAACCTGCTCTGCTCTCATCCCAAACCATTGCCTCTGCTCCTGTCCCTGCAGGCCTTTGGCAACAGTCCCTCTGCAGCCTCCTTGTAGCCCTTCAGGTACTGGAAGGTTGCTCTGAGCTCTGCCTGGAGCCTTCTCCTCTCCAGGCTGCACAGCCCCAGCTCCCTCAGCCTGGCCCCACAGCAGAGCTGCTGCAGCCTCTGAGCATCTTGGTGGCCTCCTCTGGAGCCTCTCCAGCAGCTCCAGGTCCCTCTGGTGCTGAGGGCTCCAGAGCTGGATGCAGAGCTGCAGGTGAGGTCTCCCAGGGCAGAGCTGAGGGGCAGGATCCCTCTCTCCATCTTTGGCAATGGGCACAGGCAGCCCAGAAGGCCAAGGGCAGCCCCAGGGGGCTGCCCTTGGCCTTCTGGGCTGCCTGTGCCCATTGCTAGCTCCTGTCCAGCTTCTCCCTCTCCCCTCTGGATCTCATCCCCCCTGCCAGGGCTGTGTGGACAGCTGGATGTATTCTGGGCCAAAGCACTTGGCTTGCTGCAGGTGTGACCTGACCCTCCCAAAGCTCTGGGCTCAGGAGGCTTGGGGGTAAATGCCACATTCCCAAGGTGCAGGCTGAAGTGGTTTGTGAAGGTTGGAAGTGCCTCTTCTGACCTGCCCATACAACCCAACCAAGCAGAGCAGGCAGGGCTCCGTGCCTGGGGGAAGGCCCCTTGCAGCTGCTGCAGCACAGCAGCACATGAGGCCTCCTTCAGCTGAGCTCTGGCAAATGCCAGCCTGGTGATGAAATTCTGCAGGGCCAGAGGAGGCCACAGCAGGGCTGGAAGCCCTCTGCTGGGAGCCAGGCTGAGAGACTTGGCCTTGGGCAGCCTGCAGAGGCTGTGGAGGCTCCAAGCCTGGAGGTGCTCAGGGCCAGGATGGGACCTTGAGCAACCTGCTGGAGGAGAAGGTGACCCTGCCCAGGGCAGGGGGCTGGAGCTGGATGATCTCCAAGGTCCCTTCCAACCCATTGTAGGACTCTAAGCAGAGGCAGCTCCATGGTTTTACCTTCCTGGATCATTCATCTCCCCTCCAAGACACAGCTTCTGCCTGGTGCTTCCCCAGCCTCCCATGGCTTTGGTGACTTGCAGCCTGAGAGAGTTGGCCTTGGGCAGCCTGCAGAGGAGAAGGCTCCAGGGACACCTTCTGGTGGCCTCCCAGGCCCTGCAGCGAGCTGGGGACAGAGGCTGGAGCAGGGCCTGTTGGGCCAGGCCGAGGGGGATGGTTTGGAAGGCAAAGAGGGAGCTTGAGAGTGGAGAGAAGGAGAAATGGTTGAGGCTGAGGCTGGGGAGAGCCTGGCCCAGGCTGCCCGAGAGGTGGAGCTGCCCCATGGCTGGCACCAGGGCAGCTCAGGTTGCGTGGGGCTGGGAGCAACCTGCTGTGCTTGGGGATGTCCCTGGGGGTTGTTTTGGATGACCTGGAAAGGTCCTTCCCAACCAAACCAGTTTGTGACTCGATGATGCCTCAGACTTGCCTTTACTGAGTCCCCCTCCATGCACAGGGACTGAGGCTTTGCTGCTGCTGGGGAAGGCTCTGGAGCAGCAGAGGAGAAATGCTGCCCTGGGCTCGTGGCAGCTGTCTGCCAAATGTCCTTTTTTAGTCAAATATTTCACCCAAAAATGTTGTGGTTGAGGGAGATCTTCAGCCCCCAGTTAAACAGCTCCAGTGGAGCTCCAGCCCCAGAGCTGCACACAGGCAGAAGTCTCCCTCAGCCTGAACACCCTCAGCCCCCTCAGCTGCTCCCCCCAGCCCCCTCAGCTGCTCCTCCCCAGCCCCCTCAGCTGCTCCCCCCCCAGCCCCCTCAGCTGCTCCCCCCAGCCCCCTCAGCTGCTCCCCCCAGCCCCCTCAGCTGCTCCTCCCCAGCCCTCTTCTCCAGACCCTTCCCCAGCTCCCTTGCCCCTCTCTGGCCCTGCTCCAGCCTCTCAGTGTCCTGCTGGGAGCCAGGAGCCCAGCACTGAAGCCAGTCCTGAACTGGACTTAGGGAGAGGCCTTTCCTGAACGCCTGGGAGTGCTCTGAGCCCTTCCAGGAGCTGAAGCCTCATCTGCATGAGCAGAGCAGAGCAGGACACAGGACACAGGAGACCTAAGAGGCTCTTCCTCCAAGTCATCAGGCAGAAGTGCTGAGCCTGGAAGAGCTCCCAGCCCCAGCACTGCTGCTGAGCCACTGCCACTGCACCATGGCCTCAGCACCACATCCCCAGGGCTTTCAAACCCCTCCAGGGCTGGGGACTGCAGCACCTCTGCCCTGGGCAGCCTGGGGCAGGCCTGGACAACCCTCAAGGGGAAGAAATTGCTCCTAATATCCAACCTGAACCTCCCCTGGCACAGCTTGAGGCTGTTTCCCTTCACCCTGTCCCTTGTTCCCTGGGAGCAGAGCCCAAGCTGCCCCTGGCTCCAGCCTCCTTGCAGGGAGCTGCAGAGAGCAAGGAGGTCTCCCTCAGCCTCCTCTGCTCCAGCCTCAACCCCCCAGCTCCCTCAGCTGCTCCTCCCCAGCCCTCTTCTCCAGACCCTTCCCCAGCTTCACACTCCAGACCCTTCCCCAGCTCCCTTGCCCTTCTCTGGCCCTGCTCAAGTCAAGCAGCACCACTCAGAAACCAGGAGAGAATTGCTGTGCCTTGCCCCCCCTGGGCTCTGCTCCTTGTCTAAAGAGCTTTTATCTCTTGGTCTCTCTCTCTGTTTTTTTCCCCCCAGCAATTAATTACTCATTTCTCAGACGTGCCTGAGCCAGCAGCCTCCTCTTCAGCTGCTTCTCAAAGCTCTGTGCCACGACTTCCAGACACAGGAGCAGCTGAGGGAGCTGGGGGTGTTCAGCCTGGAGGAGGCTGAGGGAGACCTCCTTGCTCTCTGCAGCTCCCTGCAAGGAGGCTGTGGTGGGGCTGGTGTGGCCCAAGGAACTAACAGGAGGAGAGGAGCTGGCCTCAAGTTGCACCAGGGGAGGGTTAGGTTGGAGATGAGGAACAATTTCTGTGCTGCCAGAGCGGTCAGGGACTGGCAGAGGCTGCCCAGGGAGGTGGTGGAGTCCCCATGCCTGGAGGTGTTCCAGAACCCTGTGGCCATGGCACCTGGGGCCATGGTTTGGGGCCCTGGTGGTGCTGGGTTGATGCTGGACTGGATGAGCTCTGAAGGCTTTCCCAGCCTTAATGATTCTGTGCTGCTGTGACCTCTCCCCACAGGACCTCACCACACAGCTGGGTCACAGCAGCTCCACTCAAGTGGTTGTGATTCCTTCCCCAGCTCCCTCTGAGCTCGTGGAGACCTGCAGTTTCCTCCCCAGCTTTGGATGAGCTCTCCCTGCTCCTGGGCTGAGTGCTGAGGGCAGGGAGAAGCTGCCTGGCTCCTGGGTGGCTGCTGTGGATGCTGAACCCACACTCACTTAACCCCAGCACGGGGAGGGGTGGGGAGGGAGAGCATCCAGGCCAAGCCTGCCATCACCCAGCTCCTCTGGGAGCAGGGAGCACACACGGAGCCCAGGCTGGGGCTGTCCCTGCCTGCCTCGTGGGGAGAGGACACAGGGAGGAAGGCTGCACCCTGCAAAGTGTCTGTGGAGGGCATGGGGCTGAGTGTGCAGAGGCAGAAAGCTGGGGAGGCTGAGCCTGGACCCCAGACCCCAGCATGGAGGGGTGGGAAGGGACCCCTGGAGCTCACCCAGCCCAAGCCCTGCTCCAGCAGGGCCCCCCCAGCAGTTTGCCCAGGGGCACAGTGCCCAGGGGGGTTGGAAGCTCTCCACACCAGCACACTCCACAACCTCTCTGGGCAGCCTGCTCCAGGCCTCCAGCAGCCTCACAACAAACAACTTGCTCCTCCTCTTCACCTCCAACCTCCTGGCCTCCACTCTCTGCCCACTGCCCCTTGGCCTGCCACTGGGCACCACTCAGCAGAGCCTGGCCCCAGCCTCTTGCCCCCCAGGGGCCCTTCAGCTCTTGCTGAGCATTGCTCAGCTGCCCTCTGGGGCTGCTCTGCTGCAGCCTCTCAGCCCCAGGCCTCTCAGCCTTGGCTGCTGCCAGAGCTGCTCCAGGCCCCTCAGCAGCTTCCCAGCCTGCCCTGGACTCTCTCCAGCACTTCTCTGGCCCTCTGCACCTGGGCAGCACACAGCTGCCCCCAGGGCTCCAGAGGTGGCCTCAGCAGGGCACAGCAGAGGGGCAGCACAGCCTCCCTTGCCCTGCTGCTGCCCACACTCTTCTCCATGCCCCCAGGACCCCCTTGGCCTTCTTGCCCACCAGGCCACCTTGCTGCTGCTGGGCAGCTTCTTGTCCCCCAGCACTGCCAGCCTCTTGCCCCCTCCCCTGGTGACCCCTGTGCTGTGCCCTGCAGGTTACCCACGCTATCTGGTGGTAGGAGACCACCTGTCTGGGGAGCACCACCTGAAGATCCTGCGGGCTGACCTGCAGGACGATGCCGTCTACGAGTGCCAGGCCATCCAGGCCGCCATCCGCTCCCGCCCTGCCAGGCTGACTGTTCTGGGTGAGTCTCTTCCCCCCACAGCTCCATCACCACCTGCAGTGGGCTTTGGGGTTTTTTCATGTCCTCGTGCCTGTGGTGAAGACTTTTGGGCAATGTTCTGTTGCTGGATGAAGAGGAGTGGGAGGAAGAACTGGCTTGATGGCTGCACCCAAAGAGTGGCTGTCAACGGGTCCATGGCCCAGGGGAGGCCAGGGACAAGCAGAGTCCCTCAGGGATCAGTCCTGGGACCAGGCTTGTTCAACAGCTTTGTGGGGGCCATGGGCAGTGGCACTGAGTGCAGCCTCAGCAGGTTTGCTGCTGACACCAAGCTGTGTGGTGCAGCAGACACGCTGGAGGGAAGGGATCCATCCAGAGGGACCTGGGCAGGCTGGAGAGGTGGGCACAAGCCAACCTCAGGAGCTTCAACAGGACCAAGGGCAGGGTCCTGCAGCTGGGTGGAGGCAATGCCAGGCACACATCCAGGCTGGGCAGGGACTGGCTGGAGAGCAGCCCTGAGGAGAGAGACTTGGGGGTGCTGGGGGAGGAGAAGCTCAACAGGAGCTCTCAGGGTGCACTTGCAGCCCGGAAAGCCAATCAGAGCCTGGGCTGCAGCAGGAGAAGTGTGGCCAGCAGGGCAAGGGAGGGGATTCTGCCCCTCTGCTCAGCCCTGCTGAGACCCCACCTGGAGCACTGCCTCCAGGTCTGGAGCCCCTATTGCAAGAGGGATCTGGAGGGGCTGGAAGGTGTCCAGAGCAGGGCCAGGAGGAGGAGCAGAGGGCTGGAGCAGCTCTCCTGTGAGGACAGACTGAAGGAGTTGGGGCTGTTCAGGCTGGAGAAGAGAAGGCTCCCAGGTGACCTCATTGTGGCCTTCCAGGATCTGCAGGGGGCTACAGGCAGGCTGGGGAGGGACTGCTCAGGATCTCAGGCAGTGACAGGACTAGGGGGAATGGACTGAAGCTGGAGGTGGGGAGATTGAGGCTGGAGGGGAGGAGGAAGTTCTTCCCCATGAGAGTGGTGAAGCCCTGGAATGGGTTGTGCAGGGAGGTGGTTGAGGCCCCGTCCCTGGAGGTGTTTAAGCCCAGGCTGGATGAGGCTGTGGGCAGCCTGATCTGGTGTGGGGTGTCCCTGCCCATGGCAGGGGGTTGGGACTGGCTGATCCTTGTGGTCCCTTCCAACCCTGACTGATACTGTGATTCTATGATAAGTTGTTGCCCAGGAGGGTGGTGAGAGCCTGGCACAGGCTGCCCAGGGAGGTGGTGGCAGCCTCCTGGCTGGAGGTGTTTGCAGCCAGGCTGGAGGTGGCTGTGAGCAACCTGCTGTGGTGTGAGGTGTCCCTGCCCATGGCAGGGGGTTGGGACTGGCTGACCCTTGAGGTTCCTTCCAACCCTGACAGTTCTGCAATGCTATGAATGCACCATGGGAGCCGTGAGGCTGCCTCTTGACCCCAACCACAGCACCATGGAAGCTGGGGAGCAGGGCTGAGCCTTTCTCAGGGGCTGATCTTGCCCAGGAGCAGCAGAGAAGGATGTGCAAAGGAGGAAGAGGCATGGGATGGGATGTGCAAAGGAGGAGGCATGGGATGGGATGTGCAGAGGAGGAGGCATGGGATGGGATGTGCAGAGGAGGAGGCATGGGATGGGATGTGCAGAGGAGGAGGCATGGGATGGGATGTGCAGAGGAGGAGGAGGCATGGGATGGGATGTGCAGAGGAGGCATGGGATGGGATGTGCAGAGGAGGAGGCATGGGATGGGATGTGCAGAGGAGGAGGCATGGGATGGGATGTGCAGAGGAGGAGGAGGCATGGGATGGGATGTGCAGAGGAGGAGGAATGGGATGGGATGTGCAGAGGAGGAGGAATGGGATGGGATGTGCAGAGGAGGAGGCATGGGATGGGATGTGCAGAGGAGGAGGAGGCATGGGATGGGATGTGCAGAGGAGGAGGAGGCATGGGATGGGATGTGCAGAGGAGGAGGCATGGGATGGGATGTGCAGAGGAGGAGGCATGGGATGGCAAACAGGGGATGGCAAACAGGAGATGGCTCCCAAGAGCTTGTGAAGGCCTCTTCTGGGTGGTAGGTGGGAGCTGAAGGGCTTTGCTGGTGGGCTGACAACCTGGTGTGGAGACCTCACAGCAGAGCTGCAGCAGTGAGACAGCCCAGAATGGTGGTGGTGCCAGAAGAACCCTTCAGAGACAGAAGGATTGGGCATGAGGGACACTTTCTTGCCCCAAAGGCTTGTCAAGGCCGGGGGCAGGATGAGCAGGGGAGCGCTGGAGCCCCCATCCCTGGCGGGGTTTCGGCGCCGCGGGGGCGCTGGTGCAGAGGGAGCTGGCCGCTGGCGCCCTGCCAGTGCTGGCCTGAGGGCTGGACCGTGAAAACAAGTTCCCATCCCCGGTTTGCCTTTTCCCCTCTGCCTGCTTCTCTCTCCCCGCCACCCTACCCCCAAACCCTCCCCGGCTGCCACCTCTCCCTTCCCTGCAGGCAACGCTGAGCTCCTCCCTGAGCGCTCCCGCCGCTGCCTCCCCGGCCCCGCAGCGGCTGCGCCTGGCGGCAGCAGCCGCCGCAGCACCGGCGCGGCGGGAGGTGGCTGTCAGGAAGGGAGAGACTTTCCCCTCCTTAGCGCCGAGCTGTCGCACCTTCCCCTCCCCCCGTGCCGTGCGGGCAGACAGAGGCGAGGATGTTATTTAATTAGCGCTAACGATTTCCGAAGGGGTCTGGCCCCGGGCGCGGCGGCGGCGGCGCTGCGGGGATGGAGCTGAGCCTCCCCGCCAGCCGGCGCAAGCAAATCGCTGAGCCCCGGGGGCTGGCGGGGGCTGGGGAGGGGCTGTGTGTGGGAGCAGGCAGCGGAGCTGCTAATCGGTGCCAGGGCTGCCCGTGGGCAGCAGCTGCGGCTGCGGAGGGCTGCCCTGGGACGGGGGAAGGGGCAGCGCAGAGCGGCTTGGAGGCAGAGAATGGCTCAGGGCGGAAGGGAGCTCAGAGCTCAGCTGCTCAACCCCCTGCCATGGGACACCTCCCACCTGCACAGGATGCTCAGGGCCTCGTCCAGCCTGGCCTTGAGCACCTCCAGGCTGGGGACAGCCGTGACCTGTTCCAGCCTCTCTCCACAAGGTGATCTCGTCCAGCCCAGCTTCCATCAGCTCCACCTTGCCTTTGAGCACTCTGCGTTCAGAGTCTCTTCACAGACACCACTGATCTACCCCAACAGCTGCAAATGTGCAAGAGCCCTTCTGACTGCAGCCCTCCAGCCCTGTGTCCTCCCCTGCCCTGGCTAACCATTCCCTCTCCACACTGCCTGTCTTGAATCACAGACTGGCTCAGGTTGGAAGGGCCCTCAGGGGTCATCCACTCCAACCCTCCTGCCATGCCCAGGGACACCTCTCAACCAGGCTTGGCTGCCCAGGGCCTCATCTAGCCTGGCACAGGAGGCAGCCACAGCCTCCCTGGGCAGCCTGTGCCAGAGTCTCAGCTCCCTCCTGCTGAACAACTTCTTCCTCAGCTCCACTCTGACCCTGCTCTGCCTCAGCTCCAAACCATTCCTCCTTGGCCTGGCTCAGACACCCTCAGCAAAAGTCTCTCTGCAGCCTTCCTGCAGGATCCCTTCAGGTGCTGGCAGGCAGCTCTGAGGTCCCCCTGGAGCCTTCTCCCCTCCAGGCTGCACAGCCCCAGCTCCCTCAGCCTGTGCTCCCAGCAGAGCTGCTCCAGCCCTGGGATCACCTCTGTGGCCTCCTCTGGACTTGAGCCCCATGGATGAGAAAATGGAGCTTTGAACCCCTTGGAACCACCTTTTTCACTTTAGATGTGTCAAGAGGGGATTGGAGGTGGCACTTGGAGCCATGGTTTAGTCATGGGGTCTGTGGTGAGAGGTTGGACCCGATGAGCTTTGAGGTCTCTTCCAACCTTGGTGATTCTGTGATTCTGTATTGGGTCCTGCTCTTGGCTCACACCACCCCCAGACAACCCTTCAGGCCAAGGCAGAGGGGGTGGAAAGTTGCCTGGAGGAAAAGGCCCTGGGGGTGCTGGGTGCCAGCAGCTGCAGAGGAGCCAGGGGGTGCCCAGCTGGGCAAGAAGGCCACCAGCAGCCTGGCCTGGAGCGGCAGTGGTGTGGGCAGCAGCAGCAGGGCAGGGGTTGTGCCCCTGGGCTGGGCACTGCTGAGGCCACCCCTGGAGTGCTGCCTTCAGTGCTGGGCTCCTGGCTGCCAGCAGCACCTTGAGAGGCTGGAGCAGGGCCAGGGAAGGGCAAGGGAGCTGGGGAAGGGTCTGGAGAAGAGGGCTGGGGAGGAGCAGCTGAGGGAGCTGGGGGGTTGAGGCTGGAGCAGAGGAGGCTGAGGGAGACCTCCTTGCTCTCTGCAGCTCCCTGCAAGGGGTCTGGAGCCAGGTGGGGCTTGGGCTCTGCTCCCCAGTCTCAGGTGATAGAAGGAGAGGAAATGACCTGAAACTGTGCCAGGGGAGGGTTAGGTTGGACAGTAGAAGAAACTTCTTCTCTAAAAGTGGTCTCAAACACAGGACCAGGCTGGAGCCAGGTGGGGCTTGGGCTCTGCTCCCAGGTACCAAGGGACAGGACAAGGGGAAATGGCCTCAGGTTGCCCCAGGGGAGGTTCAGGTTGGCCATGAGGAACAGTTTCTTCCCCTTGAGGGTTGTCCAGGCCTGGCCCAGGCTGCCCAGGGCAGAGGTGCAGTCCCCATCCCTGGAGGGGTTTCTGAGCCCTGGGGCTGTGGTGCTGAGGCCATGGCTTGGTGCTGCCCTGGCAGAGCTGGCTCAGGACTGGAGCTGAAGGTCTCAAAGTTCTCCTTCCCCCAAACCACTCCCTGGCTCAGTGAGGGTTATTTTTCCTCCTGGCTTGGTGCTGCCTTGTCCTTTCCTGCCAGCTTTTTCCCCTTGCTGGGTATCAGGGACTCCCCCAGTGCCTCCCAGCTCAGGCTCCAGCTGCTGTCACTCATGTCTGACAAGAGCTTCCTGGGGCTGCTGCCTCCTGCTGCCCTGCTCAGCCTCGGAGCTGCTCTGCCTGCCCATGAAATATTGAAGCTGTTGTCTCGTCCTGTTCAGATCTACAGCCCTCACTCCAGTGGAGCAGAGCATGCCAGAGCCCTGGCATTGCAAACAGGCAGAGAGATTGGGCCTGGCAGTGCCACCAGCACCAGGGAGGAGCTTCTCCCCTTGGCAGCGTGGCTGGGATGGGCTCCAGGCCCTGAGAGGTCTCTCCCAAGCACAACCATTCTGTGATCTGTTGCCTACCCCTGGGGGCAAGTGGGACCCACTGGGTTTGTCTGGGGACACTGAGCTCTCCCCTGCTCATGCCATGGCTCTTGGCTGGCATGTGGCAGCTGCCCTGGCAGCTCTTTTGGGCAGAGAGCCCTGCAGGGATGCTCCTTGTCAAGAGCCCTGACTGAGGGCAGCTGCAGGCACCCCGTCCTCAGCTGAGTGCAGCAGAGGTGGAGACAGAGTCACAGAACGAGTTGGGTTGGAAAGGGCCTCAGAGATCAGCCAGTGCCAACCCCTGCCGTGCCCAGGGACACCTCTCAGCTGCACTCAGCTGCTCAGGGCCTCACCCAGCCTGGCCTTCAACACCCCCAGGCAGGAGGCAGCCACAGCCTCCCTGGGCAGCCTGGGCCACAGTCTCAGCATCTCAACTTCTTCCTCAGCTCCACTCTGACCCTGCTCTGCCTCAGCTCCAAATCATTCCTCCTTGGCCTGTCTCCAGCAAAAGTCTCTCTGCAGCCTTCCTGCAGGATCCCTTCAGGTGCTGGCAGGCAGCTCTGAGGTCCCCCTGGAGCCTTCTCCCCTCCAGGCTGCACAGCCCCAGCTCCCTCAGCCTGTGCTCCCAGCAGAGCTGCTCCAGCCCTGGGAGCATCTTTGTGGCCTCCTTTGAACCCTCTCCAGCAGCTCTGAGACCTTCTCCTGCTGGGGACAGCAGAGCTGGAGGCAGGGTTGGAGGTGAGGTCTGAGCAGAGCACAGCCCAGGGGCAGAATCCCCTCTGCTGCTCGCTGCCCACCCTGCTCTGGCTGCAACCCAGGCTTTGCCCGGGCTGGGTGGGGGAGAAGCTGGAGCCGTGTGCTGCAGTGGCTGGGGAAGGTGCTGGGGGGGGATGTGGGGGGTGAGGATCCCTCCACGGCCTGCTCAAGCGAAGGGTGTCAAGGCAGCACGCCGCCAGGGGAGCCCGAGCCTGGGGGCCGTCGGGGGGCCGCCAGAGGGCTGTGTGCCCCCTGGCACGTGGCAGGGCTGCTGCACTCACCGTCTGCTTCCCGGAGCTGGGGCGTTAATTCAGCCAAGCAGAGCCCCGGGGAGGGCCTGGGGGGATCTGGGGGTGGAGCCGGGAGGCAGCAGCGGGGAGGAAGCGCAAAGCAAGCGCTCGGGGCGGAAGCGCTCGGAGAGGTCCCGGCAGGCCCCCATCCAAGCTGGGAGCGGGGAGGGGGCAGCCCTGTGACCGCGCTCTCATTAGCGGGTCATCAGTGTCTATTCTTTCCTTCCCCCCCCCCCCCCCCCCCCCCCGTGTGCCCTGCGTCCACACCGCTTGTTTCTGCCTGTGTTGTGTTGTTCGTAGGAAGCTCCTCCTGCTTCCGAGGGCCCGCACGGGCGATGGGAGTGTTCAGAGTCCCCGAGGGGGAAGTGCTGTTGGGTTTACTCATTGGCGCGGTCAGCGCTAGCCATACTTTGCGCCACGTTATTAAAAGGTCCGGTGAAAAATCATCCCCGGATCTCTGCGCTTCTGAGAGGGTCTCTCCAGCCCTGCTCCGCTCTGTCGATTCCTGTGTCCCTGGTTCAGGATGTTGGTGGAGCAGGAATCATTTACTGGTACAGAACGAGCGGTTTATATAGGAAAAATCGAGCGGGGTAGGCAATTCCCTGACATCCTTGCACCACTGCTGCTAAATGAGTTTTCTCCTTTGATAGGCAGCTGTCCATTGTTGTCTTCATCCCATATCGGCATGGAGGCAAGTGTCCTCCTGTCTCGCACTTCAGGTCGTTTACCACCCACAGTCAGCTCTTCTTTATCATCAAGCCGTCCTTCCAGTATCAGTGGCCTTCTGTTCTTTCTTGTCCTGAAACCTTCCATAGGTACTTTCTGCTTTCCTACACAGCCCCAGGGGGCCCCCAAGGCCGCCTGGTGTGTGGTGAAGCTGCTGAGCTGCGGCAGCCGGCGGGGCGGCTCCGGAGCCGTCCCCCTCGGGGAGCGTGGAGCGAGCGGAGGCCCCGGCCAGGAGCTGCAGGCACAGGGGGAGAGCTGAGCTCCCCCAGCCCACGGGCAGCAGGGCCAGCAGCAGCCTCCGACACAGGAGCTGGCTTCCCCCGGGGGCAGCAGGGGGGAGGGCAGGAGGGGAGCCCCCACCCGTAGTGCTGAGCTGGCACCCAGGAGCGCAGCAGGATGAGTGCTGGAAGGGAGCTCCAGACAGGCAGCCCTGCTGCAGCCCCAGCGCTCCTGGCAGCTGGAAGGGCAAGATCAATCCAGACCCCAGCATGGGGAGGTGGGAAGGGACCCCTGGAGCTCACCCAGCCCAAGCCCCTTGCTCCAGCAGTGGAGCTAAGAGGCTCTGTGGGAAGGGAACGCAGGGTCAAAGCCAGCCCCTGGCTGCCAGCAACGTCCCTCCTGCCTCCTCTGCCCCCCCGAGCATGGAGCATGGTCCAGACAGCCCAGAATGACACCCTCGGGGGGAAGGGACCTCTAACAGGGTTGGAAAGCCTTCTGCTGTCCCAGATCCCAGCATGGAGTGGTGGGAAGGGACCCCTGGAGCTCACCCAGCCCAAGCCCTGCTCCAGCAAGGCACCCCCAGCAGCTGGCCCAGGGGCACAGTGCCCAGGGGGGTTGGAAGCTCTCCACACCAGCACACTCCACAACCTCTCTGGGCAGCCTGCTCCAGGCCTCCAGCAGCCTCACAACAAACAACTTGCTCCTCCTCTTCACCTCCAGCCTCCTGGCCTCCACTCTCTGCCCACTGCCCCTTGGCCTGCCACTGGGCACCACTCAGCACAGCCTGGCCCCAGCCTCTTGCCCCCCAGGGGCCCTTCAGCTCTTGCTGAGCATTGCTCAGCTGCCCTCTGGGGCTGCTCTGCTGCAGCCTCTCAGCCCCAGGCCTCTCAGCCTTGGCTGCTGCCAGAGCTGCTCCAGGCCCCTCAGCAGCTTCCCAGCCTGCCCTGGACTCTCTCCAGCACTTCTCTGGCCCTCTGCAACTGAGTCTGGCCCCAGCCTCTTGCCCCCTTCCCTCCAGCACCCTCCCAACAAACAACTTTCTCCTCCTGCTCTTCACGTGGCAGCTCCTGGGCTGGATGATCTCTGAGGGCTTCCCCAGCCCAAGCCATCCCTTGCTTCTGTGTCTTTCCAGCCTCTGCTCTCCCGGGCAGCCAGCTCAGAGGGCTGTGAGCTTAAGCTGCTCAGACATGGCATCAAATATTTAGGTTATCTGGGGGCTGTGCTGATTGTTTGATGTTGCTCTCTCGCTCTCAGCGGCCCCAGTTGCTGTTTTGCCCCTGACAATATTCCCAGCAGCAAGGGCCAGCAGCTCTGTGAAGAGCCAAACTCCTTCCAGGGGAAGGGAAGGAGCTCAGCTGCATGGCTGCTGCTCTGCTGCTCTGCTCTGGCAGCGTCCTCCTGGCACTGCTCTGGGCTGGGGCACCCAGGGGGAAGATGGCTGTGAAAAAAGGGTGGGGAGAAGGAGTGCCTGAGGTGGTGTCAGGCTGGACTGATTCATACATATCTGAGGTGTGGGCTGCCCAGCTCAGGAGGGACAGGGATCTGCTGCAGACAGCCCAAGGGAGGGCTGCAAGGCTGCTGCAGGGACTGCAGCACTGCCTGGGGAGGAGAGGCTGAGAGCCCTGGGGCTGTTCAGGCTGCAGAGGAGAAGGCTGAGAGGGATCTGATCAATGTCTCTCAAGAGCTGAGGGCTGGGGGGCAGCAGGGAGGGGACAGGGCCAGGCTCTGCTCAGCTGCACCCTGGCATAGGCCAAGGAGCAAGGGATGGAAAGTGCAGCCCAGGAGGTTGCAGCTCAGCAGGAGGAGGAACTTGTGCCCTGGGAGGCTCCCAGAGGCCTGGAGCAGGCTGCCCAGAGAGGTTGTGGAGTCTCCTGCTCTGGAGCCTTCCCAGCCCTGCCTGGATGTGTTCTGTGTGACCTGGGCTGGGTTCTGTGCTCCTGCTCTGGCAGGGGGTTGGACTGGAAGCTCTCCAGAGGTCCCTTCCAGCCCCTGACCTCCTCTGATCTGTGACCACAGAGCCAGGCTCAGGTGCTGCAGGGCTGCTGTGGCCGAAAGCCTCTCTTGAGGAGCCTCCTGAGAGTCCTGCTCCGGACAGCCCTGGAGCCCAGGCCTGGGTGGCAGCGGCAGGGGTTTGTGTTCTGTCGGCTCATTCGGAGCTGATCTTCAGCACCACGGGGCCAGGCTGAGGTGCTGCGGCAGGGCTGGGGCTGGCTGGGAGCCTCTCCTGTCCTCTTGGAACTTCCCCCAGCAGCAGATTCCAGCTCTGCCCTCACACCTCGCCTGCCCCCAAGGCTGGGAGCAGCCCCTGCATCCCTGCCTGAGTGCTGGAGGCTGAAGGAGCACAGAGCAAATGGGAAGAGACAGGGCTGGGGATGATTAATGGAGGATTTGGAAGCCAATCTGTGATTTCTTGTCTTGATGTGGGGAGGGCCTGACCCCTGTGCTTATTGAACATGAAGTGTCTGAGCAGAGCCTGCTGGGCTGATGGATGCAGAGCACAGAGAGCTGATAAAAACCCTTCCTCCTCCTCCTGCAGCAGCTCTGGAGCCTCTTCCCAGCCCCTCTCACTGGCTCTGCCCAGCTCCTGCCCCCCACACAGGAGCCTGTGGAGCTCCTGAGTGAAGGCAGCTTTGCTGATTATGGAATCCCAGACTGGGTTGAGCAGGAAGAGACCTTCCAAGCTCCTGCAGCCCACCCCCTGCAGCCCCCGGGGACAGGAGCAGCCTGGGGACCAAATCATTGAACCACAGAATGGTTTGGGTGGGAAGGGACCCCCAAAGCTCAGCCAGGGCAACCCCCTGCAGCCCCCCCCCAACCACAGCAGGTTACTCCCAGCCCCACACAACCTGAGCTGCCCTGGTGCCAGCCATGGGGCAGCTCCACCTCTCTGGGCAGCCTGGGCCAGGCTCTCCCCAGCCTCAGCCTCAACCATTTCTCCTTCTCTCCACTCTCAAGCTCCCTCTTTGCCTTCCAAACCATCCCCCCTCGGCCTGGCCCAACAGGCCCTGCTCCAGCCTCTGTCCCCAGCTCGCTGCAGGGCCTGGGAGGCCACCAGAAGGTGTCCCTGGAGCCTTCTCCTCTGCAGGCTGCCCAAGGCCAAGTCTCTCAGCCTGGCTCCCAGCAGAGGGCTTCCAGCCCTGCCAGCCCTGCTGTGGCCTCCTCTGGCCCTGCTCCCCCAGCTCCCTGGCTGTGCTGTGCTGAGGGCTCCAGAGCTGCCCCAGCCCTGCAGGGGGTGAGCAGAGCACAGCAGAGGGGCAGAATGCCCTCCCTGCCCCTGCTGCCCACCCTGCTGGGGCTGAGCCCAGGCCAGGCTGGGGCTGGGCTGGCAGCGCTGGGTGCCGGCTCCTGGCCAGCTCTGCACCCCCAGCACCCCCAAGACCTTGGCCTGGCACTGGGGCTGTCCTGAGCCAGCTGCAGGACCTTGGCCTTGGCCTTGTTGCTGCTCAGGAGGTTCCAGGCAGCAGCAGCTCCTGAGCTGCTCTCAGCTGGGGTCGCAGGCTCCGGGCTCAGCCGGGGAGCTGTCACCAGAGCAGGGCACCGAGAGCAAGCCACCCAGGGCAGGGCACCCAGGGCACCCAGGGCAGGGCACGCAGGGCAGGGCACCCAGGGCAGGGCACCCAGGGCACCCAGGGCAGGGCACCCAGGGCAGAGCACACAGAACACATCCAGGGGGTGGAAAGGCTCCAGAGGAGACTCCACAACCTCTCTGGGCAGCCTGCCCCAGGCTCTGGCAGCCTCACAGGCACAAAGTTTCCCCTCCTGTTCCCCTGGCACCTCCTCTGCTCCAGCTTGCCCCCAGTGCCCCTTGTGCTGTGCTTGGCCCTCCCTGGGCAGAGCCTGGCTCCAGCCCTGCACAGCTTTATCCCCAGCACTGAGGGCAGCCCTCAGGCTGCTCTGCTCCCAGCTCCCAGCCCCAGCTGCCTCAGCTGTGCTCCCAGGAGATGTTCCACTGCCTGCAGCAGCTCTGTGCCTCTGGCCTGGACTCTCTCAAGCACTTCCCTGAGGTCCTGCTGGAGCTGAGGGGCCCCGAGCTGGACACAAGATTCCAGCTGTGGCCTCAGCAGGGCAGAGCAGAGGGGCAGCAGAACCTTCCAGCACCTCCAGACCCTTCCTGTAACAGAGGCTCCAGACCTGGATGCAGTACTTGGTGCTGGGTGAGCCAACCAGGACCCTTCTGCCCAGCTGCTGGGATCAGAGAGAGGTTTTCCCCCCATGGGAGGCAGAGAGGGAATTGATGGCAAGGTGTGGGCTGAGCACCTGTGATGCATCTCCATTACAGCCTGAAATGAGACAGGCAAAAGCAGCTCAGAGGAAGATGTCCCCTGGGCAGCAGCTCAGGCTGGGGAGGATGAGGGGGGAAAAGGTCAAAAATCAGGAGAAAAAAACCCAAGGCCAAAGGCAAAGCTGAGCTCCTTCCCTCAGACACTGCACAAGCAGCCTGAGCTCAGCCTGCAGCTCAGGAGGGGGGTGGGGGGTGGGCTCAGTGCTGGCACCCAGCAGAGGGCTGCACCTCCATCCTTTCAACTCCTCAGAACGAGTGGAGATGAAATAGTGTTGGGGGCTGGTCCCTTGGGTGCTCAGAACCTCCTGGCACCCCCACAGCTCTGCCCCTCACAGTTTGGAGACTCACAGATTAGAAGAGGATTAAGCAGGCTGGAAAAGACCTCAGAGCTCATCCAGTCCAACCCAGCACCATCTGGTCAACTCAACCATGGCACCAAGGGCCTCATCCAGGCTCTACCTACACACCTCCAGGCACAGGGACTCCACCACCTCCCCGGGCAGCACATCCCAAGGGCCAATTCCTCTTGCTGGGAAGAACTTTCTCCTCACCTCCAGCCTCAGCCTCCTCTGGCACAGCTTGAGACTGTGTCCTCTTGTTCTGCTGCTGGGGGCCTGGCAGAAGAGACCAACCCCCAGCTGGCTACAACCTCCCTGCAGGCAGTTGCAGAGAGCAATGAGGTCTCCCCTGAGCCTCCTCTTCTCCAGGCTAAGCAACCCCAGCTCCCTCAGCCTCTCCTCCCAGGGCTGTGCTCCAGACCCCTCCCCAGCCTCCTTGCCCTTCTCTGCACACCTTCAAGTCTCTCAAGGTCCTTCTGGAGCTGAGGAGCCCAGAACTGGACACAGGACTCCAGGGGTGGCCTCAGCAGTGCTGAGCACAGGGCACAAGGACTTCCCTGCTCCTGCTGGCCACACTCTGCCTGCTGCAGGCCAGGATGCCCTTGGCCTTCTTGGCCCCCTGGGCACACTGCAGGCTCCTGTTCAGGCAGCTGTCAATCAGCACCCCCAGGTCCCTCTCTGCCTGGCTGCTCTCAGCCACTCTGCCCCCAGCCTGTAGCTCTGCCTGGGGTTGCTGTGGCCAAAGTGCAGCCCCTGGCACTTGGACTTGTTGAATGCCATCCTGTTGGCCTCTGCCCATCTGCCCAGCCTGGCAAGGTCCCTCTGCAGAGCTCTCCTGCCCTCTAAGAGATCAACATCTGATGGGTCTCCCCATACCACGAGACTTGTTCAGTGCCATGGCAACCCTTGATCTCATGCCCTGGGCCTCTGCCCACTCTTCTCCTCACAGAACAGAGTCACAGAGTGCCTCAGGCTGGAAGGGACAAGCTCCCAGGTCACCCTGTCCAGCCCCCTGCAGGGGCAGCTCCAGCCAGAGCAGGCTGCCTGGGGCCACAGCAAGGCTGAGCCTGAAAGCAGCCCTGGGGGCCAGGCCCTGCGGCAGCATCTGGCCCAGCTGGGTCTGGGAAGCAAGAAAGGAGGGGAAGGGAAAGGGAGGGGAGGAAGGAAGGAAGGAGGGAGAGGAATGGAGCCTCTCAGAGTCCTTCATTCAGAATTCATAGGCACAAAATTGCCATCTGCAGGGATTTGTTTCCTTCCTGGGAATTACAGCGAGCTCCAGGCGGCAGCAACTGTTATTCAAAGAGCCACTTGAGCTGATGAGGATGGCAGGAGGCTGTGCTCACAGCTGCAGACCCAACACAAGCAGACACCAGGCAGGGTGGGAGGCAAGGCCAGCAGCAGGGAAAAGCTGAAGGAGCTTCTAAGTGGAGCTAAGAGGCTCTGTGGGAAGGGAACGCAGGGTCAAAGCCAGCCCCTGGCTGCCAGCAACGTCCCTCCTGCCTGCTCGGCCCCCCCGAGCATGGAGCATGGTCCAGACAGCCCAGAATGACACCCTCGGGGGGAAGGGACCTCTAACAGGGTTGGAAAGCCTTCTGCTGTCCCAGATCCCAGCATGGAGTGGTGGGAAGGGACCCCTGGAGCTCACCCAGCCCAAGCCCTGCTCCAGCAGGGCCCCCAGCAGCTGGCCCAGGGGCACAGTGCCCAGGGGGGGTTGGAAGCTCTCCACACCAGCACACTCCACAACCTCTCTGGGCAGCCTGCTCCAGGCCTCCAGCAGCCTCACAACAAACAACTTGCTCCTCCTCTTCACCTCCAGCCTCCTGGCCTCCACTCTCTGCCCACTGCCCCTTGGCCTGCCACTGGGCACCACTCAGCAGAGCCTGGCCCCAGCCTCTTGCCCCCAGGGGCCCTTCAGCTCTTGCTGAGCATTGCTCAGCTGCCCTCTGGGGCTGCTCTGCTGCAGCCTCTCAGCCCCAGGCCTCTCAGCCTTGGCTGCTGCCAGAGCTGCTCCAGGCCCCTCAGCAGCTTCCCAGCCTGCCCTGGACTCTCTCCAGCCCTTCTCTGGCCCTCTGCACCTGGGCAGCACACAGCTGCCCCCAGGGCTCCAGAGGTGGCCTCAGCAGGGCACAGCAGAGGGGCAGCACAGCCTCCCTTGCCCTGCTGCTGCCCACACTCTTCTCCATGCCCCCAGGACCCCCTTGGCCTTCTTGCCCACCAGGCCACCTTGCTGCTGCTGGGCAGCTTCTTGTCCCCCAGCACTGCCAGCTGCTTCTGCTTGGAGCTGCTTGCCAGCAGCTTGCCCCTGCCCTGTGCTGCTGCAGGAGGTTGTTCCTGCCCGGGGCCAGGACCCTGCCCTTGCCCTGCTTCACCTTCAGCAGGTTGCTCTCCCCCAGCTCTCAGCCTGCCCAGGGCTCCCTGGATGCCAGCACAGCCTGAGGGCTCTCAGCCACTGCTCCCAGCTCTGTGCCAGCAGCAACCTGCCTGAGCCTCCACCCTGAGCCTTCAGCCAGGTCAGTGATGAAGATCTTGACCAGGACTGGCCCCAGCCCTGACCCCTGGCTGCCTGCTCCTCACCCCTGCTCTCCTGCCCTCTGTGCCCCACACACAGCCTCCCCCTGGCTCTGTTGCAAGGCAGGAAGCAGGGAGAGACCCCTGAGAGGAGCCAAAGCCTGGGGGCTGCCAAACCTTCAGCAGATATTGCCTGGGGGACTGTGTTGAGGGGCAGCAGCCAGGGGCCTGCAGCAGCCAGGGGCCTGCAGCTCCTCTGAGCTGGAGCTTGTGCAGCAGAACCAGAGCCTGAGTGCAGGGGAAGAGCTTCCCAGGGCTGCTGCTTCCATTCCCCCTGGATACCAGCAGCAGGCTGCAGGCTGGAGCAGCCAGGGGTATCTCAGCTGCTCCTGCCCCACCACCAACCCACCCTGCCCTGATGCCAGGCCCCCTCCCTCTGCAGGGGGAGCTGCCAGCCCCCTGCTGTGGCTTCACAGCTCGCTCAGAGCCTCTGCCAAGGTTTGCAGCCTGCAACAGCCAAGCAGCTGGGGGTGCTGTGGGTGGCACTGGCAGTGTCCCCCCTGGGGGTGCTGTGGGTGGCACTGGCAGTGTCCCCCCTCGGGGTGCTGTGGGTGGCACTGGCAGTGTCCCCCCTCGGGGTGCTGTGGGTGGCACTGGCAGTGTCCCCCTCGGGGTGCTGTGGGTGGCATTGGCAGTGTCCCCCCTGGGGGTGCTCTGGGTGGCACTGGCAGTGTCCTCCCTCGGGGTGCTGTGGGTGGCACTGGCAGTGTCCCCCCTCGGGGTGCTGTGGGTGGCACTGGCAGTGTCCCCCCTGTGGGTGCTCTGGGTGGCACTGGCAGTGTCCCCCTCGGGGTGCTGTGGGTGGCACTGGCAGTGTCCCCCTGGGGTGCTCTGGGTGGCACTGGCAGTGTCCCCCCTCGGGGTGCTGTGGGTGGCACTGGCAGTGTGCCCCCTGGGGGTGCTCTGGGTGGCACTGGCAGTGTCCCCCCTGGGGGTGCTGTGGGTGGCACTGGCAGTGTTCGGGGTGCACTGGGTGGCACTGGCAGTGTCCTCCCCATCTGTGGGTGGCACTGGCAGTGGCCCCCTGGGGGTGCTCTGGGTGGCACTGGCAGTGTCCCATCAGTGGGGGCATTGGGCACTGGTTGGCAGTCTGCCATCTGTGGGGGCTCTGGCAGTGCCAGTGAGTTGGGCTGCTGTTGGCAGCCAGCAGCAGGCTCCTTGGCAAGGCTCTAGCTGGGAGAGGCAGCAGTGAGTGGGACACAGCACCCAGAGCTTCACTGCAGGGCTGGATCCCAGCCCTGGGGGATCCCAGGATGGATCCCCAGGATGGTGCTGGAGCAGGGCCAGGGAAGGGCAAGGGAGCTGGGGAAGGGTCTGGAGAAGAGGGCTGGGGAGGAGCAGCTGAGGGAGCTGGGGGGTTGAGGCTGGAGCAGAGGAGGCTGAGGGAGACCTCCTTGCTCTCTGCAGCTCCCTGCAAGGAGGCTGGAGCCAGGTGGGGCTTGGGCTCTGCTCCCCAGTCTCAGGTGATAGAGGAAATGACCTGAAACTGTGCCAGGGGAGGGTTAGGTTGGACAGTAGAAGAAACTTCTTCTCTAAAAGTGGTCTCAAACACAGGACCAGGCTGGAGCCAGGTGGGGCTTGGGCTCTGCTCCCAGGTACCAAGGGACAGGACAAGGGGAAATGGCCTCAGGTTGCCCCAGGGGAGGTTCAGGTTGGCCATGAGGAACAGTTTCTCCCTCTTGAGGGTTGTCCAGGCCTGGCCCAGGCTGCCCAGGGCTGAGGTGCAGTCCCCAGCCCTGGAGGGGTCTGGGAGCCCTGGGGCTGTGGTGCTGAGGCCGTGGGCTGGTGGTGCCCTGGGGCAGGGCTGGCCTCAGGGTTGGACTCAATGCTTTTGAAGCTTCCTTCCAACCAAGAAGCTTCTGTGCCACATCAGCAGGTTCTGAGGGACACAGCACAGCCAGCTCAGCAGCTTTGACACCTTCCTGGCACGGGTGGGGAAGCCTTCCCAACACTCTCTGGGGCTCCGTCAACACAGGCAGCAATCAGCTGGAGCCTGGATCCCAGCTCCCTGCTGCTGTTAGGGTGAGAAGCCTGAGGGATCCATCCAGGGGGACCTGGACACATGGCTCCATGTGAACCTGCACATGGACTGGGGCAGCCCTTGTTGGGACAGGCCCTCTGCTGGGAGCCAGGCTGAGAGACTTGGCCTTGGGCAGCCTGCAGAGGAGAAGGCTCCAGGGACACCTTCTGGTGGCCTCCCAGGCCCTGCAGCAAGCTGGGGACAGAGGCTGGAGCAGGGCCTGTTGGGCCAGGCCAAGGGGGATGGTTTGGAAGGCAAAGAGGGAGCTTGAGAGTGGAGAGAAGGAGAAATGGTTGAGGCTGAGGCTGGGGAGAGCCTGGCCCAGGCTGCCCCGAGAGGTGGAGCTGCCCCATGGCTGGCACCAGGGCAGCTCAGGTTGCTTGGGGCTGGGAGCAACCTGCTGTGGTTGGGGATGTCCCTGGGGGCTGCAGGGGGCTGCCCTGGAGGAGCTTTGGGGGTCCCTTCCCACCCAAACCATTCCATGGCTCTAGGGTTTGGTCCCCAGGCTGCTTCTGGACTGAGGGTGGAGGTTTGGTTCCCTTGCTGGGGGGCAGGGGGGGCAGAGGAGCCTGGAGAGGGATCTGCAGCAGGTTGGATGCCTGCAGCCCAAGGAGCTCAGGGCTCACTTCCCAGGAGCTCGTCTGAGGGAGTGAGGCTCAGGGAGGCTGCTCAGGGCCTCCCTGCCTGCAGGGCTGGGGAGGAGCCCTGCTGGAGCCCCAGGGGGACAGTGCCTGGCCCCTGCTGGGGGCTGCTCACAGGCATCCCTGGGGGTTACAAGGGGCTTGGGCTGGATGAGCCCAGCCTGGGGTCCTGGGGTTCTGGGGCGGTTCTATGCCCTTGAGCCTGTGTGGGCTGGCCACAGAAGGTGCTGAGCAGCTCTGCAGGCTGCAGCTCCCTTTGCAGGCATTTTGCCCTCCCCCCACAGTGCTTCACACAGCTTCCCAAGCTCCCAGAGGCCAGAGCCCTGCTGAGAGGCTGCTGACCAGCCTGGAGTAGGCATCAGGAAGGGTTCAGTGCCGAGCTGCTCCCCTTGCCTTGGCCAGGGCAGCTCAGCTGCTGGGCAGGATGCAGCTTCTGCCTCCTTAGCCACACCAGAACCTTATCTCCGTGGCTTCAGGCCGCGGAGCTGAGGAGCACCCTAATTAAGCAGGAGACAGGAGCACCCTGATGTTGCTCTCACTGGGGCAGCCCAAACCTGTCACCTGCTGGAGTTTCCCGTGCCTGCTTTGCTCCTTTCTCGCTGCTGCTGACACCTGACAAGGCAGAAATCAGTGCTTGGGGATCTTCTCCCCCAGGTGACCTCAGCCACACAGCTCACAGATCGCAGCAAGAGTCACCAGGAGGCTGCTGGAGCACTGCAGCAGGCTGCCCAGGGAGCTGGCTGAGGCTCCAGCCCTGCAGACATTCAAGGTCCAGCTCGATGTGGCCCTGAGCAGTCTGCTCCAGTTGGGCAAGATGACCTTGAAGGGTCTCTCTCCTCCTAGAATCATACAACCATAGAATGGTTTGGGCTGGAAGGGAGCCCAGAGCTCACCCAGTGCAGCCCCTGCAGGCAGCGGGGACATCCTCCCCTGGAGCAGGCTGCCCACAGCCCTCTCCAGCCTGGGATGAAGCCCAGGTCCTGGAAGCTTCAGGTCCTGGAAGGCCACCATCCTCCTCCAGGGACGGAGCCTGTGCCAGGACCTCAGCAGCCTCCTGGGGCAGAACTTCCTCGCTGTCCAGCCTGACCCTGCCCTGCTCCAAGCCATTGCCTCTTGCCCTGTCCCCACAGCCCTTCTGAGCAGTCCCTCCCCAGCTCTCCTGCAGCCCTTCAGGTCCTGGAAGGCTGCTCTGAGGTCTGCCTGCAGCTTTCTCCTCTCCAGGCTGCACAGCCCCAGCTCTCCCAGCCTGGCCCCACAGGGGAGGTTCTGCAGCCTCTGAGCATCTCTGTGGCCTCCTCTGGAGCCTCTCCAGCAGCTCCAGGTCCTCCTTGTGCTGGGGCCCCAGAGCTGGAGGCAGTGCTGCAGGTGGGGGCTGAGCAGAGCAGAGCAGAGGGGCAGAATCCCCTCCCTGTGCTGCTGCTCTCCCTGCTCTGGCTGCAGCCCAGCACAGGGCTGGCTCTGGGCTGCCAGGGACCACTGCTGGCTCCTGGGGGGTTTGTCACCACCGACCCCCCCCCCCCCCCCCAAGGCCTTCTCCTGCAGCCTGCTCCCAGCCTGGCTTTGTGCTTTCTCCCCTGGCAGCCCTCAGGGAGGTTCTCCAGCCCTGTAACCATCTCTGTGGCCTCCTCTGGCCCCTCTCTCTCAGCTCCGTGACCCTCCTGTGCCGGGGGGCCCCGGGGCTGGAGCCAGCCCTGCAGGCGAGGGCAGAGCAGAGCAGAGCAGCCGAATGACGCAGCAATCCCTCATCCCCCTGAACACCAATCTGCTTTAGTGGACCTGCTGGCAGGGCAGGGGGATGCTGGAGGGGAAGGTGGTCCCAGCCTGGGGGCGTTTGCCGGCCTGCAGCATCCTGAGCCGCTGAGCTGCAGCCGGGGGAGCGGCGGCGGCGCCTCCCGTAGGGGGTGCCCACGAAACCATCGGGGCAGGAAGAAGCAGCCTCCACACCAGGAAACATTTCAAGCTCCCTGGCAGCCTCTGAGGGGCTTTTAAGGCCACAATTTACCTTTTGACTGCCTCCTATTTGCTCCGAAATCCCTTTTATTTCCTCCTTGTTTATTGACTGGAGAGACAGCAGCGAAACGCCGCGGCCGCTGCCCGTGAGAATCCATCCCGGGGAATTATCCTCCAGGGGGAGGTTGTTGTGGTGATTTGGCCTCCTTTTTCCTCTCCTCCCCACCCTCCTCTTCCCTTTTTTCCACCCCCTCCTCCCACTCTGCAAACCTGCGTTTAATTGAATCACTTTGCCAGAGAGGAGCCCGAGGCGGAAGGCAGCGGCAGCGGCGCCGAGGGGGAGCTGTGGGCAGGGAGGTGAGAAAGGAGCCAGGAGGGGACCTGGGACAAGACAGGGGACAAGGGCTCAGTGTTAGACTCCCTCAATTGGCTGCCATTAATTAATGGGGGAATGGAATGAAGCTGGAGGTGGGGAGAGTCAGGCTGGAGGGGAGGAGGAAGTTCTTGCCCATGAGAGTGGTGAAGCCCTGGAATGGGTTGTGCAGGGAGGTGGTTGAGGCCCCGTCCCTGGAGGTGTTTAAGCCCAGGCTGGATGAGGCTGTGGGCAGCCTGATCTGGTGTGGGGTGTCCCTGCCCGTGGCAGGGGGTTGGAACTGGCTGATCCTTGTGCTCCCTTCCAGCCCTGACTGATGCTGTGATACTATGAATTACAGAGGGCCTCAGGCACAGGCTGGAGAGCTGCCTGCTTGCTGGCACTGGGCTGGCACCAGGGTGAGCTAGGAGCAGAGGAAGAAGCTTCCAGCCAGGTCTCCATCATTCCCAGCCCCTTTCCCTATCACCAACCTCTTCCATCCCCTTCCTCCCAGCTTTCTGCCTCTTCATTTAAAGGCAACCTCCCCAGGAGCCAGCACTGGTCCCTGGCAGCCCAGAGCCAGCCCTGTGCTGAGCTGCAGCCAGAGCAGGGAGAGCAGCAGCACAGGGAGGGGATTCTGCCCCTCTGCTCTGCTCTGCTCAGCCCCCACCTGCAGCACTGCCTCCAGCTCTGGGGCCCCAGCACAAGGAGGACCTGGAGCTGCTGGAGAGGCTCCAGAGGAGGACACCAAGGTGATCAGAGGCTGCAGAGCCTCCCCTGTGGGGCCAGGCTGGGAGAGCTGGGGCTGTGCAGCCTGGAGAGGAGAAGGCTCCAGGCAGACCTCAGAGCAGCCTTCCAGGACCTGAAGGGCTGCAGGAGAGCTGGGGAGGGACTCTGGGCAAGGGCTGGGAGTGCCAGGCTGAGGAACAATGGCTTTGAACTGGGAGAGAGGAGACTGAGAGTGGAGATGAGGAAGAAATTGTTGAGGGTGAGGCTGGGGAGACTCTGGCCCAGGCTGCCCAGGGAGGCTGTGGCTGCCTCCTGCCTGGAGGTTTCAGGACCAGGCTGGATGAAGCCCTGAGCAGCCTGGGCTGGGGGCAGTTGTGTGAAGCTCTGAGCAGTGCCAATGACCTGGTGAGTGCCTCTGCACCTGCACACCAGGGCTGTGCTGGGAGCTGGGGGCCCAGGTGGGTTTGCTCTGCTCAGGGGCAGCACTCTGGAGCAGGACAGCTCTGCTGCCTTGCGTAGCCCTTGGGCTAGCGTCGAACTCAGGGACTAGAAGCTTGTTCGCCTCACATCCTGGGTTCACTCCCAGCAGGCCCTTGAGAGGCTGGAGCAGGGCCAGAGAAGGGCAGGAAGCTGAGGAAGGGTCTGCAGAAGAGGGCTGGGGAGGAGCAGCCCTTCCCTCCCGGCCTCCATCGCTGTGCTTGGAGCTCCCTCTCCCGTCCCAGCTCTGCCTCGCTCTGCTTTTTCCCTGCTCCCTTCCCGGAGGCTCTCCATCACCTCCAGGCTGAGGACACGGCTCTGGGGACCTCTTGCCAGGCACTCCTCATCTGGCTGTGCAGCTTGGCCTGCCCCCAGCAGCAGCAGCTCCGAGCCCTGCTGGGGGGGCTGGGGCGAGGGGCCTGGGGGGGGGATATTCAAGCACACAGCAATTTCGAGGCGAGGTCTGGGCTGACTGCTGATTAGATCTGGTTCTAATGATCTCTGTGCAATGCCCTCCCTGCCGCAGGGGAGCTCCAGCTCCCGCTCCCCGTGCAGGGAGCAGCTCTTCATGGTGCAGCGGGTGACTGCAGCGGCGCGGCCCAGGCTGCTGGCGAGGGCAGGGCTGAGCTGTGCCGAGGAGCAGGGCAGCAAGTCAGGCCGGGCTCGACTGCAGGGAATGCAGGCAGCTCCCAGCGGCCCCGGGGGCTGGGGGGCGAGGAGCAGTATTGTTGTCCCTTTCTTTTTCATCTCCTGCCTGCAGCCCCCTGCCTCCAGCCCCCTGCCTCCAGCCCCCTGCCTCCAGCTCATCCTGCAGCCCCCATCCCAGCCCCCATCCTGCAGCCCCCATCCTGCAGCCCCCATCCTGCAGCCCCCATCCTGCAGCCCCCATCCTGCAGCCCCCATCCTGCAGCCCCCATCCTGCAGCCCCCATCCTGCAGCCCCCATCCTGCAGCTCCCATCCTGCAGCTCCCATCCTGCAGCTCCCATCCTGCAGCTCCCATCCTGCAGCTCATCCCAGCCCCCTGCCTCCAGCCCCCTGCCTCCAGCCCCCTGCCTCCAGCCCCCTGCCTCCAGCCCCCTGCCTCCAGCTCCCTGCCTCCAGCTCTCATCCTGCAGCCCCCTGCCTGCAGCTCTCATCCTGCAGCCCCCTGCCTGCAGCTCTCTTCCTGCAGCTCCCTGCTTGCAGCTCCCTGCTTGCAGCTCTCTTCCTGCAGCTCTCTTCCTGCAGCTCCCTGCCTGCAGCTCTCTTCCTGCAGCTCTCTTCCTGCAGCTCTCTTCCTGCAGCTCCCTGCCTGCAGCTCCCTGCCTGCAGCTCCCTGCCTGCAGCTCCCTGCCTGCAGCTCCCTTCCTGCAGCTCCCTTCCTGCAGCTCCCTTCCTGCAGCTCCCTTCCTCCAGCTCCCTTCCTCCAGCTCCCTGCCTGCAGCTCCCTGCCTGCAGCTCTCTTCCTCCAGCTCCCTGCCTGCAGCTCCCTGCCTCCAGCTCCCTGCCTCCAGCACCCTGCCTGCAGCTCTGGTGCTTGGGTTTGGTGTCTGACTGGGCAGACAAACACCTGGTGGAAAGAGGCAGCAGCAGAAGTGTGGCCTGGAAGGCCACCAGCATCCTGCCTGGGATCACAGAACCACCACAGAATGGGAGGGGTTGGAAGGGCCCCCCCAGAGCTCAGCCAGACCCAAAAGGCCTCCCAGGGCAGGGCACACAGGGACACATCAAGGAGGCTTTGGAAGCTCTGCAGAGAAGGAGACTCCACAACCTCTCTGGGCAGCCTGCTCCAGCTGTGGTGTGGGCAGCAGGAGCAGGGCAGGGATTGTGCCCCTGGGCTGGGCACTGCTGGGGCCACAGCTCGAGTCCTGGCTTGAGTTTTGTGCCACTCAGTCCAGGAAGGACATTCATAGAATCCCAGAGTGGTCTGGGCTGGAAGGGACCCCCAGAGCTCAGCCAGTGCAGCCCCTGCAGGCAGCAGGGACATCCTCCCCTGGAGCAGGCTGCCCACAGCCCTCTCCAGCCTCACCTGGAACAGCTCCAGGGCTGGAGCCTCAACCACCTCCCTGGGCAAGGACCTTGAGAGGCTGGAGCAGGGCCAGAGGAGGGCAAGGGAGCTGGGGAAGGGTCTGGAGAAGAGGCCTGGGGAGGAGCAGCTGAGGGAGCTGGGGGGGTTGAGCCTGGAGAAGAATGGAAGAATGGAATGGAATGGAATGGAATGGAATGGAATGGAATGGAATGGAATGGAATGGAATGGAATGGAATGGAATGGAATGGAAGAAGAGAAAGAAGAGAAGAGAAGAGAAGAGAAGAGAAGAGAAGAGAAGAGAAGAGAAGAGAAGAGAAGAGAAGAGAGAAGAGAAGAGAAGAGAAGAGAAGAGAAGAGAAAGAAGAGAAGAGAAGAGAAAGAAGAAGAAGAAGAGAAGAGAATTAACCAGGTTGGGAAAGACCTCAGAGTTCATCCAGTCCAGCCTCTCACCCAGCACCATCTGATCAACTCAACCATGGCCCCAAGGGCCACATCCAGTCCCCTCTTGAACACCTCCAGGCACAGGGACTCCACCACCTCCCTGGGCAGCACATCCCAAGGGCCAATTCCTCTTGCTGGGAAGAACTTTCTCCTCACCTCCCCTGGCACAGCCTGAGACTGTGTCCTCTTGTTCTGGTGCTGGGGGCCTGCACCACTGCAGATGTCTCTCTGGGCAGCACCTTGGATTCTCCTGCACCATTTTTGCTGCTCCCATTTCCTGAAGCTCCCCCTGCCCCTAGCTCCTCCACCCCACAGAGCCACAGCCTGGGACTGGAAGCAGCAAACCCCCCCCCCTGTGCATGGGGCACAGCTCAGAGGGATCAGTGGGGATGGTGCTGAGCAGCTGAGGACTGACCTTGGCTCCCCCAGGCTGGGTGTTAGGAAGCACTTCCTGCCAGAAAGGCTGAGCAGAGCCTGGAACCGTAGGACCAACAAGGTTGGAAAAGACCTCAGAGCTCAGCAAGTCCAACCCAGCACCCAGCACCTCCTGACAGCCAAACCCATGGCTCCAAGGGCCACATCCAATCTCCTCCTGAACACCTCCAGGGATGGGGACTCCACCACCTCCCTGGGCAGCACATCCCAAGGGCCAGTTCCTCTTGCTGGGAAGAACTTTCTCCTCACCTCCAGCCTCAACCTCCCCTGGCACAGCTTGAGACTGTGTCCTCTTGTTCTGCTGCTGGGGGCCTGGCAGAAGAGACCAACCCCCAGCTGGCTCCAACCTCCCTTCAGGTAGCTGTAGACAGCAAGAAGGTCTCCCCTGAGCCTCCTCTCCTCCAGACCCTTCAGCAGGAGGCTGAGGGAGACCTCACTGCTCTCTGCAAGGAGGCTGGAGCCCGGTGGGGGCTGTGCTCTACTCACTAGGAACAAGGGACAGGGCAAGAGGCAATGGCCTCAGATTCTCCCAGGGGAGGTTTAGGTTGGACATGAGAGGAAATTTCTCCACTGAAAGGGTTCTCAGAGCCTGGCCCAGGCTGCCCAGGGAGGGGAGGGCAGAATCCCCACCCCTGGAGGGCAGAATCCCCACCCCTGGAGGGCAGGATCCCCACCCCTGGAGAGCAGAATCCCCACCCCTGGAGGGCTGGATCCCCACCCCTGGAGAGCAGAATCCCCACCCCTGGAGGGCTGGATCCCCACCCCTGGAGGGCAGAATCCCCATCCCTGGAGGGCTTTCCCAGAGGCAGAGCTGAGGTCCCGAGGGCCATGGCTGAGCCCCAGCCTGGGTAGAGGTAGAGGAGGTTTGGGCTCCATGGTCTCCCAGGGCTTTTCCAACCAGAAGCACTCCATGCTTCCATGCTGCAGTGACTCTCTGCCTCCCTGCTCAGTGCTGCCTCTGCAGCAGACCTGTGTGCACACCTCCCTCTCACTCACCCTCCTCCTCCTCCTCTCCCAAAGCCAAGCCACAAAACTTCCCAAGCAAGAGCCAAGCCCCCACCGCCTGCAGCCCTCTCCAGAGCTCCCCGAGACCTCTGCCTGGAGCTTCTGCTGTGCCAAAGGCTCTCCCAGGGCTCTCATCTCACACTTCCTGCTCAGGGCTGTCTCAGAGCAGTATCAAGACAGGAAGATGTCCCTCAGCGATGCTAACCCAAATGTCTGCTTGCTCTGAGCGGGACCAAAGTGGAGCCTGGGGCCTGGGGGTGGGAAGAATCCTGCGAGGAGGGGATGGGAGATGGCTTTTGGAGGGCAAAACAGTCATCAGCTGCTTGGGCTGGGCTGGGCTGGGCTTGGACTGGGTTGGACTGGGCTGGGTTGGGTTGAGTTGGACTGGGTTGGGTTGGACTGGGTTGGGTTGAGTTGGACTGGGTTGGGTTGGGTTGGACTGGGTTGGGTTGAGTTGGACTGGGTTGAGTTGGACTGGGTTGGGTTGAGTTGGACTGGGTTGGGTTGGACTGGGTTGGGTTGGGTTGGACTGGGTTGGGTTGAGTTGGACTGGGTTGGGTTGGGTTGGACTGGGTTGGGTTGAGTTGGACTGGGTTGGGTTGGGTTGGACTGGGTTGGGTTGAGTTGGACTGGGCTGGGTTGGGTTGAGTTGGACTGGGTTGGGTTGGACTGGGTTAGTCATTAGTTCAGGACCTGCTGAGCCACTTGGACACCCACAAGTCCATGGGGCCGGATGGGATCCACCCCAGGGTGCTGAGAGAGCTGCAGAGGAGCTGCCAAGCCGCTCTCCATCATTTCCCTCTAGTCCTGGCTCACCAGAGAGGTCCCAGATGACTGGAAACTGGCCAGTGTGGTCCCCATCCACAAGAAGGGTCAGATGGAGGCACCTGGAAGCTCCAGGCCTGGCAGCCTGACCTCAGTGCCAGGGAAATGATGGAGCAGATCATCCTGGGGGCAATAACTGCACCTGCAGGATGGCCAAGGGCTCAGGCCCAGCCAGCATGGATTCAGGAAGGGCAGGTCCAGCCTGACCAACCTGATCTCCTTCTATGATCAGGTGACTGCCTGGTGGCTGTGGGGCAGGCTGTGGATGTGGTCTGCCTGGACTTCAGCAAGGCCTTTGACACCGTCCCCCACAGCAACCTCCTGGCCAAGCTGTCAGCCCCTGGCTTGGGCAGCAGCACTCTGAGCTGGGTTGGGAACTGGCTGGAGGCCGAGCCCAGAGAGTGGTGGTGAATGGTGCCACAGCCAGCTGGCAGCCAGGCACCAGTGGTGTGCCCCAGGGCTCAGTGCTGGGCCCCAGCCTGTTCAATGTCTTCACTGATGATCTGGGGGAGGGGATTGAGACAGTCATCAGCAAATGTGCAGCTGACACCAAGCTGGGAGCAGATGTTGGTCAGTTAGAGGGCAGGAGAGCTCTGCAGAGGCACCTTGCCAGGCTGCACAGATGGGCAGAGGCCAACAGGATGGCATTGAACAAGTCCAAGGGCCAGGGGCTGCACTTTGGCCACAGCAACCCCAGGCAGAGCTACAGGCTGGGGGCAGAGTGGCTGAGAGCAGCCAGGCAGAGAGGGACCTGGGGGTGCTGATTGACAGCTGCCTGAACATGAGCCAGCAGTGTGGCCAGGGGGCCAAGAAGGCCAAGGGCATCCTGGCCTGCAGCAGGCAGAGTGTGACCAGCAGGAGCAGGGAAGTCCTTGTGCCCTGTGCTCAGCACTGCTGAGGCCACCCCTGGAGTCCTGTGTCCAGCTCTGGGCTCCTCAGGTCAAGAAGGACCTTGAGAGACTTGAAGGTGTGCAGAGAAGGGCAAGGAGGCTGGGGAGGGGTCTGGAGCACAGCCCTGGGAGGAGAGGCTGAGGGAGCTGGGGTTGCTTAGCCTGGAGAAGAGGAGGCTCAGGGGAGACCTTCTTGCTCTCTGCAACTGCCTGAAGGGAGGTTGTAGCCAGCTGGGGGTTGGTCTCTGCTCCCAAGCAAGCAGCAGCAGAACAAGAGGACACAGTCTCAAGCTGCACCAGGGGAGGTTGAGGCTGGAGGTGAGGAGAAAGTTCTTCACCGAGAGAGTGATTCGCCATTGGGATGTGCTGCCCAGGGAGGTGGTGGAGTCACCGTCCCTGGAGGTGTTCAAGAGGGGACTGGATGTGGCACTTGGTGCCATGGTCTGGTCGTGGGGTCTGTGGTGACAGGTTGGACTTGATGAGCTTCAAAGTCTCTTCCAACCTTGGTGATACTGTGAGGCTGTGAGACTGGGCTGAGTTGGGTTGGACTGGGCTGGGTTGGACTGGGCTGGGTTGCATTGGGCTGGGCTGTGAGACTGGGCTGAGTTGGGTTGGACTGGGCTGGGTTGGGTTGAGTTGAGTTGGACTGGGCTGGGTTGCATTGGGCTGGGCTGTGAGACTGGGCTGAGTTGGGTTGGACTGGGCTGGGTTGGGTTGAGTTGAGTTGGACTGGGATGGGTTGCATTGGGCTGGGCTGTGAGACTGGGCTGAGTTGGGTTGGACTGGGCTGGGTTGGGTTGAGTTGAGTTGGACTGGGCTGGGTTGCATTGGGCTGGGCTGGGTAGGACTGGATTGGGTTGGGATGAGTTGGACTGGGCTGGGTTGAGTTAGGTTAGGTTGGACTGGGTTGGGTTGGGTTAGGTTAGGTTAGACTGGGCTGGGCTAGGTTAGGTTAGGTTGGACTGGGCTGAGTTGGGTTGGGTAGGACTGGATTGGGTTGGGATGAGTTGGACTGGGCTGGGTTGAGTTAGGTTAGGTTGGACTGGGTTGGGTTGGAATGGGTTGGACTGGGCTGGGTTGGGTTAGGTTAGGTTGGACTGGGTTGGGTTGGGTTAGGTTAGGTTAGACTGGGCTGGGCTAGGTTAGGTTAGGTTGGACTGGGCTGAGTTGGGTTGGGTAGGACTGGATTGGGTTGGGATGAGTTGGACTGGGCTGGGTTGAGTTAGGTTAGGTTGGACTGGGTTGGGTTGGAATGGGTTGGACTGGGCTGGGTTGGGTTGGGCTGGGCTGGGTTGGGGGTTTTCAGCCCAGATGGAACTCTTGGTGAGCTCAGAGTGGCCTCAGGGAGGGCTGACTGCCTGC
The DNA here is from genome assembly GCA_033816785.1 of Picus viridis. Taxonomy (NCBI): domain Eukaryota; kingdom Metazoa; phylum Chordata; class Aves; order Piciformes; family Picidae; genus Picus; species Picus viridis. The sequence goes on from CM066601.1 coordinate 9,442,740, forward strand.
AGGAGGTGCAGTGGATGGAGAAAGGCTTCTGGCTGAGGCAGCTGGCTCCCAGCAGAGGGCTTCCAGCCCTGCTGTGGCCTCCTCTGGCCCTGCTCCCCAGCTCCCTGGCTGTGCTGTGCTGAGGGCTCCAGAGCTGCCCCAGCCCTGCAGGGGGGTGAGCAGAGCACAGCAGAGGGGCAGAATGCCCTCCCTGCCCCTGCTGCCCACCCTGCTGGGGCTGAGCCCAGGCCAGGCTGGGGCTGGGCTGGCAGCGCTGGGTGCCGGCTCCTGGCCAGCTCTGCACCCCCAGCACCCCCAAGGCCTTGTGCTCAGCCCCAGCCTGGGGTTGTCCTGGGCCAGCTGCGGGACCTTGCCCTTGGCCTGGTGGGAGGGTCACACAGCTGCCCCTCTCCAGCCCATCCAGCTGCCTCTGTGGGGCTCCCATCCCCCAGCTGTGGCAGCCACAGAGCTCCCGTGGGGCTGGGCTGGGCTCCTGCCTCTGAACCTGCTGCTGCTGGCAGGGGCTGGGCTGGCAGGGGCTGGGCTGGCAGGGCCAAGCCAGGCTTAGAGTCTCCCCTCCTGCAGCAGGTAGGACTCGGCTGATGCTCTCTCCTCGCTCCACAGCCCTCTGCCATCCATCTCTGAGCCAGCTCTGCTTTGGCACCTCATGAATTGTGCAGTTCATTATTAGACTCTCAATTGGCTGCCATTAATTACAGAGGGCCTCAGGCACAGGCTGGAGAGCTGCCTGCTTGCTGGCACTGGGCTGGCACCAGGGTGAGCTAGGAGCAGAGGAAGAAGCTTCCAGCCAGGTCTCCATCACTCCCAGCCCCTTTCCCTATCACCAACCACTTCCATCCCCTTCCTCCCAGCTTTCTGCCTCTTCATTTAAGGACAAACTCCCCAGGAGCCAGCAGTGGTCCCTGGCAGCCCAGAGCCAGCCCTGTGCTGAGCTGCAGCCAGAGCAGGGAGAGCAGCAGCACAGGGAGGGGATTCTGCCCCTCTGCTCTGCTCAGAGCCCCCCTGCAGCACTGCCTCCAGCTCTGGGGCCCCAGCACAAGGAGGACCTGGAGCTGCTGGAGAGGCTCCAGAGGAGGCCACAGAGATGCTCAGAGGCTGCAGAACCTCCCCTGTGGGGCCAGGCTGGGAGAGCTGGGGCTGTGCAGCCTGGAGAAAAGAAGTCTCCAGGGAGACCTCAGAGCAGCCTTCCAGGACCTGAAGAGCTCCAGGAGAGCTGGGGAAGGAGTTTGGACAAGGGCTGGGAGTGGCAGGCTGAGGAACAATGGCTTTGAGCTGGGAGAGAGGAGACTGAGAGTGGAGAGGAGGAAGGAATTGTTGGCAGTGAGGCTGGGGAGAGCCTGGCCCAGGCTGCCCAGGGAGGCTGTGGCTGCCTCCTGCCTGGGTGTATCTTACAGTCACTGAATCGTTTTGCTTGGAGGGGATCCTGGAGTCCAACCTTTCCCCCAGCACTGCCAGGGCACCCCGGACCAGAGCCCTCAGCACCACATCTGCAGGGCTCTGCCCCCCCGCGGGGCTGGGGGCTGCAGCCCTGCCCTGGGCAGCCTGGGCCAGGCCCTTGGGAGCTGCCCAGGACGTGCTGCTGTGTGCAGGAGCTGCCAGGGGGTCAACATCACAGCCCGGGGCTGAGGGGGAGAGCAGGCTTAGAGGAGCTGCTGCTGATGCTGAAGCATCAGCCCTGATGCTTCTGAGGTGTGAGATGGAGGGAGAAGGTCTGAAACCGAGACAAAAGGAGGTGTGGGGAAGCCAGGCTCGGAGGGGTCAGCGCTGCCTGTGCCGAGGAGCTCCTGGGAGCTGTCGCTCAGAGGCTTCGCTCTCCCTCCCCTTCTCTTTCCTTGCCTCATTGCCCAGGCCAGGCCAGACCTGATGCTTGGCTGCTCCCTCAGCCTCCTCCCCCCAGAGGAACAAGAGGCCCTGGCCCACAGCCTGCCCCGGGGGGGGTGTTCCTGACTTGTTTTCCTATTGATTCCTTAATTAAAGAGGAATAAAAATGGCAGCCAAGCAGGCACTGACCCAACTGCTCCAGCAGCCAGCACCAGAGAGGGAGGGGGAGGACAAAATCGATATCTTGTTTGGAAAGGAACCATCTGGGAGCAGAGCTTGGAGCAGCACCAGGTAGGACCTGCCCAAAGGTAAAGGCAAAGGAAGGAGAGGAAGGAAGTGGGAGGGCAGGAGGGGCAGTGGGGTGGGTTGAGAAGTGGCTGAAGGACACAGCTCAGAGGGTTGTGATCCACGGGGGCAGGGTCCAGCTGGAGGCCTGGGGCTGGTGGTGATCCCCTGGGGTCAGGGCTGGGGTCAGGGCTGGGGTCAGGGCTGGGTCCTGTCTGCTCCAAGATCTTCATCAATGTGCTGCACAAGCTCCAGCTCAAAGGAGCTGCAGGCCCCTGGCTGCTGCAGGCCCCTGGCTGCTGCCCCTCAGCACAGTCCCCAGGCAATATCTGCTGAAGGTTTGGCAGCCCCCAGGCTTTGGCTCCTCTCAGGGGTCTCTCCCTGCTTCCTGCCTTGCAACAGAGCCAGGGGGAGGCTGTGTGTGGGGCACAGAGGGCAGGAGAGCAGGGGGTGAGGAGCAGGCAGCCAGGGGTCAGGGCTGGGTCCAGTCCTGGTCAAGATCTTCATCACTGACCTGGCTGAAGGCTCAGAGTGCAGCCTCAGGCAGGTTGCTGCTGGCACAGAGCTGGGAGGAGTGGCTGAGAGCCCTCAGGCTGTGCTGGCATCCAGGGAGCCCTGGGCAGGCTGAGAGCTGGGGAGAGCAACCTGCTGAAGGTGAAGCAGGGCAAGGGCAGGGTCCTGGCCCCGGGCAGGAACAACCTCCTGCAGCAGCACAGGGCAGGGGGAAGCTGCTGGCAAGCAGCTGCAAGCAGAAGCAGCTGGCAGTGCTGGGGGACAAGAAGCTGCCCAGCAGCAGCAAGGTGGCCTGGTGGGCAAGAAGGCCAAGGGGGTCCTGGGGGCATGGAGAAGAGTGTGGGCAGCAGCAGGGCAAGGGAGGCTGTGCTGCCCCTCTGCTGTGCCCTGCTGAGGCCACCTCTGGAGCCCTGGGGGCAGCTGTGTGCTGCCCAGGTGCAGAGGGCCAGAGAAGGGCTGGAGAGAGTCCAGGGCAGGCTGGGAAGCTGCTGAGGGGCCTGGAGCAGCTCTGGGTCTCAGCTCTGGCTGAGAGCTCTCTCTTGGCTCTTTCACCTTTGCTTGCCCTTCCCATCTTCTCTCTGGGCCCTGGGTTGCTTTGTTTCAAGCCAGGCATTTGCAGCCTCCTCTTTGTGCTCCTCACAGCAACCCCTTGTGCAACCCCCCAGGCTGCAGCCCTTGCTCTCAGGACCCTTTGGGGTGGCTTCAAGCAGGGCCCAGGAGGATTCCTGCCTCACAACCTCCTTTCCACCCAGCCCTGCACTTGGGGCTGCTGAAGGAGGCTGCAGGAATGGATCTGGCTCGAGGGGGGACCCCTTCAAAGAGGGGACCCTGGGGTGGCCCCCCCCTGGCTGGGGGGGGAGCTTCCTTCTGCACACTGTGACTGAGCTCAGGATGAGGCTTGGGGTGGTGGAAGGCTGGGGGTGCCAGGGAAGGCTGTGGCACAGGACGGCAGCCAAGGGCAGGGCAAGCTCCCAGCTGTGAGGTCGAACCTTCTCCATGAGAAGGAAGAGCCTGGATGAGGCCCTTGGAGCCATGGTTGAGTTGATCAGATGGTGCTGGGTGAGAGGTTGGACTGGATGAGCTCTGAGGTCTTTTCCAGCCTAGTTAATTCCCTCCCCTCCCCTCCCCTCCCCTCCCCTCCCCTCCCCTCCCCTCCCCCTCCCCCTCCTCCCTCCCCTCCCCTCCCCTCCCCTCCCCTCCCCTCCCCTCCCCTCCCTCTCCTCCCTCTCCTCTCCTCTCCTCTCCTCTCCTCTCCTCTCCTCTCCTCTCCTCTCCTCTCCTCTCCTCTCCTCTCCTCTCCCTCTCCTCTCCTCTCCTCTCCTCTCCTCTCCTCTCCTCTCCTCTCCTCTCCCTCTCCTCTCCTCTCCTCTCCTCTCCTCTCCTCTCCCTCCTCTCCCTCCCCCTCCCCTCCCCCTCCCCTCCCCTCCCCTCCCCTCCCTCCCCTCCCCCTCCCCTCCCCTCCCCCTCCCCTCCCCTCCCCTCCCCCTCCCCTCCCCTCCCTCTCCTCTCCCCTCCTCTCCTCCTCCCCCTCCCCCTCCCCTCCTCTCCTCTCCTCTCCTCTCCTCTCCTCTCCTCTCCTCTCCTCTCCTCTCTCTCTCCTCTCCTCTCTCCTCTCCTCTCCCTCTCCCTCTCCTCTCCTCTCCTCTCCTCTCCTCTCTCCTCTCCTCTCCTCTCCTCCTCCTCTCCTCTCCTCTCCTCTCCTCTCCTCTCCTCTCCTCTCCTCTCCTCTCCTCTCCTCTCTCTCCTCTCCTCTCCTCTCCTCTCCTCTCCTCTCCTCTCTTTCCTCTCCTGAGCCTCCTCTCCTCTCCTGAGTCTCCCCTTCCCTTCCCTTCCCTTCCCTTCCCTTCCCTTCCCTTCCTTCCCTTCCCTTCCCTTCCCTTCCCTTCCCTTCCCTTCCCTTCCCTTCCCTTCCCTTCCCTTCCCTTCCCAAACCTTCCCTTCCCAAACCTTCCCAAACCTTCCCTTCCCAAACCTTCCCAAACCTTCCCCTTCCCAAACCTTCCCTTCCCTTCCCAAACCTTCCCAAACCTTCCCTTCCCAAACCTTCCCAAACCTTCCCTTCCCAAACCTTCCCAAACCTTCCCAAACCTTCCCAAACCTTCCCAAACCTTCCCTTCCCTTCCCAAACCTTCCCTTCCCAAACCTTCCCTTCCCAAACCTTCCCTTCCCAAACCTTCCCTTCCCAAACCTTCCCTTCCCAAACCTTCCCTTCCCTTCCCTTCCCAAACCTTCCCAAACCTTCCCAAACCTTCCCAAACCTTCCCAAACCTTCCCAAACCTTCCCTTCTCCTGGAAGCAGGGCAGGGGAGGCAGGAGAAGTCATTAGCCACCCAATGTAGGCCAGCAGCCCCTGCCTCCTCCTCCTCCTCCTCCTCCTCCTCCTCCTCCTCCTCCTGCTGCTGCAGCGTGTGCAGCTCCTGGGTGCAGCCTGACAGATCCGGGAGCGTGGGGAGGAACAGACTTCATTATTGTCCCACATGTCAGAGGGCTTCAAACAGTTTTCTCTCAGGAAGAGAAGCCAAGCAGGGAGAGGCTTGGCTGCTCATTAAACAGAGTAAAAAGGAAGGGAAATGGAGAAGGAAGCAAGCCAGAGCTGGAGCAGACCCCCCGGGAGCCGGCCCCCTCCTTCAGCCAGCTGCTGCTGCCGGGAGCTGCTCTCAGATCTCAGCTTCTGCAGGGTGGGGTGGGACAGATCCTGCCTGCTCCACCGAGGTTCAAAGCCCTGAGCCTCAGCAGAGCCCTGCTGCCTGCTCCTCACCCGCAGCTCGGCTCTTGCCTCCTGCCACGGCTGCCCCAGGGCCCTGCTCTGCTCCCTGCCAAGGCGGGGCCCCAAGCACCTGAGAAACCACAGCTGGGGCTGGGGGCTGGTGCAGGGGGCCTGGTGTGCTCACCCAGCAGAGGTGTCCCCAGCACCCAGGAGCTGCTGGTCTGGCAGAGGCCAGGAGGTGCCAAGGGAACTCAGCACAGAAAGTTTGGGAGGTTGGGACTGATCCTGCCCCTGGCTCGCAACCGCCCCAGCAGGCACACGGAGGGTAACTCCCAACCCTCTCCTCCCCCTCCCCTCTTAACCAGGGAGGTTCCCCCCCGAGGTGATTAAGGCTGAGCAGCTCAGGCAGTGTGGTGCTGCCTGCTCCTCACAGCAGCGCTGGGAGCAGAGGGGATGAATTATGGATCATGGCTCCCTGCTGCTGCCTCCTGCTGCTGCCTCCCTGCTGCTGCCTCCTGCTGCTGCCTCCCTGCTGCTGCCTCCCTGCTGCTGCCTCCTGCTGCTGCCTCCTGCTGCTGCCTCCTGCTGCTGCCTCCCTGCTGCTGCCTCCTGCTGCTGCCTCCTGCTGCTGCCTCCCTGCTGCTGCCTCCTGCTGCTGCCTCCCTGCTGCTGCCTCCTGCTGCTGCCTCCCTGCTGCTGCCTCCCTGCTGCTGCCTCCTGCTGCTGCCTCCTGCTGCTGCCTCCTGCTGCTGCCTCCCTGCTGCCTCCTGCTCCTGCTCCTGCTGCTGCCTCCCTGCTGCTGCCTCCTGCTGCTGCCTCCTGCTGCTGCCTCCTGCTGCTGCCTCCCTGCTCCTGCCTCCTGCTCCTGCCTCCTGCTGCTGCCTCCCTGCTCCTGCCTCCTGCTCCTGCCTCCTGCTGCTGCCTCCTGCTGCTGCCTCCTGCTCCTGCCTCCTGCTGCTGCCTCCCTGCTGCTGCCTGCTGCTGCCTCCCTGCTGCTGCCTCCTGCTCCTGCCTCCTGCTGCTGCCTCCCTGCTGCTGCCTCCCTGCTGCTGCCTCCTGCTCCTGCCTCCTGCTGCTGCCTCCCTGCTCCTGCCTCCTGCTGCTGCCTCCCTGCTGCTGCCTCCCTGCTGCTGCCTCCTGCTCCTGCCTCCTGCTGCTGCCTCCCTGCTCCTGCCTCCTGCTCCTGCCTCCTGCTGCTGCCTCCCTGCTGCTGCCTCCCTGCTGCTGCCTCCTGCTCCTGCCTCCTGCTGCTGCCTCCCTGCTCCTGCCTCCTGCTGCTGCCTCCCTGCTGCTGCCTCCTGCTCCTGCCTCCTGCTCCTGCCTCCTGCTGCTGCCTCCTGCTGCTGCCTCCCTGCTGCTGCCTCCTGCTCCTGCCTCCTGCTGCTGCCTCCCTGCTCCTGCCTCCTGCTGCTGCCTCCTGCTGCTGCCTCCTGCTCCTGCCTCCCTGCTCCTGCCTCCTGCTGCTGCCTCCCTGCTGCTGCCTCCTGCTGCTGCCTCCTGCTGCTGCCTCCTGCTGCTGCCTCCTGCTGCTGCCTCCCTGCTCCTGCCTCCTGCTGCTGCCTCCTGCTCCTGCCTCCCTGCTCCTGCCTCCTGCTGCTGCCTCCTGCTCCTGCCTCCTGCTGCTGCCTCCTGCTGCTGCCTCCCTGCTGCTGCCTCCTGCTGCTGCCTCCTGCTGCTGCCTCCTGCTGCTGCCTCCCTGCTGCTGCCTCCTGCTGCTGCCTCCCTGCTGCTGCCTCCTGCTGCTGCCTCCTGCTGCTGCCTCCCTGCTCCTGCCTCCTGCTGCTGCCTCCCTGCTGCTGCCTCCCTGCTGCTGCCTCCCTGCTGCTGCCTCCTGCTGCTGCCTCCCTGCTGCTGCCTCCTGCTGCTGCCTCCCTGCTCCTGCCTCCTGCTGCTGCCTCCCTGCTGCTGCCTCCTGCTGCTGCCTCCTGCTGCTGCCTCCTGCTGCTGCCTCCCTGCTGCTGCCTCCTGCTGCTGCCTCCCTGCTGCTGCCTCCCTGCTCCTGCCTCCTGCTGCTGCCTCCTGCTCCTGCCTCCCTGCTGCTGCCTCCTGCTGCTGCCTCCTGCTCCTGCCTCCTGCTGCTGCCTCCTGCTCCTGCCTCCTGCTGCTGCCTCCTGCTGCTGCCTCCTGCTGCTGCCTCCTGCTGCTGCCTCCCTGCTGCTGCCTCCTGCTGCTGCCTCCCTGCTGCTGCCTCCTGCTGCTGCCTCCCTGCTGCTGCCTCCCTGCTGCTGCCTCCTGCTGCTGCCTCCCTGCTCCTGCCTCCTGCTGCTGCCTCCCTGCTGCTGCCTCCCTGCTGCTGCCTCCTGCTGCTGCCTCCCTGCTGCTGCCTCCTGCTGCTGCCTCCCTGCTCCTGCCTCCTGCTGCTGCCTCCCTGCTGCTGCCTCCCTGCTGCTGCCTCCCTGCTGCTGCCTCCTGCTGCTGCCTCCCTGCTCCTGCCTCCTGCTGCTGCCTCCTGCGCTGCCTCCCTGCTGCTGCCTCCTGCTGCTGCCTCCCTGCTGCTGCCTCCTGCTGCTGCCTCCCTGCTCCTGCCTCCTGCTGCTGCCTCCCTGCTGCTGCCTCCTGCTGCTGCCTCCCTGCTGCTGCCTCCTGCTGCTGCCTCCCTGCTGCTGCCTCCTGCTGCTGCCTCTCCTGCTGCTGCCTCCCTGCTCCTGCCTCCTGCTCCTGCCTCCTGCTGCTGCCTCCCTGCGCTGCCTCCCTGCTCCTGCCTCCCTGCTGCTGCCTCCTGCTGCTGCCTCCTGCTCCTGCCTCCCTGCTCCTGCCTCCTGCTGCTGCCTCCTGCTGCTGCCTCCCTGCTGCTGCCTCCTGCTGCTGCCTCCTGCTGCTGCCTCCCTGCTCCTGCCTCCTGCTGCTGCCTCCCTGCTTTCCCTCTTCTCCCTTCTCCTTACCTTTTAATCTTTCAAACTCCTTCTCCTCCTGTCCCCAGCTGGAGCAGGGAGGGAACAGATCCACCCTTCACTGGTTCCCCTTCTCACAGCCTCTGCTGCCCACACAGGTCCCCTCCTGAGAGTGCCTGGAGACCACCAATAATTCATTGGCTACATGGAGAGCTGGGGGCTGTCAGCCACTGCCCTGGGACAGCTTCATCAGGAGCCATTCCCTCTCATCTCCCTCCCCTCTCCCTCTCCTCCCCTCTCCCTCCCCTCTCCCTCCCCTCTCCCTCCCCTCTCCCTCCCCTCTCCCTCCCCTCTCCCTCCCCTCTCCCTCCCCTCTCCCTCCCTCTCTCCCTCCCCTCTCCCTCCCCCTCTCCTCCCTCTCTCCTCCCCTCTCCTCCCCCTCTCCTCCCCTCTCCTCCCCTCTCCTCCCCTCTCCTCCCCTCTCCTCTCCCTCTCCCTCTCCCCTCCCTCCCTCTCCCTCCCTCTCCCTCTCCTCCCTCTCCTCCCCTCTCCTCCCTCTCCTCCCCTCTCCTCCCCTCTCCTCCCCTCTCCTCCCCTCTCCTCCCCTCTCCTCCCCTCTCCCTCTCTCCTCTCCCTCTCCTCCCCTCTCCTCCCTCTCCTCCCCTCTCCTCCCTCTCCTCCCCTCTCCTCCCCTCTCCTCCCCTCTCCCCTCTCCCTCTCCTCTCCCTCTCCTCTCCCTCTCCCTCCTCTCCTCCCTCTCCTCTCTCCCCTCTCCCTCCCCTCTCCCTCCCTCTCCCTCTCCTCCCCTCTCCTCCCCTCTCCTCCCCCTCCTCCCCTCTCCTCCCCTCCCTCTCCTCTCCTCCCTCCCTCTCCCTCTCCCTCTCCCTCTCCTCCCCTCTCCCTCCCCTCTCCCTCCCTCTCCTCCCTCTCCCTCCCCTCCCTCCCCTCTCCTCTCCCCTCTCCCTCCCCTCTCCCTCCCCTCTCCCTCCCCTCTCCCTCCCCTCTCCCTCCCCTCTCCCTCTCCCTCTCCCTCTCCCTCTCCCTCTCCCTCTCCCTCTCCCTCTCCCTCTCCCTCTCCCTCTCCCTCTCCCTCTCCCTCTCCCTCTCCCTCTCCCTCTCCCTCTCCTCTCAGCAGGGCACCCCCAGCAGCTTGCCCAGCACCACAGTGCCCAGGGGGGTTGGAAGCTCTCCACACCAGCACACTCCACAACCTCTCTGGGCAGCCTGCTCCAGGCCTCCAGCAGCCTCACAACAAACAACTTGCTCCTCCTCTTCACCTCCAGCCTCCTGGCCTCCACTCTCTGCCCACTGCCCCTTGGCCTGCCACTGGGCACCACTCAGCAGAGCCTGGCCCCAGCCTCCTGCCCCCCACCCTTTAGACCCTGCTGAGCACTGAGGAGAAGCCTTTGCTGAGCCCTGCAGAGTCACTTCTCTGAGCTCTCTTTGCATCTCCCCAGAGGGTGTTGAAGTCTCCCCAGCCCCACAGAGTCACAGACTGCATTGGCTGGGAGGGGACCCCCAGAGGTCATCCTGCCCAAAACCTTGCAGGCAGCAGGGACAGCTCCAGCCAGAGCAGGCTGCCCAGGAGCCACAGCCCCTTGGACCTCAAATGAAGTCAGCTGCAGGGACCTGAAGAGACCTTGGAGTCATCTTTAAGGACCTGAAGTGATCTTAGAGTCAGCTGTCAGCCTGACCTCAGTGCCAGGCAAGGTTATGGAGCAGGTCATCTTGAGTGCAATCACACAGCACTTACAGCATGGCCAAGGGGCTCAGGCCCAGCCAGCATGGAGTCAGGAAGGGCAGGTCCTGCCTCTCCAACCTGATCTGCTTCCATGCCCAGGTGACTGCCTGGTGGCTGTGGGGCAGGCTGTGGATGGAGTCTGCCTGGACCTCAGCAAGGCCTTTGACACCGTCCCCCAAAGCAAACTCCTGGCCAAGCTGTCAGCCCCTGGCTTGGGCAGCAGCACTCTGAGCTGGGTGAGGAACTGGCTGGAGGCTGAGCCCAGAGAGTGGTGGTGAATGGTGCCACAGCCAGCTGGCAGCCAGGCACCAGTGGTGTGCCCCAGGGAGCAGTGCTGGGCCCCATGCTCTTCAACATCTTCATTGATGATCTGGATGAGGGCATCGAGTCCATCAGCAGTAAATTTGCAGCTGACACCAAGCTGGGGGCAGGAGTTGATCTGCTGGAGGGCAGAGAGGCTTTGCAGAGGGACCTCGACAGGCTGGACAGATGGGCAGAGGCCAAGGGCAGGAGATTGAACACATCCAAGTGCCAGGGGCTGCACATTGGCCACAGCAACCCCAGGCAGAGCTACAGGCTGGGGGCAGAGTGGCTGAGAGCAGCCAGGCAGAGAGGGACCTGGGGGTGATGGTTGATGGGAGGCTGAACATGAGCCTGCAGTGTGCCCAGGCAGCCAAGAGGGCCAAGGGCATCCTGGCCTGCAGCAGGCAGAGTGTGGCCAGCAGGAGCAGGGAGGTCATTGTGCCCCTAGACACTGCACTGGTTAGGCCACACCTTGAGTCCTGTGTCCAGTTCTGGGCTCCTCAGGTCAGGAAGGAGGTTGCTGGAAGGTGTCCAGAGAAGGGCAACGAAGCTGGGGAGGGGTCTGGAGCACAGCCCTGTGAGGAGAGGCTGAGGGAGCTGGGGTTGCTTAGCCTGGAGGAGAGGAGGCTCAGGGGTGACCTTATTGCTCTCTGCAACTCCCTGCAGGGAGGTTGTAGCCAGCTGGGGGTTGGTCTCTTCTGCCAGGCACCCAGCAGCAGAACAAGAGGCCACAGTCTCAGGCTGTGCCAGGGGAGGTTCAGGCTGGAGGTGAGGAAGAAGTTCTACACAGAGAGAGTGATTGCCCATTGGGATGTGCTGCCCAGGGAGGTGGTGGAGTCACCATCCCTGGAGGTGTTCAGGAGGAGCCTTGCTGGGGTGCTTGGTGCCATGGGTTAGTTGTTTAGGTGGGTTGGATTGGTTGATGGGTTGGTCTTGATGATCTTGGAGGTCTCTTCCAAGCTGGTTTATTGTGTTGCCTTGTACCTGGAGTGACCTTGGGGCCCCCTTTAGGGGACCCTTCAGCTCTTGCTGAGCTCTGAGGGGCTCTGCCTTGCCAAGCTGCAGGCCCGGCTTCGAGGAGCTGCTGCTCAGCAAAGAGGATCAAGCCCCCAGCTGCCAAGCAGTGGGCCCAGCCCTGCCAGGAATGCTAAACATCCCCCCCCCCGCCTCAGAGCTTCCTCCTTTGCATCCCAAGCAGCTCTTCAGTCCTCCCCTGGCTCCACCAGAGGGGTTTGCCCGTGTTTTACAAGCTGAGGTCAGCTTCCATGAATGGCTTCTAGTGAGGAGCAAAGAGGGAAAGGGAATCCCTGAGCAGCAGGAAAGCATCCGGCAGGGAAAGGAATGAAACCTCCTTTGTGCTGCAGCAGCCCCAGGCTGAAAGAGAATGGTCCACACAGCCCTGGCTGGGGGGATGAGATCCAGAGGGGGAGAGGGAGAAGCTGGACAGGAGCTAGCAATGGGCACAGGCAGCCCAGAAGGCCAAGGGCAGCCCCAGGGGCTACCCTTGGCCTTCTGGGCTGCCTGTGCCCATTGCCAAAGATGGAGAGAGGGATCCTGCCCCTCAGCTCTGCCCTGGGGAGACCTCACCTGCAGCACTGCATCCAGCTCTGCAGCCCTCAACACCAGAGGGACCTGGAGCTGCTGGAAAGTCTCCAGAGAAGGCCACCAAGATGATCAGAGGCTGCAGCAGCTCTGCTGTGGGGAGCTGGGGCTGTGCAGCCTGGAGAGGTGAAGGCTCCAGGCAGAGCTCAGAGTAACCTCCCAGTACCTGAAGGGCTACAAGGAGGCTGCAGAGGGACTGTTGCCAAAGGCCTGCAGGGACAGGAGCAGAGGCAATGGTTTGGGATGAGAGCAGAGCAGGTTGAGATTGGATGTGAGGAACAAGTTGTGCAGCAGGAGGCTGCTGGAAGGCTGCAGCAGGCTGCCCAGGGAGGGGGTTGAGGCTCCATCCCTGGAGCTCTTCCAGGTGAGGCTGGAGAGGGCTGTGGGCAGCCTGCTCCAGGGGAGGATGTCCCTGCTGGGTGCAGGGCTTGCAGTGGGTGAGCTCTGGAGGTCTCTTCCAGCCCAAACCATTCTCTGCTTCCCTGCTCTCAGCAGCACTGCAAGAGCTGAGCCACAAACCCCTCTGCTGCTGAAGGACAACTGGGGGAAGCAGAGGGAAGGAGCTGGAGAAGCCCTCCCAGGGCAGGGGCTGCAGAGGCAGCCCTGAGTGGCTGCAGCTGGAACATCTCTTCCGTAGGATTTCCCTTCCAGCTGCCACATCAAAGCCAACCTCCTGTGAGGGCTGCTCCCAGCACCCCCAGGGGGGTTTAGGCCAAGCTGGGCTGGGTGAGCTGTGGACCTCCCACCCAACCCAACCCCATCCAACCCAACCCCATCCAACCCTACCCAACCCAACCCAACCCCATCCAACCCAACCCCATCCAACCCCATCCAATCCAACCCAACCCAACCCAACCCCATCCAACCCAACCCCATCCAACCCCATCCAACCCAACCCCATCCAACCCAACCCCATCCAACCCAACCCCATCCAACCCAACCTAACCCCATCCAACCCCATCCAACTCAACCCAACCCCAACCCCATCCAACCCAACCCCATCCAACCCAACCCCGTCCAACCCAACCCCGTCCAACCCAACCCCGTCCAACCCAACCCAACCCAACCCAACCCGACCCCATCCAACCCAACCCCATCCAACCCAACCCAACCCCGTCCAACCCAACCCCAGCCAACCCAACCCAACCCCAGCCAACCCAACCCCATCCAACCCCATCCAACCCAACCCCATCCAACCCCATCCAACCCAACCCCATCCAACCCAACCCCATCCAACCCAACCCAACCCCATCCAACCCAACCCCATCCAACCCAACCCCATCCAACCCAACCCCATCCAACCCAACCCCGTCCAACCCAACCCCATCCAACCCAACCCAACCCCATCCAACCCAACCCCATCCAACCCAACCCCATCCAACCCAACCCCGTCCAACCCAACCCCGTCCAACCCAACCCCGTCCAACCCAACCCCATCCAACCCAACCCCATCCAACCCCATCCAACCCAACCCCATCCAACCCAACCCCATCCAACCCAACCCCGTCCAACCCAACCCCGTCCAACCCAACCCCATCCAACCCAACCCCATCCAACCCAACCCAACCCCATCCAACCCAACCCAACCCAACCCCATCCAAACCAACCCCATCCAACCCCATCCAACCCAACCCAAACCAACCCCATCCAACCTAACCCCATCCAACCCAACCCCATCCAACCCAACCCCATCCAACCCAACCCCATCCAACCCCATCCAACCCTACCCAACCCAACCCCATCCAACCCAACCCAACCCCATCCAACCCAACCCCATCCAACCCAACCCCATCCAACCCAACCCCGTCCAACCCAACCCCATCCAACCCAACCCCATCCAACCCAACCCCATCCAACCCCATCCAACCCTACCCAACCCAACCCCATCCAACCCAACCCAACCCCATCCAACCCAACCCCATCCAACCCAACCCCATCCAACCCAACCCCATCCAACCCAACCCAACCCAACCCAACCCAACCCCATCCAAACCAACCCCATCCAACCCCATCCAACCCAACCCAAACCAACCCCATCCAACCTAACCCCATCCAACCCAACCCCATCCAACCCAACCCCATCCAACCCCATCCAACCCAACCCAAACCAACCCCATCCAACCCAACCCCATCCAACCCCATCCAACCCAACCCCATCCAACCCAACCCCATCCAACCCCATCCAACCCTACCCAACCCAACCCCATCCAACCCAACCCAACCCCATCCAACCCAACCCCATCCAACCCAACCCCATCCAACCCAACCCCGTCCAACCCAACCCCGTCCAACCCAACCCCATCCAACCCAAACCCATCCAACCCAACCCAACCCCATCCAACCCAACCCAACCCAACCCCATCCAAACCAACCCCATCCAACCCCATCCAACCCAACCCAAACCAACCCCATCCAACCTAACCCCATCCAACCCAACCCCATCCAACCCAACCCCATCCAACCCAACCCCATCCAACCCCATCCAACCCTACCCAACCCAACCCCATCCAACCCAACCCAACCCCATCCAACCCAACCCCATCCAACCCAACCCCGTCCAACCCAACCCCATCCAACCCAACCCAAACCCGTCCAACCCAACCCCGTCCAACCCAACCCAACCCCATCCAACCCAACCCAACCCAACCCCATCCAACACAACCCCATCCAACCCAACCCCAGCCAACCCAACCCCATCCAACCCCATCCAACCCAACCCAACTCAACCCATTCCATTCTGTGATTCCATGTTGCAGATGCTGACACCACTTCAGCCCAACCAACACAAACTACTTCCCTTGGTGGTTTAGTTTTCTTTCCTCCACTCCTGTGGCTTGGAGAAAAGAAAAAGGAAAAAAGAAAAAAAGAGAGAGGGGGAAAAAAAAAAAGAGGAAAAAAAAAAAGAAAAAAAAATAAGAGAAAAAAAGGGAAAAAAAAGATTAAAAAAGAGGAAAAAAAGAGAAAAAAGATTAAAATAAGAGAAAAAAAGAAAAAAAGAGAAAGAGGAAAAAAGGAGGGGATAAAAGGGGAAAAAAAGAGAAGAAAAAAGAGAGGGAAAAAAGATAAATAGAAAAGAGGGGGAAGAGAAAGAGAGAGAAAAAAGAGAAAATATAAAAAAGAGAGGAAAAGAGGGGAAAAAGAGAGGGGGAAAAGAGAGGGGAAAAAGAGAGGGGGAAAAGAGAGGGGGAAAAAGAGGGGGAAAAGAGAGGGGAAAAAGAGAGGGGGAAAAGAGAGGGGAAAAAGAGGGGGAAAAGAGAGGGGAAAAGAGAGGGGGAAAAGAGAGGGGGAAAAGAGAGGGGGGGAGGGGAAAAAGAGAGGGGAAAAGAGAGGGGGGGAAAAGAGAGGGGGAAAAGAGAGGGGGAAAAGAGAGGGGGAAAAGAGAGGGGGAAAAGAGAGGGGGAAAAGAGAGGGGGAAAAGAGGGGGAAGAGGGAAAAAGAAAAAAGAGGAAAAAAAGAAAAAAGAAAAAAGAGTCAAAAAAGAGAGAATAGAGAGTGGGAAAAGAGATAAGAAAAGAAAGGAAAAAAGATAAAAAAGAGACAGAAAGAGAGGGAAAGAGGGGGAAAAAGATGAAAAAGGGGGGGAAGAAAAGAGGGGAGAAAAAAGGGGGGGGAAGAAAAGAGGGGAGAAAAAAGAGGGGGGGGAAGAAAAGAGGGGAGAAAAAGCAGGGGAAAAAGGGGGAAAAAAGGGGGAAAAGTGGGGGAAAATGGGGGGAAAAGGGGGGGAAAAAGGGGGGCGAGGGGGGGGGAAGAGAGAGAAAGAAAATAGATAAAAAAAGGAAAAAAGAGAAAAAGAAAAGGGGGAGGAAAAAAAGAAAAAAGAGAAAAGAGAGAGGAGAAAGTGAGGAAAAAGAAAAAGGAGAGGAGAAAAAAGAGAGAAAAAAAGAGAAAAAGGAGGAAAAATGAGGGGAAAAAAGGAGAAAAAAAGAAAAAAAGAGAGAGAAAAAAGAGGAAAAAAGAAGAAAAAAAGAGGAAAAAGAAGAAAAAAAGAGGAAAAAAGAAAAAAAGAGGAAAAAAAGAGAAAAAGGAGGAAAAAAGAGGGGGAAAGGAGAAAAAAGAGGAAAAAAGAGAAGAAAAAAAGGAGAAAAGAGGAGAAAAATAGAGGGAAAAAAGGGGGAAAAAGAGAGGAGAAAAAAGAGAGGAAAAGGGGGGAAAAGAGAGAAAAGAGAGAGGAAAAGGGGGAAAAAGAGAAAGGAGAGAGAAAAGAGGGAAAAAAGAGGGGAAAAAAAAAGAGACAAAAAGGAAAAAGAGGAAAAAAAGAATAAAAAGGGAAAAGGGAGACAAAAAGAGAGAAAAGAGAGATGAAAAAGAGGAAAAAGTGAGGGAAAAAAAAAAGAGAGGAGAAAAAAGAGAGAAAAACATGAGGAAAAAAAAGAGGAGAGAAAAAAAGTCAGGGGGAGGGAAGAGAAAAGAGGGAAGAGAATAAAAGGAAGAGAAGAAGCCAGGCAAGCAGAGCAGGAGATTTTAGCTCTGCTTTTTCCCCTCCCTCCCTCCCTCTCCTGCTGGTGCCCGGCCTGCAGGCAGTGAGCTGAGAAAGCCTTTCCTCAGAGCAGTGCAGCTGTGTGTGTGCCCAGCCTGCCGGGCAGGCAGCACCTCTGCCCCTGCCAGTGCCCCAGCTCAGGGCTCCAGGGAGCTTAATCCCCTTCCACCCCCTGAGCTCAGCCCAGCCTGCAGCAGCCAGCAAGCTCTGAGCCTTCCTCAGACAAGCTGAGACACCAGGAGGAGGTCAGGGAGCAGCTCAGGCGGCAGCAGCTCGGGCAGCAGCAGCTCGGGCAGCAGCAGCTCAGGGAGCAGCAGCTCAGGCAGCAGCAGCTCAGGCAGCAGCTCAGGGAGCAGCAGCTCAGGCAGCAGCAGCTCAGGCAGCAGCAGCTCAGGCAGCAGCTCAGGCAGCAGCTCAGGGAGCAGCAGCTCAGGCAGCAGCAGCTCAGGCAGCAGCAGCTCAGGCAGCAGCAGCTCAGGCAGCAGCAGCTCAGGGAGCAGCAGCTCAGGCAGCAGCTCAGGCAGCAGCAGCTCAGGCAGCAGCTCAGGGAGCAGCAGCTCAGGGAGCAGCAGCTCAGGCAGCAGCAGCTCAGGGAGCAGCAGCTCAGGCAGCAGCAGCTCAGGCAGCAGCTCAGGGAGCAGCAGCTCAGGCAGCAGCAGCTCAGGCAGCAGCAGCTCAGGCAGCAGCAGCTCAGGGAGCAGCAGCTCAGGCAGCAGCAGCTCAGGGAGCAGCAGCTCAGGCAGCAGCAGCTCAGGGAGCAGCAGCTCAGGGAGCAGCAGCTCAGGGAGCAGCAGCTCAGGGAGCAGCAGCTCAGGCAGCAGCAGCTCAGGCAGCAGCAGCTCAGGCAGCAGCTCAGGGGCAGCAGCTCAGGGAGCAGCAGCTCAGGCAGCAGCTCAGGCAGCAGCAGCTCAGGCAGCAGCTCAGGCAGCAGCTCAGGCAGCAGCTCAGGCAGCAGCAGCTCAGGGAGCAGCTCAGGCAGCAGCAGCTCAGGGAGCAGCAGCTCAGGCAGCAGCAGCTCAGGCAGCAGCAGCTCAGGGAGCAGCTCAGGCAGCAGCAGCTCAGGGAGCAGCTCAGGCAGCAGCAGCTCAGGCAGCAGCTCAGGCAGCAGCAGCTCAGGGAGCAGCAGCTCAGGGAGCAGCAGCTCAGGCAGCAGCAGCTCAGGCAGCAGCAGCTCAGGGAGCAGCTCAGGCGGCAGCAGCTCAGGGAGCAGCTCAGGCGGCAGCAGCTCAGGGAGCAGCAGCTCAGGCGGCAGCAGCTCAGGGAGCAGCAGCTCAGGGAGCAGCAGCTCAGGCAGCAGCAGCTCAGGGGAGCAGCAGCTCAGGCAGCAGCAGCTCAGGGAGCAGCAGCTCAGGCAGCAGCTCAGGGAGCAGCAGCTCAGGGAGCAGCAGCTCAGGCAGCAGCAGCTCAGGCAGCAGCTCAGGGAGCAGCAGCTCAGGCAGCAGCTCAGGCAGCAGCAGCTCAGGCAGCAGCTCAGGGCAGCAGCTCAGGCAGCAGCTCAGGCAGCAGCAGCTCAGGGAGCAGCTCAGGCAGCAGCAGCTCAGGGAGCAGCAGCTCAGGCAGCAGCAGCTCAGGCAGCAGCAGCTCAGGCAGCAGCTCAGGCAGCAGCAGCTCAGGGAGCAGCTCAGGCAGCAGCAGCTCAGGCAGCAGCTCAGGCAGCAGCAGCTCAGGGAGCAGCAGCTCAGGGAGCAGCAGCTCAGGCAGCAGCAGCTCAGGCAGCAGCAGCTCAGGGAGCAGCTCAGGCGGCAGCAGCTCAGGGAGCAGCAGCTCAGGGAGCAGCAGCTCAGGCAGCAGCAGCTCAGGGAGCAGCTCAGGCGGCAGCAGCTCAGGGAGCAGCTCAGGCGGCAGCAGCTCAGGGAGCAGCAGCTCAGGCGGCAGCAGCTCAGGGAGCAGCAGCTCAGGGAGCAGCAGCTCAGGCAGCAGCAGCTCAGGGAGCAGCTCAGGCGGCAGCAGCTCAGGGAGCAGCAGCTCAGGCAGCAGCTCAGGCAGCAGCAGCTCAGGCAGCAGCTCAGGCAGCAGCAGCTCAGGGAGCAGCTCAGGCAGCAGCAGCTCAGGCAGCAGCTCAGGCAGCAGCAGCTCAGGCAGCAGCTCAGGGAGCAGCAGCTCAGGGAGCAGCAGCTCAGGCAGCAGCTCAGGCAGCAGCTCAGGCAGCAGCAGCTCAGGGAGCAGCTCAGGCAGCAGCAGCTCAGGCAGCAGCTCAGGCAGCAGCAGCTCAGGCAGCAGCTCAGGGAGCAGCAGCTCAGGCAGCAGCAGCTCAGGCAGCAGCTCAGGGAGCAGCAGCTCAGGCAGCAGCAGCTCAGGCAGCAGCAGCTCAGGGAGCAGCAGCTCAGGCAGCAGCAGCTCAGGCAGCAGCAGCTCAGGCAGCAGCTCAGGCAGCAGCAGCTCAGGGAGCAGCTCAGGCAGCAGCAGCTCAGGCAGCAGCTCAGGCAGCAGCAGCTCAGGCAGCAGCAGCTCAGGGAGCAGCAGCTCAGGCAGCAGCAGCTCAGGGAGCAGCAGCTCAGGCAGCAGCAGCTCAGGCAGCAGCAGCTCAGGGAGCAGCTCAGGGAGCAGCAGCTCAGGCAGCAGCAGCTCAGGCAGCAGCAGCTCAGGGAGCAGCTCAGGCAGCAGCAGCTCAGGGAGCAGCAGCTCAGGCAGCAGCAGCTCAGGCAGCAGCAGCTCAGGGAGCAGCTCAGGCAGCAGCAGCTCAGGCAGCAGCAGCTCAGGCAGCAGCAGCTCAGGCAGCAGCAGCTCAGGGAGCAGCTCAGGCAGCAGCAGCTCAGGCAGCAGCAGCAGAGACTTGGGGATTTCAGAGAAGGCTTTGCCCATGGAGCCATGGAAGGGGTTGGGTTGGGAGGGACCTCAAAGCTCACCCAGTTCCAGCCCCCTGCCACGGGCAGGGATCCCACCCACCTCTGGGCTGCTCAAGGCCTCATCCAGCCTGGCCCTGACCACCTCCAGGCAGGAGGCAGCCACAGCCCCCCTAAGCAAGCTGTTCCTGCTGGGTTCAGTTCTGGGCTGAAGCCAGTGTGAGATGTGCTCAGCTCAAAGCACCACTACTGGATGGAACTGAGCTGGGCTCAGTGCTGGGCTCCTGGCTGCCAGCAGCACCTTGAGAGGCTGGAGCAGGGCCAGGGAAGGGCAAGGGAGCTGGGGAAGGGTCTGGAGAAGAGGGCTGGGGAGGAGCAGCTGAGGGAGCTGGGGGGTTGAGGCTGGAGCAGAGGAGGCTGAGGGAGACCTCCTTGCTCTCTGCAGCTCCCTGCAAGGAGGCTGGAGCCAGGTGGGGCTTGGGCTCTGCTCCCAGGTACCAAGGGGCAGGCCAAGAGGCAATGGCCTCAGGGTGCCCCAGGGGAGGTTCAGGTTGGCCATGAGGAACAGTTTCTTCCCCTTGAGGGTTGTCCAGGCCTGGCCCAGGCTGCCCAGGGCCGAGGTGCAGTCCCTGTCCCTGGAGGGGTCTGGGAGCCCTGGGGCTGTGGTGCTGAGGCCATGGGCTGGTGGTGCCCTGGGGCAGGGCTGGCTCAGGGCTGGACTGGAGGATCTCAGAGCTCTCTTCCCGCCAAAGGAATTCTGTGGCTCTGAGGCTGTGAGCAGCTCTTGGCCAGAGCAGAGCCAGGCAGGGCAGCAGAGATGGAAGGCTCTCCCTCCCTGCGGGATGGCAGCACAGCCTCTTCCCCAGCTCCATGTCCCATCTCTTACCGTGCTGGGGGGGTCAGAGAGGCTTCAGGGAGCTCACTGTGCAAGAGGAGGCCACACTGCTGGCCCCCAGCTCCCCCTTTCCTGCCTGCTGCCCCCTGCTCTGCAGCTTGGAGCAGCAGCCTGCCCAGGGGCTGCGTGGTGGCAGCAGAGCCAGGTCCTGGCGGCTCTGTGGTGAGGATGCAGCCTCACACCAGGCTGCCAGGGCTGAGGGGGCTTCAAAGCAAGGCTGAGATCTTAAACACCTCCCTGACACCCCCAGCAAGATCCTCTCTCACAGAGGCTTCAAAGGCTGCTGGTGGGAAGAGGGAACCTGCCCAGATGAGAGGAGCTGCAGCAGCTTCTGTGCAGGGTGACAGCAGCCCCAGGGAGCAGGGAAGGCAGGAGGGGAATCAAAGCAGAGCTCCAGGGCTCCTCCTGCCCTCCCTGACAGAGGGCTGCCGGCAGAGCCCTCTTCAAAGGCAGGAGGCCAGGCTGCTGACACCCAGAGTAGGCTCTTCCCCCTCCCTGAGTGCCACAGAGGATGCTCCACATCCATCTCCTGCCCTGCTCCTCCACACCACCTCTGCAGTCAAAGCAGCAAGGGGCAGAGCAAAGCCCCCCAGCCCCTGAGCCCAGCAGTAGCCACTTGAGCTGCCTGGGGGTGCAGAAGGGGAGAGGCAGCTCACAGCCCTCCAGCCCTCACCTGCCCCCTGCAGCTCAGCAACAGCCTGGCCCTGAGCCCTGGGAGTGTTTAGCAGCCTGGGGGGACTTTCCCTACCAGGGGCTTGGGCCTTCCTCTCGCTGCAAAGCTCAGGTAACCCAGGGCCCCTCCAGGGCCCCTCCAGGACCAGCTTCTGCCACTGCAGTTCCACTCTGGGGCACAGCTTGCAGGTGAGGAGCCAAAGGCAAAGTGGCTCTGACGTGCTGAGCTGGGGCTGGGTGCTGCTGTGGCTGTGTCCTAGCTGGCTGCAGGGGGCTGCTTGGGCCCAGACCAGCGCTGGAGGGTCCCAGACCAGCGCTGGAGGGTCCCAGACCAGCGCTGGAGGGTCCCAGACCAGCCCTGGTGGATCACAAACCAGCCCAGGAGGGTCCCAGACCAGCGCTGGAGGGTCCCAGACAGCCCCAGGCAGGTGGGCTGGGGGGCAGGCAGTGACTGTGTCTGCTGTGTGCTGTTGCCCTGCAGTGCCCCCGGACGACCCTGTGATCCTGGGGGGTCCAACCATCAGCCTGCGGGCGGGAGACCCTCTGAACCTGACCTGCCACGCCGACAACGCCAAGCCGGCCGCCTCCATCAGCTGGCTGCGCAAGGGAGAGGTGGTCAGCGGAGCCTCCTACTCCAAGGTGAGGAGGGGGGGCCCGAGGCTCTCCTCTTGCCCAGAGAGGGGCTCCGGGGCTGGGCAGCGCCCCTCACACGGCCCCCAGGGCGGCAGCCCCACAGCCCCACAGCCCCAGCGCCGCAGCTCCCAGCCCCGCAGCCCCAGCACCGCAGCTCCCAGCCCCGCAGCCCCAGCGCCGCAGCTCCCAGCCCCGCAGCCCCGCAGCCCCCAGCCCCGCAGCCCCAGCCCCACAGCCCCCAGCCCCGCAGCCCCAGCGCCGCAGCTCCCAGCGCCGCAGCCCCGCAGCCCCCAGCCCCGCAGCCCCGCAGCCCCAGCGCCGCAGCTCCCAGCCCCGCAGCCCCAGCGCCGCAGCTCCCAGCCCCGCAGCCCCGCGGCCCCCAGCCCCACAGCCCCCAGCCCCGCAGCCCCAGCGCCGCAGCTCCCAGCGCCGCAGCTCCCAGCCCCGCAGCCCCAGCGCCGCAGCTCCCAGCGCCGCAGCCCCCAGCCCCGCAGCCCCGCAGCCCCAGCGCCGCAGCTCCCAGCCCCGCAGCCCCCAGCCCCGCAGCCCCGCAGCCCCCAGCCCCGCAGCCCCAGCCCCAGCCCCGCAGCCCCCAGCCCCGCAGCTCCCAGCCCCGCAGCTCCCAGCCCCGCAGCTCCCAGCCCCGCAGCCCCAGCGCCGCAGCTCCCAGCCCCACAGCCCCAGCGCCGCAGCTCCCAGCCCCGCAGCCCCAGCCCTGCAGCTCCCAGCCCTGCAGCTCCCAGCCCCCCAGCCCCGCAGCTCCCAGCCCCGCAGCTCCCAGCCCCGCAGCTCCCAGCCCCGCAGCTCCCAGCCCCGCAGCTCCCAGCCCTGCAGCTCCCAGCCCTGCAGCTCCCAGCCCCCCAGCCCCGCAGCCCCAGCGCCGCAGCTCCCAGCCCCCCAGCCCCACAGCCCCCAGCCCCGCAGCTCCCAGCCCCGCAGCTCCCAGCCCCGCAGCTCCCAGCCCTGCAGCTCCCAGCCCCCAGCCCCGCAGCCCCAGCGCCGCAGCTCCCAGCGCCGCAGCCCCCAGCCCCGCAGCCCCGCAGCCCCAGCGCCGCAGCTCCCAGCCCCGCAGCCCCCAGCCCCGCAGCCCCGCAGCCCCCAGCCCCGCAGCCCCAGCCCCGCAGCCCCGCAGCCCCCAGCCCCGCAGCTCCCAGCCCCGCAGCCCCCAGCCCCGCAGCCCCGCAGCCCCGCAGCCCCGCAGCCCCCAGCCCCGCAGCTCCCAGCCCCGCAGCTCCCAGCCCCGCAGCCCCAGCGCCGCAGCTCCCAGCCCCACAGCCCCAGCGCCGCAGCTCCCAGCCCCGCAGCCCCAGCCCTGCAGCTCCCAGCCCCCCAGCCCCGCAGCTCCCAGCCCCGCAGCTCCCAGCCCCGCAGCTCCCAGCCCTGCAGCTCCCAGCCCTGCAGCTCCCAGCCCCCCAGCCCCGCAGCCCCAGCCCCACAGCCCCCAGCCCCAGCCCCGCGCAGCTGAGCCTCTCGCCCTGCACCCCCCACGGCACCTGGCCAGGGGAGAGGAGCAGCAGCGGGACCCAGCTGGGCTCTGCTCTCCGTTTGGCTGCCTTGCTGCAGCCTCTCCCTGCTCAGAGCTGCCTGCGATGCCCACTGCAGCCCCAGAACCCCCCCGACTCTGCTGGTCAACTCGGGCACCACCAAGCCACCAGCAGCCTGGCCTGGAGCAGCAGTGGTGTGGGCAGCAGGAGCAGGGCAGGGGTTGTGCCCCTGGGCTGGGCACTGCTGAGGCCACCCCTGGAGTGCTGCCTTCAGTGCTGGGCTCCTGGCTGCCAGCAGCACCTTGAGAGGCTGGAGCAGGGCCAGGGAAGGGCAAGGGAGCTGGGGAAGGGTCTGGAGAAGAGGGCTGGGGAGGAGCAGCTGAGGGAGCTGGGGGGTTGAGGCTGGAGCAGAGGAGGCTGAGGGAGACCTCCTTGCTCTCTGCAGCTCCCTGCAAGGAGGCTGGAGCCAGGGGGGGCTTGGGCTCTGCTCCCAGGGAACAAGGGGCAGGACAAGAGGAATCCCAGAACAGGATCAGGGAATGTTTGGGAGAGCTTCCAGACCCTGGAGTCCAACCCTGAGCCCAACACTGCCCCAAGGCAGCACCAAATGGCCTCAGGTTGCCCCAGAGGAGGTTCAGGTTGGCCATGAGAAGAAACTTCTTCCCTGAAAGGGTTCTCCAGGCCTGGCCCAGGCTGCCAGGGAGGTGGTTGGATCCCCACCCCTGGAGGGGGTTTCCAAGGGGCAGAGCTGTGGTGCTGAGGGCCATGGCTGAGCCCCAGCCTGGGCAGAGCTAGAGCAGGGTTGGAGTGGAGGAGCTTCAGGAGCTTTGCCAACCCAGCCCAAGCCCTGCTGTGACTCCACCCCGGAGCTGGTGAGGCTGCAGCACCCCCTGGACCCCAGGCTGGAGGTCACACAGGTTCCCTCCTCCAGCTGCAGTTTCCCATGGGAAGGGGCCAGGGTTGCTGCCAAGCTCTGAGTGCCAGGGAAGCTTTGCCTGGCACAGAGAGCAGTCAGGGGATGGGCACCTCCTGCTCCCCTGCTGGAGGTCCACCAGCACTCAGCTTCCCTAATGGAACTGCTAGAGAGACCTACAGGCAGCAGCTTGCAGAGCAGGGCTCAAGGGCAGGAGCCAAAGGTGTCTCCAGCTCCTGAACCCTCCAGGAGGCTCCAGCAGCATCCTGAACTGCTTGGGAAAGCAGAGGCAGCATCCTCTTCCTCTCCTCCTCTTCCTCTCCTCCTCTTCCTCTCCTCCTCTTCCTCTCCTTCTCCTCCTCTTCCTCTCCTTCTTCTCCTCTTCCTCTCCTTCTCCTTCTCTTCCTCTCCTTCTCCTCCTCTTCCTCTTCCTCTCCTTCTCCTCCTCTTCCTCTCCTCCTCCTCCTCTTCCCTCCTCCTCCTCCTCTTCCTCTCCTCCTCCTCCTCTTCCTCTCCTCCTCCTCCTCTTCCTCTCCTCCTCCTCCTCTCCTTCTCCTCCTCTCCCTTCTCCTCCTCTCCTTCTCCTCTCCTTCTCCTCCTCTCCTTCTCCTCCTCTCCTTCTCCTCCTCTCCTTCTCCTCCTCTCCTTCTCCTCCTCTCCTTCTCCTCCTCTCCTTCTCCTCCTCTCCTTCTCCTCCTCTCCTTCTCCTCCTCTCCTCCTCCTCCTCTCCTCCTCCTCCTCCCCTCCTCCTCCTCTCTTCTCCTCCTCCCCTCCCTCTTCTCCTCCCCTCCCTTCTTCCCCTCCCTCCTCCTCCCCTCCCTCTTCTCCTCCCCTCCCTCTTCTCCTCTTCTCCCTCCTCTCCTCCTCTCCCTCTTGAGCTCCCTTCCAACCCTGACAGTTCTGTGATCCTGTCACTGGATGATCTTTGGAGGTCCCTTCCAACTCCCAGGGTTCTGTGGCTCTGTGACCTTAAAGGTCCTCTCCATCCTGCTCAGTTCTGGGGTTCTGGGGTTCTGGGCTGGCTGTGGTGACAACAGCTCAGCCTCACTGCCTGCCAGCTGTGCCTGAGAGGCTGTGTCAGGATGTTCCCTCCTGGGCAACAACTTCTTCCTCACAGCCAAGCTCAAGCTCCCCACTTCTAGTTCTGCTCCATCCCCCCCAGTCCTATCCCTCCCTCACACCCTCCAAAGTCCCTCCCCAGCTTGCTTGCAGCCCCCTGCAGATCCTGGGAGGCCACCAGAAGGGCTCCTGGGAGCCTTCTCCTCTCCAGCCTGCACAACCCCAACTCTCTCAGGCTGTCTGCAGAGCAGAGCAGCTCCAGCCCTCTGCTCCTCCTCCTGGCCCTGCTCTGGACACCTTCCAGCCCCTCCAGAGCCTTCCTGGCACAGAGGCTCCAGAGCTGGAGCCAGAGCTGCAGCTGTGGTCTGAGCAGAGTGGAGCAGAGGGGCAGAATCCCTCCCCTGGCCCTGCTGGCCACACTCCTCTTGCTGCAGCCCAGGCTCTGCTTGGCTCTCTGGGCTGCAAGTGCTCCCTGCTGGCTCCTGCTGAGCTTCTCCTCCCCCAGCCCCCCAGTCCCAGCTCCCTCAGCTGCTCCTCCCCAGCCCTGCTCTCCAGACCCTTCAGCAGCTTCATTGCCCTTCTCTGGACCTGCTCCAGCCCCTCGGTGTCTTTCTTGAAGTGAGAGGCCCCAAGCTGAACACAGAACAGAGATCACTGAACACAGAACACAGACTTCACAGCAGAGCCAAACGTTGTCTCCCTCCCAGCAGCTGCAGGACCTGTTCCTGGCCTCGAGTCCCCCAGCAGAGCACAGCCTGGCAGCGCCGGGGGTGGGAGGGCAGAGCAGGGCAGGGGGAGGGGAGCAGGCTCAGTTCCTCGGCTGAGCTCCACTCCTGCTCCCCTAGACACTGCTCCGCGACGGGAAGAGGGAGAGCATCATCAGCACCCTCTTCATCGGCCCCTCGGAGGTGGAGAACGGGGAGAGCATCGTCTGCAGGGCCAGCAACAAAGCCGTCCCCGGCGGCAAGGAGACGGCGGTCACCATCGACATCCAGCGTGAGTCCCCCCGGGGGCGGTCCCAGGCGCACGGCAGAGCCCAGGACCCCCACAGCGGCGCCCAGCGCCCCCACAGCAGCGCCCCCACAGCAGCACCCCCACAGCAGCGCCCCCACAGCAGCACCCCCACAGCAGAGCCCCAGCAGCAGCTCAGCAGCACCCCCACAGCAGCGCCCCCACAGCAGCACCCCCACAGCAGCGCCCCCACAGCAGCGCCCCCGCAGCAGCTCCCAGCGCCCCCACAGCAGCTCCCCCACAGCAGCACCCTCGCAGCAGCTCCCAGCAGCCCCCAGCAGCCCCCACAGCAGCTCCCCCACTCCCAGCACCCTCACAGCAGCTCCCAGCAGCACCCCCACAGCAGCACCCCCACAGCAGCACAGCCCCCCACAGCAGCTCCCAGCACCCCCACAGCAGCTCCCCCACAGCAGCACCCCCACAGCAGCTCCCAGCACCCCCACAGCAGCTCCCCCACAGCAGCACCCCCCACAGCAGCACCCCCACAGCAGCTCCCAGCACCCCCACAGCAGCTCCCCCATAGCAGCACCCCCACAGCAGCACCCCCACAGCAGCTCCCCCACAGCAGCACCCCCACAGCGGCTCCCAGCACCCCCACAGCAGCTCCCAGCACCCCCACTCCCAGCACCCCCACAGCAGCTCCCAGCAGCACCCCCACAGCAGCTCCCCCACAGCAGCACAGCCCCACAGCAGCTCCCAGCACCCCCACAGCAGCTCCCCCACAGCAGCACCCCCACAGCAGCACCCCCACAGCAGCTCCCAGCACCCCCACAGCAGCTCCCCCACAGCAGCACCCCCACAGCAGCTCCCCCACAGCAGCTCCCCCACAGCAGCACCCCCACAGCAGCTCCCCCACAGCAGCACCCCCACAGCAGCACCCCCACAGCAGCCCAGCACCCCCACAGCAGCACCCCCACAGCAGCTCCCCCCACAGCAGCACCCCCACAGCAGCTCCCCACAGCAGCTCCCCCACAGCAGCACCCCCACAGCAGCTCCCAGCACAGCAGCTCCCCCACAGCAGCACCCCCACAGCAGCTCCCCCCACAGCAGCAGCACCCCCACAGCAGCTCCCAGCACCCCCACAGCAGCTCCCCCACAGCAGCACCCCACAGCAGCTCCCAGCACCCCCACAGCAGCTCCCCCCACAGCAGCACCCCCACAGCAGCTCCCAGCACCCCCACAGCAGCTCCCCCACAGCAGCCCCCCAGCACCCCCACAGCAGCACCCCCACAGCAGCTCCCAGCGCCCCCACAGCAGCTCCCCCACAGCAGCACCCCCACAGCAGCAGCTCCCAGCACCCCCACAGCAGCTCCCCCACAGCAGCACCCCCACAGCGGCTCCCAGCACCCCCACAGCGGCTCCCAGCACCCCCACAGCAGCACCCCCACAGCAGCTCCCCCACAGCAGCACCCCCACAGCAGCACCCCCACAGCAGCTCCCCCACAGCAGCTCCCCCCAGCACCCCCACAGCAGCTCCCAGCACCCCCACAGCAGCTCCCCCACAGCAGCACCCCCACAGCAGCTCCCAGCACCCCCACAGCAGCTCCCCCCAGCAGCTCCCCCACAGCAGCACCCCCCACAGCTCCCAGCGCCCCCACAGCAGCTCCCCCACAGCAGCACCCCCACAGCAGCTCCCCCACAGCAGCTCCCCCACAGCTCCCAGCACCCCCAGCGGCTCCCAGCTCCCAGCAGCACCCCCCACAGCAGCTCCCCCACAGCAGCACCCCCACAGCAGCACCCTCACAGCAGCTCCCAGCACCCCCAGCTCCCAGCACCCCCACAGCAGCTCCCCCACAGCAGCACCCCCACAGCAGCTCCCCCACAGCAGCACCCCCACAGCGGCTCCCAGCACCCCCACAGCAGCTCCCAGCACCCCCACAGCAGCACCCCCACAGCAGCACCCCCACAGCAGCTCCCCCACAGCAGCACCCCCACAGCAGCTCCCCCACAGCAGCACCCCACAGCAGCTCCCCCACAGCAGCACCCCCACAGCTCCCAGCACCCCCACAGCAGCTCCCAGCACCCCCACAGCAGCTCCCCCCACAGCTCCCCCACAGCAGCACCCTCACAGCACTCCCAGCACCCCCACAGCAGCTCTGCGGGGAGCACAGGCTGAGGGAGCTGTGCAGCCTGCACGGGAGAAGGCTCCAGGGGCACCTCGGAGCTGCCTGCCAGGACCTGGAGGGGCTGCAGAGGGATCCTGCAGGGGGACCGCAGGGGGATCCAGCAGGGAGGCTGCAGAGGGATCCAGCAGGGAGGCTGCAGAGGGATTTTTCCTGAGGATGCCTGGAGACAGGACAGGAGGAATGGGTTGAAGCTGAGGCAGAGGAGGGTCAGAGCTGGAGAGAGGGATCCTGGAGAGAGGGGGAGAGGGAGAAGCTGGACAGGAGCTAGCAATGGGCACAGGCAGCCCAGAAGGCCAAGGGCAGCCCCCAGGGGCTGCCCTTGGCCTTCTGGGCTGCCTGTGCCCATTGCCAAAGATGGAGAGAGGGATCCTGCCCCTCAGCTCTGCCCTGGGGAGACCTCACCTGCAGCACTGCATCCAGCTCTGCAGCCCTCAACACCAGAGGGACCTGGAGCTGCTGCAGAGGCTCCAGAGGAGGCCACCAAGATGATCAGAGGCTGCAGCAGCTCTGCTGTGGGGAGCTGGGGCTGTGCAGCCTGGAGAGGTGAAGGCTCCAGGAAGACCTCAGAGCAACCTTCCAGTACCTGAAGGGCTGCAAGGAGGCTGCAGAGGGACTGTTGCCAAAGGCCTGCAGGGACAGGAGCAGAGGCAATGGTTTGGGATGAGAGCAGAGCAGGTTGAGATGGGATGTGAGGAACAGGTTGTGCAGCAGGAGGCTGCTGGAAGGCTGCAGCAGGCTGCCCAGGGAGGGGGTTGAGGCTCCATCCCTGGAGCTCTTCCAGGTGAGGCTGGAGAGGGCTGTGGGCAGCCTGCTCCAGGGGAGGATGTCCCTGCTGGGTGCAGGGCTTGCAGTGGGTGAGCTCTGGAGGTCTCTTCCAGCCCAAACCATTCTCTGCTTCCCTGCTCTCAGCAGCACTGCAAGAGCTGAGCCACAAACCCCTCTGCTGCTGAAGGACAACTGGGGGAAGCAGAGGGAAGGAGCTGGAGAAGCCCTCCCAGGGCAGGGGCTGCAGAGGCAGCCCTGAGTGGCTGCAGCTGGAACATCTCTTCCGTAGGATTTCCCTTCCAGCTGCCACATCAAAGCCAACCTCCTGTGAGGGCTGCTCCCAGCACCCCCAGGGGGGTTCAGGCCAAGCTTCATCCTTTGATCCACCATCAAGCACTGACAGTGCTGGGGGCTGCCCCAGCCTGGGGAGCAGCAGGGAAGCCTCAAACCAAAGCCAAAGCTCCTGAGCTCCAAATGCTCATTTCACACCCTGGGCTCATAAGGGGAGAAGGGACTTGGCTCTGCTTTGTCCAGCAGGTGGGAGGAGGGGAAGCCAACAGCCTGGGAACCAGTAGGGTGAGCAAGAGGAGGAGCAGAGCACCAGGCTGGAAGGCTCCTGCTCTGTCCTTCTCTTTGATTCTCTTCTGAGCTTCCCACTGTGGAATGGGAAAGCCCAGAGCTGAAGAGCAACCTTCTGCTTCCAGCTCCTCCTTCATCCCTGGGACAGGGTCAGGACAGCCCCAGTGCCAGCCCAGGGCCTTGGGGGTGCTGGGGGTGCAGAGCTGGCCAGGGCTCAGCCCCAGCAGGGTGGGCAGCAGGGGCAGGGAGGGCATTCTGCCCCTCTGCTGTGCTCTGCTCACCCCCCCCTGCAGGGCTGGGGCAGCTCTGGAGCCCTCAGCACAGCACAGCCAGGGAGCTGGGGGAGCAGGGCCAGAGGAGGCCACAGCAGGGCTGGCAGGGCTGGAAGCCCTCTGCTGGGAGCCAGGCTGAGAGACTTGGCCTTGGGCAGCCTGCAGAGGAGAAGGCTCCAGGGACACCTTCTGGTGGCCTCCCAGGCCCTGCAGCGAGCTGGGGACAGAGGCTGGAGCAGGGCCTGTTGGGCCAGGCCAAGGGGGGATGGTTTGGAAGGCAAAGAGGGAGCTTGAGAGTGGAGAGAAGGAGAAATGGTTGAGGCTGAGGCTGGGGAGAGCCTGGCCCAGGCTGCCCTGAGAGGTGGAGCTGCCCCATGGCTGGCACCAGGGCAGCTCAGGCTGCTTGGGGCTGGGAGCAACCTGCTGTGGTTGGGGATGTCCCTGGGGGCTGCAGGGGGCTGCCCTGGAGGAGCTTTGGGGGTCCCTTCCCACCCAAACCATTCCGTGGCTCTAGGGTTTGGTCCCCAGGCTGCTTCTGGACTGAGGGTGGAGGTTTGGTTCCCTTGCTGGGGGGCAGGGGGGGCAGAGGAGCCTGGAGAGGGATCTGCAGCAGGTTGGATGCCTGCAGCCCAAGGAGCTCAGGGCTCACTTCCCAGGAGCTCGTCTGAGGGAGTGAGGCTCAGGGAGGCTGCTCAGGGCCTCCCTGCCTGCAGGGCTGGGGAGGAGCCCTGCTGGAGCCCCAGGGGGACAGTGCCTGGCCCCTGCTGGGGGCTGCTCACAGGGATCCCTGGCACCCAGGCAGGCAACCTTCTGCCCAGGCCCTCTCCTGCCAGCCTCCTGGGGGCTGGCTCCACCTGATCCCCTGCCTCAAGCTGATGGCAAGGAGCCTGGCAGCAATGCAAGCTGCAGCCCAGGGGACCCCACCTGGATGAGTGCCACCATGTCCATGACTTTAGTTTTCCTTCTTTCCTCTTGAAATGCCCCAAACCCACTCTGGCACCAAGCCCTGCTGCCTGGGAAGCCTCCCCAGCACCCCAGAGCCCAGGCCCCTGGGGAGCTCACAGAACCAAGGAGCCTTTGGGCTGGGAATGACCTCGAGGGCAATCCCAGTATCAATAAGGTGGGAAGAGACCTCAGAGCTCATCAGGTCCAACCTGTGACCTCCTGGCAACTAAACCACAGCTGGCTCTTGTTCAGATCCCCCAGCCCAGCCATCAAGCCCAGGCTGCCAAGGCTGCAGGGGAGGAGCAGCTGAGGGAGCTGGGGGGGTTGAGGCTGGAGCAGAGGAGGCTGAGGGAGACCTCCTTGCTCTCTGCAGCTCCCTGCGAGGAGGCTGGAGCCAGGGGGGCTTGGGCTCTGCTCCCAGGTACCAAGGCACAGGACAAGAGGCAATGGCCTCAGGGTGCCCCAGGGGAGGTTCAGGTTGGACTTGAGAAGAAATTTGTTCCCTGAAAGGGCTCTCAAGGCCTGGCCCAGGCTGCCCAGGGCAGAGGTTGAATGCCCAGCCCTGGAGGGGTTTCCAAGGGGCAGAGCTGTGGTGCTGAGGCCACGGCTGAGCCCCAGCCTGGGCAGGGCTAGGGCAGGGTTGGGCTGGATGGTCTCAGGGGCTTTTCCAAGCCAAGCCCTGCTGTGGCTCTGGGAGCCTGTCAGGGCCCCTCTCAGCCTTGTGAAGGACCCTCAGGGGCTTTGCCACCTCCCTCCCAGCAGGTCCTGCTCTGCATGCTGAGAAGGCTGCAGGCTGCAGGGGCGCTGCAGCTCCTCCTGAGCTCACTCCTGGGCTGCTCTCCCTCCACAGATCCCCCCTGGTGAACCTCTCCGTGGAGCCTCAGCCGGTGCTGGAGGACAACACTGTGAAGTTCCACTGCTCTGCCAAGGCCAACCCTGCGGTCACCCAGTACAGGTGAGCTGTGTGCCCTGCCTGGCACCACCACACCTCCCACCCCAGCTCCCTGCTGGCAGCCTCTCTCCTCCCCCACCACGCCAAGCAGTGACCCAAGGGTGGCCGCCAAGCCCTGGCTGTGACTTCTGGGGCTGTTCCACTGCCTGGGGGTCCCTCTGGCTCACCTCCAGGTCCCCCCAGAGAGGGGCTGTGACATCTGGAGCCACACAGAGCCCCTGCTCAGAGCAGCAGGGACCTGCTGGGACTTGTTCCTCCTGGTGCCATCCCCGCTGCATGATGCCCAGTGCTGCCCTTGCCTGGGTGGTGTCCCTGCCTGTGCTCCAGGTGAGGCCTTCTGCTCCTTCCATGCCCAGCTGACTGCCTGGTGGCTGTGGGGCAGGCTGGGGATGTGCTCTGCCTGGACCTCAGCAAGGCCTTTGACACCGTCCCCCACAGCAAGCTCCTGGCCAAGCTGTCAGCCCCTGGCTGGGGCAGCAGCACTCTGAGCTGGGTTAGGAACTGGCTGGAGGCTGAGCCCAGAGAGTGGTGGTGAATGGTGCCACAGCCAGCTGGCAGCCAGGCACCAGTGCTGTGCCCCAGGGAGCAGTGCTGGGCCCCAGCCTGATCAGTATCTTCATTGATGATCTGGAGGAGGGGATGGAGTCCATCAGCAGTAATCAGCAGGGAATTTCATGGAATCACAGAACCAATAAGATTGGAGAAGACCTCAGAGACCATCCAGTGCAACCTCTCACCCAGCACCTCCTGTCAGCTAAACCATGGCACCAAGGGCCTCATCCAGGCTCTTCCTCAACACCTCCAGGCACAGGGACTCCACCACCTCCCTGGGCAGCACATCCCAAGGGCCAATTCCTCTTGCTGGGAAGAACTTTCTCCTCACCTCCAGCCTCAACCTCCCCTGGCACAGCTTGAGACTGTGGCCTCTTGTTCTGTTGCTGGGGGCCTGGCAGAAGAGACCAACCCCCAGCTGGCTACAACCTCCCTGCAGGCAGTTGCAGAGAGCAATGAGGTCTCCCTGAGCCTCCTCTTCTGCAGGCTAAGCAACCCCAGCTCCCTCAGCCTCTCCTCACAGGGCTGTGCTCCAGACCCCTCCCCAGCCTCCTTGCCCTTCTCTGCACACCTTCAAGTCTCTCCAGGTCCTTCTGGAGCTGAGGAGCCCAGAGCTGGACACAGGACTCCAGGGGTGGCCTCAGCAGTGCTGAGCACAGGGCACAAGGACTTCCCTGCTCCTGCTGCCCACACTCTGCCTGATGCAGGCCAGGATGACAGCAAGCTGGGGGCAGGAGTTGAGCTCTTAGAGGGCAGGAGAGCTCTGCAGAGGGACCTTGCCAGGCTGCACAGATGGGCAGAGGCCAACAGGATGGCATTCAACAAGTCCAAGTGCCAGGGGCTGCACTTTGGCCACAGCAACCCCAGGCAGAGCTACAGGCTGGGGGCAGAGTGGCTGAGAGCAGCCAGGCAGAGAGGGTCCTGGGGGGAGTGGTGGAGAGCAGCTGAACAGGAGGCAGCAGTGTGCCCAGGGGGCCAAGAAGGCCATGGATTGGTTGATCAGATGGTGCTGGGTGAGGGGTTGAATTGATGAGCTCTGAGCTCTTTCCCACCCTGGCTGACTCTGTCTTCTTCTGCATTCTAAAGCCAGCCTGCAGCTGAAGCTGGAGCTGCACTCTCAGCTCCCAGCCCCTGGCTGGCAGCTGCAGCTCCTTGACAAGCAGCAGGTTGTCCCCAGGGGGCTGTGCTGTCACCAGGGCTGTCACCAGGGCTGTCACTTGCTGCTGCAGACACTAAGAGCAGGAGGAGGGAGCTGAGCAGAGGGCTGCTGAGGTGTCAGAGTCCAGGGGGGTGACACAGGCATGAGTGCAGCATGGCAGCAGCCTGCTCCTTTCCATCTGGTGCCTCTCACCACCTCCTCACCCAGCCACGGCCTGAGGCCTCCCCACCTGACCTGGGCTCAGTCCCACCTGCTGCTGGGCTGGAAATTCCACACCCCCAGCACTGGATGGCCAAAGCAGCTCAGCTGGGAGCCAAGGAAGCAAAACCACAACCTGCAGTGCAGGGGGAGGGTGGACTCCATGGTCTGAGAGAGCTTTGTTGGGCTGAGGTTGGACTCCATGGTCTCAGAGAGCTTTGTTGGGCTGAGGTGGGACTCCATGGTCTGAGAGAGCTTTGTTGGG
Organism: Picus viridis; assembly: GCA_033816785.1. Taxonomy (NCBI): domain Eukaryota; kingdom Metazoa; phylum Chordata; class Aves; order Piciformes; family Picidae; genus Picus; species Picus viridis. The sequence continues at coordinate 9,476,283 of CM066601.1, forward strand.
CTGAGGTTGGACTCCATGGTCTGAGAGAGCTTTGTTGGGCTGAGGTTGGACTCCATAGTCTCAGCTTTGTTGGGCTGAGGTTGGACTCCATGGTCTCAGAGAGCTCTGTTGGGCTGAGGTTGGAGTCCATGGTCTGAGAGAGCTTTGTTGGGCTGAGGTTGGACTCCATGGTCTCAGAGAGCTCTGTTGGGCTGAGGTTGGACTCCATGGTCTCAGAGCTCTGTTGGGCTGAGGTTGGACTCCATGGTCTCAGAGCTCTGTTGGGCTGAGGTGGGACTCCATGGCCTCAGCTTTGTTGGGCTGAGGTTGGACTTCTTGGACTCAGAGAGCTTTGTTGGGCTGAGGTTGGACTCCATGGTCTCACAGAGCTTTGTTGGGCTGAGGTTGGACTCCATGGTCTCAGAGCTCTGTTGGGCTGAGGTTGGACTCCATGGTCTCACAGAGCTTCGTTGGGCTGAGGTTGGACTCCATGGTCTCAGAGCTCTGTTGGGCTGAGGTTGGACTCCATGGTCTCAGAGAGCTTTGTTGGGCTGAGGTTGGACTCCATGGTCTCAGAGCTTTGTTGGGCTGAGGTTGGACTCCATGGTCTCAGAGAGCTTTGTTGGGCTGAGGTTGGACTCCATGGTCTCAGAGAGCTTTGTTGGGCTGAGGTTGGACTCCATGGTCTCAGAGCTCTGTTGGGCTGAGGTTGGACTCCATGGTCTCAGAGCTGTTGGGCTGTTGGGCTGAGGTTGGACTCCATGGTCTCAGAGAGCTTTGTTGGGCTGAGGTTGGACTCCATGGTCTGAGAGAGCTTTGTTGGGCTGAGGTTGGACTCCATGGTCTGAGAGAGCTTTGTTGGGCTGAGGTTGGACTCCATGGTCTCAGAGAGCTTTGTTGGGCTGAGGTTGGACTCCATGGTCTCAGAGAGCTTTGTTGGGCTGAGGTTGGACTCCATGGTCTCAGAGCTCTGTTGGGCTGAGGTTGGACTCCATGGTTGGACTCATGGTCTCAGAGCTTTGTTGGGCTGAGGTTGGACTCCATGGTCTCAGAGAGCTTTGTTGGGCTGAGGTTGGACTCCATGGTCTTGGGCTGAGGTTGGACTCCAGAGCTTTGTTGGGCTGAGGTTGGACTCCATGGTCTCAGAGCTCTGTTGGGCTGAGGTTGGACTCCATGGTCTCAGAGAGCTTTGTTGGGCTGAGGTTGGACTCCATGGTCTCAGAGAGCTTTGTTGGGCTGAGGTTGGACTCCATGGTCTCAGAGAGCTTTGTTGGGCTGAGGTTGGACTCCATGGTCTCAGAGAGCTTTGTTGGGCTGAGGTTGGACTCCATGGTCTCAGAGAGACTTTGTTGGGCTTTGTTGGGAGGTTGGACTCCATGGTCTCAGAGCTCTGTTGGGCTGAGGTTGGACTCCATGGTCTCAGGCTCTGTTGGGCTGAGGTTGGACATGGTCTCAGCTTTGTTGGGCTGAGGTTGGACTCCATGGTCTCAGAGAGCTTTGTTGGGCTGAGGTTGGACTCCATGGTCTCAGAGAGCTTTGTTGGGCTGAGGTTGGACTCCATGGTCTCTGTTGGGCTGAGGTTGGACTCCATGTTGGGTTGGGCTGAGGTTGGACTCCATGGTCTGAGAGAGCTTTGTTGGGCTGAGGTTGGACTCCATGGTCTCAGAGAGCTTTGTTGGGCTGAGGTTGGACTCCATGGTCTGAGAGAGCTTTGTTGGGCTGAGGTTGGACTCCATGGTCTGAGAGAGCTTTGTTGGGCTGAGGTTGGACTCCATGGTCTCAGAGCTTTGTTGGGCTGAGGTTGGACTCCATGGTCTCAGAGAGCTTTGTTGGGCTGAGGTTGGACTCCATGGTCTGAGAGAGCTTTGTTGGGCTGAGGTTGGACTCCATGGTCTGAGAGAGCTTTGTTGGGCTGAGGTTGGACTCCATGGTCTCAGAGAGCTTTGTTGGGCTGAGGTTGGACTCCATGGTCTCAGAGATCTTTGTTGGGCTGAGGTTGGACTCCATGGTCTCAGAGCTCTGTTGGGCTGAGGTTGGACTCCATGGTCTCAGAGCTCTGTTGGGCTGAGGTTGGACTCCATGGCCTCAGCTTTGTTGGGCTGAGGTTGGACTTCTTGGACTCAGAGAGCTTTGTTGGGCTGAGGTTGGACTCCATGGTCTGAGAGAGCTTTGTTGGGCTGAGGTTGGACTCCATGGTCTCAGAGCTCTGTTGGGCTGAGGTTGGACTCCATGGTCTCAGAGAGCTTTGTTGGGCTGAGGTTGGACTCCATGGTCTCAGAGAGCTTTGTTGGGCTGAGGTTGGACTCCATGGTCTCAGAGAGCTTTGTTGGGCTGAGGTTGGACTCCATGGTCTGAGAGAGCTTTGTTGGCCTGAGGTTGGACTCCATGGTCTCAGAGAGCTTTGTTGGGCTGAGGTTGGACTCCATGGTCTGAGAGAGCTCTGTTGGGCTGAGGTTGGACTCCATGGTCTCACAGAGCTTTGTTGGGCTGAGGTTGGACTCCATGGTCTCAGAGCTCTGTTGGGCTGAGGTTGGACTCCATGGTCTGAGAGAGCTTTGTTGGGCTGAGGTTGGACTCCATGGTCTCAGAGATCTTTGTTGGGCTGAGGTTGGACTCCATGGTCTCAGAGAGCTTTGTTGGGCTGAGGTTGGACTCCATGGTCTCAGAGAGCTCTGTTGGGCTGAGGTTGGACTCCATGGTCTGAGAGAGCTCTGTTGGGCTGAGGTTGGACTCCATGGTCTCAGAGCTCTGTTGGGCTGAGGTTGGACTCCATGGTCTCAGAGAGCTCTGTTGGGCTCAGGTTGGACTCCATGGTCTGAGAGAGCTTTGTTGGGCTGAGGTTGGACTCCATGGTCTCAGAGTTCTGTTGGGCTGAGGTTGGACTCCATGGTCTGAGAGATCTTTGTTGGGCTGAGGTTGGACTCCATGGTCTCAGAGTTCTGTTGGGCTGAGGTTGGACTCCATGGTCTAAGAGAGCTTTGTTGGGCTGAGGTTGGACTCCATGGTCTCAGAGAGCTCTGTTGGGCTGAGGTTGGACTCCATGGTCTCAGAGCTCTGTTGGGCTGAGGTTGGACTCCATGGTCTCAGAGAGCTCTGTTGGGCTGAGGTTGGACTCCATGGTCTCAGAGCTTTGTTGGGCTGAGGTTGGACTCCATGGTCTCAGAGAGCTTTGTTGGGCTGAGGTTGGACTCCATGGTCTCAGAGCTTTGTTGGGCTGAGGTTGGACTCCATGGTCTGAGAGAGCTTTGTTGGGCTGAGGTTGGACTCCATGGTCTGAGAGAGCTTTGTTGGGCTGAGGTTGGACTCCATGGTCTGAGAGAGCTTTGTTGGGCTGAGGTTGGACTCCATGGTCTGAGAGAGCTTTGTTGGGCTGAGGTTGGACTCCATGGTCTCAGAGCTTTGTTGGGCTGAGGTTGGACTCCATGGTCTGAGAGAGCTTTGTTGGGCTGAGGTTGGACTCCATGGTCTCAGAGCTTTGTTGGGCTGAGGTTGGACTCCATGGTCTGAGAGAGCTTTGTTGGGCTGAGGTTGGACTCCAGGCTCTCAGAGAGCTTTGTTGGGCTGAGGTTGGACTCCATGGTCTGAGAGAGCTTTGTTGGGCTGAGGTTGGACTCCATGGTCTGAGAGAGCTTTGTTGGGCTGAGGTTGGACTCCATGGTCTGAGAGAGCTTTGTTGGGCTGAGGTTGGACTCCATGGTCTGAGAGAGCTTTGTTGGGCTGAGGTTGGACTCCATGGTCTGAGAGAGCTTTGTTGGGCTGAGGATGGACTCCATGGTCTGAGAGAGCTCTGTTGGGCTCAGGTTGGACTCCATGGTCTGAGAGAGCTTTGTTGGGCTGAGGTTGGACTCCATGGTCTCAGAGAGCTCTGTTGGGCTGAGGTTGGACTCCATGGTCTGAGAGAGCTCTGTTGGGCTGAGGTTGGACTCCATGGTCTCAGAGCTCTGTTGGGCTGAGGTTGGACTCCATGGTCTCAGAGAGCTCTGTTGGGCTGAGGTTGGACTCCATGGTCTCAGAGCTCTGTTGGGCTGAGGTTGGACTCCATGGTCTCAGAGAGCTTTGTTGGGCTGAGGTTGGACTCCATGGTCTGAGAGAGCTTTGTTGGGCTGAGGTTGGACTCCATGGTCTCAGAGAGCTTTGTTGGGCTGAGGTTGGACTCCATAGTCTCAGAGCTCTGTTGGGCTGAGGTTGGACTCCATGGTCTCAGAGATCTTTGTTGGGCTGAGGTTGGACTCCATGGTCTGAGTGAGCTTTGTTGGGGTGAGGTTGGACTCCATGGTCTCAGAGCTCTGTTGGGCTGAGGTTGGACTCCATGGTCTGAGAGAGCTTTGTTGGGCTGAGGTTGGACTCCATGGTCTCAGAGAGCTCTGTTGGGCTGAGGTTGGAGTCCATGGTCTCAGAGCTTTGTTGGGCTGAGGTTGGACTCCATGGTCTCAGAGAGCTCTGTTGGGCTGAGGTTGGACTCCATGGTCTGAGAGAGCTTTGTTGGGCTGAGGTTGGACTCCATGGTCTCAGAGCTCTGTTGGGCTGAGGTTGGACTCCATGGTCTCAGAGAGCTTTGTTGGGCTGAGGTTGGACTCCATGGTGTGAGAGAGCTTTGTTGGGCTGAGGTTGGACTCCATGGTCTCAGAGAGCTTTGTTGGGCTGAGGTTGGACTCCATAGTCTCAGAGTTCTGTTGGGCTGAGGTTGGACTCCATGGTCTCAGAGATCTTTGTTGGGCTGAGGTTGGACTATATGGTCTCAGAGAGCTCTGTTGGGATGAGGTTGGACTCCATGGTCTCAGAGAGCTCTGTTGGGCTGAGGTTGGACTCCATGGTCTCAGAGATCTTTGTTGGGCTGAGGTTGGACTCCATGGTCTGAGAGAGCTTTGTTGGGCTGAGGTTGGACTCCATGGTCTCAGAGAGCTCTGTTGGGATGAGGTTGGACTCCATGGTCTCAGAGAGCTTTGTTGGGCTGAGGTTGGACTCCATGGTCTCAGAGAGCTTTGTTGGGCTGAGGTTGGACTCCATGGTCTGAGAGAGCTTTGTTGGGCTGAGGTTGGACTCCATGGTCTTTGTTGGGCTGAGGTTGGACTCCATGGTCTCAGAGAGCTTTGTTGGGCTGAGGTTGGACTCCATGGTCTCAGAGCTCTGTTGGGCTGAGGTTGGACTCCATGGTCTGAGAGAGCTTTGTTGGGCTGAGGTTGGACTCCATGGTCTGAGAGAGCTCTGTTGGGCTCAGAATGGACTCCATGGTCTCAGCTTTGTTGGGCTGAGGTTGGACACCATGGTCTCAGAGAGCTCTGTTGGGCTGAGGTTGGACTCCATGGTCTCAGAGAGCTCTGTTGGGCTGAGGTTGGACTCCATGGTCTGAGAGAGCTTTGTTGGGCTGAGGTTGGACTCCATGGTCTCAGAGAGCTCTGTTGGGCTGAGGTTGGACTCCATGGTCTCAGCTTTGTTGGGCTGAGGTTGGCCTCAATGATCTTGGAAGGCTTTCCCAATCCATGACTCTCTGATCCCATGGGCAGCATGTCCGCAGCTGAAGCACTTGTGGCAGCTGCCTCTCCCTGCTGGGTCTTCAGACCTGAGTGCTCCTGGGGGCCTCGGGGGTCTGCTGTCAGTGACAGAAACTGACTGGCAAACTTCTGGCAGTTGGCATCTGCCCAGGCTGCCCAGGGCAGGGCTGCAGGCCCCATCCCTGGAGGGGCTCCAAAGCCCTGGAGATGTGGTGCTGAGGGACCTGGTTTGGTGGTGCCCTGGCATGGCTGGGTGAAAGCTGGGACTCAATGACCCTGAAGGCCTCTTCCAAGCCAAAGAGTTCTGTGGTTCCAGGATTCCTGAGCAGCTCCTCTCCCAGTGACTGCAGTGGGAATCCTGCCTGCTGCTCAGGGCTGGAGGGTTGGTGGCAGTGCAGCAGGGGGTGGCACAGGTCAGCCTTTGACAGGTGCCAGCCTGGAGGGACAGATGCCAAGGCAGAGAGGTGGAAAAAGCCGAACCACCCCCCAGGAGGCTTTGTGCTGCTCCCATTCCTTCCTCCCAAGCATCTCCCTTCCCATGCCTTCAGCTCCTCAGAGCTGGGGCTGGCAGTGGTGGTGGAGGAGGAATTTCCTCCTACAGGTCCTACAGTGAGGGCCTGGGGAAGGAGTCTGAGTGTTTGCTGTGCCCATCCCAGCTGAACAGCCGCTGAACCCCCCAGCTCCCTCAGCTGCTCCTCCCCAGCCCTCTTCTCCAGACCCTTCCCCAGCTCCCTTGCCCTTCCCTGGCCCTGCTCCAGCCTCTCAAGGTGCTGCTGGCAGCCAGGAGCCCAGCACTGAAGGCAGCACTCAAGGGATGGCCTCAGCAGTGCCCAGCCCAGGGGCACAACCCCTGCCCTGCTCCTGCTGCCCACACCACTGCTGCTCCAGGCCAGGCTGCTGGTGGCCTTCTTGCCCAGCTGGGCACCCCCTGGCTCCTCTGCAGCTGCTGGCACCCAGCACCCCCAGGGCCTTTCCTGCTGGGCAGTTTGCAGCCCCTCTGCCCCAGCCTGGAGCCTTGCTGGGGCTGTTGTGAGCCAGGGGCAGGGCAGCTCCAGCTCAGGTCTCTGTTGCCCACCAGCCTCCTGTGGTCCTGCTCTGCTGTTGCTGTGGTGCAGGGTCTCACAGCACTGATGATCTGCACAGCTCATCAGCCAGCTCCAGCTGCTCCCAGCTCTTGCTCAGCCACCTCGGTGACACCTTAACAGCTTTGTTTACTTCTGCCTCTGCCTCTGCAGCCAGTCTGCTCTGATCACTGTGCTGAGAGCCAGGCAGCTTTGCTGCTCTGCTCACCAAACTCAGCTGCTGCAGCTACCCAGGGTGTGCCAGGGACAGCCTAACTGTGCCAGCTGGGAGAGGGAATCCCAGAACCCAGTGTGGTGTGGGTGGGAAGAGAGCTCTGGAGCTCACTCAGCCCAAGCCCTGCTCCAGCAGGGCCCCCCAGCAGCTGGCCCAGGGGCACAGTGCCCAGGGGGGTTGGAAGCTCTCCACACCAGCACACTCCACAACCTCTCTGGGCAGCCTGCTCCAGGCCTCCAGCAGCCTCACAACAAACAACTTGCTCCTCCTCTTCACCTCCAACCTCCTGGCCTCCACTCTCTGCCCACTGCCCCTTGGCCTGCCACTGGGCACCACTCAGCAGAGCCTGGCCCCAGCCTCTTGCCCCCCAGGGGCCCTTCAGCTCTTGCTGAGGGGGTCCCTTGCTCTGGGGGTGGGAATTCAACCACCTCCCTGGGCAGCCTGGGCCAGGCTTTCAGTCATAGAATGGAGGCTTGGTGGCACCTCCAGAACCTGCACTGTAACCTCTCCATCCGTGGGCAGTGCTGTAGGGATGATGTGGAGGACACCAAGGGCAAGTTCATGTCGCCCCTGCAGTGCAGGGCAGCAGCTGCTGCCTGCCTCCTGCTGCCCCTCAGCACTGTGCCCCAGAGGGACTTGGATAGGTTGGGTCCATGGACAGCATTCCCAGGAGGAGCTTCAACCAGGCCAAGTGCCAGGCCCTGCCCTTGGGGCACAACCAGCCCTGGCACCGCTGCAGGCTTGGGGCAGCGTGGCTGGAAAGCTGCTGGCAGGAAGGGACCTGGGGGTGCTGCTGGACAAGCAGCTGCAGAGGAGCCAGCAGTGTGCCCAGGGGGCCAAGAGAGCCAAAGGCCTCCTGGCTGGGCTCAGCAATGCTGTGCCCAGAGCAGCAGGGAGGGGACTGTGCCCTGGGACTCAGCTCTGGGGAGGCCACTCCTCGAGTGCTGGCTTCAGCCTTGGGCACTCAGTCCAAGAGCTGTGGAGGTGCTGGAGCCAGGGCAGAGCAGGACAAGGAGCTGGGGGAGGGCCTGGAGAATAAATCTGGTGAGCTGGGGGTGGTCAGTGTGGAAAGGAGGAGGCTGAGGGAGACCTCCTGGCTGTCTGCAGCTCCCTGGGAGGAGGTTGTGGAGAGGCTGCTGCTGGTCTCTTCTCCCAGGTCATTAGTGACAGAGCAAGAGGCAATGGCCTGGAGCTGCAGCAGGGCAGGGTTGGACTGGACACTGGGAAAGGTTTTTCCCCAGCAAGAGTGGTCAGGGGCTGGGATGTGCTGCCCAGGGAGGTGGTGGAGTCCCCCAGCCTGGAGGTGTTCCAAGGAGGTGTGGATGTGGTGCTTGGGGCTGTGGTTTAGGGCTGAGCCTTGCAGAGCAGGGTCCTGGGGTGGACTTGGTGCCCCTGAGGGTCTTTCCCACCCTGAGTGTTTGGCTCTGTGCCCCTGTGGGTGTGTGCTGGAGGAGCAGGCGGGTGGCCACCATCCCACCCGGGGCAAGCAGCAGTGGCCACCGCCACCACGGGGCTGCTCTTCCTTCCCCCACAGGTGGGCCAAGAAGGGGCAGGTGATCAAGGAAGCATCTGGGGACTCCTATGAGACCATTGTGGACCACACCTTCTTCTTTGAGCCTGTGTCCTGCGAGGTCACCAACGCCCTGGGCAGCACCAACATCAGCAGGACTGTGGACGTCTACTGTGAGTGAGCTGCTGCCTGCCAGGGCCAGCACAGCCCAGGGGCAGGGCGCCGGGCACAGCCAGGGTGCCCAGGGCCTGAGGAGCTCTCCTGCAGCTCCTTGGTGGTGGGACCCATGAGCTCCTCCCTGCCTTCTGGGTGCCCCTCTCAGGGTGGGGGTCTGGGGCAGGAGGTCATCCTGGGCTGGCAGAGATGATGACCATTAGTGGCAAGGGGACATGGTTGGACCTGACATGTCCAGGGTGCCAAGGGCCTGAGGAGCTCTCCTGCAGCTCAGGCTCTGGGGGTGGTGGGACCCATGAGTTCCTCCCTTCTGGGTGCCCCTCTCAGGGTGGTGCTTCTGGGGCAGGAGGTCATCCTGGGCTGGCAGAGATGATGACCATTAGTGGCAAGGGGACCTGGCACAGCCAGGGTGCCAAGGGCCTGAGGAGCTCTCCTGCAGTTCAGGCTCTGGGGGTGGTGGGACCCATGAGCTCCTCCCTGCCTTCGGGGTGCCCCTCTCAGGGTGGGGGTCTGGGGCAGAGGTCATCCTGGGCCGGCAGCGACGGTGACCATCGGCGGCCAGGGGCCGTGGCCGGGTGTGACGCGTGCGGGGCCGGACGAGCTCCGCAGCTCTGTGGTGGGGGTCCCGCGGGGTGTGGGCGGGGGTCCCAGGGCACCTGGGCATCCCGGGCTTGCAGCAGGCCCAAGCCTCCTCCTCTGGGGGGCACAGCCCCGCGGTGCCTGACCCTGCTCTGCCCTCTGCAGTCGGGCCCAGGATGGCCACAGAGCCTCAGTCCCTGCTGGTTGACCTGGGCTCGGAGGCAGTCTTCACCTGCGCCTGGACCGGCAACCCCTCGCTCACCATCGTCTGGATGAAGAGAGGCTCCGGCGTGGTGAGAGCTGCGGCCGGGCACCGCGCTGCTGCCAGCTGCCAGGCAGGGCACCGCGCTGCTGCCAGCTGCCAGACAGAGCACAGAGCTGCTGCCAGCTGCCAGACAGGGCACCGCGCTGCTGGCAGCTGCCAGACAGAGCACAGAGCTGCTGCCAGCTGCCAGACAGAGCACCGCGCTGCTGCCAGCTGCCAGGCAGGGCACCGCGCTGCTGCCAGCTGCCAAGCAAGGCACCGCGCTGCTGCCAGCTGCCAGACAGAGCACAGAGCTGCTGCCAGCTGCCAGACAGAGCACAGAGCTGCTGCCAGCTGCCAGGCAGGGCACCGCGCTGCTGCCAGCTGGCAGGCAGGGCACCGCGCTGCTGCCAGCTGCCAGACAGGGCACAGAGCTGCTGCCAGCTGCCAGACAGAGCACAGAGCTGCTGCCAGCTGCCAGACAGGGCACCGCGCTGCTGCCAGCTGCCAGACAGGGCACCGCGCTGCTGCCAGCTGCTGCTGCCAGCTGCCAGCCACTGCCAGGGCACCGCGCTGCTGCCAGCTGCCAGACAGAGCACAGAGCTGCTGCCAGCTGCCAGACAGGCACCGCGCTGCTGCCAGCTGCCAGGCAGGGCACCGCGCTGCTGCCAGCTGCCAGACAGAGCACAGAGCTGCTGCCAGCTGCCAGACAGGGCACCGCGCTGCTGCCAGCTGCCAGACAGGGCACAGCGCTGCTGCCAGCTGCCAGACAGAGCACAGAGCTGCTGCCAGCTGCCAGACAGGGCACTGCGCTGCTGCCAGCTGCCAGACAGGGCACCGCGCTGCTGCCAGCTGCTGCTGCCAGCTGCCAGCCACTGCCAGGGCACCGCGCTGCTGCCAGCTGCCAGACAGAGCACAGAGCTGCTGCCAGCTGCCAGACAGGGCACCGCGCTGCTGCCAGCTGCCAGACAGAGCACCGCGCTGCTGCCAGCTGCCAGACAGAGACCGCGCTGCTGCCAGCTGCCCAGCACGCGCGCTGCTGCCAGCTGCCAGACAGGGCACCGCGCTGCTGGCAGCTGCCAGGCAGGGCACCGCGCTGCTGCCAGCTGCCAGGCAGGGCACCGCGCTGCTGGCAGCTGCCAGGCAGGGCACCGCGCTGCTGCCAGCTGCCAGACAGAGCACCGCGCTGCTGCCAGCTGCCAGGCAGGGCACCGCGCTGCTGCCAGCTGCCAAGCAAGGCACCGCGCTGCTGCCAGCTGCCAGACAGAGCACAGAGCTGCTGCCAGCTGCCAGGCAGGGCACCGCGCTGCTGCCAGCTGCCAGGCAGGGCACCGCGCTGCTGCCAGCTGCCAGACAGGGCACCGCGCTGCTGGCAGCTGCCAGGCAGGGCACCGCGCTGCTGCCAGCTGCCAGACAGAGCACAGAGCTGCTGCCAGCTGCCAGACAGAGCACCGCGCTGCTGCCAGCTGCCAGGCAGGGCACCGCGCTGCTGCCAGCTGCCAGACAGAGCACAGAGCTGCTGCCAGCTGCCAGGCAGGGCACCGCGCTGCTGCCAGCTGCCAGACAGGGCACCACGCTGCTGCCAGCTGCCAGACAGAGCACAGAGCTGCTGCCAGCCGCCAGGCAGGGCACCGCGCTGCTGCCAGCTGCCAGACAGAGCACAGAGCTGCTGCCAGCTGCCAAGCAGGGCACCGCGCTGCTGCCAGCTGCCAGAAAGAGCACAGAGCTGCTGCCAGCTGCCAGACAGAGCACAGAGGTGCTGCCAGCTGCCAAGCAGGGCACCGCGCTACTGCCAGCTGCCAGACAGAGCACAGAGCTGCTGCCAGCTGCCAAGCAGGGCACCGCGCTACTGCCAGCTGCCAGACAGAGCACAGAGCTGCTGCCAGCTGCCAAGCAGGGCACCGCGCTGCTGCCAGCTGCCAGACAGAGCACAGAGCTGCTGCCAGCTGCCAGACAGGGCACAGAGCTGCTGCCAGCTGCCAGACAGGGCACCGCGCTGCTGCCAGCTGCCAGACAGAGCACAGAGGTGCTGCCAGCTGCCAGGCCGGGCACCACGCTGCTGCCAGCTGCCAGACAGAGCACAGAGCTGCTGCCAGCTGCCAGACAGGGCACCGCGCTGCTGCCAGCTGCCAGACAGAGCACAGAGGTGCTGCCAGCTGCCAGACAGGGCACCGCGCTGCTGCCAGCTGCCAGGCAGGGCACCGCGCTGCTGCCAGCTGCCAGACAGGGCACAGAGGTGCTGCCAGCTGCCAGGCAGGGCACCGCGCTGCTGGCAGCTGCCAGGCAGGGCACAGAGCTGCTGCCAGCTGCCAGACAGAGCACAGAGCTGCTGCCAGCTGCCAGACAGAGCACAGAGCTGCTGCCAGCTGCCAGGCAGGGCACCGCGCTGCTGCCAGCTGCCAGACCTGCTGCCAGCTGCCAGACAGAGCACAGAGCTGCTGCCAGCTGCCAAGCAGGGCACAGAGCTGCTGCCAGCTGCCAGACAGGGCACCGCGCTGCTGCCAGCTGCCAGACAGAGCACAGAGCTGCTGCCAGCTGCCAGACAGGGCACCGCGCTGCTGCCAGCTGCCAGACAGGGCACCGCGCTGCTGCCAGCTGCCAGGCAGGGCACCGCGCTGCTGCCAGCTGCCAGGCAGGGCACAGAGAGCTGCGCTGCTGCCAGCTGCCAGGCAGGGCACCGCGCTGCTGCCAGCTGCCAGACAGAGCACAGAGCTGCTGCCAGCTGCCAGGCAGGGCACCGCGCTGCTGCCAGCTGCCAAGCATGGCACCGCGCTGCTGCCAGCTGCCAGACAGAGCACAGAGCTGCTGCCAGCTGCCAAGCAGGGCACCGCGCTGCTGCCAGCTGCCAGACAGAGCACAGAGGTGCTGCCAGCTGCCAGGCAGGGCACCGCGCTGCTGCCAGCTGCCAGACAGAGCACAGAGGTGCTGCCAGCTGCCAGGCAGGGCACCGCGCTGCTGCCAGCTGCCAGACAGAGCACAGAGGTGCTGCCAGCTGCCAGGCAGGGCACCGCGCTGCTGCCAGCTGCCAGACAGGGCACCGCGCTACTGCCAGCTGCCAGACAGGGCACCGCGCTGCTGCCAGCTGCTGCTGCCAGCTGCCAGCCACTGCCAGGGCACCGCGCTGCTGCCAGCTGCCAGGCTGGGCACCGTGTTGCTGCCAGCTACTGCTGGCAGCTGCCAGACAGGGCACCGCGCTGCTGCCAGCTGCCAGGCTGGGCACCGTGTTGCTGCCAGCTACTGCTGCCAGCTGCCAGACAGGGCACCGCGCTGCTGCCAGCTGCTGCTGCCAGCTGCCAGACAGGGCACAGAGCTGCTGCCTGCTGCCCCCTGCCTGCTGCCCCCTGGCCGGCAGCTCCTGCTTCCTGCCCCCCTGTCCACTTCTGCTTCCTGCCTCCTGCCCCCTGTCCAGCAGCCCCCTGCCCCCTGCCCAGCAGTCCCCTGCCCAGCAGCCCCCTGCCTGCTTCCCCCTGCCCCCCGCCCCTGCCCCCTGCCTCCTGCTCCCATGTGCTGCTTCATGGTCTCTCATTCTGCTTCCTGCTCTCACATTCTGTTTCTTGGTCTTTCTGCTTCCCTGCTCCCCGCTCTTCTGCTCCCCGCTCTCCTCTCCCTGCTCCCCGCTCTCTCTCCCCTGCTCCCCGCTCTCCTCCCCTGCTCCCCGCTCTCCTCTCCTGCTCCCCGCTCTCCTCCCCTGCTCCCCGCTCTCCTCCCCTGCTCCCCGCTCTCCTCCCCTGCTCCCGCTCTCCCCTGCTCCCCGCTCTCTCTCCTGCTCCCCGCTCTCCTCCCCTGCTCCCCGCTCTCCTCCCCTGCTCCCCGCTCTCCTCTCCTGCTCCCCGCTCTCCTCCCCTGCTGCTCTCCTCCCCTGCTCCCCGCTCTCCTCCCCTGCTCCCCGCTCTCCTCCCCTGCTCCCCGCTCTCCTCCCTGCTCCCCGCTCTCCTCTCCTCCTCCCCCCTGCTCCCCGCTCCCCTGCTCCCCTCCTCCTCCCCTGCTCCCCGCTCTCCTCGCCTGCTCCCCGCTCTCCTCGCCTGCTCCCCGCTCTCCTCCCCTGCTCCCCGCTCTCCTCTCCTGCTCCCCGCTCTCCTCTCCTGCTCCCCGCTCTCCTCCCCTGCTCCCGCTCTCCTCTCCTGCTCCCCGCTCTCCTCTCCTGCCCCCGCTCTCCTCCCCTGCTCCCCGCTCTCCTCTCCTGCTCCCCGCTCTCTCCCTCTCCTGCTCCCCGCTCTCCCCCTGCTCCCCGCTCTCCTCCCCTGCTCCTCCCCCTGCTCCCCGCTCTCCTCCCTGCTCCCCGCTCTCCTCCCCTGCTCCCCGCTCTCCTCCCCCTGCTCCCCGCTCTCCTCCCCTGCTCCCCCTCTCCTCCCCTGCTCCCGCTCTCCTCCCCTGCTCCCCGCTCTCCTCCCCTGCTCCCCGCTCTCCTCCCCTCCCCTCCCCGCTCTCCTCCCCTGCTCCCCGCTCCTCTCCTGCTCCCCCTGCTCCCCGCTCTCCTCCCCTGCTCCCCGCTCTCCTCCCCTGCTCCCCGCTCTCCTCCCCTGCTCCCCGCTCTCTCTCCTGCTCCCGCTCTCCTCGCCTGCTCCCCCCGCTCTCCTCCCCTGCTCCCCGCTCTCCTCTCCTGCTCCCCGCTCTCCTCCCCTGCTCCCCCTCTCCTCCCCTGCTCCCCGCTCTCCTCCCCTGCTCCCCGCTCTCCTCCCCTGCTCCCCGCTCTCCTCCTCCCCCTGCTCCCCGCTCTCCTCCCCTGCTCCCCGCTCTCCTCTCCTGCTCCCCGCTCTCCTCTCCTGCTCCCCGCTCTCCTCCCCTGCTCCCCGCTCTCCTCCCCTGCTCCCCGCTCTCCCTCCTGCTCCCCGCTCTCCTCCCCTGCTCCCCGCTCTCCTCCCCTGCTCCCCGCTCTCCTCCCCTGCTCCCTCCTCCTCCCCTGCTCCCCGCTCTCCTCTCCTGCTCCCCCGCTCTCCTCCCCTGCTCCCCGCTCTCCCTCTCCTGCTCCCCGCTCTCCTCTCCTGCTCCCCTGCTCTCCTCCCTGCTCCCCGCTCTCCTCTCCTGCTCCCTGCTCCCCGCTCTCCTCTCCTGCTCCCTGCTCTCCTCCCCTGCTCCCCGCTCTCCTCCCCTGCTCCCCGCTCTCCTCTCCTGCTCCCCGCTCTCCTCCCCTGCTCCCCGCTCTCCTCTCCTGCTCCCTGCTCTCATGCTCTGCTCCTTGCTCTCCTGTTCTGCTTTCTGCTCTCATGTTTTACTTCATGGTCTTATGTCCTACTTCCTGCACCCATGTTCTATTCCATGAGCTCAGGTCCTCCCTCCTCCCATCTCCTCCTCCCATCTCCTCCTCCCATCTCCTCCTCCCATCTCCTCCTCCCATCTCCTCCTCCCATCTCCTCCTCCCATCTCCTCCTCCCATCTCCTCCTCCCATCTCCTCCTCCCATCTCCTCCTCCCATCTCCTCCTCCCATCTCCTCCTCCCATCTCCTCCTCCCATCTCCTCCTCCCATCTCCTCCTCCCATCTCCTCCTCCCATCTCCTCCTCCCATCTCCTCCTCCCATCTCCTCCTCCCTCCTCCCATCTCCCCCTCCCTCCTCCCATCTCCCCCTCCCTCCTCCCATCTCCCCCTCCCATCTCCCCCTCCCATCTCCCATCTCCCCCTCCCATCTCCCATCTCCCCCTCCCATCTCCCATCTCCCCTCCCATCTCCCATCTCCCCTCCCATCTCCCATCTCCTCCCTTCTCCCATCTCCTCCCTTCTCCCATCTCCTCCCTGCTCCCATCTCCTCCTCCCTGCCCCCATCTCCCCCTCCCTGCCCCCATCTCCCCCTCCCTGCCCTCCCGCGCCACCTCAGCGGTTCCCTCCCGTCCGCAGGTGCTGAGCAACGAGCAGCAGCTGAGGCTGAAGTCGGTGCGGCAGGAGGACGCCGGCAAATACGTCTGCAGGGCGGTGGTGCCGCGGGTGGGCGCTGGGGAGCGGGAGGTGACCCTCACCGTCAACGGTACCTCCCCTGCTGCCCCCGCGGCAGCTTCTGCTCTGCCTGCTGCCCCCGGCACACCGGGGCACGGGCAGGGAGGGCTGGGGGGAGCTCTGGGCATCACTGACCGCAGCCACCCGAGCCGCCAGGGCAGGGCAGCCAGGAGCACAGCCCGGGGGGGTTGGGTGTCTGCACACAGGGAGACTCCACACAGCCTTGGTTAGGGCTGGGAAAGGACCTCTGGAGCTCACCCAGCCCAAGCCCTGCTCCTGCAGGGCACCCACAGCAGCCTGCCCAGGGGCACAGTGCCCAGGGGGGTTGGAAGCTCTCCACACCAGCACACTCCACAACCTCTCTGGGCAGCCTGCTCCAGGCCTCCAGCAGCCTCACAACAAACATCTCTGGAGCCCTGGGGGCAGCTGTGTGCTGCCCAGGTGCAGAGGGCCAGAGAAGGGCTGGAGAGAGTCCAGGGCAGGCTGGGAAGCTGCTGAGGGGCCTGGAGCAGCTCTGGCAGCAGCCAAGGCTGAGAGGCCTGGGGCTGAGAGGCTGCAGCAGAGCAGCCCCAGAGGGCAGCTGAGCAATGCTCAGCAAGAGCTGAAGGGCCCCTGGGGGGCAAGAGGCTGGGGCCAGGCTCTGCTGAGTGGTGCCCAGTGGCAGGCCAAGGGGCAGTGGGCAGAGAGTGGAGGCCAGGAGGCTGGAGGTGAAGAGGAGGAGCAAGTTGTTTGTTGTGAGGCTGCTGGAGGCCTGGAGCAGGCTGCCCAGAGAGGTTGTGGAGTGTGCTGGTGTGGAGAGCTTCCAACCCCCCTGGGCACTGTGCCCCTGGGCCAGCTGCTGGGGGTGCCCTGCTGGAGCAGTGGGGTTGGGCTGGGTGAGCTCTGGGGGTCCCTTCAAGCTCATAACCATTCTGGCTCTGAAGCAGACCTCTGCTGCCAAACCACTTGCAGCACTGCTTAGGAGGAAGGTTTCAGATGGAGCTGAGCCTGCTGGAGAAGCCAAGTCCAGCCTTGCCCCCCTCCAAGCTGCCCCCCTCCAGGCTCCCCTGCTCCCCAGGCTGCTTTCTCTTTGGCTGAAGCCGCCAAGACCTTCCCAGGTTGCTTGTCCTGGGCCTGCCAGCACCCCCCCAGCCCCTGGCTCCAGCAGCTGGAGCCCTGGCAGCCTCGTGGGAGGGCTTCCTCCTGCCCATGGGCTGCTGCAGGGCTGGGGCTGGGCAGCTCTCACCAGGAGCCAGGACCTGGTGCAGAAGCAAACCTCTGGATGCGAAGAGGCTGCAGCTCGGTGCTGCGGCTCCTGGGCAAGGTCGCCTCACCGATGGTCTCCAGTCAGATGCTGGCATCAGGACCAGGACCCTTTGGCCTGCAGCCCCTCAAGCAATAGGAGAGCTCCAAGCCCTTGGCATCTGTGCCATCCTAAAATCCACCCGCTGGGGACCAGGGAGCCTCTGAATGAGGCTTGGGCCATTTTTTCTCCAGCCTCACCCAGGCTTGGAGCACTCCCAGGGTTTAGGAGTAAGAGAACACTGCTGGGAATGAGGGAAAAATGGCTTTGGGAGGAGGACTTTGGCCTCCCCTGCAGATCCTGTCCCTCCTTTTGCCTCCATTGCCCCTGGGACCCTCAGTGAGCAGAGCAGGCAGCAGGAGGATCAACCAGGATGTGTTTGGGGCTCCTGACCCCCAGCAGGATCTTGAGAGGCTGGAGCAGGGCCAGGGAAGGGCAAAGGAAGCTGGGGAAGGGTCTGGAGAAGAGGGCTGGGGAGGAGCAGCTGAGGGAGCTGGGGGGTTGAGGCTGGAGCAGAGGAGGCTGAGGAGACCTCCTTGCTCTCTGCAGCTCCCTGCAAGGAGGCTGGAGCCAGGTGGGGCTTGGGCTCTGCTCCCAAGGGTCAGGTGATAGAAGAAGGGGAAGGAGAAAGGGAGGGAGGGAGGGAGGAATGGATGGAGGGAGGGATGGAGGGAGGGAGGGAGGGAGGCATTGATGGAGGGAGGAAGGGATGGAAGAAGGGAGGGAGGGAGGGGGAGGGAGGAATGATGGATGGAGGGAGGGATGAAGGGAGGGAGGGAGGGAGGGAGGATGGATGGGAGAGGGAGGGAGGGAGGGAGGGAGGGAGGGAGGGAGGGAGGGAGGGAGGGAGGGAGGGAGGGAGGATAAGCACAGGAAGCTCTCCTTCTGCAGCCAGCCCTGGGTCAAGTCCCAGCTGAGGCTGTCCCCAGCAGTCTGTTGGCCTCCTGGAGCTGGTGCCAGGGCAGCTCTTGCCCTTGCAGAGTGCAGCCCCAGGGGCTCTGCACATCCCTGCTCCCTTGGCTGCTCCCTTGGCTGCTCCCTTGGCTGCTCCCTCCTCAGGGCAAGGGCTGTGGGCAGGGTGGGGAACACTGGTCCCACCACACCAAGCTCTCCTCTCCAAGCCCTCTGCTCCCAGCCAGGGCTCCAGGAAGCCCACCCAGGCAGGACAAGGACATTTCCTGCGTGCCCAGCCTGGTGTCGCTCAGGCAGAGCCCTGGCAGCCACTCTGGGCCCCTCCAGTGGTGCAGGAGAGCCCAGCTGGGGTGCCAAGGCTCCCCAGCAGCAATGGCTCTGCTCTGTGGGGCAGGCAGGCTCCAGGACACTGCTGCTGACCTCCTCCTGCTTCCTGAAGCCCCTGAGGGGCATTCAGATTGTGGGCTGGCAAACCCAGGAGGGCATGGAAGAGGACCCCCAGGTGGGCTGGGCTCTTGCTCTGCCCCTGGAGGTAAAAGCCCTTCCCAGGGGCCAGGGTCACCAAGGAGGCTTCCAGAGAGCAAGATGGGAGCAGGGCTGGGGAGCTCCTGGGGCCCTGGGCCGGGCTTGCAGCGATGCAGCACGAAGAGCCCCCCAGGGGCCCTGCCAGGCAGCCCTGTGAGGTGCCAGCTGCCCTCTCCTCGCTCTTGCAGGGCCACCCATCATCTCCAGCACCCAGACCCAGCACGCCCTGCACGGCCAGAAGGGGCAGATCAAATGCTTCATCCGCAGCACCCCGCCCCCAGACCGCATCGTGAGTAGAGGCCCCGGGGGAAGGAGGGCTCAGCATGGCTCAGGGGGCACGGCAGGGCTGTGGGCACCCGGTGCCACCTCCCGTGCCACCTCCTGTGCCCCACAGCATCCTCCCAGGCAGGCTCAGGAGTGGGCAGTGGGGTGGGTTGAGACCTGGCTGAAGGACACAGCTCAGAGGGCTGTGGGCAGTGGGGCAGGGTCTGCTTGGAGGCCTGCAGCTCCTGGTGTTCCCCGGGGGTCAGGGCTGGGTCCAGTCTTGTCCAGCATCTTCATCACTGACCTGGATGAAGGCTCAGAGTGGAGCCTCAGGCAGGTTGCTGCTGGCACAGAGCTGGGAGCAGTGGCTGAGAGCCCTCAGGCTGTGCTGGCATCCAGGGAGCCCTGGGCAGGCTGAGAGCTGGGGGAGAGCAACCTCCTGAAGGTGAAGCAGGGCAAGGGCAGGGTCCTGGCCCCGGGCAGGAACAACCTCCTGCAGCAGCACAGGGCAGGGGGAAGCTGCTGGCAAGCAGCTGCAAGCAGAAGCAGCTGGCAGTGCTGGGGGACAAGAAGCTGCCCAGCAGCAGCAAGGTGGCCTGGTGGGCAAGAAGGCCAAGGGGGTCCTGGGGGCATGGAGAAGAGTGTGGGCAGCAGCAGGGCAAGGGAGGCTGTGCTGCCCCTCTGCTGTGCCCTGCTGAGGCCACCTCTGGAGCCCTGGGGGCAGCTGTGTGCTGCCCAGGTGCAGAGGGCCAGAGAAGGGCTGGAGAGAGTCCAGGGCAGGCTGAGAGGCTGCAGCAGAGCAGCCCCAGAGGGCAGCTGAGCAATGCTCAGCAAGAGCTGAAGGGCCCCTGGGGGGCAAGAGGCTGGGGCCAGGCTCTGCTGAGTGGTGCCCAGTGCCAGGCCAAGGGGCAGTGGGCAGAGAGTGGAGGCCAGGAGGTTGGAGGTGAAGAGGAGGAGCAAGTTGTTTGTTGTGAGGCTGCTGGAGGCCTGGAGCAGGCTGCCCAGAGAGGTTGTGGAGTGTGCTGGTGTGGAGAGCTTCCAACCCCCCTGGGCACTGTGGTGCTGGGCCAGCTGCTGGGGGGGGGCCCTGCTGGGGCTTGGGCTGGGTGAGCTCTGGGGGTCCCTTCCCAGCCCTGTCCTCGCTGGGGCTGCTCAGGGGCAGAGCTGCCCTGTGCTGAGCTCTCTCCCCGCAGGCTTGGTCCTGGAAGGAGAACGTGCTGGAGTCGGGCACCTCGGGGCGCTACACGGTGGAGACCGTGAGCACGGAGGAGGGAGTCATCTCCACCCTCACCATCAGCAACATCGTCAGGGCCGACTTCCAGACCATCTACAACTGCACCGCCTGGAACAGCTTCGGCTCCGACACGGAGATCATTCGCCTGAAGGAGCAAGGTCGGCACCGCCCCGCAGCCGGGGGGGGGGGCAGGGGTGGGCAGGGGCGGGCGGGGCCGGAGGTGCCCGGGGGGAAGCGCAGAGCAAAGCTAGGAGCAGGGTGAGGAGGCTCCAGCTGGGCCGGCTGGGGGGCTGCAGCCTGGGGGTCCCGGTGCTGGCTGAGGCTCGGGGCTGGGGGCTGGCCCCGGCTCGGTTGTCCTGCTGAAGCCCCTCCTGCACTCTCCCCTCCTGGCACCGTGGCACAAGGTGATGCCCCGGGCTGAGAGCCTTGGAGGGACAGGGTCAGGGTCTGCCTCGGTCCCCTCAGCCCCTGCTGCTCCACAGGGAGGGGTGCGAGGAGGAGGAGGAGGAAGGCTCTGGGGCTGGTGGCAGCCTCCAGCCACGGCTCCAGGCCTGGCTGCGGCAGGGCAGGACTGAGCCCCCAGCCCTGAAGGCCCTGCCCCAGGTGGCAGGGGAGGACCAAGGGAGCTCCACCCCGGGGGCTGCTGGTGGCAAGGGAAGGAGTTGGCTCTGGTGAGGAACAGCTGCATCCCGCAGGGCATCCCGAGGGCATCCCACAGGGCATCCCGAGGGCATCCCGCAGGACATACGGAGGGCATCCCGCAGGGCATCCCGAGGGCATCCCGCAGGACATCCCGCAGGACATCCCGCAGGGCATCCCGAGGGCATCCCGCAGGACATCCCGAGGGCATCCCGCAGGGCATCCCGAGGGCATCCCGCAGGACATCCCGCAGGGCATCCCGCAGGGCATCCCGTGGGCATCCCGCAGGGCATCCCGCAGGGCATCCCGAGGGCATCCCGCAGGGCATCCCGTGGGCATCCCGAGGGCATCCCGCAGGACATCCCGAGGGCATCCCGCAGGACATCCCGAGGGCATCCCGCAGGGCATCCCGCAGGGCATCCCGAGGGCATCCCGCAGGGCATCCCGCAGGGCATCCCGAGGGCATCCCGCAGGACATCCCGAGGGCATCCCGCAGGGCATCCCGAGGGCATCCCGCAGGACATCCCGCAGGGCATCCCGCAGGACATCCCGCAGGACATCCGCAGGGCATCCCGTGGGCATCCCGCAGGGCATCCCGCGGACATCCCGCAGGGCATCCCGAGGGCATCCCGCGGACATCCCGAGGGCATCCCGCAGGGCATCCCGTGGGCATCCCGCAGGGCATCCCGCAGGGCATCCCGAGGGCATCCCGAGGGCATCCCGCAGGACATCCCGCAGGACATCCCGAGGGCATCCCGCAGGGCATCCCGCAGGGCATCCCGAGAGCATCCCGCAGGACATCCTGAGAGCATCCCGCAGGGCATGCCGAGGGCATCCCGCAGGACATCCCGCGGACATCCCGAGGGCATCCCGCAGGGCATCCCGTGGGCATCCCGCAGGGCATCCCGCAGGGCATCCCGAGGGCATCCCGAGGGCATCCCGCAGGACATCCCGCAGGACATCCCGAGGGCATCCCGCAGGGCATCCCGCAGGGCATCCCGAGAGCATCCCGCAGGACATCCTGAGAGCATCCCGCAGGGCATGCCGAGGGCATCCCGCAGGACATCCCGCAGGACATCCTGAGGGCATCCCGCAGGGCATCCCGCAGGGCATCCCGAGGGCATCCCGCAGGACATCCCACAGGACATCCTGAGGGCATCCTGCAGGGCATCCCGCAGGGCATCCTGAGAGCATCCCGCAGGACATCCCACAGGGCATCCCGCAGGGCATCCCGCAGGGCATCCTGAGAGCATCCCACAGGACATCCCGCAGGGCATCCCGCAGGACATCCTGAGAGCATCCCGCAGGGCATCCCGCAGGACATCCCGCAGGGCATCCCGAGGGCATCCCACAGGACATCCCGCAGGACATCCCGCAGGGCATCCCGAGGGCATCCCGCAGGGCATCCCGCAGGGCATCCTGAGAGCATCCCGCAGGGCATCCCGCAGGGCATCCCGAGAGCATCCCGCAGGGCATCCCGCAGGACATCCCGCAGGGCATCCCGAGAGCATCCCGCAGGGCATCCCGCAGGGCATCCCGAGAGCATCCCGCAGGGCATCCCGCAGGACATCCCGCAGGGCATCCAGCAGGGCATCCAGCAGGGCATCCCGCAGGACATCCCGCAGGGCATCCCGAGAGCATCCCGCAGGGCATCCCGCAGGACATCCCGCAGGGCATCCCGAGGGCATCCCACAGGACATCCCGCAGGACATCCCGCAGGGCATCCCGAGGGCATCCCGCAGGGCATCCCGCAGGGCATCCTGAGAGCATCCCGCAGGGCATCCCGCAGGGCATCCCGAGAGCATCCCGCAGGGCATCCCGCAGGACATCCCGCAGGGCATCCCGAGAGCATCCCGCAGGGCATCCCGCAGGGCATCCCGAGAGCATCCCGCAGGGCATCCCGCAGGACATCCCGCAGGGCATCCAGCAGGGCATCCAGCAGGGCATCCCGCAGGGCATCCCGCAGGACATCCCGCAGGGCATCCCGAGAGCATCCCGCAGGGCATCCCGCAGGGCATCCTGAGAGCATCCCGCAGGGCATCCCGCAGGGCATCCCGAGAGCATCCCGCAGGGCATCCCGCAGGACATCCCGCAGGGCATCCCGAGAGCATCCCGCAGGGCATCCCGCAGGGCATCCCGAGAGCATCCCGCAGGGCATCCCGCAGGACATCCCGCAGGGCATCCAGCAGGGCATCCAGCAGGGCATCCCGCAGGACATCCCGCAGGGCATCCCGAGAGCATCCCGCAGGGCATCCCGAGGGCATCCCGCAGGGCATCCCGAGGGCATCCCACAGGGCATCCCAAGGGCATCCCAAGGGCATCCCGCAGGGCATCCCGAGGGCATCCCACAGGGCATCCCAAGGGCATCCCAAGGGCATCCCGCAGGACATCCCGCAGGACATCCCGAGGGCATCCCGCAGGGCATCCCACAGGACATCCCGCAGGACATCCCGCAGGACATCCTGAGGGCATCCTGCAGGGCATCCTGAGAGCATCCCGCAGGGCATCCCGCAGGACATCCCGCAGGGCATCCCGAGAGCATCCCGCAGGACATCCCGCAGGACATCCCGAGGGCATCCCACAGGACATCCCGCAGGACATCCCGCAGGACATCCTGAGGGCATCCTGCAGGGCATCCTGAGAGCATCCCGCAGGGCATCCCGCAGGACATCCCGCAGGGCATCCCGAGAGCATCCCGCAGGACATCCCGCAGGACATCCCGCAGGACATCCCGCAGGACATCCTGAGGGCATCCTGCAGGGCATCCTGAGAGCATCCCGCAGGACATCCCGCAGGGCATCCCGAGAGCATCCGCAGGACATCCCGCAGGACATCCCGCAGGGCATCCCGAGAGCATCCCGAGAGCATCCCGCAGGGCATCCCGCAGGACATCCCGCAGGGCATCCGGCAGGACATCCCGCAGGGCATCCCGAGAGCATCCCGCAGGACATCCCGCAGGGCATCCCGAGAGCATCCCGCAGGACATCCCGCAGGACATCCCGCAGGGCATCCCGAGAGCATCCCGCAGGACATCCCGCCGGACATCCCACAGGGCATCCGGCAGGACATCCCGCAGGGCATCCCGAGAGCATCCCGCAGGGCATCCTGAGAGCATCCCGCAGGGCATCCCGCAGGACATCCCGCAGGGCATGCCGCAGGACATCCCACAGGGCATCTGGCAGGACATCCCGCAGGGCATCCTGAGAGCATCCCGCAGGGCATCCCGCAGGACATCCCGCAGGGCATCCTGAGAGCATCCCGCAGGGCATCCCGCAGGACATCCCGCAGGACATCCTGAGGGCATCCCGCAGGACATCCCGAGAGCATCCCACAGGACATCCCGCAGGGCATCCCGCAGGGCATCCCGAGGGCATCCCGCAAGGCATCCCGCAGGGCATCCCGCAGGGCATCCCGAGAGCATCCCGCAAGGCATCCCGCAGGGCATCCCGCAGGGCTTCCCGAGGGCATCCCGCAGGACATCCCGCAGGGCATCCCGCAGGGCATCCCGCAGGACATCCTGAGGGCATCCCGCAGGACATCCCGAGGGCATCCCGCAGGACATCCCGCAGGGCATCCCGCAGGACATCCTGAGGGCATCCCGCAGGGCATCCTGAGAGCATCCCGCAGGACATCCCGCAGGGCATCCCGCAGGGCATCCTGAGAGCATCCCACAGGACATCCCGCAGGGCATCCCGCAGGGCATCCCGCAGGGCATCCTGAGAGCATCCCGCAGGGCATCCCGCAGGGCATCCCGAGGGCATCCCGCAGGGCATCCCGCAGGACATCCCGCAGGGCATCCCGCAGGGCATCCTGAGAGCATCCCGCAGGGCATCCCGCAGGACATCCCGAGGGCATCCTGAGGGCATCCCGCAGGGCATCCCGCAGGGCATCCCGCAGGACATCCCGAGGGCATCCTGAGGGCATCCCGCAGGGCATCCCGCAGGACATCCCGCAGGACATCCCCCAGGGCATCCCGAGAGCATCCCGCAGGGTACCCCACAGGGCATCCCGCAGGGCATCCCGCAGGGCATCCCAAGAGCATCCTGCAGGGCATCCTGCAGGGCATCCAGCTCTGATCTGGGCAGTGGAGGGCAGGGCAGGGCAGGACAGGGTAAGGCAGGGCTGGGCAGGGCAGGGGAGGGCAGGGATGGACTGGGCAGGGAGGGCAGGACAGGGCAGGGCAGGGCAGGACAAGACAGTGCAGGGCAGGGCAGGGCAGGACAAGACAGGGCAGGGCAGGGCAGGGCAGGGTAGGGCAGGGCAGGACAAGACAGTGCAGGGCAGGGCAGGGCAGGACAAGACAGTGCAGGGCAGGGCAGGGCAGGACAAGACAGGGCAGGGCAGGGCAGGGCAGGGCAGGACAAGACAGTGCAGGGCAGGGCAGGGCAGGACAAGACAGGGCAGGGCAGGGCAGGGCAGGGCAGGGCAGGGCAGGGCAGGGCAGGGCAGGGCAGGGCAGGACAAGACAGTGCAGGGCAGGGCAGGGCAGGACAAGACAGGGCAGGGCAGGGCAGGGCAGGGCAGGGCAGGACAAGATAGGGCAGGGCAGGGCAACAGCACAGGACAGGGCAACCAAGGATGCCACAGCGTTGCTGAGGAAGCTACAGCGTGCCTGAGGATGCTGTGGGGTGAGCGAGGAAATGGTAGGATGGCCAAGGAAGTCATTGGGTGGCCAGGGAAACTGTGTCATGGCCAAGGAAGCTGCAGGGTGGCCAAGGAAGCTGTAGGGTGGCCAAAGATGCTGCAGGGTGGCCAAGGAAGCTGCAGGGTGGCCAAGGAAGCTGTAGGGTGGCCAAGGACGCTGCAGGGTGGCCAAAGATGCTGCAGGGTGGCCAAGGAAGCTGCAGGGTGGCCAAAGATGCTGCAGGGTGGCCAACGATGGCATAGGGTGGCCAAAGATGCTGCAGGGTGGCCAGGGAAGCTGCAGGGTGGCCAAGGATGGCATAGGGTGGCCAAAGATGCTGCAGGGTGGCCAAAGACGCTGCAGGGTGGCCAAGGAAGCTGCAGGGTGGCCAAATATGCTGCAGGGTGGCCAAGGACGCTGCAGGGTGGCCAAAGACGCTGCAGGGTGGCCAAAGATGCTGCAGGGTGGCCAAGGAAGCTGCAGGGTGGCCAAAGATGCTGCAGGGTGGCCAAGGAAGCTGCAGGGTGGCCAAGGATGGCATAGGGTGGCCAAAGACCCTGCAGGGTGGCCAAAGACACTGCAGGGTGGCCAAGGAAGCTGCAGGGTGGCCAAAGATGCTGCAGGGTGGCCAAGGAAGCTGCAGGGTGGCCAAGGAAGCTGCAGGGTGGCCAAGGAAGCTGCAGGGTGGCCAAGGATGGCATAGGGTGGCCAAAGATGCTGCAGGGTGGCCAAAGACGCTGCAGGGTGGCCAAGGAAGCTGCAGGGTGGCCGAAGATGCTGCAGGGTGGCCAAGGAAGCTGCAGGGTGGCCAAGGAAGCTGCAGGGTGGCCAAGGACGCTGCAGGGTGGCCAAGGAAACTGCAGGGTGGCCAAGGATGGCATAGGGTGGCCAAGGAAGCTGCAGGGTGGCCAAGGAAGCTGCAGGGTGGCCAAGGACGCTGCAGGGTGGCCAAGGATGGCATAGGGTGGCCAAAGATGCTGCAGGGTGGCCAGGGAAGCTGCAGGGTGGCCAAGGATGGCATAGGGTGGCCAAAGATGCTGCAGGGTGGCCAAAGACGCTGCAGGGTGGCCAAGGAAGCTGCAGGGTGGCCAAATATGCTGCAGGGTGGCCAAGGAAGCTGCAGGGTGGCGAAAGATGCTGCAGGGTGGCCAAGGAAGCTGCAGGGTGGCCAAGGATGGCATAGGGTGGCCAAGGAAGCTGCAGGGTGGCCAAAGATGCTGCAGGGTGGCCAAGGAAGCTGCAGGGTGGCCAAGGATGGCATAGGGTGGCCAAAGACCCTGCAGGGTGGCCAAAGACACTGCAGGGTGGCCAAGGAAGCTGCAGGGTGGCCAAAGATGCTGCAGGGTGGCCAAGGAAGCTGCAGGGTGGCCAAGGAAGCTGCAGGGTGGCCAAGGAAGCTGCAGGGTGGCCAAGGATGGCATAGGGTGGCCAAAGATGCTGCAGGGTGGCCAAAGACGCTGCAGGGTGGCCAAGGAAGCTGCAGGGTGGCCAAAGATGCTGCAGGGTGGCCAAGGAAGCTGCAGGGTGGCCAAGGATGGCAGGGTGGCCAAGGAAGCTGCAGGGTGGCCAAGGAAGCTGCAGGGTGGCCAAAGATGCTGGGTGGCCAAGGAAACTGCAGGGTGGCCAAAGATGCTGCAGGGTGGCCAAGGAAGCTGCAGGGTGGCCAAGGACGCTGCAGGGTGGCCAAAGATGCTGCAGGGTGGCCAAAGATGCTGCAGGGTGGCCAAGGAAGCTGCAGGGTGGCCAAAGATGCTGCAGGGTGGCCAAGGAAGCTGCAGGGTGGCCAAGGATGGCAGATGCTAGGGTGGCCAAAGACCCTGCAGGGTGGCCAAAGACATATGCTGCAGGGTGGCCAAGGAAGCTGCAGGGTGGCCAAAGATGCTGCAGGGTGGCCAAGGAAGCTGCAGGGTGGCAAGGATGGCATAGGGAAGGAAGCTGCAGGGTGGCCAAAGATGCTGCAGGGTGGCCAAGGAAGCTGCAGGGTGGCCAAGGATGGCATAGGGTGGCCAAAGACCCTGCAGGGTGGCCAAAGACACTGCAGGGTGGCCAAGGAAGCTGCAGGGTGGCCAAAGATGCTGCAGGGTGGCCAAGGAAGCTGCAGGGTGGCCAAGGAAGCTGCAGGGTGGCCAAGGATGGAAGCAAAGATGCTGCAGGGTGGCCAAAGAGGAAGCTGCAGGGTGGCCAAAGATGCTGCACGCTGCAGGGTGGCCAGGGCTGCAGGGTGGCCAAGGAAGCTGCAGGGTGGCCAAGGATGCTGCAGGGTGGCCAGGGTGGCCAAAGATGCTGCAGGGTGGCCAAGGAAGCTGCAGGGTGGCCAAGGACGCTGCAGGGTGGCCAAAGATGCTTCAGGGTGGCCAAGGAAGCTGCAGGGTGGCCAAGGAAGCTGCAGGGTGGCCATAGATGCTGCAGGGTGGCCAAGGAAGCTGCAGGGTGGCCAAGGAAGCTGCAGGGTGGCCAAGGACGCTGCAGGGTGGCCAAAGATGCTGCAGGGTGGCCAAGGACGCTGCAGGGTGGCCAAAGACGCTGCAGGGTGGCCAAAGATGCTGCAGGGTGGCCAAGGAAGCTGCAGGGTGGCCAAAGATGCTGCAGGGTGGCCAAGGACGCTGCAGGGTGGCCAAAGACACTGCAGGGTGGCCGAGCTCCCCTTCACGGGGCCGTGGCTGCAGCTGGGGCAGGGCCAGAGCAGGGGCCCGAGCCCTGGGCCCTGCTGGACACTTCTTTGTTTTCAAACAGGTCCGGAGATGAAGTCAGGAGCTGGGATGCAAGCAGGTACGGACCCGGGGAGCTGCCCCCTCCCGGCCCACCCCTGCCCCCGGCCACCCTGCAGCCTCCAGCAGCACAGGGCAGGGCAGAGCAGGGCAGGGCAGAGCAGAGCAGGGCAGGGCAGGGCAGGGCGAGCAGGGGCGAAGGCAAGCAGCAGGGCAGGGGCTGGGAACCTGGAGCAGGCTGGGCTCAGCTCTCTGTGCCCCCAGCAGGGCAGAGCTCAGCTCCTCCTCTCTGTGCCCCCAGCAGGGCAGAGCTCAGCTCCTCCTCTCTGTGCCCCCAGCAGGGCAGAGCTCAGCTCCTCCTCCCTGTGCCCCCAGCAGGGCAGAGCTCAGCTCCTCCTCTCTGTGCCCCCAGCAGGGCAGGGCTCAGCTCCTCCTCTCTGTGCCCCCAGCAGGGCAGAGCTCAGCTCCTCCTCCCTGTGCCCCCAGCAGGGCAGAGCTCAGCTCCTCCTCCCTGTGCCCCCAGCAGGGCAGGGCTCAGCTCCTCCTCTCTGTGCCCCCAGCAGGGCAGAGCTCAGCTCCTCCTCTCTGTGCCCCCAGCAGGGCAGAGCTCAGCTCCTCCTCCCTGTGCCCCCAGCAGGGCAGGGCTCAGCTCCTCCTCTCTGTGCCCCCAGCAGGGCAGAGCTCAGCTCCTCCTCCCTGTGCCCCCAGCAGGGCAGAGCTCAGCTCTCTGTGCCCCCAGCAGGGCAGAGCTCAGCTCCTCCTCCCTGTGCCCCCAGCAGGGCAGAGCTCAGCTCCTCCTCCCTGTGCCCCCAGCAGGGCAGGGCTCAGCTCCTCCTCTCTGTGCCCCCAGCAGGGCAGGGCTCAGCTCCTCCTCTCTGTGCCCCCAGCAGGGCAGGGCTCAGCTCCTCCTCCCTGTGCCCCCAGCAGGGCAGGGCTCAGCTCCTCCTCTCTGTGCCCCCAGCAGGGCAGAGCTCAGCTCCTCCTCCCTGTGCCCCCAGCAGGGCTGTTCAGGGTCCAAGACAGGGGGAGAAGGGCAGGGTGCCAGGGTGAGCTGCAGGCATTGTCTCAGTGTCCTGGGAGAGCCTTGGCCAGCAGCTGGCACAGCTGGATGCAGCTGGGGAGCAGCTGGGGATGTGCTGCCCTTGTGCCAGCCTCATCCTCCTCAGCAGCCCCTCTGGGGAGCCTGCATCAGCACTCTGCTCCTCCTGCCCTCAGGCCCCTGCTGCTGCTTCCCCTCTGCCCTCCTGCAGGCCCTGGGGGTCCCAGCCCAGCAGAGCACCAGGGGGCTTCCCCCACCACCCTCCCCTGCATCATCCTCATCACCTTCATCACCAGCACTGCCTGCTCCTCACTGAGCTCTGCCTGCCAGATCCTGCCCTGCAACTGAGAGCCAGCAGGGGCTGGGGGCAGCAGGGGCTGGGGGGCAGCAGGGGGTGAGGAGCAGCAGGGCCTGGGGGACATCAGGGGGTGAGGGGCAGCAGGGGCTGGGGGGCAGCAGGGGCTGGGGGGCAGCAGGGGGTGAGGAGCAGCAGGGCCTGGGGGACATCAGGGGGTGAGGGGCAGCAGGGGCTGGGAGACAGCAGGGGATGAGGAGCAGCAGGGGCTGGGGGGCAGCAGGGGCTGGGGGGCAGCAGGGGCTTGGGGGCAGCAGGAGCTGGGGGGCAGCAGGGGCTGGGGGGCAGCAGGGGGGTGAGGAGCAGCAGGGGCTGGGGGGCAGCAGGGGCTGGGGGGCAGCAGGGGCTTGGGGGCAGCAGGAGCTGGGGGGCAGCAGGGGCTGGGGGCAGCAGGGGCTTGGGGGCAGCAGGAGCTGGGGGGCAGCAGGGGCTGGGGGCAGCAGGGGCTTGGGGGCAGCAGGAGCTGGGGGCAGCAGGGGCTGGGGGGCAGCAGGGGCTGGGGGGCAGCAGGCACTGTGAGGGTCACCAGGCTCCTTCCTCCTCAGCCTTTTGCTCCATAGTCCCCTGGGAGAGCCAAAACCCCAACCCCAGGACGAGTGCCCAGCAGTGGGGAGCCTCAGCCCCCAGGGAAGGAGGGTGGCAGTATGCCAGCTGCTGGGGCTGGGCTTAGAGAGCCACAGCAGCATTCAGGTGGGAAAAGACCTTCAGGGTCCTGGCCCTGGGCAGGAACAACCTCCTGCAGCAGCACAGGGCAGGGGGAAGCTGCTGGCAAGCAGCTGCAAGCAGAAGCAGCTGGCAGTGCTGGGGGACAAGAAGCTGCCCAGCAGCAGCAAGGTGGCCTGGTGGGCAAGAAGGCCAAGGGGGTCCTGGGGGCATGGAGAAGAGTGTGGGCAGCAGCAGGGCCAGGGAGGCTGTGCTGCCCCTCTGCTGTGCCCTGCTGAGGCCACCTCTGGAGCCCTGGGGGCAGCTGTGTGCTGCCCAGGTGCAGAGGGCCAGAGAAGGGCTGGAGAGAGTCCAGGGCAGGCTGGGAAGCTGCTGAGGGGCCTGGAGCAGCTCTGGCAGGAGCCAAGGCTGAGAGGCCTGGGGCTGAGAGGCTGCAGCAGAGCAACCCCAGAGGGCAGCTGAGCAATGCTCAGCAAGAGCTGAAGGGCCCCTGGGGGCAAGAGGCTGGGGCCAGGCTCTGCTGAGCGGTGCCAGAGGTGTGAGCAGCAGAGGCTGAGCTCAGCCAGCCCTGGGGCCTCCAGACCCGGCAGCTCTCCAAGCAGCACTCAGCACATGTGAGGCCCCCACGGCCCCTGCTGAGGCTGACTGGCTCCAGGCCTGCCCTGGGCCAGCTGAGCTGAGCGCAGAGGTGAGAGAAGAAGGGAGCAGCCGCCAGCTGAGCAGAGACAGCTGCTGGGGGAATTGCTACCCACGGCCCCAGACCCCCGGGGGGCTGCAGGGCCCTCGGGAGGGCTGAGAGGCACAGCCAGGACCTGGGAGCTCCGGCCCAGGGTGCAGTCTGTGGTCAGCAGCAGGACCACCAGAGCTGGCCCTCCCCCCAGCGGGCAGGGGGCGGCAGCAGCGGGCAGGGGGCGTGGCAGCAGCGGGCAGGGAGCCGGCAGCAGCGGGCAGGGGGGGGAGCGGCAGCAGCGGGCAGGGGGCGGCAGCAGCGGGCAGGGGGTGGCAGCGGGCAGGGGGGGGCAGCAGCGGGCGGGCAGCAGCGGGCAGGGGGGCGGCAGCAGCGGGCAGGGGGCGGCAGCAGCGGGCAGGGGGCGCGGGCAGCAGCGGGCAGGGAGCCGGCAGCAGCGGGCAGGGGGCGGCAGCAGCGGGCAGGGGGCGTGGCAGCAGCGGGCAGGGAGCCGGCAGCAGCGGGCAGGGGGGCGGCAGCAGCGGGCAGGGGGCGTGGCAGCAGCGGGCAGGGGGCGGCAGCAGCGGGCAGGGGGGCGGCAGCAGCGGGCAGGGGGCGTGGCAGCAGCGGGCAGGGGGGCGGCAGCAGCGGGCAGGGGGCGTGGGCAGCAGCGGGCAGGGGGCGGCAGCAGCGGGCAGGGGGGCGGCAGCAGCGGGCAGGGGGCGTGGGCAGCAGGGGTGGCGGGCAGCGGGCAGGCGGCAGCAGCGGGCAGGGGGCGGCAGCAGCGGGCAGGGGGCGTGGCAGCAGCGGGCAGGGGGGCGGCAGCAGCGGGCAGGGGGCGTGGCAGCAGCGGGCAGGGGGCGTGGCAGCAGCGGGCAGGGGGCGTGGCAGCAGCGGGCAGGGGGGTGGCAGCAGCGGGGCAGCGGGCAGGGGCGTGGCAGCAGCGGGCAGGGGGCCGGCAGCAGCGGGCAGGGGGCGTGGCAGCAGCAGGGGGCCGGCAGCAGCGGGCAGGGGGCGTGGCAGCAGCGGGCAGGGGGCGGCAGCAGCGGGCAGGGGGCGGCAGCAGCGGGCAGGGGGCGTGGCAGCAGCGGGCAGGGGGCGGCAGCAGCGGGCAGGGGGCGTGGCAGCAGCGGGCAGGGGGCGTGGCAGCAGCGGGCAGGGGGCCGGCAGCAGCGGGCAGGGGGCGTGGCAGCAGCGGGCAGGGGGCGTGGCAGCAGCGGGCAGGGAGCCGGCAGCAGCGGGCAGGGGGCGTGGCAGCAGCGGGCAGGGGGCGTGGCAGCAGCGGGCAGGGGGCGGCAGCAGCGGGCAGGGGGCGTGGCAGCAGCGGGCAGGGGCGTGGCAGCAGCGGGCAGGGGGCGTGGCAGCAGCGGGCAGGGGGGCGGCAGCAGCGGGCAGGGGGCGGCAGCAGCGGGCAGGGGGCGTGGCAGCAGCGGGCAGGGTGGCGGCAGCAGCGGGCAGGGGGCGGCAGCAGCGGGGGGGGCGTGGCAGCAGCGGGCAGGGGGCGGCAGCAGCGGGCAGGGGTGGCAGCAGCGGGCAGGGGGCGGCAGCAGCGGGCAGGGGGCGTGGCAGCAGCGGGCAGGGAGCCGGCAGCAGCGGGCAGGGGGCGGCAGCAGCGGGCAGGGGGCGTGGCAGCAGCGGGCAGGGAGCCGGCAGCAGCGGGCAGGGGGCGGCAGCAGCGGGCAGGGGGCGTGGCAGCAGCGGGCAGGGGGCGGCAGCAGCGGGCAGGGGGCGTGGCAGCAGCGGGCAGGGAGCCGGCAGCAGCGGGCAGGGGGCGGCAGCAGCGGGCAGGGGGCGGCAGCAGCGGGCAGGGGGCGTGGCAGCAGCGGGCAGGGGTGGCGGCAGCAGCGGGCAGGGGGCGGCAGCAGCGGGCAGGGGGCGTGGCAGCAGCGGGCAGGGGTGGCGGCAGCAGCGGGCAGGGAGCCGGCAGCAGCGGGCAGGGGGCGTGGCAGTAGCGGGCAGGGGGCGGCAGCAGCGGGCAGGGGGCGTGGCAGCAGCGGGCAGGGGGCGGCAGCAGCGGGCAGGGGGCGGCAGCAGCGGGCAGGGGGAGCGGCAGCAGCGGGCAGGGAGCCGGCAGCAGCGGGCAGCGGGCAGGGGCGGCAGCAGCGGGCAGGGGGCGGCAGCAGCGGGCAGGGGGAGCGGCAGCAGCGGGCAGGGGGCGGCAGCAGCGGGCAGGGGGGCGGCAGCAGCGGGCAGGGGGCGTGGCAGCAGCGGGCAGGGGGCGGCAGCAGCGGGCAGGGGGCGTGGCAGCAGCGGGCAGGGGGCGTGGCAGCAGCGGGCAGGGGGCGGCAGCAGCGGGCAGGGGGCGTGGCAGCAGCGGGCAGGGGGCGTGGCAGCAGCGGGCAGGGAGCCGGCAGCAGCGGGCAGGGGGCGTGGCAGCAGCGGGCAGGGGGCGG
The DNA here is from genome assembly GCA_033816785.1 of Picus viridis. Taxonomy (NCBI): domain Eukaryota; kingdom Metazoa; phylum Chordata; class Aves; order Piciformes; family Picidae; genus Picus; species Picus viridis. Next base: position 9,508,789 of record CM066601.1, read on the forward strand.
CAGCAGCGGGCAGGGGGCGTGGCAGCAGCGGGCAGGGAGCCGGCAGCAGCGGGCAGGGGGCGTGGCAGCAGCGGGCAGGGGGCGGCAGCAGCGGGCAGGGGCGTGGCAGCAGCGGGCAGGGGGGCGGCAGCAGCGGGCAGGGGCGCGGCAGCAGCGGGCAGGGGTGGCGGCAGCAGCGGGCAGGGGGCGGCAGCAGCGGGCAGGGGGCGGCAGCAGCGGGCAGGGAGCCGGCAGCAGCGGGCAGGGGGCGGCAGCAGCGGGCAGGGGGGCGGCAGCAGCGGGCAGGGGGCGGCAGCAGCGGGCAGGGGGGTGGCAGCAGCGGGCAGGGAGCGGCAGCAGCGGGCAGGGGCGTGGCAGCAGCGGGCAGGGGGCGGCAGCAGCGGGCAGGGGGCGTGGCAGCAGCGGGCAGGGGGCGGCAGCAGCGGGCAGGGGTGGCAGCAGCGGGCAGGGGGTGGCAGCAGCGGGCAGGGGTGGCAGCAGCGGGCAGGGGGCGGCAGCAGCGGGCAGGGGGCGTGGCAGCAGCGGGCAGGGGGCGGCAGCAGCGGGCAGGGGGCGGCAGCAGCGGGCAGGGGGGCGTGGCAGCAGCGGGCAGGGTGGCGGCAGCAGCGGGCAGGGGGGCGGCAGCAGCGGGCAGGGGGCGGCAGCAGCGGGCAGGGGGAGCGGCAGCAGCGGGCAGGGAGTGGCGGCAGCAGCGGGCAGGGGCGGCAGCAGCGGGCAGGGGGCGTGGCAGCAGCGGGCAGGGGGCGGCAGCAGCGGGCAGGGGGCGTGGCAGCAGCGGGCAGGGGCGGCGGCAGCAGCAGGGGCGTGGGGGCAGCGGGCAGCAGCGGGCAGGGGGCGTGGCAGCAGCGGGCAGGGGGCGTGGCAGCAGCGGGCAGGGGGCGGCAGCAGCGGGCAGGGGGCGTGGCAGCAGCGGGCAGGGGGCGGCAGCAGCGGGCAGGGGGCGTGGCAGCAGCGGGCAGGGGGCGGCAGCAGCGGGCAGGGGGGCGGCAGCAGCGGGCAGGGGGGGCGGCAGCAGCGGGCAGGGGGCGGCAGCAGCGGGCAGGGGGCGGCAGCAGCGGGCAGGGGGCGGCAGCAGCGGGCAGGGGGGCGGCAGCAGCGGGCAGGGGGCGGCAGCAGCGGGCAGGGGTGGCAGCAGCGGGCAGGGGGCGGCAGCAGCGGGCAGGGGTCGTGGCAGCAGCGGGCAGGGGGCGGCAGCAGCGGGCAGGGGGCGTGGCAGCAGCGGGCAGGGGGCGTGGCAGCAGCGGGCAGGGGGCGGCAGCAGCGGGCAGGGGGCGGCAGCAGCGGGCAGGGGGCGGCAGCAGCGGGCAGGGGGCGTGGCAGCAGCGGGCAGGGGGCGGCAGCAGCGGGCAGGGGGCGTGGCAGCAGCGGGCAGGGGGAGCGGCAGCAGCGGGCAGGGGTGGCGGCAGCAGCGGGCAGGGGTGGCGGCAGCAGCGGGCAGGGGGCGTGGCAGCAGCGGGCAGGGGGCGGCAGCAGCGGGCAGGGAGCCGGCAGCAGCGGGCAGGGGGCGTGGCAGCAGCGGGCAGGGGGCGTGGCAGCAGCGGGCAGGGGGCGGCAGCAGCGGGCAGGGGGGCGGCAGCAGGGGGCAGCGGGCAGGGCGTGGCAGCAGCGGGCAGGGGGCGTGGCAGCAGCGGGCAGGGGGCGGCAGCAGCGGGCAGGGGGCGTGGCAGCAGCGGGCAGGGGGCGTGGCAGCAGCGGGCAGCAGCGGGCAGGGGGCGGCAGCAGCGGGCAGGGGGCGGCAGCAGCGGGCAGGGGGCGTGGCAGCAGCGGGCAGGGGGCGGCAGCAGCGGGCAGGGGGCGGCAGCAGCGGGCAGGGGAGCGGCAGCAGCGGGCAGGGGTGGCGGCAGCAGCGGGCAGGGGGTGGCAGCAGCGGGCAGGGGGCGTGGCAGCAGCGGGCAGGGGGCGGCAGCAGCGGGCAGGGAGCCGGCAGCAGCGGGCAGGGGGCGTGGCAGCAGCGGGCAGGGGGCGTGGCAGCAGCGGGCAGGGGGCGGCAGCAGCGGGCAGGGGGCGGCAGCAGCGGGCAGGGGGCGTGGCAGCAGCGGGCAGGGGGCGTGGCAGCAGCGGGCAGGGGGCGTGGCAGCAGCGGGCAGGGGGCGGCAGCAGCGGGCAGGGGGCGGCAGCAGCGGGCAGGGGGAGTGGCAGCAGCGGGCAGGGGGTGGCAGCAGCGGGCAGGGGGCGGCAGCAGCGGGCAGGGGGCGGCAGCAGCAGGCTGCTCCTGTGCTGCTCCACAGCCTCAGGGCCCAGCAGCACTGGCAGCTCCCAGGGAGGACGATCTCCCTGCACCCACTGCTCCCCAAGCTCAGCCCCCCTTGGCAAGGCAGGGCCCTGAGGAGAAGACAGATGGGAGGTGCCCCCAGGGTGCTGAGGGCACGCTCAGGCCGCTGCCCTGGCAGGGCTCAGCCCCTGTGGGCTCCACAGGAGCCTGTGTGGGGCTCAGGGAGAGCAGCAGTGGAGACCCACAGAGACCTGCTGCCGGGGGTGGGCTGCTGGGGGTGGGCTGCAAAGGCACCTTGCAAGTCCCCAGGGACACCCCCAACCACGGCAGGTGGCTCAGAGCCCCAAACAGCCTGAGCTGGGATGGTGCTGGGGTTCCCCCAGCCCTGTTCAGGATGTGGCCCTTCAGGATGGGGGTCTGCAGGATGCAGTGCCCCAGCACAGCCCCCAGCTGGGCTGCAGCTCCAGGAGCGCAGAGGGCAGGCAGCAACCCAGAGCTCAGCACCAGGCAGAAGGCAGGAAACACTGGCACAGGCTGCCCAGGGAGGTGCTGAGGCTCCATCCCTGCAGCCACCCCAGCTCAGCCTGGCTGTGGCCCTGGGCAGCCTGCTCCGGCTGGAGCTGTCCCTGCTGCCTGCAGGGGGGCACAGGGTGCCCCTGGAGGGCCCCTCCCAAGCCAGTGCAGGCTGTGACTGGGAGCAAGAGGCAGCAGAGGCTGTGGGTGGTGGCTCTGGGGTCGATTCTTGGAATCACTTTGGCTGGAAGAGACCTTCAGGAGCACCAATCCCACCCACAGATCCTCAACAGCGAAGCCAGGGCAGAGCAGGCTCAGTGCCCAGCTACACAGAGAGCCTCACAGCTGCCAGGGCTGGAAGGGAGCTCAAGGCTCAGCCAGCCCCAACCCCCTGCCATGGGCAGGGACACCTCACACCACAGCAGGTTGCTCACAGCCACCTCCAGCCTGGCTGCAAACACCTCCAGGCAGGAGGCTGCCACCAGCTCCCTGGGCAGCCTGTGCCAGGCTCTCACCACCCTCCTGGGCAACAACTTCTTCCTCACAGCCAAGCTCAAGCTCCCCACTTCTAGCTCTGCTCCATCCCCCCAGTCCTATCCCTCCCTCACACCCTCCAAAGTCCCTCCCCAGCTTGCTTGCAGCCCCCTGCAGCTCCTGGAAGGCCACCAGAAGGGCTCCTGGGAGCCTTCTCCTCTGCAGCCTGCACAACCCCAACTCTCTCAGGCTGTCTGCAGAGCAGAGCAGCTCCAGCCCTCTGCTCCTCCTCCTGGCCCTGCTCTGGACACCTTCCAGCCCCTCCAGAGCCTTCCTGGCACAGAGGCTCCAGAGCTGGAGCCAGAGCTGCAGCTGTGGTCTGAGCAGAGTGGAGCAGAGGGGCAGAATCCCCTCCCTGGCCCTGCTGGCCACACTCCTCTTGCTGCAGCCCAGGCTCTGCTTGGCTCTCTGGGCTGCAAGTGCTCCCTGCTGGCTCCTGCTGAGCTTCTCCTCCCCCAGCCCCCCCAAGGCCTTTTCTGCAGGGCTGCTCTCCAGCCAGTCCCTGCCCAGCCTCTAGCAGTGCCTGGGATTGCCCTGCCCCAGCTGCAGGACCTTGCCCTTGGGCTCGTTGCACCTCCTGAGGTTGTCCTGGGCCCAGCTCTGCAGCCTGCCCAGGTCCCTCTGGATGGATCCTTCCCTCCAGCACTCAGCACCACACAGCTTGGTGCTGAGGCAGCCTCAGGGCCACTCTCCCTGGCACCAACACAGATGTCAAACAGGACTGGTCCCAGGGCTGACCCCTGAGGGCCTCCACCTGTCTCTGGCCTCCCCTTGGCCATGGACCATTGACAGCCTCCCTCTGGGTGCAGCCCCCAAGCCAGCTCTGTACCCACTGCGAGGTCCTTCCATGGGACCCATCCTGCACCAGCCTGGGCACCAGGATGTGCTGTGGGTCCCTGCCTCCATCCCAGCTCTCTCCTCTCTCCCAGCCTGCTCTGCTGCCATTTCTCTCTCAATTTCATTAACACCTCCTCCTCATCAGCAGCCCCCACCCTGGCTGGCAGCTCTGGTCAGCCTGCTGTGCTGACTGCCGAGGGAAACTGAGGCACAGAGGGCTGAGGGGTTGCACAGCTCACAGCAGGCTGCAGCTGGGCATTGTAGGAGCAGGTTCTGCAGCAGCAGGCTGCCCAGGGAGGTGCTGGAGCTCTTCCAGGTGAGGCTGGAGAGGGCTGTGGGCAGCCTGCTCCAGGGGAGGATGTCCCTGCTGCCTGCAGGGGCTGCACTGGGTGGCCTCTGGAGCTCCCTTCCAGCCCATTCTGAGGTTTCTGTCTGAGTGACCCTGAGCAGCCCCCTGGGCAGCCCAGGCTGGGCAGCCCAGGCTGGGGTCAGGGCTGTGAGTGACCCCTGGGCAGCCCAGGCTGGGGTCAGGGCTGAGTGACCCCTGGGCAGCCCAGGCTGGGGTCAGGGCTGTGAGTGACCCCTGGGCAGCCCAGGCTGGGGTCAGGGCTGTGCCTGAGTGACCCCTGGGCAGCCCAGGCTGGGGTCAGGGCTGTGAGTGACCCCTGGGCAGCCCAGGCTGGGGTCAGGGCTGTGAGTGACCCCTGGGCAGCCCAGGCTGGGGTCAGGGCTGTGAGTGACCCTGGGCAGCCCAGGCTGGGGTCAGGGAGGGAGGGGGAGGGGGAAGCAGGTCCCGAGGCCTCCCCCGGGCTGATCCCCGAGCCTGTCCCCGCTGCTGGGGGCCGGGTCTCGGGGGGGGGGCAGGGCACAGGTCTGGCCGTGCCCCCGGGCTGACGGCTGTCTGTGCCCCGCAGAGGCGGTGCCCATGGCGGTGGTGATCGGCGTGGCCGTGGGCGCCGGCGTCGCTGTCCTGGTGCTGCTGGCCACCATCGTCGCCTTCTGCTGCGCTCGCTCCCAGCGCAGTAAGTGAGCCCCGGGGCCCTGCGGGGGCTGCAGCCGGGGGGAGGGGGAGGGAAAGTGAGCCCCAAGGGAACCAGAGGCTGGGCAGCAAGTCCTGCATGGGGCAGCAGTGTGCCCTGGGGGCCAGGAAGGCCAAGGGGGTCCTGGGGGCATTCAGAGTGTGGCCAGCAGAGCCAGGGAGGTTCTCCTCCTCCTCCTCTGCTCTGCCCTGCTGAGACCTCCCCTGCAAGACTGCCTCCAGCTCTGGGCTGCCCAGCTCAGGAGGGACAGGGATCTGCTGCAGAGAGCCCAAGGGAGGGCTGCAAGGCTGCTGCAGGGACTGCAGCACTGCCTGGGGAGGAGAGGCTGAGAGCCCTGGGGCTGTTCAGGCTGCAGAGGAGAAGGCTGAGAGGGATCTGATCAGTGTCTCTCCAGAGCTGAGGGCTGGGGGGCAGCAGGGAGGGGACAGGGCCAGGCTCTGCTCAGCTGCACCCTGGCATAGGCCAAGGAGCAAGGGATGGAAAGTGCAGCCCAGGAGGTTGCAGCTCAGCAGGAGGAGGAACTTGTGCCCTGGGAGGCTCCCAGAGGCCTGGAGCAGGCTGCCCAGAGAGGTTGTGGAGTCTCCTGCTCTGGAGCCTTCCCAGCCCTGTCTGGATGTGTTCTGTGTGACCTGGGCTGGGTTCTGTGCTCCTGCTCTGGCAGGGGCTTGCTCAGCCTGGAGCAGAGGAGGCTCAGGGGAGACCCCATTGCTCTCTCCAGCTCCCTGCAGGGAGGTTGGAGCCAGCTGGGGGTTGGTCTCTTCTGCCAGGCCCCCAGCACCAGAACAAGAGGACACAGTCTCAAGCTGGGTGCAGAATGGAGAAGTCTTTGTGGGGGATGGGAAACAGAGCTTGTGCTTCCAGGAGGCAACTCCACCCCAGCCAAGCATCTCCTGTGCTTGATCCCTTGGATTCCCAGTGGCAGAGCAGGAGTGAAGGGAAGGGAGAGGGGACTGGGGATCACAGAATCAGTGAGGTTGGAAAAGACCTCAGAGCTCATCAAGTCCAACCGATGACCTAATCCCCAACACCTCCTGACAGCTAAACCCTGGCTCCAAGTGCCACATCCAAGCCCCTCTTGAGCACCTCCAGGCAGGAGGCTGCCACCACCTCCCTGGGCAGCCTGGGCCAGGCTCTCACCACCTTCCTGGGCAACAACTTCTTCCTCACAGCCAAGCTCAAGCTCCCCACTTCTAGTTCTGCTCCATTCCCCCCAGTCCTGTCCCTCCCTCACACCCTCCAAAGTCCCTCCCCAGCTTGCTTGCAGCCCCCTGCAGCTCCTGGAAGGCCACCAGAAGGGCTCCTGGGAGCCTTCTCCTCTGCAGCCTGCACAACCCCAACTCTCTCAGGCTGTCTGCAGAGCAGAGCAGCTCCAGCCCTCTGCTCCTCCTCCTGGCCCTGCTCTGGACACCTTCCAGCCCCTCCAGAGCCTTCCTGGCACAGAGGCTCCAGAGCTGGAGCCAGAGCTGCAGCTGTGGTCTGAGCAGAGTGGAGCAGAGGGGCAGAATCCCCTCCCTGGCCCTGCTGGCCACACTCCTCTTGCTGCAGCCCAGGCTCTGCTTGGCTCTCTGGGCTGCAAGTGCTCCCTGCTGGCTCCTGCTGAGCTTCTCCTCCCCCAGCCCCCCCAAGGCCTTTTCTCCAGGGCTGCTCTCCAGCCAGTCCCTGCCCAGCCTCTAGCAGTGCCTGGAATTGCCCTGCCCCAGCTGCAGGACCTTGCCCTTGGCCTTGTTGCACCTCCTGAGGTTGTCCTGGGCCCAGCTCTGCAGCCTGCCCAGGTCCCTCTGGATGGATCCTTCCCTCCAGCACTCAGCACCACACAGCTTGGTGCTGAGGCAGCCTCAGGGCCACTCTCCCTGGCACCAACACAGATGTCAAACAGGACTGGTCCCAGGGCTGACCCCTGAGGGCCTCCACCTGTCTCTGGCCTCCCCTTGGCCATGGACCATTGACAGCCTCCCTCTGGGTGCAGCCCCCAAGCCAGCTCTGTACCCACTGCGAGGTCCTTCCATGGGACCCATCCTGCACCAGCCTGGGCACCAGGATGTGCTGTGGGACGGTGTCAAAGGCTGTGCTCAGCTCCAGGTCAGTGATCTCAGTTGCTCAGCCTTCATCTACTGGTCACAGCTCAGAGGGTGTGAGGGGCTGGAGGGGACCTCGGGAGAGCTTCCAGTCCCGGCCCAGGCAGAGCAGGAGCACAGAACCCAGCCCAGCTCACACATCCAGACAGGGCTGGGAGGGCTCCAGAGAGGGAGACCCCACAGCCTCTCTGGGCAGCCTGAGGGTGCTGTGGGGGCCGTGCCCTGGCCTAACCCCTGCCCTCTGCCCTCTCTGCCAGACCTGAAGGGGGTGGTGTCCGCCAGGAACGACATCCGCGTGGAGATCGTGCACAAGGAGCCGGCCGCGGGCAGGGAGGCCGAGGAGCACCCCAGCATCAAGCAGCTGATGGTAAGGAAGGACCCCCTCCCCCACAGGCAGCTGCCCTGGCCAGGGGCACGGCCCAGGTGGCCTCCTGGGCACCCTCCAGAGAGCTGCACTGCAGGAATCCTGCCTGTGCCCCTGGCGGGGCCCGCAGGCGCAGCGAGGCGCGGGGCTGCTAACCCCCTGGCTGGGGTCACCTCCCCTGAGCCCTGAGGGCACCAAACAGCATGGGGCAAGGGCACGGCGGGGCTGGGAGCCCAGGGAGCCCAGCCTCAGCCCCATGGCCCAGCAGCATGCCCTTGGCCTGGCTGCTCCTCTCCTTGAGCTCAGCGCTGCCCTCCACGCCCCAGCCCCAGCCTGCTGGGCTCGCAGAGCAGCCCCACCAGGGACCAAGAAAGGGCAGAGGCCCTGAACGGTGAGGGGAAGGAACAGGTAGGGCAGGGAGGCTTGGCTGAGACCCCTGAAGGCTGTGAGGCCTGTCAGTGAGACCTGGAGAGGCTGAGAGCTGGCAGAGAGGAACCTGCTGAGGCTCAGCCAGGAGGAGAGCAGAGTCCTGCAGCTGGGCAGGAAGAATCCACTGCAGCAGCACAGGCTGGAGGGGACCTGCTGGAGAGCAGCCCCAAGGAGAAGCACCTGGGAGTGCTGCTGGGCAGCAAGGGCTGCATGGGGCAGCAGTGTGCCCTGGGGGCCAGGAAGGCCAAGGGGTCCTGGGGGGCATTCAGAGTGTGGCCAGCAGAGCCAGGGAGGTTCTCCTCCCCCTCTGCTCTGCCCTGCTGAGACCTCCCTGCAAGACTGCATCCAGCTCTGGGCTGCCCAGCTCAGGAGGGACAGGGATCTGCTGCAGAGAGGCCAAGGGAGGGCTGCAAGGCTGCTGCAGGGACTGCAGCACTGCCTGGGGAGGAGAGGCTGAGAGCCCTGGGGCTGTTCAGGCTGCAGAGGAGAAGGCTGAGAGGGATCTGATCAATGTCTCTCCAGAGCTGAGGGCTGGGGGCAGCAGGGAGGGGACAGGGCCAGGCTCTGCTCAGCTGCACCCTGGCATAGGCCAAGGAGCAAGGGATGGAAAGTGCAGCCCAGGAGGTTGCAGCTCAGCAGGAGGAGGAACTTGTGCCCTGGGAGGCTCCCAGAGGCCTGGAGCAGGCTGCCCAGAGAGGTTGTGGAGTCTCCTGCTCTGGAGCCTTCCCAGCCCTGTCTGGATGTGTTCTGTGTGACCTGGGCTGGGTTCTGTGCTCCTGCTCTGGCAGGGGGTGGACTGGAAGCTCTCCAGAGGTCCCTTCCAGCCCCTCCCTGGCTCTGCTGGAGACATTCTGCTTAATGCAGCCAGGACCTTGCACAGGCAGTGCTGGAGACCCATCCCTGGAGGTGTTTCAGAGAGGTTTGGATGAGGAGCTTAGGGCCATGGCCTAGGAGCTGTGTGCAGGGAGGGGTTGGGCTGAACCTGTGCATCTGAAGGTCTCCTCCAGCCAGGTGACTCCATGGAGCCTTCGCTCCTTGGTTCCCCACCACACCTCCACCTTGCAGGGAGGGGCTCTGGCCCAATCCAACCACCACCTGACCCCCATGCTGGAGCCTTTGCTGCTCCCCAGCCAGCTGGGGCCTCCACAGCTCTCCTGCAGCTCTCTCCATGCAGCTCTCGGTTCAGTCACACCTCAGGTGGCATCACACTGTTGGGTCTGTACATGGCCAGGCTGTCTCACAGCCTCCCTTGTGCCAGGGGCTGCCAAGGGGCTGCCAAGGAGCTGCCAAGGAGCTGCCACGGGGCTGCCAAGGGGCTGCAAAAAGGAGCTGCCAAGGAGCTGCCAAGGGGCTGCCAAGGGGCTGCCAAGGAGCTGCCAAGGGGCTGCCACGGGGCTACCAAGGGGCTGCAAAGGAGCTGCCAAAGGGCTGCCAAGGGGCTGCCAAGGGGCTGCCAAGGGGCTGCAAAGGGGCTGCCACGGGGCTGCAAAGGGGCTGCCAAAGGGCTGCCAAGGGGCTGCCAAGGAGCTGCCAAAGGGCTGCCAAGGGGCTGCCAAGGAGCTGCCAAGGGGCTGCAAAGGGGCTGCCAAGGGGCTGCCAAGGGGCTGCCAAGGAGCTGCCAAGGGGCTGCAAAGGGGCTGCCAAGGGGCTGCAAAGGAGCTGCCAAAGGGCTACCAAGGGGCTGCCAAGGAGCTGCCAAGGGGCTGCCAAGGAGCTGCCAAGGGGCTGCCAAGGGGCTGCCAAGGGGCTGCCAAGGAGCTGCCAAGGGGCTGCCAAGGGGCTGCAAAGGGGCTGCCAAGGGGCTGCCAAGGAGCTGCCAAGGGGCTGCAAAGGAGCTGCCAAGGGGCTGCCAAGGGGCTGCCAAGGAGCTGCCAAGGGGCTGCAAAGGGGCTGCCAAGGGGCTGCCAAGGGGCTGCCACGGGGCTGCCAAGGGGCTGCAAAGGAGCTGCCAAGGAGCTGCCAAGGGGCTGCCAAGGGGCTGCCAAGGAGCTGCCAAGGGGCTGCCACGGGGCTGCCAAGGCTGCAAAGGAGCTGCCAAGGAGCTGCCAAGGGGCTGCCAAGGGGCTGCCAAGGAGCTGCCAAGGGGCTGCCAAGGGGCTGCCAAGGAGCTGCCAAGGAGCTGCAAAGGAGCTGCCAAGGGGCTGCCAAGGGGCTGCCAAGGGGCTGCCAAGGGGCTGCCAAGGAGCTGCCAAGGAGCTGCAAAGGAGCTGCCAAGGGGCTGCCAAGGGGCTGCCAAGGGGCTGCCACGGGGGCTACCAAGGGGCTGCAAAGGAGCTGCCAAAGGGCTGCCAAGGGGCTGCCAAGGAGCTGCCAAGGGGCTGCAAAGGGGCTGCCAAGGGGCTGCCAAGGGGCTGCCACGGGGCTGCCAAGGGGCTGCAAAGGAGCTGCCAAGGAGCTGCCAAGGGGCTGCCAAGGGGCTGCCAAGGGGCTGCCAAGGAGCTGCCAAGGGGCTGCAAAGGAACTGCCAAGGGGCTGCCAAGGGGCTGCCAAGGAGCTGCAAAGGAGCTGCCAAGGGGCTGCCAAGGGGCTGCCAAGGGGCTGCCATGGGGCTGCCAAGGGGCTGCAAAGGAGCTGCCAAAGGGCTGCCAAGGAGCTGCCAAAGGGCTGCAAAGGAGCTGCCAAGGGGCTGCCAAGGGGCTGCCACGGGGCTGCCAAGGGCTGCAAAGGAGCTGCCAAGGAGCTGCCAAGGGGCTGCCAAGGGCTGCCAAGGGGCTGCCAAGGGGCTGCCAGCCTGCAGGGGCTGGTGGCCAGAGGCAAAGGAGCTCCTTAAAGGGTCTGATCCTGGGGGACAGAACCCACCACTTTCAGCAGCTTTGTCTCTCCTGTCCTGCTTGGCTGAGCCTGGTCTGGGCTTGAGGAGCATCCTCGGACCCAGAGTGGCAAAAGCTCCTCTGGTGTCCCAGCTGGGAGAGCAGGGAGCAGGATTTAACCCCAGGGGCATTGACTCACAGCCTGCTTCGGGTGGGAAGGAACCTTCCAAGCTCACCCAGCCCAGGCCCCTGCAAGAGTGCTGCCCAGGGAGGTGGTGGAGTCCCCAGCCCCGAGGTGCTCCAGGCTGGTCTGGCCGTGGTGCCTGGGGAAGTGCTCCAGGGCTGAGCCTGGCAGAGCAGGGCCCTGGCCACCCCGAGGGTCTTTCCCAACCTGAAGGCCTCTGTGACTCTGTGAAGGTCTCCTCCAGCCACGACAGTTGCAGGATGCTGGAGGTCGTTTCCAGCCTTAACAGACCTGTGATCGGTCACCTGGCTGCGGGGGCAGAGTGAGCGCTCAGCCGCTCTGCTGTGCTCCCAAAGCGGGAGGGGCTGCGCTGGCCTCTGCCGGGACCGCTCCTGCCCTCCTCCCTCCTCTGCTGCCCTCTCCCCGCCTCTCCTCCGCCTTCCCGCCCGCGCTGATGCTGCTCCCGGAGCGCGCATCCCCGGCTCGCCGCTGCTTGCCCACCGGGGGCGAGCCGGGGAGGGTCCGGGTGCCGGGGCGGGGGCGGCAGGGGGGACCGCCGAGCGGCCCAGCGCTGGCTAAAGAGCAGCTCCCCGCGGCAGAGCCACGGGCCAACGGCACCGAGGTGCCGGTAATGCAGGAGGGCAGCTGGGAACGGGGAGATGGGCTGGGAGGCTGGGACGGGGGGAGATGGGGAGGTGGGAGTGGGAATGGGGAGCTGGGAATGGGAGCTGGGAATGGGGAGATGGGAATGGGGAGGTGGGAGCTGGGAACGGGGAGATGGGAATGGGGAGCTGGGAATGGGGAGATGGGAGATGGGAATGGGGAGCTGGGAATGGGGAGCTGGGAATGGGGAGCTGGGAATGGGGAGCTGGGCTGGGAATGGGGAAATGGGAGATGGGAATGGGGAGGTGGGAATGGGGAGATGGGAGATGGGAATGGGGAGCTGGGAATGGGGAGCTGGGAATGGGGAAATGGGAGATGGGAATGGGGAGGTGGGAATGGGGAGATGGGAGATGGGAATGGGGAGGTGGGAATGGGGAGATGGGAGATGGGAATGGGGAGCTGGGAATGGGGAGATGGGAATGGGGAGATGGGAATGGGGAGGTGGGAGATGGGAATGGGGAGGTGGGAATGGGGAGCTGGGAAGAGATGGGAGCAGAGACCAGGGAGCAGAGACCTTGGCGCTGCGCCGGAGCTTTGGAGCTGGAGCTCTTGGCCTGCATGGGGGCTCGGAGCCCTCTGATGGATCCTGAGCTCACTGCAAGCCCTGAATGGGAACTGCCTGCTGGGGAAGGCCCTGGGGGTGCTGGGTGCCAGCAGCTGCAGAGGAGCCAGGGGTGCCCAGCTGGGCAAGAAGGCCACCAGCAGCCTGGCCTGGAGCAGCAGTGGTGTGGGCAGCAGCAGCAGGGCAGGGGTTGTGCCCCTGGGCTGGGCACTGCTGAGGCCACCCCTGGAGTGCTGCCTTCAGTGCTGGGCCCTGGCTGCCAGCAGCACCTTGAGAGGCTGGAGCAGGGCCAGGGAAGGGCAAGGGAGCTGGGGAAGGGTCTGAGAGAGGGAGAGGGCTGGAGCAGAGGGGAGGAGCAGCTGAGGGAGCTGGGGGGCTTTGAGGGCTGGAGCAGAGGAGGCTGAGGGAACTGACCTGAAACTGTGCCAGGGAGGTTAGGTTGGACAGTAGAAGCTCCCTGTAAGAGGCTGGAGCCAGCCAGGGGGGCTTGGGCTCTGCTCCCAGGTACCAAGGGACAGGACAAGAGGCAATGGCCTCAGGCTGCCCCAGGGGAGGTTCAGGTTGGCCATGAGGAACAATTTCTCCCTCTTGAGGGTTGTCCAGGCCTGGCCCAGGCTGCCCAGGGCCGAGGTGCAGTCCCCAGCCCTGGAGGGGTTTGGATGTGCTGCTGAGACCTGGTTTGGTGCCTGTGGGTTCCATGGCTGTCAGAGACCTTTTTTCCTCCCCTGCCACAGCTCAGGGGCTTTGATTTTATTGCCTTCAGTGACTCTCCCAAAGGCCTGCAGGAGAGGACCAGCAAGTGCTGCAGGCTGGCTTCCCACAGCCACTTCTTGTGTTCAAGAAGGAGAAGGGCATTTGGGCAACAAAAGAGGCTTTAGAGGCTGGGTTGAAGCTGACAGCCCACTGCCAAGGCAGTGACCCCCCCCCAGGATCCATCCAGGAGGGGATAAAAGGCAGCTGAAGACTGGGGGGGGGGGAGGGGGAAGATGATTATTTGGCTTCTCCACATCAGGAAGGGTAATGAAAGCTGAGGCCTAACTCATGTGGTCACCATTCAAAGGGCAGAGAGCTGGCTGAGGGCAGCCTGGGCTGGTGGGAGGGGTCCCTGCCCAGGGCAGGGGCTTGGGACTGGTTGAGCCTTGAAGTCCCTTCCAGCCCAACAACCCCTCCAGGATCCTCTGGGGGCATCACATCAACCATCACCAGGGGTCCCTAAGGAGGAAGAAACTGACTCAGATCCACTCCAAAGAAGCTTTCCAAACCCCTCCAGCCCTCCCGACCCCCCTGGGCTGGGCCAGGTCCCAGCCCCAGGGTGGGGAAAGCCTCCAGGACTCACATCTGCTGCGGGGGGGCCAGGGCCAAGGCTTGGGCAAGACAAAGCCATGGGATGGTCTGGGTGGGGAGGGACCCCTCAAGGTCACCCAATGCCAGCCCCTGCAGCCTGCAGGGACATCCCCAGGCAGAGCAGGCTGCCCAGAGCCCCAACCAGCCTGCCCTGCAGCGGTGCCAGCCACGGGGCACCCAGGCTTCCACTCGAGTGCCAGCAGTGCGGCAGGGCCAGAGGGTGCTTGGGGCCGATGGAAGAGGCCAAGCTCAGCCTGGGAGGGAAGGATGAGAAGAAGGAAGGGACAAAACACCCCTAGGGGCTGCTTCGGGCAGGTTTGGAGCCCCAAGGCTGGAAATGATTCACTTCCCCTCACCTCCACCTGGATTAGTCCCCAAAAGAGAGGGAAAGCCAGGAGCAGAGCCAGGGACTCAGGTGGGGGCTTGGTGCCCACCCAGCGTCCTCTGCGGCGCCCTGGGCACAGCCTTTCACCCAGCTGGGGGCTGAGTCCTCTGGGTGCCCTGGGGCTGGGGGGAGGGCCGGGGGGGGGGGCTGGAGATGCTGACCCCCAGCTGCCTCCTTGCCCAGATGGAGCGGGGGAGTTCCAGCAGGACTCGGTGCTGAAGCAGCTGGAGGTGCTCAAGGAGGAGGAGAAGGAGTTCCAGAACCTAAAGGTGAGCTGGACCCCAGGGCCACGGCTCCCCCCTGCCCCCCTCTCAGCCCCAGCGGCAGCCGTGGCTCTGGGCCCCCCGGGGTCACTCCTGCAGCACATGGCTGAGGTGCTGGCACCCTGAGGTGCTGGCACCCACCCCTGTGCCCACCATGGGGCAGGACCAGCTTGTCCCTCACCCAGCTGGGCTGCTGCCGGGCTTCCTGTGCTTGTGCTCTGCCCCCTGGTCTCACCTAGTCCCAGTCCAGGGAGGAAGGTTCTGGCACCTCTGGGCTGGTTTTGTAGTCTGGAGACCAGGGAAACAGGGGAGGAGGGAGGGAAGGAGCTCCCTGTGTGGCTGTGCCCCTGCCTGGGAGGCCCTGGGGGCATGAGGAGATGCTTTGGTGCTGTGGGTTGGTGGCTGAGGGTCTGCTCTTGCACACCTGGGAGAGGAGAAGGCTCCAGGGAGACCTCAGAGCAGCTTTGCAATAGCTGAAGGGCTCCAGGAGGGCTGGGGAGGGACTCTGGACAAGGGCTGGGAGTGCCAGGCCCAGGGACAATGGCTTTGAGCTGGGAGAGGAGAGACTGAGCCTGGAGATGAGGAAGAAGTTGCTGAGAGTGAGGCTGGGGAGACTCTGGCACAGGCTGCCCAGGGGGCTGTGGCTGTCCCCTGCCTGGAGGTGTTCAGGGCCAGGCTGGATGAGGCCCTGAGCAGCCTGGGCTGGGGGAAGGGTCCCTGCCCATGGGACTGGATGAGCTTTGGGGTCTCCTCCAACCCAACCCAACCCATTCTGTGACTCTCTGAACACCCAAGCCCCCAGGCTGGGTCTGGGGGCTCCTTCCTGAGGGGCAGCAGCAGGATTTGGCTCATTGCCCCTCGTGCCCAGCTGGACTGGATTGATCCTGCAGCCAGCACTGCCTGGAGCAGAGGCACAGGGAGGAGAGTGACCCAAAACGGTGGGAAAGAGGCCCAAAAGTGCCCTGGAGCTGCTGCCTGTGGCAAGGACACAGAGAGGGCTGCAGGGGTGGCACTCAACCACCTCACTGGTGGACAACAGGAGGGCACAGAGGAGTGGTGGACACCAGGGTGGACAACAGCAGGGCACAGAGGAGTGGTGGACACCAGGGTGGACAACAGCAGGGCACAGAGGAGTGGTGGACACCAAAGGAGATGGCAGCAGGGCACAGAGGAGTGGTGGACACCAAAGGAGATGGCAGCAGGGCACAGGGGAGTGGTGGACACCAGGGTGGACAACAGCAGGGCACAGAGGAGTGGTGGACACCAGGGTGGACAACAGCAGGGCACAGAGGAGTGGTGGACACCAAAGGAGATGGCAGCAGGGCACAGGGGAGTGGTGGACACCAAAGGAGATGGCAGCAGGGCACAGGGGAGTGGTGGACACCAAAGGAGATGGCAGCAGGGCACAGGGGAGTGGTGGACACCAGGGTGGACAACAGCAGGGCACAGAGGAGTGGTGGACACCAGGGTGGGTGGCAGCAGGGCACAGAGGAGTGGTGGACACCAAAGGGGATGGCAGCAGGGCACAGAGGAGTGGTGGACACCAGGGTGGGTGGCAGCAGGGCACAGGGGAGTGGTGGACACCAAAGGGGATAGCAGCAGGGCACAGGGGAGTGGTGGACACCAGGGTGGGTGGCAGCAGGGCACAGAGGAGTGGTGGACACCAGGGTGGGTGGCAGCAGGGCACAGAGGCACGGTTACCACCAAAGGGGATGGCAGCAGGGCACAGAGGAGTGGTGGACACCAGGGTGGGTGGCAGCAGGGCACAGGGGAGTGGTGGTGACCCCCACCCCCGCCTGCGGCCCGCAGGACCCCACCAACGGCTACTACAGCGTGAACACCTTCAAGGAGCACCACTCCACCCCCAGCATCTCGCTGTCCGGCTGCCCGGCGGAGCTGCGCCCGGCCGGCAAGCAGCGGGTGCCCACCGGCATGTCCTTCACCAACATCTACAGCACCCTGAGCGGCCAGAGCCGCCTCTACGACTACAGCCAGCGCTTCGTGCTGGGCATGGGCAGCAGCTCCATCGAGCTGTGCGAGCGGGAGTTCCAGCGCGGCTCCCTCAGCGACAGCAGCTCCTTCCTGGACACGCAGTGCGACAGCAGCGTCAGCAGCGCCGGCAGGCAGGACGCCTGCGGCCAGTTCGACAAAGCCAGCAAGGCCTCCGCCTCCTCCTCCCACCACTCCCACTCCTCCTCCCAGAACTCCGACCCCAGCCGCCCCCTGCAGCGGAGGATGCAGACGCACGTCTGAGACCCGCCGCCGGCGCTGCGGCACGGGGGCGCCGCAGGCTGCCTGGGACCTGCCCCGGATGCTCCACAGCCCGCCAGGGGGCTTCAGAACCTCGGGGGGGGGCTTGAGACCCTACAAGGGTTGGTTGGGACCTGCCCCGGATGCTCCACAGCCCGCCAGGGGGCTTCAGAGCCTCTGGGGGGGGGGGCTGAGACCCTACAAGGGTTGGTTGGGACCTGCCCCGGATGCTCCACAGCCCGCCAGGGGGCTTCAGAGCCTCGGGGGGGGGGGGGGGGGGGGGCTGAGACCCTACAAGGGTTGGTTGGGACCTTCATACTTGAGACCCTTCTAGGATGCTTGGGAACCTCTGGGGTTGACTTGAGACCCTTCAAGGGTCCTTCCAGGATATGATCCCAGGGGTGCTTGGGACCCTCCAGAGGGTGCTTGGGACCTTCCCTGGAGGCTCCACAGCCTTCTAGGATGCTTGGGAACCTCTGGGGCTGTTTGAGAACCTTCAAGGGTCGGTTGGGACCTTCCAGGGTCTGCTCCAAGGGCTGCTCAGGACCCTTCTAGGATGCTTCAGAACCTCTGGGGGTGCTCATGCCCCTTCAGGGGTTGGTTGGGACCCTCTAGGATGCACTCCAAGGAACACTTGGGAACCCCCAGAGGATGTTCAGGACCTTCCCTGGATGCTTGGGACCCTTCTAGGCTGCTTAAGAACCTCTGGGGGTGCTCAGGACCCTTCAAGGGTTGGTTGGGACCTTCCAGGGGATGCTCCAAGGGACACCTGGGAAGCCCCAGAGGATGTTCAGGACCTTCCCTGGATGCTTGGGAACCTCTGGGGGCGCTCAGGACCCTTCCAGGGTTGGTTGGGAACTTTCAAGGGATGCTCAGAGCCTTCTGGGATGCTTGAGACCCTTCAAGGGTTTGGGGGGGGAACTCCCAGGGGGTGCTCCAAGGGACACTTGGGGTCCTCCTGGGTTGCTTGAGAACCTCCAAGGGATGCTTGGGACCCTCCACAGAAGCTCAAAAGCCTGTGGGGGGCACTTGGGAGCCTCTGCAGAAGCCCAAGGGGCCCTGGGAACGCTTGGGACCTCCTGAGGGGTACTCAGGACCCTCTGAGGGGTGCTTGAGACCCTCTGAGGGATGCTCGGGACCCTCGTTGGAAGCCCAAGACCCTCTGGGGACACTTGGGACCCCCTGGAGGTTACTTGGGATCCTCTCAGGGATGCTCAGGACCTTCTGTGGGATCCCCCTGTGGGGTGCCCAGGACCCTCCAGGGGATGCTGGGACCCTCCAGAGACACTCAACCCACCCCCCCAGGGACGCTTGGGTCCATCCAGGGGGTCTCAGGACCCTCCCCTGTGGCGCTAGGACGCTGGCAGCCGCCGGGAGCGAGAGGGGCAGAAGGCAGGGCCCAGCCCCCTCCCCCAGGTGGAGCTGAGGGGTGGGGGTCCGGCCAAGCATCATTCCCCTCCCCTCCTTCTCCTCTCCCTGGTACATGCAAAGCACAACCCCCCCCCCCCCCGAGGCCGCTCCGAGCCCTGGGGCCGTGCCCCGACCGCGGGACTGTGGCCGTGTCCGGAGCCTGCCTGGAGCCATACCCGGAGCCGCCCCCGGAGCCAGCCCGCAGCGGCCCCAGGCAGCCGCTCGCTTCCCGCTGCCCTCCCCGGCCCCTTCCCTCCCCTCGTGCTGTTCCGTGTCCATACTTATCGAGTCCGTTTGGGGGGGTCGGGGGTGCTGCCGGGCGGGGCGGGGCGGGGCGGGGGGGGGGGGGTAGCCGGGTGGGCTGGGGACCCCCTCCCCCAGGCAGGGGCTCTCCGCGCTGTACGGCGGCGCCGCGCTCAATACAAAAGGTGTTTGTCGTGGCACGCCTGGGCTGGGGACACCCCCGGGCTGGAGACACCCCCGGGCTGGAGACACCCCCGGGCTGGGGACACCCCGGGCTGGAGACACCCCCGGGCTGGGGACACCCCCGGGCTGGAGACACCCCGGGCTGGGGACACCCCAGGGCTGGAGACACCCCGGGCTGGGGACACCCCCGGGCTGGAGACACCCCCGGGCTGGAGACACCCCCGGGCTGGGGACACCCCCGGGCTGGAGACACCCCCGGGCTGGGGACACCCCCGGGCTGGGAGACACCCCGGGCTGGGGACACCCCCGGGCTGGGGACACTGCCCTGGGCTGGGGACACCCCCGGGCTGGAGACACCCCCGGGCTGGAGACACCCCCGGGCTGGGGACACCCCCGGGCTGGGGACACTGCCCTGGGCTGGGGACACCCCGGGCTGGGGACACCCCGGGCTGGGAACACTGCCCCGGGCTGGGGACACCCCCCGGGCTGGGGACACCCCCCGGGCTGGGGACACAACCCCGGGCTGGGGACACCCCCGGGCTGGGGACACCCCCGGGCTGGGGACACCCCCCCGGGCTGGGGACACCCCCGGGCTGGGGACACTGCCCTGGGCTGGGGACACCCCCCGGGCTGGGGACACCCCCCCGGGTTGGGGACACCCCCCCGGGCTGGGGACACCCCCCGGGCTGGGGACACCCCCCGGGTTGGGGACACCCCCCGGGCTGGGGACACCGCGGGGGCTGCCAGCGGTGCAGGCTGCAGCGGGAGGGGTCCCGGCGTGGGGACTTGAGCGGCCCCAGGGGAGCGGAAGCAGGGCACAGGGGGCAGGCGGCAAGCCCCCCCGGGGGAGGGATGGGACACGGGCACAGGGCAGGAGAGGGACAGGACTCTGACCCCAGATGCCACAGGAGGTGGCACATGAGGACAGGGCAGGGGCTGGGGGCAGCTGGGGACAGGGGGACACAGAGAGCTGGGGACAGGGCAGGGGGCAGCTGGGGACAGGGGGACACAGAGAGCTGGGGACAGGGCAGGGGGCAGCTGGGGACAGGGGGACACAGAGAGCTGGGGACAGGGCAGGGGGCAGCTGGGCACAGGGGGACACAGAGAGCTGGGGACAGGGCAGGGGGCAGCTGGGGACAGGGGGACACAGAGAGCTGGGGACAGGGCAGGGGGCAGCTGGGCACAGGGGGACACAGAGAGCTGGGGACAGGGCAGGGGGCAGCTGGGGACAGGGGGACACAGAGAGCTGGGGACAGGGCAGGGGGCAGCTGGGACAGGGGGACACAGAGAGCTGGGGACAGGGCAGGGGGCAGCTGGGCACAGGGGGACACAGAGAGCTGGGGACAGGGCAGGGGGCAGCTGGGGACAGGGGGACACAGAGAGCTGGGGACAGGGCAGGGGGCAGCTGGGCACAGGGGGACACAGAGAGCTGGGGACAGGGCAGGGGGCAGCTGGGGACAGGGGCACACAGAGAGCTGGGGACAGGGCAGGGGCTGGGGGCAGCTGGGGACAGGGGCACACAGAGAGCTGGGCATCACACAGGGGCAGGGCCAGGGAATGTGGCAAGCTGGGCTGGGGCAGGTGGGGACAGGGAGCTGGTGTGCAGGGCAGAGGGGCAGGGCCATGGGCTGGGGGCACAGGGGCAGGGCCATGGGCTGGGGGCACAGGGACACAGTGCAGGGCCCCGGTCAGGAAGGGAGGCTGGGGGCATGTGGGGGCAGGGGGACAGGGAGCTGGGCACCAGCACAGGGCCAAGGCCAAGGGCAGGCAGGGGGCAGTTAGGGACAGGGCTATGGTCAGGGACACAGGCTGGGGGCAGCTGGGGCAGGGGGGGCAGAAGCACAAGGACAGGGGCTGGGACAGCTGGGGACACAGGGGTGCGAGGAGATGGGGACAGGGGGGTGGGCATGAGCTGGGCCAGCTGGGGAGGGGCTGGGGCAGGGGCTGGGCATGAGCTGGGGCAGGGGCTGGGGCAGGGGCTGGGGCTGGGCATGAGCTGGGCATGAGCTGGGCATGAGCTGGGGCAGGGGCTGGGGCATGAGCTGGGGCAGGGGCTGGGGCAGGGGCTGGGCATGAGCTGGGCATGAGCTGGGGCAGGGGCTGGGGCAGGGGCTGGGGCTGGGCATGAGCTGGGCATGAGCTGGGGCAGGGGCTGGGGCAGGGGCTGGGCATGAGCTGGGCATGAGCTGGGGCAGGGGCTGGGGCAGGGGCTGGGGCTGGGCATGAGCTGGGGCAGGGGCTGGGGCAGGGGCTGGGGCTGGGCATGAGCTGGGCATGAGCTGGGGCAGGGGCTGGGGCAGGGGCTGGGGCTGGGCATGAGCTGGGCATGAGCTGGGGCAGGGGCTGGGGCAGGGGCTGGGCATGAGCTGGGGACATGGGGACACAGGGCCAGGGACATCTGGGGACATGGGGGCAGGGACCTGGGCCTGAGCACAGGGATGTGGCCATGGCCAGGGGCTGGGAGGTTTGGGGACACAGGGGGGACACCATCCCCCCTCTGCTGGGGGGCTGCCCCCCAAGCCTGTCCCCAGGCAGCCTCCCCCCCCAGGGCCATTGTCCCCAACAGGCACAGGCTGGGTGATAAATAATCATTAAATTAATTAAATTAAACTGCTGCCCCCTCCTCACACTGGAAGGGGGGGGGAGGGGGCTGGCAGACCCCAGGGGGCCCCCAGCCAGGGGGGGCCACCGAGACAAGCCCCCCCCACAACGCCAGCGCTAAGGCAGGGGAGGGGACCCCATAAAAACAACGACGACGAGTTAGAAAAGGGGGAGGGGGAGTTAAATACCTGGGGGGGAACACCAGGGCAGGGAGGAGGTGACACAGCCCCCCCCAAAGTCCTGCTCCCTGAGGGGAGGTCCCAGGACCCCCAAAATCAGCCCCTCCTCGGGGCCATCGTCTGCATTGAGAGCCCAGGGCCTGAGCCCATGACCCCCCATAGCCCCCCCAGGCCTGCTGGGAGGGACCCCCCACCCTCAGAAGTCCTCCGGAGGCCCTGGGGAGCTTCAGTGCATGGCTGGCAGCAGGTGGCATCCCCGGGGCTCCCCGGGCCCCCAGAGCCACCCCCCAGCCGAGGGGCCCCACAGGCCAGCGCGGGGACCCCGGCCCCAGGAGTCCCGGGGCGAGGCGGGGGGTGGGCAAGGACCCCCGGGACAAGGAGCCCTGTGCCTGGCAGGGGCCCTCCGGCGGGGGGCGCTGCGGGGTCGGCCTCAGAAGTAGGTGAGGTTCTTCAGCAGCCCCAGCTCCAGCATCCTCTTGATGGCCACAGCCTCGTGGGACACGTTGTGCTCCGATGCCTGCGGGGGGACACACAGCAGGACAGGGCTGCTGCTGCCGCCCCCTGCCCGCCCCCTGCCCCTGCCCTGCCCCCGCCCTGCAGGCAGCAGCCCCTCACAAGGAGGGACATGGCCCAGGCCAGCCCCCTGCCCCCACCCAGACCCCTGCCCAGCCCCCCTGCCCCTGCCCTGCCCCCCTGCCCAGCCCCCCTGCCCCTGCAGGCAGGAGCCCCTCACAAGGAGGGACAAGGCCCAGGCCAGCCCCCCTGCCCCCACCCAGACCCCTGCCCAGCCCCCCTGCCCCTGCCCTGCCCCCCTGCCCAGCCCCCTGCCCCTGCAGGCAGGAGCCCCTCACAAGGAGGGACAAGGCCCAGCCCAGCCCCCTGGCCAGGAGCTCTTCTGCTCAGCCCCCAGCTCCCCCTCCCCGACCGCAGAGCCGCAGGGAGGCTCTGGCCCAGCACCCCCGAGGGCTGGAGCTCAGCACCCGGCAGCGCCCCAGGAGAGCCTGGCAGGGTGCTGAGCGCTGCTCCCGGGGCTGGCACCAGCCCAGGGCGGGCACAAGGCAGGGGAGGAGCTCACAGCCATGGACTTGAGGGTGATCTGCTCGTAGTAGTGGATGGTTTGCTTCTTGTTGGCAGAGTCAGGGTAGCCGAAGCCCGCGATGTGCACCAGGTCACAGAGGTGCAGAGCCAGGGTGATGGCCAAGAGCCCTGTGGTTGGCTTCTGCAGGGGGAGCAGAGGGGCAGAGAGAACACAGGCAGCTGGCACAGCCCTGCAGGCTCACCCAGCACCGAAGGCTCAGCACCAAACCCTGTCCCTCAGCACCAGCTCCACACGGGGCTGCAACACCCCCAGGGAGGGAGACTCCAGCACTGCCCTGGGCAGCCCCTTCCAAGCTTGGGGACCCCTGCCAGGGCAGAAAGATTTCCTGAGAGCCAGCCTCAGCCTCCCCTGCTGCAGCTTGCAGCCATTGCCTCTGCTCCTGTCCCTTGGCACCCAGGAGCAGAGGCTGCCCCCTCCTCGCTCCAACCTCCCTGCAGGGAGCTGCAGAGGGCAAGGAGGTCTCCCTCAGCCTCCTCTGCTCCAGCCTCAACCCCCCCAGCTCCCTCAGCCCTCCTCCAGCCCCTGCTCCAGCCTGGCTGCCCTGCTCTGGACAGGCTCCAGCCCCTCAGGGTCCTTCCTGCAGGGAGGGCCCAGGGCTGAGCACAGCACTCCAGCTGTGGCCCCCCCAGTGCTGAGCACAGGGGGATGGTCACCTCCTGGCCCTGCTGCCCACCCTGCTGCTGACCCAAGCCAGGAGGCCACTGCCCTGCTTGGCACCTGGGCACTGCTGCCTCATGGGCAGTGAGTGCCACCCAGCACCCCCAGGGCCCTCTGCAGGCTGCAGCTTTCCAACCACACCTCCCCAGGTCTGGAGCTCCCCATGGGGCTGCTGTGAGCCAGGGGCAGGCCCTGGCCCTTGGCCTTGCTGAACTTCACCCAGGGAGCCTTGGCCCAGGGCTCTGACCTGCCCAGAGCTGTAGCTTCACTGAGCTGCAGAGGGAGCAGCACCAGCTCAGCACCAGCTCAGCACCAGCTCAGCACCGCCCCCGGCACCGCCCCCGGCACCAGCCCCAGCTCCACTCCCGGCACAGCCCCTGGCACCTGCCCCCAGGACCAGCCCCAGCACCGCCCCGACACCAGCCCCCTGGCACCTCCCCTGGCACCGGCCCCCAGGACCAGCCCCTGCACCAGTCCCGGCACCACCCCCGGCACCTGCCCCGGCACGCCCCCGGCACCCCTCTGGCACCTGCCCCAGCACCGCTCCTGGCATCTGCCCCCAGCACTGCCCCCGGCACCAGCCCCCAGGGCCAGCCCCCAGCACCACCCCTGGCATCTGCCCCCACGACCAGCCCCAGCACCGACCCCAGCACCAGCCCCGGCACCTGCCCCGGCACGCCCCCGGCAGCCCCCTGGCACCCCTCTGGCACCAGCCCCAGCACTACCCCCAGCACTGCCCCTGGCACCAGCCCCCCGGCACCAGCCCCCGGCACCCCTGGCACCAGCCCCCAGCACCGTCCCTGGCATCTGCCCCCAGCACTGCCTCCCGGCACCAGCCCCCAGGGCCAGCCCCCGGCACCCGCGCTCACCTGCTTGGCCTTGCGTGGCTGCTTCATGGGCAGGTGCAGCAGCTTGGCAGCAGTGACCTCCATGTAGTAGGGGTTGAGGATCCTCACCTGCTCCGGGTCGGCCTCCCAGATCAAGGGGGCTGCTTCCAGAAGCCCTTCCGCACCTGCAGGGGACCCCCAGGGCTGTGCCAGGCGGAGCAGGGGCCCCAGCCGGGGGGGCTGGCAGCGGGCGGCGGCGGGAGCCGGCCGCAGGCCTCTTACCCTCTTCTTGTCGTTGAGGATGGCCTCCAGCCACTGGAAGTCCATGGGCTTGAAGGGCACCAGCACCAGCAGCGTGTCGGGGCTGTTCTCCGCCCGGGGGTCGAAGTGGGCGGACTCGGGGTAGAAGAGGCGCAGGGTGGTCTTGGAGCCCACGTCCTGCTCGTAGCCGTGCACGGGAGCGTTGTTCAGCCTGCCCGGGGGCACGCAGCCGCGTCACGGGGGCGGCGCAGGGCGGGGGCGGCGCGGGAGAGGAGAGCAAGGGGCAGTGGGGGGCAGTGCGGAGCAGGGGTGGGGGGAGAGGGAGGAGCGCGGGGGAGTGTGGGGGCAGGGGGAACAGGGGGGAACAGGGGAGTGGCGGGGGGAGAGAAGGGGACAGTGGGGGGCAGTGCAGAGCAGGGGCAGGGGGAGAGGAGGAGGCAGGGGGCACAGTGCAAAGCAGTGGGGAGCAGAGGGCAGCAGGGGGCAGTGGGAGGCGGGGGGGCAACAGGGTGGGACGGGGGAGCATGGGGTGGGGGGCAGCAGGAGGGGGCAGAAGAGAGCAGGGAGGGCAGGGGGGCAGCAGGAGCGGGGGCAGGGGGGCAGCAGGCGGGGTGCAGGGAGGGCGGGGGGCAGCAGGAGGGGGGACAGCAGGAGGGGTGCAGGGAGGGCAGGGGGGCAGCTGGAGGGGGGACAGCAGGAGGGGGCAGGGAGGGCGGGGGGCAGCAGGGGGCGCCCCGGGGCCGCACCTGATGACGACGTCGTAGCTGTTGATGGTGTCCCCCATGGAGCTGTTGCGCAGCCGGTGGCCGTTGCCCACCACCGCACAGCGCCGGCACCTGAGGCTGCAGCGAGAGCTGCCGCTGGGAACAGCTGCCGCCGGGAACAGCTGCCCCCAGCCCAGCCAGGCCTGCCCCGAGCCCCTGCTCGCCGCTCCCCACGCCTCCCACGCCCTGCACCGCAGCCTGGGGCTGCGGGTTCCTCCCTCCCAGCACGGCGGTGAGGGGAAGGGCCCAGCCGGCCCCAGCCCTACCTCTGGATGCTGTCGGGCAGGGAGTGGTGAGTGATGGAGAGCAAGCGCAGGAGGACATCTTCTGCAAAGCCAGGGGGGAGGAGAAGCTCAGCTCCTGCCTGCTGCCAGGTGCTGAGAGCTCAGCCCAGACCCCTCCAGACCTGGACACAACCTTGGGAGGGGATCTTTAAAGCCTGGCCCAATCTGAATGCCAGAACCCAGCACGGAGGGGGTGGGAAGGGACCCCCAGAGCTCACCCAGCCCAAGCCCCAACAGGGCCCCCCAGCAGCTTGCCCAGGGGCACAGTGCCCAGGGGGGTTGGAAGCTCTCCACACCAGCACACTCCACAACCTCTCTGGGCAGCCTGCTCCAGGCCTCCAGCAGCCTCACAACAAACAACTGGCTCCTCCTCTTCACCTCCAGCCTCCTGGCCTCCACTCTCTGCCCACTGCCCCTTGGCCTGCCACTGGGCACCACTCAGCAGAGCCTGGCCCCAGCCTCTTGCCCCCCAGGGGCCCTTCAGCTCTTGCTGAGCATTGCTCAGCTGCCCTCTGGGGCTGCTCTGCTGCAGCCTCTCAGCCCCAGGCCTCTCAGCCTTGGCTGCTGCCAGAGCTGCTCCAGGCCCCTCAGCAGCTTCCCAGCCTGCCCTGGACTCTCTCCAGCACTTCTCTGGCCCTCTGCACCTGGGCAGCACACAGCTGCCCCCAGGGCTCCAGAGGTGGCCTCAGCAGGGCACAGCAGAGGGGCAGCACAGCCTCCCTTGCCCTGCTGCTGCCCACACTCTTCTCCATGCCCCCAGGACCCCCTTGGCCTTCTTGCCCACCAGGCCACCTTGCTGCTGCTGGGCAGCTTCTTGTCCCCCAGCACTGCCAGCTGCTTCTGCTTGCAGCTGCTTGCCAGCAGCTTCCCCCTGCCCTGTGCTGCTGCAGGAGGTTGTTCCTGCCCGGGGCCAGGACCCTGCCCTTGCCCTGCTGGAGCTCCATGATGTTCCTCTCCCCCAGCTCTCAGCCTGCCCAGGTCCAAACCCTTTTACAGGGACCCAGAGCAGGGAGATGCACAACACGAAGTCTAACAGCGGAGGGAACAACACGGCAGGGAGGACATGACATGAAATCAGTCCCCCCAGAAATAATCCTGCTGGAGGTGGTGTTAGGCAGGGCTGAGGGGAGGCCCTGAGGAGCAGCAGCAGCAGGGGGTGGGCAGAGGGCAGGCCAGCGCCCGGGGGAGCTCTCACCGCTTCCCTTGGTGCCGTAGGGCAGCTCGTAGAGCGACGGAGTCTTCACCCAGAAGTAGTCTCTCAGCTGCAGGAACAGAGGCTGGTCCCTGGAGTAGCTGCCAAGGAGCAGAGGGGTGAGGCCGGGCCGGGGCGCGGGCCGGGGGCAGGGGGCTCCCACACTCACTTCCCGAGCAGCTGCGCAGCCTTCCTCTGCAGCGCGCCCGGCGCGCACGCGCTCCGGTTGTCCGGCACCGGGAAGTAGAAGCTGGCAGGGAAGAGGCGGCCGAGGCGCCGAGTCAGAGCGGCTGTGGCTGGGGAAGCCCTCAGAGGTCATCCAGCCCAACCCTCCTCTCACCCTGCCAAACCTCTCTGTCCTGGCGCTCAGCCCTGGCCCTCAGCACCACGGAGCCGTGGCTCAGGAACCCCTCCAGGGCTGGGGGACAGCCCCCTCCCTGGGCAGCCTGGGCCAGGCCTTGAGAACCCTTCCAGTCGAGGAGTTTCTTCTCATGTCCAACCTGAACCTCCCCTGGGGCAGCCTGAGGCCGTTGCCTCTTGTCCTGTCACTGGTACCAGGGAGAAGAGACCAACCCCCACCTGGCTCCAACCTCCTCCAGTGTCCCCTCATCCTCAGCTCCTGGCCTCCACTCTCTGCCCACTGCCCCTTGGCCTGCCACTGGGCACCACTCAGCACAGCCTGGCCCCAGCCTCTTGCCCCCCAGGGGCCCTTCAGCTCTTGCTGAGCATTGCTCAGCTGCCCTCTGGGGCTGCTCTGCTGCAGCCTCTCAGCCCCAGGCCTCTCAGCCTTGGCTCCTGCCAGAGCTGCTCCAGGCCCCTCAGCAGCTTCCCAGCCTGCCCTGGACTCTCTCCAGCACTTCTCTGGCCCTCTGCACCTGGGCAGCACACAGCTGCCCCCAGGGCTCCAGAGGTGGCCTCAGCAGGGCAGAGCTCTGAGCATCAGCAGTGTGGATCTGTGCCAAGCTCAAATCCCTGCTGCTCCTCCTCATCCCACCGGGGCCAGGGGGCTCTGGCCACCTCCGTGGTGGGGTTCAGGGTGGGGTCTCCCGGGGGGACTGTCCCAGGGGAGATTTCAGGGCAGCTCTGCTCAGCGTCACGGTCCCAGCTCATTCATCCACCGATGAGCTGGCTGAGCTTGCAGCCCCGTGTCAGCAGAGGGCAGCTCCTGTCCGCCTCACAGAGCTCTCCCTGTCCTCCCCCGGCACTGGGAGCAGAGTGGGACTCTCCCAGGCTCCAAGAACACCCAGTGCACCAGCACACACCTCACATCGTGTGCCCCTACCCTGGGGCAGCAACCAGGGCTGCTGCCACCCCCCATGGCCCCCCCAGCATCCAGCCAGATGCTGCTCCAGCACCCCAAGGGTGAAGGCAAGGGCAGGAGAGCCACAAGCACAGCCCCTCCACCCACCCCACCCCCCGGATCCCTACCTGTCCTCCCTGTAGATCGAGTACCAAACCACCACCAGGAACAGTGCCAGCACCCCCAGCAGCTTCCCTCCTGTGGGCCAGAGAGAGGGGGCAGGAAAGACACCATCAGGGCAGCTTGGATGTGGGATGCTGGGGGCCTGCAACCCTCCCAGGGTGTGCTGGTAGATAGCTGGGGACCTGCAGCCCTGCTGGGATCTCCTGGTAGCTCACTGGGGACCTGGCAGCCACCTCAGGATGCCCTGGTAGATAGCTGGGGACCTGCAGCCCCCCAGGACATCCTGGTAGATCACTGGAGACCTGTAGCCCACCCAGGATGTCCTAGTAGATGGTTTGGGACCTGCAGCCCTACTGGGATCTCCTGGTAGCTCACTGGGGCCCTGCAGCCCCCCCAGGGTGCCCAGGCAGCTCACTGGGGCCCTGCAGCCCCCCAGGGTGCCCAGGCAGCTCACTGGGGCCCTGCAGGGTGCCCCCCAGGGTGCCCAGGCAGCTCACTGGGGCCCTGCAGCCCCCAGGGTGCCCAGGCAGAGCTGTGGAGCTGTCCCCAGCAAAGCCTCTCCAGGGAGCAGCAGGAACCTGTGCAGCTCCAAGCTGGAGGCAGGTCCAGCAGCCACCACCCCCTTCCCTCCACCCAAGGCCACACAACCTCCCCCAGCTCTCTGCAGGTGTCTCCACCTCACTGTGACAGAGCAGAGCCCGAGGGCTTGGGGGGGCCCACACCGGGAGGATCAAGGACCCCGAAGCCTCCTTCCCCCACCCCGCACCGCGCTGCCCCGGCCAGAGCCCGGCAGCATCCTGCCCCCAGCACCCAACTGGCAGCTGCACACCCCCCAGGCCCCCAGAGCTGCGTGGGAAGGGGCAGCTGGGGTCCCAGGACTCACGAGACTTGTTGATCATCTTCGTCAGCGGCGGAGGCCTCAGGCGCGGGCCGGGCTCTCATCGCGGCTGCCGCTGCTCCCCTGCGCGGCACGGGGGGAGGGCACAGTCCGGCAGGGCTGCCTTGGACGGGACCCTCCCCCCAGGGCGGCTTGTCCAAGCCCCCAGCAGGCAGCAGGGACACCTCCAGCCAGAGCAGATCCCCAGCAGGGACACCTCCAGCCAGAGCAGATCCCCAGCAGGGACACCTCCAGCCAGAGCAGATCCCCAGCAGGGACACCTCCAGCCAGAGCAGGGCCCCAGCAGGGACACCTCCAGCCAGGGCAGATCCCCAGCAGGGACACCTCCAGCCAGAGCAGGGCCCCAGCAGGGACACCTCCAGCCAGGGCAGGGCCCCAGCAGGGACACCTCCAGCCAGGGCAGGGCCCCAGCAGGGACACCTCCAGCCAGAGCAGGGCCCCAGCAGGGACACCTCCAGCCAGAGCAGATCCCCAGCAGGGACACCTCCAGCCAGAGCAGATCCCCAGCAGGGACACCTCCAGCCAGGGCAGATCCCCAGCAGGGACACCTCCAGCCAGAGCAGATCCCCAGCAGGGACACCTCCAGCCAGAGCAGATCCCCAGCAGGGACACCTCCAGCCAGAGCAGGGCCCCAGCAGGGACACCTCCAGCCAGAGCAGATCCCCAGCAGGGACACCTCCAGCCAGGGCAGATCCCCAGCAGGGACACCTCCAGCCAGAGCAGGGCCCCAGCAGGGACACCTCCAGCCAGGGCAGGGCCCCAGCAGGGACACCTCCAGCCAGGGCAGGGCCCCAGCAGGGACACCTCCAGCCAGAGCAGGGCCCCAGCAGGGACACCTCCAGCCAGAGCAGATCCCCAGCAGGGACACCTCCAGCCAGAGCAGATCCCCAGCAGGGACACCTCCAGCCAGGGCAGATCCCCAGCAGGGACACCTCCAGCCAGAGCAGATCCCCAGCAGGGACACCTCCAGCCAGAGCAGATCCCCAGCAGGGACACCTCCAGCCAGAGCAGATCCCCAGCAGGGACACCTCCAGCCAGAGCAGATCCCCAGCAGGGACACCTCCAGCCAGAGCAGATCCCCAGCAGGGACACCTCCAGCCAGAGCAGATCCCCAGCAGGGACACCTCCAGCCAGAGCAGATCCCCAGCAGGGACACCTCCAGCCAGGGCAGATCCCCAGCAGGGACACCTCCAGCCAGAGCAGATCCCCAGCAGGGACACCTCCAGCCAGAGCAGGGCCCCAGCAGGGACACCTCCAGCCAGGGCAGATCCCCAGCAGGGACACCTCCAGCCAGAGCAGATCCCCAGCAGGGACACCTCCAGCCAGGGCAGATCCCCAGCAGGGACACCTCCAGCCAGAGCAGGGCCCCAGCAGGGACACCTCCAGCCAGAGCAGGGCCCCAGCAGGGACACCTCCAGCCAGAGCAGGGCCCCAGCAGGGACACCTCCAGCCAGAGCAGGGCCCCAGCAGGGACACCTCCAGCCAGAGCAGATCCCCAGCAGGGACACCTCCAGCCAGGGCAGGTCCCCAGCAGGGACACCTCCAGCCAGAGCAGATCCCCAGCAGGGACACCTCCAGCCAGGGCAGGTCCCCAGCAGGGACACCTCCAGCCAGAGCAGGTCCCCAGCAGGGACACCTCCAGCCAGAGCAGGGCCCCAGCAGGGACACCTCCAGCCAGAGCAGGTCCCCAGCAGGGACACCTCCAGCCAGAGCAGGGCCCCAGCAGGGACACCTCCAGCCAGAGCAGGTCCCCAGCAGGGACACCTCCAGCCAGAGCAGGTCCCCAGCAGGGACACCTCCAGCCAGAGCAGATCCCCAGCAGGGACACCTCCAGCCAGAGCAGATCCCCAGCAGGGACACCTCCAGCCAGAGCAGATCCCCAGCAGGGACACCTCCAGCCAGAGCAGATCCCCAGCAGGGACACCTCCAGCCAGAGCAGATCCCCAGCAGGGACACCTCCAGCCAGGGCAGATCCCCAGCAGGGACACCTCCAGCCAGAGCAGATCCCCAGCAGGGACACCTCCAGCCAGAGCAGGGCCCCAGCAGGGACACCTCCAGCCAGGGCAGATCCCCAGCAGGGACACCTCCAGCCAGAGCAGATCCCCAGCAGGGACACCTCCAGCCAGGGCAGATCCCCAGCAGGGACACCTCCAGCCAGAGCAGGGCCCCAGCAGGGACACCTCCAGCCAGAGCAGGGCCCCAGCAGGGACACCTCCAGCCAGAGCAGGGCCCCAGCAGGGACACCTCCAGCCAGAGCAGATCCCCAGCAGGGACACCTCCAGCCAGGGCAGGTCCCCAGCAGGGACACCTCCAGCCAGAGCAGATCCCCAGCAGGGACACCTCCAGCCAGGGCAGGTCCCCAGCAGGGACACCTCCAGCCAGAGCAGGTCCCCAGCAGGGACACCTCCAGCCAGAGCAGGGCCCCAGCAGGGACACCTCCAGCCAGAGCAGGTCCCCAGCAGGGACACCTCCAGCCAGAGCAGGTCCCCAGCAGGGACACCTCCAGCCAGAGCAGATCCCCAGCAGGGACACCTCCAGCCAGAGCAGATCCCCAGCAGGGACACCTCCAGCCAGGGCAGGTCCCCAGCAGGGACACCTCCAGCCAGAGCAGATCCCCAGCAGGGACACCTCCAGCCAGGGCAGATCCCCAGCAGGGACACCTCCAGCCAGGGCAGGTCCCCAGCAGGGACACCTCCAGCCAGAGCAGGTCCCCAGCAGGGACACCTCCAGCCAGGGCAGATCCCCAGCAGGGACACCTCCAGCCAGAGCAGGTCCCCAGCAGGGACACCTCCAGCCAGAGCAGGGCCCCAGCAGGGACACCTCCAGCCAGAGCAGGGTGCTCAGCACCCCAAGGAGTTTGACCTCCCGTGTCTCTGAGGACGGAGCCTCCAGCACCTCTGTTCCTCCCTCACCCTGCAGAGCCTCCTCCCGAGGCCCAGCCCTCGGAGCCATCCCCAAGGACCCCGGCAGGGAGGCCTCCCCCGCCCTGCCCGTTCCAGCTGGGCCAGGAGCTGGGCTGTGGGTCGGGTCACACTGCTGTGCCCCGCAGCCACCGGCGGCTCGGGCAGGGCAGAGCCTCCCCGGCAGCCACCTGGGACGAAGCCCTTCCAGAAGGAAACAAAACTGAGTTGAAAAGGAAGCCCAAAGAGGAAATCAAAGCCCCTGGGAGGGGGCACGTCCAACCACAAACCCCCAAGGCAGTTCCCAGAGCGAGGACCTGGGAGGGCATCTGAAACCCAGCCCTGGCTCAAGCATCCAAGCGGCAGCACCCCCCGCAGGCAGGGACCCCCCCCCGCCCCCAGGCAGGCAGGAAGGGACAGCAGCAGCCACGAGGCTCCGAGCCAAGAGCATCAGCACCTACTTGAGGCACCTCCAGCACTTTCCATTCCCCCATCCCAGGAGGAAAGGGGCTGCCAGCAGCGTAAATGCTGGTCCAAGCCAGGCCAGGGGGGCAGGGTGGCTCTGTCCTCCCTCCAAAACCTCTCCCTCCTGGAGTAAGACAGCAAAGAGCTGCGGTGGAGCCACCCCAGGGCCACCCCATCCCGGCAACAACGTGGGGAGGGGGCTGGGGAAATGAACTTACCAGGTGGGAGAGGTTTGGGGGATCCTGCCCCCCCCCCCCAGGATGAGCCTCACCCCAAGGCCAGCTCAGAGCTGAGCTGCCCCTGAGCTGCTCCTCGCTCCGGGCTGGGCACAGCCCGCAGGAGCCGAGGCTGAGGAGGAGTCCAATGCCCAGCCAGGAGGAAGGTGCACACCCAGCCTGGCTGAGGGCACTCCTGGGCACCCCACCCTGCCCAGCCAAGCACCCCGATGAGCCTGGCACCTGCTGGCCTCACCCAGCAGAGGAGGAGCCGAGAGCAGAGGGTTTGGGGGCAGGAGAGAGCAAGGAGGAGGAGAAATGGCCCCGAGGGGATGGTCCTGCGGGGGCAGGCTCGGCCCTCCCCCAGGCACCAGGGCAGGAGGGCAGTGAAGGAAGCAGGGCAGGGAGGGCAGCTCAGAGGGGTTAGGGGCAACTACAGCAGGAGGAGAGCAGGGGGCTGCAGGGAGGCAGGGGAAGCCTCACAGAGGGCTGGGGACAGGGTGGGGATGGGGACGGGGATGGGGGCAGGGGTGGAGATGGGGGCAGGGGTGGAGATGGGGGCAGGGGTGGGATGGAGATGGGGGCAGGGGTGGAGATGGGGACAGGGGTGGAGATGGGGGCAGGGGTGGAGAAAGGGATGGAGACAGGAATGGGGATGGGAAAAGGGAGACAGGGACAGGGGTGGGGGCAGGGATGGAGAAGGTATGGGGGCAGGAATGGGGATGGAGATGAGAGTGGGGATGGGGACAGAGGTAGGGACAGGGGTGGGAGCAGGGACAGCAGTGGAGAAAGGGAGGGAGACAGGAATGGGGATGGGAAAAGGGAGGGGGAAAGGGAGAGGGCTGGAGAAAAGGATGGGGATGAGGACATGGAGATGGGGACAGGGGAGAGGAATGAAGAAAGGGCCAGGGCCAGGGGAGGTGGCCCCCCAGGAATGTGCCTGTCTCCCCCTGCACCACTCCCCTCCTGACACAAGGACATCGAAGCCTTTCCCAGGGAACTGCCCAGGCTCAGGGAAGGGCTGCAGGACCCTGCCCCCCCCCCCGCCCGGATTTGCCCCCTCCTGTGTCCCTGCTCCTGCTCCTTGAGCCCTCCCAGCCTGGGGAGGTGGAAGCCAGGAGCACATCCTGGAGGGAGGGGGCAAGGAGGGGAAGCAGGCAGCAGGCTGGGTTTGCTCAGGAGATTTCATGTCTTCCCCAAGTCCCTGAGGTGAAATCTGTGCCCTGGGGGTGGGGCTGGGGGGGATGGGACCTGAGCACCTCCTGCTCACCCTGCCTGGGCAGTTTCTGGGTGCTGGGAGCCCAACTGAGCAGCAAATTCCCCTCCCAGCTCTGCCCTCAGTGCCAAACGGCCCAGCCCAGGGCAGCTCCTCTCATCCCACCAGCCTGACAGGCTGGGGGCGGGGGAAGCTGCCCCCCCCCCGGGTTGGCTTTCAGATGCCAGCTGTGAATCAGTTCATTACTTCATTGTTACTTGTGCTGATGGCTGAGCTGGTGCCCAGCCTCCAGGGCACCAGCAGGGCACCACTGCCCCTAAGGCAAGCAGGGGGAAGAGTCCTATGGGGGGGAGGAAGGTTCCGCAGCAGAGCACTCAGGGAACGAGAAGCACAACAGAGCACACCCAGGCTGCACCCCCAGACAGGCTGCACCCCCAGACAGGCTGCACCCCCCAGCCCAGGCTGCACACCCAGCCCAGGCTGCACCCCCCAGCCCCAGCCCAGGCTGCACCCCCCAGCCCCAGCCCAGGCTGCACCCCCCAGCCCAGCCCAGGCTGCACCCCCAGCCCCAGCCCAGGCTGCACCCCCAGCCCCAGCCCAGGCTGTACCCCCCAGCCCCAGCCCAGGCTGCACCCCCAGACCAGCCCAGGCTGCACCCCCAGACCAGCCCAGGCTGCACCCCCAGCCCCAGGCTGCACCCCCCAGCCCCAGGCTGCACACCCCCAGCCCCAGGCTGCACACCCCAGCCCCAGGCTGCACACCCCCAGCCCCAGGCTGCACACCCCCAGCCCCAGGCTGCACACCCCAGCCCCAGGCTGCACACCCCAGCCCCAGGCTGCACCCCCCAGCCCCAGGCTGCACACCCCAGCCCCAGGCTGCACCCCCAGACCAGCCCAGGCTGCACCCCCCCAGCCCCAGCCCAGGCTGTACCCCCCAGCCCCAGCCCAGGCTGCACCCCCAGCCCAGGCTGCACCCCCAGCCCAGCCCAGGCTGCACCCCCAGACCAGCCCAGGCTGCACCCCCCCAGCCCCAGCCCAGGCTGTACCCCCCAGCCCAGCCCAGGCAGCACCCCCAGCCCCAGGCTGCACCCCCAGCCCAGCCCAGGCTGTACCCCCAGACAGGCTGCACCCCCAGCCCCAGCCCAGGCTGCACCCCCAGCCCAGGCTGCACCCCCAGCCCCAGCCCAGGCTGCACCCCCAGCCCCAGCCCAGGCAGCACCCCCAGCCCCAGCCCAGGCTGTACCCCCCAGCCCAGCCCAGGCTGCACCCCCAGACAGGCTGCACCCCAGCCCCAGCCCCAGCCCAGGCTGCACCCCCAGCCCCAGCCCAGGCAGCACCCCCCAGCCCCAGGCTGTACCCCCCAGCCCAGCCCAGGCTGCACCCCCAGCCCAGCCCAGGCTGTACCCCCAGACAGGCTGCACCCCCAGCCCCAGCCCAGGCTGTACCCCCAGCCCCAGCCCAGGCTTCACCCCCAGCCCCAGCCCAGGCTGCACCCAGCCCCAGCCCAGGCTGCACCCCCCAGCCCCAGCCCAGGCTGCACCCCCAGCCCAGGCTGCACCCCCAGCCCAGCCCAGGCTGCACCCCCAGCCCAGGCTGCACCCCCAGCCCCAGCCCAGGCTGCACCCCAGCCCAGGCTGCACCCCCAGCCCCAGCCCAGGCTGCAGCCCAGCCCCCCAGGCTGCCCCAGCCCAGGCTGCACCCCCAGCCCCAGCCCAGGCTGCAG
Source organism: Picus viridis (assembly GCA_033816785.1). Lineage (NCBI taxonomy): Eukaryota > Metazoa > Chordata > Aves > Piciformes > Picidae > Picus > Picus viridis. The sequence goes on from CM066601.1 coordinate 9,543,733, forward strand.
GCTGCACCCCCCCAGCCCCCAGCCCAGGCTGCACCCCCAGCCCAGCCCAGGCTGCACCCCCAGACAGGCTGCACCCCCAGACCAGCCCAGGCTGCAGCCCCCCCAGCCCCAGCCCAGGCTTCACCCCAGCCCCCCCAGCCCAGGCTGCACCCCCCAGCCCCAGCCCAGGCTGCACCCCCAGCCCCCCCAGGCTGCAGCCCAGTCCAGGCTGCACCCCCAGCCCAGGCTTCACCCCCAGCCCAGGCTGCACCCCCAGCCCCAGCCCAGGCTGCACCCCAGCCCCCAGCCCAGGCTGCACCCCCAGCCCCAGCCCAGGCTGCACCCCCAGCCCCAGCCCAGGCTGCACCCCCAGCCCAGGCTTCACCCCCAGCCCCAGCCCAGGCTTCACCCCCCCAGCCCCAGGCTGCACCCCCCAGCCCCAGCCCCAGCAGCCCTGAGCCCCAGCCCTGCAGCCCAGAGAGGCTACTGAGGCAGGAAGCTCTGAGTGCCCCGAGGAGAAGAGGAGCTGGAGGGAGGGCTGCCGGGGGGCCTGCAGCATCCCTGTGCCCCCCAGTGCTCCTCCCCACAGCACAGCATCCTCCTGGCTGCCCCCAGCCTGGCACAGCAGAGACTCAGCCTGAAGGCCTTTCCCAGCCTGGTTCATTCTATTCTGTTCTCTCCATGGAATGCCAGACCCCAGCATGGGGGTGGGGAGGGAACCCCTGGAGCTCACTCAGCCCAAACCCCAGCAGGGCCCCCCCAGCAGCTTGCCCAGGGGCACAGTGCCCAGGGGGGTTGGAAGCTCTCCACACCAGCACACTCCACAACCTCTCTGGGCAGCCTGCTCCAGGCCTCCAGCAGCCTCACAACAAACAACTTGCTCCTCCTCTTCACCTCCAGCCTCCTGGCCTCCACTCTCTGCCCACTGCCCCTTGGCCTGGCACTGGGCACCACTCAGCAGAGCCTGGCCCCAGCCTCCTGCCCCCCAGGGGCCCTTCAGCTCTTGCTGAGCATTGCTCAGCTGCCCTCTGGGGCTGCTCTGCTGCAGCCTCTCAGCCCCAGGCCTCTCAGCCTTGGCTCCTGCCAGAGCTGCTCCAGGCCCCTCAGCAGCTTCCCAGCCTGCCCTGGACTCTCTCCAGCCCTTCTCTGGCCCTCTGCACCTGGGCAGCACACAGCTGCCCCCAGGGCTCCAGAGGTGGCCTCAGCAGGGCACAGCAGAGGGGCAGCACAGCCTCCCCTTGCCCTGCTGCTGCCCACACTCTTCTCCATGCCCCCAGGACCCCTTGGCCTTCTTGCCCACCAGGCCACCTTGCTGCTGCTGGGCAGCTTCTTGTCCCCCAGCACTGCCAGCTGCTTCTGCTTGCAGCTGCTTGCCAGCAGCTTGCCCCTGCCCTGTGCTGCTGCAGGAGGTTGTTCCTGCCCGGGGCCAGGACCCTGCCCTTGCCCTGCCCTCCCTTCAGGAGGTTCCTCTCTCTTCCCCCAGCTCTCAGCCTGCCCAGGGCTCCCTGGATGCCAGCACAGCCTGAGGGCTCTCAGCCACTGCTCCCAGCTCTGTGCCAGCAGCAACCTGCCTGAGGCTCCACTCTGAGCCTTCAGCCAGGTCAGTGATGAAGATGCTGGACAAGACTGGACCCAGCCCTGACCCCTGGGGAACACCAGGAGCTGCAGGCCTCCAAGCAGACCCTGCCCCACTGCCCACAGCCCTCCTGTCCTTCAGGCAGGTCTCCATCCACCCCTCAGCCCAGGCGCTCTGCCCCGCCGCGGCCCGGCGCTGGGGAATCCCGGCTGGGCTCAGCTCCCCACGCTGGGAGGAGGCTGCCAAAGCCTCCTGCTTTGATGTCTGCAGCTCCCCAGCACCCCGGGCTGAGTATTATCACTGCACAAAGGACTTCAAAGCAGCACACCCCCAGAGCCAGGCCTCCCCCGCCCTGGCTGGCTGCAGCGGCTGCCCCCGGCGCAGCTCCTCCGGGCTGGCTCTCCAGCCTGTGCTGGGAGATGCAGGCTCTGCCCTCCTGCTGCATGGGCTGACCCCAGAGGACCTTCTCCCTCGGTCCCCATCCATCCCCATCCCCCCACCACGACTCAAGGTTTCAGTCCCACACAGCCCCCAAGCAACAGCAGGCAGCAGCCGAGCTGCCCCCAGCCCACAGCTGGGCAGACCCCAGGAGCAGCCCAAACCAGGGGGCACGGCCAAAGGGGGCAGAGGATTACTGCCCTCCCAGCCCAGGCCAGAGCGGGTGCCCAGTGCCCCCAGCTGGCAAAGCAGCCCTGGGCCAGCAGAGCAGGCTCTGGAAGCTTCTGAGGCTTTCCTGCTGCCATGGTAGCCCTGGGCAGGGGCAAGGAATGGAGACAAGGCCAAGAGACCTCTGCCATGCCCCCAGCAGCCCATCCCAGGGGCCCATGGTGGGGAGAAGGATGGGCCTTGAGTGCTTCCCCCCAAACCACTCCTGGAGGTCAAACTGGGGCACAGCTGGGTCCCACCCCAGGCAGGGCTGCACCAGCAGCCCCGTGGGATTCAGCCCTGGCAGCAGGAGCCAAAGGCAGATGGACAGAGCTGGGATGACCCCAGGGGGATCACCTCCCTGGAGCCTTCCAGGCAGCACAGGGAGCCCTGCAGGGACAAGCAGCATGGCTGCAGAGCTCCCTGTGAGGACAGCCACCAGGAGCAGCCCCCAGGGAAGCAGCTCCCAGCCCTGGGATCTCCCAGCCCCCAAGGAGGCAGCTCCCAGCCCTGGGATCTCCCAGCCCCCAAGGAGGCAGCTCCCAGCCCCCATCCCAGGCCCTGTCTCCCTGCAGGAGGGCTGGGGCCTCATCCTGCCCAGGCACAGGCGCTGCCTGCTGGGGGCTGGGCGCCCCGGGGGCGGGCAGGGACCCCGTGGGAGCAGGAGCGGCGCTGGCAGGGCATCAGAGGCAGTGCAGCCCTCGGGCTGGCACCCAGCACCTCCTCAGCCCGCTGCTGCCAGCCCAGGTGCTCAGGGAGCCTTTCCAATCCGTGCTGGGAAAGCAGAGCAGACCCCCCAGCGAGGGGCACAGCACCCACACCCCATCCTGCTCAGCACCAGGCAGGGCCCCATCCAGGCCATGGACGCCCAGCCCCTGCCACCTGCCCCCACCTGGGCCTGCCCTGGGAGCTGCAGAGGCACCTGAGAGGAACCTTCCTTGCCTCCCACTGAGGGAACTGCCTGCTTGGAAGGGACCTTAATGAGCCCAGCCCTGAGCCCAGCCCTGAGCAGGCACCACTAGCCCACGGCCTCAGCACCACAGCCCCAGGGCTCCCAGACCCCTCCAGGGCTGGGGACTGCACCTCTGCCCTGGGCAGCCTGGGCCAGGCCTGGACAACCCTCAAGGGGAAGAAATTGTTCCTCATGGCCAACCTGAACCTCCCCTGGGGCAACCTGAGGCCATTGCCTCTTGTCCTGTCCCTTGGTACCTGGGAGCAGAGCCCAAGCCCCCCTGGCTCCAGCCTCCTTGCAGGGAGCTGCAGAGAGCAAGGAGGTCTCCCTCAGCCTCCTCTGCTCCAGCCTCAACCCCCCAGCTCCCTCAGCTGCTCCTCCCCAGCCCTCTTCTCCAGACCCTTCCCCAGCTCCCTTGCCCTTCCCTGGCCCTGCTCCAGCCTCTCAAGGTGCTGCTGGCAGCCAGGAGCCCAGCACTGAAGGCAGCACTCCAGGGGTGGCCTCAGCAGTGCCCAGCCCAGGGGCACAACCCCTGCCCTGCTGCTGCTGCCCACACCACTGCTGCTCCAGGCCAGGCTGCTGGTGGCCTTCTTGCCCAGCTGGGCACCCCCTGGCTCCTCTGCAGCTGCTGGCACCCAGCACCCCCAGGGCCTTTCCTGCTGGGCAGTTTGCAGCCCCTCTGCCCCAGCCTGGGGAGCTCTTGGGGTCCAGCAGGCAGTTGATGCTCAGGGCAGCCCCCAACTCTCCCAGCCCCCAGCAGCAGCTTCTCCAGGAGGATGCTGTGGGACACCAGTCCAAAGCACTGCTGCAGCCCAGGTGGATACCCCCCAGCCCATCCCCCACCCCCCAGGGGCTCTCCTTGTCCTGGCAGGAGCTGAGGTGGCTCAAACAGGAGCTGAGGTGGCTCAAACAGGACCTGGCTCTCAAAGCCAGGCTGCCTGAGCCTGCTCCCCTGGCTGTGCCACATGAGGCCACTGATGATCTGCTCCAGGACCCTCCCCAGCACTCAGCTCAGGCCAGCAGGCCTCCAGATCCTCCCTCCTGCAGGTGGGCTTCACATGGACAAGAGGGACCCCCCCACGGTGGGCCAGGCCTGCTTGGGGAGCACTTGGGCAGCTCCATCAGCAGCCTCAGCTGGAACCATCCAGCCCAGAGACTTCTGTGTCTAAGGGCTGGTGCAGGTCACTGACCATCTCCCCTGGATTAGGAGGGCTACATCCTGCTCCCCATCTATCTTCCACCTCAGGAGGTTGGGTACCCAGAGAACAAAGGAGGTGTTCAGTACCTCAGCCCCCTCCTCACCCTTGGGCACTCTGCTGCCTTGAGAGCAGCCCTGGAGAAAAGGCCTTGGGGGGGGCTGGGGAGGAGAAGCTCAGCAGGAGCCAGCAGGGAGCACTTGCAGCCCAGAGAGCCAAGCAGAGCCTGGGCTGCAGCAAGAGGAGTGTGGCCAGCAGGGCCAGGGAGGGGATTCTGCCCCTCTGCTCCACTCTGCTCAGACCACAGCTGCAGCTCTGGCTCCAGCTCTGGAGCCTCTGTGCCAGGAAGGCTCTGGAGGGGCTGGAAGGTGTCCAGAGCAGGGCCAGGAGGAGGAGCAGAGGGCTGGAGCTGCTCTGCTCTGCAGACAGCCTGAGAGAGTTGGGCTTGTGCAGGCTGCAGAGGAGAAGGCTCCCAGGAGCCCTTCTGGTGGCCTTCCAGGAGCTGCAGGGGGCTGCAAGCAAGCTGGGGAGGGACTTTGGAGGGTGTGAGGGAGGGATAGGACTGGGGGGATGGAGCAGAACTAGAAGTGGGGAGCTTGAGCTTGGCTGTGAGGAAGAAGTTGTTGCCCAGGAGGGTGGTGAGAGCCTGGCACAGGCTGCCCAGGGAGGTGGTGGCAGCCTCCTGCCTGGAGGTGTTTGCAGCCAGGCTGGAGGTGGCTGTGAGCAACCTGCTGTGGTGTGAGGTGTCCCTGCCCGTGGCAGGGGGTTGGGGCTGGCTGAGCCTTGAGCTCCCTTCCAGCCCTGGCAGCTCTGAGGTGCTGTGATTCCACACCCAGCACTGGATGCAGCTTCTCCTGGCTCCTCCTCTCAGACACAATTCCTTGTCCCAGCTGGCAGCAGCCACACTGAGCTCCAGCTGCCTTTGTCCCTTCTCCTTTTCCCCTCCTGCACTTCCTGCCCCTTCTGCAGGTCTGCAACTCCTCTTTTTCTCCTGAGTTCCACCCAAAGCTCCCTGCTCAGCCAGCCTGGGCTGCCTCTCCTCCATCTCCCCTTTCAGCCTCCTGAAGTGCATCCAAGGCTTCCTGGACCCCTTTGCCCTTCAGAATTGCCTCCCAAGGGACTCTCTCCACCCAGGGACTGCTTCCTCCCCTCCATAAGGAATTGCCAGCTGCAGTCCCCCCCCCAAGAGCAAGAGGCTGACCATGGTGAGGCTTCTCCCAGCTGCCTACAGAGTGTTTCTTCCCCTGCCTCTCCATCCTGCTTGGCTGAGCAGCCCAACCAGGACATTTACCTTGCTGCCCTTCAACAAGGAACACATCAACCCTCCAAGCTCTCAGCAGCAGCACTCAGCTCCAGGACAATCCAAACACTCCTGGGCTCAAGCAGGAGAGGTAACTCCAAGGGCATTCCAAGCATGCAGGAACCTGGCCAAAGCTTTCTGAGAGGGGTGAAGAACCACTCCTGGGGGGCACAGGAGCCGCCAGGAAGCTCTTCCCCATGGCCAGGGGCAACCACCCTCAGCTAGCAGGAGCACATCCTGGGGGCACATCCCCAGAGCACATCCAGGCTGCTCCCAGCTGGTTTTCTGCCCTCAGGGGGCAGCCCCTGGCTCAGGCCAGCCCTGCCACCATCCCCTCTGGGCTTCTCTACCCCTTGCAGCAGGGAGTGAAACGCAGGGATGGGCCTCAAACCCCTTCCTGGGCCCCCAACCCGGGTTGGCTGCAAGGCTCCTCCTTGGTGTGTCACAGAACAAGGGGGGTTGGAAGGGACCCCTGGAGCTGACCCAGTCCAACCCCCTGGCCAGCTAGGACAGCCCCCCAGGGACACCTCCAGCAGGGTCAGGTGCTGTCACTGAGCAGAGAGAAGACCTCTAAGGTCACCAAGTCATCATCCCAGTGCCACCAGTGCAGGGAAGAGACCTCCCTCTTCTCCTGTCCCAAGAGGCCCTTCAAGGCCCTTTCCTGCTGGCTGCAGCTCACCACAACCCAAGGAGGACTGAGCCCCCCCCGAGGGGACAACCAGGAGGGCTGGGCACCCACCAGCACGGATTCCACATCCCTTGGAGCCCCCCAGCACCGACCCAGCCACCCCCTGCTCCTGCCTGCCCCTTTTGCTGCCCCTGCCACCTCCCTGCTGTGCTCAGCCAGGGGCCTCTCCAGCCCCAGGGACCACCTGGCAACGGGGACAGCAGCTTGGCTCTGACCCCCAGGAGCAGCAGAGGGGGAGGCAGCAAGCTGGGGGTGCTGGCAGGGAGGAGGCAGCTTCCCCCTGCCGCCCTGGGAGAGGCCACAACACATCCATGGGGAACACCCAGGCCCTGGAGTGGGATCTGAGCAGCCCAGGGAGGTGGCAAGGAGCCCACCGAGGCGCTGCAGCACATCTCTGAGCCCGGCTGCAGAGGGCTGAAGGGACCTGAGGGTCCCACAGGCAGCCACCATCCTGGGAAGGGTTAACTACCAGGGCCCCATTTGGGTGGCTAAAAGCCACCTGCCCAGTGGCTGTGCCCTCTGCAGGGCTCCAAGTGCCACCTTAAACCTCTCACCACAGCAGCCCTGTGGTTTCCTCTCCATTTCCTCCTCAACTCCTGGGGTGCTCCGGCAAAGGGGCAGGGCCCAGGCAGGCCTTAGGGCAGGGTAGCTCCAGGGTAACCCCACCCTTGGGATGGGCTGCCACCCTCACCTCCTCCACCCTAAAACCTCCAGGGTGCAGCCATCAGGCAGCTGGAACCCCCCCATTCCCCTCCCCTGCCCTCTTCCCCGCAGGAAGACAACCTGCTCCAGCCCTGTGCAGCCCTCGCTCCTCCCTGACCCCCATCAGCCACCTGGGACACAGGAACAGAGGATCAGAGGAGGTCAGGGGCTGGAAGGGACCTCTGGAGAGCTTCCAGTCCAAGCCCCTGCAGGAGCATGGAACCCAGCCCAGGTCACACAGAACACATCCAGGCAGGGCTGGGAAGGCTCCAGAGCAGGAGACTCCACAACCTCTCTGGGCAGCCTGCTCCAGGCCTCTGGGAGCCTCCCAGGGCACAAGTTCCTCCTCCTGCTGAGCTGCAACCTCCTGGGCTGCACTTTCCATCCCTTGCTCCTTGGCCTATGCCAGGGTGCAGCTGAGCAGAGCCTGGCCCTGTCCCCTCCCTGCTGCCCCCCAGCCCTCAGCTCTTGAGAGACATTGATCAGATCCCTCTCAGCCTTCTCCTCTGCAGACTGAACAGCCCCAGGGCTCTCAGCCTCTCCTCCCCAGGCAGTGCTGCAGTCCCTGCAGCAGCCTTGCAGCCCTCCCTTGGCCTCTCTGCAGCAGATCCCTGTCCCTCCTGAGCTGGGGAGCCCAGAGCTGGAGGCAGTCTTGCAGGGGAGGTCTCAGCAGGGCAGAGCAGAGGGGGAGCAGAACCTCCCTGGCTCTGCTGGCCACACTCCTCTGAATGCCCCCAGGACCCCCTTGGCCTTCTTGGCTCCCAGGGCACACTGCTGCCCCAAGGAAGCTCATCTCAGGGAGATCTTTTCCAGCATCCCCAGTAGGGGGAGAGGCTCAAAGCAGTCCCAGCTGGGCAGTGAGCAGCCAGCAGGAGGTCACAGCTACTTACTGTCCTTCCTCTTGGCCCAGGCAGAGCAGGCAGGAGCTTGGTGGGATCTAGGAGGCCATCCTCTCTTCCCCTGGAAAAGGAAGAACATCCTTAGGACAACCAGCAGCCCCCGAGGGCTGCCCCCTCCCGCGGCGCCCCAGGGCTGCCCCCTCCCGCTGCCCCCGAGGGCTGCCCCCCTCCCGCTGCCCCCGAGGGCTGCCCCCTCCCGAGGGCTGCCCCCTCCCACTGCCCCCGAGGGCTGCCCCCTCCCGAGGGCTGCTCCCTCCCGCGGCGCCCCAGGGCTGCCCCCTCCCGCTGCCCCCGAGGGCTGCCCCCTCCCGCTGCCCCCGAGGGCTGCCCCCTCCCGCTGCCCCCGAGGGCTGCCCCCTCCCGAGGGCTGCCCCCTCCCACTGCCCCCGAGGGCTGCCCCCTCCCGCTGCCCCCGAGGGCTGCCCCCTCCCGAGGGCTGCCCCCTCCCGCGGCGCCCCAGGGCTGCCCCCTCCCGCGGCCCCCGAGGGCTGCCCCCTCCCGCGGCGCCCCAGGGCTGCCCCCTCCCGCGGCGCCCCAGGGCTGCCCCCTCCCGCTGCCCCCGAGGGCTGCCCCCTCCCGAGGGCTGCCCCCTCCCGCGGCGCCCCAGGGCTGCCCCCTCCCGCGGCGCCCCAGGGCTGCCCCCTCCCGCAGCCATCCACCTTTGGAGGACCCAGCAGGTCCCTTCGGATCCCTCCCAGGGCAGCACCGGTGGGGAACAGGGAGCCATGGAGTGGCCCAGAGGAGGTCTGCTCCCTACAGCCACACACCTCCTCCCCTGCACCAGCAGCACCCGGGGCAGGGCTGCCAGCTGCTTTTAAGGAGGAGGAGGAGGAGGAGGAGGAGGAGGAGGAGGCAGCGAGGCTGAGAGGCCATGGCTCACCGCAGGCTCCCCAGCACCTCCTGACCTTGCCCAGCAGGGCCCTGCTGGGAGGCTCTGGGCTGTGCAGGGAGCAGCCATGCCCTGTGCCCTGCTCACCCTGGGGTGCTCCCAGCCCCTCCTGCCTTCCCACACGCCTCCAGCATCCCTCCTGCCAGGGCCTCCTGAGCTGCACGCCCTTGCCCCGGCCTGGGGGAAGGAAAACCTCTGCTGAGAAGCTGCTGAGCACCAAAAGCCTCCTGCTGGGCTGCCCTGCAGGAACCCACACAAGGAGCAGCTTCAGCCTGGCTCAGGGCAAGGAAGGGGGAGGCAGGACCAGCAAAGCCCTTTCCACAGCTGGTGCTCAAGCCCTGGCACAGAAGGCGCTTCCAAGGGCAAGCTCTGAAGGCTCCCTCGCCTCTTCCACCTCCTCCAGCTGGGAAAAGCGAACAGGAGAGGAGCTGGAGGCCACCAAGCTGGTGTAAGCCTGCTCAAGGCATGGCTCACCCTTGGCAGCCTGCTGGTGTTAACCAAGAGGAAGGAAACCACCAAGCACCTCCAAGATGGTTTCTCCTCTGCTCAGGGCTGGGTGCTTCTCCCCAGGGCTCTCCTGAGGCGGCCAGGGAGGGCTCCTGCCCCGTCCAAAGCAGCCTCCTGCCTCCAGCGGCTGCTGAGGGCAATCAACAGCCAAACCAGATCCACTTGGAGCTGCTCTGCAAGCCCCAGGAGCTCACTTGCCTGCACCTGGATCTTGCCAGCAGCCCTGCAGCCACCAAAGCCTCCACCATGCAGGAGTAACCACCGACAGGGCACCAGGAGCCTCCAAGGAGGTTGAGCTCCCCAGGGAGCTCCTGCTGAAGCACTTCCCCATGAAACATCAGCCCCTGCCCATGCAGATGAGGAGGAGGAGGATGGTTGGAGCTGCCTGGAGGTGGGCAAGGAGATGCCTCCTCCCCACAGCATCCTCCCCAGGAGGACACCACAGCCCCGGCTGAGCAGGAGACCACAACCCTTCCAAGCACGTCGGTCTCCCATCCCAGGCCTGGCCTGGAGCTGGTCTGTCCAGCTCCACCGGCAGAGCCAGGAGCTGCAGCCCTGCTGCTCTCCCAGGAATGGTTTTCCAGCCTCCTGAGCAGCTCCCTCACCATCATTCCCAGCTCAGGGGCCAGGCATCCACCAGGTCATGAGCTGCCATGTCTACCAGCTCAACCCAGCTGGCAGCTGAGCCCAGCAGGAAACCAACATCCCACATCCCAGAGCAATCAAACCACTCCCCAAGCTGAATTTTGCTCTTTTCCCCTCCCAGGCTCCTGCCTCCGTTTCCCCTCCTGCCCTTTGAATGATTCCCACATTCAAGTGAGAAAAGGGCACCTTGTGCTTGCTCCTGGGACAGGGTGGAAAGGAAATCCCACAGGGTGCTGGTGGCTTTGAGTGGGAGACAATGAACCCCAAAGGCTCCATCATCCCTTCCCTGATTTCAAGGTTGAATCCAGCTGGGATCAGTCCTGTGGCACAGGCAAGGAGGGGACACACACAGGGTAGGGGTGAGCCACCAAACCCCTCCCAACCACCACCCTGGACTGGACCTGCTTGGGGGGGGGGGGGGTGTAAAAAAGAGGAAGGGGAGAGGAGGACCATGGTGGACAGGAGGACCATGGTGGACAGGAGATGGAGACCTCCCTTCCGCAGGGAGACCTGATGCAAGGCAGCTGCCTGTCCATCTGTCTGTCCATTGCCAGCCTCCCTCAGCTCAAATCACCTCCCAAGGTGGGGAGAGAGCAGAGGCTGGGCTGGGAAGGGAAGAAAGCCCAGGGTGAGCTCCCCCTGCTCTGGAGGAAACCTCTCCCCTTGGCAGCAGGCAGGGGCTGCCCAGCCTGGCACAGCGCTCACGGCGCCGCCAGGCACCAGCAGCGTTCCCTGGGAGACAACCCAACTGCTTCCTGCTCAGCCCTGGGCTGAGCCAGAGGTGGAATTCCACCTGGGGTGAGCTGGAATTCCGTGTGGGATGAGCTGCAATCCCCTGTGGGATCAGCTTGCTCCCGGGAGAGGCTTCCCTGCGGACCTTCACCCCAGGAAGCCAAGGGGTCGGCACTGGGCAGCAGGGCGGCCGCCAGCAGCAGCCCCTCTCCTCCTCCTGCAATTAAGAAACTGCTGGGGGAGGGCTAATTGAATCAGTAATTGATTACAATAATAGAACAACTTCATCACTCCACTTCCTTGGGGTTCAGCATCACCCTCCAGACCTAAAAAGCCTATTTTGGGGTTCAGCATCACCCTCCAGACCTAAAAAAGCTATTTTGGGGTTCAGCTTCACCTTCCAGACCTAAAAAAGCTATTTTGGGGTTCAGCTTCACCTTCCAGACCTAAAAAGCCTATTTTGGGGTTCAGCATCACCCTCCAGACCTATAAAAGCCTATTTTGGGGTTCAGCTTCACCTTCCAGACCTAAAAAGCCTATTTTGGGGTTCAGCTTCACCCTCCAGACCTATAAAAGCCTATTTGGGGGTTCAGCTTCACCCTCCAGACCTATAAAAGCCTATTTTGGGGTTCAGCTTCACACTCCAGACCTATAAAAGCCTATTTTGGGGTTCAGCATCACCCTCCAGACCTAAAAAGCCTATCTTGGGGTTCAGCATCACCCTCCAGGCCTAAAAGCTATTTTGGGGTCCAGCTTCACCCACCAGACCTATAAAAGCCTATCTTGGGGTTCAGCATCACCCTCCAGGCCTAAAAAAGCTATTTTGGGGTCCAGCTTCACCCACCAGACCTATAAAAGCCTATTTTGGGGTTCAGCATCACCTTCCAGGCCTTAAAAAGCCTATTTTGGGGCTACTTCACTCACTAGGACTAAAAAAGTTTGGTTTGGAGTTCAGCACCATCCACCAGGCGTAAAAAAAAGTCTATTTTGGGGTTCAGCATCACCCATCAGACTTAAAAAAAGCCTATTCTGGGCTTCAGCTTCACCCACTAGGCCTGAAAAAGCTATTTTGGGGCTGAGCTTCAACAAAAAAAGCCTATTTTGGGGCTCAGCTTCACCTTCCAGACCTAAAAAAGCCTATTCTGGGGTTCAGTATCACCTTCCAGGCCTAAAAAAAGCTATTTTGGGGTTCAGCTTCACCTACCAGACCTAAAAAAAAAACTATTTTGGGGTTCAGCATAACCCATCAGACCTAAAGAAGACTATTTTGGGGCTCAGCTTCACCCACCAGACTTAAAAAAGCCTATTTTGGGGATCAGATTCAAACACTAGGCCTAAAAAAGCTATTTTGGGGGCTTAGCTTCAACCAAAAAAGCCAGTTTTGGGGTTCAGCATCATCCACCAGACCTAAAAAGGCCTATTTTGGGGTTCAGCTTCACCCTCCAGACCTAAAAAGGCCTATTTTGGGGTTCAGCTTCACCCTCCAGACCTAAAAAGGCCTATTTTGGGGTTCAGCATCACCCTCCAGACCTAAAAAGGCCTATTTTGGGGTTCAGCATCACCCTCCAGACCTAAAAAGGCCTATTTTGGGGTTCAGCTTCACCCTCTAGACCTAAAAAGGCCTATTTTGGGGTTCAGCTTCACCTTCCAGACCTAAATAAGCTATTTTGGGGTTCACATCACCTTCCAGACCTAAAAAAAAAGTCTATTTTGGGGTCCACTTTCACCCACCAGACCTAAAAAAAGCCATTTTGGGGTTCAGCATCACCTTCCAGACCTAAAAAGCCTATTTTGGGGCTCAGCTTTACCTTCCAGACCTAAAAAAAAGCTATTTTGGGGCTCAGCATCACCTTCCAGACCTAAAAAAAGGCTATTTTGGGGTTCAGCTTTACACACTAGACCTAAAAAAGCCTTTTTTTGGGGGATGTCATCACCCACCAGACATAAAAAAAGTCTATTTTGGGGTCCAGCTTCACCCACCAGACCTAAAAAAGCCTATTTTGGGGTTCAGTTTTACCCAATAGATCTTAAAAATGCTATTTTGGGGTTCAGCATCACCTTCCAGGCCTAAAAAAGCTATTTTGGGGCTGAGTCTCTTCTGGCCTCCATGAAGAGGATCACAGTCCTGGCACCACACACGGTCTCTGCTGTTCTGGAAGCCAAGGGAGGACACTGGTGGTCTCCACAACTACTTTCCTCCAGGGAGGTGATGGAGAACCAGTTATCCACAACTGCTTGGAAACAGCTGAGGCCACTTACTCCAGCAGCCCTGACCTGAAGGAAGAACCCCTGGAAAAGGCAGACCACAAGTGGTACACCCAGGGAAGCAGCTTTGTGATGCAGGGAGAAAGCAAAGCTGAGTATGCTGCAGCTGGAAGGTGTGCAGAGAAGGGCAAGGAGGCTGGGGAGGGGTCTGGAGCACAGCCCTGGGAGGAGAGGCTGAGGGAGCTGGGGTTGCTTAGCCTGCAGAAGACGAGGCTCAGGGGAGACCTTCTTGCTCTTGACAACTGCCTGAAGGGAGGTTGGAGCCAGGTGGGGGTTGGTCTCTTCTGCCAGGCAGCCAGCAGCAGAACAAGAGGACACAGTCTCGAGCTGTGCCAGGGGAGGTTCAGGCTGGGTGTTAGGAAGAAGTTCTTCCCAGCAAGAGGAATTGGCCCTTGGGATGTGTTGCCCAGGGAGGTGGTGGAGTCACCATCCCTGGAGATGTTCAGGAAGAGACTGCATGGGGTGCTTGGTGCCATGGTTTAGTTGATCAGATGGTGCTGGGTGAGAAGTTGGACTCGATGATCTCAAAGGTCTTTTCCAACCTATTCTATTCCATTCTATACAGGAGAAGAGGTAATCAAGGCAGAAGCCCTACCAAGAAACACCTCTGCTCAAAAGGCAGCAGTGAGAGCCCTGACCAGAGCCCTGACCCAGAGCCCTGACCCAGAGCCCTGACCCAGAGCCCTGGAGCTTCCCCGAGGGAAATGTGCAAACACAGGGACTGACTCCAAGTATGCCTTTGGGGTGGTGCATGCCCAGGGAGCCATTTGGAAAGCAAGAGGACTGTTGTCATCTCAAGGAAAAGGCATCAAACATGGGGGAGAGATACTGAGGCTGCTGGCAGCAGTGCAAGAGCCAAGCAAGGCACTGCTAAGCACCCCGAAAGGGAACAGCGGACACGAGGGAGGCAACAGACCGGCAGATGAAACAGCTCAAAGGGTGGCCAGGGAGGGGAGGAAGGTGGCAGAGTCTGCTTTGAAGCCAGAGGGTAAACTGTCCATTGAGCCAAAGGAGCCAGAGCCTGTGTATGGCAGAGAGGATCAGAAATTACTCAAGGATTAATTAGGGATTAGGATAGGAGAGGGCTGGGCTGGGACACCGGATGGGAAGCTAATCACACCCACCAACCTTCCCTGGGCTTCTGTCCAGGTGGAACATGCAAAGACTCACTGGGGAACAGAAGCCCTGTATGGAAACCTGGTTCAGGAGTGTCCAGCATGAAAGTCACACAGCACAGCAGAAGAGGTAAGCCAGCAACATGAGCGTGCCTTAAGGCTAAGCCCGAGGTAAGGAGAGGAGTTAGCCTGGGACACATTAGCAAAGGAAATGATCCAGGACAACAGTGGCAAATGGATTTTACTGAGCTCCCAAGAAAGAGGGGATCCAGGTTCCTGTTGGTACTCTCTGACACCTTCTCTGGCTGGCCAGAAGCATTTCCCTGCCACACAAACAAGGCACCAGAGGTTACTACAGCAGTGTCACAAGAGAGAACGCCTTGCTTTGAGGCACCTCCTGCTGTTTCCTCAGGCAGGGGACCTCATTTTGTGGCCAAGGTGGTACAAGTAGGTAAAATCTTAGGGACTGATTGGCAACTCCACACCCCCTATAAGCCCCATCCACGTGGAGAAAATGAACCATGTCATCAAAAGGCAGAGAGTAAAAATTCGGCAGGAAGCAGCAAACCTTCCTTGGCCACAAGCACTGCCAAGGGCCCTGCTGGGAATTCAAACTAAGCAAAGCACAAAGGAAGGGTTGAGCCCATTTGGAATCCTCCTTGGAAGACCTTGTGCAGTAGGAACTATGGAGCCCTGTGAACCAGGGCAATGAGAGAGGCAGTGTTGAACAAGTAAGTTCAGCAGGTCTATCAGAACCTGAGCATTGTGAACAAACAGGTGACAGGAGCCCATGGGAGAGGGTTAGACAGAGCAGTCCCACAGCCCATGGAACCCACAGACTATGTCAGACCTCTTTCAGAGACCCCTCTGGAGCCCAAGTGGACAGGACCATCTCAGGTGCTCCTGACATCCTTCACAGCCATTAAAAGCAAGGAACAAGCCGCCTGGATCCACCACACCTGAGTCAAGAGGACCTCAGTGGGAGAAGGGAAACTCGAACCCCAGGGACCCCTGAAGCTCAGGCTCTGTGGATAACTGTGGCCTGTTTGTTGGTGAATACTATTGAGGGGTCATAGAATCAATAAGGTTGGAAAAGACCTCAGAGCTCATCAAGTCCAACCTGTCACCCAGCACCTCATTGACTAACTAAGCCACGGCTCCAAGTGCCACATCCAATCCCCTCTTGAACACCCCCAGGGAGGGTGACTCCACCACCTCCCTGGGATGGGAAGGCAGTCTGTATTGAAATGCTAGCCAGGAACTGGCTCCCCCTCTCTATTATATACCAAAAGTCCTGGCAGCCTGGGGCAGTCCCCACAGACTGGAAAAGGGGAAAGATTGCTCCCATTTTCAAAAAGGGCAAGAAGGAGGAACCAGGGAACTCCAGGCCAGTCAGTCTCACCTCTGTGCCCGGAAAGATCATGGAGCAGATCCTCCTGGAGGCACTACTGACTCAGAAGAACAGTGAAGAGGTGATTGGGAACAGTCAGCATGGCTTTGCCAAGGGCAAATCCTGCCTGACAAACCTGGTGGCCTTCTATGAGCAGGTGACAGCATTAATAGCTGAGGGGAGAGCAACTGATGTCGTTTCCCTGGCCCTGAGCAAAGCCTTCAACACTGTCCTGCACCACCTCCTGCTCTCCAGGCTGGTGACACTTGGGTTTGATGGGTGACCACTAGATGGATACAGAACTGGCTTGATGGCTGCACCCAAAGAGTGGCTGTCAACAGGTCCATGGCCCAGGGGAGGCCAGGGACAAGCAGAGTCCCTCAGGGATCAGGCCTGGGACCTGTCTTGTTCAACATCTTTGTGGGGGCCATGGACAGTGGCATCGAGTGCAGCCTCAGCAGGTTGCTGCTGACACCAAGCTGTGTGGTGCAGCAGACAGCTGGAGGGAAGGGATCCATCCAGAGGGACCTGGACAGGCTGGAGAGGTGGGCACAAGCCAACCTCAGGAGCTTCAACAGGACCAAGGGCAGGGTCCTGCGGCTGGGTGGAGGCAATGCCAGGCACAAATCCAGGCTGGGCAGGGACTGGCTGGAGAGCAGCCCTGAGGAGAGAGACTTGGGGGTGCTGGGGGAGGAGAAGCTCAACAGGAGCTCTCAGGGTGCACTTGCAGCCCGGAAAGCCAACCAGAGCCTGGGCTGCAGCAGGAGAAGTGTGGCCAGCAGGGCAAGGGAGGGGATTCTGCCCCTCTGCTCAGCCCTGCTGAGACCCCACCTGGAGTACTGCCTCCAGTTCTGGAGCCCCTATTGCAAGAGGGATCTGGAGGGGCTGGAAGGTGTCCAGAGCAGGGCCAGGAGGAGGAGCAGAGGGCTGGAGCAGCTCTCCTGTGAGCACAGACTGAAGGAGTTGGGGCTGTTCAGTCTGGAGAAGAGAAGGCTCCCAGGTGACCTCATTGTGGCCTTCCAGGATCTGCAGGGGGCTACAGGCAGGCTGGGGAGGGACTGCTCAGGATCTCAGGGAGTGACAGGACTAGGGGGAATGGACTGAAGCTGGAGGTGGGGAGATTGAGGCTGGAGGGGAGGAGGAAGTTCTTCCCCCTGAGAGTGGTGAAGCCCTGGAATGGGTTGTGCAGGGAGGTGGTTGAGGCCCCGTCCCTGGAGGTGTTTAAGCCCAGGCTGGATGAGGCTGTGGGCAGCCTGCTCTAGTGTGGGGTGTCCCTGCCCATGGCAGGGGGGTTGGAACTGGCTGATCCTTGTGGTCCCTTCCAACCCTGACTGATGCTGTGATACTGTGATAACCTCATGGATGCCCAACATTTCCTGGCTGCTGGTAGGAATTGTAATCATCATCATATTAATAGTATTAGAACAGAACAGCATAGAACAGAACAGGACCAGACCAGGTTGGAAGAGACCTTCAAGATCATCAAGTCCAACCTACCATCCAACACCACCTAATCAACTAACCCATGGCACCAAGCACCCCATCAAGTCTCCTCCTGAACACCTCCAGGCACAGGGACTCCACCACCTCCCTGGGCAGCACATCCCAAGGGCCAATTCCTCTTGCTGGGAAGAATTTCTTCCTCACCTCCAGCCTGAACCTCCCCTGGCACAGCTCGAGACTGTGTCCTCTTGTTCTGCTGCTGGCTGCCTGGCAGAAGAGACCAACCCCCAGCTGGCTACAACCTCCCTTCAGGCAGTTGTCAAGAGCAAGAAGGTCTCCCCTGAGCCTCCTCTTCTCCAGGCTAAGCAACCCCAGCTCCCTCAGCCTCTCCTCCCAGGGCTGTGCTCCAGACCCCTCCCCAGCCTCCTTGCCCTTCTCTGCACACCTTCAAGTCTCTCAAGGTCTTTCTTGAGCTGAGGGGCCCAGAGCTGGACACAGGACTCAAGGTGTGGCCTAACCAGTGCTGAGCACAGGGCAGAATGACCTCCCTGCTCCTGCTGGCCACACTCTTCCTGATGCAGCCCAGGATGCCATTGGCCCTCTTGGCTGCCTGGGCACACTGCAGGCTCATGTTCAGCCTACTATCAATCAGCACCCCCAGGTCCCTCTCTGCCTGGCTGCTCTCAGCCACTCTGCCCCCAGCCTGTAGCACTGCCTGGGGTTGCTGTGGCCAAAGTGGAGCCCCTGGCACTTGGATGTGTCCAATTTCCTGCCCTTGGACTCTGCCCATCTGTCCAGCCTGTTGAGGTCCCTCTGCAGATTTCCTCTACCCTCCAGCAGTTCAACTCCTGCCCCCAGCTTGGTGTCATCTGCAAATTTTGATAGTTAGGTGCAGTGAAAGAAGAGGTGTGGAATCACAGCAGAAGCATGAAAATGAGAAACCCAGGCATGAGGAGCTGGAGACAGGGAATCATTCTGAGAGAACAGAGTACAGGAATACACTCTTGGGTGTCAGAAAGGGGGGAACTGGTCAGTAGAAAATCCTTGGAGCTGAGGAGGGGGAGATTCTTTTAAACCTAGTTACTGAGTTGAACAAGGCAACAAAGAGCTGCTGAGGAGGTGCCCAGTTTAATGACATGACAACAGTGAGGAAGAGTGCAGGAGGGGGCAGATGGAAATGGGGAGGGGGAGGGGAGGGGGAGGGGAGGGGGAGGGGAGGGGAGGGAGGGGAGGGGAGGGGAGGGAGGGGAGGGGAGAGGAGGGGAGAGGAGGGGAGAGGAGGGGGAGAGGAGGGGAGAGGAGGGGAGAGGAGAGGGAGAGGAGAGGGGAGGGAGGGAGAGGAGGGGGAGAGGAGGGGAGAGGAGAGGAGAGGAGAGGAGAGGAGAGGGAGAGGAGAGGAGAGGAGAGGAGAGGAGAGGGAGAGGAGAGAGGAGAGGAGAGGAGAGGAGAGGAGAGGAGAGGAGAGGAGAGGAGAGGAGAGGAGAGGAGAGGAGAGGAGAGGAGAGGAGAGGAGGAGAGGAGAGGAGAGAGGAGGAGGAGAGGAGAGGGAGAGGAGAGAGGAGAGGAGAGGAGAGGAGAGGAGAGGAGAGGGAGAGGAGAGGAGAGGAGAGGAGAGGAGAGGAGAGGAGAGGAGGAGAGGAGGGAGAGGAGAGAGGAGAGGAGAGGAGAGAGGAGGAGAGGAGAGGGAGAGGGAGAGGAGAGGAGAGAGGAGAGGAGGAGAGGGAGAGGAGGAGAGGAGAGGGAGAGAGGAGAGAGAGAGGAGAGGAGAGGAGAGGAGAGGAGAGGAGAGGGAGAGGGAGAGGAGAGGAGAGGAGAGGAGAGAGGAGAGGAGAGGAGGAGAGGAGAGAGGGAGAGGAGAGGGAGAGGAGAGAGAGGAGAGGAGAGGAGGAGAGGAGAGGGAGGAGAGGGAGGAGAGGGAGAGGAGGAGAGGGAGAGGAGAGGAGAGGAGAGGAGAGGAGAGGAGAGGGAGAGAGGAGAGGAGAGAATTGTGACCGGTTTAGGCTGTGCCTTTAAGAAAGAGACACTTTCTGAACACTCTAGCCAAATGTTTTGATATTAGAATGAAAACAATGATATGCTAATCCAATTTCATTGGTGGGACCCGGCTGCAAATTTTTGTTTAGTCTTTCAGTCGGGGGAGTCAGTCAGCAGTCGTCTTCTTCTTCCCCCTGCGCTGTGAGCTGGCTCGTTTCTCTCTACGATTCTTGCTAACCAGATAAGAAAACTAACTTTTGCATCCGCTTTGAGCTTTAACAAAGTTTTCCCCTTTTAATTCCCTTCCTTTCTCTCTCTCTCTAGCCCTTTTGGGAAAAAGGGGAGGTAGGGAGGGAGAAGGGAGCGGCAGGCCGAACCCCCTGGCCGCAGGGGGGTTGGGGAAAGGTTTCCTGTATCACATACTTTGCTGTATATTTCTGTATATATTGTAAATATTGTATGTTTTTGTACATATTCATTGCATTCCATATCTGCTTGTAAAATACAGCTTTCATCTGCTTCTCCAGCTGAGTTAGCTGTGGAGTTCTTTTGTGTGGGGGGGGGAACCTTCCTACTCCACCATATATTTTTAATTGGCGCCCAACGTGGGGCACGAACCCACGACCCTGAGATTAAGAGTCTCATGCTCTACCGACTGAGCCACACAGTCCCACCCAATTCTGGCAAGCAGAATTGTGGCAAGAAATTATGGTGGAGCTTCTCCTACGGTTGGCCAATTCACTGATCAGATGAGACAATTGGAGGACAGCATGACACGTGTTTCTCTGGTTTCAGCCATTGAAACTCTGTCTGGTGAAATAAAGAATTGCATGAAAGAGCTGAAGGATGAATTTAAAAATGCATTCTCCCAATTGGCACAAAGAGATAATTCCAATTCTTCCTCCAGATGGATACAGGTTTCCTCTGTGAGGAATAGACGTCCTCCAAGGATGTCATTCCAAAACAGGTCAAAATTCATTCAAAACAGGTCATTCCAAAACAGATCCAACCAAAACAGAGCACCAAGGCAATCACGTGCGAGTATCTGGATAACTCTGCGTGATCAGTTTGGTGAGAACATGAACAGATGGGATGGGCAACCAACTGCTAATCTTTTCAGGAGACTGAGGGAACTGCAAAGTGGCAGAACCCGAGGTAGCAATACCAGAAGGGTAGCTGTTACTTCCACAGTTCCCCAGGACAACTCTAATAGCTCCAACAGTGGCTCCAGTTCTAACACCGCACCATGTGCTCATTGCACATGTGGGCATGTTCCCCATAACTAGGGGTGCCCTGCCTCCCGCCAGGGGGAGGAGAGGGGTAACAGAGATAACAGCCACCACCTCCCTGGGCAGCACATCCCCGTGGCCAATCTGTCTTGCTGGGAAGAACTTCTTCCTAACATTCAGCCTGAACCTCCAGGCACAGCTTGAGACTGAGTCCTCTTGTTCTGGTGCTGGGGGCCTGGGAGAAGAGACCAACCCCCACCTGGCTACAACCTCCCTTCAGGCAGTTGGAGAGAGCAATGAGGTCTCCCCTGAGCCTCCTCTTCTGCAGGCTAAGCAACCCCAGCTCCCTCAGCCTCTCCTCACAGGGCTGTGCTCCAGACCCCTCCCCAGCTTTGTTGCCCTTCTCTGGACACCTTCCAGCATCTCAATGTCTTCCTAAACTGAGGAGCCCAGAACTGGACACAGGACTCAAGGTGTGGCCTAAGCAGTGCTGAGCACAGGGCAGAATGACTTCCCTGTGTCTCGATCCGGAGAGGGAAAGAGATTCAGATTTTTAATGAATATTCCCGTGTTGTGAAATTAGAGGCACAAACGAGGCCAAAATATCAACAGCTAGACTATTTATTACATAAATAAGGTGGATGGACATAAATAAAGTGGAGGGATCAGAAGGGGAGAGAGAGAGAATAGAAGAAAGGGAGAGCCCTGTGATGTTTCCAGCGTGTGCTACCGTCTGCTTTCTTCTGCATCTTGCTTCTCCAATTTTCTCCTCCTAAAGCCAGTAGTTGCTCCAGTCTTTTATACAGTTTTTTAGGCCTTAGGCAAGTGTCCAGGTGTTGTTCCCCAGGATATCCTTCTGGGAAATCATCTTTAGGTCCAGGTATCGTTCCCCAGGAAATCTTTCTGTGTACTCAGGTGAGTTTGGGCAGCCACTGGATGGAGGGGGAAGGCCTCCACCTCCTCCTGCTCCATCTACCTACCCACACACTCTTTTCACATCAGGAACCATTGTCCTTTCCTGGGGTATCTGATGGCTGGAAATGATCTTGTCCTGAAGGTGTGGAATGCTGAGCCCTTGGGCCATTGTTGTAGGCCAGCTGCAGTCCCGTGAGCAATGTTATCTTTGCACCTTCCAAGAGTCCTTCCAGTGGCTCTGCCCAACGCACATCAGCTACTGTCTGGGCAAGCAGCAAGTGATTTTATCTTTGTTGAGTCACACCAGGAGAGACAAGCTTTAGTCTCTCACACCCTGCTCCTGCTGCAGGCCAGGATGCCCTTGGCCTTCTTGGCCCCCTGGGCACACTGCTGGCTCATGTTCAGGCCAGGGGCCAAGTGCCAAGCTCCCCCATACCAAAACCTTATCCCCAGTGACTTCCCCCATGATGCTGAGCCAGATACATGTTCAGGCACCTTACAGTGCCCAAGCCAGGGAAATCCTCCTGCAGAACTGTCCTGATGGGGCATAGCCAAGCCCAGCCACACTTGACCAAGAGCCACAGGCCCGGAGCGGCAGCAGCAGGTAGAGGACAGAGGCTCCGCACAGAGCTGGCTCCAGACTCGCCGGCGGCATCCAGCCAGCAGCAGAGCTGCCAGGCACGGCCCTGGCCGCTTGCTGCTGTGCTGCTGCTAGCAGCTACTTGGCTACATTTCTCTCCCAATACAGACCATAACCAACCAATCGGCCCAACGATCGAGCCCCAGGTCCCCAGTAATTCCCCTTGAGAAAGCCAAATATTACAAACAATTTCTCACAATCCCTCCCCTTCTTTCTGCTACATTTGGCTTGAGCCACAATAACCTAACTTGGCAACAATTCTATAACAAGCAAAAGGATTCCAATTTCAACTTCCTGGTAAAAGGAATGGGATAACAAATGTTCCTTGCCTGAAAATATTTCCCTCTTTCACTTTACCAGGTACCACACACAGGGAGTGGATATGGCATATATACCAATGTCTGGGTGACAACTCTCTCCCTCCAAGTGGTTAATGCTGGGCATTAGGAGTCTGGTTTGACTTGCAACTCCATTCACACAGCCTATGGGGTTGCTGCCCACAGCCATGGTTCTAGATCTTCTTCGTGGCGATTACAGAGGTCTACCCGGCCTTGCCTCCTTCAATCCCCACCAATGCTCTGCTCAGACCATGTCCCCTTCCCTTGTCCAGGGAGGCTGTACCAATTTCGAACCCCAACCTGTTTCCAGTTTGTGATGTTTCAGGCAAGGACCATTACCATTCCTATTCTGATACTGGAACTAATCTCATGACCATCTTTATGTCCTCCATTTGGGGTACCACAGTCCAGTCAGTGGGTGGATCCACCGGTCCTTTCAGCCATCTGTATTGCAGTCTCTGTGGTCCCACTAGCTGAACACATTTTTCGGTGCTTTCTTCTGTCCTAATCACTTCAAAGTATAACCATCTAGTTGCAACTTATCAATACCAAACAACAGTTACAGAAATTGGTATAGATCAATGTTCCAACAAGCCAATTTACATTTGATAAAGTTTTTGAACCCACAGGAAACCTAATTCCATAACTCCAATAGCATCCATTTATAACCACACACACTCTCAGCACATCAGAAATCTAGAGCTAACTCATGTTGAGTGAATAGTTGTCAAGCTTTTGTCACACCTATGCTTACATTCATTTGTGGTGGAGTAAGAAGGTTCCCCCACACACACAAAAGAATTCCACAGCTAACTCAGCCGGAGAAGCAGATGAAAGCTGTATTTTACAAGCAGATATGGAATGCAATGAATATGTACAAAAATATACAATATTTACAATATATACAGAAATATACAGCAAAGTATGTGATACAGGAAACCTTTCCCCAAACCCCCTGCGGCCGGGGGTTCGGCCTGTCCCCCCCCTTCTCCCTCCCTACCTCCCCTTTTTCCCAAAAGGGTTAGAGAGAGAGAGAAAGGAAGGTAATTAAAAGGGTGAAAACTTGTTAAAGCTCAAAGCGGATGCAAAAGTTAGTTTTCTCTTACCTGGTTAGCAAGAATCGTAGAGAGAAACGAGCCAGCTCACAGCACAGGGGGAAGAAGAAGACGACTGACTGCCTCCCCCGACTGAAAGACTAAACAAAAAAACTACAACCGTGTCCCACCAATGAAATTGAATTAGCATATCATTGTTTTCATTCTAATATCAAAATATTCGCCCAGAGTGTTCAGAAAGTGTCTCTTTCTTAAAGGCACAGCCTAAACCGGTCACAATCCACCCCTGCTAAACAATTTCATTGGCTGTTCGTACTGTCCATCCAATCCAAAACAACATCCACAGTTTGTAAGTAAAGTCCATAGTCCATTCCGGCTATCCTCAGGTGTAGATGATTCAGAAGTCCAAGAAAGAAGAAAAATGGAAAACAGTTTGTCTCTTCGCAGATGAAGCGAAGAAAAGGGAAAACAGGGAAACAGGGAAACAGGGACTCTCAGTTGACTCAGGGCTCTCAGGGCTCTCAGGGTTCGTGCACCGTGGATTCCTCAGGGATTCTTCCTTTGGGCGCGATGTAGCTGTACAACACTCTGAAATTAAACTCTTTCAGCTAAAGTCAAATTTCTTTGTGCAATACACTGAATTTCACCATTCTCTTGCATTACCCAATAAGTGTGACCCGGACCTTCAGCTGAAACCACCCCTCGGACAGGTTTAGCCTCTCCTGAGGGAGAAAATACCCAAACAGTTTTACCTAACAGATTCTTTTCTTTAACAACAGGAACTCTATCACCTTCTACTTTCTGTAGCAGATCTGAGTGTGCAGGTCCAGCTCGGTTCACTGAACCTCTACTATTTACCAGCCAGGTTGCTTGTGCTAAACCATCTGCCTGATGGTTGTGTTGCTGTTCCTCAGTAGCTTTGCTCTTAGGAATGTGAGCTTTGATGTGTCTCACCTTCACTGGAATTCTCTCGATTCGATCAGCAATGTCCTGCCACAGGTCAGCTGCCCAAATGGGCCTTCCCTTCCTCTGCCAACCATTCTTTTTCCAGTTCTTTAGCCAACCCCACAGAGCATTGGCTACCATCCATGAGTCGGTGTAGAGATAAAGCTTTGGCCATCTCTCACGCTCAGCTACGTCGAGAGCTAGCTGGACAGCTTTTACCTCTGCGAACTGACTGGATTCTCCTTCTCCATCCTTTGCTTCTGCAACTCGGCGTGTTGGACTCCACACTGCAGACTTCCACCTTCGCTTGTTCCCGACAAGACGACAGGAACCGTCTGTGAACAAAGCATATTTCTTTTCATCATCAGATAGGTCATTGTAAGGAGGAGCTTCCTCAGCACGAGTTACTCTCTCCTCTGGAGGTTTAGTACAGTTGGTACCTTCAGGCCAACTTGAGATCACCTCCACTAGACCAGGTCTTTCAAGATTTCCCATTCGAGCTCTCTGTGTTATCAGAGCCATCCACTTAGACCAGGTGGAATCTGTTGCATGATGTGGTGTGGAACCTTTGCCTTTGAACATCCAATTCAAAACTGGTAATCTGGGAGCTAAGAGAAGTTGTGATTCAGTTCCAATTACTTCAGAAGCTGCTTTTACTCCTTCATAGGCAGCTAGAATCTCTTTCTCTGTTGGAGTATAATTAGCCTCTGAACCTCTGTAACCTCGACTCCAGAAACCAAGAGGTCGTCCACGTGTCTCACCTGGAGCTCTTTGCCACAAGCACCAGGTTGGACCATTGTCACTTGCAGCCGTGTACAAAATGTTCTTAATGTCTGGACCATCTCGGACAGGTCCCAGACCCATCGCTTGAACTACCTCTTGCTTTATCTGGTCAAAGGCTGCTTGTTGTTCAGGTCCCCAGTGGAAATGGTTTCTCTTTCGAGTCACATCATACAGAGGTTTCACAATCTGACTGTATCCAGGAATGTGCAGCCTCCAAAATCCCACTATCCCCAAGAAACGTAGAGTTTCTTGCTTGTTCATGGGATTTGCCATGGTAGAGACTCTGTTTACCACATCCACTGGAATGTGTCGGCGTCCATCCTGCCACCGCACTCCCAGAAACTGGATCTCTCTGGTAGGTCCTTTCACCTTGTCTCGCTTGATGGCAAAACCTGCATTCAGAAGAATGTCAATGATTTTGTTACCTTTCTCGAAGACTTCCTCAGCAGTTTCACCCCAGACGATGATGTCATCGATGAACTGGATGTGTTCTGGAGCACCACCTTCCTCCAGAGCATCGTGGATCACTGCATGACAGATGCTTGAGCTGTGGATCCAGCCCATTGGCAACCTGTTGAAAGTGTACTGGATTCCTCTCCAGGTGAAAGCAAACTGAGGCCTGCATTCCTCTGCTATGGGAATAGAGAAGAAGGCATTAGCAATGTCTATGGTAGCATACCATTTGGCCTCTTTGGATTCCAGCTCATACTGGAGTTCCATCATGTCTGGTACTGCTGCACTCATAGGTGGAGTTACTTCATTCAGGGCTCGGTAGTCGACTGTCAGACGCCAGTCTCCATTCGGCTTTCGCACAGGCCACACTGGACTGTTGAAAGGTGAATGAGTTTTGCTGATGACTTTCTGACTCTCCAACTGACGAATCAGATTCTGAATGGGCAACAAAGAGTCACGGTTGGTTCTGTATTGTCTGTGATGCACAGTCTGAGAAGCAACCGGCAATTTAATGTCCTGAATCTTGTGTTGTCCCACAACTGCAGATTCATCAGAAAGCTCAGGTCTAACAGACAGCTTCAGCTTTTGTCCATCAGTTTCTACAGATGCTACTCCAAAAGCCCATTTGTAACCTCTAGGGTCTTTGAAAGGCCCTTCTCTCAGAAAATCAATTCCCAGAATACAAGGTGCGTCAGGTCCGGTCACAACTGTATGCTTCCTCCACTGTTTACCAGTTAAACTTATATCAACCTCCACCTTAGTTAACTCTTGAGATCCACCAGTGACTCCCAGAATAGTTATAGCTTCTGATCCCTGAGAATTTGATGGCATTATGGTGCACTGAGCCCCTGTGTCAACCAAGGCCCTGTACTTCTGAAATTGCGAAGTGCCAGGCCACTGGATGTACACATCCCAATAGATTCTGTTATCTCTGTTACCCCTCTCCTCCCCCTGGCGGGAGGCAGGGCACCCCTAGTTATGGGGAACATGCCCACATGTGCAATGAGCACAGTGTGCAGTGTTAGAACTGGAGCCACTGTTGGAGCTATTAGAGTTGTCCTGGGGAACTGTGGAAGTAACAGCTACCCTTCTGGTATTGCTACCTCGGGTTCTGCCACTTTGCAGTTCCCTCAGTCTCCTGAAAAGATTAGCAGTTGGTTGCCCATCCCATCTGTTCATGTTCTCACCAAACTGATCACGCAGAGTTATCCAGATACTCGCACGTGATTGCCTTGGTGGTCTGTTTTGGTTGGTTTTGGAATGACCTGTTTTGGAATGACCTGTTTTGGAATGACATCCTTGGAGGACGTCTATTCCTCACAGAGGAAACCTGTATCCATCTGGAGGAAGAATTGGAATTATCTCTTTGTGCCAATTGGGAGATGGTATTTTTAATTTCATCCTTCAGCTCTTTCATGTAATTCTTCATTTCACCAGACAGAGTTTCAATGGCTGAAACCAAAGAAACACATGTCATGCTATCCTCCAATTGTCTCATCTGATCAGTGAATTGGCCAACCGTAGGAGAAGCTCCACCATAATTTCTTGCCACAATTCTGCTTGCCAGAATATTTGCATAATTAGGAGGAGCAAGTTTGATGAGCTTTTTAGCAAGACCAGTTCCTACAGGAATTTCATCAGGATTCAGAGTCTCATGGCCACCATAGAGTACCTCTCTGACAGCAAATTCTCTCAGACGCTTGATTCCCTCATCTATGGTAGTCCAGGGTTTAGCATTCCATGGAAGATCATCTCGGGAAGGATATCTCATGAGAGTTGCCATTAAAAGGCGTATCCAGAGAGTAACCTTACCGAGAGTCCTGCCTAGATGTCTATCTATTCCATTATCCTTTGAGAGAGTTCCTAGTTGGGCTGCTGACTTGTCTCCAACTACCAGAGCTGGAGCACCTGTATCATAGCATCTACCAAGCCAAGCTAGGATTGGCTCCTTATCTGCTCTGATGTAATCTTTACGCACATTCCTCAATTCCTCCCTGGGTGACGAACAGCTCTCAATGTCATCTGACTCCTCCTCCTCTGCCTCATCTTCCTGAAGTTCTTGTCCCAGTAATCTTACTGTCACTCTCCTAAGAATCTGCTTAAGGTCAGGAGTACCACCTTTAGTTGTTCTGCTATCAGCAATTTGCCCTGCATCTCCATCCAGTGATGATCTCAATAACTCAGCTATATCTTTAAGACAAACCTTTTCCTCCATCTCAGCAGGGTCTCTTTGAGCAGAAGTTCCCTCACCAGGATCCTGCTGCTCTCCCCCATCAGCATCTGGATCAGCTTTGCCCTTTTTTCCTCTCGTACTTAAAACAGCTACCTGCTTAACTGGAGCTGTGTTTGGATTTACAGCTGGCTTAATAGAAGCTGACAGGTTTTGAGACGAATCAGCTGCTGTGGAGGACACTTCCGGTCCTGCTGAAGAAGAAGGAGGAAATGGCTTTGCCCCATTAATGGCTGCCGAGGGCGTGGAAGCCATGTTAGGAGCTGCCGCTGCCGCTGGCTGATTGCCAGAGCCACCAACAGCACCGTTCAGAGCAGCCTTTCCGATGGACTTTTTAGCCTTGTCGTTAACTGATACAGATTCTGCATTTTCCTCATCACTAGATACCTCTGGGGTAGAGTTAGAGCTGCGCTTTCTGCGTTTCGCTCTACGCTTAATTACAAAGCACGCTTTAGACACTCTATATATCTTCCTCTCTTGGTACAGCGTATATAACCAGAACACATTACTTATCACCAACAGCAGGATTGCACATATCAAATAAATCACCTTTGGATCCCAGCCATCACTTAAAACAACCCTTTCACCTACCGGGATCTTAAACTCCTTTATCTCTATGGGCAGAGTGCTGGAGGTCACATTCCCGTATCTGTTAAGCCAGAAGAATCCCAGGCACCGGTCGTAAAGAAGCTGAATCTTATACTTAAACCATAAATACAATCTATACATCAAGTATCTGCCTAAGCGATCGAAAATCATTCCCATGAAGTACTTGTAGACCAGTACCGAACAAACTGAAAAGACCAAACGCTCTAAAAGCCAAAACACTTTCATGTTTGCAACTCCGACTCGAGCAGGCAATAAATCAAGCAACCTTTTTGCCCAGCTTCTGGACAGCAATTATCCACAAGCCGCACGTTGGACCGCCAATTAAAAATATGTGGTGGAGTAGGAAGGTTCCCCCACACACACACAAAAGAATCCACAGCTAACTCAGCCGGAGAAGCAGATGAAAGCTGTATTTTACAAGCAGATATGGAATGCAATGAATATGTACAAAAATATACAATATTTACAATATATACAGAAATATACAGCAAAGTATGTGATACAGGAAACCTTTCCCCAACCCCCCTGCGGCCAGGGGGTTCGGCCTGCCCCTCCCTTCTCCCTCCCTACCTCCCCTTTTTCCCAAAAGGGTTAGAGAGAGAGAAAAGGAAGGTAATTAAAAGGGTGAAAACTTGTTAAAGCTCAAAGCGGATGCAAAAGTTAGTTTTCTCTTATCTGGTTAGCAAGAATCGTAGAGAGAAACGAGCCAGCTCACAGCACAGGGGAAGAAGAAGACGACTGACTGCCTCCCCCGACTGAAAGACTAAACAAAAAAACTACAACCGTGTCCCACCAATGAAATTGAATTAGCATATCATTGTTTTCATTCTAATATCAAAATATTCGCCCAGAGTGTTCAGAAAGTGTCTCTTTCTTAAAGGCACAGCCTAAACCGGTCACATCATTATAATCTAGCAAAAATATATAGCAGAAAATCATAGTGCAGCAGAAAAATTTACCATCACTTTTCTAAGTTTTAGTAGGCCTAATTACTAATTCAACATGTTTACCATTAGTAGTGTTGGAGGAGAATCTATCCACACCTGGGGACATGGTCTTCCAGTTCAGTCAGGATAAAATACTCCTCGATTATAACAAATACCATTTACAACATTTACACTTTACCCATCCCCAGTGACAGCAAGTCCCAGGATGTTTTATACACAGAATGCAATGGGGGCTTCCCTTGATGCTTTCTTGCAATGCAATTCGATGTCACACGAGCTCCAGAGCCTTCAGACTGAGGTGTTCCAGGTGTTACATAATTCACGCTGAAGCGAGTTCTGCTTTTTCTGTGCAGTCAGTCAGGCTCAGAGGCACACTCCTGAAGTGCTCCTTTTACTCACCAAACATGTGTCCACCCTTGTTCTGCAGTATGGACAGCTCTATCTGTTGTTAGCAAAAACAAGAAAAGATCCTTCCCAGAGGGAAATTAGTGACCCTCCTTTCCAAGTTTTTAACACTTTACCCCCAGTTTTAATTTTATATATCGGGAATCCCCAAGGTGGGATCTGAGACAAGAATAAAATTAAAAGTTGCTTTCTGGCCTCCTCTACTACTAAGGCCACTGAGACTAGAGCTTATGAGCAAATTGGTCATCACCTAGCTGCAGGATCTAATAAATTGGAACAATACCCAACAGGATTTTTACTTCCAGTCCAGTCCTGGGTCAGCACCCCATATGCTGTTTGGTTAGATGTACTTACAAAAAGATCCAATGGTTTGTCCATGTCAGGCAAATTTAAACCAGGGCATCAGTCAACATTCTTTTAATTTTATCCAATCACTCTTCTGGACTCCATTTTATATTATTATTATTGAAGGCTAATTCCTCATGTAAGAATTTTACCTTTCCTTACCCCTCTATCCATGATCGACAGCACCCCAGAAATCCGAGCAGCTGCCTGATTTCTGACCTTCCCTCACAGCAGTTACCAACAATCTAGCTTTTGCCTTCTACTTCTCTTCATCCCTCCTTGCAAACACCTTCTGAGCTTCACGTAGTAATTCCTCTAAACCTCTGTCTTGCCAATCCTTGATCTTTTCCAATTTCTTTCTAATATCTGCCCATTATGTTGCCACAAACTGGGTCCTGAGAAGTATCACCCCAGCTGCAGAATTGGGATCTATTCCAAAATACATCTGCAAGCTTCTCTTTTCACTCCATTGGAGGCTTCCTCTAATGCTCGCTAGAGGCTTTATCAAAATTTCTGGGCACAGCTTCTTTAGTTCCTTGTGTTATCATTGGTCTCAAGTCTCCCATGTTCTGTCTCCCTTGAAGCTGTTGATGGTCCCACTGAGGATCTTGATTAGGCCACTTCTGATTTCCTGGTGCCCCCCCCCCCCCCGATTCTGCCTCTCCCATATTCTCATGCCAGTCTGTCTGCCTTTTCCTTGTCTTTGTCCTTATTCTCAGTTGTTAATGTAAATACGGGAACAGGGGTAGGGCGTGAAGCCCTAATCCAGACAGCAGCATATTCAGCTTCTTCCCTACTAAACCACTTTCTAGAATTCACATGCTGGTTCAAATATTGGCAAATCCAATCATCAAAAGATAAACCATTTTTTTTCTTTGATTTTCCTTTTCTCAACTCGTCATCATCCCAATACTGCAATATGATCCCTAACACGCTCTCTGGGATGGGAATGGGAGGGAGTTCCGATGACTTGCTTTTCTTTTGTCCCATTCTCCTGATCACTAATCACTGACCGGGGATCAAAACCGAGCGGCGGCAGTTGGAAGCGCCGGCTCCGAGCCACTAGACACCAAACCACCACTATTTCCTGGCTACCACAATACAAATGCTACGTTCTTTCGCAGCGCCGGTGCCGCTCCCTGCGAACGACCGACCCCCCTCCCTGTGCCGATCCCTTGCAAAGTCAAACCGCAAAAAAAACCCTCACACGCCGCAGCTCAGGTCCCCTCCCGCCCTCCTGCGGAAGCCTGAAACCACGGAAAAAACTCCCGAACCAGGTCCCTCAAACCGAGGTCCCCCCTAGAAACCGGGACGTCAAACCCGCGAATGCCACCGCGACGCGGGCCCCCACAGTTCAAGCCCCACAAGGCACCGACCGCAGGATACGAAAAACTCCCGAACCGGGTCCCCACCGCCGGAGCACCCGAAACCTGGACGTCAAACCCGCGAATGCCACCGCGACGCGGGCCCCCACGGCTCAGGCCCCTCTAGAAACCAGACGGCAGGATACCAAAAACTCCCGACCGGGTCCCTCACCACCGGGACACCGGGACGCAGTGCTGGTCGCCCAATCCCTACGGATGACCAGTCTCCACAGCCCCTAGACCGTAGAAACAACGCTGCCCCTCACAGCCCGAATTCTCCAGGGCTGTGAAGACCACCTGGCTACCACCCAGAATCCTGGAACCCCCACGCACAGAGAAATTCCGGGACCCCGTAGCCAGGACCCCTACCCAGGCAAAACTCGCCGAACGGCCAGGATCCTGTGCGTCACCTGACTGACACGAATTATTACTTGTGGTGGGGTAGGAAGGTTCCCCACACACACACAAAAGAATCCACAGCTAACTCAGCCGGAGAAGCAGATGAAAGCTGTATTTTACAAGCAGAAATGGAATGCAATGAATATGTACAAAAACATACAATATTTACAATATATACAGAAATATACAGCAATGTATGTAATACAGGAAACCTTTCCCCAACCCCCTGCGGCCAGGGGGGTTCGGCCTGTTCCCCCCTTCTCCCTCCCTACCTCCCCTTTTTCCCAAAAGGGCTAGAGAGAAAGAGAAAGGAAGGTAATTAAAAGGGTAAAACTCTGTTAAACTCAAAAGCGTTACTTTTCTTATCTGGTTAGCTCTGTTAATCCAAGGTCATTCCTGCCATGCAAGCTGTTGCTTCCGAGAGAGAAAACAGTCCAGCTCACAGGACAGAGAGAAGAAGAAAACTGCCCCAGACTGACAGACTAAGCCAAAGTTACAGCTGGATTCTACCAATGAAATTGGTTTAGCATATCTTTGTTTTCTGTTATAATCCCAAAACATTCAGCCAGAGTGTTCAGAAAGTGTCCATTTCTTAAAGGCACAGCCTAAACCAGTCACATTACTCCATACATCACCCCCACCAATTCTTCAGAAAAAACCAACTGACTATCCACAATCCATAATATCCCAACAGTCCTTGCCTTGGGGCTTGAAGAGACACAATCCCCCTCCTTCCAACCCCAACTGCCCTTTCTCCTGAGATCAACAGGTTATCTACACCTAACCCCCTCTATTTTCTTCACTAGCCTTCTGGGTTAATCTCTGCCTCATCCTTAATGTTTTTCCAGAACTACCCTTATGTCCAATTGAACTATCTCTACCCCAGCCCAATTCCAGCCTCAGTCTCCAATTTAACATCCTTAGCTACTGGGACTTTAAACCTTTCCCCCTTTGCCCCTCTAGGAACCTTGGTGCAAACACTGACACTGGTCTTGCAGCCCCGGCTGCTCTACGCGCAGCCCCTGCCTGCCCTCCACAGCGTCGCAGCCGCGGCCCCGCTCCAGGCCCGCCCGGAGCCGATCCAACTCCTGTAGCAACTGCCAGGTGCAGCCGCAGTTGCAGCCGCACTCCCGTTCCTCCTCCAGCCGTGCCAGGCTGTGGCTCAGCTCTGCCTTGTCCTGGGCCAGCCCTGCTGCCAGCTGGTGGCCAGGGCGTCCCGCAGCTGACCCTACGTTCAGCTCCTGGACCTACTGAACATTTTAACATTTCTTCTTGGGGTCCCACTTTTATAAAGTGGTTTCACTCTCTTTCCTTCCGTATACAAGCTTCTAAAAAAAAACCCTTAAGATCTCTCCCGCAATCTACTTTTCTCTCTAGGCCCTTCCTCCATTATCCTTTTTGCCTTATCCTTATCCTGCGTATTGTGCCTCCAATACGCTAACTGTAACCCCAGAGGACTGTCCAGGGGTATATCCCTGGGTACCCTTGTTGCTCCCATGTTTCCTGGGGCTGGTCTACACCTGAGCCTTGCCCCATTTCCCGAGGTCCACGCTTTCTATCACCAATCGCTTCGTCCCTTCACCGGCCAAGTCCCTCACGGGATACTGGAAACGCAGTTAGAAGGACTCCGCACTCGCTTCGTGGATCTGGATTGACCAGCCCACGTCTCACGCACACACTTGCACTGACCTCAATACCTGCCCGACTGGACAATACTTACAGCCCTTTTCTTGCCTGGGACTTTGTGCACAAGAATTACAGGCAGCTGCGGCAGCCAGGAGCTCCTTCCCTTGCCTTTAGCTTACAATATTGGCTGGATCGTGTACCCGTGTTCCGAGAGGCTTCCAGGGGCCTCCTTCCGGGCCGCCGAAATCGGCGGGCGCCCCCTTCTGAAGGGTCCCGAAAGCCCTTGCAGACAGGGGAATCACGTCGGGGTCACAAAATTGTGAGGAACCAGCTCACTGCTGAAATGTATAACCAGTTTATTGTAAAATAAAGGCAACACAGTGCTGGGGCAGAGCGAATGTGCCAGAGGCGCCGTAACAACACGAGTTGAACTTATATAGGTGGCAAACATACATATTCATAGACTAAAACGTACATATTCATATATTCCCCAGCAGGCTCCCACCCCTCTCCATCAGGACTGAAACAAAACCTGCACTTTTGGCCTGGCCAGTCTTTAGACATGTTGGCGCCTCTCCTTCCTCTCACAATACAGACCAACCAATCGGCCCAACGATCGAGCCCCAGGTCCCCAGTAATTCCCCTCGCGAAAGCCAAATATTACAAACAATTTCTCACACTTAGTAGTCCAAACAATGTGCCACTCAGGGAAGAAAATGGAAACGCTGGACCAGTCCAGACTGAATGCACCACTCTGCACTGCCACCTCTGCCATGCACCAAGTGCCCACCCCTCCAGCTCCTTCAGGATTTGCTTTAGCATTTCTGATGTCTATTGAGAGGGTTTTCTTTCTGTGGCTGTGTGCTTTGCTCTTTGAGTACCTGTCCAAAGTTAGCTCTGTCACATAGAAAATGCTGTCAATGGTCTGTCAAGTTAGTGAAGAGGGACCACTCGCCCCTGGGACACCAGGTGGGCTCTGGCACAGGATCCAGCTGAGGAGCTGCAGATGCCCTCTCCATGCCTGCATCTGCAACTAAACAGCAGAAACTCCCCTCAGAAGCTGTGGCAGACACTGTCCTTACCCAGCAGTAGGACATTGAGGGGATCACACTGATGCAGCACACACAGAGCAGGCTGATATTCTGCCACCTGGAAGGGACACCTTGCTCACATTTGGGCTTTGAGGCAGCAGCTCTCAAAGACAGCAGAAAGCTGTCATACCCCTGGCAGCTGTTTGAGTGTCAGGCACAGAACATAGCTGTGACACTGTGTCTCCATCACCTGCAGCCCCAGCTGTGGACAGACACAGCAGGAAAGCTCCCAGGAGATATTTCAAGACACTTCAGATCTGTACAGCAGCAAATGCCAGGGGAGCAGGTAAGCTGCAGTCACCTGCCACCTACCTGGGGCACAGCCACACATTTCACCTTGGGAGAGTGGGGCTCCCAGAGGGGTTCTCCCTGGACTGAGATATCTTCTTTATGCCCACCCAAGTGCACTGGAAGCCCTCACCTCATGTGCCTGTCTGGGCATTGTGGCCAGCTCTGTGCAGCACTGGGAGAGGGAGACAACTGGGAGCTTCCTGTGAAAAGTCCTGCAGCTGTCTCATCCTAGGGAGCGTGCTCTTGACTTGGAGGAAAATTTCTCCTCCCTACTGAGTGCTCATAGACCATGGTATCTATGAACTGGCTGTGGATGTCATTGCCCCACAGTGGCAGTTTGCTCCAGGTCCTCTTCCTGGTACTGTTTCTCTGGCAGTGGGAAGAAAGCCTGCAGCCCTGCTTCTTTTTCTTGTTGTCTTCTTGGTGCTGTGAGCTCACCCAGTGCAACAGGCAGTCAGACGTCTTCTGGACACAGGAGGCAATGCTGAGCCTGCCTTGTCAGATGCTTTGCAGCCAGTGGGCAGATGCCTCCTCTGGACTGTGCCTGGGTTATCTGGCTGATGCTGGCTGTTGTTAAGGAGCTGCTGTCTTCTGGAGAGTCCTCCGTGCTCACTGCTATGTCCTGTAAAGAGCAATCTGAAGATGCCCCTGCTGATGGTGGGCAGCAGGATAGACTAGGTGGATGATCTTTGAAGGTCCCTTCCAACCCAAACCATTCTGTGTTTCTATCATGTTTGCTTTCTCTAGAGGAGGACAAAACACGGAGGCAGATTCCTGGGACGAGTCCCAGGGACCTCCTGGGCATTGCACATGCCTCCAGTATAGGCAAATTTGCCTATGTAGCTTGGAGGAGCCTGGAGCTGTGGAGGTTTTTTCCTTCACACCACAAACATAAGGCAATACTTGGATGTTCCCCAAGTTCCTCTTTGAACATGGACTTCTGTCAGGACACGCTGTGCAGGACAGCCAACAGCTCTGGGCTCAGGACAGCACTGCAGATGTGCAAGTTGATTGTGTTATGAGTGCTGTGATCAGGAGAACGGACCCAGCCACATGGTGCTTGCTGACAGGTGATGAATTTGGCTGTCCCTTTAGCAGTGACAGGCAGGAATGCCCATGGAAAGGGAATATATTTTTAAGAAAGACAAACCAAGGGCCAAAGTCCCCCAAGCCCCTACCAAGACCTACAGAGCACAAGGGGAGGGCAGGGACCAGTCAGCTCAGAAAATGCTTGCAGCTGAGGGAGCAGGGTTGGACCAAGGGCAGTACAGGGTCATCTACAGCTGATTCATCCAGCACACTGATGATTTACTGCTTCCTCATTCTCTGCACGAGTTCCCTTGATTTAAATCTCCTTGCTGGTGAGGGCAGAGGTGAATGGCCCACCCAGCTTCCTTGGTGGTGCCTCCTCATTACCCTGGGATGCCAGGGCCAGTTTTTTCTCACACCAAGCAACAGAGAGGGCACAACCTCTGCAAGAGACCTTCCTGGTGCTGGACATGATCAGGGCAGAGGCATAGGCTCAGCATCATCCCCCAGAAGCAAACTCATTTTCTTGTGTCTTTGTGCATCAGAGGGGCGACCAACGTGGCTGGGTGCTCTGGTGCAGCTGTTGCCAGGATTTGAGCAGCCATGGCACCTGCCAGCCTGTTTGTAGGCTCAGAGACCTTCTCTTTCCCTGGAGGACACTGAATAATGTTGAACAGGACTTGGTAGGAGTGGGCCATCGTGAGAGACTAAAGCTTGTCTCTCCTGGTGTGACTCAACAAAGATAAAATCACTTGCTGCTTGCCCAGACAGTAGCTGATGTGCGTTGGGCAGAGCCACTGGAAGGACTCTTGGAAGGTGCAAAGATAACATTGCTCACGGGACTGCAGCTGGCCTACAACAATGGCCCAAGGGCCCAGCCAGCATGCCTTCAGGGCAGGATCATTTCCAGCCATCAGATACCCCAGGAAAGGACAATGGATTCACCACCTGTTTCCTGATGTGTAAAGAGTGTGTGGGTAGGTAGATGGAGCAGGAGGAGGCGGAGGCCTTCCCCCTCCATCCAGACAGCTACCCAAACCCACCTGAGTACACAGAAAGATTTCCTGCTGAACGATACCTGGACACTTGCCTAAGGCCTAAAAAACTGTATAAAAGACTGGAGCAACTACTGGCTTGGTAGAAGAAAACTGAAGAAGAAAAAATGCAGAAGAAAGCAGACAGCACACGCTGGAAGCATCACGGGGCAACACAACGGATCTGGGACTCTGAAAACCCTCTCTCCGTGCCCTGAGTTCCGTCTGCTGCAACTCGTGGAGCTGAAGAAGCTGCCCAGAGGTCCTCATCTCTTCTACAGCCAAAGCCTCAGCACCCTTCCTCTCCAGACCCAACATCTCCTGCAGCACCGTTTCTCTACAGACCCAACATCTCCTGCAGCACCTTTCCTCCACAGACTCAAACTGTCTTGGGGGTGAGGGGTGTGGTAATATAATTCCTTTCCTCTTCTCTCTTCTCTCTCTATTCTCTCTCTCTCCCCTTCTGATCCATCCACTTTATTTATGTCCCTCCACTTTATTTATGTAATAAATAGTCTAGCTGTTGATATTTTGGCCTCGTTTGTGCCTCTAATTTCACAACATGGGAATATTCATAAAAACTCTTTCCCTCTCCAGATCGAGACAGGTGGTGCATGCCCAGGGAGCCATTTGGAAAGCAAGAGGACTGTTGTCATCTCAAGGAAAAGGCATCAAACATGGGGGAGAGATACTGAGGCTGCTGGCAGCAGTGCAAGAGCCAAGCAAGGCACTGCTAAGCACCCCGAAAGGGAACAGCGGACACGAGAGAGGCAACAGACCGGCAGATGAAACAGCTCAAAGGGTGGCCAGGGAGGGGAGGAAGGTGGCAGAGTTTGCTTTGATCCCAGAGGGTAAACTGTCAACTGAGCCAAAGGAGCCAGAGCCTGTGTATGGCACAGAGGATCAGAAATTACTCAAAATTAATTAGGGATTAGGATAGGAAAGGGCTGGGCTGGGACACCGGATGGGAAGCTATTCACACCCACTTGCTACAGAAGATGTGAACACAAGGTTGGTTGTAACAACAGAGCTAAAAAGATACAACCACAAGGACTCGGCACACAACCCCCGGCTGCGCTGACCAGATGACGGCATTGGAAGAGCACCAGAAGGACGAACTGATTTCAATAAACCCACCCTGACATGCATACATATTAGGAGCAGAATATTTCAAGGGGAATTAGATTGCGATTTGTGTGCTGTGCCTTGTTGCACACAGTGCTGTTTTGCATGTCTCTTACTGCTTTAAAATTGCTCCTTTCGAATTAAAACTGTATTCAATCGACTTTAATTGGCTCGGTCATTAATTAATAACACTCACGTATCTACTAATTAAAGGGCAAGGTTCTTTGGGTTCCCAGTGGTCATTCCAACTGGGAGTTATCCCCAGGAATTTGCTGCAAGGGTACCAGGATCCATGGTGACAGCCCACTGGAACCTAGGCCTGCCCAGCACAAGCTGTGAATCTTGGCCAAGAGTTGCTCTTGAGTTCCCCAGCTGCAGTGATTGCCTGGCTCTGGTGGTGGTGATCTGTTGCTCTGCTGGGAACGGAGCCGCTGTTCCAGGTTTCTCCAGTTCATTTTCTAACAAATTTAGTTCTTGTGCTTGTCCAGCTTTCAACTCGTAACCAGAGGTGATATCTGCAGACCCTCAGATCTTCCTCTCTTTGGATTAAAGTGATTCTCCTAACTGGGGAAATTCCTTTTCCTTCCATTTCTGGACCTGAACTGCAGGTCCTCCAAGACTGGCCAAGTCCAGTCAAGTCAGAGTCACCAGGCTTCTGAGCTTGTCACCAGCCCTGATGCAGTCCATCACTCCTCATCCCCACGGAGCCCTGCGGGCTGGTGAATCAGGAATTCAGAGACACCTGATGCAGGAGGAAATCTAAATGTGGCCATCACTGTGTCACCAAACAGCAGCCAAACCCTGCACCCCAGCCCTGCAGCAGGGCTCTGGGTTCTTCCAGGTCAAGGTGATGTGGGGATGTTGAAGGACATCTCCCATACTCTCTGGAGGTTGGCTGAGGGGCAAGGAGTCGCTGGGGCTGTGTGGCCCTGCTGTCCCTTACGCGGGGCTCAGCGGCAGACACTGAAGCCAGGTCTGTGAGGTTGCCGCTGCCATGAGCGGGAGGCGCCGCCCGGCGCCAGGGCGCAGCTGATCTGCCCCCGCCCCGGCCCTGGCCCCGCCTGGGTTTCTGCGGCTGCCTCTGTCCTGCAGGGTCGTTCCCGGCTGCCTGCTGCTCCCTGCCTGCTCCACACCCGCTCTGTATCCCGCGGGGAGCCGCAGAATACCGACACGCCGAGGGGAGATCGCCTGCAGCTTCTGGGCTTCCTCCCTACGCTTTCGGTGCTCCTCCAGCTCCTCCCGGTCCCCTCAGTCGCAGAGCCCCCACCCGTCCCGGCGCCCAACCCCCACACTCTCCTCCCCCCGCAGCCCAGTTTCCGCTCCCCTCGCACCCCAGGGGTGGTTCCCCCGTCACTGTCACCCACCCTGAGAGTGGTCCTCTGTGTGTGTCCCTAATGGCGACACTTCAGCGTGGTGGGGGAAGTCTCCCTGCTTCCTGCCTGGGGAGACATTGACACGGGGCATGGGTCTCATTGCCACCCCGTCATCCCCCATGTCCTTGTACTCTAAAATCCCCAACCACCGTACTTGGAACACTATGGTGAGTCACCAGCACTGGGGACATCCCCAGCATCACTCCCATCCTTGGGGGCACCCATGTCATACCCTAGCCCGATGTCACCTTCCCCAAATGATCCTAATTCCTACCCACATCCACTTTTCTCCCTGCTTCTCCCAGCAGCAAGTCCCTGTGTGTTCCCCATGCCCTCCTTCAGAGCCCCTGTCCCTGCTCTAGTATCCCAGTGTTCCCCCCATGTCCCTATCATCCCCCCCCGACAGTATCCCAGTGTTCCCCCCATGTCCCTATCATCCCCCCCGACAGTGTCCCTGTGTTCCCCTCATGTCCCTATCATCCCCCCCGACAGTGTCCCTGTGTTCCTTCCAGTGGCCTTGTACTGGAGACATGAGACATGGTGACAGCTCAGGGAGTTAACAGGTGTGGACAGGGACAGCCAGCCCTAGGGGAAGCATAGGGTGTGAGGGGACATAGGGACAGGGGCAAGCATCTCTAGGGGGCACAGGTCAGGGGGTACATGAGGACAGGGACAGCCACTCATGGGGAAGGGACAGGGGAATACAAGGGCAAAAGAGATGCAGGGATATGGAGCCATGCATCCCCATGGTCTGTCTCCATGGTGAGTGGCATGTCCCCAGGTGAGTCCCCATGGGGCATGGCATGTCCCCAAGTTGCATGGCATATCCCTGTCACTCACGTGGGTGGCACATCCCCGTGCGTGTCCCCAGGGCAGATAATGTGTGCTCAGAAGCGTGCCCATGCAAAGTGACAAGTTCCCATGGGTGTTCCCACGGCGAGCAGCACGGATGTGCCCCGAGGGTAGGTGCCATGTCCCCACATGTCCCCAGGGTAGGTTGCCGTGTCCTCGCGTGTGTGCTTACGGTGGGTGGATGTCCCCGTGGCAAATGACATGTCCCACGCGTGTCCCCGTGGCGGGCTGGGGCCGCTGGGGTCACAGCCGCGATCCCGATTTTCAGCGAT
This sequence comes from Picus viridis, assembly GCA_033816785.1. Lineage (NCBI taxonomy): Eukaryota > Metazoa > Chordata > Aves > Piciformes > Picidae > Picus > Picus viridis. The sequence continues at coordinate 9,583,980 of CM066601.1, forward strand.
GTTTGAAGGATGAGGAAGGTCCGCGGCAGGGGGAGATGACGTCAGGACTGCCCTCACCACCCACCGGCCCGGTGACGTCACCCTCTTCCCCCGCGCGTGCGCAGCGCTGACCCCCTCTCCCGCCCCCCGTACAAGCCCCCCGGTATCTGGAGCCGCTGCGCGGAGGATGCGGGGCCGCAGGTGGGTGAGGGGAAGGGGGCGGTGAGAGCAGTCCGGAGGTGCATGGCGGGGGGAGGGCGTTTTGGGGATGCCGCGGGCGGGTGGTGCAGCCGGCGGGGGTGCAAAGGGGCATTAAAAGACGATGGGGGGGGGATGTTGGGTTGCGTCCCGGGGTCGGGTGCGTGATGGGGGGAGTCGGGGACGTTGTGGGTAACTGGGGTGGGGGCGCACATCGTTCGCTTCTCCACGGTAGGGCTGGGAGGGCGTGGATGGAGGGGGGAGGGCGTGCCGCAGCGGTGCACTGGGGGTGCTGAGGTGTAGGGCGAGGAGGGCGGAATTTGGAGGGTACATTGTGGGGGGTGCTCAGGAGCGGATCAGCATCCGTGCAGGGGGGTGCGCTCTGAGACGCGCAGGCGCCGCGGGGGGGGGGGGCGCGGGTTGGGTGCATGACGTTGGGGGGCATGCACAGAGCTGCACGTACAGGGGTGCAGCAGGCGCAGCGCAGCTGTGTGCTCGCAGCTCGGGTTTGGGGTATGTGAAGCATTTGGGGGGGCACTCAATGCATGCTTACATGGGGGGGCTGTGTGGGGGATGTCCATGCACCCGTGTGAGCACATGCATGTGGGGGGGGCATGTGTGCAGTGCCTGCTTGCACCCCTGTGCCCGCACCTGCCTCCACACATCTGCGCACTCATGCAGCTTATGTGCACCACTGTGCCTGCACTCTCCTCAACATGCATGAGCTGCCAGAGCACGTGTGCACCCTCACCTGCATGCACCCCTTGCAGATGTGCACCATGACGCTCATGCAGCACAGTTACACTGTGCTCCCTCATGCATGCATCTCTGTGTGTGCTTGCAGCCTTTTGCACACACCCCAACATGTTCACCATGCACATCTGCACCTTCATGCGCATGCACCCCTTGCACCTGCATGTATCTGTGTGCTTGCACCCCTGTGCACTCCTGCATTGTCGGAGCGTGAACGCAGCATGCTCCAGTGCACAGCTCTGCACCCCTGCACGTGTGCACTTGCACCCTCCACATGCAGCCCACCCTGCACGCGTGCACCACGTGTGCACTGTGCACACACGCACCCTCACTGGTGCCTTGCACATGCATGCACCCCTGTGTGTCACACAGAGGCGCACACACAGCCTGGATATATGCAGGAGTGCCTGCAGGCACATGGAGGTTCCTGTGCACGCAGCGCTGCACGCATGTGGAGCTGCACCGCTGCACAGGCTGTGCTCCAGGCCCCACCCTGCCCACGTTTTGCCCCAGAAGCTGCAGCCTGTTTCTCCTGCCCTGCCTCAGGGCAGCGAGAGAAGGTTGGGGTGGTGGCACCTTTACTGGCTTGCTCCTGGGCTACTGTTTGCTGCCTGTGAGGCTACTGCTAAGATCCTGCTCTCAGAGATCTGGCGAGGGGAGTGATGGGAGATGCTGTCGAGACGCAGCCGAGGGACTCTCAGGACACTGCTCAGATGCTATCAGGAATTGACTGAAATGCTCTCAGGATACTCTGCAGACAGTGCTGAGGTGCTTCTGGAGTGGCATTAAGATACTGTCAGGATACTATTTGGATGCTACTGGGATATTGCAAGAACACTACTAGGATACTCTCAGGGCATGACCAGGATGCTCTCAGGATACTTTTAAGATTTTTCCAGCATCTTTCCAAGGTTGATACTGAGATACTCTGACAGATACCCCTGAGCAGTGCTAGCACACCATTACTCTCAGGTGCTACAACAGGTAGGATTAAGATGCTTTCAGCAGAGTAATGTGGCCCTAAGGAAATATCTGAATATGGCATTGCTCTACGTAGATACTGTCAGGACACTACTGAGGAGGTAGCTGTATAACCACGACAGCACTGTTAGTATTCTGCCAGGACACTGTTTGTATATTGCTCTGGTGCTACCAAAACACTGTTAGGCTACGACTAGGATGCTATTGGGATGCTCCTGACGTGCTGGTACAGCTGAGCTAATCCAGTAGCTGCTCCTAGGATACTCTCCATGTAGCACAAAGGTACTATCCGGACGCTGCTAAGGTGTTACCAGGGTACTACTGCTTGGATAAGATAACACTGAGATACTGTCACAATGCTATTGAGGTACTACTGAGGGCATTGCTAGAATACTGCTAAGATAGTATCAGGATACTACTGTGCTACTGTCAGGATGTTACCACAATGCTGCTATGGTGCTGCCCGGAGAGTACTCAGGTTTTTTTGGCATACTGTCAGGATGCTAGTAGATTACTTCTGAGATACTACAGAGACACTAGAAAAAATGGCAGATGCTTGTGGGATACTATCAGGTCATAAGTCAAGCTTTTGGGTTACTGTCAGCACATTGCTGATACTAATATGATACTTGCATCCTGACACTTTCAGGATGCTACTTAGTGATACAGTGTAAGGACAGGATACTACCAGTTGAGTGAAAAAGGAGGTGGTGGTATGATCATTTGTTATGTACTATGAGGGTAACACTGTGATACTTCTGGACCATTATCAACACTTTTTGCTACTAGTAAGGTGCTACTAGTGTACTGTCAGAATAGCAGCATGTTTCTGTAGCACTGAGAGACTTTGAGAGGGTACTAAGACACTGTTGAGATACTGCTAGAATACTACAGTAATACCACTGGTTATGTAACCTCCATGGCAGTATGGTTTCAGGCAGCATGGTGGCACCAAAACAAATGGGGAGCCCTGGTGATGTAATCTGTGAGTAGCCTGGGTCCTGACGGGCGCCTCTCCCCGCAGCTAAGGCAGCTCGTCAGTGTTGAGGAGGATGGAGGCTCCCCTGGTCAGCCTGGAGGAGGAGTTCGAGGAGGGCCCCGGCGAGGATGGGGGCACCCCACAGCGCAGCGCAGACCCCGCGCTGGCCGAGCTGGAGAGCTTCTCGGCCGAGATGATGAGCTTCAAGTCGATGGAGGACCTGGTGCAGGAGTTTGACGAGAAGCTCACCGTCTGCTTCCGCAACTACGACGCCGCCACCGAGGGCCTGGCCCCTGTGCGAGGGCAGCTCCAGGCGCAGGAGGAGGAGGAGCGCCTCCAGGATGAGGAGTGAGTAAGGCCTCCGTACAGCTGGGGGCGTGTGCCTCCTCACACCTGCACATTCCACCCCTCCCCAATGCAAATTGGCTCCTGCATTGCAGCACATTCATGCAACACATCTAAGCAGTAACCTGTGAGTAAGCTCCCTTGCTGCCCACATGCCTCCCTTGCACCCTTGTGAGGCTTTCCTGACCAGCTCCCTGCACTGTGGCATGGTGATGCACCGTGTCAGGAGTAGTGCTGTAGTATCCTATGAGTAAGGACCTCCTTAGGGGTCTACATGCTGCACTGCATGCTAACATGCTGTGCCTCACATGCAGCTAATTCCCCTGCATTGTGGAGTAGTCAACAGCACCATAGAGTAGCTGTATAGTATCCTATAATTAGGCCACCCTTGGGCATGGTATCACAGTATCACCAAGGTTGGAAGAGACCTCAAAGATCATCAAGTCCAACCTGCATGGTCAGGAGATACACCCCTCCCACAGCGTGTGGACCAGCCTGCTCCATTGCAGTGTGGTTGTGTAGCACCTCAGAGTAACGGTGGAGCATGCTATGAGTAGGTACCCTCTGGGGCCTATTCCACCTCCTTGCCTGCTTAGAAGTTCTCCACAGTGTGGAAATTGGCCCCTGAGCTGTTGCATGATCATGCAGCACCTTAGAGCAGGTGTGTAATATCTGTGGAGTAGCTGTGTGGAATCCTTGGAGGATTTGTGTAGCATGTATGGAGCAGCTGTGTAGTACCTTTGCAACAGGTGTGTATGGAGTAGTTGTGTGTGGTCCTTTGAGTACCTGTGCAGCATGTGTGGAGTAGCTATGCAGGATGCTCTGAGAAGCTACCCTGTGTCGCATTGCAGGGGGTCATGGCAGTCTCAGTCCATGTGAGGAGAGGCCCCGGGGGCGTGAATATAGACCTTGAGTAAGGTGTGAGTAGAGCTCAGCTGCTGCTTGCAGCGTGTAAGCTCTGCCTCAAGCAGCTAATCCGGGGCAAAATCCCCCAGTTTCTGCCCCCCCATGGTGCTGTTTGCATTCAGAAGTCAATTTTCTCTGACCCCTGGGATGTGTTTTGTTTCTAAGATGCCCTTTTTGGCCAAGCTGCATCCAGCTTCCAGCAAGCTTCATCCATCTGTGCCAGGAGAGAGGCATCTTCCTGTCCCTAATCGGTTCCCAGCCTGCTTAGTGCTCATTTTGAACCACCCCAAACTGGTCATTTTCCACCCAAACCCTTTTTAAAACCCTGTGGTTTTATTTTGTTTTCCACTCAGACCTGCAGAGGCCAAATCCTGTGTCAGACTTGACCAAAGTGAGGCGTTTTCAGAGTGAAAAAAAGAGGAGGCTTTGCCCCCCCGCCGGGAGCAGCGCGCTGTCACCGGCTGCCTGCTTTGTGCTGCTATTGTGTGGCTTTGGGTCACTTCGGGCAAAACAGGGCGGGTTTTCTTAGTCCTTTTTGAATGAGGCCTGTGTGTGGGGTCGGGGGATGGGCTGGGACCGAGTTTCCCTTTTCATTAACCAATTCTTGCCGTATTTAACCCAGAAAGGTGGCTGAGCCTGCAGGCTGCTGTCTCTTTAAGAGCAAGCGTTTTGAAAAGCAGATTTGGGAGCGGTTTGGGTATTTTTGGGCTATGATTTGTGAATTTTGTGATTTAGGGGAAAATTAAGATGGAGTGAGGAGGGAGAGAAATGACCAAAAATGAGCAATTGGGGGGGGGGGGGAGGGGGGGGGGGGGTGTGTGCAGGTGGTTTTGGGGTGATTTGAAGGGAATCAGGACGTGCCACAGTGCCACACTGGGGGGAGATGCCTGCCCTGGGGAGAAATCTCAGCATCTCTTTTTGTGCCTTTTCCCCCATTTTGGAGCTTTTCTCTTTTTTTAACCCTTTCCTGATGCTGTCACTTCCCAGTTCCCTTCTCCCATTTTCTCCCTGCTTTGTCTCACTCCTCCTCTTCTCCCTTTTTTCTCAACTTTTCCCTCTTTTTACACGTTTTCCCCGTTCCCCCTTTCTCCTCTTTTCCCCATTTCCCCCTTTCTCCCTTTTCCCCTTTTCTTCTTTCCCCTCTTTTTCTCTTCTTTACCCATTTTTTCCTTTTTCCCTCTCTTTTTCTTCTTTGCCTCCCTTTCACTCATTTTTCTTCCTTTTTTTCCTCTTCCCCCCCTTTTTATTCCCTTACCACCCTTTTTTCCTCCTTTCTCTCTTTTTCCTCTTTTTTCCCCCTTTCCCTCTTTTCCCCCTTTTCCCACCTCCCCTCCCTTTTCATCTTTCCTGGCCTTTCTTCCCTTTCCCCCTTTTCCCTCTTCTCCTTTCCCCTTTTATTCCCCTCTACCCCCTTTCTGCCTTTTTCCTCTTCCCCCCTTTTTTCCTTTCATTTCCCTCTCTTGTTCTCTTCCCCCCATTTTTTCCTCTTTCCCCCCTTTATTTTTCCATTTTCCTCCTTTTTTTCTTTTCACTCCCTTCCCACTAGTTCCTCTTTTTCATCTTCTTTTCCACACTTCCACTGCGTTTTTGCCCTTCCCACCCCCTGCCATCCTTCACCCTCTGCTTCTCCCTTCTCCTCCCAGGCCCTCTCCCCCCTGCCCCTTTTTGAGGTTGAAACTTGGCACAATTTGTCCAGTCCTGTAGGGCAGAGTCAGGCACCTGTGGGGCAGAGGAGAGGGGTAGGGTGGGGCAGGGCACTGTTGGGGTAGCTTCAGGGTACCTGGGGGTATTTGGGGTCTCAGGGTTGCAGTTTGGGGGCCCTGGGTGTGTGTGAGGCAGCTTGGGGCTGTTCAGCAAGGGCGGTTGGAGGGCTCCAGGACATCCCAGCTGGGTTTTGGGGCATTTGAGAGCATTTTTGGGTGTTCCAGGGCCAATTTTTGGGGTGTTCCAGGTTGATTTTGTAGGTTCAGGGCATTTTGGGGATGATAATTGGGGGGAGGGTGTGTTCAGGGTGGCATTTTGAGGTGCAGTGATGGTGTCTGGGGGAATTTCAGCATCTTTCGGGCAGCTGTGAGGCATTTGTGGCTCCTGCAGAGGCTGTTGGGCGATCAGGGGATGCCCAGAGCTTCGCGGTGGCATTTTGGGAAGTTCTTTGGGGTGTCAGGGCAGATTTTTGAGGTGGTTTAGTGTGTTTCTGGGCAGTGTTTCAGAACAGCATTTTGGGATCTTTCTCAGTGGGATTTTGGGGGTTTTTTGAGGCATTTTGGGCAACGTTTCAGGAAAGCTTTTTACGGAGTTTCTGGGTGTGCAGGTGTGAAGTTTTGGGGTAGTTTGGGGCGTTCAGGGGCTTTGGGGTTGTGGTTTGGAGGATTTCAGGAGGGCTGTGGCATTTGGGGGCATTTTTTAGCTTTGGGATGTTTAGGAGCATTTTAGGGTATTGCAAAGCAGCTTTTAGAGATGCTTTGAGGCATTGCAGATGGTCTTGGGGCTTTGGGGCACTGTTAGAGGATGGCATTTCGGGGTGTTTCTGGAGCATTTGGAGATGTTTAAGGGTGTTTCAGGACATGATGGTGGTGTTTCGAGGGGGCACTTCAGGACATTTCAAGGTGGTCTTTTGGGGCATCTGGAGACGTTTCTGGACGTTGCAGTGGCTTTTCCAGGGAGGGTTTTGATGGCAACACTTCCAAATTATGTTTGCATTTTGGGGCATTTCAGACCCATGGTGGAATTGGAGAAGCTTTGAGGTTTTCTAAGGCAGGACTTGGGGTCTTCTAGGGCAGTATTAGGGTCTTCTAGGACATAACTTTGGGTGTTTTGAGATGTTTTGGGCATCTTGGTGGTTTTGGATGGGAGGGCACATTTCAGGGTGTTCCTAGGGCTGTGTTTTGGGGTGGTTCAAGGCATTCTAGCATGCTGTTAGGGGATGGCTTCTGGAAAAGGACTTGGGGATGCTGGACAGGAGCCAGCACTGGGCACTGGCAGCACAGGAGGCCAAGGGCAGCCTGGGCTGCAGCCAAAGCAGTGTGGCCTGAGCTGGAGAGAGGATCCTGCCCCTCTGCTCTGCTCTGCTCTGCTCTGCTCTGCTCTGCTCTGCTCTGCTCTGCTCTGCTCTGGGGAGACCTCCCCTGCAGGGCTGGGGCCAGCTCTGGAGCCCTCAACACCAGAGGGACCTGGAGCTGCTGGTGAGGCTCCAGAGGAGGCCACAAAGATGCTCAGAGGCTGCAGCAGCTCTGCTGTGGGGCCAGGCTGAGGGAGCTGGGGCTGTGCAGCCTGGAGAGGAGAAGGCTCCAGGCAGAGCTCGGAGCAACCTTCCAGTACCTGAAGGGCTACAAGGAGGCTGCAGAGGGACTGTTGCCAAAGCCCTGCAGGGACAGCACCAGGGGCAATGGTTTGGGATGAGAGCAGATTGAGATTGGATGTGAGGAACAAGTTGTGCAGCAGGAGGCTGCTGGAAGGCTGCAGCAGGCTGCCCAGGGAGGTGGTTGAGGCTCCATCCCTGGAGCTCTTCCAGGTGAGGCTGGAGAGGGCTCTGGGCAAGCTGCTCCAGTGGGGATGTCCCTGCTGCCGGCAGGGGTTGGTCTGGGTGACCTCTGGAGCTCCCTTCCAACCCAACCATTCTATGATTCTGTGGTTTTGGGGTCACTACTCACCACCCACCTCTCTGCAGGGTCTGGGATGCTCTCACCGATGGCTTTGGGCCCCGGGGCTCCCCCCAGCCCTGGCTGCTTCCTGAGGCCGAGGTCCTTGATGGCACCGACCCCCAGGTATGGCTGTGACTGTCCCCTCCCACCCCTGGCTTCCCAACCCCTGCCCTGCCTCTACACGGCCTCCAGGTGGTGATTGACAGCTGTCAGCCAGCCCCAAGGCTCAGCTGCCAGCAGCAAGCTGCCCAGAAATGGTATTTGCATCGCACTGGGTGTCCACTTTTGGGGTGAAATCAGACAGAAATGCACAAGTTTCAGTGCTGGGTTCTGGGATCTGCTCTTTGCCAGTTTGCCCAGGAGCCAGGAGGGAGCTGTTGAGTGGTTTGTGCTAGGAAATGTTTTTGCCATGGTGGTCAGGTCCTGCCGGTAACAGCTGTGCTTGGGCCTGTGGGAGGGCTCAGAGCCCACTGAGCTCAGACCCACTGAGCTCAGCCTGTTTGGATGTTCAGGGTGGTCCTAAATTGGGTGGAGAAGGAGAATTTCTTGGGTTATTTCCTGCTAAAGAGGTGGAAAAAGCTGGGGAAGGTGGTAAAAAAGATGTCTCCCTGTTCACCATCTCCAGCCAACATCTTCCCCTATCACTTTCCCATCCAGCATCACCCCCTGGCATCTCCCCATCCAATGTCTCCATCTGACCTCTTCCCCATTAGGCATCACCATCCATCATCTCCCTCTGACACCCCCAGCATCTCCATCCTGCAGCTCCCCATCCAGTGCCACCATCCAGTTCAAAGATCTCTCCATCCAACGTCCCTGTCTTGCCCAATTTCCCAATCCAGTGTCTCCACCCAACAATTCCCCATCCGGTGTCTCCCTGTGCAGCATACCTCTCTGTCTCCTTGCAGACCTCCCCTTGCAATGCTTCCCTGGCCATGATCTCCCTCTCCAGTGTCTCCAGCATCCCCATCCAGTGTCCCCATGCAAAGTTCCATCCAGCATCCCTGTCCAGCATTTCCCCATCCAACATCTCCACCCATCTCTCTCTGGTGTCCCTGTCCATTAGCCTCCTACTCAGCTTCTCCACCCAATGCCCTCACCCAACGTCTCTCCACCCAATGTTCCTATCCAGTGTCTCCACCCAATGCCCTCATCCAGTGTCTCCATCCAACATCTCCACCTCACCCAACATCTCTCCAGTGTTCCCATCCAGTGTCTCCCCATCCAAAGTCCCCATCCATGTCTCCTGCCTCCCCCTGAGCTGTGGTTCCCTGGTGGCTGTCCCTGCACCAGGGCCTGGGCCACACCAGGGCTGTGCTTGTGCTGGGCTGTCCCCGTGGTGCTGCCAAGGCCACCCAGCCTGTGCCTTCTGCAGCTCTGCGAAAAGGAGGAGGAGGAACTCACTGAGAGGAGTGAGCAAGACTCAGGCATCAACGAGGAGCCACTGCTGACAGCTGAGCAGGTACCTCTGGTCCCCATGGCCACCATGTCCCCTGAAAGCTTTGGGCCCCCAGCGTGGCCTTGACCCACCCCAGCCCCATGGTCGTGTGCTGGAAGCACAGGAGGACAGATCCCCAGATCCTCATCCCATCCCCTCGGGATGCAGGGTGCAGGATCCAGGTATAGGATGCAGTCATACGGAGATGCAGGTCCAGGGTGCAAGTTCCTGTGGGGTGTGGGAATGCAGGGTGCAAATGCAGTGTGCAAAGGCAGACTGCAGGGTACAGGGGGTGCAAGTGCTGCATATACAGGATGAAGGAAGCTGGATGCAGATGGAGAATGACAAGGAAATAGAGGATGAAGATGAAGGGTGAAAGGGGGTTGGGGGGGATGCAGGATGAAGGGCAGAATGGAGGATAAAGGGGAGGGTGGAGGCTGAAGGAGACAGTGGAGGATGCAGGATGCAGTGCCCAGGATGCTGATAGAGGTGGGGGATGAAGGGCCAGGTTGCAGCCGATGGCGCAGGACTGGGGTGCAGCAGGCAGCAGCACGATGCTGCTGTGGCCTGCAGGGGCAGAAGTGAGGGGGAGGCAGGGTGCAGGTGCACATGGCGGACACTGAAATCCTGCAGGTCATTGAGGAGCTGGAGGAGCTGATGCAGAGTTCACCTGACCCCGAGGCCGACCCTGAGGGAGATGAGGAGGAAGAAGAGGAGGAGGAGGAGGAGGAGGAAGCTGAGGCTGATGCCGAAGGCAAAGGTGGTGGTGGGGGAACAGAGCCCATCCTGCTGCATGAGCTGCAGGCTTTCTGCCCCACCAACAACAACTGCTCCCATGAAGGTACAGCAGCAACACCCAAGCCAGGTGCTTTTGGGGGATAATTGCAACCACAGGGGACAAGTGTGGCTCTGCAGGCTTCAGGGCTGGCTTGGTTCTGTTGGGCCAGGAGAGGGCTCTGAGCAAGACTTTAAGAGCATGGAGATCTTGCTTACATTATAGTGTTAAATGCAGTACTGAGGGGTGCTGAGGGGGTCATGCAGCCTCCTTTCTCCATGTGCATGGAGATGTTGGGGTGCTCTTGAGTGGTGTTTGGGAAATGCACTTCCCTGAGAGCACCAAGTGTGTGCCAGGCTCAGTGCTGAGCCCTGCATAGGGCAAACCCCAGTGTCAATCCCAGCTGGGGCTGAAGGGCTGCAGAGCAGCCCTGAGAAGAAGGCCTTGGGGGTGCTGGGGGTGCAGAGCTGGCCAGGAGCCGGCACCCAGCGCTGCCAGCCCAGCCCCAGCCTGGCCTGGGCTCAGCCCCAGCACTGTGGACAGCAGGGTCAGGGTGGGGATTCTGCCCCTCTGCTGTGCTCTGCTCACCCCCTGCAGGGCTGGGGCAGCTCTGGAGCCCTCAGCACAGCACAGCCAGGGAGCTGGGGGAGCAGGGCCAGAGGAGGCCACAGCAGGGCTGGCAGGGCTGGAAGCCCGCTGCTGGGAGCCAGGCTGAGAGACTTGGCCTTGGGCAGCCTGCAGAGGAGAAGGCTCCAGGGACACCTTCTGGTGGCCTCCCAGGCCCTGCAGCGAGCTGGGGACAGAGGCTGGAGCAGGGCCTGTTGGGCCAGGCCAAGGGGGGATGGTTTGGAAGGCAAAGAGGGAGCTTGAGAGTGGAGAGAAGGAGAAATGGTTGAGGCTGAGGCTGGGGGAGAGCCTGGCCCAGGCTGCCCCGAGAGGTGGAGCTGCCCCATGGCTGGCACCAGGGCAGCTCAGGCTGTTTGGGGCTGGGAGCAACCTGCTGTGGTTGGGGATGTCCCTGCAGGGTAGTTGGACTAGATGAGCTTGAAAGGTCTCTTCCCACCCAAGCCGGTCTGGGATTCCATGATTCTCACTTCCCCCTGCATGTTGCTCAGTCCCTGAAGCACAGCTGCTGCTTTCCCCTCCCTGCACCATGCAGCTGCCCAGGAGCAGGCTGCTAAGGCTCTCGTTCCCCTGGGCATTTGCTAATTCCCTTTAATTGCTCAGCCCTTTTCCTTCCTGGTGCCTGCCACCTCTTGCAATTCCCTGATTGCTCTGCACACCTCATTTGGGGCTCTGGACCTCTCAGTAATTACAGCCTGCAGTCATTAATTGGGAGCTCAGTGAATGCACCATGCAGCTCATTAATTCCCCCAGACTGTCCCTGGGTTTGGCCTGTGTCCGCCTGCACCGTGCCCGGCTCTGCTTGCACCAGGAGCCACACTGCACTGCGCTACACAGGCACTCACTGCATTGGGCATTGTCTTCACTGCACTGGTGCCTCACCAGTTGCCCTGGGCAGCCCACTGATGGCTCTGTGCAGTGATTGCAGCCTGCAGCATGCTAACTGCACAAAGCATTTTGGTGATGTGCTTTTCATAGTGCCGGGTCCCTGCCTGGGACTTGGAGTGATTGCTGCAGGCATGCTGCTGGTAGCACTGGGCCTTTTGTTTCAGTGACCAGTGGTCCTACTGCAGCCAGTGCTGTTCAGTACCTTCATCAGTGATGTAGGCAGGGGGACTGAATGCCCCTTGAGCAGATGACACCAACCTGAGTGGTTCAGTTCACACACCTGCGAGCAGGATCCATCCAAAGGGACCTGGACAGGCTGGAGAGTTGGGCCCAGGTGAACCTCCTGAGGTTCAACAAGAGCAAGGGCAAAGTCCTGCAGCTGGCTCAGGACATCCCCAGTGCCAGGCCAGGCTGGGGATGAAGGGCTGCAGAGCAGCCCTGAGGAGAAGGCCTTGGGGGTGCTGGGGGTGCAGAGCTGGCCAGGAGCCAGCACCCAGCGCTGCCAGCCCAGCCCCAGCCTGGCCTGGGCTCAGCCCCAGCAGGGTGGGCAGCAGGGGCAGGGAGGGCATTCTGCCCCTCTGCTGTGCTCTGCTCACCCCCCTGCAGGGCTGGGGCAGCTCTGGAGCCCTCAGCACAGCACAGCCAGGGAGCTGGGGGAGCAGGGCCAGAGGAGGCCACAGCAGGGCTGGCAGGGCTGGAAGCCCTCTGCTGGGAGCCAGGCTGAGAGACTTGGCCTTGGGCAGCCTGCAGAGGAGAAGGCTCCAGGGACACCTTCTGGTGGCCTCCCAGGCCCTGCAGCAAGCTGGGGACAGAGGTTGGAGCAGGGCCTGTTGGGCCAGGCCAAGGGGGGATGGTTTGGAAGGCAAAGAGGGAGCTTGAGAGTGGAGAGAAGGAGAAATGGTTGAGGCTGAGGCTGGGGAGAGCCTGGCCCAGGCTGCCCCGAGAGGTGGAGCTGCCCCATGGCTGGCACCAGGGCAGCTCAGGCTGTTTGGGGCTGGGAGCAACCTGCTGTGGTTGGGGATGTCCCTGGGGGCTGCAGGGGGCTGGAGGGACCTTGGAGGGTCCCTTCCCACCTATTCCAGTCTGTGGTCCCATGACATGAACAAATGGTGACTGTTTCACCAGTTGCATTGGGCAGCCTGTTAAGCACCTCATGCATTTTCATCCTAACTTCATGCCCCTCTCGGGTGCCCTTCTCCGCTGCCCTTCCCCGTGCCCGTCTCGGGCGCCCTTCCCCATGCCCCTCTCCGGTGCCCTGCAGGGCTGGGCCGGCTGTCTGCACAGGAGCTGGCGGCGGCGGCAGGGCGTGCGGAGGCGGCGAGCCGGGCGCTGTCGGCGGAGCTGGTGGCGCAGCTGGCACGCAGGGACGAGCTGGCCTTCGAGAAGGAGGTGAAGACAGCCTTCATCGGGGCGCTGCTGGCCGTGCAGGGCGAGCAGCGCGAGGCCGCCCGGCGCCGGCGCCGTGACAAGGGCCTGAGCCTGCAGGGCGGCCGTGCGGAGCGCGGCAGCCTCATGCCCAGGAAGGTGAGGCCCTGCAGGCGCGGGGCGGGGCGCGGGGCGAGCCGGGGCTTTGGGGTCGGGGTGGGGCAGGGGGATGTCCGGCTCGGTTGAGAGGCATCCCGTCTGTGGCAGGGAGGTTGGGTTGGGTGGTCTCTGAGGGCTCTTCCAGCCTGAGATTTGGTTCTGTAACGGGGAGCAGGGGCTGAGGGACAGGAGCAGCTGGGGCTGTGTGGACAAGGGGCGGGGGGGATGAGGGACTGAGGGACGTGGGACAGGGAGATAAGGACTGGCGGGACCGAGGGACGCTGGGCAGGAGGGATGCAGGGAAAGAGTGGGGCAGAAAGTCATGGGACGGGGACGCAGAACAGGGAGGTGAGGGATCAGGGGACACACCGCATGGGTCTGTGGGGACAGGAGATTGGCCAGGAGGACACAGGGCAGGGAGATGAGGGATGGGAGAACGGGGGATATGGGGACTGAGGGACACGTTGCATGGGTCTGTGGGGGCAGGAGATAGGCTGAGGGGACACAGGGCAGGGGGATGAGGGGTGTGGGGACATGGGACCCAAGGGAAGGGAATGGGGATATGAAGGAGTGGGGGAACAAAGATTGGGTAGTGGGGGGGCAGGGGAAAGAGATATGGGACAGAGAGACTTAAGGGAGGGGGTGAGGGATGGGTGGACATGGAACAGGGGGACGTGGGGACAGGGGGACACATGGAAAAGTGGTGTGTGATGGGACAGAACAGAGGGACATGGGGCAGGGTGAAACGAGGCAAAGGGGTGAGACAGAGTGGGACACGGCAGGAGGGACTTTGGGTCGGAGGAACATGGGACAGGGAGACAAGAGGCAGGGGAATGAGGAATGGGGTGCCTGGGGCAGGACTGGGGGATGTGGAACAGGGGCATGTGAGGACAGGGAATGGGCTGAGGCAGGGGCCTGAGCGATGGAGGGACAGGACAGGAGGCCTTGGGACAGGGGTATGCAGGGACAGGATGAGGCAAGGGGATAGGAGGGTGGGGGGACCTGGGATTGGGTGGATGAGGAACAGAGGTGGGGGAGCGTGGGACCAGGAAATTGGGAGATGTGGATGGGAAGTGGGGAGCTGGGGGCTGCAGGTGCCAAGGAAGGTGCCAGGGGTGATGTGGATGTCACCAGGAGGTGACAGGATGCCACCTGTGTCCCCAGCGCTTCAGCATGGAAGGCATCTCCAGCATCCTGCACTCCGGCTTGCGCCAGACCTTCAGCCCCACTGCCAACGAGAAGCAGGTGCCTCTGCCCCCTTTTGTCACCCCAAAACTGCCCAAATCTGTCCACTTTCAGCCCTTGCCCCATTCCTCTGCATCCCCCAAGCCCTTCTTTTAAGAGCTTTCAATTTTACAGCCCCACTCTGTCCCCTACACCCTGCTAGTGCAGCTTGCACCAATCTTCACCCCAAGAGCCCCTCCCTCTCAGAGGGGTGCTGTGGGTGGGGGGTGACAGAATGCAATGAATTCAGCACCCCCACACAATGCCTGCAGGTTGCCTGCAGTGCAGCTCCTGCAGCAGTGTGGGGTGAGCTGGAGCAGAGGCTGGGCAGCCCTGTGGCAGCTGGGTGGGTTTGGGGTGTTTTCTGTTCCGGCAGTACCTGAACACGGTGATTCCCTACGAGAAGAAGGGGTCCCCGCCCTCTGTCGAGGACCTGCAGATGCTCACTAACAGTGAGTAGTGGCTCAAGCCTCTGCCCCGGGGCAGAAGCAGAGGTTTTGCATCACCCAAACACACATTTTGCATTGCTGCTTCAGCTACAATGCACAGATCCCAGCATGGATGGGGTGTGAAGGGACCTTTGGAGCTCCTCCAGGCCAGGCCCTGCTCCAGCAGGGCACCCACAGCAGCTTGCCCAGGGGCACAGCGCCCAGGGGGGTTGGAAGCTCTCCACACCAGCACACTCCACAACCTCTCTGGGCAGCCTGCTCCAGGCCTCCAGCAGCCTCACAACAAACAACTTGCTCCTCCTCTTCACCTCCAACCTCCTGGCCTCCACTCTCTGCCCACTGCCCCTTGGCCTGCCACTGGGCACCACTCAGCAGAGCCTGGCCCCAGCCTCTTGCCCCCAGGGGCCCTTCAGCTCTTGCTGAGCATTGCTCAGCTGCCCTCTGGGGCTGCTCTGCTGCAGCCTCTCAGCCCCAGGCCTCTCAGCCTTGGCTCCTGCCAGAGCTGCTCCAGGCCCCTCAGCAGCTTCCCAGCCTGCCCTGGACTCTCTCCAGCACTTCTCTGGCCCTCTGCACCTGGGCAGCACACAGCTGCCCCCAGGGCTCCAGAGGTGGCCTCAGCAGGGCAGAGATTCAGGTGCAGCAAACACCATCCCCTCACCCATTTTTGTACCCTTTTAGAGGTACATTCAGCTGTCTGGGGGTGAAAGTGCCTTTTTTGGGTTGTTCTAAGGCCTGGTGCATTGTGTCTTTATGGTGACTGTGGGGCTGATCTGGGGGAGAAGGAGATACTGGGGGGCAGTAGAGTTTGGCTTACAGCTCTGTTTTCCTTCAGTCCTGTTTGCCATGAAGGAGGGGAATGAGAAGGTGCCCACACTGCTCACAGATTACATCCTCAAAGGTATCTGCTGACCTTGTGCATTCCCTGCCCACCCCTTGGTGCAGTTCCCATGCCACCCTTTGCATCCACCATGGATCTCACCCTTGCATCCTTCGTGCACCTCCTGTGCCTCCTTGTGCATCCCTTGCCCCTTCTTCATGCAGCTCTGGTGCATCCTTCAGGAATCTCAGATACAGCTCCTGTACATTCCTCACATGTCCCTTGTGCACCTGCTGTGCATCCTTGTGCATCTCCCTTGCATTCTCTGCATCCTCTGCATCCTTGTGCACCTGCTGTGCATCCTTGGTGGAGCCCTTGCCCATCCCTCATGCATCTCCAGTGCATCCTTCATGCCTTCCCTGGGTATCCCAGCTGCATCCCAGCTGCATCATCTCCCCTGCATCTCCCTGTATCCTTTGTGCATCTTCTAGGGACCCCAGGTACATCTCCTCATACATCCTCATGCACCTTCACCAGCCCCTGCACATCCTTCCTGCACCTCCCTTGCACCCTTATCCACTCACTTCCTTCACGCAGCCTCAGGAACCCCTCTGCACCCCTTTACCCCTCGTGCACCATCATGCATCCCTCCTGTGCATCCTTCATCCACCCCTGTGCATCCTCCATGCATCCCACACAGCCCCTGTGCATCTTTCATGCACCATCGTGCATCCCTTCCATGTTCCTCCTGCATCTTCTGTGTGTCCCATCTGCAGACCCTGGGCAGCCTGGCACAGCACTCGCACCTGCTTGTGAAGCCCTGTGCACTTCTGTGCTCTCATGCACGCTCACACATCCTTTCTGCACACTTGTGTGCACATGTGCACACTTATGCACCCCTGTGCACCCCCATGCACACTTCTGTGTCCTCATGCAAACAACTCCCATGCGCCCTTGTGCCCCCTCTGCGCCCTTGGCACCCTGTGTGTCCCGGGGCGTGTTGATGCACTCTCAGGCACCCCAGAGCAAGCCTGCGCACCACTGTGCACCTCCTGCACCGTGTGCTCACGTGTCCATGTGCATCCTCCTGCAGCCCTGCACGCCTTTCTGCATCATCCTGCCGCCCCGTACACACTCGTTCACCCCAGTGCTCGCTGGTGCAGCCTCAGGCAGCCGCATGCACCGTGCACCCTTCATCCATTCTCCCACGTGGCCTTGCACACTCATGCAGCCTGGTGCATCCCTACACACACTTGTGCACCCTCATGCATCCCTCTTGTGCTCCTGTACCCCCATGTGCACGCTTGTGGGGCACCGTGCACTCTCGTGTCCCCCTCCTAGTTCCTCCCAGTGCCCCCTGTCGGCGCCAGCGCCCACCGGGACCCTCTCTCTTTGCAGTGCTCTGCCCAACCTGAAGCGGCGCCGCCTTTGCGCCCGCCTGCCCCCGGCGCTTCCCCCAGACCCGAGGAAAACGGCACAGCTGCGGCCCGCCCCCGGCCCGGCCCGGCCGCGGTCCCCCTGCCCCAGCCCGCACTGCCCCCGCACCCCCCCCGACCTTCGCACAACCGGGAAATAAACAAATTGGTTTCATTAATTAAGCAGCCAGGCTCCAGCGTCTGCCTCCAGGCCCCCAGCCCTCCCCCCGCCCCCCACCTCGTGGCTTTGCAACTTTTCACAGAATCACAGAACGTTAAGGGTTGGAAGGGACCTCCAGAGATCCTCCAGCCCAAGCCCCCCTCCCCCACCCCATGTCCCTTTTTCATTCTCATGGCTCTCTGTTGGCTTCTTTCTTCTTCCCCTCTCTGGAGCTGGGGAGCCCAGAACTGGACACAGTATTGCAGGGTGGTCTCAGCAGGGAGAGCAGAGGGGCAGCAGAAGCTCCCCAGCCCTGCTGGCCACACTCCTGTCGCTGCACCCCAGGACGCCCTTGGCCCTGCTGGCCACAGGGGCACCTTGCTGGCTCATGCAGAACTTGCTGCCCGCTCCTTGGGTGAACCCTGCACAGATCCTGCCCTGTGCAGAGGAATAGTCACCAAATGATCAAATATGCAAATCTCTGCCCCCGAGTTCCATGTTCACCTGCCCCACACCTCCCTTTTCTGCTCCCCGGCTGTGTAAGGCCCCTGGCTGGCCGGCAGGTGGCGCTGCGGGGGGGGGGGGCATCGCTCTCTCCAGCGGCACAGCTCCTAACTGGGAGCCATCCCTGGGGACTCCTCCATTTGGGGGCAGTTTGTGGTTATGAGATTTGTGTCACAGGGGCAAAATAATGACCATTTGGGGGGCAGATTTGGTGATTGGGGGGGGGAAATTTTGTGCCATTTTGGGAATTTGGTCATTCTGGGGGAAATTTGTTCGTTTTAGGAGCAAGTTTGATCATTTGGGGGTAACTTTAGGGTCATTTTAGGGGAACATTTGCTCGTTTGGGGAGCAAATTGGGTGATTTCGAGGGGTAAATGTCATCTGGGGAGGAAATGTGGGGATTGGGGGGCAAGTTGGTCATTTTGGGGGGGGAAAAGTGGTCATTTGGGGGTAAATTTGGTGATTTGGGTGGCAAATTTGGTGACTGGGGGGAATTGAGTCTTTTGCGCGACAGTGTCACTTATTTGGGGGAAGCTGCTTATCTGAGGAAGAGTGACTTGTTTGGGGGAGAATCACTCAGGGGAAGCATTTTGGGGAGCATAATGGTTTGAAGCTCAGTCATCTGGGGGCTGCCCCTCAAAACCTCACTTAATTCTTGGGAGGAGTATTCCTCATTTGGGGCAAATTCTGGGTTTTAAGGGGGAAACACTTTGATTTTGGGGACCATCCCATGTTTTGGGGGCTTTTGTGGTGGGCATTGCTTATTTTGAGGGAGAACCACTCAATTTGGGGGGGGGGCTTGCCCTTTGGGGTACCACCACTGCTTTTGGGGAGTGTCACTCCCTTTGAGACAGCATGGCTGGTTCTGAGGGCAGCAGGACGTGTTTTGGGGGAGCATCACCACTTTTTGGAGACTAATTTTAGGGGAGAAATCATTTGGGGGAGAATAATTTTTGAGTAGTTCATTTTAGGGCAGGTGTCACTCATTTTGGGGGTCAAAATACCACGTTTTGGGGGTGCAGCACTCAATTGGGGCTTCAGAGCTCCTCAGACCTCATTTCTGGAGGCAGCTTTTGGAAGTTCAAATCCCCCAGCTCCGCATCACTCTGCCGTGGATTTGGGTCAACTCTCAGCCATTTGGGGTTTGAGTCACCTCTTGGGGGGAATTTGCCCCTTTTGGGGGGTTAGTGCCAATAAAATCAGAGCTGCAAGACCTCCTCTTGTAGCACTTTATAGTAACCGGTGATGAGTTCATACCAAATTACACCAAACCCTTCATGGAATTACAGAGGACATCCACACCAGATCAGGATCCAAACAGAGGCTTTTCTGCCCACTTCATCACTTGGTTTCTTTTGCCCCCAGCTGCTGTTTTTGTTGATCTTTTTCCCCTCAAGAGCCAAACCAAAGGAAGGACAAAACCCAGCCAGAAGCTACCAAAGAAAGCAAAATGCTGCTCCCAGAACCTGCATTTCCAGCAGGAGCCTGCAGAAGAAAATTGCTTTATTCTCTTCACCCTGCCTCACCCAGGCTTGCTCTTGTGTCCCCCCGTGCCCCGCTTCCAGGTGAAGTTTGCCTCTTTTTTCCCAGCAGTTCCACAACCACCTAAAAGGTTTGGGGTTTGGTGGCTTTTCCCAGAGCTGCCCTCCCCTGTTTTGGGGCAAGACTCCACTCCTTGGGTGGATGACGCCACCTTCCTAGCAGCATTCTCAAACCTTGCCCCTGGGTGACCCCTGGGGGCACCACTCAATTTTGAGGGCAAATCTGCATTTTTAAACTGTTCCCCCCCCGCTTTTTCCCTGCCTCGCTGCCAAACACCCTGGGAAAGTCTCACCCTGGAGGCTCTGCCCCAGCTCCACGTCCAGTCTCAGCCCTTAAGGACAAGGCTTGGGGTTTCTTCCAGATTCCATGGGTTTTGAGCACATAAATTAAAGGATTTGGGGGAACTTCCTCCCTTTTCCAGAAAGTTGTGTCCAGAGTCACCGACGGCCTCAGGTTTGGGGCCGAAAGAGGGAGGTTTGGGCAATCTGGTGGGTCAGGAGTGTGAAACCCTCCTCAGATGCAACCTGAAGCAGAATCTGCACTCAGTGATTTTTTTTTCCCCTTCCCAGTATTTCTGCCTGTGAGGCAGCTTTTGGGGGGAAAACCCCAAAAAGCATCAGTCTTGGGGGGGTTCTTTTTTTGCTCCAAGTAATCCAAGCGAGGGCCAGGGTGGCCCATGGTAAAAAGCCTCCATTGCCCAACAGCAGCCACGTGCTGCAGGGGAAGAGCTGCCCCAGAAATGCTTTTTCATACCAAAAACAAAGGGCAAAAAGGGCAAAAGAAGAAGAAAACCTGAAAACCCCAAAATTAATCTGGCCACAATATGTGCCTCGTAAACTCGTCCCTCCCGGCCAGGCGCCGCGGGGGTCCGCGCTGCGGGGCAGCCGGGCGCCCCCGCCGCCTCCCTTTGCCTCTGTCACCAGCTGGGGTCGCTCTTGCCAGGCCGCTGGGCGTCTGGAAGGGGAATTGGTTTCCAGTGCCGTCAATGAGCTGAGCAGGACACCAGGAGCTATTCCAGTGAGTCACTGTGTTCCAAGCTGAGGTCGTTGCTGGGTGCTGCCGGGAGGCCACCAGGCTCTTCTTCCAGTTCTTCCTCCTCCTCTTCCTCCTCCTCCATCTCCTCCTCATCCTCCTCGTCCTCCTCCTCTTCCTCAGTGCCGTCGAGGGAGTCATCGTGGGCAGCCAGCATGGCCTGCTGCATGGCTATGGTGGCTGTGGCTGACGAGAGGGGCTGCAGGTTGTCCATGCTGAGCGAGCCTGCAGTGACAGAAGTGAGGAGAGAGAAACGATGAGGGGTCCACAGCCACAAGAAATGGACCCAAAAGTGCACAGAGCAAGTCACCCAGCCCAAAGCCCAGACACAACACCCTGAAGGGTCACCCATCTGCCAGCCCTTGACTCCTTAGCTTCTCTGTCTGCATTCCATATCGGGGAGCCTTCATTCTTAAGCCAGCAGCTGGACTGGCCAGGCAAAGCTTGGCTTCAGCTCTTCATTTCCCCTTCTCTTGTTCTCATCTTGTCTTCTCCATTCCCATCTCTGCTCTCTTCAGCTCTACTCTTCATTTGCATCAGCTGTTCTCTCTTCAGCTTCTCTCTTCTCATCCTGTCTCATCTGTCAGCTTCATTTTCTCCTCATTTTCATCAGCTGTTCTCTCCTTGTCTTTTTTCCTGTCATGTCTCCTCTTTCTTCTCATCTTCATCTTTTGATCTTTTTCTCACCCCCTTTACCCATCTCCTTCTCTATTCCCTCCCCAGTACCTCAGGAGATATCTCAAGTGATGCCCCACTAGAGATTATCCAGGGCACCCACAGCAGCTTGCCCAGGGGCACAATGCCCAGGGGGGTTGGAAGCTCTCCACACCAGCACACTCCACAACCTCTCTGGGCAGCCTGCTCCAGGCCTCCAGCAGCCTCACAACAAACAACTTGCTCCTCCTCTTCACCTCCAGCCTCCTGGCCTCCACTCTCTGCCCACTGCCTCTTGGCCTGCCACTGGGCACCACTCAGCAGAGCCTGGCCCCAGCCTCTTGCCCCCCAGGGGCCCTTCAGCTCTTGCTGAGCATTGCTCAGCTGCCCTCTGGGGCTGCTCTGCTGCAGCCTCTCAGCCCCAGGCCTCTCAGCCTTGGCTCCTGCCAGAGCTGCTCCAGGCCCCTCAGCAGCTTCCCAGCCTGCCCTGGACTCTCTCCAGCCCTTCTCTGGCCCTCTGCACCTGGGCAGCACACAGCTGCCCCCAGGGCTCCAGAGGTGGCCTCAGCAGGGCACAGCAGAGGGGCAGCACAGCCTCCCTTGCCCTGCTGCTGCCCACACTCTTCTCCATGCCCCCAGGACCCCCTTGGCCTTCTTGCCCACCAGGCCACCTTGCTGCTGCTGGGCAGCTTCTTGTCCCCCAGCACTGCCAGCTGCTTCTGCTTGCAGCTGCTTGCCAGCAGCTTCCCCCTGCCCTGTGCTGCTGCAGGAGGTTGTTTCTGCCTGGGGCCAGGACCCTGCCCTTGCCCTGCTTCACCTTCAGGAGGTTCCTGTCTCCAGGTCTTGCTGGATGCCAGCACAGCCTGCTGGTGTCAGCCGCTGCTCCCAGTGATCCTTGAGGACTGTTCCTGTGTGAGGAGATGGCAGTGCCCCATTGCCACCCCTCCGATGATCCTCTTGGAGGACATTTTCTGTGACTCTCTTCACCACATGTTTTCCCCACAGGGTGTTGGAGGGCTCTAGCAGCCCCTAATGACCAATTAACTCCCAGTTTCCCTGGTGGGCCCCTGTGCAGGAGGGGCAGGGCCCAGCAGGCCTCGTGCTTACCGTCGGGGTTTGTGCCCGCGCTGCCCCCTGCTGCTGCAGCACGCCGGCGGCGATGGAGTTGGGCCAGAAGCGCTGCGTAGGCCGGTGCTGGGCCTTGATCTTCTTGGCCTTGGGGGCTGGGTCTGGGTTGCTGGCGTCCAGCATGGGCTGCAGGATGCGCCGGCGAGCGTTGATGAACCTGCACCGGGCAGAGGCACCGGGGGGAAAGAGGAAGAGCTGCAGCAGCTCTGAGCTGCCAGGTCACAGAACTACTGGTAGGGAGAGATCTCCAAAGGCTCCAACCCTTCCCCAGCACTGCCAGGGCACCAACTCCCATGGCCTCAGCACCACAGCTCCAGGGCTTTGAAACCCCTCCAGGGATGGGGACTCCAGCACCAAATACACAGAATTGTGGAACAGAATCAGAACTGTTTCAGCTGGAAAAGGCCTTGAAGGTCATGGAGTCCAACCCTTCCCTAAGGCTGGGGCTAAACTATGGCCTCAGCACCACATCTTTGAAACACTTCCAGGGCTGGGGATTCAGCCACCTCCCTGGGCAGCCTGGGCCAGGCTTTGAGAATCCTTTCAGTAAAGAAAGTCTTCCTCATGGCCAACCTGAACCTCCCCTGGGGCAACCTGAGGCCATTCCCTCTTCTCCTGTCCCTTGGTACCTGGGAGCAGAGCCCAAGCCCCCCTGGCTCCAGCCTCCTTGCAGGGAGCTGCAGAGAGCAAGGAGGTCTCCCTCAGCCTCCTCAGCTCCAGCCTCAACCCCCCAGCTCCCTCAGCTGCTCCTCCCCAGCCCTCTTCTCCAGACCCTTCCCCAGCTCCCTTGCCCTTCCCTGGCCCAGCTGCAGCCTCTCAAGGTGCTGCTGGCAGCCAGGAGCCCAGCACTGAAGGCAGCACTCCAGGGGTGGCCTCGGCAGTGCCCAGCCCAGGGGCACAACCCCTGCCCTGCTCCTGCTGCCCACACCACTGCTGCTCCAGGCCAGGCTGCTGGTGGCCTCCTTGCCCAGCTGGGCACCCCCTGGCTCCTCTGCAGCTGCTGTCAATCAAAACCCAAGGAGTCACAAAGCAGAACTCTGTGTGGTTCCAGAGCTGGAGTTGTGCCCTGGTTGGTCTGTGCCATGTTCCACCAGAACAGGGATTTTTCCAGCTTGCCAGGAGAGGGCACTGAGGCCTCACAAAGGGATGCCAGCAAGTCAACATCCCAGAGTCTCCCAGAAATCAGCCCTAGCACCCAAATTACCCCAAAATACAATACAATACACCAGGTTGGAAGAGACCTTCAAGATCATCACATCCAACCCATCAACCAATCCAACCCACCCAAACAACCAACCCATGGCACCCAGCACCCCAGCAAGTCTCCTCCTGAACACCTCCAGTGAAGGTGACTCCACCACCTCCCGGGTAAGACTGTCCTTTTGGTAGCACTAAGCAATGCCCACAGGCAGCCAGGGGGCTGCAGCAGTGCTGCACTCACCAGTTGTTGACTTGCAAGAGGGTCAGGTTGGTTTGGGCAGCAATTTGCCTCTTCTCATCCTCTGTGGGGTAGGGGTGCTGGAAGCAAAAAGAGAAGCGGCAGCAAGTTGAGATCCCTGTGTGCAGAAGAGCCCCAAAAGGGGGGAAAAGTTGTTTTTTATTTCCCCACCCCAAATTTGATGTCTTCTTGCACCTGCACACTGCAAAGCTCAAGAGTGGCCTCCGAAGGGCTGCTGTTTCCCCAGGCTCCTGAGGCCTTGTGCAAGGTTTGCCATCAGGGAAAATAACATTTTCTTTCATTTTTCGTTCATTTCTCTTGATTCACTGGTTCTCTATCAGTGGTTGCTGGTCAAGGTGGGATTAGGGCTTCCAAACCTGCTACCACTGCTGCACTCCTTGACAGATAAAACTCCCAGCCCTTGAGATGGCAGCCTCCTCCCAGCTGTGCTGAACTCCTCCTTTCCAACCCCAAAATGAAATTGTCACCACTGCAGCAGCCCCACACACTGTTTAGCAGAGCCAGTGCTGATCCCTGTGACTCACTTGCCAGCTATTTGCCCCAAGACAGTGCTGTCTCCTTGACAAAGCCACTCAAAGTCATGGCATGGGGGAGACTCTTTGTCCCACTGGGGCCTCAGGGATCACAGAATCATAGAATGGGTTGGGGTTGGAAGGGAGCTCCAGAGCTCACCCAGTGCAGCCCCTGCCGGCAGCAGGGACATCCCCACTGGAGCAGGCTGCCCAGAGCCCTCTCCAGCCTCACCTGGAAGAGCTCCAGGGATGGAGCCTCAACCCCCTCCCTGGGCAGCCTGCTGCAGTCTTCCAGCAGCCTCCTGCTGCACAACTTGTTCCTCACATCCAATCTCAATCTGCTCTGCTCTCATCCCAAACCATTGCCTCTGCTCCTGTCCCTGCAGGCCTTTGGCAACAGTCCCTCTGCAGCCTCCTTGTAGCCCTTCAGGTACTGGAAGGTTGCTCTAAGCTCTGCCTGAAGCCTTCTCCTCTCCAGGCTGCACAGCCCCAGCTCCCTCAGCCTGGCCCCACAGCAGAGCTGCTGCAGCCTCTGAGCATCTCTGTGGCCTCCTCTGGAGCCTCTCCAGCAGCTCCAGGTCCCTCTGGTGTTGAGGGCTCCAGAGCTGGCCCCAGCCCTGCAGGGGAGGTCTCCCCAGAGCAGAGCAGAGGGGCAGGATCCTCTCTCCAGCTCTGGCCACACTGCTTTGGCTGCAGCCCAGGCTGCCCTTGGCCTCCTGTGCTGCCAGTGCCCAGTGCTGGCTCCTGCCCAGCTGCTCCCCCCAGCACCCCCAAAGCCTTCCCTGCAGGGCTGCTCTCACTCTCCTCTCCCCCAGCCTGGGTTGACAATGAGGACTGTTCCAGCCCAAGTGCAGGACCCTCCACTTGCTCTTGTTGAACCTCCTGAGGTTCCTCTGTAGTGGAAGCCTCATCCATGGAGGTTTTGAAGGCCAGGCTGGATGTGGCTGTGAGCAGCCTGCTATAGTGTGAGGTGTCCCTGCCCATGGCAGGGGGTAGGAACTGGCTGAGCCTTGAGGTCACTTCCAGCCCTGACAGTTCTGTGACTCAGTGATCCTCACCCCCTAAGCAGGGGGAGCTCTGTCATTCTGGATCTCACCTGATTGTTGATGTGCCTCGGCCACACCCAGGGGCAGCTTCCATACTCTGGCTTGCTGAAAAGTGGGATTTTGGAGCTTTTAAGTGGGAAGAACCCCCAAACATTTCATCATCTATTCTCAGTTATTTCTGGAAGTTCCTCTCTGGTTTGGTTTGCTTCTTCATGCATGGAGGGAGCATTTGTGCCACCTGCACTGAACAAGGTCACCCCCAAAGCCTCCCAGAATAAAACCAAAGCCATTTGATGCCTCCCCACATTAACTCAGACAAACTGCCTCGAGTTGTTTGGGCATGGGTCTGCCCTCTCCCCCCAGCTGCTGAGGGGTGTGGGGCTGCAGTGCTCACCATGAGGTGCTGGAAGAGCCAGGAGCGCATGATGTTGGTGGCATGCTTGGGCAGCACGCCGCGCTTGTTCTTGGACTTCTTGTCCTCACCGTCCAGCAGGGAGCTGAGATCCAGGTTGACCTGTTGGGAGAGAGGGATGGGGACAGCACTGCCTGAGAATGGGGATGGGCAACCCCAAAAAATCAGAAAGCCAACCCAAAACCCAAGCAAAATCGACCCAACAAAAGAGAACTGACCCCAAGGAATGAGCAGAACCAGCCCCAAACCTCAGCCAAACCTGCCCCAGAAAGGAGCACAACCAGCCCCAAACCTCAGCCAAACCTGCCCCAGAAAGGAGCACAACCAGCCCCAAACCTCAGCAAAACCTGCCCCAGAAAGGAGCACAACCAGCCCCAAACCTCAGCCAAACCTGCCCCAGAAAGGAGCAGAACCAGCCCCAAACCTCAGCAAAACCTGCCCAAGAAGCCTCTGGCTCAAAAAATCAGCTGAACCAACCCAAAAGCTCAGCAGAACTGGCTCAACAAATGAGACAAACCAGTACAGAAATGAGCAGAACCAACCCAGAGCATGAGGAGCAGGAACCCAAGCTGCTGTGTTCCACAGCCAGCAGCACCCAAGCCCCTTCTCAGTCCACATCTGGCCCCAGGGTCTCCATTTCCTGGCCTGGGCTTTGCCAAGAGCCAAGGACTTCTCTTCCCTTACCCTCAGTGGTGCTGATGTCACAACTGCTTCTGATAGCTCTTTATGAGCCAAAACCATCTGACCCTAAAAACCCTAAAACAACAAAAGCCCTCCCCAAAAGCTGGCTTTACAAACCTGAGGTTAAGCCCTGCCACCCCTTCAGCCCCTGCAGACCTGCACTCACCACCCAGCTGATGCCTACCACAAGGAGAAAGAAGCCCCACAGAGCCAAACTTTGCTTTGTGCCCCAAACCACTTCCTGCGGCAGCAGTTTCAGGAGGGTGCAGGAACCCGAGGGGAAGCTCCGTGCTGGGCTTCAAAAGGGAGGGCTTTATCCTTTTCTTCCCACAGCCCTTCATCAAAACATTTCTGGATGAATTAAACATCAGGTCCCTGCCGTTCCCCTGGGCTCTGGCTGCATAAATCAGGCTGGCAGCATGGGAAGAGCAGCCAGAGGTGCTTGTCCAGGGCTCTCTCCCTGCCCTGCTACTCCCTCAGCTCATGTTCTCCCCACCACACAGGGTGCAGCCCAAGGCTGAAGGCCAGGACACGGAGATGCTAAAGACAGGATCATCAAAGAGCATTCTGCAGGCAAAGGGACCTGCCAGGGAGCTGCCACCTGTGCCCAGAGTGCCTCCTGACTGCATTTCAGGAGACTCCTGCAATTCAATTGGGGAAAAGCCATTGAGACAGAGGGATTTTACCATGAGGGTGGTGGAGCACTGGGACAGGCTGCCCAGGGAGGTGGTTGAGGCTCCATCCCTGGAGATATTCCAGGGGAAGCTGGACAGGGCTCTGGGCAAGCTGCTCCAGTGGAGGATGTCCCTGCTGAGTGCAGGGGGTTGCAGTGGGTGAGCTCTGGGGGTCCCTTCCAGCCCAGACCATTCTGGGATTCTCTGCTTTTCCTGCTCTGCCCCCATGAAGCACCAGGGCAGAGGTGGATGAGTTTGTGCCCAGCCTGCCGGGCAGTGGGGGCTGGGAAGACACCAAGAGCAGCACAGCCAACAGGGGGCAAGGGGGTTAGAAACCCACTGGGACCCCAAACTGTCCCCTTAGGGCAAGGATGGGGGGGACCCTGCAGGGTTAATTGTGAAGACAGAAACAAAAAGAATGGAAGCAGAGCAAAGAACTAAAAATACCCCAAAATTCCTAAAGCAAGGAAAACATGAGAGCTGGGAGCACACTGGAGAGGCAGTGCCTGGAGTGAGCAAAGAGCTGGGATAGCAGAGCAGCAATGGATGGAATGGTGTGGAATAATGGTATGGCATGTCATGGTGTGGCATGGGAAGGAATGGAATGGGATGGGATAGGATGGAATAGGATAGGATAGGATAGGATAGGATAGGATAGGATAGGATAGGATAGGATAGGATAGGATAGGATAGGATGGAAAGGAATCTTTGATATCAATACAATTAATGTATCCTAATATATTATCTAGTACCCATCCTGGTGAGGTTCCATGTGAAGAGGAGGAGCAAGTTGTTTGCTGTGAGGCTGCTGGAGGCCTGGAGCAGGCTGCCCAGAGAGGTTGTGGAGTGTGCTGGTGTGGAGAGCTTCCAACCCCCCTGGGCATTGTGCCCCTGGGCAAGCAGCTGTGGGTGCCCTGCTGGAGCAGGGCTTGGACTGGATGAGTTCCAGAGGTCCCTTCCAACTCATCCCTGCTGGGATTCTGGGATAATATGATTTGATACAGAATTTTAAGGTTGGAAAAGCTCTCTAAGATCATCCAGCCCAACACCAACCCAACACCACCATGGCCATTAAACCATGGCCTCAGGCACCATGGCCACAGCTTTCTTGATCACTTCTGCAGCACAGAAATTGTTACCAATTTCCAACCTAACCCTCCCCCTGGCACCAATTCAGACCATTTCCTCTCCTTCTATCACCTGAGACTAAGGAGAAGAGACCAATCCCCACCTGGCTGCAACCTCCTCTCAGGGAGCTGCAGAGAGCAAGGAGGTCTCCCTCAGCCTCCTCTGCTCCAGCCTCAACCCCCCCAGCTCCCTCAGCTGCTCCTCCACAGCCCTCTTCTCCAGACCCTTCCCCAGCTCCCTTGCCCTTCTCTGGAAATAACTCCGGGAAGGGAAGGGAAGGGAAGGGAAGGGAAGGGAAGGGAAGGGAAGGGAAGGGAAGGGAAGGGAAGGAAGGGAAGGGAAGGGAAGGAAGGAAGGGAAGGGAAGGGAAGGGAAGGGAAGGGAAGGGAAGGGAAGGGGAAGGGAAGGGAAGGGAAGGGAAGGGAAGGGAAGGGAAGGGAAGGGAAGGGAAGGGGTTTATGGTATATATTAGTATAATAGGGCACAGTACAATCCAGTGCAGTATCCTAGCATATGCTGTTCTGTGCTGCCATAACCCCAGTGCCCTGTCTCAGCCTGCTGCTGTTGCCCTGGTGTTCCATCCCACAGCAGAGCCCCAGCCCAGCTCTGCTCCCCTTGGTGAGGTTCCTGCTGGTAGCTCTCCCAGGCTGCCCAGCAGCTGGGTTGAATCAGCATTGCTTCCGAATGGAAACCTCAGGAGACTCCAGCCGCTGCTCTGAAGGGGCACTTCGTGGGGGTTTGCTTCCTGGAGCAGCTCAAAGTAGTTCTTCCAAGGGAGCTGAGCGCTTACCTGGGCGCTGGGGATCTGCAGGGCACCAGGGGCGATGGCTTGGGCAAGGACCTGGCCCTGCGACGTCACCATCGTCACAGGCTGGTACAGGGCTCCGCCTGCGGAAGAAAGGCTCATGGGGGCTCCGAACCCCCCGGGTTCCACCCCCGCCAGCCCGCCCCGCTGCCTACCTGCCACGGCGGGCGAGCCGCTGCCGGCGCTCAGGGCCAGGTTGCCCGGGGGCAGCGCCGCCGCCGGCACCACGATGCCCGGGGGCGGGTTGGAGGCGGGCGGCAGCGCGGCCGGGGAGCTCTGCAGCATCTCCTGCGGGGGGGAGAGACCGGAATGGAGAATTTTCGCAGGCAGCAGCGGCAGGCAGGGCTTCTTCCCCTCCAGTCAGCCCACCACCAGGTGAAGAGGGGCTCTGTGCACTTTGGTGCCAGGGCCAAAGCAGGTGGGAAAGGGAAAAGTAAGGATTTGCACCTCACAGAGCTCCCACTGAACATCTTTCTCAGGAGGGGGAAAGACAAAAGTAACAGAGATGAGAGCCAAGAAGGAATTTCTCCAGTTTTCACTACAAGTAGCTGGGGGTTGGTGCTTGGACTGGAACTGGCCCTGGAGCAGCTGCCAAAAGCCAGGGCAAGGCCCATGGCCTCCCCCTGCCAAACCCAGAGGGACAGACTGAGATTAATAATGGAAGAATCCCATCCCATCCCATCCCATCCCATCCCATCCCATCCCATCCTATCCTATCCTATCCTATCCTATCCTATCCTATCCTATCCTATCCTATCCTATCCTATCCTATCCTATCCTATCCTATCCTATCCTATCCTATCCTATCCTATCCTATCCTATCCTTCTCTAGCACCCAGTCACCAGTGGTGTCCCCCAGGGCTCAGCTCTGGGGCCTGCCCTCTTTAATGTCCTTATCCATGACCTGGGAGAGGGCATTGTCACTGCCCATGAGGCAGCAGTGCCCAGGTGCCAAGCAGGACAGTGGCCTCCTGGCTTGGGTCAGCAGCAGGGTGGGCAGCAGGGCCAGGAGGTGACCATCCCCCTGTGCTCAGCCCTGGGCCCTCCCTGCAGGAAGGACCCTGAGGGGCTGGAACCTGTCCAGAGCAGGGCAGCCAGGCTGGAGAAGGGGCTGGAGCCCCTGGGCTGGAGGAGGGCTGAGGGAGCTGGGGGTGTTGAGGCTGGAGCAGAGGAGGCTGAGGGAGACCTCAGAGCAACCTTCCAGTACCTGAAGGGCTGCAAGGAGGCTGCAGAGGGACTGTTGCCAAAGGCCTGCAGGGACAGGAGCAGAGGCAATGGTTTGGGATGAGAGCAGAGCAGATTGAGATTGGATGTGAGGAACAAGTTCTGCAGCAGGAGGCTGCTGGAAGGCTGCAGCAGGCTGCCCAGGGAGGTGGTTGAGGCTCCATCCCTGGAGCTCTTCCAGGTGAGGCTGGAGAGGGCTCTGGGCAAGCTGCTCCAGTGGGGATGTCCCTGCTGCCTGCAGGGGCTGCACTGGGTGAGCTCTGGAGCTCCCTTCCAGCCCAGGTGATTCTGTGACTCTGCTGTTTGTATGTTTGGGTTTTCTGTTTCTATTTGTATTTTTCAGGCTCTTTCTGCCATTATTTCCTTATATTAAAAGATCCTCTCCAGCCTATTCCCTCCCAGCCCAGCTGATGCTTTCTCTGCAGCTCTGAGCTAACTCCTTGCAAAAATTAGCATAATTTACCCAAAAGCTCTCATCTTAGCCCCAGCTCCAGGGATCCAGCAACTGGAAAAAAGCCCAAAGTGAACAATGATTGGAGGATTTCAAGCAATGTTCTGGGGAGGGAAGGGTGCCACAGCTGAGGGGATGGGGGAATGGGCACTGCACCACAGCCTCCCAGCTGGGCAGGGGCTGGCACAGAATATTTATTAACATTTCCAAACAAGCCCCAAATAACGAATTTGCTCAGCTGGAAGGGCACTCAAATTGCTCATTTCTTGCAAGGAAAACGTTTCCCCCTTTTTCTACCCATTTCCCTGTTCTGCAGCAATCCCCTGGTGCCCAGCTGGTTCTCAGCTGTTGAACAAAATGCCAACCGTGGGGAGTTCTCTTTCCATGTTTGATTCCATTTCCCCTCATTTGGATGCCTTTCCTCAGGAACGTGGGGTAAGAGACTTTCTCTGGAGGAGGGGCAGGACATGACAGCAGAGAAGGTGCCCAGAGAAACATGCTCAGGGCAGGAGAAGCTGCAGCTCTGCTGTTCCTTGCAGCTGAGCTCCAGAGCTGGCAATCTGAGCACACAAATCATCAAGAGATGAAGTGTCTGCATCCTTGAGGGGAGAGGGAAGGACCCCCTGATGCATTTCTCATCACTGGGGGGAATGGCATTTCTGTGGGTTTTTCCCCTTTCCACATTAAGTTTGTGCATCCATTAGCTCCTTCCCCACTGCTCACCACTGAGGTGGCTGCAGCGTGCCCAGGAGAGGAGGACCTGGGGGTGCTGATCAGCAGTGGGCAAGAAGGCCACCAGCAGCCTGGCCTGGAGCAGCAGTGGTGTGGGCAGCAGCAGCAGGGCAGGGGTTGTGCCCCTGGGCTGGGCACTGCTGAGGCCACCCCTGGAGTGCTGCCTTCAGTGCTGGGCTCCTGGCTGCCAGCAGCACCTTGAGAGGCTGGAGCAGGGCCAGGGAAGGGCAAGGGAGCTGGGGAAGGGTCTGGAGAAGAGGGCTGGGGAGGAGCAGCTGAGGGAGCTGGGGGGTTGAGGCTGGAGCAGAGGAGGCTGAGGGAGACCTCCTTGCTCTCTGCAGCTCCCTGCAAGGAGGCTGGAGCCAGGTGGTCTCTTCTCACATGCAGCAAGTGACAGGACAAGAGGAAATGATCTCAAGTTGCAGCAGGAGTTGCAACCCCTGAGAGCTTGGACACAAGAAATAATTCTTCCCCTGGAGGGTTGTCCAGGCCTGGCCCAGGCTGCCCAGGGCAGTGGTGCAGTCCCCATCCCTGGAGGAGTCCAAAGCTGTTTAGATGTGGTGCTGAGGGGCCTATTTTTGTGGAGTTCTGGCAGAGCTGTCAGACTCCATGACCTGATAGATCTTTCCCAGCCTGAAGGACTCCAAGATCCCATGATGTGATCTGCTGCAGTGGCTCTGGGTCAGCTCTGATTTCTCTGCATCCTTCGGTGGTTACAATCACTCAGTGCCTTTCCCCTTCCATGATGTGCCAGAGGGACAGGATGGCATCCAGAAGGACCTTGGGCATCCTGGAGAGGTAGCCCAGGGGAACCTCATGATTCCACAAGAGCAAGTGGAGGGTCCTGCACTTGGGCTGGAACAGTCCTCATTGTCAACCCAGGCTGGGGGAGAGGAGAGTGAGAGCAGCCCTGCAGGGAAGGCTTTGGGGGTGCTGGGGGGAGCAGCTGGGCAGGAGCCAGCACTGGGCACTGGCAGCACAGGAGGCCAAGGGCAGCCTGGGCTGCAGCCAAAGCAGTGTGGCCTGAGCTGGAGAGAGGATCCTGCCCCTCTGCTCTGCTCTGGGGAGACCTCCCCTGCAGGGCTGGGGCCAGCTCTGGAGCCCTCAGCACATGAGGGACCTGGAGCTGCTGGAGAGGCTCCAGAGGAGGCCACAAAGATGCTCAGAGGCTGCAGCAGCTCTGCTGTGGGGCCAGGCTGAGGGAGCTGGGGCTGTGCAGCCTGGAGAGGAGAAGGCTCCAGGCAGACTTCCAGGAGGCTGCTGGAAGGCTGCAGCAGGCTGCCCAGGGAGGTGGTTGAGGCTCCATCCCTGGAGCTCTTCCAGGTGAGGCTGGAGAGGGCTCTGGGCAGCCTGCTCCAGGGGAGGATGTCCCTGCTGCCTGCAGGGGGTTGCAGTGGGTGACCTCTGGAGGTCTCTTCCAGCCCAGACTCTTCTGTGATGCCAAACCCAAGCTGTTGCTGCTCTGCCTGTGTTATCTTTGTCTCCTCCTTTGACATCTTAACATCTGCCTGGAAGTCTTGCTGCAGTTGCTGTGAATGTTGCCTTTCAGCTGCTCCTTTTCATAGCTAGTTTAATTAATAAATGCCCACAAAACATTGCCCTTTCTTTTCAGATATCCCTTTCCCTTCTCCAGCCTTTTGGGAGAAGGTTTTTTTTGTGTGCAATTGGAAGATTTCTGGCTGTACAAAAAGCAAACCTGAGTCACTTTGGCAGGCATGTGGACTTGGCTTTTGCTAAGCATCCAGCTGAGCAATATTGCTTTAAAGACTCACAGAACCCCAGCAGGGCTCAGGCTGGAAGGGAGCTCAGAGCTCCTCTCCTCCAACCTCCTGCCATGCCCAGGGACACCTCTCAGCTGCACTCAGCTGCTCAAGGCCTCATCCAGCCAGGCCTTCAACACCCCCAGGCAGGAGGCAGCCACAGCCTCCTGGGCAGCCTGGGCCACAGTCTCACCACCCTCACGCTGAACAACTTCTTCCTCAGCTCCGCTCTGACCCTGCTCTGCCTCAGCTCCAAACCATTCCTCCTTGGCCTGGCTCAGACACCCTCTGGAGAAGTCTCTCTGCAGCCTTCCTGCTGGATCCCTCCAGGTGCTGTCAGGCAGCTCTGAGGTCCCCCTGGAGCCTTCTCCTCTGCAGGCTGCACAGCCCCAGCTCCCTCAGGCTGTGCTCCCAGCAGAGCTGCTCCAGCCCTTGGAGCATCTCTGTGGCCTCCTCTGGACCCTCTCCAGCAGCTCTGAGTCCTTCTCCTGCTGGGGACAGCAGAGCTGGAGGCAGGGTTGGAGGTGAGGTCTGAGCAGAGCAGAGCCCAGGGGCAGAATCTTCTCTGCTGCCCTCTGCCCACCCTGCTCTGGCTGCAGCCAGCACACAGCTGCCTGAGGGCTGCAGGAGGCACTGCTGGCTCCTGGGGAGCTGCTCAGCACCCAGCACCCCCAAGGCTCTTTCTTCAGGGCTGCTCTCAACCCACTGCACCCAGCCTGGATGTGTGCCTGGGGCTGCCCCATGCCAGCTGCAGGACCTTGCCCTGGGACTTGGTGAACCTCTTGCAGCTGGCACTGGGACACTTCTGCAGCCTGTCAAGAGCCTTCTGGAATAGTCAAGCTGGAACATTCATGTAAGCCAAAGATGAACTTTGGAGAACCTCATAAAGCACAGACACTGCCAGGGCTGATTACAGAGTTTTGGACCAGCCTGAAGACCTCCAACTTTTATCTCCTTCCTTATTTTCCCACAGCTCCTCCAAAGGAAGGGCATCCAGAGGACCATTTCCCAACGTGGCAAGAAATCATTTGGGATATAGGAAAGTGGGGACAAGAATTTGCTGTTCCCACAGAGAGAGGCCTGAGGCATTTTCAGGAGGATTTTATGATGACAAAAAGTGGGGGGGTGTTTGGTGGCAGAGAGGAAAACTCCCAAAACAGAGGCACAGTGGTGCCTTAAAAAGCAACAATTAAGAGAGAAACCCAGGGAAGAGGTTCATGGAGTCACCCCAGGGGCACCCAATGGAAGGGGAAGCTCTGCCTTAAAATAGATCTGGTTATCTCCAAGAAGGCTGAAGAAACCCATTCTGCATCCTAATTGCCTCAGATCCCAAATGCCAGCCAAGTGATATTTTTGCTGCAGTGGAGAATTCTTCATCTTTTCAGACCCAGGGAAGTTGAAATGTTTCTAGCAGTTCTGAACTGTGGCCTCAGGAGATGGCTCTGCAGACACCTCAGGACTGACCTGCCCCAGCTCTACACCAGGGCCTGATTTCTCCAGATTCCACCATTCCACTTGAATGGTGGAAAAGATCCAAAAGGAGGAGGTTGAGGCTGGATATGTACAAGGACAGGCTGAGGGAGCTGGGGCTGTGCAGCCTGGAGAGGAGAAGGCTCCAGGCAGAGCTCAGAGCAATCTTCCAGTACCTGAAGGGCTACAAGGAGGCTGCAGAGGGACTGTGCCCAAAGGCCTGCAGGGACAGCACCAGGGGCAATGGTTTGGGATGAGAGCAGAGCAGATTGAGATTGGATGTGAGGAACAAGTTGTGCAGCAGGAGGCTGCTGGAAGGCTGCAGCAGGCTGCCCAGGGAGGGGGTTGAGGCTCCATCCCTGGAGCTCTTCCAGGTGAGGCTGGAGAGGGCTCTGGGCAGCCTGCTCCAGGGGAGGATGTCCCTGCTGCCTGCAGGGGCTGCACTGGGTGAGCTCTGGGGTCGCCTCCAGCCCAGCCCATTCTATGATTCTATGAAATATTCTGCCCTGGCAGCGGTCCCCAAGCTTGGAAGGGGCTGCCCAGGGCAGTGCTGGAGTCTCCCTCCCTGGTGGTGTTGCAGCCCCGTGTGGAGCTGGTGCTGAGGGCCAGGGTTTGGTGCTGAGCCTCCGGTGCTGGGTGGAGGCTGGGCTGGGGGAGCTGCAGGGCTCTGCCAACCAGGGATATTCTGGGATTCTGTGGAGCATCTTGCACCCCTCCGTGGTTCTCACAGTGAGGGAAGTGTCACAGAGGAAGCACTTTGTGTAAGTGCTAACCTCCAGCACTGCTTGAGCTGATGTCCTTCTCCCTGTGCTTCATGACACAGGGATCTATTTTGGGTACCACACAGGAGCAAAAAATTTTGTCTCATCCTATTTTTTTTTCAATTCCTGCTTCAGTGAAGCTGAGGAAAATCAGAATTAACTGCAGACAGCAGCAGCTCCTGAACTCTGTGAGGAAGAGGTGGCCAGGCTCCAGCTGGTGTAAGGAGATTCATGGAACAGTAGGAGTGGGAGGGGGTCTTTCAAGCTCATCCAGTCCAACTCCCCTACAGGGACATCCCCAACCACAGCAGGGTGCTCCCAGCCCCAAGCAACCTGAGCTGCCCTGGTGCCAGCCATGGGGCAGCTCCACCTCTCGGGGCAGCCTGGGCCAGGCTCTCCCCAGCCTCAGCCTCAACCATTTCTCCTTCTCTCCACTCTCAAGCTCCCTCTTTGCCTTCCAAACCATCCCCCTTGGCCTGGCCCAACAGGCCCTGCTCCAGCCTCTGTCCCCAGCTTGCTGCAGGGCCTGGGAGGCCACCAGAAGGTGTCCCTGGAGCCTTCTCCTCTGCAGGCTGCCCAAGGCCAAGTCTCTCAGCCTGGCTCCCAGCAGAGGGCTTCCAGCCCTGCCAGCCCTGCTGTGGCCTCCTCTGGCCCTGCTCCCCCAGCTCCCTGGCTGTGCTGTGCTGAGGGCTCCAGAGCTGCCCCAGCCCTGCAGGGGACTCAGCCACATCCATCAGACTCTTTGTGGATGGATGGAGAAGAGATAAAAGTTGGCTTTAAATAAGAGAGAAATCTGAGCTCAACCCCAAGCCAAACCTGGATAAATCCACACAGGAGGCTCTGCCTTGGGTCACCCAACCCAACTGTCAGCCTCCAGCCACTTGCAAGATGGAGAAAGAGTCAGAGAAGAAAATCTTTTGCCATCCTCATTTAAACCAGAGCTGAAGAATGCACGTTTTAACCCACCCTAATCATCCCTGGCTGGGGGCTGGCTTTGTGCTTACCTCTGTGGCAGGGTTTGCT
Organism: Picus viridis; assembly: GCA_033816785.1. Lineage (NCBI taxonomy): Eukaryota > Metazoa > Chordata > Aves > Piciformes > Picidae > Picus > Picus viridis. The sequence continues at coordinate 9,620,074 of CM066601.1, forward strand.
TCTTGCCAGTCAGCTGGAGAGCAGCAAGGGCCTGCTCTGCTGGGCTGTTTCAGGTGGCTTCAGTTGGCTTTTGCTTTTTGCCCCCCTCGAGCACTTTCCCTTCCTTGTCTGACAAACTCTAAAAAATACTTATCAAAGGAAGGGAGCTTGAAGAAAGTCCAAAGAGCACTGGAGGGAAGGAAGCCAGTGAAAAACGGCCCCTGGGAGAAGGGGATTTGCTTGGTGGACTTCACCACTGCAGAAAACGGCTGGGAAATGTCTGCAAGGCTCATCCCAGAGGAAAAAGCCAATTCTCACCCAAGCTTGGCCAGTGCCAGGAGTCAGCTCTGGACTTGGTGACCAGGAGAATATTTCAGCAGTAGCCAAAAGACTTCTCCAGGGCTCTCTCATCTTCCCATCACCTCCAGGCTCTTTTGCATTTGCAGAGCTTCAGGCACAGTTCTCAGCTTGGAAAGCACCAAGAGCCCCGAGCCAAGGCCCATCCTTCCTGGGCACACCAGGGAAACCCAGCCACGACATTGCCAGCTCTGGGCCTCTTTCCCTCAGCTCTGCTTGACATCTGTCTTATTTCCTCTTTTTTTTTCTGCAGGCTGTCCTGTGGTGAGAAAACTGCACCAGACATGGCAACATTGCCCTTGCCTGGCAGCCTGGTGCAGCTCTGAACACTTCTCTCCAAGCTGGGGAGATGTGGGTTTGATGGGTGGAGTGTCCAGTGGATGAGGAATTGGCTGGATGGTCACATCCAAAAGGTAGTGGTCAACAGCTCCATGTCCAGATGGAGACAGGTGACAAATGGTGTCCCTCAGGGGTCTGTATGAACAGAGCTGGTCAGTGTCCTCAGTGACAGAGACTGAGGCGCCTCAACAAGGCTGCAGGTGGCACCAGGCTGAGTTGTGCAGTTGGTAAGGCAGGAGGACAGGATGGGATCCATCCAGAGGGTCCTGGGCAGGCTGCAGAGCTGTGCTGAGGAGAACCTCAGGAGGTTCAATAAGGCCAAGGGCAAGGTCCTGCCCCTGGGTCAGGGCAGCCCTGGGTATCAGCCCAGGCTGGGGGTGAGGAGAGTGAGAGCAGCCCTGCAGGGAAGGCCTTGGGGGTGCTGGGGGGGGAGCAGCTGGGCAGGAGCCAGCACTGGGCACTGGCAGCACAGGAGGCCAAGGGCAGCCTGGGCTGCAGCCAAAGCAGTGTGGCCTGAGCTGGAGAGAGGGAGTTTTGCAGAGCCAGTGCTGATCCCTGTGACTCACTTGCCAGCTATTTGCCCCAAGACAGTGCTGTCTCCTTGACAAAGCCACTCAAAGTCATGGCATGGGGGAGACTCTTTGTCCCACTGGGGCCTCAGGGATCACAGAATCATAGAATGGGTTGGGGTTGGAAGGGAGCTCCAGAGCTCACCCAGTCCAACCCCTGCAGGCAGCAGGGACATCCCCACTGGAGCAGGCTGCCCAGAGCCCTCTCCAGCCTCACCTGGAAGAGCTCCAGGGATGGAGCCTCAACCCCCTCCCTGGGCAGCCTGCTGCAGTCTTCCAGCAGCCTCCTGCTGCACAACTTGTTCCTCACATCCAATCTCAATCTGCTCTGCTCTCATCCCAAACCATTGCCCCTGGTGCTGTCCCTGCAGGCCTTTGGCAACAGTCCCTCTGCAGCCTCCTTGTAGCCCTTCAGGTACTGGAAGGTTGCTCCGAGCTCTGCCTGGAGCCTTCTCCTCTCCAGGCTGCACAGCCCCAGCTCCCTCAGCCTGGCCCCACAGCAGAGCTGCTGCAGCCTCTGAGCATCTCTGTGGCCTCCTCTGGAGCCCCTCCAGCAGCTCCAGGTCCCTCTGGTGTTGAGGGCTCCAGAGCTGGCCCCAGCCCTGCAGAGGAGGTCTCCGCAGAGCAGAGCAGAGGGGCAGCACAGCCTCCCTTGCCCTGCTGCTGCCCACACTCTTCTCCATGCCCCCAGGACCCCCTTGGCCTTCTTGCCCACCAGGCCACCTTGCTGCTGCTGGGCAGCTTCTTGTCCCCCAGCACTGCCAGCTGCTTCTGCTTGCAGCTGCTTGCCAGCAGCTTCCCCCTGCCCTGTGCTGCTGCAGGAGGTTGTTCCTGCCCGGGGCCAGGACCCTACCTTGCCATTTTTAAAACACTGACCCAGTGCTTGCTCTGCTCTCTGGAGCTCCCCCAGCCCTTAAAACTCCACTGATGGCTCTAGAGGATTTCCACCAATTGTTTCAAGCCTTCTCCATGCAAATTCCATGAGCTGAAGTGCTTAGGCCCTTGACATTGCTTAGCTGGATAATGAGAAGGAAATTGCTGTTGCATCACCACTGCACATGGTCCCCATCCAAAGACCCAGTGAGATGTGGCTCCCTCTGGGCCATCACCATGAAAACTTCAGCTCCTGTTGCCTGCTAAGGACCTTTCACTGCTCCATGGGTGCTTTGCACTCCCTGCAGGGTGTTTCCCCCCTGCCGGGAAGCTGAGTCTGTTCCACTCCCCCTCCCTGCCCAGCTAGGGTATGAAAAGCACTGCAGCTATTAGCTCTGCTTTTGGCTCCTGCCTCCCCTGGATGAGAGCTACTGCGGCTGCCCTCCTGCTCCTCTGCCACGAGGTGGGGCCTGATCCTTCTCCCTGCTGCCTCTGTGCCTCCTCAGAGAGAGACTGGTTTTGTATTCTTCTCTTTTTGTCCCCCTCCCATCCATCCTTGTTCCTTGCCCTTGTGACCCTTTCCTGTTATTCTTATATATATTGTTTAAAGACAACTCTTTACCTCTCTGCTTCCAGGCCAACTCCAAACTATTGTTTGGTGGATTTGCTCCTTCCTTTTCTCCCCTCTCTGTTGGGAGGGAGGAGTGGGGAGTAGGGAGAGATTCTCAGCCTTGCCCCCATCTGAGCTCTTAACTCCCAGTTAAGGCTCAAACCACCACAGAGTGCCAGAGCCTGGGGCAGGCTGCCCAGAGAGGTTGTGGAGTCTCCTCTGGAGCCTTTCCACCCCTCCTGGATGCGTTCTGGGTGCCCTGCCCTGGGTGCCCTGCTCTGGCAGGGGCTTGGGCTGGGGGAGCTCCAGAGGCCCCTTCCAGCCCCTCACGTTCTGTGATGCTGTGAAGGTGCTTCCTTGACTTTCTCATCCCTGTTTATTCAGCAAATCTTTACATGAATCCCTCAACTTTCAAGCTTTGCCCAGAAGGGAGACAGCAGCACCTCCACCTCTGTAGGAGCCAGAGGAGCTCAGAGCCTCTCCATGGGCCTGATTATTTTCCAAAGCCTGATGCTAATTTTCTGATATCATCCCCACCCCTTTGTGAGCCCCCAGCTCCTGCCCCACGCATGCTGAGTGAGAGCAACACTTCCAAGAAACAGGGCAAAAAGAGAGGGGGGAGGGGAAAGGAAAAAGCACACAGGGAAAAAAAAGCTCCACAATAGCCACAGGACAGCTTTTCCATCTCATTAACTCCCTCACTTATTATTTTCATGAAAATTACTGATAAAAGCCCTGCCTCTCCATTGGCTGGCAGCAGCTCTGGCTCCTATCTCACATCTCCCTCCTCAGCCCGGCCGTTGCCACGGCAACAGCACAATAATAGAAACTAATAAATTACAAAGGAGATGCTCGTGGAGCAATTATTGTTCTCTTTCATGCAAGTGTCTTGCTAATTTGGATCAGAAGGAATGCCAGCAGAAAGCAGTGGGGGGAAGAGGTCCATCTGAGGAGGCCGTTAGCACAGGGCCGCGGGCTGGGCGGGTTTGATCCCCGAGGGAGAGTTTGGCTTTCAAGCAACCCAAACACAACTTTTTTTGGGTGGCTTTTACCTCCCCGTGCTGGGCCACGAACATCTGGAGCTTCAAACTCTGCACTGCTTGCAGCCAAGCTGCTGAAAATTATTTGTTTTGTCCCTTTCCACCATCATAGAAGTGCCTCAAAAGCACCCCTGGCCTGACTGCTCTGCAAGGAGAACTCCAGGAGCTTCTCGGGTTACTTCAGGCTGGCTGCAGAGATTTCTGGTGGGGTTGTGTAACCCCAGGTTTCACTTCCCCCTTTCCCCCAAAAAACAGTATCTGAGAGATAGAAGGGAGAGAACCTTAGAATCACAAACTGATCTGGATTGGAAAGGACCTCTCAAGGTCATCCAGTCCAACCCCTGCAGCCCCCAGGGACATCCCCAACCACAGCAGGTTGCTCCCAGCCCCAAACAACCTGAGCTGCCCTGGTGCCAGCCATGGGGCAGCTCCCAGATCTCTGGGCCAGAGCCTGGGCCAGGCTCTCCCCACCCTGATCATAAAAAGTTCCAAATTTTGCATCAAGGAAGGCTTCTGGGCTGCAAGCAGCCAGTGATTCCCTGCAGAGGAAAAGCTCTCACCCTGGGAAACATCTTCCCAAATATTCAGCTACAATTCCCCAGAGACACCAAGGTCTAGGCCTAGTTTGGCCACTGCTGTTGATACTCCTGCAGTCCTTGGCCATCTCCTCCTGCTTTCCCCTGCACCTGAGGCACAAATTTCCTTCTCCCAACTACAACCCCAATGAGGCACAAAAGCCAGCCTGGGTGGGAACAGTGACTGGCAGGGGGGACTGCACGACTGCAAAGAGGTGGTGCTCTGGGGTTAAGAAACTGGGATGCCTTGAACCATAGAGCACAGGTGTCCAGAGGCTAGCCAGCTCCAGGGGAGGACCTGAAAGTGTAATCTTTGTTCTTCCATTCCCAGAATGCCTGCATCTCCCCTCTGTAAGAGAACAGCACAAACTGCTCCCCCCAATTCTTCTCCCTCTCTCTCTCCCTTTGTGGCACAGACCTTGTCTCTGCTATGCAGAGGAGGTTTGTGGCCTGGATCAGGCCTTGGACAAGCTAATTTTTACTGCATCATTCAGGTCTGGGTAGAGAGGTATGGTGGGGAGGGAGCACTGGAGGCCTTTTGGGATTTGAGGCCTGGGGTATGAGGGCTGGTGGGGGGAAGGTGTTGGGAAGGTGATGCACTATTGAGGTTTTTGGAGAAGCCCAGACTGGAGAGCTGGGCTGGATACGAACTGGGCATTTTTTGCATGTTTTGGTATGAGCTGTGAGTAATACCTCCATTTAAACTTCTACTTCTTCCCAGTCCTGTGTGGAGCACTTTACTCCTTAGGGAAGGGGTGAAGAGCATCTGTCTTGCTCCCTAAACCTGAGACAGGTGGGGAAGGCAAAAAGGGTTGAGACCCCAAAATCTGTTGAGCTGCCATGGGATGAAGGCAAGAATGGGGAGGGAGGAAGAGAAAATCATTGTGTTTCTGTCCCTCCTGAAAAGCAACAGCACTTTTTCATGAAGCAAATGCACATTCCTTGTCCACTAGCACAGCTCCTGCAGTTCTTTCCCTCCATGGCTCATTGCTGCAAGAAAGAGTTTAGGAGGAGTCCTTACCTCCCCCTTTTGCAGAGAGACTTGGGCTGCATCTCTGCCAAACCCATGGAAAGAAAGGGACCATGAAACACCCATTTCAAAAGAAACCCTGCCCCTGCAGCATCACTTTTTGCACCATATGAGCAAGGAATCAGGGGGAGGAGGAGGAATTCTTTTCCTCAGTTGGGGATGGATTTTTGTCTACTTCCAAGAGGCCCTCAAACCCTTTTGGACCACCTGGCTGGTTGGCCAGCACAAAACAATGGTGATTAGAGGTATTTTTAGTGGTGTTACCTGGGGGTGGAGGCTGATGGAGGAGGGGTTGGGGGAGTAGGGCCCTCCCAAGTCGTTCCTGAGTAGGTTGTCACTGTGCATCTTGGTTTTGAGGCAGGTGATGTAGCGGTTGCAAAAGTCCTTGCACAACTCGTTGACCTTCTCCAGTTCCAGGAGGTGGATGCGCAGCACCTGGATCGCCTTCACCATCTACAGGAGAGCACAGGGACAGCAGAGTCAAAACCATGGTTTGCCTTATTGCATTGGAAAAAAACCCAGAAGTCAACATCCTTACCCAAAGTCTAGCCTGGAACTGCTCTCTGTGGTAGTCGACTGTGTTGTCTTTCTCAACACACCAACAGAAGGTCCCAAAATCACTATTCTCACCCAAGCCCCACCCCTCTGCAATCCTCTCCCCTCCCCAGACTTCACAAACGCTGCTCTTTGCCTTCATGGGAATTCCTCCCTGTGCCCCAGAAGAGCCCTGGCTGCCAGAGAGTGTTTGGTTATTCCCCAGAGGCCACTTCTCCTAACAAGGTTACAGGGCTGCAGCCCCACCAGCGCCCGGACCTCGTTAGACTGCGCCCCGTAACTGTGACCAAGCTGACCCAGGACCCATTCCTGCAGCCTCCCCTTTGGCAGCCACTGTTGGGAGTCTTGCATCATATATCAAATCTCAGCTATTCGCTCTGGGGCAATAAATCCAGTTTTATGGCACCAAGCCTCTTGGCATTTCCAAGCCTGCCTGGAACTTGTACATTTCAGGGGTCCTCTTTACCAGCGGCGGCTGGGCACACCCCGAGGGCCCCGGCCGGCCTCGCGCGGCGGCTCCGCGGCGCAGGGAGCGGGCTGGAGGCTGGCCAGCCGCAGGGATGAGCGTTTATGGCTGGGAAAAGCCTTCCTGGTTCTGCCGCCTTCTCGCTTTTGTTTTCCGTCTCCTCCCGGCTGGCGCAGGCGAAGCGCAGGGCGGAAGCGTCGCGCCCCGGCTCGCCGCATCCTCCCGGGGCTCAGCGGCCATGAAAGTCAAGATTCAAGGGCAAAGGCAAGAAGACCTGACAGAGACGTGCCTCAGCAATCAATCTCTCAATTATCTCAGCTCATTTGCTTAGGTCTCGTTTGATGGCCCCGCTCCGCCGCGCCGTATATCTGTCCGCGCCGAGAGTTACAGTCCGGCGGCGAACGTGCGCGGGGTCGTAAAACCTCCAGATGCTGAATTAATTGAGTGTGTGGCACTCGGCAGCTGATTGAGCTGATAATGCTGAGAGCTGACCTTTTGCTAATTTCTAATTATGTGCATCTCAGCAGTGAGGAATACATGACTCTTGTTCTAATGATGGTTAATGCCGCTGGCCTTTGCAGCCCTGCTTTGCCGGCACCGGCTTCCGGGGAAGTGCCGGCGGAGAGGGGGAAAAACCCACCCCAAAAGGACCAAAGATCCAAATGCAAACAGGGCAAACACAGCAGAGCAGGGAGAGAATGGTTTGGGTTAGAATGGACCTTAAAGATCATCTAGTTACAATCCCCTGCCACGGGCAGGGACACCTCCCCAGCCCAGGCTGCTCAAGGTCTTACCCAGCCTGGCCTTGAGCAGCTCAAGGGGCGGCAGCTACAGCCTCCCTGGGCAACCTGTGCCAGGGTCTCCCCACCCTTACTGGAAAGTTCTTCCTCATCTCCCCTCCACAAGCTTAAATCCATTCTCTCTTGTCCTATCACAAGAAGCCCTTGTCAAGAGTCCCTACCCAGCTAAGAACAGGGTGAAAAGTGGAGGTTTAAGCTCTGTAAGACTTTTTAGTTCAAAATTCCCTCCAGATATTGCTCCAGCAGGGCAGGGGGGTGGAGCTAGGTGATCTTTAAGGTCTCTTCCAACCCAAATCATTCTGTGATTCGATGATCACATTAACCATCTCCTCTGTCTTGATGGAGATCAACCATACTGAGTGATTTAGATGACTTATTCTGGGCCTTGGATAGAGCACAGACAGACCAAAATGTCTGAAAAATTGGGGAAAAATGTATCACAGCATCACAGAATGTGAGGGGTTGGAAGGGACCTCTGGAGCTCCCCAGCCCCAGCCCCTGCCAGAGCAGGGCACCCAGAACACATCTGGGGGTGGAAAGGCTCCAGGGAGACTCCACAACCTCTCTGGGCAGCCTGCCCCAGGCTCTGGCAGCCTCACAGGCACAAAGTTTCCCCTCCTGTTCCCCTGGCACCTCACACTATCACAGTATCACATTCTCACAGTATTACCAAGGTTGGAAGAGACCTCGAAGATCATCGAGTCCAACCTGTAACCACAAACCTCACGACTAGCCCATGGCACCAAGTGCCACATCCAGTCCCCTCTTGAACGCCTCCAGGGACGGCGACTCCACCACCTCCCCGGGCAGCACATCCCAATGGTGAATGACTCTCTCGGTGAAGAACTTTCTCCTCACCTCCAGCCTAAACTTCCCCTGGTGCAGCTTGAGACTGTGAGACCTTCTCTGCTCCAGCTTGCCCCCAGTGCCCCTTGTGCTGTGCTTGGCCATCCCTGGGCAGAGCCTGGTTCCAGCCCTGCACAGCTTTATCCCCAGCACTGAGGGCAGCCCTCAGGCTGCTCTGCTCCCAGCTCCCAGCCCCAGCTGCCTCAGCTGTGCTCCCAGGAGATGTTCCACTGCCTGCAGCAGCTCTGTGCCTCTGGCCTGGACTCTCTCCAGCACTTCCCTGAGGTCGTGCTGGAGCTGAGGGGCCCAGAGCTGGACACAAGATTCCAGCTGTGGCCCCAGCAGGGCAGAGCAGAGCAGGAGATGAACCTCTCTGACCTGTTCACCACACTGCAAGGACATACATGAGGCATTTGAGGTCAATACAACTGCCCACAGTCAAACTTGACCTCAGCAGCAGAAGCCACTACAAACCATGGCCACAAGTCAGGACTGGCACTGGAATTTTTAAGAAGCTGCCAAAACACCTGACAACAGCTTCCACTGACCCTGCAGTGACCATGTGCTGGAGATGTTTCACACTCATGTGTGGTGAGGATCTAGAGCACAGGGATGGCAAGGAGCAGCTGAGAGAACCGAGAGTGTTCATCCTGGAGAAGAGGAGGCTGAGGGAGACCTCCTTGCTCTCTGCAGCTCCCTGCAAGGAGTTTGGAGCCAGGTGGGGGTTGGGCTCTGCTCCCAGGGAGAAAGGGACAGGAGAAGAGGCAATGGCCTCAGGTTGCCCCAGGGGAGGTTCAGGTTGGCCATGAGGAACAATTTCTTCATGGAAAGGGTTGTCAAGGCCTGGCCCAGGCTGCCCAGGGCAGTGGTGGAGTCTCCATCCCTGGAGGGGTTTCAAAGCCCTGGAGATGTGGTGCTGAGGGTCACGGTGGGCCCCTGGCAGTGCTGGGCTCAGGCTTGGACTCCATGATCTCAAAGGTCTCTTCCAACCAAAACAACTGCAAAATTCTGCAAATAGAGTTTTCCTCCCCAAAATTTTTAGGGTTTCACTTAACTTCAGCTGGTTCCATTGCTCTTCCCTGGATCCCTGCACTCACTGTCATGGACCTCAGTGCTGTGGAGCTGTTTTGTTGGTGCACTTCAACACCTAATGCACATTCAGTCCCACAGCTGAAACAATCCAAACCATTTCTTTTTCTGCTTGCCTGTCCCAGACCAATTTTGTTCTTGGCTGCAAGAGTGCAAGATGTGTTTCACAATCTGCAGGTGGGGCTTTGCATGACCAGCAACTGCCTTGGAGGGCTTCCCACAGACTGCTACAGCCTCTCTGGATTTAGAGATGTCACAACAATCTTCTCCACAAGTGGCAATGTGGCACAGAAGATGTGAGATTTTCATCCACCCTGAAGCCATTTCTTGCCCTCTTTTAGGAAAGCAGCAACTGTTGCCCTTGGATGGACATTGCTCCTTCTTCCCCTGGTGACTGCTCACTGGACAGAATCACCTCCTGGATTCCCCTAATATTTGCAGACAGCTGCCTGTGAACTGCCCAAATTACTTCCTCTCTGGGATGCCAACCTGCAGGGAAGGTGCTTTGCTCTTTGCATCATCGGAGGTGGACAACATTGCCTCCTGTGGCCCTGAAACACTTGCCTGTGGAGCACTGAGAGAGTGCACCAGGGTGCTGCAATAGACCTTGCCATGGAGACCACATCTGGAGGCTTCCAAGACAACATAATGGGACCTGGGGCTGTTTCTTGGTGTTCCCAGAAGAGAGCTCCATCCCAAGCAGTTCCAGCAGCAACGGGTACAGTAGGAAATTTGGGTTGCCATGAAAGGGAAGCCACCAAAAGTGATCCAAGGTCTCCCAAACCATTTGGATTTGGGAAAATCTCTTCTTTTGCCTTGTCTGTAGGACACGAGCTGTGCCTGACAGCTGACAGCTGACCTGAGGTGAGCTGGAGCCAGACAGGAACGCAGCCGCTGCGCGTGCCCTGCAGAGCAGCAGCTCCTGCAGACAGGGCGGGTCTGGGGGCACAAACTAACCTTCAGTCTTGGCTGCTCCCAGCAAACATCTTGACCCCATGACCTTTGTGTGGGAAAACTAACCAAAAATGAGGCAGGACTTTGTCCTCACAGAGAATCTTCTGGGAAACATCTCAGAGAAGGTCCTGGAGAAGATCTCACAGGGTCTAGAGAGAACATTGCCAAAACGGCCAACAAACAGAGCCCAAAGACACTGCCCAAGAAGTCTTCAACATTTGTTCCTTAACCCCTATCTTCTCCCCACCCCCCAAAACCATCAGCCAAGCCCAGGCTGCCTCTACCAGGTTGTCCAGCTCAGGGTCATCACTGAAGAAGGGTTTGTGCTCCTGCTCCTGCTGGTGGACGAAGTTCTCGATGTCGACGTCGAAGCTGGCGGAGGTGATGCACTCGGAGCCCTGCGTGGCCTGCTCACACTTCTCAAAGAGCAGAGTCAGCAGCGGGAACAGAGGGTGTCTGTGAAGGACAAAGCAGACCCCATGACTCCCAGGTCCCTTTTGACCCCACCCCACCTACCCATTCCCACTCAGCTTGCACAAGCCTGGCTGTGCACACCTCACTCCCAAGCCGCTGCTGGAAGTGTTCCTCCAGACCCCTCCCAACGACACAATCATAAACCCTGCAACTTTCCCCTCCCACTGCCTTGGTGCTTTCCACCACTGCACTACAGCCACCAAAATGTTTTGTCATGGGCCAAAGGGTTTCCCCTCGAGCCATCTCCTGTCCTGAGAGCTTTGCATTTGGAGATCCACAGCAGCTCCTGGGAATATTTTAACCAAAAATGCCTGGGTTGGGAATGTCACAGAATCCAAGAACAACAGGAGTAGGAAGGGACCTCTTGAGATCATCCAGCCTAACCCCCCTGCCAGAGTAGGTTCACCTACAGCAGGTTGCCCAGGATAGTGTGCAGGTAGGTTTGGAACGACTCCAGAGGTGAAGACTCCACCACCTCTGTGGGCAGCCTGCTCCAGTGCTCTGCCACCCTCAAAGTAAAGAAGTTCCTTGTCCTGGCACGGGCACCACTGAACCAAGCCTGGTCCCATCCTCCTGACACCCACAATCTAAGTATTGGTTAACATTGATCAGATCTCCCTTCAGGCTGCTCTTCTCCAGGCCAAACATCCCAAAGTCCTTCAGCCTTTCTTCCTAAGGCAGATGTTCTGATCCCCTAATTATCTTCATAGCCTTCTCCAGCACTTCTCTGTCCCTCTGCAACTGGGCAGCACACAGCTGCCCCCAGGGCTCCAGAGGTGGCCTCAGCAGGGCACAGCAGAGGGGCAGCACAACCTCCCTTGCCCTGCTGCTGCCCACACTCTTCTCCATGCCCCCAGGACCCCCTTGGCCTTCTTGGCCACCAGGCCACCTTGCTGCTGCTGGGCAACTTCTTGTCCCCCAGCACTGCCAGCTGCTTCTGCTTGGAGCTGCTTGCCAGCAGCTTCCCCCTGCCCTGTACTGCTGCAGGAGGTTGTTCCTGCCCGGGGCCAGGACCCTGCCCTTGCCCTGCTTCACCTTCAGGAGGTTCCTCTCCCCCAGCTCTCAGCCTGCCCAGGGTTCCCTGGATGCCAGCACAGCCTGAGGGGTCTCAGTACTGCTCCCAGCTCTGTGCCATCAGCAAACTGCCTGAGCAAGCTCTCTGCAAACTCTCTGTGCCTTCACCCAGGCTGATGATGAGGATGTCGAACAGGACTGGACCAGCCCTGACCCCTGGGGTACCCTACTTGTTCCAGTCCTCCAAGTTGGCTCTCTGCCACTGACTACAACCCTCTGAGCTCTGTCTTTATCTTTCAGCCAGTTCTCAGCCACCCCACTGCCCACTCATCCAACCCAATCCCAAGCTGGGCAGTGAGGATGCTGTGGGAGATGGTATTGAAAGCTTTGCTGAAGGCAGCCTGGGGCTGAGCTGGTATTTCAATGTGCCTGCAGTGTCCTATGGACCACCCTTGCTATGAGGCTCTCCTCCACCGAGAGGTCTCCTTGCATCTCTGTCAAGCACATCCCCATCTGTCCATGAAGAAGGGTCAAATCCCACTTCTTTCTTGCCACAGGTGTCTTTATAATTCTTCTGGCAAATCCATGCTTTGCCCCAATGGTGAATGGAAACATAAAGACAGCACCAAAGCATGGGGAGAAGGAACTGAAGACCCTGAAAGAGCTCCTGCAGCTGTGCAGATGAATGAGCAGAAAATATTTACAGTCGTTCAGAGCAGGGAATTCAAAATGGTTCTCGTGGATGGTCTGCCCCAGCATCCCAGCTAGCACAGTGCCATTTGTGGCATTCAAAGGGACCTGGACAAGCTGTAGAAGTGGGACCATGTGCGGGCAGATGGTTTGGAAGGCAAAGAGGGAGCTTGAGAGTGGAGAAATGTTTGAGCCCGAGGCTGGGGGAGAGCCTGGCCCAGGCTGCCCCGAGAGGTGGAGCTGCCCCGTGGCTGGCACCAGGGCAGCTCAGGCTGTTTGGGGTTGGGAGCAACCTGCTGTGGTTGGGGATGTCCCTGGGGGCTGCAGGGGGCTGCAGGGGACTGCACTGGATGCCCTTGGAAGGTCCCTTCCCACCCACCCCAGTCGGAGATTCTCTGACTGTCTCCAAGGGATGGCTCAGAAGCCGCCTGAATCCTTCCACACCGCTCCGTTCCGGGCCGGCAGCTCGCCCAGGGGTTAACCCTCAGCTAAGTCTTCATTTGCAGCTAACCCCGCGGCGCATCCTGCTTTAATCCCTGCTGATCCCAAGCTTAATGCGGAGCGGCCGCGGCCGGGGCGGGGGCCGGGGGGGGCGCTGGATAATTCCTACGCCCGGCGGCGCTGAGCCGCGGGATATGAAAGGCAAATTCCAGGCGCCGGGATGAGTTATCGGGATTTAGGAGGCGGCAGCAGCTCCGAGGCTGCTGCCATTCCCAGAGCGAGGCACGGAATGACCCCCGGGATGGGGGGCTGGGGTCGGGACCCCTTTGCTGGGAGGGGGTCACGGAGCGAGGGGGCGAGCCGCCCTCGCGCTCTGCAGGGCTGGCGCTGAGCCCCCTGGGGGCACTGACGGCCGGGAGGCTCCGGGCCACGGGGGCGGGGTTGGGGGTCTGTGGGAAGGAAAATTAAACGGGGGAAAAAAGGCAAAAAAACCCCCAAAAGAACAACAACGACAAAAAAACCCCAACATAAAATAAAAGAGTGAAATAAAGAACTCAAAATAATACAAAATAAACCGAAATCAAATAGACCTAAAAGGAACCAGGAAATACCGAAATCCACACAGGATGAGAGAAACTAAACACAGCAAGATAAAGAAATCAAAGCAAAATCAGAGGAAATGAAATGAAAGAAAATAAAGCAAAGCAAGCAAACCAAAAGAAAATAATATATATAAATAAATAAAACGAAAAGAAGCTGCAAAATAATAAAAGGACGTTTAAAATGCAAAGTTTTAAAAAATAATAAATTAAATAAGATGGAATGAAATAAATTTGAACCCAATAAAAGAAACAAAATAAAGGCCAAATAAAAATGAAATAAAATACTAGAAAAGAAAATAAACCAAAGAAAAGGAAATGAAAATGAAATAAGCTGCAAAATAATAAACAAGCTAAAAGAAAATGACATTCAGGATGCAAAAATTAGTGAAACAAAATGAAATTAAACAGGGTAGAATTACATCAACTCAAATCCAATGGAAGAAATGGATCGAAATAAATATGAAATGAAATGTGCTAGGAAAAAAAGAAAAGGAAAATAAATCAAACGAAAAGAAAAGGAAATAAAAATTAAAATGTCACCAAACAACAAAATGAACAAAACTAAACTACAAGAGAAGAAATTAAAATACAAAATAAATAGAAGCAAAGGAATGAAAAGAAAGGGAAGGAAAAGGAGTAGAAAAGAAGAAAAGAAAAATAAAATAAATGACAAAAGAAAATAAAGTTTAACATGTAAAAAATAGAGGAAAAAAACGAAATCAAAAAGGAGGGAATGAAGTAAGTTCAAACCCAATCCAGTCCAATCACGATTTAACAAAACCCCAAACTTGAAATAAATGAAGATTCAAAGGGCAAACAAAACTCAAATCACCCCAAAACAAAGCCAAGCCAAGCAAACTGCAATCAAATCACACAAAACAATTGAACATAAAGCAGGAAGAAAAGCAGGAGGCAGGGGAGGTGCAGGAGGCAGGGGAGGTGCAGGGGGCAGGGGAGGTGCAGGAGGCAGGGGAGGTGCAGGAGGCAGGGAAGATGCAGGGGGCAGGGGAGGTGCAGGGGGCAGGGGAGGTGCAGGGGGCAGGGAAGATGCAGGGGGCAGGGGAGGTGCAGGGGGCAGGGGAGGTGCAGGGGGCAGGGAAGATGCAGGGGGCAGGGGAGGTGCAGGGGGCAGGGGAGGTGCCGGAGCCCCAGGGGGCTGAGAGCCGCCAGTGCTCCAGCAGCGTCCCCAGGAGCAGTGGAATTTGGACTCCACCAAATCATCCAGGCACCGACTTGGGTTTGGTGCCCTTCCCCAGCACACACACCCCTGCCTCCCGCCAGGTTTATGTCCAACAAAATGCAGATTTCTCTATTTCCATCTTCCAGTGGCAGAGGAAATGTGGTGGAGGGAGAATGAAAGCTGAAAAGTGACAGCTGGAGCTATTCCAGGTGAGGCTGGAGAGGGTTGTGGGCAGCCTGATCCAGGGGAGGATGTCCCTGCTGCCTGCAGGGGCTTGCACTGGGTGACCTCTGGAGGTCCCTTCCAGCCCATTCTGGGATTTCATGGAGAGGATGCACAGGGAAGCAGGATGGTTTCCCAAGGGAACAGGAAGATCTGCCGTAGGAAACAAGAGGATTCTCCTGATCATGAGCAGTAAGGAGGCGGAATAAGGAAGAGCTTTGGGGTGGAAAAACCCACTTTGGCACAAAACAAACAAACAATTTTTTTTTTCCCCTTCAGGGAATCCTCCAAATAAAAGTTCTGAACCCAGTGACATTTTCCTGCAGGAGAGAGGTGGCTGAGAGCTGCTAATAAAAAGGATTCAACAAGGGCTAATAAAGAGAAATTAATTCCTCTAAGGCTCTCACTCCACACCTTCGGCTGAGCTCTGCCCACAGCCCTGGGGGCACAGCAGGGAGCTTTTTTCCCCCAGCTCCAATATAACCTTATAGGAAAATAAACTTCAGGCAAAGAAATTCATCAGATTTCACCTGGAAAAAGCCAGTTTGTGGTGCTGGGGTGGTCGAAACATTGAAAGCCCAGGAGCATCGTCTGTACTGGTCCCAATCCTCTTAGTGCTGTTGTTGCATCATGCCAAGAACATATGGGAACACATGGAAAAATATGGGGAAATACAGGAAGCATCACAGCAGTGCTGCTGCTGGACTGCTCCCTGTGAAGGTGCTCCCAAGCCAAGCAAGAAGTAGGAGGAATAATTTTTTCCCCTGTTTCACAGCATCACAGAATGTGAGGGGCTGGAAGGGACCTCTGGGGCTCCCCCAGCACAACCAATGCCAGAGCAGGGCACCCAGGGCAGGGCACACAGAACACATCCGGGGGGTGGAAAGGCACCAGAGGAGACTCCACAACCTCTCTGGGCAGCCTGCCCCAGGCTCTGGCACCCTCACAGGCACAAAGTTTCCCCTCCTGTTCTCCTGTTCCCCTGGCAGCTCCTCTGCCCCAGCTTGCCCCCAGTGCCCCTTGTGCTGTGCTTGGCCCTCCCTGGGCAGAGCCTGGCTCCAGCCCTGCACAGCTTTATCCCCAGCACTGAGGGCAGCCCTCAGGCTGCTCTGCTCCCAGCTCCCAGCCCCAGCCGTCTCAGCTGTGCTCCCAGGAGATGTTGCACTGCCTGCAGCAGCTCTGTGCCTCTGGCCTGGATGCTCTCAAACAGTTTCCTGTCCTTCCTACCTACTACAGGTCACAAACCTCCTGCAGGAGTATAAAACCCATCAGGATGACTTGTCTGGTGGGTTTTATATTTCCCATCACATTTTCCTGGTGATTTGCCTCCAGCGTGATTGATTGATGCCTTCTGCCTTGAATTATTGAAAATCAACCAAAATCCATTGGTTTGGGCAGAGGATATGGCCCTGGGTGGGGTAAAAATCACCCTGGTGTGCATTTGATAGCAAAATCTGCCCGAGTCCACATCAACAGCTGAATGCAGGAGAACGATCAGATTTTGTATGCAGCAAAAAAGGAGTTAGGGGATAAAAATATACTGGGGAATTGGTTGGGGCAACCAAATCCATGTCTGGAACCAGGTGATATCTTTTATAATTCTGGTGTCCCCATCACAAGAAAGACACAGACTTGTGGGAGGAAGTCCAGAGGAGGCCACAAAGATGCTCCAAGGGCTGGAGCAGCTCTGCTGGGAGCACAACCTGAGGGAGCTGGGGCTGTGCAGCCTGCAGAGGAGAAGGCTCCAGGGGGACCTCAGAGCTGCCTGACAGCACCTGAAGGGATCCTGCAGGAAGGCTGCAGAGAGACTTCTCCAGAGGGTGTCTGAGCCAGGCCAAGGAGGAATGGTTTGGAGCTGAGGCAGAGCAGGGTCAGAGTGGAGCTGAGGAAGAAGTTGTTCAGCAGGAGGGAGCTGAGACTGTGGCCCAGGCTGCCCAGGGAGGCTGTGGCTGCCTCCTGCCTGGGGGTGTTGAAGGCCAGGCTGGATGAGGCCCTGAGCAGCTGAGTGCAGCTGAGAGGTGTCCCTGGGCATGGCAGGAGGTTGGAGGAGATGAGCTCTGAGCTCCCTTCCAGCCTGAGCCAGGCTGGGACTCTGACACCCAGGTGGGAAATACCTTCAAAAAGGCATTTCTGGCATTTTTTTTGATCCTGAGGTTAAGGCTGTGAGAACTGCACAGGTTGTTTAGGCTTTCATTACCCCACATTGTCTTTTTTCCTCTTGAGTGACCTTGTTCGCCTTGAGGAACTCTTGAACTCTGCAAAGAATCCTGGGGAAGGCTTTACTCAATGCCTCATTCCAGACCTTTTGGGCTTGTCAGATTTGCATATTTGGAGCTGAATTCCTTCACTTCCAAGCTGCACCTTTTTGGTTCCCAAGTGCCTATGGCCCTGGCCACTAACTGGGGGAGGATTAATCCTTAAATTTAAACCTTAATCCTAACGGTGTTAGAGTAGCAGAGACAACAGCACCGTGCATGGTGTCAGTAATTATCACCTCCATAATTACATTTTCCTTATATAATTAGACTGTTTGCTCAATTAGAATGTTAGTTATGGCAACTCTATCACACCACTGCAGACAGCACAAACTGAGGCATTATTATCTCCAAAGGACTGAAAAAATGGGGCCAGAGCAGCTTAGCCATCTTGCACCCACTGCTGCCCACTCCCTGCACAGATTAATGTTTGACTTTATTCCTCCTGGGTCCTTTTTCACACCCCCCAGTCACATGGTTTTGTCAGGGAAAATAAAAGAGAGAATAATTTTAGGTTATCTCCTGGATTTACTCTTTCTGGCTGCTTCCTCATCCCTGAATCACACTATTTGGAGAATCATTTCCACTCAAGAGGTGACTTTGCTCCTTCTAGGCGCTTGGGGGGGGTAAAAAGGGGAAAAAAAAAGGAGAGAGGGAGATTTAATTTCTTGTGGGTCCCTTTAGCTCTTCAAATCACAGGGCTCTGCCAAACACAAAAGGGCAATTTCAAGCTAATACCTGGCTTTACTCTTCCTGGGCACTTTTTAGGCCCCAGATGACATCTTTTTGACCCCAAAGAAGGGAGAGTTTAGGTCTGGAGGTGTATTTTGGAGTGCTGCACAATGAGGGCCATGACAGAGCTCCAGCACCATGCTGGGATGCCACCACCTTACCAAAGGTTCCCATCGCTACAAATATTTGTGCCTGCCCCCACTCCTGCGTGTTAGTGAATGCATTAGACTAACAACGCAGGACAGCAAGGAACACGTGAGCCAGGGCATGCAGTAACCAGCGCAGGAATGAGTGCAGCACTGAGCTGCCACATTTACAGTGCACTGCAGCAACCCTTGCCCCAATGAAATAATGCAACACTGAATGCATTAATTACTGAATGAGTTGATTAATGAATGCAGACTGCTGTGAGCTCACATCACCTGTAGACAGCTCGCTTGTCAGCCTCCAGCTGCGCCTGGGGGTCAGCAGCCGTGGCAGGAACCGGAGCACTGGTGGCTGCTGCTGGCGTGGCGAGGTGCACAGGTTGAGCCTTGCTGGGCTGCTGGGCTGTGGCTGTCATCTGGGAGGGGAGGGGGAAAAATAAAGGAAGAAACTCAAATTACACTTTTCTGCTGAGCTTTGCACAGAATTTTGACAATTTCACAGGAGAGCCCCTGTGAACCTCCTGAGGTTCAACAAGAGCAAGGGCAAGGTCCTGCAGCTGGCTCAGGACATCCCCAGTGCCAGGCCAGGCTGGGGCTGAAGGGCTGCAGAGCAGCCCTGAGGAGAAGGCCTTGGGGGTGCTGGGGGTGCAGAGCTGGCCAGGAGCCAGCACCCAGCGCTGCCAGCCCAGCCCCAGCCTGGCCTGGGCTCAGCCCCAGCAGGGTGGGCAGCAGGGGCAGGGAGGGCATTCTGCCCCTCTGCTGTGCTCTGCTCACCCCCTGCAGGGCTGGGGCAGCTCTGGAGCCCTCAGCACAGCACAGCCCAGGGAACTGGGGGAGCAGGGCCAGAGGAGGCCACAGCAGGGCTGGCAGGGCTGGAAGCCCTCTGCTGGGAGCCAGGCTGAGAGACTTGGCCTTGGGCAGCCTGCAGAGGAGAAGGCTCCAGGGACACCTTCTGGTGGCCTCCCAGGCCCTGAAGCAAGCTGGGGACAGAGGCTGGAGCAGGGCCTGTTGGGCCAGGCCAAGGGGGGATGGTTTGGAAGGCAAAGAGGGAGCTTGAGAGTGGAGAGAAGGAGAAATGGTTGAGGCTGAGGCTGGGGAGAGCCTGGCCCAGGCTGCCCCGAGAGGTGGAGCTGCCCCATGGCTGGCACCAGGGCAGCTCAGGCTGTTTGGGGCTGGGAGCAACCTGCTGTGGTTGGGGATGTCCCTGGGGGCTGCAGGGGCTGCCCTGGATGCCCTTGGAAGGCCCTTCCCAGCCAAAGCAGTCTGGGGTTCCCTGATCATATGCAAACATGAGCACAAAGTGACTTTCCCAACCCCCTCCCTGGCTGTTTCGGTGCTGCCCTCCCCTGCCCTCCCTTCCCCAGCCCTGCAAGGCTGCAGCAGCCGGCTGCGTTCCTGGGGCTCTGAGGAAAATTAAGTTGCAATCTCAGCTCAGGGCTGGTTGTTGGTTGGGTGATTTATTATGGGATGCTTTGCCCCAGTCCCAGATTAAACGACCTGCCTGTGCCAGGAGCGTGCTGAGCCAGCAGGTTTGTCTAGACAGACATTCGGAGCCTTCTCCCCGTGGTACCTGAGCCTCTCCTGACTCCCCAGGCCAAGCCATGACTCACCCAGCACTGTGAGACTCCAACCAAAACAAAACCTCAACCTTTTTGGTTTTGCCTGTGCCCAGTCTCCCATTTTTAGCCCCAGTCCTGCCCCAGATCAACAGGGTGGGGCTGGGTCTCCGGTGGGAAATGGCAGCTGCTCTGTGTGGCTCTGCTGGCAACCTCAGGCCCATGTAGGATCAAAATTCTACATTTGAATTTAAGCTTAAATGGGAGTTTAATTTTGATCTGTGCCAGCCTGTCCTTCCAAACATCTATTCTGGGCCAATTTCCACACCAGTTGACCAGCCACATTAAAAATAATCTGAATTATTTGCTGCCAGGCTGTGGCTCGGCCACAAAAGCTTCACAAGAGTTGGTTAAAAAAATGCATGGAGACTTTTATTCTTTTCCATTACTTAGTCAATCTTGGCTCAAATGTGGCAGCAAGCCCCAAATCCAGTGATTTTTAGTTCCAAATTTCAGTGGGAAAGTAACACAAATTGGGTGTTCTACCTGCTGTAGTGTCACAAAGACTTTACAAATCAAGCCTGGGAGGCTTTAGTTCCTAAATCTTTAATCCTCCCTTGAGCTAGGCAGCAAAAGGAAGCTTCTGCCCCTTGCTCCATATTCTATAGATCATTTATTTATTTAATACACCCATTTCCATTGGTTGTATTTATTAGCTAGAGTGTATTTATTATATTTATTTCTGTGTTAAAGTAAAATATTCTTATAAATTACTTATTTCTCTGCATTATATTTAATATGTAACAGAATCGATATCCAACATCACAGCTGTGCCCCTGTGGCCAGCAGGGCCAAGGGCGTCCTGGGGTGCAGCGACAGGAGTGTGGCCAGCAGGGCTGGGGAGCTTCTGCTGCCCCTCTGCTCTCCCTGCTGAGACCACCCTGCAATACTGTGCTCCCCAGCTCCAGAGGGAGAGGAAACTGCTGGAGAGAAGCCAACAGAGAGCCATGAGGATGAAGAAGGGACTTGAACATCTCTGCTGTGAAGAGAGACTGAGAGCCTTGGGGCTGTTCAGCCTGCACAGGAGGCTGAGAGGGGACCTGATCAATGTCTATCCATATCTGAGGGGTGGAGGTCAGGATGAAGGTGCCAGGCGCTTTGTGGTGGTGCCCAGTGCCAGGACAAGGAACAACAGGCACAAGCTGGAACCCAGGAGACTCCAGCTCAACACAAGGAGACCTTTCTGTATGGTGAGGGTGCCAGAGCCTGGGGCAGGCTGCCCAGAGAGGTTGTGGAGTGTCCTTCCCTGGAGCCTTTCCAACCCCCCTGGATGTGTTCTGGGTGCCCTGCACTGGGGCAGGGGCTTGGGCTGGGTTATGTCTGGAGGTCCCTTCCAAGCCCTCCCATGTGCTTGGTAACACAAAATGACAGATTGTACACTGAGCTCTGTCACCATGGGCAAAGAAATCATTTCCTGTGCTGTTTTCTGGCTTCTGTAATTCTCTATTGATTTCTGCCTTCAGAGGTAAATAAAATGGATTTTATCTGTTATTTGTCTGATATAATCATATATTGACTTGAGTGTATTTATATCAATTTTACAGCTATTTGTCTGACAATCTATTAATTGGGGTGCATTTAGACATCCAATTTATGTCTATTTGTCTACTTATATATTTTCTAATAAAATCATCCATTAATTTGTATTTGTATTTCCATTTTGTGTCTTTGTCTGATATAATCACATATTGATGTGTATTTATATCTAGTTTACAGCTGTCTTATATATTTATGTATTTTCTGATACAATAATACATCCATTTCTATGTATTGATATATATCTATTTTATATCCATTTGCCTCATATATTTTCTGCTCCAATCATGTACTAAATTCTCTTTGGGTATTTAATTTCTATGTATACGTCTTCTGCTCTAATGACATATTAATTTGTGTGTATTTATACACAAATATTGCCTGTCTGACTAATATATTTATATATTGGATAGAATCAATTATTTATCTACATATTTATATTTATCTCTATATTTATTATATTTATCTATAAATATTTTACATCTCTTTGCCTAATATTTTTATATCCACTTGTATTCTGCATATTTATTTATATTGATCTGTCTACAGATGGATCTATTTTTTAGATGGATATTCTTTGTATTAACCTAGATTGGAACATTCATACATATTGATCTCTATTCATATATTTCTTCCTCTGATTACCTGGATATAAATAAAATGGATAATTTCTCCCTGCCTATACACAGATTACAGAACACATCCCTGAGAAGTGCTGCCCACCTGTCTCCATGCCCACAGCCTTTGTTCCCAGCTCCTTGCCATGGCAGAAGCCAAACCTTTCGCTTCCCAACTGTTTGACTTTAATATCTCCTGCCTGACCTTTCGCTGCCGACGCTGCGCTTCATTTCCCTTCCTTAATCTCCTTTATTGTTCATAACCCCCAAAGTTTGACTCCAGCACCTGGAAATTCACCTGCTGCCATTTCAGTTCCACTCCCACCCGTCTTCCCTTCCTCAGTGCTAAATGCATCAGTGAAAATTAGTGCACTTCCCACTAGCTTGGATTTCCCTTCCCCCCCCACCCCCATTTTCTACCCAAAGCCAACCCCTTGCAGATTTTGGATGCTGCACTGAGTAGCTCCCCTGCCTCTTGCCTTTCCCCCCTTTTTTCTCCTTATTATTTCCCCTGATGATTTTTTTTTTTTTTTTTTTTTTAATGGCACTTTTCCCCCTTTCCCCTCCCCCTTTCAACTTTTTCCCCCTGGTCACACTCATTTCCTGGGATGTCGAAGCCCACTGCGCATCCTGCCCCAAACTCCTGCCAAGCTGGCTCTTTCCAGCCAAGTTTGCAACTAATTGGACCATTACCCCCCCCGAAAAAAAGCTTCCTCTGTGGCTCTCCAAGCCATTACCTCACCTTGGTGAAGAAGAGAAATAAACAAAAATAGTCCCAAGGCAGCACAAAAAGAGCTGAGAGGACACCAGGCTGTGAGGATGGAGCGTTGGGATGGGGATGCTGGGCAGGGAGGAAGGTAAAAACGGGGCCAAAAATGGTTTTGGAGAGAGCAGGTGGGGATGGGAAAGGAGGGAAGAGGCTGCAGGGTCTTGTCTTGGGAGCAGGAGTGTCTGAGCAGGGGGCAGGGGGCAGGGAATTTGTAGGTGTTAGCCAAAAAAATGTAGATTTGTGTATTTTTAGGAATTCTTTCTTGAAAATGGCCAAAACCAGAAGCAGGAGAGAAATAAAAAGATGCAAGTGAAGCCAAAAAACCAGGTCAGAAATGAGCTTAAAAACACAAAGTTAAAACAAAATGAAAAGAAAGGTTAAAAAAAAAAACAAAAACAAAAAAAAAAAACAAAACTGAATAAAAAGGAAGTTTAAAAAAGCCAAGTTCAAAACAGCTAAAAAATAGATGAGAAAAGGTAAATGGATCAGGTTTTAAAGGGGTTTAATAATCTAAAAAGGGAAATTAGTTTTAAATGTTAAAAATTTTTAAACTGTTCTTAAGTGGTTTAAAATGTTAAAAAATGGAAAAGTAAAAAATAAGTAAAAAGTAAAAAAAAAAGAAAAAAGTAAAAAAAAGGAAAAAGTAAAAAAAAGTTTTAAAAGTTAAAAAAATTTAAACTGTTCTTAAGAGTTTTAAAATGTTAAAAAATGAAAAAGTGAAAAATAAGTAAAAAATTTAAAAAATGAAAAAGTAAAAAAAAAAAGTAAAAAGTAAAAAATTAGTTTTAAAAGTTAAAAAAATTTAAACTGTTCTTAAGAGGTTTAAAATGTTAAAAAATGAAAAAGTGAAAAATAATACAATACAATACAATACAATACACCAGGTTGGAAGAGACCTTCAAGATCATCACGTCCAACCCATCAACCAATCCAACCCACCCAACAACTAGACCATACAGCCAAGCACCCCAGCAAGTCTTCTCCTGAACACCTCCAGTGAAGGTGACTCCACCACCTCCACGGGTACATGATTCCAATGGGCAATCACTCTCTCTGTGTAGAACTTCTTCCTAACATCCAGCCTAAACCTGCCCTGGCGCAGCCTGAGACTGTGTCCTCTTGTTCTGGTGCTGGATGCCTGGGAGAAGAGGCCAACCTCTGCCTGGCTACAACCTCCCTTCAGGTAGTTGTAGAGAGCAAGAAGGTCACCCCTCAGTCTCCTCTTCTCCAGGCTAAGCAACCCCAGCTCCCTCAGCCTCTCCTCACAGGCTGTGTTCCAAACCCCTCACCAGCTTTGTTGCCCTTCTCTGGACACGTTCCAGCAAGTCAACATCCTTCCTAAACTGAGGGGCCCAGAACTGGACACAGGACTCAAGGTGTGGCCTAACCAGTGCAGTGTACAGGGGCAGAATGACCTCCCTGCTCCTGCTGGCCACACTGTTCCTGATGCAAGCCAGGATGCCATTGGCCTTCTTGGCTGCCTGGGCACTCTGCAGGCTCATGTTCAGCCTACAATCAACCAGTACCCCCAGGTCCCTCTCTGCCTGGCCACTCTCCAGCCACTCTGACCCCAGCCTGTAGCACTGCCTGGGGTTGTTGTGGCCAATGTGCAGAACCAGGCACTTGGATGTGTTCAATCTCCTGCCCTTGGCCTCTGCCCATCTGTGCAGCCTGTCGAGGTCTCTCTGCAAAGCCTCTCTGACCTCCAGCAAATCAACTGCTGCCCCCAGCTTGGTGTCATCTGCAAATTTACTGATGATGGACTCAATGCCCTCATCCAGATCATCAATAAAAATAAGATAAATCCAAAACAAAAAGGGTAAAAAAGGTTTTAAAAGTTTTAAAAGCTAAGAGGTAAAAAACTAAGTTTAATTTTTTTAAATTAAGTTCAAAAACCTTTAAAAGAAATTAAAAAGTAAAAGTTAAGAAAAGTTAAAGTTACAAATAAGTTTAAAAAAATAAAAGCTGTAAAAAGGTTAAAAAAAAAGTTTTCAAAGTTAAATTAAAAAGTAAACAAAGAAGTGAAACATTTTAAAGGGTAAAAAAATGAGTTTAAACAGTTTCAAACATTGAAAAGGAAAACAAGATTTTAAAAACGTTTAAAAAATGACAAAGGTAGAAAAAGAAGATAAAAAGTTTTAACACTTGAAGAGGAAAAAGCTTCCAAAAGGTTTACAAAGTTTTTGAAAGGTAAAAAACCTTTTTTGGAGGCTAAAATAGGTAAAACCAATTCCATGAAGCTAAGCAAAATGTGTTGTTACAGGGGGAAGACGTTTGAAATCAGTAAAATAAGGAGGTGAAAATGTTTGGAAACCATTCAGATGTTTTAAAGGATGTGAAAGAAGTCCAAAAAAAAAAAAGGTTAATAGTTTTAAGTTATGTCAAGAAGTTGACTTCGGGTTGTTTGGGGCTTTTTCCCAAGACAGTTCAAAATCTGCAGAAATGTGCAAATTGGCCACAAAGAGCTGAGAAGGGAGAAAATGTAAACCAAAAGGGCAAAACCCAAAAAGAGTTCAAACAAATCGTGTTGAGAAAGATTAAAGAATGATAGAACCATGTCTAAAATATAGAGAGACATAACAGAACATAGAAATAGCACAAACCATATCAAATAGAAACAACATCGACTCCCAGCAGGGCTCAGGCTGGAAGGGAGCTCAGAGCTCATCTCCTCCAACCTCCTGCCATGCCCAGGGACACCTCTCAGCTGCACTCAGCTGCTCAAGGCCTCATCCAGCCTGGCCTTCAACACCCCCAGGCAGGAGGCAGCCACAGCCTCCCTGGGCAGCCTGGGCCACAGTCTCAGCTCCCTCCTGCTGAACAACTTCTTCCTCAGCTCCGCTCTGACCCTGCTCTGCCTCAGCTCCAAACCATTCCTCCTTGGCCTGGCTCAGACACCCTCAGGAGAAGTCTCTCTGCAGCCTTCCTGCAGGATCCCTCCAGGTGCTGGCAGGCAGCTCTGAGGTCCCCCTGGAGCCTTCTCCTCTGCAGGCTGCACAGCCCCAGCTCCCTCAGGTTGTGCTCCCAGCAGAGCTGCTCCAGCCCTGGGAGCATCTTTGTGGCCTCTGTGACATGGAAAATAATTCTGAAAAAAACCCAATTCTATAGAAGATTGAAATAAAGTTTTTAAATTATATAGGAATGAAAAAAAAATGCCAAAAGGTAGAAACAAACCCCAAATGTATTTCTGGTTTTTTTGCAAATTTTTGGTAAAACCTAAAAAGAACAAAGCAATTAAAAGGTTCAAAGTATGGTATATAAAACAGAGCCTTAAGAGGCTCCAGGAGAGCTGGGGATGGACTTTGGACAAGGGCTGGGAGTGACAGGATGAGGGACAATGGCTTTGAGCTGGGAAAAGGGAGACTGAGGCTAGAGGAAGAAATTCTTTAGAGTGAGGGTAGAGAGACTGGCACAGGCTGCCCAGGCAGGCAGTGGCTGCCTCCTGCCTGGGGGTGTACAAGGCCAGGCTGGAAGAGACTTTGAGCAACCTGGGCTGGTGGGAGCTGTCCCATGGCAGGGGGCTGGAGCTGGGTGAGCCTTAAGGTCCCTTCCAACTCAAGCTATTCTAGGACTCTGTGATTGTTTTCCCCAATGTCCTGCCAAAAAACTGCATCGAGAAGAGACCTACAAGGCCTGTGAGGAGCGTCTGAGGGAGCTGTGGGGGTTGAGGCTGGAGCAGAGGAGGCTGAGGGAGACCTCCTTGCCCTCTGCAGCTCCCTGCAGGGAGGTTGGAGCGAGGAGGGGGCAGCCTCTGCTCCTGGGTGCCAAGGGACAGGAGCAGAGGCAATGGCTGCAAGCTGCAGCAGGGGAGGCTGAGGCTGGCTCTCAGGAAATCTTTCTGCCCTGGCAGGGGTCCCCAAGCTTGGAAGGGGCTGCCCAGGGCAGTGCTGGAGTCTCCTCCCTGGGGGTGTTGCAGCCCTGTGTGGAGCTGGTGCTGAGGGCCAGGGTTTGGTGCTGAGCCTTGGGCGCTGCAGGGCTCTGCCAGCTGCATGGATTCTGTCACTCTGTGACCTGCACACGATGGCTTCGGTGGCACCACCAGAGGACCTCTGCCTGTGTTGCTCCTTCTCAGCTGCTTCATTTTCTCTCACTTTTCAAATGTTTTCCTTCCCTGCTCCCCCAAACTATTCTTTGAGTCGCCGAAAGCACAAAGCACACATTTCAAAAGCAGGGAAAAAAGGTTTTAAAGATGTAAGATAATTATGGACAAACGAGCAAAACGTTTACAAAGAGGTGAAACTGCACAAAATGAGGCTGCAATTAAAAAAAAAAAAATTCAAAATCTTTTTTAGTTTTGAAATTTTATATTTGAAAATTGAAAATTTAAGTGTGAAATGTTTGGGGTTTAAACAATCCATTTTCAAATGTTTTCAAAAGCCTCTGCTGAGGAGCCCAGGAGTTCATAGAATCAGTCAGGGCTGGAAGGGACCACAAGGATCAGCCAGTTCCAACCCCCTGCCATGGGCAGGGACACCCCACACTAGAGCAGGCTGCCCACAGCCTCATCCAGCCTGGGCTTAAACACCTCCAGGGACGGGGCCTCAACCACCTCCCTGCACAACCCATTCCAGGGCTTCACCACTCTCATGGGGAAGAACTTCCTCCTCCCCTCCAGCCTGAATCTCCCCACCTCCAGCTTCATTCCATTCCCCCTAGTCCTGTCACTCCCTGAGATCCTGAGCAGTCCCTCCCCAGCCTTCCTGTAGCCCCCTGCAGATCCTGGAAGGCCACAATGAGGTCACCTGGGAGCCTTCTCTTCTCCAGACTGAACAGCCCCAACTCCTTCAGTCTGTCCTCACAGGAGAGCTGCTCCAGCCCTCTGATCATCCTCCTGGCCCTGCTCTGGACACCTTCCAGCACCTCCAGATCCCTCTTGTCATAGGGGCTGCAGAACTGGAAGCAGTACTCCAGGTGGGGTCTCAGCAGGGCTGAGCAGAGGGGCAGAATCCCCTCCCTTGCCCTGCTGGTCACACTTCTCCTGATGCAGCCCAGGCTCTGATTGGCTTTCCGGGCTGCAAGTGCACCCTGAGAGCTCCTGTTGAGCTTCTCCTCCCCCAGCACCCCCAAGTCTCTCTCCTCAGGGCTGCTCTCCAGCCAGTCCCTGCCCAGCCTGGATTTGTGCCTGGCATTGCCTCCACCCAGCTGCAGGACCCTGCCCTTGGTCTTGTTGAAGCTCATGAGGTTGGCTTGTGCCCACCTCTCCAGCCTGTCCAGGTCCCTCTGGATGGATCCCTTCCCTCCAGCTGTCTGCTGCACCACACAGCTTGGTGTCATCAGCAAACTTGCTGAGGGTGCACTCGCTGCCACTGTCCATGGCCCCCACAAAGCTGTTGAACAAGACAGGTCCCAGGACTGATCCCTGAGGGACTCCGCTTGTCACTGGCCTCCCCTGGGACATGGACCCGTTGACAGCCACTCTTTGGGTGCGGCCATCAAGCCAGTTCTTTATCCATCTAGTGGTCCATCCAGCAAACCCATGTGTCACCAGCTTGGAGTTGGGGAGGGTCACTGAGCCTCAGCTGAGCCTCCTTTGCAAGCTGAGTGATTTTTTTGCCGTTCAAAATTTGGTCATTTCTGGCCTTTTGTGGCCTCCTCAGAAGCACTTTTGGCTAGCAGGGACAAGCTGCCTGCAGCACCTTCTGCTGAAAATGCCGACAAAGCAGCACTGCCACCTCATCAATTTTTATTCTAACAAAGAAATTAATTATTTGCTATTTTTAATTTACTTTTCCCCCTAAGAGAGCCATTCAAAAACCTTTTGGGGGAGACAAAGCTCCCTTTACCATTTGCTGCCCTAAAAGAGGTGACAAATCACCACCTCCACCTCATCTGTTGTGACAATAACTTAATCACCAACCTGATATCTTAACTTTCTGAGGTTTCACCCTGGTGTAACCACCCAAAAAAGCACTTTCCTGGGAGACAAAGCTGCTGTTAGCAATTGTTGGCCTGAAAACGAGGAAAAATCAGAACCTCAGCCTAGCAAATCTTTACAACTAATAAAAACTAAACTGTTTGATGTTCTTATTTTACTTCTCCATTTTTCCCCAGATGCAGACATCTACCAAAGCAGCTCCTGGGGGAGTCAAAGCTGCTGTTAGCATTTGCTGTCCTGAAAACGCTGACAAATCAACACCTCCACCAAACCATTGTTCATCACAAATAAATAAATAGATAACTCTGGTTTAACATTTCAGTTCTCCCTTTTCCCCAATTCCTATCCATTTTCATCTCTTCTGCCCATTTTTATCTGTGTTTAATTTCTATTCCATTTCTGGTCCCAATGTAACCACCTAAAACCCACTTTTGGTGCGAGGGCAGGAGGACAAAACTTCCTTCTGTTGCTTTTGCTGCCCTGAAAATGCAGACAAAATCAGCCTCTCCACCCAATTTTAAGCTATTATTTCTCTATCAAATCAATTTCTTATCATAAATAAAGAAATATTGGTGAAGATTTTTAAATTGTTTTGGGCTTTTTTGTTTCCTGATGCCACAACTTCAAAAAGCACTTGGGGGGGAAACACACAACGCTGCTTCTATGGCCCTGCTGCAAGGAGAATGCTGCAAACTCCACATTTCTCCTCAATTACTTTAAAGACTAAATTAACAAAGAATATTCATTTCTGTGATGAAGACAACAAATGAAGGGTTTTAACAGATTGTTTTCTTTAGCTTCCATTTTCAGCTCTGCTCTAAGCACCGATCAAATGCCTTATTCTGGGGGAGGGGGGAGCTGCTTTGATCACCTTGCACGGTGAAAATGATGGAGAATCAACATTTCAACCCAAGGAGTAATGATTATTAACAACAGTAATAACTATCTCACACTTCGTCTATCTTTTGTCCTTTCCATTCCATTTTTGCCCTCAATGCAGCCACCTAATAAAGCACTTTTGGGGGAGGCAAAGCTGCTTTCCTCGCGTTTGGTGTTAAAAAAGCTATTTTTAAATGAGCCTCTTTTTGTGACTTGGACAAGGAGAGGGCTCAAGACTTTCCCTTGCCTCTATCTCCCCATTCAGTGCGGGAAATAGGCGGAATTGCGGGGCAGGCTCTAATTTCCAACAGGTAGAGCTGCTGGCCACAAATGATGCTCCCTTAGCAGGTGATTATTACAGCTGCTTTTTTCTGCCTCTAAACCGCAGCTTTCCAGCAGTTCTGTGCAGCTTTTGCACATTCCTGACGGTGAGGCAGGAAAATAACAGCACAACGCTCCCCTAACCCCCTTTTTGGCCCCAAAACGCTCCCCCTGACGATCGGAGCCGGTTGCAGCTCCACTAATTGGTTGTGGCTCTAAATTTTTCCTCTGGGAAGAGGGAATTGGTGCAATTTTCTTTTCCAACCCCAAATTTCCAGGTGAAAAGCTCACAGCATTGAGTAAAAGGGGGAAAAGCAACTCTCAGCTGCAGCTTTTGCTCCAAACCTGGGGAAAAGGCTTCGGCAGCCCTCTCGGTCGGGGGAAAAAGGAGGGATTTGGTCAACGACGCTCCCGAGGGTCCCCAAAATTCAGTGCATGGAAGCAAGGAGGAGCAGAGGAGGGACAAGGATGGGGAGGGCAAAGCGGGGGACAGGTCCGGAGGGTGCTGGGGGAAATCTGGGCTGTTTCCAAAGTCCCTTAAATTGCCCATTAGGAGCGAAGCGGCGCCGCGGCTCCCCGCGGGGTGAGACAGAAAAGGCGACGGGGAGGGGGAGGGGGAAGGGGGGGAGGGGGGAAAGGGGGGGAGGGGAGGTGGAACCGGGGAAGGAATAATAATAAAAAAAAATTAGGAGGAAAAAAATTGGGAAAAAGAAAAAGCAAAAAAGCCGTTGTGAGAGCAGCGAAGCGAGCAAATGATGACACACAAGTTGGAAGGGCCATAAAAGCCCCACGGAGGGGTCGTTGGCAAGGAGTGACCTTTTCCCACCGAAGGAGACGAGCAGAAAGGAGACCTGGGTGGCTTCAGGGGAGGTGTAAAAGTCAATTTATTTATTTTAGCTGGCGGAGCACAGCCTGGAGTTTATTAATGTTAATCTCTTTGTTCCCGGGGAGGGCAGGTTTTGCTGCTCTAGCTGCTGCAGCAAACGGGGGAAAGCTCCAAATCTCCCTCAGGCTCCTTGCTGTGTGGAGCTGGTTCAGTGCTCAGCCCAGACCATCCCCACTGGACCACTGCAGCTGGGAAACCTGATACGGATTTGCTCCCCGATATGGGCTGTGAGGCACTGGACCATCACTGAAACCCAACCACAGCCCCCACACCCCAGCCCTGGGGGCGCACCAGTGGAGTTTCTCTTGGACAGCCTCCCCTTCCCTCAGTAACTCGGCTCTGTAACGATGCTCAGGGAAGTTATTCGACCCCTTAGAGCAACACCACAGAGGAAGGCTGCCAAAAAATGCCGTAAAAGTACAGCAAAATCTCCCACTCCAGCCAGACATTTTGTCTTGCCAGCTCATTAACCTGCTGGCTGCAAACTCACCACCATGTCAGCATTCCAAGAAGACCCCTGCAACTGCAAAATAAGCCAGGAAGGGGAAAAACAGAATCCCAGAATCCCAGAATAGTGTGGGTGGGAAGGGACCTTTGGAGCTCCTCCAGGCCAGGCCCTGCTCCAGCAGGGCACCCACAGCAGCTTGCCCAGGGGCACAGTGCCCAGGGGGGTTGGAAGCTCTCCACACCAGCACACTCCACAACCTCTCTGGGCAGCCTGCTCCAGGCCTCCAGCAGCCTCACAACAAACAACTGGCTCCTCCTCTTCACCTCCAGCCTCCTGGCCTCCACTCTCTGCCCACTGCCCCTTGGCCTGCCACTGGGCACCACTCAGCAGAGCCTGGTCCCAGCCTCTTGCCCCCCAGGGGCCCTTCAGCTCTTGCTGAGCATTGCTCAGCTGCCCTCTGGGGCTGCTCTGCTGCAGCCTCTCAGCCCCAGGCCTCTCAGCCTTGGCTGCTGCCAGAGCTGCTCCAGGCCCCTCAGCAGCTTCCCAGCCTGCCCTGGACTCTCTCCAGCCCTTCTCTGGCCCTCTGCACCTGGGCAGCACACAGCTGCCCCCAGGGCTCCAGAGGTGGCCTCAGCAGGGCACAGCAGAGGGGCAGCACAACCTCCCTTGCCCTGCTGCTGCCCACACTCTTCTCTGGATGGCAGCACAGCACGAGGGCTCTCAGCCACTCCTGCCAGTTTGGTATCACCAGCATCATCCTCCTCATCCTCTGACCCCCAGCCCTTCACCCCTGTGGAACATGTCCACAGGAGGTTAATTTCTGACAGTCCCTGAATCGAATGTCCTGAGAGCAGATGTTTTCTGGTGGTCATTAACTTGGAAGTTAGGGTAATTAATGCAGGAGTTGGGGGTCTTGAGGGGTCCTGAGGAGCCCCTGGGTGCTGGGGGGACACTGACCTGCGGGGTGTCTTGGTAGGGAGGAGGGGGCACGGTCTGGGTGGCCATCATCGTCAGCGCCGGTGCCGGGGAGACATGGTGCATCCTGCGCCGGAGTCACATCGAGAGCCTGCAGGGCGAGAAGAGATGTGGCAGTCAGGGCTCTGCCCCCAGGGACACAGAGAAAAAGGGGCAGAAAGGAGATCCCAGCACAGTGCTCCACCACCCAGCCCCTGGAAGAAAGCCAAGGCTTGATGGTTATTTGAGACTAGAGAGCTTGGCTGAGGAGTGCATCAGGGCTGAAGTGCAGAGGGTCACTCCCAAGGAGACCTTTCCTGCAGAGCAGAGCTCTTGGTGGTGATGGCTGCCACAAGCCACCCCATTCTGTTTTCCCCTTGTCCACCCTGGTGCACCCTGGGCATTTTCTTTCCACCCTTTCTGCCTATAACCACGGTGCCTAGGTGGGAATCTCTATCCCCTTTACAGTTATTCCTCCTTTCTGGAAGTAGGGAGACAAGGCAGCAATGCACAGCTTTCCATTCCCTGGAATGCCAAAGCCCAGGCCATGTGCCTCTGCCTGTGGCTGCCTCCCAGCCACAGCCCCAGGCACTGCATGGAAGGGACATTCAGTGTTGAGGTGACTGATATGGTTGACTCCTGTGTTGAGTTGACCAACCTCATGGTGATGGAATGCACAGAAATGAGGAAAGAAGGTTCCAATCTTTGCTCGGGAGCAAACTTTGAGTTTGCAGATCCCACATGGACATCCTTGAACCCAGGAGACACTCTGCTGCCCCAACCTCTCTTGGGGTTGCTCTTCTTTAGGGTGTCTTCAGGGCTGATGGAGATGGGGGGAAAGAGGGGTACTAGAAAGGAGCTCTTGGCTGGATATTGTCCCACTAAGGACAGACCTGGCGGCAGATGGAACCAGAAGGAACTTTTGGTCCCCAAATGCCTCCTCTCATTATTTCACTGCAGCTGTGTGGTTGTTTCAGAAGTAAAAGCCCAGTCCTGAGCTCTCTCTGAGGCTCTGAGCTCTCCACTGAGCCAACTCACAAAGCCAACTGGCATAGTCTCCCCAGAGCCCCCTAAGTCCTTTTCTCCATGCAGTGGCTGGTTTGGTAAGAGAGGACATCTGCTGAGGGTTCATCTTCTCCACAGGGCCCATGGTTGTCTGGGGAAGAGCTGCAACATTCTGGGGTTCTCCACGAGGCCTCTGGCTCTTTGGGAGAACTTCTACAGCACTCTGCTTTCCCCTGGGAGTTCCACAACTGCAACATTCTGGTCCTCTCCATGAGGCAGCCAATTGTTTAGGGGAAGATCTGCAACACCCTGCTCTTCTCCACAAGGATTTAGAGGAGCTACCAGGGCCCAGAGCACCAATGCACAATGGAAAGCCAAATGCTGCCTGCATGGGGTGAGCCTCAACCACTTTCTTATTTTGCATGAATAAAAGAATTTATTTCTTTGACTTTGCCCCAGCCTGGATGAGCCATGAGCTGAGCAGCCCCAAGCCCCTGTGAGCTGGGGAGCTGCAGCACACAGAGCTCTGCAGCCAGGAACATGTTGCATTTATAGGATTAAAATTATGCTTTTCATCTCTTCTCTTTTTCTTCCCCTCCACAGCAAAATAGCAGGAGGCAAAATGATCTGCTCCTGAGTGACCCCATGGCTTAGAACCCTCACTGGCAAAACTCGGCTCACGGCTTGAGCATCTGTGCCCTTGAGGGGTGACACAGAGGGGAAAAGCCTCTCCCAGGAACAGCTGCCGCTGGAGAAGGGGAGAAATAAGCACTGCCGTGGTGCAGTCAGCTCTGGGGGAAGCTACAAACGATTGCTGTTTGGGGAAAAAAACAACCACCCTGCTTGGCAGCTGGTGGTGCCAGGGTGAGGTGTGAGGTGCCCCCCGGGAGGTGGCAGCCGGAGCTCAGCCTCATTCCCACATCTCCTCAAGCCCTTCAGTCTTGGTGTGTCTGCAGAACTGGACCTGGAGCAAAGGAGAAGAGGCAAAAATCTGGGAGTGAGGGCAAGCTGTGGCCGACAGCAGAGTGTTTCTCCTGGGGCAGACCACGTCCATAAATATCCAGGGAAGCTCCTGGTGCCTGGGAAAATCCTGACGGGGCCTCAGGCAGGAGCCCCCAGCCATGAATCTCAGGCTAATGGTGCCAAGCTGTCAGCACCACGGGTTGATGTGCAGAGGCAGGCAAGGCTGGGAGGCTGCTGCCATTCCTCCTCTCCTCCTTTTTGTTATGCTTTATTCCATGCATTAATTCTTTCTTCTTTTGCTCTCCACCTCCCCTGACACCTTGAATCAGCTCTTGACCACAGACACCCAAATGACCAAGGGAGCAGAGCACTGCCAAACCCCTGCCAGCCCCTTGCTACTCAGAGCTCCCCAGTGACCAAAAGCCCAACCTCAGAATAACCCACACCAGGCAACACTGGCACCAAGAGCAGGGCACCTGTGTGGGCATCAAACACACTGAATGCGTGGAACCAGCCCTGGGCTCTCCTGGCACACCAGGATGCCAGCAAGAGGCAGCCCAGGCTGCAACCTACTCTTTAACCACCTCTAAAAGCTCACCAAGGCCATGGGCAACACACAGCTTGCAGCCACCAAGTGCTTGCAGGGAAAGCCTCCACATCTCTGCTGCGAAGAGACTGAGAGCCCTGGGGCTGCTTAGTCTGGAGAGGAGAAGGCTGAGAGGGATCTGACCAATGTCTACAGATATCTGAGGGGTGGGGGGCAAGAGGAAGGTGCCAGGCTCTTTGGTGGTGCCCAGTGACAGGGCAAGGAACAATGAGCACAAGCTAGAACCCAGGAGACTCCAACTCAACACGAGGAGAAACTTCTTTGGTGTGAGGGTGCTGGACCCGGAGCAGGCTGCCCAGAGAGGTTGTGGAGTCTCCTTCTGTGCAGACTTTCAAAACCCACCTGGATGAGTTCCTGCACAGCCTGCTCTGGGTGACCCTGCTCTGGCAGGGTTGGACTGGATGACCTTTGGAGGTCTCTTGCAACCCCTAACATTCTGTGGTTCTGTGACACCAGCTGGAATCTGGAGCAAAGGGTGAATTCTGGGGGTGTCTGGGCATCGAGGAGGGCAGGGACTGCAGCCAGCTCCTGGGACAAAAAGGGTGAGCAATAAACTCCACCAAGGCTCCTTCACCTCTGGCAGCAGCAATGCTGAGGCTCTGGCAATGACCTGAGGCCAAAGTGTCCTTCGTCTCCTCAAGACATCAAATCATTTCAGCTGTCCCTGCCCTGAAGTTGGAAACACTCCCCAGAGCCCTTGTGTCCACCTGCAAGAGCCTCAGGTTTGCAGATTGCTCTTTGGCCAGCAATATATCACAGAGCCACAGAATCATTCTGGTTGGAAAAGACCTTTGGGCTCACCAAATCCCACCATCGACTCTGCTCTGCAAAGTTCATCCCCAAACCATATTGCCAAACACCACCTCCAAACAACCCTTAAACACCTCCAGGGTTGCTGCTCCCCTCCCCAGCAGCCTGTGCCACTGCCTGACCACTCTTGCTGGGGAAAAACTTTTCCTACTGTCCAGTCTAAACCTCCCCTGCTGCAGCTTGAGGCCATTCCCTCTTGTTCTACCTGCAAGAGCAGACCAGCACCAACCTCTCACAAGGTCCTTTCAGGGAGCTGCAGAGTGAAGAGGCCTCCCCTCAGCCTCCTCTTCTTCAGCCCCAGCCTCTTCAGTTGCTCTTCAGAACACATATTCTCCCAGCCCTTCACCAGCTCTCACTCCAGCAATAAATGAAAGACTCAGGTGAGGAGCTGAGGAGTTCCTCCAGCACGGTCACTGCTGCCCTCAACATGGCCAAAATCAGAGTCACTGAATGGGTTGGGCTGGGCTGGAAGGGTCCTCCAGAGGTCACCCAGTCCAACCCCCTGCAGGCAGCAGGGACATCCTCCCCTGGAGCAGGCTGCCCAGAGCCCTCTCCAGCCTCACCTGGAAGAGCTCCAGGGATGGAGCCTCAACCACCTCCCTGGGCAACCTGCTGCAGTCTTCCAGCAGCCTCCTGCTGCAGAACTCCAAAGCATTGTCCCCACCAAAGCTGTGCAGCACCCCCGTGTCAGCAGGACCCCTAAAAACCCAGCCTAGAGCAGCAGCACCTGGTTGGGCTCCACCACAGTGGACAGTATTCAGCCAGCCTGGGGAGCAGCAGCTGTGGGGAGGAGCAGCTGTGGGGAGGAGCCAGCTGTGGGGAGCTGGGGAGCAGCTCTGGGGAGGAGCAGCTCTGGGGAGAACCAGCTGTGGGGAGCAGCAGCTGTGGGGAGGAGCAGCAGCTCAGCTGGGGGAGAACCAGCTGTGGGGAGGTGCAGGGGAGCAGCAGCTCTGGGGAGGAGCAGCAGCTGGGGAGAACCAGCTGTGGGGAGCAGCAGCTTTGGGGAGGAGCAGCTCTGGGGAGAACTGTGGGAGAACTGGGGAGGAGCAGCTCTGGGGGAGCTCTGGGGAGGAGCAGCTCTGGGAGCAGCAGCTCTGGGGAGAACCAGCAGCTCTGGGGAGGAGCAGCTCTGGGGAGAACCAGAGCAGCAGCTCTGGGAGGAGCAGCTCTGGGGAGCAGCAGCTCTGGGAGCAGCAGCTGGGGGAGCAGCTCTGGGGAGCTGTGGGGAGCAGCAGCTCTGGGGAGGAGCAGCTCTGGGGAGCAGCTCTGGGGAGCAGCAGCTGTGGGGAGGAGCAGCAGCTTGGGGAGGTGCAGCTGGCCTCCAGTCCAATGGGCAATGTGGGTCCCTGCCCATGGGGCAGCAAAGCAGGAATGGATCAGGGGTGAAGAGGGGGCAGCAGAGCATCAGCTGCTAGGATGCCCTCATCCTGGCTTCATGAGCAGCTGAGACACCTGAGGTTTTCTGAGCCCCAGGAGCTGCTCTCCTGCATTTCCCTCAATCTTTCTCTATTTGCCATATTTTGGGGCTATTTGTCTGTATTTTCCCTTATTTTCATGGAGGGTTTCAGTTCACTTCCTGCATGTCTCTGCATTTGCCTAGCTCCTGCTGCTCTTTACCACATTCTCTGGCTTTTCCTTTAATTGTCTTTATTTTCCCTTACTTTCCTTAAGCTTTCTTTTTATTTCTTTTTATTGACATTGTCTTTATTTTGCTTTCACTTCCTTTATTTTCCCTTATTTTTCCTTTGATTTGATTTTTGCCCTTTTGCTTTATGTTTCTCTATTTGTTTTTCCTGTTTCCTTCAATTCCTCTGCATTTGGACTGTGTTTTACCATCATTTTCTACTATTTCCCCCACATTTTTCTTGTGTTTTTCCTGCACTTACACTCATGCTCATTGTGTTTTTCCACACTTTTGGGGTACTTTTCCTTATTTTCAGTATTTTCTCCATTGTTGGTTATTTTTCTGTTGGTTTTTTTTTTCTTGTTCCCTGTTTTTTCCTGGGATTTTCTGGATTTCCCCCCCCTATATTTTAATTGGATTTCTCTGGTTTTTTTCCTGTATTTTCATTATTTTCTGCATTTTCTCCCTTGCTCTTGGCTTTTCTGGGCATTTCTGTCTGATTTTTCCTGCCTTTCCCTCTCATGTTTTTTTCAGTATTTTTCTGCACTTTTCCCTCTTTTAATTGTATTTTTATTTTCTATTCCCCCCCCCCCCGCTGATTTCTTCTTCTTGGTTTTTTCCCCCCTGATTTCCCCCTATTTTTCTGTAATTTTATGCATTTTCTACATTTTAATGGAAGTTTTCTGCATCTCTCCTCTCTTTCTGCATTTTTTCTGTATTCCTGCATTTTCTGCATTTTTGTTGTATTTTTTCATACTTTTATTCCAGTTTCTATTTTTTTATTCTGTTTTCCCTATTTTATTGCATTTTCCCACATTTTTTTGTATTTTCATCCTATTTTTTAATCTTTTATTCCATCTTTTATTCCAGTTTCCATATTTTTATCCTCTTTTCCATTTTAAATTCCAATTTTCCGTGTTTTAATTCTATTTTCCCACCTTTATTCCAATTTCCACGTTTCTGTCCCATTTTTCACTATTTTTTGCTATTTTCTAGATTTTTATTACCTTTTTCTTGCTCTTTTCTGCCTTTCCTAAAGCTGCATTTTTCTTCCCTCGTTCCCAAGCTTCACAGCAGCCCCAGGGCAGCCCTGGCCCCGCAGGGGCTGCAGCTCCACTCTGCCTCCATCGGACAGAGCCTTGGCCAGGCTGAAGCTCCTGGGCTGTGCATTCCTCATCTGCCTCCAGCCGAGCCATGAAGACACAGCAGGGGGAGCAGAGAGACCTTCAGGGGGAGCAGAGAGACCTCCAGCAGGGG
The DNA here is from genome assembly GCA_033816785.1 of Picus viridis. NCBI lineage: Eukaryota > Metazoa > Chordata > Aves > Piciformes > Picidae > Picus > Picus viridis. The sequence goes on from CM066601.1 coordinate 9,658,079, forward strand.
GGGGAGCAGAGAGACCTTCAGGGGGGAGCAGAGAGACCTCCGGGGGGAGCAGAGAGACCTCCAGGGGGACACAGGTCAGGCTGGGGAGCAGAGAGACCTCCGGGGGGAGCCCTCCGGGGGGAGCACAGCCAGCACAGCTCCTCCTCGGCAGGAGATGCTGACTCTACACTGGCCAGAAAGTGACTTGAGAGCGATCCCCCGCTCCTGAGGGTCTCCTTTCCCTCTGCCCACATCCACCCAAACTCACAGCATCAGGTGAGAAAAGGCCCTTCAGACCCCACAGCCCAACCATTAACCTGACACCACCAACCAATGGCCTCAGCACCACATCTCCAGAGCTCTCCAGGGATGGAGACTCCACCACTGCCCTGGGCAGCCTGGGCCAGGCCTGGACAACCCCTTCCATGAAGAAATTGTTCCTCATGGCCGACCTGAACCTCCCTGGGGGAACCTGAAGCCATTGCCTCTTGTCCTGTCCCTTGGTACCTGGAAGCAGAGCCCAAGCCCCACCTGGCTCCAGCCTCAATTGGAGCAGGAGATCACAGAACAGGGAGAAAGGAGAACAGAGGGACAGAGGCTTAAAAAGAGCCTTAAAATAACCCCATGACCAAACAGGCAGCAAGGAGAAAGGAAGCAAGCTCATGACCACTGATGAAAACCTCAGAAACCTGAAGATCCATTTACAATTAAAGTTTTTAAGATTGCTGGCAACAAAAGGAGTTCAGAGTGTAAGGAATTATTTCCGGGGCTTTGGTAGCTGGCTTTAGCTGAAGAACTCAAAGCTAAAACATCTCAAGAGGACAAGTCTTCAACTGCAGAGAGCAAGGAGGTCTCCCTCAGCCTCCTCTGCTCCAGCCTCAACCCCCCAGCTCCCTCAGCTGCTCCTCCCCAGCCCTCTTCTCCAGCCCCTTCCCCAGCTCCCTTGCCCTTCCCTGGCCCTGCTCCAGCCTCTCAAGGGCCTGCTGGGACTGTGCCCCAAAATGAACACAATGCTCTCCTGGTACCCTCAAAGATCCACACCAGGTTTTCAGCAGCTGTCAGGGAAGCCACTTAGGCCACCCTGAACTCATTAAAAATAAACTTAATGCTATTCAGGGGTGAAAATGGGAAAGAATCCAACCTGAGGACATCACCCACTTGGTCAGCCTCACTCTGGAGGCTGCTCCCAGGCAGGTTCGTGTGATGCCTCAGGAGGGTTTGCACAGGGGATACCTCTGAGCCGCCAGGTCGGTTAAGTATTTTAAGGAGTAGTTGGCAGCCAAATTTCCTTCCTCCAAACCCAGGAGGGACTTTGCACTGGGAGCATCTTTTGCTCTCTGTCAGGATGCCACTGCCCTAAGTGCTGGCATCTGCACCCTTGCCAGGATGCAGCTAGTGAGGTCAGCCCACAGTGGATGGTTTGGGTGGGAAGGGACCTCTCAAGCTCATCCAGTCCAGCCCCCTGCAGCCAGCAATGGGAGCAGGTTGCTCAGAGCCCCACACAACCTGACCTGGAGTGGTTCCAACAAGCAGCCTGGGCCAGGGTCTCATCACCCCCAGCATGAAGAATTCACAGAATCCATGCAGCTGGCAGAGCCCTGCAGCTCCCCCAGCCCAGCCCTCCACCCAGCACCGAAGGCTCAGCACCAAACCCTGTCCCTCAGCACCAGCTCCACACGGGGCTGCAACACCCCCAGGGAGGGAGACTCCAGCACTGCCCTGGGCAGCCCCTTCCAAGCTTGGGGACCCCTGCCAGGGCAGAAAGATTTCCTGAGAGCCAGCCTCAGCCTCCCCTGCTGCAGCTTGCAGCCATTGCCTCTGCTCCTGTCCCTTGGCACCCAGGAGCAGAGGCTGCCCCCTCCTCGCTCCAACCTCCCTGCAGGGAGCTGCAGAGGGCAAGGAGGTCTCCCTCAGCCTCCTCTGCTCCAGCCTCAACCCCCCAGCTCCCTCAGCCCTCCTCCAGCCCAGGGGCTCCAGCCCCTGCTCCAGCCTGGCTGCCCTGCTCTGGACAGGCTCCAGCCCCTCAGGGTCCTTCCTGCAGGGAGGGCCCAGGGCTGAGCACAGCACTCCAGCTGTGGCCTCCCCAGTGCTGAGCACAGGGGGATGGTCACCTCCTGGCCCTGCTGCCCACCCTGCTGCTGACCCAAGCCAGGAGGCCATTACCCTGCTTGGCACCTGGGCACTGCTGTCTCATGGGCAATGACTCTTCCTTCTATCAATCCCAAATATCCCTCTTCTAGTTTAAAATCACCCCCCCTTGTCCTGGCACTCCAATCCCTGCCAACAATGTCCATGCCCCTCAGAAGCTTACAGAGCCAGAACAGAAGCAGGACAAACAGAATGCAGAAGCAAGAGCCAAGCCTGTCCTGTGCTACAGCCATGGGCTAAGGCAGGATGAGCCCTGGAGCTGAGCAAACCTCTTTCCTGACTTTCTCCTAGAAAAGCTCTTGGTGAATTCTTGGGACAAGAGGCAGGCAATGCCAAACCGTTCCTGCCAAGCAGTGCTTTGCTCTGACACTGCATGGAGCATCTGCCCTGGGCACAGGGGAACAACTTTAATGCTTTACTGCCTGCAGTCATTGATTGAATAATTGCATTCTGTAAACAATGTGGTCCAGTTTTGATCAACATCTTCATCGCTAACACCTGGGTAAAGGCACAGAGTGGACCCTCAGGCAGTTTGCTGATGGCACAGAGCTAGGAGCAGTAGCTGAGAGCCCTCAGGCTATGCTGGCATCCAGGGAACCCTGGGCAGGCTGAGAGCTGGGGGAGAGGAACCTCCTGAAGGTGAAGCAGGGCAAGGGCAGGGTCCTGGCCCCGGGCAGGAACAACCTCCTGCAGCAGCACAGGGCAGGGGGAAGCTGCTGGCAAGCAGCTCCAAGCAGAAGCAGCTGGCAGTGCTGGGGGACAAGAAGCTGCCCAGCAGCAGCAAGGTGGCCTGGTGGCCAAGAAGGCCAAGGGGGTCCTGGGGGCATGGAGAAGAGTGTGGGCAGCAGCAGGGCAAGGGAGGCTGTGCTGCCCCTCTGCTGTGCCCTGCTGAGGCCACCTCTGGAGCCCTGGGGGCAGCTGTGTGCTGCCCAGGTGCAGAGGGCCAGAGAAGGGCTGGAGAGAGTCCAGGGCAGGCTGGGAAGCTGCTGAGGGGCCTGGAGCAGCTCTGGCAGCAGCCAAGGCTGAGAGGCCTGGGGCTGAGAGGCTGCAGCAGAGCAGCCCCAGAGGGCAGCTGAGCAATGCTCAGCAAGAGCTGAAGGGCCCCTGGGGGCAAGAGGCTGGGGCCAGGCTCTGCTGAGTGGTGCCCAGTGGCAGGCCAAGGGGCAGTGGGCAGAGAGTGGAGGCCAGGAGGCTGGAGGTGAAGAGGAGGAGCAAGTTGTTTGTTGTGAGGCTGCTGGAGGCCTGGAGCAGGCTGCCCAGAGAGGTTGTGGAGTGTGCTGGTGTGGAGAGCTTCCAACCCCCCTGGGCACTGTGCCCCTGGGCAAGCTGCTGTGGGTGCCCTGCTGGAGCAGGGCCTGGACTGGAGGAGCTCCAGAGGTCTCTCTCAATTTCTCTGTGCTGGATTCTGGGGTTTCTGGATTGATTTAATGAGTATTTGCAAGCCCTCCCCCCAGCTCCACCTGCACCGAAGGGGAAAGCCTCTCCCAGTGACTTCTTAAGGAGAACAGAAATCACCTCTCAGTGTTTCTCTGCCCTCCAAAGATTCCCATCCCTAAATGCTGCAGGGACATCTCTGCAACATAAACATCAGAATGAAACCTGCGAGAGCCACTCGCAGCTTCAGCCGGTGAGGTTAATGGGCCTTGAAGAGCAGCGTTAAGCAACTTTGTTCTCTTTTTTAAGTGGAGAGCTGAGACACCTTCTGACACACCGAAGAGTGATTTTTATGGAGGGAGACCATGAAAGCAGCTTCCAAAACAAACTGGCAGAGGGAAACATCAAAAGAGCTTCTTCAAAGCAAGCTGCAAACGCTTGCCCCGGGAGCAGGCAGCCCCTGGCCCCACAGATCTTCCCCAAAGAGCAAATGGTGAATTGTTTCCGAGGGCAAGGCCAAAGCTTTGAAGTGAAACAGCCGAGGAGCACAGAAAGGCTGCAAGCTTCCCCGGGCCAGACACAGGCTGGGCAGGAGAAGCTCCTGAGAGCCCTCCTGAGCACCAGGGAGGGATTCATCCTCCACAGGTCCTTGGCTGCAAGCTGTGAATAACTGAGGGTCAGAATCTTCTCTGAGTGTTACCAGACCCTGCCTGGTGCTCCTCCTTCTCCACTGCAGTCACATCTCCAGCACCAAGCACCCTCACTGCAACCAAGCCTCAACCCCAGCCCAGCCCTGCAATGGGAAGGTTCCATCCCCAGGGCTCTCAGCCGGCTTCAGAGCAGCTTCTTGGAGGACAAAGCAGATGACAGTAAATACAGCTGCTGAGTCTGGGAGAGAGGGGCTTGGAGGCGAGGCCTCAGCCTGGGTCTGAGATGAACCAGGGGCTGGGAAAAGGAGAGTGGTGATCCTGAGGTGTCCCTGGGCCCAGCAGCAAAGGCAAAGGCAGAGCTGCTGCTGCTCCAAGGGCGGGCAGCTGAGAAGGAGCATGACAGGGACAGCCTGGATCAGGAACGTGCCCAGGGACAGCCTGGATCAGGAAGAATTTAACCATGCCAATTCTTTTTCCACCCCAAACTGACATCTGTAGGCCTCAGCCAGGGCAAGGACTGCAAAGGGCAAGGTCAGACCAGCTCCAGCACAACCCCCAAGGCAACCTCAGCACAGATGTCTCCCAATGGCTCCAGCAAAGGTTCCACCACAAATCAGGCAAAGGCTTCTTGTAGCCATCCCTGAGCCCAGGCACCTCATGAGCAACACTGCAGGAACTGATAACCGTGTAATCTTGGAAGGGTTTGGGTTAGGAGTGACCTCTGAAGGCCATCTAGTCCTGTCCCCCTGCAGTGAGAAGGGACAGCAGCACCCTGGGCTGGGCACTGCTGAGGCCACCCCTGGAGTGCTGCCTTCAGTGCTGGGCTCCTGGCTCCCAGCAGCACCTTGAGAGGCTGGAGCAGGGCCAGGGAAGGGCAAGGGAGCTGGGGAAGGGTCTGGAGAAGAGGGCTGGGGAGGAGCAGCTGAGGGAGCTGGGGGGGTTGAGGCTGGAGCAGAGGAGGCTGAGGGAGACCTCCTTGCTCTCTGCAGCTCCCTGCAAGGAGGCTGGAGCCAGGGGGCCTTGGGCTCTGCTCCCAGGTACCAAGGGACAGGAGAAGAGGCAATGGCCTCAGGTTGCCCCAGGGGAGGTTCAGGTTGGCCATGAGGAACAATTTCTCCATGGAAAGGGTTGTCCAGGCCTGGCCCAGGCAGCCCAGGGCAGAGGTGCAGTCCCCAGCCCTGGAAGGATTGAAAAGCTGTGTAGGTGTGGTGCTGAGGGCCATGGTGGTGCCCTGGCAGTGCTGGGGTAAGGCTTGGAGCCTGTGATCTTAAGGGTCTCTTCCAACCAAAACCTCTCTGTGATCTTCAGCTACATCAGGTTACCCAGACCCAGGGCAGGTTACTCAGACCCAGGGCAGGTTACCCAGACCCAGGGCAGGTTACCCAGACCCAGGGCAGGTTACCCAGACCCAGGGCAGGTTACTCAGACCCAGGGCAGGTTACCCAGACCCAGGGCAGGTTACTCAGACCCAGGGCAGGTTACCCAGACCCAGGGCAGGTTACCCAGACCCAGGGCAGGTTACTCAGAGCCTTGGCCAACCTGACCCTCAATGACAACTTTCTGTGGTGTCTGCTGTGCAGGTCAAAGCCCCACAGGCTCATGCACATCTCCAACCCTGCCTGAGGAACTGCAGTGAGTAAACACAAACAGAACCCTGCTCTTGGTGGGCTTGCAGACACTGGGCTGGCACCAGCAGACCTAACCTGACTGCAGAAGCACAAGGAGATGGTTGAAAGAAGTTCTCCTCTGAGTCAGTTCTGTCCAAAGCTGGACTAATGTGTCCAGCTGTGTGCTGCCCAGGTGCAGAGGGCCAGAGAAGTGCTGGAGAGAGTCCAGGGCAGGCTGGGAAGCTGCTGAGGGGCCTGGAGCAGCTCTGGCAGCAGCCAAGGCTGAGAGGCCTGGGGCTGAGAGGCTGCAGCAGAGCAGCCCCAGAGGGCAGCTGAGCAATGCTCAGCAAGAGCTGAAGGGCCCCTGGGGGGCAGGAGGCTGGGGCCAGGCTCTGCTGAGTGGTGCCCAGTGCCAGGCCAAGGGGCAGTGGGCAGAGAGTGGAGGCCAGGAGGTTGGAGGTGAAGAGGAGGAGCAAGTTGTTTGTTGTGAGGCTGCTGGAGGCCTGGAGCAGGCTGCCCAGAGAGGGTGTGGAGTGTGCTGGTGTGGAGAGCTTCCAACCCCCCTGGGCACTGTGCCCCTGGGCCAGCTGCTGGGGGGCCCTGCTGGAGCAGGGCTTGGGTTGGAGGAGCTCCAGAGGTCCCTTCCCACCCCTCCATGCTGGGCTCTGGGAGTCTGTGGTGTGTGTGGGAGCAAGCCAAGACTTCTCCTCCCCCAGGGGAGCCTCAGCAGCAGAGCAGTGCCAGAGCACACTCAATAAACCCCTCTGCTGCCCTAAATCTGCCTCGTTCCTGGCTCCATCCTGCCATCAGGCTTGCAAATTTCCCCTTTGGGAGTGGGAAAGGAATCCCTCTGGAGCCAGCTGCTTCCCTCTTTCCCATATGGCAGATCAATCAGAGGTCCCAACTTGCCTTCACATCCCTCTCACAGCCTCCTCCTGCTTTTACCTCCCCCTGGAATTTCATTTTGAGATGCCAAGCTCCCCAGCCAGCCTGGGAATGCTCCCAGGGGCTCCACAAGGCAGGAGACAAAAAGAAGCTTTTCCTTGGTGCATGCCAGGCTGCTGCTGGCAGAGAGCTGTCCCCAGCCCAGCCCTGAGCCAGGGCACCAAAGGTTGTGAGGACAGCCCCCAGACTGATGGCCTCAACGTAGACATCTTTCATCTGCCCTTCTGAAAGCCACTTTTGGGACCTCTTTCCATCCCCAGTGACAGAGGAGACATCTGAAACACGACTGAAGGCCTGCCCTGGCCTCAGAGATGCACCTCTGGGGATGAGCCTCAGGAGGAGAAAGGCTGAAATGGTTTTGCTGTGCCTGGGAACTGGGGGCCCAGGTACAAGGTGCAGAAGGCCAGTGGGGACCACCTTGTTTCCAAGATGTCTTCAGGATGCACAAAAGGCATCAGCAAGCACTGAGCACTGCCAGCCTCCTGCTCCAGGTGAGGAGGTGGCCACCTCCCATCATGTCTTCCTGCACATTAGTGGCTGCTGCCTGGGCCCTCCCGGCCTGACCTGCTCAGCACCCTGGGTTGAGTCTTCTTGCTGGAGATGCCTCCCAGGCCAGGCTGAGCAGGAATCCTCCACAGCCACTTGCTTGTGTCCTCCATGGGCTCAGTTCTCCTCCAAGGGGAACAGCCCCAAGTCTCCAGGAGCACTGAGCCCTTCCACTCAGCTGCTGGGCAGAGCAGATCCTAGAAGTGGGTTAGATTTGGATCCTAGAACTGAGTTGGAGCTGGAGCTGGAGCTGCTGAGGGTGGAGGAGGCCTTTGAGATCGCAAGCCAACTTCTCACCCAGAGCTCCCAGCCCCACCACTGCTGCTAGGCTACCACCACCAGACCATGGCCTCAGCACCACATCTCCAGGGCTCTGAAACCCCTCCAGGGATGAGGACTCCACCACTGCCCTGGGCAGCCTGGGCCAGTGCCTGAGAACCCTTACTGGGCAGAAAATGTTCCTAATATCCACCCTGAACCTCCTCTGTAGACCTTGAGGCCATTTCCTCTTCTCCTGTCCCTTGTTCCTTGGCAGAAGAGCCCAACCCCCACCTGGCTCCAGCTCCTCGCAGGGAGCTGCAGAGGGTGGTGAGGTCTCCCAAAACCTTGGTATGAGTGCATCAAGGCAGGGAGGATCTCCACAAGAGAGCTCCTTGTGGTGACCCCAAGCATCCACAAACCCAGCAGAGAAGTCCTCTCCACATGAACTCAGCCTGGACCTTCATTAGCAAAGGGCAACCCCGAAGCTCGCAGCCTTGCCCAGAGGAGGGGATCCTGCAGTTATTGGCTGCCAGGGGGGCAAGACTCAGAAGAAGACTCCAAGAAAAGATGCTCTGCTGCACCCTGCATCAAGTGAAGCTTTTGGGGTGTCCCTTCAGATGCCCCACCCTGGGTATGAGCAGTTCAGGAGGAAATCAAACACGTTTCCAGGGTCTTGCACCAAACTGAAGCTGCCACCTCCATTTCCAGTGCCCAAAGATCTCTCTTTGCCCTCTAGGAGCCAAGAGGGTTTGATTTGCCTTGTCACCTGCTGGGTGGCCAAGGTCTTGGCACCAGTTGAGCTCATTTGTCACTCTGTCAAGCCCTAATTTTAGCCATCAGGGCTGAGCGAAGGCTGAGAGCCTCTTGGCTTGATGCAGACCTTATTTTGAGCTCAGCTATTTTTAGCTGGTGACCATTTCTCCACATCCTGCTGCTGTGCCAAGATGTGCAGCGAGAGCAGCCCCTGCCTGAGGGGGCCTGGACACAAATGCAGCTGAGTCCTCCCCTCCAGGCTGGCCACAGCTTGCAGGGCTCCTGACAGAGTCTTTTCAACACCTAAGCTCCAAAGCAAGATCCTCTGCAGGCTCTGAGTTAGGACAAGAAAAGCACAGCAGAGAGCTCCTGCACTTGGGGAGACCTTGAACATCATCCAGCCCAGCCATGAACCCAGCACCGCCAGGGCACCACCCCCAGCACCCAAGGGGTGGCCTCAGCAGTGCCCAGCCCAGGGGCACAACCCTGCCCTGCTCCTGCTGCCCACACCACTGCTGCTCCAGGCCAGGCTGCTGGTGGCCTTCTTGCCCAGCTGGGCACCCCCTGGCTCCTCTGCAGCTGCTGGCACCCAGCACCCCCAGGGCCTTTCCTGCTGGGCAGTTTGCAGCCCCTCTGCCCCAGCCTGGAGCCTTGCTGGGGCTGCTGTGAGCCAAGGGCAGGACCCAGCCCTTGGCCTTGTTGCACCTCATGCCCTTGGCCTTGGCTCATGCCTGCAGCCTGGCCAGGTCCCTCTGCAGAGCCTCCAAGCCTGCAGCAGCTCAGCACAGCCACCCAGCTTGGTGCCCCCTGCAGCCTGCCTGAGGCAGCCTCGATGCCCTCACCCAGGTCATTGATGGAGACCTTGAAGAGCCCTGGGCCCAGCACTGAGCCCTGGGGACCCCCTTGTGGCTGGCCACTAGCTGGAGCTAACTCCATTCACTCTTTGGGCCCAGCCAGCAGTGCACTCAGGAGAATGCTCTGGGATGTACCTGAAAGGAGCAGAAGTTCCCCCAGATAAAGACCCACCAGGGTCTCCACTCACTACGTCCCAGCTGCTGTCACTGCACCACTGGCAGCTGGAACTGACTGATGGACACAGCCTCACCGTTTGGGGGTGCCTGGGGAGCCACTGTCTCACAAGGGTCCTGCTGCCACCCCAAGAACCAGGTGTCCTGGGTAGGGATCACCACCTGGGGAAGCAAGAAAGGAAAATGGTTGAGTTTTGAAAGCAAACAAACAAAAGGAAGAAGCAAGAGAAGCAGAGGGCTTCTGGTGGAGGCCCTGCAGCCATGCTGGGCAGGTCTCCTCTTGGAGCACCTTCTGGCAGGACGTTGGGGAAACAGAATCACAGAACCCTGGAACAGCCTGAGTTGGAAGGGACCTTAAAGCTCATCCAGTTCCAACCCTAGCCAAGTGCAGGGACCCCTGCCACCAGCCCAGGTTGCTCAAGGCCTCATCCAGCCTGGCCCTGAGCACCTCCAGGCAGGAGGCATCCACAGCCTCCCTGGGCAGCCTGTGCCAGAGTCTCCCCAGCCTCATAGTGAAGAATTCTTCCTAATGTCCAACCTAAATCTCCCTGCTCCGGTTTCCAACCCCTCAGCCTGGCTCTCCCAGCCCTTGTCCAGAGTCCCTCCCCAGCTCTCCTGGAGCCCTTCAGGTACTGGAAGGCTGCTCTGAGGTCTCCCTGGAGCCTTCTCTTCTCCAGGCTGAACAGCCCCAACTCTCCCAGCCTGTCTCCATAGCAGAGGTTCTCCAGCCTCTGATCATCTCCATGACCTTCTCTGGACCCTCTCCCACAGCTCCAAGTGCTGCTGGTGCTGGGGGCTCCAGGGCTGGGCACAGAGCTCCACTGGGGTCTCACCAGAGCAGAGGGGCAGAATGTCCTGCCCCGACCTGCTGGGTGGGAACATGCCCTGGGAGGTGCAAGCAGGGCTGATGGCTGAGCTAGGTCAGCCCAGCAGGGCTCTGGCTGGGCAGGTTTGAACATCTCCAAGGAGGGGCAATAAAGAAAACAGATCCTGAGGGGTCAAACCGAGAGGTGTCCGGGAGGCAGAGCTGAGCTCGCTGCCGGCCTGCCCGCAGGGGCTGCAGCCCTCTGGAGCCCTGTCCTGTCCTTTCCACCAGCTGGAGGGTGGCCAGGCCCTGGCACGGGGCCTCACTGAGGGCCAGCAGAGCAATCTGGGTCTGGGAAGGAGAAAAGAAGGGGAAGAAAGCAGCGAGAGCACACTGCTGTGGCCCTGCCCTGGCTTTCGCCACCTGCCAGCACCCCTCGCTGGAGTGTGGAAGTGGTTTGACTCTGGGGCTTGGGAACTGGGGGCCAACAGCTAGGGAAGAGCTGTGAGGTCACAGCCAGGGGAGCTGCCAGCATCACCCCAAGCCCTGCCCTTTGCGGGGGCTGAGAGTGGGGTTTCCAGAGCCAGCTAAGCAGATGGGCTGGGCAGGAATCAGCGCAGCCATGGCTGTGCTTTGGGTCTGGCTGCCAAAAAGGAGTGAAAGAGAGAAAGGTCCCCAGAGGTCTTGGCCATTTGTCACCTCTGGCCTCCAGAGGAAGTGGCCCTGGGGATGCACCACCTCTGGATGTTTCCTCTGATAAATAACACCCAAGGTTCCCAAGACACATCTGCTCTGTCTGCCTAGAGATAGATCACCCAGCAGAGAGCATGTGCCTGACATCCACCCCCTGACGCACATCACCTCTCTGGGGCTCCTCAGACCTCCAGTTTGTGTCTGAGATGGATCCCCTCTGGGCAGCTCCTCACCAACAGACACCTCCCTGCTGGACGTCGCCCGAGTGGAGCTCCTCACATCTCCATGCTGTTCCTGGTGTGTCCCTTGGCAGGCAGCACCTCTAGAGAGCTCCTCAGGTCTTCCCTGTACACCTGACCCCCTGCCAGAGCTCCTCAGGCTGCCAGCAGACGGCCAGGGGAGCTTTGTGGACAGAGCTGGAGCTGCTCAGAGTCCAGCGCACAGCTGAGGCAGGCACCGCCGGACACGGCCGCAGCCCAGCACGCATCTGAGACCTGCCGGGCCTCAGACCGCCCCCAGAGAGCCCTCAGACCCCAGACAGACTCTGAGACACTTGTGATGACACAGACCAGCCCCAGAGCTGCTCAGGTCTCCAAGGCACACCTGAGGACACATCTCTGCAGAGATCCATGCCTGCTGTGGCGAGGCCACGGGGAGGGCCCTTGGGGCTCCTTCCATCCCAACCCCCTTGCAGCGCCAGCTCCTGCCGAGCCCTCACAGCCACCGTGGCCTGGGGCACCAAAACACAGAGGTACACTGGGGACCTTGCACATCAGGTACCTGCATGCCCCCAGGGCCACTGCCCAAGGAGGGAACTGGGGTGATTTCAGGGCAAAATGGGGCAGAAACCCCCAAACATGGAAAACTTGGGCAACAGGGCAGGATGCCCCTGGGATCTTGGTCCTGCTGAGGGGGTTTGGTTATGCTAAATGCTCAGAAGGGGCTTGAGGTCAAAACTCTTCCACCACAACTGCAGCTGAAAGATCCTTAAGGAAATTCATGATCCTGCTGAGGAGAGCTGAGGCGGCTGGGGCTGGGAGCTGGGAGCAGAGCAGCCTGAGGGCTGCCCTCAGTGCTGGGGATAAAGCTGTGCAGGGCTGGAGCCAGGCTCTGCCCAGGGATGGCCAAGCACAGCACAAGGGGCACTGGGGGCAAGCTGGAGCAGAGGAGCTGCCAGGGGAACAGGAGGGGAAACTTTGTGCCTGTGAGGCTGCCAGAGCCTGGGGCAGGCTGCCCAGAGAGGTTGTGGAGTCTCCTCTGGAGCCTTTCCACCCCCTGGATGTGTTCTGGGTGCCCTGCCCTGGGTGCCCTGCTCTGGCAGGGGCTTGGGCTGGGGGAGCTGCAGAGGTCCCTTCCAGCCCCTCATATTCTGTGATGCTGTAATAAAGAAACCTCTGGGCTCCTGCCTTGGAAGAGCATCCACAGGCTGCTCTCAAACACACCCTGAGGACCTGGGACTTGATTTGCATTGCATTTGTCCTAGTGATGGGATGGAAAAGGTCAAACTTGGCAGCACCTTCCATCCCCAGGAACACTTCTTTCTGTCTGGTGGGAAGCAGTCACCTGAGCTTGTGTGCTACCCACACATAAGGAGTGGAGGGAAAGGAGCAGCTAAAGAAGGCTCTGGCAGTGCCAGGAGAGCCCTGCCTGGCTCATCTGCATCCTTGGAGGAGACCAAGGCTGAGGTCTCGAATGCTGTATTTATGCTGGGCAAAACCCGGGGCTTGAGCAGCTTCTGCTGCACAGCTTTCATCCCTGCCATGGAGGGCACCAGCAGCCAAGCCCACCAGGGACTCCTCCCTCAGCACCCTTGCAGAGTGAGAGGAGGCTCTGCAGAGCCAGATCACATTTACAGCAGCTTCAAAAGGCAGCCTTTGAAGTTCAGCAGAGGCCTTTGAAGTCCTGGGAGCCAAGGGCAGCCCAGGAGGCTGTCCCAGGACTGAGGCAAGGGAAGTGGAGCCCCAGGTGCATGAGACACCAGTGGTGCCAAGCCAGCAGCGTCCCCAGACTGCCCTGAGTCCTGCTCCTGACTCAAACACAGCCAGCAGGGGAGATGGGCACCCAGCACCTCCAGACCCAATCTGTTTGAGGCTGAAGAAAGCCAGGGGGAGAATCTCCAGTAAGAAAGCCTTAATTAAGTACAATGCTAATGAGGCTGAGACTTAGCCCTAAAAATCCAGAGTTTAACAGCAACTTCCCCTCCTGGCACCTTGTTTGCAAGCCTCTTCCTGTGCCAGAATCCATGCAGCTGGCAGAGCCCTGCAGCTCCCCCAGCCCAGCCTCCACCCAGCACTGAAGGCTCAGCACCAAACCCTGTCCCTCAGCACCAGCTCCACACGGGGCTGCAACACCCCCAGGGAGGGAGACTCCAGCACTGCCCTGGGCAGCCCCTTCCAAGCTTGGGGACCCCTGCCAGGGCAGAAAGATTTCCTGAGAGCCAGCCTCAGCCTCCCCTGCTGCAGCTTGCAGCCATTGCCTCTGCTCCTGTCCCTTGGCACCCAGGAGCAGAGGCTGCCCCTCCCTCGCTCCAACCTCCCTGCAGGGAGCTGCAGAGGGCAAGGAGGTCTCCCTCAGCCTCCTCTGCTCCAGCCTCAACCCCCCAGCTCCCTCAGCCCTCCTCCAGCCCAGGGGCTCCAGCCCCTGCTCCAGCCTGGCTGCCCTGCTCTGGACAGGCTCCAGCCCCTCAGGGTCCTTCCTGCAGGGAGGGCCCAGGGCTGAGCACAGCACTCCAGCTGTGGCCTCCCCAGTGCTGAGCACAGGGGGATGGTCACCTCCTGGCCCTGCTGCCCACCCTGCTGCTGACCCAAGCCAGGAGGCCACTGCCCTGCTTGGCACCTGGGCACTGCTGCCTCATGGGCAGTGAGTGCCACCCAGCACCCCCAGGGCCCTCTGCAGGCTGCAGCTTTCCCACCACTCACTGCTGTTTCACTGGGATGATGATTTTGTGGCAGCTCTCAGGGCAGCTCCTCTGGCTTGAGGGGAGACAACTTTTGAGCTCCCAGACCATGCTGCTGAGGTTGGATAACCAAGGAAACCCTGCAGCTGACAGAGGCAGAACTCCAAGCTCCAAGTGCAGCTGAACTCTTCACAATCACAGAATCCTTTGGGCTGGAAGAGACCTTTGGCATCACCAAGTTCAGCTGAGCTTAAGCAGCCTCAGGGGCAGTGGTGACCCTCCCAGCACTTTGCTGCACTCTGCAAGGACCACTGCAAAAATCCCTGGGGCTGGTTGGGCTGCCTCCAGCAGTGCAACTTCTGCAGCACCTCCATGCTCTGAGCTGGGGCTTGGGGATGCTCAAAGGTGCAAAGAGCAACCTGGAGCTCTCATCCTTCTGCCTGCCCAGTCCCACAAGTTAAACTGGTGGCAAGAGGATCCCAGAGCCCAGCATGGTAGAGGTGGAAGGGACCTCTGGAGCTCCTCCAGTCCAGGCCTTGCTCCAGCAGGGCACCCACAGCAGCTTGCCCAGGGGCACAGTGCCCAGGGGGCTTGGAAGCTCTCCACACCAGCACACTCCACAACCTCTCTGGGCAGCCTGCTCCAGGCCTCCAGCAGCCTCACAACAAACAACTTGCTCCTCCTCTTCACCTCCAGCCTCCTGGCCTCCACTCTCTGCCCACTGCCCCTTGGCCTGCCACTGGGCACCACTCAGCAGAGCCTGGCCCCAGCCTCTTGCCCCCAGGGGCCCTTCAGCTCTTGCTGAGCATTGCTCAGCTGCCCTCTGGGGCTGCTCTGCTGCAGCCTCTCAGCTCCAGGCCTCTCAGCCTTGGCTCCTGCCAGAGCTGCTCCAGGCCCCTCAGCAGCTTCCCAGCCTGCCCTGGACTCTCTCCAGCAGCTCCCAGTATGGAGTCAGAGTCTTCTCCCTTTCTACTCTGCCCTACTGAAGCCACATCTGGAGTACTGTGTGCAGTTCTGGCCTCCCCAGTTCAGGAGAAGATTCCAAACACCTCTGGGCACTGTGATCCTGGGCACCCTGCTCTGGGTGACCCCACAGAGGTGTGGGCTAGATGATGCACAAAGGTCCCTTCCACAACCTGAAGATGCCAGCTGTGCCCCATGCCCACCAGCACAGCATTCCTGCCAGACCAAAGCTGCTGCACCACACACAGCACCCAGCAGAGAGGGGGCTGTCAGTGGAGCCCTGCTACAGCTCTAGGGAGGTTCTCCTCCCCCTTCATTCTGCCCAGCTGGGACCACACCTGGACTGCTGTGTCCAGTTTGGGGCTCCCCTGTTCAAGAGAGATCTGTTGTAGGGACCAAGAGAAGCTATGAGGATGA
The DNA here is from genome assembly GCA_033816785.1 of Picus viridis. Taxonomy (NCBI): domain Eukaryota; kingdom Metazoa; phylum Chordata; class Aves; order Piciformes; family Picidae; genus Picus; species Picus viridis. The sequence continues at coordinate 9,673,144 of CM066601.1, forward strand.
AGAAGGGACTTGAACATCTCTGCTGTGAAGAGAGACTGAGAGCCTTGGGGCTGTTCAGCCTGCACAGGAGGCTGAGAGGGGACCTGATCAATGTCTATCCATATCTGAGGGGTGGAGGTCAGGATGAAGGTGCCAGGATCTTTGTGGTGGTGCCCAGTGCCAGGACAAGGAACAACGGGCACAAGCTGGAACCCAGGAGACTCCAGCTCAACACAAGGAGACCTTTCTGTATGGTGAGGGTGCCAGAGCCTGGGGCAGGCTGCCCAGAGAGGTTGTGGAGTGTCCTTCCCTGGAGCCTTTCCAACCCCCCTGGATGTGTTCTGGGTGCCCTGCACTGGGTGCCCTGCTTTGGCAGGGGTCGTGCTGGGGGAGCTCCAGAGGTCCCTTCCAAGCCCTCCCAGTCTGTGATCCTGTGATCTGCACCACCCAAAGGGGGCAGGTATGGAACCCTCAGACACATGCACACAGGGCTGGGAGCCGGCAGGGCCTGGGGAGCAGGGCAGCCTCACGGCACCGCAGAGCCCTGCAGCCGAGCCCTGCAGCCGAGCCCTGCAGCCACAGCCCTGCAGCCGAGCCCTGCAGCCGAGCCCTGCAGCCACAGCCCTGCAGCCGAGCCCTGCAGCCGAGCCCTGCAGCCACAGCCATGCAGCAGAGCCCTGCAGCTGAGCCCTGCAGCCACAGCCCTGCAGCAGAGCCCTGCAGCAGAGCCCTGCAGCCAAACCCTGCAGCTGCAGCCCTGCAGCTGCAGCCCTGCAGCAGAGCCCTGCAGCCGAGCCCTGCAGCCGAGCCCTGCAGCAGAGCCCTGCAGCCGAGCCCTGCAGCCCTGCAGCCGAGCCCTGCAGCCGCAGAGCCCTGCAGCTGAGCCCTGCAGCCACAGCCCTGCAGCCGAGCCCTGCAGCCGCAGCCCTGCAGCCAGAGCCCTGCAGCCGAGCCCTGCAGCAGCAGCCCTGCAGCCGAGCCCCTGCAGCCACAGCCCTGCAGCAGAGCCCTGCAGCAGAGCCCTGCAGCCGCAGCCATGCAGCAGAGCCCTGCAGCAGAGCCCTGCAGCAGAGCCCTGCAGCTGAGCCCTGCAGCCACAGCCCTGCAGCCGAGCCCTGCAGCCGAGCCCTGCAGCCGCAGCCCTGCAGCCGAGCCCTGCAGCCGAGCCCTGCAGCCACAGCCCTGCAGCAGAGCCCTGCAGCCGAGCCCTGCAGCCAAGCCCTGCAGCCACAGCCCTGCAGCCGAGCCCTGCAGCCGAGCCCTGCAGCCACAGCCCTGCAGCCGAGCCCTGCAGCCGAGCCCTGCAGCCACAGCCCTGCAGCCGAGCCCTGCAGCCACAGCCCTGCAGCCGAGCCCTGCAGCCGAGCCCTGCAGCCACAGCCCTGCAGCCGAGCCCTGCAGCCGAGCCCTGCAGCCACAGCCCTGCAGCCACAGCCCTGCAGCCGAGCCCTGCAGCCGCAGCCCTGCAGCCGAGCCCTGCAGCCGAGCCCTGCAGCCGAGCCCTGCAGCCACAGCCCTGCAGCCACAGCCCTGCAGCCGAGCCCTGCAGCCGCAGCCCTGCAGCCGAGCCCTGCAGCTGAGCCCTGCAGCAGCAGCCCTGCAGCCGAGCCCTGCAGCCGCAGCCCTGCAGCCGAGCCCTGCAGCTGCAGCCCGGTGCCGCTCAGGCCGGGCCGGGGGCGCAGGGCTGGGCAGCTGCATCCCGAGGCCTGCAGCAGCGAGAGCAGCAAGCAGCAGCCCGAGAGAGGGCTGCGGGGCGGGGGAGCTCCTCCTTTCTCTTCTCTGCCTTTTTCTGCTTCACAACCAGCAAAGTGAATGTTTGAGCAGCTCGGCAGGGGGCTAATGAGGACTCTGATTAGTTATTCAGATTGGCCCATGCTGCCTCCATCCAGCCTCAGGTGGGGGATGACACAGAAGGGTTTGCAGAGGAAGCTCTTAAGGATGAGAACATAAAGGCTCTTGCAGCTCCTAAAGCTCAGGCAGAACAAGGGTTGGGGGTATCACACCTCAAGGATCCCCAAACCCTAGAGGCGGCTTTGGAGTGGAAAATCTCTTCCATCATTTGAGGGGGATGAGAAAAGCTTCTGGGTGTTGGGCACCACCGCTCCAGGACAGACTCAAGGGACAACAGTTGGATTTGGGAGGAGCTTTTGGGTGCTTTTAAAACATTTTCTGTGGTTATGGGCAGGGGGAGAGGGCCACAAACGCTGGAGCCATGGAGGGGTGGTGCCAGGACACACAGCTGCAAGGCTGAGGAGATCCATGGCTGTGGGGAGGCAGGGATGGGAGCGTGGAAGGGATCACACAGCTGCTGAATTCTTTTGGTTTGAAGAGACCATCAGGATCCTGGAGGCCAACCCTGACCCCAGCACTGCCAGGGGTCCCCCAGACCATGGCCTCAGCACCACAGCTCCAGCGCTTTGAAACCCCTCCAGGGATGGGGACTCCACCACTGCCCTGGGCAGCCTGGGCCAGGCCTGGACAACTCTCAAGGGGGAGAAATTGTTCCTCATAGCCAACCTGAACCTCCCCTGGGGCAACCTGAGGCCATTGCCTCTTCTCCTGTGCCTTGGTACCTGGGAGCAGAGCCCAAGCCCCCTGGCTCCAGCCTCCTTGCAGGGAGCTGCAGAGAGCAAGGAGGTCTCCCTCAGCCTCCTCTGCTCCAGCCTCAACCCCCCAGCTCCCTCAGCTGCTCCTCCCCAGCCCTCTTCTCCAGACCCTTCCCCAGCTCCCTTGCCCTTCCCTGGCCCTGCTCCAGCCTCTCAAGGTGCTGCTGGCAGCCAGGAGCCCAGCACTGAAGGCAGCACTCCAGGGGTGGCCTCAGCAGTGCCCAGCCCAGGGGCACAACCCCTGCCCTGCTCCTGCTGCCCACACCACTGCTGCTCCAGGCCAGGCTGCTGGTGGCCTTCTTGCCCAGCTGGGCACCCCCTGGCTCCTCTGCAGCTGCTGGCACCCAGCACCCATGCAGGGCCTTTCCAGCAGGGCCCTGCAGCCACAGCCCTGCCCCGAGCCCTGCAGCCAAACCCTGCAGCAGCAGCCCTGCAGCCGCAGCCCTGCAGCAGAGCCCTGCAGCAGAGCCGCAGCCGCAGCCATGCAGCAGAGCCCTGCAGCAGAGCCCTGCAGCCGAGCCCTGCAGCAGAGCCCTGCAGCCGAGCCCTGCAGCCGCAGCCCAGCAGCCGAGCCCTGCAGCCGAGCCCTGCAGCAGAGCCCTGCAGCCACAGCCCTGGAGCCAGCCCTGCAGCCGCAGCCCTGCAGCCGCGCCATGCAGCAGAGCTTGGCTCAGAGCCCTGCAGCCAAACCCTGCAGCAGCAGCCCTGCAGCCGCAGCCCTGCAGCCGCCATGCAGCAGAGCCCTGCAGCAGAGCCCTGCAGCCACAGCCCTGCAGCCGAGCCCTCAGCCAAACCCTGCAGCAGCAGCCCTGCAGCCGAGCCCTGCAGCAGAGCCCTGCAGCAGAGCCCTGCAGGAGCCCTGCAGCCGCAGCCCTGCAGCCGAGCCCTGCAGCAGAGCCCTGGCAGCCGAGCCCTGCAGCCGAGCCCTGCAGCCACAGCCCTGCAGCCGAGCCCTGCAGCCACAGCCCTGCAGCAGAGCCCTGCAGCCGAGCCCTGCAGCAGAGCCCTGCAGCAGAGCCCTGCAGCCGCAGCCATGCAGCAGAGCCCTGCAGCCGAGCCCTGCAGCCGCAGCCCTGCAGCCGAGCCCTGCAGCAGAGCCCTGCAGCAGAGCCCTGCAGCCGCAGCCCGGTGCCGCTCAGGCTGGGCCGGGGGCCAGGGCTGGGCAGCTGCATCCCGAGGCCTGCAGCAGCGAGAGCAGCAAGCAGCAGCCCGAGAGAGGGGCTGCGGGGCGGGGGAGCTCCTCCTTTCTCTTCTCTGCCTTTTTCTGCTTCACAACCAGCAAAGTGAATGTTTGAGCAGCTCGGCAGGGGGCTAATGAGGACTCTGATTAGTTATTCAGATTGGCCCATGCTGCCTCCATCCAGCCTCAGGTGGGGGATGACACAGAAGGGTTTGCAGAGGAAGCTCTTAAGGATGAGAACATAAAGGCTCTTGCAGCTCCTAAAGCTCAGGCAGAACAAGGGTTGGGGACACCTCAAGGATCCCCAAACCCTAGAGGCGGCTTTGGAGTGGAAAATCTCTTCCATCATTTGAGGGGATGAGAAAAGCTTCTGGGTGTTGGGCACCACCGCTCCAGGACAGACTCAAGGGACAACAGTTGGATTTGGGAGGAGCTTTTGGGTGCTTTTAAAACATTTTCTGTGGTTATGGGCAGGGGGAGAGGGCCACAAACGCTGGAGCCATGGAGGGTTGGTGCCAGGACACACAGCTGCAAGGCTGAGGAGATCCATGGCTGTGGGGAGGCAGGGATGGGAGTTGGAAGGGATCACACAGCTGCAATTCTTTTGTTTGAACCCATCAGGATCCTGGAGGCCAACCCTGACCCCAGCACTGCCAGGGGTCCCCCAGACCATGGCCTCAGCACAGCTCCAGCGCTTTGAAACCCCTCCAGGGATGGGGACTCCACCACTGCCCTGGGCAGCCTGGGCCAGGCCTGGACAACTCTCAAGAGGGAGAAATTGTTCCTCATGGCCAACCTGAACCTCCCCTGGGGCAACCTGAGGCCATTGCCTCTTCTCCTGTCCCTTGGTACCTGGGAGCAGAGCCCAAGCCCCACCTGGCTCCAGCCTCCTTGCAGGGAGCTGCAGAGAGCAAGGAGGTCTCCCTCATCCTCTGCTCCAGCCTCAGCTCCCTCAGCTGCTCCTCCCCACCCAGACCCTTCCCCAGCTCCCTTGCCCTTCCCTGGCCCTGCTCCAGCCTCTCAAGGTGCTGCTGGCCCAGCCCAGCACCAGCACTCCAGGGGTGGCCTCAGCAGTGCCCAGCCCAGGGGCACAATCCCTGCCCTGCTCCTGCTGCCCACACCACTGCTGCTCCAGGCCAGGCTGCTGGTGGCCTTCTTGCCCAGCTGGGCATCCCCTGGCTCATCTGCAGCTGCTGGCACCCAGCACCCCCAGTCCCTTCTCTACTGGTCAGCTCTCCATCCACTCTTTTCCAGACTGTGGCACTGGGACCATCCCATGACCACCACTAAACTGCAAAAATGCAACCTCTCCCACTCTTGCAGTGTCACACAGCATCCCAGAGAGGTCCTTGGCCTGCCACTGGGCACCACTCAGCAGAGCCTGGCCCCAGCCTCTTGCCCCCCAGGGGCCCTTCAGCTCTTGCTGAGCATTGCTCAGCTGCCCTCTGGGGCTGCTCTGCTGCAGCCTCTCAGCCCCAGGCCTCTCAGCCTTGGCTGCTGCCAGAGCTGCTCCAGGCCCCTCAGCAGCTTCCCAGCCTGCCCTGGACTCTCTCCAGCACTTCTCTGGCCCTCTGCACCTGGGCAGCACACAGCTGCCCCCAGGGCTCCAGAGGTGGCCTCAGCAGGGCACAGCAGAGGGGCAGCACAGCCTCCCTTGCCCTGCTGCTGCCCACACTCTTCTCCATGCCCCCAGGACCCCCTTGGCCTTCTTGGCCACCAGGCCACCTTGCTGCTGCTGGGCAGCTTCTTGTCCCCCAGCACTGCCAGCTGCTTCTGCTTGCAGCTGCTTGCCAGCAGCTTCCCCCTGCCCTGTGCTGCTGCAGGAGGTTGTTCCTGCCCGGGGCCAGGACCCTGCCCTTGCCCTGCTTCACCTTCAGGAGGTTGCTCTCCCCCAGCTCTCAGCCTGCCCAGGGCTCCCTGGATGCCAGCACAGCCTGAGGGCTCTCAGCCACTCCTTTAAATCCTTTCTAATATCTAATATCACAATTCCATGTTTCCAGTTCCATACCCCATTTCCATGAATGGTTCAACCCCATTCCATGACCCCCATTTCCATGATTCCATGACTCCATGACCCCATGGTTCCATGACCCCATGATTCCATCCCATGACCCCATGGTTCCATGGTTCCATGATTCCATGACTCCATGACCCCATGGTTCCATGACCCCATGGTTCCATGATTCCATGACTCCATGACCCCATGTTCCATGACCCCCCATGACCCCCATGTTCCATGACTCCACTCTGTGTTCTGTCTCTGGTGACAGGAGACATCTCTGACGCTGGAGGCTACGGGCAGCAGTGCTGGGACTTGGGCAGCCTTGGATGCTGTATCCCTGGGGGCTGATGGGCTCCTGGGGAAGGCTACAGCCGGAAGGGACAAATGGCTGTGGCAGCCTCCTGGGCAGGGCAGCCCTGGGCAGGGGCTCCAGGCCCAAGGGAGGCAGCTGGAGGCCGCTCCCTGCTCTGCAGATTAATTTCTCTTGCTGGAGCATTACAATGAGGGCTGGGGCTGGAGCAGAGAGCAGCAATCAGAGACCTGATCAAATGGCACCTCAATTATTCAAATGATCCCTGGCTCCCCAGGCTGGGTGCTGCTGAGGGAGTGCCAGCACCCTGCTGCCCCCAGCACGGCCAGCCCAGCTCTGATTAAGGAATTTGCATTCCACTGCAGACTGCTTTTTTTCCCATCTGGAGCAAATGAAGGCTCTGAGTCCCTACCCCAAGCCTTAATTACATTTGTTAAATTAAAAACCCAGGATGGGAGAGACTTCCACGCAGCAGCTCCCTGCCCGGCCCAGCCTCCACCTTCCACCTGCCCCAGTTTCTCTCTTCCCTTCCCCACCTCTGGCATCAAAGGAATTCCAACTCCACCACACAAATTCCTGCTGAAGGATGAAACAATCGATGCTCTCCTGCCATCCCCAGAGCTGCTTGCAGGCAAGGAGATAAAATGGAATAAATTCAGGCACTTCTGCCTGTTCCTTGGCTCCAGCAGCTAAAAATTTCCATCTCTTTATGCAGGAGTCCTGGGGAGCAGAAATCCTTGATAATGCCAAACAATTTGACACTTTATTTTCTCTTTACACAGGCTCCCAGCTGCCAGCTGCTGGGACTGAAACCAGATGCCACATCCCCTTCCCATATGGGAACAGAAACGACCCTGGCTGGGGGCATGCAGACTCCCCTCAGCCACTGCCCTCCCTGACCCTGGGATTGCTACTGCCATGAGGCAAAACCTCCCCAGCAGCAAAGTAAATCACTGCAGAGGTGTCAGCAGGGTTCACACTCAGCAAGGCTCAGGAGGCCCTCAGGGGTCGGTGCTGGGACCAGAGCTGTGCAGTATCTTCATCAGCGACCTGGCTGAGGGCACAGGGGCACTGCCAGGCAGTTTGCTGGTGACACCAAACTGGGAGCAGTGGTGACAGCCCTCAGGCTGTGCTGCCAGCCAGCCAGACCTGGACAGGCTGCAGAGCTGGGGGAGAAAGGGAATGGAATCCAACAAGGGCAGGAGAGAGTCTGGCAGCTGGGGAAGGACAACCACAGGGAGCAGGAGAGGTTGGGGACTGAGCTGTTGGAGAGCAGTGCAGGGGAAAGGCACCTGGTGGCCCGAGGGATGCCCCTGAGCCAGCAGTGTGCCCTGGTGGGCAAGAAGTGACCTTCTTGGCATCCTGGGGTGCATTAGAAGGGCTGTGGGGAGTGGGTCAGAGAGGTGCTCCTGCCCCTCTGCTCTGCCCTGCTGAGGCCACAGCTGGAATCTTGTGTCCAGCTCTTGGCCCCTCAGCTCCAGCAGGACCTCAGGGAAGTGCTGGAGAGAGTCCAGGCCAGAGGCACAGAGCTGCTGCAGGCAGTGCAACATCTCCTGGGAGCACAGCTGAGGCAGCTGGGGCTGGGAGCTGGGAGCAGAGCAGCCTGAGGGCTGCCCTCAGTGCTGGGGATAAAGCTGTGCAGGGCTGGAGCCAGGCTCTGCCCAGGGAGGGCCAAGCACAGCACAAGGGGCACTGGGGGCAAGCTGGAGCAGAGGAGCTGCCAGGGGAACAGGAAGGGAAACTTTGTGCCTGTGAGGCTGCCAGAGCCTGGGGCAGGCTGCCCAGAGAGGTTGTGGAGTCTCCTCTGGAGCCTTTCCACCCCCCTGGATGTGTTCTGGGTGCCCTGCTCTGGCAGGGGCTTGGGCTGGGGGAGCTGCAGAGGTCCCTTCCAGCCCCTCACATTCTGGGATGCTGTGAAGGTTCAGATCAGATCCTGGTGCCATCAGCCCTGGAGAAGAGCTGGGAAGACTTTCCCCAAGACACCAAATTTCCTAATTTTACAATAAAAAGGTAAACAGAGAGGTGGAAATAAACCTTCTGCACTTGAGAGCTTTGAAGAGCTTTCAGAAGCTTCCTAAATTCCTCCACTTCTGGAGGAGAGGAGACTTTGAAAGGCTGGAATCAGTTGGTGGACTCGAGGTGGTTGCCAAAAAAGCATCCACATAATTAAAGAGCAATTAAACCCAAATGGGAGATGAAATGGCCTGAAATTGTGCCAGGGGAGGGTTAGGCTGGAGAGGAGGAAAATTGCCTTTGCTGCCAGAGTGGTCAGGGACTGGCAGAGGCTGCCCAGGGAGGTGGTGGAGTCCCCATGCCTGGAGGTGTCCAGAATTGAGTGGCCATGGCGCTTGGGGCCATGGCCTGGGGCCGTGGAGGGGCTGGGCTGATGTTTGCAGTTGATCCTGGAGAGCTTTTCCAACCCAAACAATTCTGTGAAGCATTTCCAGCTCTGGGGGGCTAGCAGCAGCACTCCCTGGGTCCAATAAATCTCTTTTGGTGTTGATCTTGATGTCAGCAACAATGAAAGGGCTGAGGGAAGCCTGCTCTCAGCACTCCCAGGGCCTGACATGACTGATGTGAGGACACTGGCACCAGCCCCAGCCTGCCCAGGCTGCTCATAAAACACAGCTGAAAGTACTCAGCAAAGCCACACTGGGGTAAAGTGAGACAGGTGAGAGCAGAGCCCAAAATAGCAGCTGCCCTGCTCTCAGCATGCTCACAGCTCAGGCAGCATTTCTGTGCTCTGGGGGAGCTGGATTGCACTGCCCCCCTCCAAACTCCCCTCAGAGGGGTGCAGCAGAGCATCTCCCTCCCCAGCCCAGACATGGCAGCAGAGAAACCTCCTCCCAGCACTGTCAGAGGGCTGTGATGGTTTCTCTGCCTTCCCTCTGCTTTGTTGTGAGCTCCCAGCTCTGGTGCCCTGGGAGCAGCATCATGTTTTAGCAATGAAGTCCCCAGTGAGGCTCTTTAAAAATGAATTAGTGCCAGGCAAGAGATTAGCCATGAACAGCAATTCTGGAGCCCCCTCATCTCCCTGCACACCAGCACCATTCCAGCCTCTGGTCCTCCCAGCCAACCAGGACCTAAGGCCTCCGAAATCATTGCCTGTGGCTCCTGGAAGTCTCCCAGCCAGCAGCAAGCCTCTCTCGATGCTCTTCTGTGGAGCTTTCAAGCAAACTGAAGGTGTGTTTGCTGAGCTGCCTGCAAGGGGAGCAGAGCAGGCTCCCATCAGCCCAAAGCTGCAGCTGCCCAAGGGGTGAGCCTGCGGAGACCTGCTCCCATCCCTCCAACCCTAAGGAGTGGGATCTGCAAACTCCAAGGATGGAGATTCCCAAGCCATTAGGACAGAGATCCTCCTAACTCCAAGTACAGGATTCCCCTGACCCTGAGGGTGCAGATCCCCAAAGCCCAAGGACCTTCACAACCCTGAGGATGGAGGTTCCCCAAAGATCAAGGATGGAGATCCCCCAGATCTTCCAGGGAGAGAGATCCCCTCCATCCTCAGGGACCACTGTAAAGCCCAAGGATGTTGTTCCCCTTCTTTCTCCAGGCCATAGGAGGGTGATCACCCCCTGGAATCCCACTGGCTGCACCCCTACCCCACACTGCTCAGGCAAGACCTGGGGGCATCAGAACAGAAACACAGAATCATTGCAGCTGGAAAAGCCCTCAGAGATCACCCAGCCCGACATCAGCCCAGCACCTCCATGGCCACTAACCCATGGCCCCAGGTGCCATGGCCACAGCCTTCTGGAACACCTCCAGGGATGGAGACTCCATCACCTCCCTGGGCAGCCTGTGCCAGTCCCTGACCACTCTTGCAGCAAAGAAATTGTTCCTCATCTCCAACTTAAACCTCCCCTGGGACAACCTGAGGCCATTTCTTCTTCTCCTGTCCCTCGTTCCTCGGCAGAAGAGCTCAACCCCCCACCTGGCTCCAGCCTCCTTGCAGGGAGCTGCAGAGCGCAACAGTGTCTCCCTCAGTCTCCTCTTCTCCAGGCTGAACACCCCCAGCTCCCTCAGCTGCTCCTGCCCAGCCCTGCTCTGGTGACAGCCCCCACCCCAAAATGCAGCCCCAGCCCATCACCCTGCTACTTCAGGCAGCGAGGGAGGCACTGGAGCCTCCTTGTGCTGTCCACCTCCAGGTGGCTGCCAAGCCGAGGGGGCTTTGTGGGGCCATCTGGAACAGATTGAGTTTATGGCCTGTTTCATGTCCCAGGCAGGACTTTGAAGCAGGGAACCGGTAGCCAGGCAGCAGGTCCCCACGGGTGGGCTGCGGTTTGCACTCTCAGCCCCGGCTGCCCCAGCGTGACGAAGGGGCTGGGCGGAGGGAGCCGACGCTCTCCGAGCACAGCTTTGGGCCTCTGGGGGCAGAACGAGATGAAAAACAAAGACCACCAAAAGAACCCAGACCGAGAGGCCAGCCCCCCCGCACAGCGATGCCGAGCCCAGGGCGGCTGTCAACAGCCCCCTGCACGCTGGAAACGGCTGCCACGAATCAGGGGCTCAGCAGCGGCGAGGAAAGGCCTTCGGAGGAGGGATGTGGTTTGTGGCAAAGCAATGAGCCGGGAGGTTAAAACCTTTTCCAGCGGCTTGATGCAGAGGCCCTGCCAAAGCCCACACGGGGTGGTTCCCACAAGCCTGGGACACGGACGGTCCCCAGAAAGGAAGTGTCCTCAGCAAGCCTCCCAGGAGGATGCAGGAAGAACCAGGCTGTGCCCCTCCCAGCACAGCTCTGAACCCCCCCCATGTGAGGAAGCAGTCCCTGATCCAAAACAGCCCCTCGAGGAGGGGAAGCCAGTGGCTGAGCTGCAAGAAAAGATACAAGGGGGATGGTAACATGGGGATGGCTCTGAGCGGGGGAAGAAGTTGGGGTTGTAGCTCTGGGTGCAGCCAGCTGCAGCGATTTGCCCTCACATGCAGTGAGCTGCTCTCACATGCAGTGAGCTGCCCTCAAACACAGTGAGCTGCAGGGAGCTGCTGCCCTCAAATACAGTGAGCTGCAGTGAGCTGCACATGCAGTGAGCTGCCCTCAAACACAGTGAGCTGCAGTGAGCTGCTCTCACATGCAGTGAGCTGCCCTCAAATACAGTGAGCTGCAGTGAGCTGCTCTCACATGCAGTGAGCTGCCCTCAAATACAGTGAGCTGCAGAGCTGCAGTGAGCTGCTCTCAAATACAGTGAGCTGCCCTCATGCAGTGAGCTGCCCTCAAATACAGTGAGCTGCAGTGAGCTGCTCTCACATGCAGTGAGCTGCCCTCAAATACAGTGAGCTGCAGGGAGCTGCTCTCACTGCCCCCACATGCATGCAGTGAGCTGCCCCCAAATACAGTGAGCTGCAGGGAGCTGCTCTCACATGCAGTGAGCTGCCCTCAAATACAGTGAGCTGCAGTGGAGCTGCTCTCACATGCAGTGAGCTGCCCCTCAAATACAGTGAGCTGCAGGGAGCTGCTCTCACATGCAGTGAGCTGCCCTCAAATACAGTGAGCTGCAGTGAGCTGCCCTCAAATACAGTGAGCTGCCCTGCCCTCAAATACAAATACAGTGAGCTGCAGGGAGCTGCTCTCACATGCAGTGAGCTGCCCTCAAATACAGTGAGCTGCAGGGAGCTGCTCTCATATGCAGTGAGCTGCCCTCAAATACAGTGAGCTGCAGTGAGCTGCTCTCATATGCAGTGAGCTGCCTGCTCATCAAAAATACAGTGAGCTGCAGTGAGCTGCTCTCATATGCAGTGAGCTGCCCTCAAATCAGTGAGCTGCCCTCAAATACAGTGAGCTGCAGGGAGCTGCTCTCAGTGAGCTGAGCTGCCCTCAAATACAGTGAGCAAATACAGTGAGCTGCAGGGAGCTGCTCTCACATGCAGTGAGCTGCCCTCATGCAGTGAGCTGCCCTCAAATACAGTGAGCTGCAGTGAGCTGCTCTCATATGCAGTGAGCTGCCCTCAAATACAGTGAGCTGCAGTGAGCTGCTCTCATATGCAGTGAGCTGCCCTCAAATACAGTGAGCTGCCCTCAAATACAGTGAGCTGCAGTGAGCTGCTCTCAGCAGTGAGCTGCCCTCAAATACAGTGAGCTGCAGTGCTCTCAGCTGAGCTCTCAGTGAGCTGCCCTCAAAAATACAGTGAGCTGCAGGGAGCTGCTCTCACATGAGCTGCCCTCAAATACAGTGAGCTGCAGTGAGCTGCCCTCTCAAAGTGACAGTGAGCTGCAGTGAGCTGCTCTCATATGCAGTGAGCTGCCCTCAAATACAGTGAGCTGCAGTGAGCTGCAGGGAGCTGCTCTCACATGCAGTGAGCTGCCCTCAAATACAGTGAGCTGCAGTGAGCTGCTCTCACGTGCAGTGAGCTGCCCTCAAACACAGTGAGCTGCAGGGAGCTGCTCTCACATGCAGTGAGCTGCCCTCAAACACAGTGAGCTGCAGTGAGCTGCTCTCACATGCAGTGAGCTGCAGCAATTTACCCCAAAAAGGAGACTTACAGTGATTTAACTGGAGGTGCAGTAAGCCACAATGGTTTGAAACCCCCCTCCCCAACATGCCCTCGGTGCAGGTAACCACAGAGCCCTCAGCACCTCATCCTGCACAGGCTGGGTGAGTGGAGGGTGCTGCCGCATCCAGGCTCTGTGGCACTGACCCTCCCCAGGGTCTGATCCCTGCTGCAGCAGTAGGTAGCTGCCAGCCAGGTCCGGAAATAGAAAGCCAGCTGCGTGCCACTCCTGTCTCTCGTGCCCACCTCAAGGCCTTCAAGAGGGAATCACCAGGTGAGCTGCACTCTCCTCATCACTCTCCTCCCCCATTTCAAGCTGAAGCAGCTTCCCCTGTCTCCTTTATCCACCTCATCCCCACTTCTTTTCCAGAGAAGCCTTGGCCCTCTCAGTGCCAGACCTGCAGGTGAGCACTTTGCCCCCAGGAGCAGGCAGGACCTGGTGATGCCACCGGAGCCAGGGGTGACCTGGCCAAAGAGCAGTGCTACAAACCCACTCACACTGCACAGCATCACAGCACCGCAGGATCAGACCGGGCTGCAGCATGCCCCAGCGGCTTCCCCGATCCCCACAAACCCTGGAGTTTCAAAGCCCCACGAGGGGATAAAGGGAAGGATCTGGTGACAGAGCTGTGACCCTGGGGGTTCTCCTTGTCCCTGTTCGGATGCAAAACCTCTTCCTGTGTTTACTGGGGAGAAAGAGATGGGGAAGAGGACAAAACAAAAGGGTTCCCCCATCCAGAAAGAGCTGCAGAGGAGCACCCATGGTTTAGAGGCATCCAACCCAGCTGGAGAGCCTGAAGCTTTCCCAAACCTTTGCAGAACTGGAACGAAACTGAAGTGTGGAAGGGAAATCACAAACCAAGAGACTCCACTCCGGGAAGAAGGAGGGGAAACACCCCAGAAAATGGTGAGAAATAAGTAAAAAACCCAGAAATGCTTTTGCATGGCAGACACAGGAGGGCTTCAGACAACCCTGGAAGAGCTTTTTCCTTCCAGGTTTTCCTCTGCGCTTTACCTCTGCCTGTGTCATGCCGCAGCCAGGTGATGCCGAGCTGGGATTTCCACCTCTCCAGCTCCTCCTCGCAGCAAGCCCAAAGCAGCCCACGGCAATAAAACCCCCGGACCCCGAAAGTAGGACAGTGAGTGCTGCTCAATCCCCACTCAGCTTGGCGCTCGCTAATTACCTGCTAATAGCTGCCGGAGGCGCGGGGCGGCCGCGGCTGGCAGCCGGAGCCGCATCAATATTCATGGTCCCGGACCCGGGGCCCGAGGCGCACAAAGGAGGGTGAGAGGGAAGTGGGGGGAAAGGGCAGAAAATGAATGCTCACAGCGTTTCCCTGCGCTTGGCAGGAAGGGAAGGCTCCGGATCAAATAAAAGGATCCCCCTTGGCGTCTGGAAGGAAAAACCACAAAGCAAAACTGAACTCTTCCCACCCCAGGGCACAGAATCTTCAGCAGCAGGAAGGCTTTTGCCATCCCCAAGTGCTGGAGCTGCCCCACAGGTAGCAACAGGCTGGGAAAAGCCTTTCTTCACAGAACCATGGAATCGCTAAGGTTGGGGGAGACCTTTAAGATCATTAAGTCCAACCCTGAACCCAGCACTGCCAGAGGTCCACCAGACCATGGCCTCAGCGGCACATCTCCAGGGCTCTGAAATCCCTCCAGGGATGGAGACTCCACCACTGCCCTGGGCAGCCTGGGCCAGGCCTGGACAATCTTTTCCATGAAGAAATTCCTCCTCATGTCCAACCTAAACCTGGGGCAACCTAAACCTCCCCTGGGGCAACCTGAGGCCATTGCCTCTTCTCCTGTCCCTTGGTACCTGGGAGCAGAGCCCAAGCCCCCCTGGCTCCAGCCTCCTTGCAGGGAGCTGCAGAGAGCAAGGAGGTCTCCCTCAGCCTCCTCTGCTCCAGCCTCAACCCCCCCAGCTCCCTCAGCTGCTCCTCCCCAGCCCTCTTCTCCAGACCCTTCCCCAGCTCCCTTGCCCTCCTCTGGCCCTGCTCCAGCCTCTCAAGGTGCTGCTGGCAGCCAGGAGCCCAGCACTGAAGGCAGCACTCCAGGGGTGGCCTCAGCAGTGCCCAGCCAGGGGCACAACCCCTGCCCTGCTCCTGCTGCCCACACCACTGCTGCTCCCGGCCAGGCTGCTGGTGGCCTTCTTGCCCAGCTGGGCACCCCCTGGCTCCTCTGCAGCTGCTGGCACCCAGCACCCCCAGGGCCTTTCCTGCTGGGCAGTTTGCAGCCCCTCTGCCCCAGCCTGGAGCCTTGCTGGGGCTGTTGTGAGCCTTGGGCAGGACCCAGCCCTTGGCCTTGTTAAACCTCATCCCCTTGGCCTTGGCTCAGGTCCCCCTGTAGCCCCTCCAGCAGATCCTGCTCAACTTGTGATCTTCAAACTGCCTGAAGGAGCCTCAATCTCCTCACCCAGATCATTGATGAAGATGATAAAGAGAGCTGGTCCCAGTGCTGAGCCCTGGGACACCACTTGTGGCTGGCCACCACCTGGAGTCAACTTCATTCCCCACTATGCTTTGGCTCTGGCCAGTTTTTCACCCATCCAAGCCACGAGCAGACATTTTCTTCTGGGGGATAGGGCTCCAAAATCTGGGGCATCCTGAGACAACAGTTGCAAACACTCATCCCTGCAACTCCAGTCTCTTCATGCAAAACCCTGGACATCAGCTGGGCTCAGCAAGAAGCACTGCTGGAAACACCCTCCTGAGGCTGTCGCCCTCCTAACATTTTTCACCCTCCTGTGAAGTTTTTTTCAACCTCCTGAGAATAGTTTTAACCCCTAAGAAGAGTTTTGCCATCCTCAGAGGAATTTTTCCCCAGTGCTGCTTCAATCCTTAAGCACACAGGACCAGAGCCCCCCACACCGGCCCAGGAGCCGGCAGAGGACGGAGTGCAGCAGCGTGGGGAAGGTGCCCTGGCGCCGCTTTGTGATTTGATTAAAAGCCTCTTTTCTTAATAATTCCTGCCTGGAGCCACTTGGCACAGGGGGAGCTTTTAGGCAGAGTTTCAGTGGAGTTCATAAACTATTAATAGCCTGCAGGAAGGCTGTGAGAGAGCCGAGCTGCAGGGGCTCTGTGCGCCGCTGCTGCCCCGGCCGGCGCTCGCTGTGACTCAGGAGAGGCCCTGCAGGAACTCCACGGAACACGGAGCTCCGAAGTCCAGAGTTTCCCCAGGGAAAAGGACATCTTGAGGACTTTGTCCATCAAAACAAAATCTGATTAATTTGAGAGTAAGAGTGAGCATAGCTGCAGAATCCCAGAATATCCCTGGTTGGCAGAGCCCTGCAGCTCCCCCAGCCCAGCCTCCACCCAGCACCGAAGGCTCAGCACCAAACCCTGGCCCTCAGCACCAGCTCCACACGGGGCTGCAACACCCCCAGGGAGGGAGACTCCAGCACTGCCCTGGGCAGCCCCTTCCAAGCTTGGGGACCCCTGCCAGGGCAGAAAGATTTCCCGAGAGCCAGCCTCAGCCTCCCCTGCTGCAGCTTGCAGCCATTGCCTCTGCTCCTGTCCCTTGGCACCCAGGAGCAGAGGCTGCCCCTCCTCGCTCCAACCTCCCTGCAGGGAGCTGCAGAGGGCAAGGAGGTCTCCCTCAGCCTCCTCTGCTCCAGCCTCAACCCCCCAGCTCCCTCAGCCCTCCTCCAGCCCAGGGGCTCCAGCCCCTGCTCCAGCCTGGCTGCCCTGCTCTGGACAGGCTCCAGCCCCTCAGGGTCCTTCCTGCAGGGAGGGCCCAGGGCTGAGCACAGCACTCCAGCTGTGGCCCCCCCAGTGCTGAGCACAGGGGGATGGTCACCTCCTGGCCCTGCTGCCCACCCTGCTGCTGACCCAAGCCAGGAGGCCACTGTTCTGCTTGGCACCTGGGCACTGCTGCCTCATGGGCAGTGTTGGCTCCCTGGATGTACCCTGGGCATGCAGCATTCACCCTGTGGCACACTGGACATGGTGTCAGTGGCCCACCAATGAGTGTTGATCTGTGTTCATTAGCTATTCAACAAAAAGTAATGAAAACCACAAAGCTCACATCCAGGAGCTCCACACTAGGATGTTCCCAGATTGTTGTCTTTCCATTTCCATGGCAGTTGAGGACTTTCCTGTTTTCAGTCAAACTCCAAGTGAGAGGCAGGCAAATGGAGCTTCTCCTTCCCCACCAAACCACCCTCATGGACCCTTTGTTTCACCTACGCAGTTACTGAACAAGGACAAGGAACAACCAATTGACCCTTCAGAGAAGAGCCAACCATGTGGTGATGACTATAACAGTCACCAAGGCCAGCACTCAGCCTTCTTGCACCTCATCCCATTGGCCTCATGCATCCAGCCTGGCCAGGTCCCTCAGTAAAGCCTCCAAACACTGGCACCCAGCTTGGTGCCATCTGCAGACTTACCGAGGCTGCCTCACCCCCTCGTCCAGATCACTGAAGAAGATATCAGAGAAATGCCCCCAGCACTGAGCTGCCTGAGACTGGCCACCCCCTGGAGTTCTCTCCAGTCCCCACCACTCTTTGGGACACTTTTGTACCCAGAACAGCATGCAGAAACTCAAGCCATCAGCTGCCAGGGGCTGCAGGAGGATGCTGTGGGACACTCTACAGGGCATTACTGAATTCCACGTGGGCACAGCCCCAGCCTGCCCCTCACCCACGCAGCAGAGTCACCACGGGAGGAGAGCTGCAAGAACCAGGATAAAGAAGAGTCAAGAGTGGTCCTGAGAGGTCATATCCAGCTCTTCATGGAGACATCATTGGCTGATGTCCTACACAGCTGCTCCCTGCTGACAGACACTGCTCACCTCCAGGGCTGCTGGCCATCAACCAACCTGGGGCTAAATGCAGGTTTGGGCTGATGTGACTTTTGGGGGATTTCCTCTGTTTCAGGGGAGGAATTGAAGCTGATTTATGCAACATTGCAATTTATAGACAAAACACCCCCACTTCTGCTGTCTCACCACTCACAGGAGTGGGCAGCTGGAGGGGGTCCAGCTTTGTTCAAGAAGGACCTCAGTACACTGCTTGGGAGAGTCCAGGCCAGAGGCACAGAGCTGCTGCAGGCAGTGGAGCATCTCCTGGGAGCACAGCTGAGGCAGCTGGGGCTGGGAGCTGGGAGCAGAGCAGCCTGAGGGCTGCCCTCAGTGCTGGGGATAAAGCTGTGCAGGGCTGGAGCCAGGCTCTGCCCAGGGATGGCCAAGCACAGCACAAGGGGCACTGGGGGCAAGCTGGGGCAGAGGAGGGGCCAGGGGAACAGGAGGGGAAACTTTGTGCCTGTGAGGGTGCCAGAGCCTGGGGCAGGCTGCCTGAGAGGTTGTGGAGTTCCTTCTCTGGAGACCCCCTGGATGTGTTCTGTGTCTCTGCCAGGGGTTGGGCTGGGCGACCTCTGGAGGTCCTTTCCAGCCCCTAACGTGCTGTGACTGTGACTCCCGAGGCCATCAGGCCAAGCACACTGGGCAGGCAAGCCAAGGCCACCGCTGGAGCTCTTCAGCCACTAAAAGCTTTTTTTCCAAAGGCCTCTTCCAGAGCAGGGGAAACCATCACACTTTGCAGTGCCTCAGTGAAGCCGAGTTCTTGGTTGGAACCTCCAGCTCCACTCAGTGCCATTCTGAAGCTGCTTTCTGTGGAAATGTCAACTGCAAGCTAACATTTCCAAATGTCAAAACATTTCAGGGCTGCAGGCAGAGCAGAGAAGGGCTTTGGGTTCGTTTTGGTTTTTTCTTCATGTGGCCAAACACAAAACTCTGTTGGAATTTCCCTCTGAAATAAAAATAAATGGCAGTGTCTATGGCTGAAGCCCCTCAGTGTTCTGCCTCCTTGGAATACAAATGCAGTTCAAATGGAATATTTCCTGCAGGATGCAAACAATATCCTCTGACAAGCTGCAGCCACCAGGAAGTAATGAGAACCAAATACTGGCTCCCACGGTCTCTTGGAGCTGCAGGAGGAGAGGGATTTGGGTTCTTCTGCCAGCTTTTTGCCATCCATTTCTGGACTCTGACAGCTTTTCTCTCTTGCTGTACCCCAACAGGAATGGGAGCAGGGTGCAGCGAGCCCCTTCCATAGAAGCATTAAGGTCAGAAAAGACCTCTGAGATCGTTGAGTCCAACCCAACTGCCATGGCCACTAAGCCATGTCCTGAAGCACCACACCTGCAGCTTCTTGAACACCTCCAGGGATGATGACTCCAACCCAGCACCACCATGACCAGGAAACCACAGCCCCAAGTGCCATGGCCACAGCTTTCTGGAACACCTCCAGGGATGGGGACTCCACCACCTCCCTGGGCAGCCTCTGCCAATCCCTGACCACTTTCGTAGTAGATTTTCTAATGTCCAACCTAACCCTCCCCTGACACAACTCAAGCCCATTTCCTCTCATCCTATCTCTACTTCCACCAGCCCAAACCACCTCCAAAACTCGAATTTTCCTCCATAGTGGGAAAAAGGCTTGAACAAAGAAGAGATTTTTACTCTTAAAAGAGAACAAATTTGACTTTTGGATGGATTTTCAATGTGTGTGGTAGAAATGAAACCTCCTCATCCTCACTGGGAGAAGAGAGGGAGAGGGAAAAGAGGGAGAGGAAGAGGGAGAGGGAAAATGGAGAGGGAGAGGGAAAAGGGAGAGGGAGAGGGAGAAGGAAAAGGGAGAGGGAAAATGGAGAGGGAGAGGGAAAAGGGAGAGGGAGAGGGAGAAGGAAAAGGGAGAGGGAGAGGGAGAAGGAAAAGGGAGAGGGAAAAGGGAGAGGGAGAGGGAGAAGGAAAAGGAGAGAGGGGAAAATGGAGAGGGAAAATGGAGAGGGAGAGGGAAAAGGGAGAGGGAGAGGGAAAAGGGAGAGGGAGAGGGTGCTGATTATTCTGGTTCCAGACAGGTGTAAAAATACAGCACTGCAAAATGGGCTGAGAAGTGGCAGGTTTGGAGCCATCGCTGGGCTGCAGATGCAGCTCTTCAGCCTGGAACCTGCAGGGCTGCCGCCCCAGCTGCAGCGCCTCGGCCCCTCCCCAGCACCTTTGCTTCCCCCAGATTTCCCTTCTCCTCTGCTGTTTTTGTCCCCCGTGCCCAGCCCCAGCCCCGCGTGGGGAGCAAGCTCAATTATCTTCTCTCAGCACATTTCCCCAGCCCTGTCTGAGGTTTAATTAAAGCCAAGTGAAAAACACAGAGGAGAGGCACTGGGCGCCGCTATCGCCCCGGCACACGTGGCGGGGAGGGGAGGGAGCAAGCAGGGGGAGAAGGAAAATAGAGAGGGGGAAGATAAAACCTTTTAGACTTGTGAAGTGAAAAAATCTTTCTGGATATTGTTATCATATTTCCTGTAAATATTTCTCTCTCTCTCCGTGTTTACAGAGGGTCTGCAGGCGCAGAGGAGGATGGCTGCAGGTGTGGAGAGGACAGCCACGCACCCTCCCTGGCTAAAAACAGCTATCTGAGTGCACCCTAATCCCCTGTAATCTCCTTGAATTACACCTAAACCACCCTCCCCGCAGGTGACCTTTCCACAGAAGGCTGTTTCTATGCCAACAGCATTGTTTGAGGCGGGGAGAGCAAAAAGCCCTGCGCAAGAATCTTTCCTTTGGGCTTCGTTCAGCCTGCTCCGGGGTGGCTGGGAGCTAAAAATGCCCCATCCCGAGAAAAAACCGTGTTAGAAAGTCATGACCCGCCACAAGCTGGAGATCGGGTGGAGAGCAAGGAAACCCTGACCCAGTTTAGGTTGTGCCTAAATTCTTGGCATTGTTTCTGGGTGAAATTCCCCTTGGTTGAGAGGTTTAGGAGCCAAATCTTCTTGGTTTCAGGTTGTTTTCCTACACAAGCTGCATTTTCAGCTCATCCTCCAAACACCACCCACGGGCTGGGCTCTTACCACAAAGTCCTAACAGAAAAGTCTGGAAATCCACTTCCCCCCAGTTTTCACTGATTTTTAGGGAATTCCAGCAAGGAGTTGGTTTCCAACAGGAAAAATGAAGAACTGACAATAAATATCAGGCCTGAACTCTGCCAGATTTGGACACCTTGTTAAAAATGAAATAACAAAGACCCCAGCAATAATGAAGTGGTGCTGAGGCTGGGGAGAGGAAAAGCAGAGCAGTGCAAATCATTTCCCACAGGTGAATCAGAATCACAGAAGATTAGAGGCTGGAAGGGACCTGCAGAGATCATCCAGTCCAACCCTGCCACAGCAGCATCACCCAGGGCAGGCTGCACAGGGAGGCATCCAGCTGGGGTTGGAAAGGCTCCAGAGAAGGAGACTCCACAACCCCTCTGGGCAGCCTGCTCCAGGCCTCTGGCACCCTCACTGCAAAGAAGTTTCTCCTCATGTTGAGCTGAAATCTCTGTTCCAGCTTGTCCCTGGTGTTCCTTGGCTTCTCCCTGTGCACCTCCCAAAAGAGCTTGGCCCCCTCCCCTTGCCCCCAACCCTCAGCTATTGATTGACATTGATCAGATCCCTCTCAGCCTTCTCCTCTCCAGACTAAACAGCCCCAGGGCTCTCAGCCTCTCTCCACAGGGGAGATGCTCAAGTCCCCTAAGCATCCTCCTGGCTCTCCCTTGGCCTCTCCCCAGCAGGTCTCTGTCTCTCTGGAGCTGGGGAGCCCAGCACTGGGCACAGGGTTGCAGCTGTGGTCTCAGCAGGGCAGAGCAGAGGGGAGCAGAACCTCCCCAGCCCTGCTGGCCACACTTCCCTTGCTGCACCCCAGGCTCCCATTGGCTCTCCTGGCCCCCAGGGCACATTGCTGTCCCCTGCAGAACTTGCTGCCCAGCAGCACTCCAAGGTCTTTCTCCCTGGAGCTGCTCTCCAGCAGGGCAGCCTCTAACCTGTCCTGGTGCCTGCTGCTGTTCCTCCCCAGGTGCAGGACCCTGCACTTGTCCTTACTGAACTCCATGAGGTTCCTGCAGCCAGCTCTCAGCCTGTCCAGGTCACACTGGATGGCAGCACAGCCTGAGGGGTGTCAGCCACCCCCTCCTCCTCCACTCCACCCCCCCAGTTTGGTATCATCAGTGAACTTGCTGAGGGCACAAGAGGTTGGTTTGGCTCTGGAACATTTTCTTCCCTGGAAAATTCAGGATATTTTCCCGCCTGTTCTTGACTTCCTTGAGCCACAAGGCTGCATCCCAAACCAGAGCCTTTCAGCCTGATACAGAGAAGGGCAAATGAGATTTCCCCAGCACCAGATCCCTTTTTTCATTAGTTGTCAGGTGGTTTGGGACTGGTTTAGAGCACGGCACAAAGACCCCTGGCCTGTTGGGTTGTGGCATCCCCACAATTGCCTCTTTTTGGCTCATTCCAAGAGGGATTCCATCCAAATTGCTGCTTTTGATTCTGTTATTGGCAGGAGGGGAGATGTTTTGATTTTACTTCTGACCTGACCACACCACCTTGGGGGATCTCAGGAGGGAAGATCCTTCCCAGTGGCTCCAGCTCACGCTGAACCAAGCAGACAGAAATCCTGGTTGTCATGGGAACACAAACTCAGGGCTTGCAAAGCCCAGAATCCAGCCCTGCACTAATTCCAGACCTCAGGCCTGGGGTTTGGGTGGATTCGAGGGGTCTGGAGCCAAGATTAGAATTTCAAGCAACCTAAGCAGGGTTTCACCTCCTGGCAGATCAACAGCCCAGATCCAGAGAGAAAGTTACGAGAGATTTGTTTCTCAATGAGAAATCTGAATGAATCCTGACTTCTGGCATCGCCCCTCACAGCCAGCCACAGAGCCACCAGCCACAGGGATGCATCCCAGCACCGGGCTGAGGAGCTGAGCCCCCTGGGCCAATGGATATGCCTGGGATATGGAGATAATGGAATGACAGAAAGATTGGATGAGACTTGCAGACCATGGAGTCCAACCCTTACCCCAGCCCTGCCAAGTCACCACTAAACCATGGTCCTCAGCTCCAAATCGCCACAACTCTGATGGGGATGGGGACTGCCCTGGGTAGCCTGGGCCAGGTCCTGGACAAACCTCAAGGGGAGAATCACAGAATCCCAGAATGACAGAACCCATGCAGCTGGAAGAGCCCTGCAGCTCCCCCAGCCCAGCCCTCCACCCAGCACAGAAGGCTCAGCACCAAACCTTGGCCCTCAGCACCAGCTCCACACGGGGCTGCAACACCCCCAGGGAGGGAGACTCCAGCACTACCCTGGGCAGCCCCTTCCAAGCTTGGGGACCCCTGCCAGGGCAGAAAGATTTCCTGAGATGGCTCTCAGGAAAAGAGATTTCCTGAGATGGCCTCAGCCTCCCCTGCTGCAGCTTGCAGCCATTGCCTCTGCTCCTGTCCCTTGGCACCCAGGAGCAGAGGCTGCCCCCTCCTCGCTCCAACCTCCCTGCAGGGAGCTGCAGAGGGCAAGGAGGTCTCCCTCAGCCTCCTCTGCTCCAGCCTCAACCCCCCAGCTCCCTCAGCCCTCCTCCAGCCCAGGGGCTCCAGCCCCTGCTCCAGCCTGGCTGCCCTGCTCTGGACAGGCTCCAGCCCCTCAGGGTCCTTCCTGCAGGGAGGGCCCAGGGCTGAGCACAGCACTCCAGCTGTGGCCTCCCCAGTGCTGAGCACAGGGGGATGGTCACCTCCTGGCCCTGCTGCCCACCCTGCTGCTGACCCAAGCCAGGAGGCCACTGCCCTGCTTGGCACCTGGGCACTGCTGCCTCATGGGCAGTGAGTGCCACCCAGCACCCCCAGGGGCCTCTGCAGGCTGCAGCTTTCCAACCACACCTCCCCAGGTCTGGAGCTCCCCGTGGGGCTGCTGTGAGCCAGGGGCAGGCCCTGGCCCTTGGCCTTGCTGAACTTCACCCACGGAGCCTTGGCTAACTGAGGCTTAAAGAGCTTTGCTCAAGTACTCTGCATTCACTTAATCAACATTAAATTAGGGTAGTAAGGAGCTGGTGCTCAGGATGCTGAGCTGGGACACCTCCTTTTCCAGCAGCTGAATGGGCTTCAAGCAGATTTGGGAGCTGGTGTTTGCAAACCTGCTCAGCCCCAAGCCAAATCATTCTGGAAGGAAAAGAAATAATGTCTGCTTCCTAATGGACACCAAACATGGGATCAGGTGAGGGGAGAGGCAGCAAGGGACTCAGAAAGGTGAAATGGGAACAGAAATGATTCAAAGGGAGGGCACAGGAAGACTCCCATCACGAAACCTGAGCTTCTGAAGCCAAAGAGGGAATTGATTCCCCTGTCAGGGAGCTGCTGGCACTGATTTGTTGGCAGTGGCAGGAAATGGACTCAGTGCTGGGAGCTGAGGGCCTGTGCAGCTCTCTGGGGTTGGTGATGTCTCTGCAGGGCTTGCAATGCACTGCAAGCTGCCCGTGGGGGTGGCAGTGCAGCCTGCTTGCAGTTCCTGCAGTGCATGGAGGGAGCTGCAGGATTTGCAATGCAGCTGTGTGCAGTGGGGGGTTGGTGGCACGATGCAAGCAATGAGCTGGGTGGGTTTGAGGCACCCTGCAATGGCAGCCCAGGTCTTTGAGGGTCTGTGGGGC
The DNA here is from genome assembly GCA_033816785.1 of Picus viridis. Taxonomy (NCBI): domain Eukaryota; kingdom Metazoa; phylum Chordata; class Aves; order Piciformes; family Picidae; genus Picus; species Picus viridis. The sequence goes on from CM066601.1 coordinate 9,697,153, forward strand.
AGTGGCTTTGTAGGGTTTGCAATCTGAAATGTTTGCTTGAAGTTTCTGCAAAGCAATGAGGTGTGGAGGAGCTCAGGGGGCTGGAGGACCTTCCCATGCAGACAGGCTGAGGGAGCTGGGGCTGTGCAGCCTGGAGAAGAGAAGGCTCCAGGCAGAGCTCAGAGCAACCTTCCAGTACCTGAAGGGCTACAAGGAGGCTGCAGAGGGACTGTTGCCAAAGGCCTGCAGGGACAGCACCAGGGGCAATGGTTTGGGATGAGAGCAGAGCAGATTGAGATTGGATGTGAGGAACAAGTTGTGCAGCAGGAGGCTGCTGGAAGGCTGCAGCAGGCTGCCCAGGGAGGTGGTTGAGGCTCCATCCCTGGAGCTCTTCCAGGTGAGGCTGGAGAGGGCGCTGGGCAGCCTGCTCCAGGGGAGGATGTCCCTGCTGCCTGCAGGGGCTGCACTGGGTGAGCTCTGGGGGTCCCTTCCAGCCCAGCCCATTCTATGATCCTGTGATTCTATGTCCCTGCTCACTGCAGAGGGGTTGAACGAGATGACCTTGGGTAGGACCCTTCCAACCCAATGCATTCTGTGATTTTCTGTGGCCTTGAGTTCTGCAGTGCAGTGAGTCTGCAGGTTTTGCAGTTCCATCTGTTTGCAGGGTTTGCAGCCCAGTGGATGTGTTTGAAGTTCCACATTCCAGTGCAGTGCAACCCAAACCAGGCCACAGGGTCTGTGCAATCCAAAGTGCTGGAAGCTTCTGCACTGCACCTTGCAGCTTCTGCAATCCAATTCAACCTGTTGGTGGGGTTTGAGATCCAATGTGTTTGCCTGGTTTCCAATCCAATCCAATCCAATCCAATCCAATCCAATCCAATCCAATCCAATCCAATCCAATCCAATCCAATCCCACCCAATCCAATCCAATCCAATCCAATCCAATCCAATCCAATCCAATCCAATCCAATCCAACCCAATCCAATCCAATCCCACCCAATCCAATCCCATCCCATCCCATCCAATCCAATCCATTTGTGGCTTTTGCAATGGACCCCAAAGTGCTTGCACTGTCATTGGTGCTTCTGCACTGCAGGGGGATGCATGCCACTGCTTGCAGGTTCTGCAGCCCAGTGCTGGCAGGGTTTGTGATGCTGTGATGGGTGTTTGGAGTTCTTCCACTGCCATGCCCTGCCCTTGCTTGCACTGCAGCACAGTGCCACGCGTGTGAGGTTTGCAGTGCAGTCTGTCAGCAGGTTTGGAACGCAATGCAAAGTTTGCAGTGCTTGCAGTGCGCTACAGGCCAGTCCCACGTGCTGGCAGGATTTGCAGTGCAATGCAAGGTGTCTGAGGGGGTTGCAATCCAACCTGTTTGCAGGTGGTTGCAGGCTGGGCAATGCAACTTGCTTGCAGGTTTTGCAAGTCAGTGAGTTTGCAGCCTGGTGATGGGAGCAGTTGTTTGATGTTTGGTAATGCAGTTCGGTGCAATCCGACCTGCTGCCCTGGCGCTGCACGATTCATTCCAATCCAACCCAACCTAGCCCAGACCAACCCAACCCAATCCAACCCAGACCAACCCAAAACAACCCGATCCAATCCAACCCAGTCCAATCCAACCCAATCCAATCCAGACCAACCCAACTCAATCCAATCCAACCCAGTCCAACCCAATCCAAAACAACCCAATCCAATCCAGTCCAACCCAATCCAAAACAACCCAATCCAATCCAGACCAACCCAACCCAATCCAATCCAGTCCAATCCAACCCAGTTCAGTCCAAGCCAATCCAATCCATTCCAATCCAACCCAATCCAATCCAATCCTACCCAACCTAACCCAACCCAATCCAATCCAGTCCAATCCAACCCAGTCCAGTCCAACCCAATCCAACCCAGTCCAATCAATCCAATACAACCAACCCAACCCAATCCAATACAGACCAACCCAACCCAGTCCAATACAGACCAATACAATCCAGTCCAATCCAACCCAACGCCATCCAATCCAGTCCAATCCAACCCAAACCAACCCAATCCAGTCCAATCCAATTCAATCCACTCTGCAGGTTCTGCAGTGCAACAGAAGGAGTTTGTGGCTTTTGCAGTGCAGCCCGGTTGCCATTCTTGCAGGGCACTGTTAGAAGGTTTGGGACTTGCAGGTTGTGTGATGAAGTGCAGTGTGTGTGTCTGATGGGTCTGCAATGCAGAGTTGTGAGCTTTGCAATGACATTTGTTTGCAGTTTTTGCACTGCGGTAGTTTGAGGCTTTTGTGATGCAACCTGCCTGCAGGTTTCCCACTTCACTCTGCTTTGGGGGTTGCAATGCAATCCAACCCAACCTGCTTGCAGAGCTTGCAATCCAACCTGTTTGCAGTTCCTGCACTGCAGTCTGGAGGTTTTGCAATCCAGTCTGCTGCAGGTTTTCCAAGGCTCTGAGCATGGGTTGTTTGCACTTCTGCAGCTCTGCCACGTGTGGCTGCCTGCCTCTCCAGCTCCTCACTGCAAAACTCACTCAGTTGCCTCTGCGGCTCTGCCACGTGTGGCTGCCTGCCTCTCCAGCTCTTCACTGCAAAACTCAGTTGCCTCTGCAGCTCTGCCACGTGTGGCTGCCTGCCTCTCCAGCTCCTCACTGCAAAACTCACTCACTCAGTTGCCTCTGCCTGGCTCTGCCAAACTCAGTGTGCAGCTGCCTGCCTGCCTCTCCAGCTCCTCACTGCAAAACTCACTCAGTTGCCTCTGCGGCTCTGCAGTGCAGCGCCTGCAGGCACGGGGTGTCCAAACTCCTCCGCCCGGGCATTCGCAACTCTGTGCTGCTCCGGGCGCTTGCCCTGGAAGCGCTGAGCCGATGCCACCTCTCCCTGCCCCGGGGTTAAGTCTCCTGCACAGTTCCTGCGATGCTTTGGAAACCTCCCCCCGGGTCCGGCTGCGGAGCTCCAGGCGACCCCGCGGCGCTCCCAGCGCCACGAAGCAGAGTCCCGTGCAACCCACAGCAGCCAGGGCACCACCCTGCTGGATTCGGAGGGGGGCAGAAGCCTGGGTTTGGGGCACTAACGGCTGTTTGTGGGGCACTAAAGGATGTTTGTGGGGCACTAACGGCTGTTTGTGGGGCACTAAAGGATGTTTGTGGGGCACTAACAGCTGTTTGTGGGGCACTAAAGGATGTTTGTGGGGCACTAACGGATGTTTGTGGGGCACTAACGGCTGTTTGTGGGGCACTAAAGGATGTTTGTGGGGCACTAAAGGATGTTTGTGGGGCACTAACAGCTGTTTGTGGGGCACTAAAGGATGTTTGTGGGGCACTAACAGCTGTTTGTGGGGCACTAAAGGATGTTTGTGGGGCACTAAAGGATGTTTGTGGGGCACTAAAGGATGTTTGTGGGGCACTAACAGCTGTTTGTGGGGCACTAAAGGATGTTTGTGGGGCACTAAAGGATGTTTGTGGGGCACTAAAGGATGTTTGTGGGGCACTAACAGCTGTTTGTGGGGCACTAAAGGATGTTTGTGGGGCACTAAAGGATGTTTGTAACAGGGGGGGCACTAAAGGATGTTTGTGGGGCACTAACAGCTGTTTGTGGGGCACTAAAAGGATGTTTGTGGGGCACTAAAGGATGTTTGTGGGGCACTAACAGCTGTTTGTGGGGCACTAAAGGATGTTTGTGGGGCACTAAAGGATGTTTGTGGGGCACTAAAGGATGTTTGTGGGGCACTAAAGGATGTTTGTGGGGCACTAACAGCTGTTTGTGGGGCACTAAAGGATGTTTGTGGGGCACTAACGGCTGTTTGTGGGAGCAGGATGTTTGTGGGGCAAACAGCTGTTTGTGGGGCAAAAGGATTTTGTGGGGCACTCCTGTTTGTGGGGCACAAAGGATGTTTGATAACAGCACTAAAGGATGTTTGTGGGGCACTAAAGGATGTTTGTGGGGCACTAAAGGATGTTTGTGGGGCTGGAGCAGCAAGATTTCCCTCCCCATGTGATGCTTTCCTTCTGCAGCCCCCCACCCCCCAGCCCTGATAATCTGATCTGGGGGAGAGATGAACCCCTGTGCCTAAAACGGGGGGGTCCAGCCCAAATTCCTGGCTGGGAAAGAAGGCCTGGCTGCTTGCATGTCTGTGCAGGGAGAAAAAGAGAGGGAAAGGGAAAGAAAAGGAAAAAGGGGGGAGGGAGTGAGCTAAGCAAGTATTGAAAAGCCAGAAAAGAGGGGAAAAGGGAAAGGGAAAAGGCAAGGAGAGGGGAAAAAGGTAACCAAAGCAAGAAGAAAAGGGAAATAGAGGGGAAACCACCCCCACCCCCAACAACCCACCCCCCTACACCCTCCCCACACCCTACACCCCCCCCCACACACACACCCCCCCACCCCCACACACACCCTACACACACACCCACACACACACCCCCCACACCCCACACACACCCCCCACGCCGCCCCACACCCCACATGCACCCCACACCCTACACACACACCCTACACCCCCCACACACCCACATGCACCCCACACCCTACACACACCCCCACACCCCCACACCCACACCCACATGCACCCCACACCCTACACACACACCCCACACCCCCACACCCACACCCACATGCACCCCACACCCTACACACACACCCTACACCCCCACACACCCACATGCACCCCACACCCTACACACACACCCTACACCCCCACACACCCACACATGCACCCCACACCCTACACACACACCCCACACCCCCACACCCACACCCACATGCACCCCACACCCTACACACACACCCCCCTACACCCCCACACACCCACACCCACATGCACCCCACACCCTACACACACACCCTACACCCCCACACACCCACATGCACCCCACACCCTACACACACACCCCACACCCCCCCACACACCCACATGCACCCCACACCCTACACACACCCTACACCCCCACACCCACACCACATGCACCCCACACCCTACACACACCCTACACCCCCACACCCCACACACCCACATGCACCCCACACCCTACACACACCCTACACCCCCACACCCACACCCACATGCACCCCACACCCTACACACCCTCTACACCCATGCCCCACACACCCACATGCACCCACACCCTACACACACCCTACACCCCCACACCCACACCCACATGCACCCCACACCCTACACACACCCTACACCCCCATGCCCCACACACCCACATGCACCCCACACCCTACACACACACCCCACACCCCCACCCCCACACCCACACACACCCCACACCCTACACACACACCCTACACACACACCCCACACCCCCACACCCACACCCACATGCACCCCACACCCTACACACACACCCCACACTCCCACGCCCGCCCCCACACCCACATGCACCCCACACCCTACACACACACCCCACACCTCCACACCCACACCCACATGCACCCCACACCCTACACACACACCCCACACCCCCACACCCACACCCACACACACCCCACACCCTACACACACACCCCACACCCCCACCCCCACACCCACACACACCCCACACCCTACACACACACCCTACACACACACCCTACACACACACCCCACACCCCCACACCCACACCCACATGCACCCCACACCCTACACACACACCCCACACCCCCACCCCCACACCCACACACACCCCACACCCTACACACACACCCCACACCCCCACCCCCACACCCACACACACCCCACACCCTACACACACACCCTACACACACACCCCACACCCCCACACCCACATGCACCCCACACCCTACACACACACCCCACACCTCCACACCCACACCCACATGCACCCCACACCCTACACACACACCCCACACCTCCACACCCACACCCACATGCACCCCACACCCCACACACACACCCCACACCCCCACACACCCACATGCACCCCACACCCTACACACACCCTACACCCCCACCCCCACACCCACACACACCCCACACCCTACACACACACCCTACACACACACCCCACACCCCCACACACCCACATGCACCCCACACCCTACACACACACCCCACACCCCCACCCCACACCCACACACACCCCACACCCTACACACACACACCCTACACACACACCCCACACCCCCACACCCACACCCACATGCACCCCACACCCTACACACACACCCCACACCCCCACACACCCACACACCCACACCCTACACACACACCCTACACACACACCCTACACCCCCACACCCACACCCACATGCACCCCACACCCTACACACACACCCCACACCCCCACACACCCACATGCACCCCACACCCTACACACACACCCCACACCCCCACACCCACACCCACATGCACCCCACACCCTACACACACACCCTACACCCCCACGCCCCACACCCACATGCACCCCACACCCTACACACACACCCCACACCCCCACCCCCCACCCCCACATGCACCCCACACCCTACACACACACCCCACACCCCCACCCCCACACCCACATGCACCCCACACCCTACACACACACCCCACACCCCCACGCTGCCCCCACACCCACATGCACCCCACACCCTACACACACCCTACACCCCCACGCCCCACACCCACATGCACCCCACACCCTACACACACCCCACACCCCCACCCCCACACCCACACACACCCCACACCCTACACACACCCTACACCCCCACGCCCCACACCCACATGCACCCCACACCCTACACACACACCCCACACCCCCACACCCACACCCACATGCACCCCACACCCTACACACACACCCCACACCCCCACGCCCCCCACACCCACATGCACCCCACACCCTACACACCCCTACACCCCCACGCCCCACACCCACATGCACCCCACACCCTACACACACACCCCACACCCCCACCCCCCACACCCACACACACCCCACACCCTACACACACCCTACACACACACCCCACACCCCCACACCCACACCCACATGCACCCCACACCCTACACACACACCCCACACCCCCACACACCCACATGCACCCCACACCCTACACACACACCCTACACCCCCACACCCACACCCACATGCACCCCACACCCTACACACACCCTACACCCCCACGCCCCACACCCACATGCACCCCACACCCTACACACACCCTACACCCCACGCCCCACACCCACACACACCCCCACACCCTACACACACACCCTACACACACACCCCACACCCCCACACCCACATGCACCCCACACCCTACACACACACCCCACACCCCCACACCCACACCCACATGCACCCCACACCCTACACACACACCCCACACCTCCACACCCACACCCACATGCACCCCACACCCTACACACACACCCCACACCTCCACACCCACACCCACATGCACCCCACACCCTACACACACACCCCACACCTCCACACCCACACCCACATGCACCCCACACCCTACACACACACCCCACACCCCCACACACCCACATGCACCCCACACCCTACACACACCCTACACCCCCACACCCACACCCACATGCACCCCACACCCTACACACACACCCCACACCCCCACCCCCACACCCACACACACCACCCCCACCCCACACCCTACACACACACCCTACACACACCCTACACCCCCACGCCCCACACCCACATGCACCCCACACCCTACACACACACCCCACACCCCACCCCCACACCCCACACACACCCCACACCCTACACACACACCCTACACACACACCCCACACCCCCACACCCACACCCACATGCACCCCACACCCTACACACACACCCCACACCCCCACACACCCACATGCACCCCACACCCTACACACACACCCTACACCCCCACACCCACACCCACATGCACCCCCTCACACCCTACACACACACCCTACACCCCCACACCCACACCCACACACCCCCACACCCTACACCACACCCCACACCCCCACGCACCCCCACACCCACATGCACCCCACACCCACCCACCCTACACCCCCACCCCCCACACCCACATGCCCCCCACACCCTACACACACACCCCACACCCCCCACCCCACACCCACACACACACCCCACACCCTACACACACACCCCTACACCCCCACACACCCACATGCACCCCACACCCTACACACACCCTACACCCCCACGCCCCACACACCCACATGCACCCCACACCCTACACACACACCCCCACACCTCCACACCCACACCCACATGCACCCCACACCCTACACACACACCCCACACCCCCACGCCGCCCCCACACCCACATGCACCCCACACCCTACACACACCCTACACCCCCACGCCCCACACCCACATGCACCCCACACCCTACACACACACCCCACACCCCCACCCCCACACCCACACACACCCCACACCCTACACACACACCCTACACACACACCCTACACCCCCACACCCACACCCACATGCACCCCACACCCTACACACACCCCCACACCCCCACACACCCACATGCACCCCACACCCTACACACACACCCCACACCCCCACACCCACACCCACATGCACCCCACACCCTACACACACCCCCACACCCCCACACACCCACATGCACCCCACACCCTACACACACACCCTACACCCCCACACCCACACCCACATGCACCCCACACCCTACACACACACCCTACACCCCCACACCCACACCCACATGCACCCCACACCCTACACACACCCTACACCCCCACGCCCCACACCCACATGCACCCCACACCCTACACACACACCCCCACACCCTACACACACACCCCCCCCCACACACATCCCCAGCCCACCCCCCAAAAGCAGGAAAGGCAAGAAAAGGCCAGGAGAGGCAAGCCCCAAGGCCACTCTCAGGGGAGGAAGGCAGGGGGGGAACGGGCAGCACAAAGTGAGGAAAGGCAAAAAGGCAGCAGAGAGCGAGCCGGCTGGAGCGGCCTGGGGCCACACAGGCTGGGCTCAGGTCCTGAGCGCCCCTTCCCCACCGCCCCACGGTCCCTGCCCGGCCCCCAGCGGCTTCTGCCGGCAGCAGCGGCCGGGCTGCGGCCAGCTGCTCAGAGGGGCACCTGGGACCAGCCCCTGCTGAGCCCTGCGGCCGCGGGCAGTGAGGGGCCGCACCCTGCGCCCCATGCCAGTGGAGAACCCACACTGCAGGGATGTCCGCAGCAGGAGTTGGGGGAAAATTGGACTCTCCTGGTAGCACAGGAAGAGGAAACACAAGAGTGGAAGGGGAAGGCTGTGGAGTTTGAGGGAGTTTGGCGTCAGTGTGACCTTCTTGGCCTGGGTATGGAAGGGAGAGAGGGAAGAGGCCACAAGGTCACTGATCCCCATGGATATTAGCTAGTGGTTCTTATCAATGTGGGAATCACTGATTAGATATCATCTACTGCTTTAGCAGAGCAGTGTCTGCTGTGCTCAGGTCCTGCAGAGACTGAGCTGGCATGGATGTGACAGGATGTGACAGGATGGAACCGCTCAGGCTGGAAGGGAGCTCAGAGCTCCTCTCCTCCAACCTCCTGCCAGGCCCAGGGACACCTCTCAGCTGCACTCAGCTGCTCAGGGCCTCATCCAGCCTGGCCTTCAACACCCCCAGGCAGGAGGCAGCCACAGCCTCCCTGGGCAGCCTGGGCCACAGTCTCACCACCCTCACGCTGAACAACTTCTTCCTCAGCTCCACTCTGACCCTGCTCTGCCTCAGCTCCAAACCATTCCTCCTTGGCCTGTCCCCAGACACCCTCAGGAGAAGTCTCTCTGCAGCCTTCCTGCAGGATCCCTTCAGGTCCTGGCAGCAGCTCTGAGGTCCCCATGGAGCCTTCTCCTCTGCAGGCTGCACAGCCCCAGCTCCCTCAGCCTGTGCTCCCAGCAGAGCTGCTCCAGCTCTTGGATCAAGGCTGCTTCATCAGTTGTAGGTCACACCAAGCTGGGCAGGAGAGTTAATCTGTGCTGGGATATGACACATAAGGCAGTAATAAATAATCCATATCACTCCCATCTTTGGGAATATATCCAATATAATGGGAGTGATAGAGATGACACAGGAGATATTCTAATGTATATTTAGATAGTTCATACATATTTATATCTATAGGAGTCCCATTATTTCTCTTGGGTATTTGGAGGTAAAAGGTTATCTTCCCAGTGCTGCCTGATGACAGTCATAGAACCATCACAGAATGGGCTGGGTTGGAAGTGACCTCCAGAGCTCACCCAATGCAGCCCCCTGCACTCAGCAGGGACATCCTCCACTGGAGCAGGCTGCCCAGAGCCCTCTCCAGCCTCACCTGGAAGAGCTCCAGGGATGGAGCCTCAGCCACCTCCCTGGGCAGCCTGCTGCAGCCTTCCAGCAGCCTCCTGCTGCACAACTTGTTCCTCACATCCAATCTCAATCTGCTCTGCTCTCATCCCAAACCATTGCCCCTGGTGCTGTCCCTGCAGGCCTTTGGCAACAGTCCCTCTGCAGCCTCTTTGTAGCCCTTCAGGTACTGGAAGGTTGCTCTGAGCTCTGCCTGGAACCTTCTCTTCTCCAGGCTGCACAGCCCCAGCTCCCTCAGCCTGTCCCCACAGCAGAGTGGATGCAGGCCCCTGACCATCTTCATGGCCTCCTCTGAACCCTCTCCATCAGGTCCATGTCCTTCCTGCAGCACTCTCAGACCCAGGAGTTCCCCACAGGATGGGGTCCAAGAGACGATTTTGGGGTCATGTGGCCCTTGCACAAATGATGCTTTGCAACCCCTAGCACCAAACCCATCTTTTTCCTCCCCAAGAAACCCCCTCCCCATCACTGCAGGGGTGCTCTCCACGCTCCAACACTATTCACAGTGGCAAAAGAACCAAAGGAGATTTGCCATATCCTGCCAAAAAGGAGCCAAGATTCAGTGCCTTTCCCCACTCTGAGTTTCCACCTGGGAGTCTCAGCCCAACACTGCAAGAAGCCACTGAAGTGAGGCTGCAAATGGCCCTCATTAGGCTGGACACTGCTCATTAGAAGCCAGGTAAGGGTGAAATGCAAATTCTGTGTGCAAATGCACACACTCAGAGCTGTCCCTAATCGCCCCAATCAAGCCCCAGTGCAATTATCTGTGGCCAACCCAAGGGGTTCAACTTCGCCTCCTTCATCGCCAGCCACAGCAAGGGGCCAGAAATCCTCCCCCCATGTCTGATTTGAATAGAAATGGGCTCTGGCCCTGCAGCAGCAGCACTGCTAACCAGGAGCACCCAGAAAGAGACCAGCTCTGTGGAATGGGGATCAGGGACCAGGGGAAGTCAAAGTCCCCAGGGAGGCTGGGGAAGAGAATGGGGAGACTGGGAAGGTGCTAGGGTGGGAATCAGGAGAGCAGTGGACAGTGGCTGGATCTGAACAGGTCTGGCCTTGCCCAGCTTGGGCACGGTTCCAAGCAGGCAAAGAGCACAGAGATTGTGGTGGGAGGGCTGGAGGCATCGCTGTACATTTGCATATATGCAAACAGCCATGGGCAGGCAGGGGCAGGCAGCTCCCTGTTCATGCAGATGGAGGCATGCAGCTGGATGCTCAGATGCACAGCAATGCACACAGGCAGAGCATGGAGTCACAGCATGGCTCAGGCTGGAAGGGAGCTCAGAGCTCCTCTCCTCCAACCTCCTGCCATGCCCAGGGACACCTCTCAGCTGCACTCAGCTGCTCAAGGCCTCATCCAGCCTGGCCTTCAACACCCCCAGGCAGGAGGCAGCCACAGCCTCCCTGGGCAGCCTGGGCCACAGTCTCACCACCCTCCTGCCGAACAACTTCTTCCTCAGCTCCACTCTGACCCTGCTCTGCCTCAGCTCCAAACCATTCCTCCTTGGCCTGTCCCCAGACACCCTCAGGAGAAGTCTCTCTGCAGCCTTCCTGCAGGATCCCTCCAGGTGCTGTCAGGCAGCTCTGAGGTCCCCCTGGAGCCTTCTCCTCTGCAGGCTGCACAGCCCCAGCTCCCTCAGCCCAGCCTCAGAGCAGAGCTGCTCCATGAACACATGCAGCACATGCACAGGAGTCATCCTGATGCTTCTGCATGTCTCAGGTGATTTTTTGGCCAGAAGAAAAAGCAGAGTAGGGCTTGATCCCCAAAGTTCAGGTGTTTGACCCCCCAGGTCCTGCTGCTCACCCATCCCAGTCATTGTGCTTTAATATTATTTCCTTCTGGGGCTCCAGAATTTGGGGCTGTTGGTCATGCCAAGGCTGTTCCCAGCCCAGCCTGCACAACCCCACCCCGGGGGCTGAATGTCCCTGAAAGCATTGGGATGGCAGCTTTTGATGTTCTGCTCCTCCTCAGAGCAGCAGCAAAACATCTGCAGAACAAGCCCAGATGTGCGGCGTTCCCCAGCCAGGAATCTCAGCTCCCAGGCACACAATCCGGCAGCCTCTGGGATGCTTTAATAAGGGGAAAATTAAAATTGTTAGTGGAGGATAATGAAGAATGAGCTCTTGGAACAAAAAACACCCAACCAACAACCGGCCCTGAGCTGAGATTGCAACTTAATTATCCTCAGAGCCCCGGGAACGCAGCCGGCTGCTGCGGCCTGCCAGGGCTGGGGAAGGGAGGGCAGGGAGGGCAGCACCGAAACAGCCAGGGAGGGGGTTGGGAAAGTCACTTTGTGCTCATGTTTGCATATGATCAGGGAACCCCAGACTGCTTTGGGTGGGAAGGGCCTTCCAAGGGCATCCAGGGCAGCCCCCTGCAGCCCCCAGGGACATCCCCAACCACAGCAGGTTGCTCCCAGCCCCAAGCAACCTGAGCTGCCCTGGTGCCAGCCATGGGGCAGCTCCACCTCTCGGGGCAGCCTGGGCCAGGCTCTCCCCAGCCTCAGCCTCAACCATTTCTCCTTCTCTCCACTCTCAAGCTCCCTCTTTGCCTTCCAAACCATCCCCCCTTGGCCTGGCCCAACAGGCCCTGCTCCAGCCTCTCTCCCCAGCTTGCTTCAGAGCCTGGGAGGCCACCAGAAGGTGTCCCTGGAGCCTTCTCCTCTGCAGGCTGCCCAAGGCCAAGTCTCTCAGCCTGGCTCCCAGCAGAGGGCTTCCAGCCCTGCCAGCCCTGCTGTGGCCTCCTCTGGCCCTGCTCCCCCAGCTCCCTGGCTGTGCTGTGCTGAGGGCTCCAGAGCTGCCCCAGCCCTGCAGGGGGGGTGAGCAGAGCACAGCAGAGGGGCAGAATGCCCTCCCTGCCCCTGCTGCCCACCCTGCTGCGGCTGAGCCCAGGCCAGGCTGGGGCTGGGCTGGCAGCGCTGGGTGCTGGCTCCTGGCCAGCTCTGCACCCCCAGCACCCCCAAGGCCTTCCTCTCAGGGCTGCTCTGCAGCCCTTCAGCCCCAGCCTGGCCTGGCACTGGGGATGTCCTGAGAAAATTGGACTTGTTCAGCCTGGAGAAGGCTCCAGGGTGACCTTCTGGTGGCCTTTGAGCACTTAATCAGCCCACCAGAAAGACGAAGGGATGGAACAAGGGGTGAGGCACCAAGGACACTGCAGAGGAGGAAGCTGAAGGTGGCACTTCAGGACATGGTTTGGTGGCTATGGTGGTGTTGGGTCTGATGATCCTGGAGGTCTTTTCCATCCCAAACAATTCTACGGTTCTGTTGTGTGATGGCTGATGCAAGCTAGAACCAAACCACTGCTGCTGGCTAGAACTTAACCAAGGATGTTGGTTAAAATCAACCCAGGGATGCTGGCTTGGCTCAGCCTGCGGCCACTGAGAGCAAACTGAAGCCATTCCCTGGGACCAAAGCAAAGACCTCAGCTCCGTGACCCCAAGTGCTGATTGTTTGCCCTCTGCAGACTGCCAGCAGCCTGGTGGGGCTCAGCCCCATCCCACAGCCCCTCCTGTGAGGGGTGATGTGGCTTTAATGAACCCAGCTGAGCTAGCTGAGGGAAAAAGGACCATCTTGGTGCATGGCAGATCCAAAGTTCCATCTCTCTCTTGGCTGCAGAGCCACAGGCAGCCTGGGGCTGTCTGGCAGTACAGGCATGTCTGGGTCAACTCCTTACCTGTGGATTTCCTGCCAAGAAAACTTTTGCTGCTGCTGTCTAACTGAAGGCACAGCCCTGGCACACAAACTCAGGGGATTTTGACCCAAAAAGGGGCTTTTGAGCCCAAATTTCTGGGAAAACACACTGCTGATTGCTGCACCAAGCACCAGGCTAAGGCTGCAAAATGGTGATGACGTTGGAGGTCCCTTCCAACCCAAACCATTCCATGATATTCAGCTGCTATCAAAGGCTTCCAGCAACCCTAAATCACCCAAATTCCTGCCCCAACCCTCTCCCCCCCCCAAAAAAAAAATCTCTATTTAATTCCTGATCTCATAATAAAACCTCAGGATTTGGGGGTTGACACTTGTTTGTGCGTCAGAGTGATTCAGCTCCCCCAGCAAAGCAACTCTCATCCTTTCAAATTCCATGAAATGCTTTTTCCTTCAGTATTTAACAGCAAAAGGTGACCAAACACAACCTCCATGCCTCAAATTTCAATTGAAGGAGAACAGGTTCAGATTGGATCTCGGGAAGAAATTCTTCCCAAGGAGGGTGGCAAGACTCTGGCATGGATTGTCCAGGGAGGCTGTGGATGCCCGCTCCTGGGAGATGCTCCAGGCCAGGCTGGATGGGACCTGGAGTGACCTGGGCTGGCTGAGAGGTGCCCCTGCCACGGGCTAGATGCACTCTAAGGTCTCTTCCAGCCTAGGCCATTCCATGAGTCTGTGCTTTACCCCCCGAGTTACTCCAGGACACAAAAAGCTCCAAAGCCCTCATTTTCCCCTGCAAAGCCATCAGGGATGCGCAGCTAGAGCTAGACCCTCCCCAGCCAGGCTCCCACACTCCTCCCAGCTTCCAGCCAGGACAGAAGATTCCCGTGCTGAGCTCTGATGCCGACAGAGCTGCCCTGCAACCTTTCCCTGTCCTGGGATGAAGACAAATGGACTCCCTGGTGCTGCTAGGGCCCCGCTGCACGGCACAGCCAGGCCCAGCGTTAATTAGCAAGCGCTTGGCTAATTATTCTAATCAGGCCACGGCTGTGGGCCGAGGGGAGGTGAAGCTCTGTGACCACTCAGGCTGTCGGCCTCATGCAGCTGAGTGCCACGAGCTGGGGCTGGGCAGGGTTTATGAGCTCTGTGCTTAATGAGGGGAGCCTAATTAAGGTCGGGGAGGGCTGGATCCGTCACGAGACCCTACGCCAAGCCTGCCCCGGCTTGGCTGGGAGGTCCCTGGCCGTCTGTCGGCTCAGCCCAGCAAGGTCACACTGGCAATGAAGAAGGATTAAGCTCCTGGGCTTGCAGCAGCCTTGCACCATCCAGGATGGTTCCTGCTCTGTGCTGGAACGATCCCAAGTACCATCCCAAATCACTCCCATGGCCAAGCTGGGGTTTGCCTTCCCAAGGAAGGAAAAGCATGGAGGGAAAACAGAGATGCTTGGAAATTCCTTGGAAAAGAGGAGCGGAAGGTTGGAAGGATTCAATATCCCAGCCTGGATGTAAAACCAGAGGATGAGGATGCTGGTGAAATGAGGATGAAGGCACCATGCTGGCTGCTGAGGAGCACCACAGGAGCCAGGTGAGAGGCAGCCCAGAGCCATCCCCAGCATGCAGCAGACTCCTAGAGCCAGCTGAATGGAGCTCTGCAGCAGCAGCAGCAGCTGGCAGCTGCTTTGGCAGAAAATGCCCCAAATCAGACACAGACCCAGGCTTAGGCTGGGTGTTAGGAGGAAGGTCTTCACCAGGAGGCTGCTGGAAGACTGCAGCAGGCTGCCCAGGAAGGTGGTTGAGGCTCCATCCCTGGAGCTCTTCCAGGTGAGGCTGGAGAGGGCTCTGGGCAGCCTGCTCCAGTGGGGATGTCCCTGCTGAGTTCAGGGGACTGCACTGGGTGAGTTTCCTCCCAACCCAGACCATTCTGTGATTCCAGGATCTGGATGCTAGGCCAGGACACAAATGGGTGCAGGGTGCTGCTGTTCCCCTTCCCAGAGCCACAAACTCCTCCAAAAGGTATTCCAGAGCTGCCATTCTGCAGGGATGAGCCTGGATTTGTGCCACCTCTGGGGGGTTTCAGCATCATCTGGCACAAACTGCTCCTGAAATTTGGTCACTTCCAGAAGTTTTTCTACTCAACCTAAAATTGTCACTTTGGTTAAAGCCAACCTAAGGACTCCATCGTGACACAACCAACCTTGCTGGGGTCTTGGGTACCCAAATGCATCTCACAGAGTCACAGAATGGGTTGGGCTGGAAGGGACCTCCAGAGCTCACCCAGTCCAACCCCTGCAGGCAGCAGGGACATGCCACTGGAGCAGGCTGCCCAGAGCCCTCTCCAGCCTCACCTGGAAGAGCTCCAGGGATGGAGCCTCAACCCCCTCCCTGGGCAACCTGCTGCAGCCTTCCAGCAGCCTCCTGCTGCACAACTTGTTCCTCACATCCAATCTCAATCTGCTCTGCTCTCATCCCAAACCATTGCCCCTGCTCCTGTCCCTGCAGGCCTTTGGCAACAGTCCCTCTGCAGCCTCTTTGTAGCCCTTCAGGTACTGGAAGGTTGCTCTGAGCTCTGCCTGGAGCCTTCTCTTCTCCAGGCTGCACAGCCCCAGCTCCCTCAGCCTGGCCCCACAGCAGAGCTGCTCCAAACCCCTGAGCATTTCTGTGGCCTCCTCTGGACTCTCTCCATCAGGCCCAGGTTCTCCTGTTGTGAGGGGGCCAGGGTTGGAGGCAGTGGTCCAAAGGTTCTATGCCTATGAAGTGCCATTGTCCTAAGAAACCCTCACTGCTGGAGGGGAAAGGCTCCAGGCTCAGAGAGTTTCCTAAAACCACCAATTTTGAAGGGGTTTTTAAAGCATTTTTTCTCTTTTTAGTTGTTAGGGAACAAGGCTGAGTGGCCAAAAGCTGATCTTTACTGCTCCTTTGCAAAGGGGAAGTGGCTGTCCTGAGGAGAGACATTTGATGTGTGCAAGACCTGGAGAGGGGAACAGGTGAGCAGAGGAACCTCCTGAAGGTGAAGCAGGGCAAGGGCAGGGTCCTGGCCCCGGGCAGGAACAACCTCCTGCAGCAGCACAGGGCAGGGGGAAGCTGCTGGCAAGGAGCTCCAAGCAGAAGCAGCTGGCAGTGCTGGGGGACAAGAAGCTGCCCAGCAGCAGCAAGGTGGCCTGGTGGGCAAGAAGGCCAAGGGGGTCCTGGGGACATGGAGAAGAGTGTGGGCAGCAGCAGGGCAAGGGAGGCTGTGCTGCCCCTCTGCTGTGCCCTGCTGAGGCCACCTCTGGAGCCCTGGGGGCAGCTGTGTGCTGCCCAGGTGCAGAGGGCCAGAGAAGGGCTGGAGAGAGTCCAGGGCAGGCTGGGAAGCTGCTGAGGGGCCTGGAGCAGCTCTGGCAGCAGCCAAGGCTGAGAGGCCTGGGGCTGAGAGGCTGCAGCAGAGCAGCCCCAGAGGGCAGCTGAGCAATGCTCAGCAAGAGCTGAAGGGCCCCTGGGGGCAAGAGGCTGGGGCCAGGCTCTGCTGAGTGGTGCCCAGTGGCAGGCCAAGGGGCAGTGGGCAGAGAGTGGAGCCCAGGAGGTTCCACCTGAACAGGAGAAGCAACACCCACAAGTAGGCAGCACATCCCTGCTGCACCCAAATGTGCACTATTTAGACTCATTTATGATGGGAGTGAGTTTTCCAGGTCAGGATCCAGCACAAGAGACCCTTACAAGGACCATTGCTCACTGGAGTGACCCCAGAGCTCAGCTCCATCTCACAGAGATGAGAGAAACACTGTCTGAGATATCTCAGAACGTCCCATTCCCACAATTCCATTTCCAATCCATTCTCTTTCATCACAATGAATTTGCTCACAGGCTCCTGCAGGGTCTGGCATAAACAGGGATTGTTAGGGGCAAATCCAGCAGTGCTTCCCATACCATCCAGGATTGTCCTCCCTGGATTTGTTGTTTGTTGTGAGGCTGCTGGAGGCCTGGAGCAGGCTGCCCAGAGAGGTTGTGGAGTGTGCTGGTGTGGAGAGCTTCCAACCCCCCTGGGCACTGTGCCCCTGGGCCAGCTGCTGTGGGTGCCCTGCTGGAGCAGGGCCTGGACAACAACTTGCTCCTCCCCTTCACCTCCAACCTCCTGGCCTCCACTCTCTGCCCACTGCCCCTTGGCCTGGCACTGGGCACCACTCAGCAGAGCCTGGCCCCAGCCTCCTGCCCCCCAGGGGCCCTTCAGCTCTTGCTGAGCATTGCTCAGCTGCCCTCTGGGGTTGCTTTGCTGCAGCCTCTCAGCCCCAGGCCTCTCAGCCTTGGCTGCTGCCAGAGCTGCTCCAGGCCCCTCAGCAGCTTCCCAGCCTGCCCTGGACTCTCTCCAGCACTTCTCTGGCCCTCTGCACCTGGGCAGCACACAGCTGCCCCCAGGGCTCCAGAGGTGGCCTCAGCAGGGCACAGCAGAGGGGGAGGCCACTGTAAATGTGCTCCAGAATCCAGAGCACTGTGCTCATGCATCACAGATATGAACCACTGTAGGACAGGTTGCTTACAGCAAGCCATGGATTTGATGTTTCTCTGCCCCTGCCTCATGTAGCACAGGCACTGCATTATTGCACGGCACACCTGGGCAGGTGTTGCAGTGACTCCTGATTAGATCAAAGAACCATCAAGGTTGGAAAGGACCTTTAAGAACACAAAGTCTTAACCCAGCACTGCCAGGACACCATGAAACCTTCTTGGACTGAGCTCAGGATTTGAGATGCAGCCTCACCAGATAATACAACAGGAAGATGATCCCTGTCTGGTCCTGCTGGCCACACAATATGCTGCTGTGCTTCTTGGCCACCTGGGCACACCCTGGCTCACCTTGAGCAGCTCTTGGCCAACAGCCCCAGTTCCTTCTCTGCTGGACAGTTTCCACTCATGCCCCAGCCTGGAGCCTTGAATGAGGTGGCTGGAACCCAGCCCTTGGCCTTGTTGAAGCTCATCCCATGGGCCTTGGCCAGGCCCCTCCGCAGAGCCTCCAACCCTCCTGCAGGTCAATGCAGACACCCAGCTTGGTGCCATCTGCAGACTGCCTGAGGGAGCCTGGATCCGAGGGCTGGAGCAGCTCTGCTGGGAGCACAGGCTGAGGGAGCTGGGGCTGTGCAGCCTGCAGAGGAGAAGGCTCCATGGGGACCTCAGAGCTGCCTGACAGCACCTGGAGGGATCCTGCAGGAAGGCTGCAGAGAGACTTCTTCTGAGGGTGTCTGGGGACAGGCCAAGGAGGAATGGTTTGGAGCTGAGGCAGAGCAGGGGGTCAGAGCGGAGCTGAGGAAGAAGTTGTTCAGCAGGAGGGTGGTGAGACTGTGGCCCAGGCTGCCCAGGAGGCTGTGGCTGCCTCCTGCCTGGGGGTGTTGAAGGCCAGGCTGGATGAGGCCTTGGGCAGCTAAGTGCAGCTAAGGGGTGTCCCTGGGCATGGCAGGAGGTTGGAGGAGATGAGCTCCGAGCTCCCGTCCAGCCTGAGCCATGTGGGGTTCTGTGATCTCATTCAGATCGGTGATGAAGACATCAGCGACACTGCCCCCAGCAGGCAGCCCTGGCGGCCCCAGGGCAGCGTCTGCTTCCATACAGATAAATACAGCTCTTGGGGTTGCATCGGACAGTCAGAGAATCCTGGCATGGCTCAGGCTGGAAGGAAGCTCAGAGCTCATCACCTCCGTGGGAGGGACTCCTCTCACCCAGACCCAGCTGCTCGAGGCTTCATCCAGCCCGGCCACGCACACCCCAGGAAGGAGGCAGCATACCCTGTTTAGATTGCACATTAAGCTCTATTTCTGCAGTATATAAATATAGACCTTAGAAACAGAGGGGAGCACTGGGGAGACAGCCAAAACACAAAGGGGGAACAGGGGGAAAGGCATCTGCAAGAGTGATGGAATTTAAAGTAAAATAATATATAAATATACATAAATAAATGTATACAAATGTATTTTCTATGTAATATATACACTATACAAATAGATGTCTGGTCAAATATGAACATGCAAGACTACAAGTACATACAAATATCTAAACATATGCAATATATATCTTTTATATGGCTATTAAAATATGTAAAAATCTAGCAATAGCCAGAGCTAGAAAGAGATAAATTAGAAATATATTAAAATATACTTAAATCTATATATGAATTGATAGCTAAACACCTAGAAGTACAAATGTATATATTTTTAATATATATATAAATGTCTTGATATATGAATCTATAAATAACTGTCAGGGCTGGAAGGGAGCTCAAGGCTCATCCAGCTCCAACCCCTGCCATGGGCAGGGACACCTCACACCACAGCAGGTTGCTCACAGCCACCTCCAGCCTGGCTGCAAACACCTCCAGGCAGGAGGCTGCCACCACCTCCCTGGGCAGCCTGGGCCAGGCTCTCACCACCCTCCTGGGCAACAACTTCTTCCTCACATCCAAGCTCAAGCTCCCCACTTCTACTTCTGCTCCATCCCCCCCCAAGTCCTATCCCTCCCTCACACCCACAGAAGTCCCTCCCCAGCTTTCCTGCAGCCTTCTTCAGATCCTGGAAGGCCACAATGAGGTCTTCCTGGAGCCTTCTCCTCTCCAGCCTGCACAAGCCCAACTCTCTCAGGCTGTCTGCAGAGCAGAGCAGCTCCAGCCCTCTGCTCCTCCTCCTGGCCCTGCTCTGGACACCTTCCAGCCCCTCCAGAGCCTTCCTGGCACAGAGGCTCCAGACCTGGCCCCAGAGCTCCAGCTGTGGTCTCAGCAGGGCAGAGTGCACACATATGCACATGTATGTACAGATATGTAACACAGCTGTGTAAGTCTACAGCTATGTGAATAGCTATGTGAGGATACAGAGGCAGAGATACACATTTATGTATGAACTACATCTATGAACACTGCTACTAAAGACAGTAAAAATATCAATAGGAAAAAGAGTATCATCTACAAAAATGCCCCCAAATACTACACCATCCCCGCAGCCAAATCCCATCGCGTCCTCCCATCGCGTCCCATCCTGTCCCACCCCGTCCCATCGCGCCCCACCGCACCCTGCCGCCGCGCTCTGCCTGCCCGCAGCAGCGGCAGTCCCAGCCCGCGCCCTGCCGCCCGCCCCGCAGCACCGGCCCTGCGCCCGGCCCCTTCCCGCCTGGGAAAGTTCTCTGTACAAGAGCAGAAGTTGTTGAAATCTCCTTATTTCCCTTCCCCCCAGCCCCTCTTTGCCCACAGAGCTGGAGCTGGGAATCCATTAGCCTTTAATGAAGTGAAACCCTCATCTCGGCCGAGCCACCTCATTTAGCGCAATTGTTTCGCAGCCATTACGGAGAGACAATTACAAGGAAGCGGCAGAGTAATTGGAAATGCCGGCGGGAGCTGGGCCAGAGCATCATAAATAAAAATATTCCCCCTAATAAGCTTGCCAGGAGGGGGGTGGGCTGCAGAAAATCAACATAATTAGAACTGAGCCTCGGCGAGGAAAAACAGACAGCAGGGTGGCGAGCGCCGGGCGTGCGGAGGGGCAGCCAGCGGAGAGAGCTTCCCCTTGGCGCCGGCCCCCAGACACTGCTTTTCCCACCAAAAGCTCTGCTGGGTGTGGGGATGCCGCAGGTGATGCTCCTCCAGTGCGCGGCCCTGGGTGGGTGTGCTTCTCCGTCCTGCTGCGGGTTAGGACTGAAGCTAAACCAAGCTTAAGAATGAGCCAGGCATAAAGAAAAGCTCAAACATGAGAAAGGGGGGGGGGGGGGGGAAAGCTTCGAAATAAGGCAGAAAGGGAAAAAAATAGAACGGGGGCAAAAATAAAATGAGAGAAAAGGGGGGGGAAGCTTAAAAATTAGAAAGAAAATAGATAGAAAAAGAAAAAGTGAGACAGAAAGAACAAAAAAATGAGATAGAAAGGGGAAAAATTAAAAGGAGACAGAAAAAAAAAGCTTAAAAATGAGGAAAACCACCGTTAAAATTAGATAGAAGGGTGGAAAGCTTAAAAATGAGACGGGGGAAAGCTTCAAAATAAGATAGGGGAAAAAGCTTCAAAATAAGACAGGGGAAAAAGCTTCAAAATAAGACAGGGGAAAAGGCTTAAAAATCAGGAAAAATAACAAACAAGACGGGGGGGGGGGGGGTAAAAATGAGATAGAAATGCAAAAAAAAAAAAAACACCTTCAAAATAAGATAGAAATGAGATGGTTTTGCCCCCAGGACAGCATGGAGGAGCACTGCTGGGGAGCAGGCATTCCCTTGCTGCAGAAGCTGGGGGTGTTTCTGTATGCAAAGTGCAATCGGTTTAGGAACAGGCTGTAGCATTTCTATTTCAAATGTATTTTTAGTGGGTTTTTATCCTTAAAAAAAAAAAAAAAGTGTATTCATTTATTTCTACAGTTCAAATTAAATGGGTTTATTTATAGCTTTAACACTAACTGGGTTGAAATTCTCAAAGCTTTAGAGATGGGGATTTTGGTGAAGGAAAGGGAAACAAAAAGAAAGGTTAATTCCTGCCCAGAGCCCCCCGAGCAGCCAGCAGGGAGCTCCTTTCTTGCCCTGAGTATCCCAACTTTTCCCCCCATGAGGAGCCCTGTCCCCCACACAAGCATCAAGGCTCTATCCTTATTCCAACCCCTGTTGCTTGAGCAGCTCCTCCAAAGTGCTTTGAGGCATAACAAGTCCTTTAAATTGCTGGTGGGAGCACAGACAATTCCTTAAAACAGGAGCCGATGCTCAAAAGTCCTTCAAAAATGTCATTCGGAAAAGAGAGTCGCCAAAAAGAAGTCCTGTAGATAGGCATTTTCGTGAAGCAGAGCACCGTGTAACAGGTATTTGCACCTGAAAGAGTCCTCAAACCTCCAGCTTCCACTCAAATAGAAGCACTTTAAACAAGGTTTGCGCCCAAAAAATAGCCCTTCAAATAGGGGCTGGCACTCAAAGTCCTCCAAAAGGAAACTGCATCCCAAAAAAGGACATCTAAAAAAGGGTTTGCACCAAAATAAGTCCTTAAAACAAGATGTTGCACCCCAAAAACCAAAGTCCTCTAATGGAGATTTTCACCACGAAAAGACCTTGAAATGGCGATTTGCACCCAAAAAGTCCTCGCAGCAGAATTTCGCCCTAAAAGAGAACCAAACAGAGAAGTGCAGGCAAAGAAGTCCTGCAGAAAGGAGTTTGCCCCTAAAAAGCCTTTCACGGAGGGGGCTGGCACCAAAAAAGTCCTTTAAACCTGGGGGAGGGGGTGGGGGGGTGTTCAACTGGGGAAAAAAGCCTTAAAACAGCAAAAAATGTCCTTCGGACAGAGCTCTGCGTCTAGCAGAGTCCTTTCAGCTCCAACCAGTGGCACTGGGAGCAGCCCAACACCTGCCTGGGCTGTGCCCTGACACAAAATATTTCCCCCTAAATAATACAAATACCCCTAACGAACAATAAAATGTCCAGAAATAAATCCTAAAACGCCCTCAAAATAATAAAATGCCCTCAAATAAGTCCTCAAATAGCCCCAAGTTCATCAAATGTCCACAATCAATTAAAAAGTCTCCTCAAATAAATCTTCAAATGCCTTTAAAATGATAAAACATCACAGGTAAATAATAAAATGTCCTCAAATAAATCCTAAAATATCCTCCAAATACCAAGGGAAGCCCCCAGGCGGTAAGCCACTCCAAATATACCCTAAAATACCCCAAAGAAATAACAAAGTGCACCCCAAAATAATAATGAAGTCCTCCCAATAAACAACACAATGCTGCCAGATAAGTAATGAAATGCTGCCAGCCACAGAAGAGGCTCCCCCAGAATAATAACAGACCCCAAATACATCATCAGATAGCCCTCAACAATAAAATGTCCCTCAGAAATAAATAAAGCAGGAAAAAAACCACCACTGAATAAATACATAACGCCCCAAGCGATAAAACACCCCAAAGAAGCATTAAAATATGACAGAGAAATACTAAAATGCTCCAAAGGAATGATCAAACATCAACAACAACTAACAAACTGAGCTGCCAAATGAAGACAATGCCCTCTCCAAATCATAAAGCACAGAACCAAACACCCCTGAAACTAACCACATGTCCCAAATAATGACACAGTTAACCTCCCAAAACAACAAAATAGCTCAGAAATAATAATCCAAAGAATAAAATAATCCAAAGAAAAAATAATCCAAAGAAATAATAATCCTAAAAATAAAATAATCCAAACAATAAAATAATTAAAAATAATAAAATAATCCAAAGAATAAAATAATCCAAAGAAATAATAATCCTAAAAATAAAACAATCAAAATAATAAAATAATCCAAAGAATAAAATAATCCAAAGAAAAAATAATCCAAAGAAAAAATAATCCTAAAAATAAAATAATCCAAAGAATAAAATAATCCAAAGAAATAATAATCCTAAAAATAAAACAATCAAAATAACAAAATAATCCAAATAATAAAATAATCCAAAGAAATAATAATCCAAAGAAATAATAATCCTAAAAATAAAACAATCAAAATAATAAAATAATCCAAAGAATAAAATAATCCAAAGAAAAAATAATCCAAAGAAATAATAATCCTAAAAATAAAATAATCCAAATAATAAAATAATCCAAAGAATAAAATAATCCAAAGAAATAATAATCCTAAAAATAAAATAATCCAAATAATAAAATAATCCAAAGAATAAAATAATCCAAAGAAATAATAATCCTAAAAATAAAACAATCAAAATAATAAAATAATCCAAAGAATAAAATAATCCAAAGAAATAATAATCCTAAAAATAAAACAATCAAAATAACAAAATAATCCAAAGAATAAAATAATCCAAAGAAAAAATAATCCAAAGAAATAATAATCCTAAAAATAAAATAATCCAAATAATAAAATAATCCAAAGAAATAATAATCCAAAGAAATAATAATCCTAAAAATAAAATAATCCAAAGAATAAAATAATCCAAAGAAATAATAATCCTAAAAATAAAACAATCAAAATAACAAAATAATCCAAAGAATAAAATAATCCAAAGAAAAAAATAATCCAAAGAAATAATAATCCTAAAAATAAAATAATCCAAAGAATAAAATAATCCAAAGAAATAATAATCCTAAAAATAAAACAATCAAAATAACAAAATAATCCAAAGAATAAAATAATCCAAAGAAAAAATAATCCAAAGAAATAATAATCCTAAAAATAAAATAATCCAAATAATAAAATAATCCAAAGAAATAATAATCCTAAAAATAAAATAATCCAAAGAATAAAATAATCCAAAGAAATAATAATCCTAAAAATAAAACAATCAAAATAACAAAATAATCCAAAGAATAAAATAATCCAAAGAAATAATAATCCAAAGAATAAAATAATCAAAATTATAGAATTATCCAAAGAATAAAATAATCCAAAGAAACAACAATCCAAAGAAATAATAATCCTAAAAATAAAATAATCCAAAGAATAAAAGAACCCAAAGAAACAACAATCCAAAGAATAAAATCATACAACAAATAAAATAATCCAAAGAATAAAATCCAAAGAAACAACAATCCAAAGAAATAATCCTAAAAATAAAATAATCCAAAGAATAAAATCATACAAAAAATAATAATCCTAAAAATAAAATAATCCAAAGAAACAACAATCCAAAGAATAAAATCATACAACAAATAAAATAATCCAAAGAATAAAATAATCCAAAGAAATAATAATCCAAAGAATAAAATCACACAAAGAATAAAATAACCCAAAGAACCAACAATCCAAAGAATAAAATCATACAAAACAGAATAATCCGAATACAATTACTAAAAGAATCCAGAGAAATAATATTCCCCCCAAAAAAGGAACCCAAAGAAATAACAAAATCCCCCCAAATAACAGAAGCATCCAGAGCAATATTCAAGTAGCCCCCAGAGAATAAATACCCCCGAGAAATGAGGATAGCCCCTCAAATTAAGGACCTAGCCCCCACATAGGCAAATCTCTCCCATAAATAATCAGATGCCCCCAGAGAATCAAATATCCCCCAGGTGAGAAAATACTCCCCCAAATTAACAAAGTGTCTCCCCAGAATCACAAAATATCACAAAGAAATCACAAAATATCACAAAGAAATCACAAAATACCACAAAGAAATCATAAAATAGCCCCCTAAAATAATTAACTAACCCCCCCAATTAACTGTCCCCTCAACTAATTAAATCCCCTCAAATAATAATAAACTATTCCCCCCAAAATAAGCAAATATCCCCCCAGAACAAAAAGATCCCATCTTCCCTCCCCCAAAACCCAAACTATCCTAGAGGAATAATCAACTGCCCCCTCCAAAATGGAGCAGCCCTCCCCCCAAAAGAAAGAACACAATAACCCTCAAAATAATACCCCCCCCAAGCATCAAATATCCTACTGAAGTGAGAAGATTTCCCCTAAAATTATTAACATTTCTCCCAGATAATAAAATGCCCCAAAGAAATCATTAAAAAAAAATAACCAAACACCCTGAAGGAATATTTCCCCCCAAACTATTCAAATATCCCCCTAAAATAACCACATATCTCCCCAAAATGATCAAATATCCCTGAAAATAACCAAACAGCCCAAAGAAATCATGCAGCAACCTCCCAGCGTCCTCAGCTACCCACCCAAAGGAACGCTCCCCCTAAAATAATCAATGATCCCCTGAGGAATAAAAACATCCTCCCAAAAACCCCATAAAATCTCCCCCAAAAATGATAGAACAACCCAAAGAAATAAGGAAATATCCTCCCAAGTAATCACATCCCCCCCCCCCCCCCAATAAATTATCCCAATGAAATAACCAAATATCCCAAAGGTATAATAACCTATCTCCCCCAGGTATGAAAACACTACAGTGTCCCCCACAATAAGAAACTGGGCCCCCAAACAGGCAACTATGCCCCCAAATCATAAAATCACTCAGTCATTAAATATCCCCCCCCAAAAAAAAAATCAAATATCCCAAACAAATAATAAAATGAGCTAAAGAAATAATCAAATCCCCCTCAAAATAATCAAACAGCCCTCAGAAGAGCCAAACACCCCCAGAGCAGGGAAGCAACCAAGAGAAATCGGCAGCTGTCCCTCCAAAAGAACAAAATACTCCCCCAAAATACTACCCAGTGCCCCCAAATCCCCCCCAAATCCTAAAATATCCCGAGGAAATCCTCAGGAATCCCCCAAAGAGCCTGAAACACCCCCTCACAATCCTAGAGCAGCCCCCCAAAAAAAAACCCTGAAGCTCCCCAAAAAATCCTGCAATACCCAAAAAGAAATCTTGAAATACCCCCAGAAAAATCCTAAAATACTCCCAAAACATACTAAACCACCAAAATAATTTCCTAAAATATCCCGAAAAAGTCTTGAAGTCCCCCAAAAATCCTAAAATAGCCTAAAAATATCCTAAAGTGCCAAAAAAATCCTAAAATGGCCTAAAAGTATCCTAAAGTACCCCCAAAAATCCTAAAATAGCCTAAAAGTATCCTAAAGTCCCCCCAAAAAATCCTAAAATAGCCTAAAAATATCCTAAAGTGCCCCAAAAAATCCTAAAATAGCCTAAAAATAAAGTCCCCCCAAAAAGCCTGAAATAGCCTAAAAATATCCTTAAGTCCCCCAAAAAATCCTAAAATAGCCAAAAAATATCCTTGTCCCCCAAAAAATCCTAAAACAGCCTAAAAATATCCTCAAGTCCCCCCAAAAAAACTAAAATAGCCAAAAAATATCCTAAAGTACCCCAAAAAATCCTAAAATAGCCTTAAAATATCTTCAAGTCCCCCGAAAAATACTAAAATAGCCTAAAAATATCCTACAGTCCCCCAAAAGATCCTAAAATAGTCCAAAAATATCCTAAAGTACCCAAAAAAATCCTAAAATAGCCTAAAAATACCCTTGTCCCCCCAAAATCCTAATAGCCTAAAAATATCCTAAAGTCCCCCCAATAATCCTAAAATAGCCTAAAAATACCCTAAAGTACCCCAAAAAACTCCTAAAATAGCCTAAAAATATCCTTGTCACCCCAGAAATCCTAATAGCCTACAAATATCCTGAAGTCCCCCCAAAAATCCTAAAATAGCCTAAAAAATATCCTAAAGTACCCCAAAAAATCCTAAAATAGCCCAAAAATATCCTAAAGTCCCCCAAAAGATGCTAAAATAGCCCAAAATATCCTTGTCCCCCAAAAAATCCTAAAACAGCCTAAAATATCCTCAAGTCCCCCCAAAAAAACTAAAATAGCCTAAAAATATCCTAAAGTCCCCCAAAAAATCCTAAAATAGCCCAAAAATATCCTTGTCCCCCAAAAGATCCTAAAATAGCCAAAACATATCCTAAAGTCCCCCAAAAGATCCTAAAATAGCCCAAAAATATCCTTGTCCCCCAAAAGATCCTAAAATAGCCAAAAAATATCCTAAAGTCCCCCAAAAGATCCTAAAATAGCCCAAAAATATCCTTGTCCCCCAAAAATCCTAAAATAGCCTTAAAATATCCTCAAGTCCCCCAAAAGATCCTAAAATAGCCCAAAAATATCATAAAGTACCCCCAAAACTCAGCTTAAAAAATATCCTAAAGTACCCAAAAAATCCTAATAGCCTAAAAATGCCCTAAAGTCCCCCACAAAATCCTAAAATAGCCTAAAAAATCCTAAAGTCCCCCAAAAACTCCTAGAACACCCCAAAGAAATCCTAAAATCACCCCAAAAGGAACCTGAAGTACCCCCAAAAATCCTACATGAGCAAAAGGCCTAAAATACCCCCTGAAATCCTAAAGCACCCCAAAAATCCTAACATCCCCCCCCAGAGCTCCTAAAGTACTCCAAAAAATCCTAAAACAGCTAAAAAATCCTCAAATAGCTTTTTTAAAATCTTAAAATGTCTCCAGAAAATCCCAAAGCTCCCCAAAGCCTGAAATGTCCCAAAGGCATCCTGAAGCACCTCAAAGGCTTCCTAAATGAAAGCAAAAATCCTAAAACACCCCCCAAAAAATCCTAAAATGTCCCAAAATAATCAAATAAAAAAACCTGCCTAAAATACCCAAAAAAATTCCTCTAATGAATGCCTAAAATATCCTAAAGGAATCCTAAGGGACGCCAAAAAAAAAACCCCAAAATCCTGAGGCACCCCCAAAAAAATCTGAACTATCCACAAAACCTCCTACAGTACCAAAAAAGGGAAAACCCTGAAATGTCCCCCCAAAAAATCCTAAAACACCCAAAAAAAATCCTGAAATAGCCAAAAGAAATCCTAAAGTACCCCCAAAAAATCCAGCAATACCTCAGAGAAATACTAAAATACCCCAAAGATCCCAAAGCATCCCAAAAGTCCTGAAACACACCAAAAAATCCAAAATACCCCAAAAAAACTAAAACACACCAAAAAATCCAAAATACCCCCAAAAAAACCCTAAAACACACCAAAAAATCCAAAATACCCCCAAAAAAACCTAAAACGCACCAAAAAAATCCAAAATACCCCCCAAAAAACCCTAAAACACACCAAAAAATCCAAAATACCCCCCAAAAAAAAACTAAAACGCACCAAAAAATCTAAAATACCCCAAAAAAACCCTAAAACACACCAAAAAAATCCAAAATACCCAAAAAAAACCTAAAACGCACCAAAAAATCCAAAATACCCCCAAAAAAACTAAAACACACCAAAAAATCCAAAATACCCAAAAAAACCTAAAACACACCAAAAAATCCAAAATAAAACTAAAACACACCAAAAAATCCAAAATACCCCCAAAAAACCTAAAACGCACCAAAAAATCCAAAATACCCCAAAAAAACCCTAAAACACACCAAAAAAAACCCAAAATACCCAAAAAAAACCTAAAACGCACCAAAAAATCCAAAATACCCCAAAAAAACCCTAAAACACACCAAAAAATCCAAAATACCCCAAAAAAACCTAAAACACACCAAAAAATCTAAAATACCCAAAAAAAACCCTAAAACACACCAAAAAATCCAAAATACCCCCAAAAAAACCTAAAACGCACCAAAAAATCTAAAATACCCCCAAAAAACCCTAAAACACACCAAAAAATCCAAAATACCCCCAAAAAAACCTAAAACGCACCAAAAAATCTAAAATACCCCAAAAAAACTAAAACACACCAAAAAATCCAAAATACCCCAAAAAACCTAAAACGCACCAAAAAAATCCAAAATACCCCCCAAAAAAAACTAAAACACACCAAAAAATCCAAAATACCCCCAAAAAAACCTAAAACGCACCAAAAAATCCAAAATACCCCCCAAAAAAAACTAAAACACACCAAAAAATCCAAAATACCCCCAAA
Organism: Picus viridis; assembly: GCA_033816785.1. Taxonomy (NCBI): domain Eukaryota; kingdom Metazoa; phylum Chordata; class Aves; order Piciformes; family Picidae; genus Picus; species Picus viridis. The sequence goes on from CM066601.1 coordinate 9,727,358, forward strand.
AAAATCCTGAAACACCTCCAAGAATTCCTAAAATACAAAGAACCCCAAAATAGCCCAAAATAATCCCCAAATACCCCAAAATAATCCTAAAAAACCTCAAAATAATTCTAAAGTACTCAAAATTAATCCTTAAAAAACCCAAAATAATCCTAAAATACTCCAAAATAGTCCTAACAAAAGCCCAAAATAATCCTAAAATACCCCAAAATAATCCTAACCCCCCAAATAATCCGAAAATACCAAAAAATCCTAAAACCCCCAAAATAATCCTAAAATACCCAAAAATAATCCTAAAAAAACCCCAAAATAATCCTAAAATACCCCAAAATAATCCCCAAATACCCCAAAATAATCCTAAAAAACTCAAAATAATCCTAAAATACCCCAAAATAGTCCTAAAAAACCCCAAAATAATCCTGAAATACACCAAAATAACCCACAAATACCCCAAAATAATCCTAAAATACCCCAAAATAATCCTAAAATACCCCAAAATAATCCTAAAAAACCCCAAAATAATCCCAAAATACCCTAAAATAATCCTAAAAAAAAATAATCCTAAAAAACCCCCAAAATAATCCTAAAATACCCCAAAAATAATCCTAAAAATACCCCCCAAAATAATCCTAAAAATAATCCCCAAAATAATCCTAAAATACCCCAAAAAATGCTAAAAAACCCCAAAATAATCCCAAAATACCCAAAATAATCCCAAAAAACCCCAAAATAATCCTAAAATACCCAAAATAATCCTAAAAAAACCCCAAAATAATCCTAAAATACCCCAAAATAATCCTAAAAAATACCCCAAAATAATCCCCAAAATAATCCCCAAAATAAAAACCCTGAAAATAATCCTAAAAAAAGCCCAAAATAATTCCTAAAATAATCCCAAAAACAATAATCCTGAAATAATCCCCAAAATAATCCTAAAATAATCCCAAAATAAAGCCCCAAAATAATCCCAACAAAATAATCCAGCAAAATCCCCCAAATAATCCCCAAATACCCCAAAATAATCTGAAAAACCTCCAAACCCACCACAACATATCCTAAACCCACCACAACATATCCTAAAGACCCCAAAGGAATCCGAAATCATCCCCAAAAGGCCCTAAAGTACCCCCAAAATACTGAGGTACCCCCAAAAATTACTGAAGTACCCCAAAAATTACTGAAGTGCCCCCAAAAAGCTACTGAAGTGCCCCCAAAAATTACTGAGGTGCCTCAAAAACACTGAAGTACCCAAAAAATACCGAGGTGCCCCAAAATCACGGAGGTAACCCCAAAAACACTGAAGTACCCAAAAAATACCGAGGTGCCCCAAAACGCCTGAAATAGCCTCGAGAAAGCCCAAAATACCCCCAAAAAATCCCCCAAATAATCCTAAAAGGCCTCGCCAAGAAACCCTGAGACACCCCCAAAACATTCCTGCATTGCAAAGAAACTCCTAAAATACCCCAAAGGATCCTGCCCGCCCCCCCCCGCCCCGGCAGCAATCCCCTCGGCCCCCAGCGCCCCCGGGCTCCCCGGCCGCCCCCTGCCCCTCATCCGCGCAGCGCGGCCGCCCTCTGCCCTTGCTGCCGCTGTGCTGCCCGCGGCTCGGCGCCCCCGGGCGCAGCTCCCGGGCCCGGCTCGACGTTTCGCCGATTCCCGGGGTTTGGGCTAACAGATGCCGGGGTCTGAACGTCCATTCCTCCTCCAGCTATCTGACCTAGCACCGACTGCCCCCACCCCACCCCCAGGTTTGGCAGCCCCGCTGCCAGCAGGCTGCTGCTTCCCCTGTGCCGCAGAAGTCTGGGTTTAAGTAGTACTAAGTAAGAGTAATTAATAATTATTGCTATTAAATGATAGACATTTGTATGTATCTTGTCTATCATTAATTATTATTGGAACTATATTGGAACTAGATGATCCTTGTGGTCCCTTCCAACCCTGACTGATACTATGATACTATTAATAAACATCGTTAGACAGCCTGCAAAGCTGCCATCAGCAAAGACTTAGGAGCTGCCCTGGTACCAGTGAGCAGAATCCTGCCCAGAAGATGTTACACACAGAAAATTTGGGGGAAATTTGTTGATTTTGGAGGTTTTTTGGTGCCCTGGTGGTGATGGAAGGAAGAGAGAGGCAGCTGTGGAGCTCGGCTAGAGCCTGCAAGGCAGCTCGGGGAGGATGAATGGGGGCTGGAGGTGCAAGGGAAGCATGCGACAGCAGTGGGAGCATGAGGGGAGCTGCACTGGGGCAAGAGCTGGAGGTGTGCAAGGGAAGCATGCAGGGACAGTCAGCGGGAGCATGCAGGGGGAGCTGCACTGGGGGATGAACAAGAGCTGGAGGTGTGCAAGGGAAGCATGCAGGGACAGTCAGCGGGAGCATGCAGGGGAGCTGCACTGGGGGATGAACAAGAGCTGGAGGTGTGCAAGGGAAGCATGCTGCGGGAGCATGGGGGATGATGAACAAGAGCTGGAGGTGTGCAAGGGAAGCATGCAGGGACAGTCAGCGGGAGCATGCAGGGGGAGCTGCACTGGGGGATGAACAAGAGCTGGAGGTGTGCAAGGGAAGCATGCAGGCAGCTGGCAGGAGGTACAGGAGCAGGACAAGGAGTGACAGTGGGAGCCGGGTGTGTGCATGGGGAAGCACAGGGAAGTGAGCATGGATGGGAGTGGAAGCGTGCAAGGAAGGGCACAGGGAAGCTGAGAGTGTGCAGGGGAGTGCCAAGGAAGGTGCCTGGGAGTGCACAGGAAGTGTACACGGAGCATGCATGAGAGCTGGGAGAGTGCATGGCAGTGAGCATGGAGCATTCACAGGAGCTGGAAGCATGCATGGAGTGTGCATGGGAGTGAGCATGGTGCAGGGAGCACACCTGCAGCACACACCAGAGACACTCCAAGTGCACAACCAGAGCCAGAAACCAGACAAACAGAGAAAGAAACATGTTCGAAGTGGGCAAAAAGTTGCTTTTCAGGGAAAGTTCCTTTTCTTTTTTCCCTTCCAGGGAGGGGCAAAAGCCACCTTGGCCGGGGGGGGTGAAACCTGCAGGTGTGCGGGGTGCAGCATGGGAACTGCAGCAGCAGCTGAGTACACCAAGAGCTCCAGCAGTGTGAGATGTGCTCTGTGTTTATGATCCATCACACAGCGACGGAGTAGCTGGCACACGAACGGCTGCTGTGTCAGCTCTGTGCCTGTGATCTATGTGACAATCCGCAGGGGCAGTGTCGTTCTCCATGGGAACACCCTGGGTTACCTGTGCTTCATGCACTGCATTAGACATCACATACAGTCAGAGTTTATTTTGTATAGGATCACCCCAGCATGGCTCAGGCTGGAAGGGAGCTCAGAGCTCATCCCCTCCAACCTCCTGCCAGGCCCAGGGACACCTCTCAGCTGCACTCAGCTGCTCAGGGCCTCATCCAGCCTGGCCTTCTGTGACCGGTTTAGGCTGTGCCTTTAAAAAGGGACACTTTCCGAACACTCTGGCTGAATGTTTTTGACATCTGAATGAAAACAAAGATATGCTAAACCAATTTCATTGGTAGAACCCAGCTGTAAGTCCTAGCCTAGTCTTTCAGTCGGGGGGGCAGGCAGTCTGTTTCTCCCCCCTGTACTGTGAGCTGGCTCATTTTTCTCTCTCTGAAGCAGCAGCTTGCTACGCAGGGACGATTCTTGCTAACCAGATAAGAAAACTAACTCTTGCATTCGCTTTGAGCTTTAACAAAGTTTTCCCCTTTTAATTACCTTCCTTTCTCCTTCTCTCTAACCCTTTTAGGAAAAAGGGGAGGTAGGGAGGGAGAAGGGAGGGACAGGCTGAACCCCCCTGGCGGCAGGGGGATTGGGGAAAGGTTTCCTGTATTACATACTTTGCTGTATATTTCTGTATATATTGTAAATATTGTATGTTTTTGTACATATTCATTGCATTCCATTTCTGCTTGTAAAATACAGCTTTCATCTGCTTCTCCGGCTGAGTTAGCTGTGGATTCTTTTGTGTGTGGGGGGAACCTTCCTACTCCACCATACCTTCAACACCCCCAGGCAGGAGGCAGCCACAGCCTCCTGGGCAGCCTGGGCCAGAGTCTCAGCTCCCTCCTGCTGAACAACTTCTTCCTCAGCTCCAGGCCAAACCTACTCTCCTTCAGGTTAAAATTATTCCTATGAATGTTATATATATGTGTGTGTAGCTATATGTACCACTGCTGAGACCTCACCTCCAATCCGGCCTCCAGCTCTGGTGCCCCCAGCACAAGAAGGACACAGAGGCCAGAGGAGGCCACAAAGATGCTCCAAGGGCTGGAGCAGCTCTGCTGGGAGCACAGGCTGAGGGAGCTGGGGCTGTGCAGCCTGCAGAGGAGAAGGCTCCAGGGGGACCTCAGAGCTGCCTGACAGCACCTGAAGGGATCCTGCAGGAAGGCTGCAGAGAGACTTCTCCAGAGGGTGTCTGAGCCAGGCCAAGGAGGAATGATTTGGAGCTGAGGCAGAGCAGGGTCAGAGTGGAGCTGAGGAAGAAGTTGTTCAGCGTGAGGGTGGTGAGACTGTGGCCCAGACTGCCCAGGAGGCTGTGGCTGCCTCCTGCCTGGGGGTTTTGAAGGCCTGGCTGGATGAGGCCTTGAGCAGCTGAGTGCAGCTGAGAGGTGTCCCTGGGCATGGCAGGAGGTTGGAGGGGATGAGCTCTGAGCTCTCTTCCAGCCTGAGCCATTCTAGGATCCAGTGATTATCTACATGAGCTCTGCTGCTGCTGATCAAAGCAGTTCAGCTGTTTATTCTGTATAACACAGGAACAGGATGCAGCAGTGTCTATACCACCAGTGTATCAGAGATGGTGAATACAAAATCCATCATTTATTCTCATTATACACACTATGGAGTGCAGGTAATGTAGGTGAAAGAGAATATGGATGGTGCAGGGACATGAAGATTATACAGAAGATCCACAGATAACACACTGCACATAGATACATAACGAATCTACAGAGTTAATTATTTGTTTACATAGCCTATATAGGACAGAACATAGAGATACTGTCTATCTTTAATGTGCACAGAGAGAGGGAGATCAGGGTCAGTTCCCAGCCAGTTATCTTCCCCATAGAATAATCCCAAATGATGGCCACAGTCCTGCCCACAGTGCTCAGCCAGCTCCAGATTCCCACCACGAAATGTGAATGGTTTCATGTGTGGGCACCATGGTGTGGCTGACATCCATTGTTCATCAGCTGTCACACACTCTGCACTCTCTGTGTGCTGTATCCACAGTGGATATCTGCATCTGTGGAGCTGGGGAAGAGGAACCTGCTGAAGGTGAAGCAGGGCAAGAGCAGGGTCCTGGCCCCAGGCAGGAACAACCTCCTGCAGCAGCACAGGGCAGGGGGAAGCTGCTGGCAAGCAGCTCCAAGCAGAAGCAGCTGGCAGTGCTGGGGGACAAGAAGCTGCCCAGCAGCAGCAAGGTGGCCTGGTGGGCAAGAAGGCCAAGGGGGTCCTGGGGACATGGAGAAGAGTGTGGGCAGCAGCAGGGCAAGGGAGGCTGTGCTGCCCCTCTGCTGTGCCCTGCTGAGGCCACCTCTGGAGCCCTGGGGGCAGCTGTGTGCTGCCCAGGTGCAGAGGGCCAGAGAAGGGCTGGAGAGAGTCCAGGGCAGGCTGGGAAGCTGCTGAGGGGCCTGGAGCAGCTCTGGCAGCAGCCAAGGCTGAGAGGCCTGGGGCTGAGAGGCCTGGGGCTGAGAGGCTGCAGCAGAGCAGCCCCAGAGGGCAGCTGAGCAATGCTCAGCAAGAGCTGAAGGGCCCCTGGGGGCAAGAGGCTGGGGCCAGGCTCTGCTGAGTGGTGCCCAGTGGCAGGCCAAGGGGCAGTGGGCAGAGAGTGGAGCCCAGGAGGTTCCACCTGAACAGGAGAAGCAACACCCACAAGTAGGCAGCACATCCCTGCTGCACCCAAATGTGCACTATTTAGACTCATTTATGATGGGAGTGAGTTTTCCAGGTCAGGATCCAGCACAAGAGACCCTTACAAGGACCATTGCTCACTGGAGTGACCCCAGAGCTCAGCTCCATCTCACAGAGATGAGAGAAACACTGTCTGAGATATCTCAGAACGTCCCATTCCCACAATTCCATTTCCAATCCATTCTCTTTCATCACAATGAATTTGCTCACAGGCTCCTGCAGGGTCTGGCATAAACAGGGATTGTTAGGGGCAAATCCAGCAGTGCTTCCCATACCATCCAGGATTGTCCTCCTGGATTTCCTGAACTAAATTTCCTGGATTTACTCATTTTCCTGTATTATTTTTCCTGCATTTCCTAAATCAATTTGCCTGGAATGCCTCAATTTCCTACATCCATTTCCCTCTATTTCCCAGGTTCCCTGGATTCACTCTCCTGCCTTTACTCAGTTTCCTGGAGCATTTCTCAGTTTCCCAGATTTCCAGGTTCCATTTTCCTGAATTTATCCAACTTTCTGAACTCCTATGCTTGCTGTCCCTGCATTTCCCGAATCAGTCTTCCAGACCTGCCTCCATTTCCTGCATCCCTTTGCTGCTGTCCTGAATTCCCTCTCCTGAATTTCCTGACTTTCCAGGATTTTCCCATCCTCTCCCTGCAGAAAATCCACCTTATCCCCACCCCCCCGAGGCCCCTGATGGCTATTTTTGGGGCTGCTTTAGCGCCCCAAGCCCAGGCTTTGATTTTGCTCGACCAGCCACCCCCAGGTACCCCAAAACCCCTCCAGGATTTGGGGCTTCTCCCCCAGACCTGGGCTCTGACGCCTGAGCGTCCTGAAGCGCGGCAACGCCGAGCGAGGCAGAGGAGGCAGGGAACGACTCCCCTGCATTTTTGGGAATGAAAAAACCCTTTTAGGGTCATGAAAATCAATTAATTCAGCACAGCGATGCTCTCCTCCCGCAGCCCCAGCGGGGATCCTCCGGTAGCCAAGTGGAAAGGTTTATTAGCCGGGAGCGGCGGCAGCTCCGCAAACACTCCCGCGGCTCCTGCCGGGAGAGGCTGCCCGAGAGGAGATTTAATTAGCGAAAATCTCGTTAGGCAAACGAAATTACCCGTAAGACAATCCAGCTCTGGACAGGGGGTGATTAAAGCACGCCGTTAATTGAGGAAGGCAGCCTGGCTGGGAGGGGGTGGTGAGACCACTCCACGGCTCCCGAGAAGCCCCCACGCAGGGGACTGCAGCGGGGGACCAGCACCGGCCGGGGTCAGCTCCATGGAACCCCACACAGGGGACAGCCCCAGGGGCTGGAGGGGGCAAACAACAAATACAAGGGTGAGGGGGGATACAGACTGGTACCCACCAGGACCATGTGCTGGCCACTAAGGGATGCAGATCCCAGAGCCCAGGCAGCTGGCAGAACCCTGCAGCTCCCCCAGCCCTCCACCCAGCACAAAAGGCTCAGCACCAAACCCTGGCCCTCAGCACCAGCTCCACACGGGGCTGCAACACCCCCAGGGAGGGAGACTCCAGCACTGCCCTGGGCAGCCCCTTCCAAGCTTGGGGACCCCTGCCAGGGCAGAAAGATTTCCTGAGAGCCAGCCTCAGCCTCCCCTGCTGCAGCTTGCAGCCATTGCCTCTGCTCCTGTCCCTTGGCACCCAGGAGCAGAGGCTGCCCCTCCTCGCTCCAACCTCCCTGCAGGGAGCTGCAGAGGGCAAGGAGGTCTCCCTCAGCCTCCTCTGCTCCAGCCTCAACCCCCCCAGCTCCCTCAGCCCTCCTCCAGCCCAGGGGCTCCAGCCCCTGCTCCAGCCTGGCTGCCCTGCTCTGGACAGGCTCCAGCCCCTCAGGGTCCTTCCTGCAGGGAGGGCCCAGGGCTGAGCACAGCACTCCAGCTGTGGCCTCCCCAGTGCTGAGCACAGGGGGATGGTCACCTCCTGGCCCTGCTGCCCACCCTGCTGCTGACCCAAGCCAGGAGGCCACTGCCCTGCTTGGCACCTGGGCACTGCTGCCTCATGGGCAGTGAGTGCCACCCAGCACCCCCAGGGCCCTCTGCAGGCTGCAGCTTTCCAACCACACCTCCCCAGGTCTGGAGCTCCCGTGGTGCTGCTGTGAGCCAGGGGGCAGGCCCTGGCCCTTGGCCTTGCTGAACTTCACCCAGGGAGCCTTGGCCCAGGGCTCTGACCTGCCCAGGTCCTGCTGGAAAGCTTCCCCAGGCTCTGGCAGATGGACTCAGCCACCCAGCTCGGTGCCACCTGCAGACTGAGGCAGCCTCAATGCCCTCTCCCAGGTCATGGATAAGGACATTAAGGAGGGCAGGCCCCAGAGCTGAGCCCTGGGGGACACCACTGGTGACTGGGTGCCAGCCAGGTTCAGCTCCATTCCCACCACTCCCTGGGCCCTGCCATCAGCCATTTATTTTATCCCCAGGACCCTTACCCACCACTCAGATATTTTGGGTTTATTTCTTGCTCTTCAGGGCTTGTCACACCCGTGGCTGTGCTCACACTGGTCCCTACTGATGCCTGGGAAAACCATGGCTGTCAGAACACCAGATTTAGGGGCAGAGGCAGATGGGTACCCACCAGGACCACATGCTGAGCACCAAGTGATGCCACTTCTATTTTTAAGTGATTTTAATCTCTTTGAGCATTATTTCCAGCTCATGGACAAGGTGCTGCACACACTTGTGGCTCTGTTCACTCTGGTCCCTAACGACCTCCAGGAGCACCGTGGCTATTGTAATGTCCAGTTTAGGCAGGGCAGTAGATTGGTACCCACCAAGTGATTTTAAGATACTTTAGCTTTGACCCTTGGGGATTCTTTTTCACCTGAAGGATGCAGACTTGTTCACACTGGTCCCTAATGATGGCTGGGAGCGGCTCCAATGTCGTAACGCTAACTGCGTTCGTTTAGCCAGCACAGCACCACAGGGAGAGCTAAAGCAGCACAAGCTGCTGCACTTCACAGCTGCCCAGGATTTAGCATCCCTGCTTCCAGCAACTGGCTGCAGAGGGCTGCTCGGCGCCGCCGCTGCTCCCGGCCTTGTGCCATCTTGGGAGAGCACCGAGCAGCCAAGAAAGCAGCACTGGGTCAGGGAAGAGGAGCCCCTGCCCAGGAGCATTCCTTAGGAATGAGAGTGACAGAATCCATGCAGCTGGCAGAGCCCTGCAGCTCCCCCAGCCCAGCCCTCCACCCAGCACCAAAGGCTCAGCACCAAACCCTGTCCCTCAGCACCAGCTCCACACGGGGCTGCAACACCCCCAGGGAGGGAGACTCCAGCACTGCCCTGGGCAGCCCCTTCCAAGCTTGGGGACCCCTGCCAGGGCAGAAAGATTTCCTGAGAGCCAGCCTCAGCCTCCCCTGCTGCATCTTGCAGCCATTGCCTCTGCTCCTGTCCCTTGGCACCCAGGAGCAGAGGCTGCCCCTCCTCGCTCCAACCTCCCTGCAGGGAGCTGCAGAGGGCAAGGAGGTCTCCCTCAGCCTCCTCTGCTCCAGCCTCAACCCCCCAGCTCCCTCAGCCCTCCTCCAGCCCAGGGGCTCCAGCCCCTGCTCCAGCCTGGCTGCCCTGCTCTGGACAGGCTCCAGCCCCTCAGGGTCCTTCCTGCAGGGAGGGCCCAGGGCTGAGCACAGCACTCCAGCTGTGGCCTCCCCAGTGCTGAGCACAGGGGGATGGTCACCTCCTGGCCCTGCTGCCCACCCTGCTGCTGACCCAAGCCAGGTTCACCTCCATTCCCACCACTATCTCAACTCATTTCCAAGCATGGATGTAACTGAGTTCTGGGATTTTTCCCACCAGGATTCAGGCTAACCATATGGAAAACTCAAGCAGGGTGACAGGCACAGGCTGTTCTCACCCCTCCCAGCAGCCAAACAAGGAGCTCGAGTTGCAGGACACAGCCTGGCCAGGGTCCTGCCATGCTGAGCTGCATGGCAGCTATTTTGGGATGCAGGATCATTTCACCACCAATTCACCTTGGATTCATGTGACACAGAGCCAGGAGCCCCAAAATAAACAGAGGACCACTCCCCCAGGTTAAAGGGAATAGAAATATAAACTAACAATAATGCAGCTGAGCCAGTGATGGATATTGAACTGCTGCCACCCACAGACACCCAGCAGAGATTTGTGCTGCCTGGGATCAAGACCAAGAAAGTGTAATGAATGGCCTGGATGAAGAGACAGAGGGGACCCTCAGCCACTCTGCTGATGGCACCAAACTGGGAGGAGTGGAGGAATGGCTGACAGGCTGAGACTCTTCTGCCCCTTGGCCTGCCACTGGGCACCACTCAGCAGAGCCTGGCCCCAGCCTCTTGCCCCCCAGGGGCCCTTCAGCTCTTGCTGAGCATTGCTCAGCTGCCCTCTGGGGCTGCTCTGCTGCAGCCTCTCAGCCCCAGGCCTCTCAGCCTTGGCTGCTGCCAGAGCTGCTCCAGGCCCCTCAGCAGCTTCCCAGCCTGCCCTGGACTCTCTCCAGCCCTTCTCTGGCCCTCTGCACCTGGGCAGCACACAGCTGCCCCCAGGGCTCCAGAGGTGGCCTCAGCAGGGCACAGCAGAGGGGCAGCACAGCCTCCCTTGCCCTGCTGCTGCCCACACTCTTCTCCATGCCCCCAGGACCCCCTTGGCCTTCTTGCCCACCAGGCCACCTTGCTGCTGCTGGGCAGCTTCTTGTCCCCCAGCACTGCCAGCTGCTTCTGCTTGGAGCTGCTTGCCAGCAGCTTCCCCTGCCCTGTGCTGCTGCAGGAGGTTGTTCCTGCCCGGGGCCAGGACCCTGCCCTTGCCCTGCTTCACCTTCAGGAGGTTGCTCTCCCCCAGCTCTCAGCCTGCCCAGAGCTCCCTGGATGCCAGCACAGCCTGAGGGCTCTCAGCCACTGCCCCCAGTTTGGTCCCAGCAGCACACTGGCTGAGGGTCCTCTCTGTGCCTTCATCCAGGTTGGTGATGAGATCAATCCAGCCACTGATGAGATCAATCCAGCCATAATTTCCTATTACAAAGCAATCAAGCTGTGATTTTTCTATTACAAATCAATCAATCAATGGTTCTTTATTGCAAGTCAATTCAAATTAAGTCAGATTTAATTAGATTTAGGTTTCATTGCTGTGGGGCTAAATGCCACCCCCACCCCCCCATACACCCCCCTCAGCAGGTATTTATAGCTGGCATCTCATCCCCCTGCCCTCAGCCCCAGCCCTTAATTAAATCAGCACAAAGAGTGGCTTGTTGAGGGCCCTGGCCACATGAAGTCGAGCTGGAGAACAGGAAACAAAGGGTTGGATTCTGTCTGCCTGGCTGAAGGGTGCTGTGTGTGCAGAGGGGCCGGGGAGAGGTCCCCTGCCAGGGCAGCGATGGCACCAGATGGGAAAAGGGCAAGCTGTGTGGGGAGGAAAAGGGCTCTGCTGAATGGGTTTGTGCCCAGGGGGGTGGGAGGGCGTCTTGGTAAAGGGCTCAAGCCAAGGAGTCCTTCCTAAGGGTCTCTGGCCAGGAGACTCCTGTGAACAGGGCTCTGCTCGGAAGGGTTTGCTAACAGGGGTCGTGGTAGGGGGTTACTGAGGGGGTCCTGCTAAGGGGTTCTTGCTAAAGGGGCTCTTGCTAAGAGGGTCTTTGCACTTCCCGCCCTGCAGGGTTCATCTCTCCCCAGGACACATTTTGGGTTCATTTCAGCTGCTTTCAGGAGCAGCCTCCACCACAACCTGCTGAGCCCTTCCCACTACATCACAGCAGCATGAGAGCACTTCTGCACCCAGCTCCCCTCCCCACACAATTAACTCAGGGTGAAACCAAGCTCCTGGGGATTCCCACAGGGATAACAGTGCCTGGGAATGTCTCTGGCTTCCCCCCCCCGCTGAGTCAAATCCCAACAGCAATGGCTGCAGGGAAAACAAGTCCCTGCCTGACGTCCACTGCATGGAGTAAGCTTGGCCACTCTCCCTGGTTTTGCCATGAATGTTCCTCATGGATCCTCCAGTGCTGGCTGGGGGATGTTTGGGTCAGAAGGATAGATCCTGTGTGGAGTAAGGTGGGAAAAGGTGGCCTTCCAGTATCTGAAGGGGGCTACAGGAAGGCTGGGGAGGGACTGCTCAGGATCTCAGGGAGTGATAGGACTAGGGGGAATGGAATGAAGCTGGAGGTGGGGAGATTCAGGCTGGAGGGGAGGAGGAAGTTCTTCCCCATGAGAGTGGTGAAGCCCTGGGATGGGTTGTGCAGGGAGGTGGTTGAGGCCCCGTCCCTGGAGGTGTTTAAGCCCAGGCTGGATGAGGCCCTGGCCAGCCTGATCTAGTGTGGGGTGTCCCTGCCCATGGCAGGGGGGTTGGAACTAGCTGATCCCTGTGGTCCCTTCCAACCCTGACTGATACTATGATACTAAAAGTTTCATGAAATGGCAGGAAAAACTCCTGGATGGCACAAGACAGCTCCTGGGATGAGGAGAAAAGGTTGGAATGATCCAAAAGTGATCAAGAAAAATCAACACTGGGATGGAAGGAATTGCAGGGGAGAATGGGAATGGGGAATGTGGCCAGTGGTGGGAATGGGGATGGGGGAGTCACAGCCAAAAGCTGGAGGACAAAAGGGACAAAAGTCATTAAAACTGCAGGGGGAGCACCAAAATTGGAGCAGAATCACCAAAACTGCCCCAGCACTGCTGCAACTGCCCCAGCATCCCCACCAGCTGCACAGGATGCCTCAGGGCAGGTAAGCTGCATTCGGAGTGGATGAGCATGCCCACAGCTGCAGCAGCAGCCCTGAAGCTCCACCAGCACCACCTGCACAGGCACCAGCAAAAATGCACCAGCAGCTGTAAGCATTGGAGAGCATCCCCAAACCCACAGCAGCACCCCTAAAAACAGCACCAGCACCCCTGAACCTGCCCCAGCACCCCCAGCAGGAGGTGCCCCTCGCTGTCAGCACCATGAAGATTGAACCAGCACCACTGAACCTGGATGAGCACCCCAAATACTGCATCAGCAAGATGAGGGCACAGGGGCACTGCCAGGCAGTTTGCTGGTGGCACCAAACTGGGAGCAGTGGTGACAGCCCTCAGGCTGTGCTGCCAGCCAGCCTAACCTGGACAGGCTGCAGAGCTGGGGGGAGAAAGGGAATGGAATCCAACAAGGGCAGGAGAGAGTCTGGCAGCTGGGGAAGGACAACCACAGGGAGCAGGAGAGGTTGGGGACTGAGCTGTTGGAGAGCAGTGCAGGGGAAAGGCACCTGGTGGCCCGAGGGATGCCCCTGAGCCAGCAGTGTGCCCTGGTGGGCAAGAAGTGACCTTCCTGGCATCCTGGGGTGCATTAGAAGGGCTGTGGGGAGTGGGTCAGAGAGGTGCTCCTGCCCCTCTGCTCTGGCCTGCTGAGGCCACAGCTGGAATCTTGTGTCCAGCTCTTGGCCCCTCAGCTCCAGCAGGACCTCAGGGAAGTGCTGGAGAGAGTCCAGGCCAGAGGCACAGAGCTGCTGCAGGCAGTGGAACATCTCCTGGGAGCACAGCTGAGGCAGCTGGGGCTGGGAGCTGGGAGCAGAGCAGCCTGAGGGCTGCCCTCAGTGCTGGGGATAAAGCTGTGCAGGGCTGGAGCCAGGCTCTGCCCAGGGATGGCCAAGCACAGCACAAGGGGCACTGGGGGCAAGCTGGAGCAGAGGAGCTGCCAGGGGAACAGGAGGGGAAACTTTGTGCCTGTGAGGCTGCCAGAGCCTGGGGCAGGCTGCCCAGAGAGGTTGTGGAGTCTCCTCTGGAGCCTTTCCACCCCCCTGGATGTGCCCTGGGTGCCCTGCCCTGGGTGCCCTGCTCTGGCAGGGGCTTGGGCTGGGGGAGCTGCAGAGGTCCCTTCCAGCCCCTCACATTCTGGGATGCTGTGATCTCTAAATTCACAGCAGCATCACCCCAAGTGCACAGGCAGCCCTAAACATGCAACCAGCACCAATGAAGGTGCACCATTACCCCCAAATTACACCAGCAGCCTTAAAATCATGCCAGGATCCCTAAAACTGTAAGTGCCACACAGCCCCAGCACCCCTGAAATTGCACCACCCACCCCCAGCTGAACCAGCATCCCTAAATATGGACCAGCATCCCTGGAACCTGCCCCAGCATCCCTGGAACCTGCCCCTGCATCCCTGGAACCTGCCCCAGCATCCCTGGAACCTGCCCCAGCATCCCTGGAACCTGCAGCAGCATCCCTGGAACCTGCCCCAGCATCCCTGGAACCTGCCCCAGCATCCCTGGAACCTGCCCCTGCATCCCTGGAACCTGCAGCAGCATCCCTGGAACCTGCCCCTGCATCCCTGGAACCTGCAGCAGCATCCCTGGAACCTGCCTCTGCATCCCTGGCACCTGCAGCAGCATCCCTGGAACCTGCAGCAGCATCCCTGGAACCTGCCCCAGCATCCCTGGAACCTGCCCCTGCATCCCTGGAACCTGCCCCTGCATCCCTGGAACCTGCAGCAGCATCCCTGGAACCTGCCCCTGCATCCCTGGAACCTGCCCCTGCATCCCTGGAACCTGCCCCTGCATCCCTGGAACCTGCCCCTGCATCCCTGGAACCTGCCCCTGCATCCCTGGAACCTGCAGCAGCATCCCTGGAACCTGCCCCTGCATCCCTGGAACCTGCCCCAGCATCCCTGGAACCTGCCCCAGCATCCCTGGAACCTGCCCCTGCATCCCTGGAACCTGCAGCAGCATCCCTGGAACCTGCCCCTGCATCCCTGGAACCTGCCCCAGCATCCCTGGAACCTGCAGCAGCATCCCTGGAACCTGCAGCAGCATCCCTGGAACCTGCCCCTGCATCCCTGGAACCTGCAGCAGCATCCCTGGAACCTGCCCCTGCATCCCTGGAACCTGCCCCAGCATCCCTGGAACCTGCCCCAGCATCCCTGGAACCTGCAGCAGCATCCCTGGAACCTGCCCCAGCATCCCTGGAACCTGCCCCAGCATCCCTGGAACCTGCCCCAGCATCCCTGGAACCTGCCCCAGCATCCCTGGAACCTGCAGCAGCATCCCTGGAACCTGCCCCTGCATCCCTGGAACCTGCAGCAGCATCCCTGGAACCTGCCCCTGCATCCCTGGAACCTGCAGCAGCATCCCTGGAACCTGCCCCTGCATCCCTGGAACCTGCCCCAGCATCCCTGGAACCTGCCCCTGCATCCCTGCATCCCTGGAACCTGCCCCAGCATCCCTGGAACCTGCCCCATCCCTGGAACCTGCCCCAGCATCCCTGGAACCTGCCCCAGCATCCCTGGAACCTGCCCTTCACCCCTGCATCCCTGCAGCAGCATCCCTGGAACCTGCAGCAGCATCCCTGGAACCTGCCCCTGCATCCCTGGAACCTGCCCCAGCATCCCTGGAACCTGCCCCAGCATCCCTGGAACCTGCCCCTTCATCCCTGGAACCAGCATCCCTGCCCCTGCAAACCTGCAGCAGCATCCCTGGAACCTGCAGCAGCATCCCTGCCTGCCCCTGCATCCCTGGAACCTACCCCAGCATCCCTGGAACCTGCAGCAGCATCCCTGGAACCTGCCCCTGCATCCCTGGAACCTGCCCCAGCATCCCTGGAACCTGCCCCTGCATCCCTGGAACCTGCCCCAGCATCCCTGGAACCTGCCCCTGCATCCCTGGAACCTGCCCCCTGCATCCCTGGAACCTGCAGCAGCATCCCTGGAACCTGCAGCAGCATCCCTGGAACCTGCAGCAGCATCCCTGGAACCTGCCCCTGCATCCCTGGAACCTGCCCCTGCATCCCTGGAACCTGCCCCAGCATCCCTGGAACCTGCAGCAGCATCCCTGGAACCTGCCCCTGCATCCCTGGAACCTGCCCCTGCATCCCTGGAACCTGCCCCAGCATCCCTGGAACCTGCAGCAGCATCCCTGGAACCTGCCCCTTCATCCCTGGAACCTGCCCCTGCATCCCTGGAACCTGCCCCTGCATCCCTGGAACCTGCAGCCCCTGGAACCTGCATCCCTGGAACCTGCCCCTGCATCCCTGGAACCTGCCCCAGCATCCCTGGAACCTGCCCCTGCATCCCTGGAACCTGCCCCTGCATCCCTGGAACCTGCCCCAGCATCCCTGGAACCTGCCCCTGCATCCCTGGAACCTGCCCCAGCATCCCTGGAACCTGCCCCTGCATCCCTGGAACCTGCCCCAGCATCCCTGGAACCTGCCCCAGCATCCCTGGAACCTGCCCCTGCATCCCTGGAACCTGCCCCAGCATCCCTGGAACCTGCCCCTGCATCCCTGGAACCTGCCCCAGCATCCCTGGAACCTGCCCCAGCATCCCTGGAACCTGCCCCTGCATCCCTGGAACCTGCAGCAGCATCCCTGGAACCTGCCCCTGCATCCCTGGAACCTGCCCCAGCATCCCTGGAACCTGCCCCAGCATCCCTGGAACCTGCCCCAGCATCCCTGGAACCTGCCCCAGCATCCCTGGAACCTGCCCCTGCATCCCTGGAACCTGCAGCAGCATCCCTGGAACCTGCCCCTGCATCCCTGGAACCTGCCCCAGCATCCCTGGAACCTGCCCCTGCATCCCTGGAACCTGCAGCAGCATCCCTGGAACCTGCCCCAGCATCCCTGGAACCTGCCCCTGCATCCCTGGAACCTGCAGCAGCATCCCTGGAACCTGCCCCTGCATCCCTGGAACCTGCCCCTGCATCCCTGGAACCTGCCCCTGCATCCCTGGAACCTGCAGCAGCATCCCTGGAACCTGCCGCAGCATCCCTGGAACCTGCCCCTGCATCCCTGCCTGCCCCTGCATCCCTGGAACCTGCCCCAGCATCCCTGGAACCTGCAGCAGCATCCCTGGAACCTGCATCCCTGGAACCTGCCCCAGCATCCCTGGAACCTGCCCCAGCATCCCTGGAACCTGCCCCAGCATCCCTGGAACCTGCCCCAGCATCCCTGGAACCTGCCCCTGCATCCCTGGAACCTGCCCCTGCATCCCTGGAACCTGCAGCAGCATCCCTGGAACCTGCCCCTGCATCCCTGGAACCTGCCCCAGCATCCCTGGAACCTGCCCCAGCATCCCTGGAACCTGCCCCAGCATCCCTGGAACCTGCCCCAGCATCCCTGGAACCTGCCCCTGCATCCCTGGAACCTGCCCCAGCATCCCTGGAACCTGCCCCAGCATCCTGGAACCTGCCCCAGCATCCCTGGAACCTGCCCCAGCATCCCTGGAACCTGCCCCTGCATCCCTGGAACCTGCCCCTGCATCCCTGGATCCCTGGAACCTGCAGCAGCATCCCTGGAACCTGCCCCTGCATCCCTGGAACCTGCCCCTGCATCCCTGGAACCTGCCCCTGCATCCCTGGAACCTGCCCCAGCATCCCTGGAACCTGCCCCTGCATCCCTGGAACCTGCCCCAGCATCCCTGGAACCTGCCCCAGCATCCCTGGAACCTGCAGCAGCATCCCTGGAACCTGCCCCAGCATCCCTGGAACCTGCCCCAGCATCCCTGGAACCTGCCCCAGCATCCCTGGAACCTGCCCCTGCATCCCTGGAACCTGCCCCAGCATCCCTGGAACCTGCCCCAGCATCCCTGGAACCTGCCCCAGCATCCCTGGAACCTGCCCCAGCATCCCTGGAACCTGCCCCAGCATCCCTGGAACCTGCCCCAGCATCCCTGGAACCTGCCCCAGCATCCCTGGAACCTGCCCCAGCATCCCTGGAACCTGCCCCTGCATCCCTGGAACCTGCCCCAGCATCCCTGGAACCTGCAGCAGCATCCCTGGAACCTGCCCCTGCATCCCTGGAACCTGCCCCAGCATCCCTGGAACCTGCCCCTGCATCCCTGGAACCTGCCCCTGCATCCCTGGAACCTGCCCCAGCATCCCTGGAACCTGCCCCAGCATCCCTGGAACCTGCAGCCCAGCATCCCTGGAACCTGCCCCAGCATCCCTGGAACCTGCCCCAGCATCCCTGGAACCTGCCCCAGCATCCCTGGAACCTGCAGCCCTGCATCCCTGGAACCTGCCCCAGCATCCCTGGAACCTGGAACCTGCCCCAGCATCCCTGGAACCTGCAGCAGCATCCCTGGAACCTGCCCCAGCATCCCTGGAACCTGCCCCAGCATCCCTGGAACCTGCCCCAGCATCCCTGGAACCTGCCCCTGCATCCCTGGAACCTGCCCCAGCATCCCTGGAACCTGCCCCTGCATCCCTGGAACCTGCCCCAGCATCCCTGGAACCTGGAACCTGCCCCTGCATCCCTGGAACCTGCAGCATCCCTGGAACCTGCCCCTGCATCCCTGGAACCTGCCCCAGCATCCCTGGAACCTGCCCCAGCATCCCTGGAACCTGCCCCTGCATCCCTGGAACCTGCCCCTGCATCCCTGGAACCTGCAGCAGCATCCCTGGAACCTGCCCCTGCATCCCTGGAACCTGCCCCAGCATCCCTGGAACCTGCCCCTGCATCCCTGGAACCTGCCCCTGCATCCCTGGAACCTGCCCCTGCATCCCTGGAACCTGCCCCTGCATCCCTGGAACCTGCAGCAGCATCCCTGGAACCTGCCCCTGCATCCCTGGAACCTGCCCCAGCATCCCTGGAACCTGCCCCAGCATCCCTGGAACCTGCAGCAGCATCCCTGGAACCTGCCCCAGCATCCCTGGAACCTGCCCCTGCATCCCTGGAACCTGCCCCAGCATCCCTGGAACCTGCCCCAGCATCCCTGGAACCTGCAGCAGCATCCCTGGAACCTGCCCCCCCAGCATCCCTGGAACCTGCCCCTGCATCCCTGGAACCTGCCCCAGCATCCCTGGAACCTGCAGCAGCATCCCTGGAACCTGCCCCTGCATCCCTGGAACCTGCCCCAGCATCCCTGGAACCTGCCCCTGCCCTGGAACCTCCCCAGCATCCCTGGAACCTGCCCCAGCATCCCTGGAACCTGCCCCAGCATCCCTGGAATCCTGGAACCTGCAGCATCCCTGGAACCTGCAGCAGCATCCCTGCCTGCCCCATCCCTGGAACCTGCCCCTGCATCCCTGGAACCTGCCCCTGCATCCCTGGAACCTGCCCCAGCATCCCTGGAACCTGCAGCAGCATCCCTGGAACCTGCCCCAGCATCCCTGGAACCTGCCCCTGCATCCCTGGAACCTGCCCCAGCATCCCTGGAACCTGCAGCAGCATCCCTGGAACCTGCCCCTGCATCCCTGGAACCTGCCCCTGCATCCCTGGAACCTGCAGCAGCATCCCTGGAACCTGCCCCTGCATCCCTGGAACCTGCAGCAGCATCCCTGGAACCTGCCCCAGCATCCCTGGAACCTGCCCCTGCATCCCTGGAACCTGCAGCAGCATCCCTGGAACCTGCCCCAGCATCCCTGGAACCTGCCCCTGCATCCCTGGAACCTGCAGCAGCATCCCTGGAACCTGCCCCAGCATCCCTGGAACCTGCCCCTGCATCCCTGCAACCTGCCCCTGCATCCCTGGAACCTACCCCTGCATCCCTGGAACCTGCCCCTGCATCCCTGGAACCTGCCCCAGCATCCCTGCAACCTGCCCCAGCATCCCTGGAACCTGCAGCAGCATCCCTGAACCTGCCCCAGCATCCCTGGAACCTGCCCCAGCATCCCTGGAACCTGCAGCAGCATCCCTGGAACCTGCCCCAGCATCCCTGGAACCTGCCCCAGCATCCCTGGAACCTGCAGCAGCATCCCTGGAACCTGCCCCAGCATCCCTGGAACCTGCCCCTGCATCCCTGGAACCTGCCCCAGCATCCCTGGAACCTGCAGCAGCATCCCTGAACCTGCCCCTGCATCCCTGGAACCTGCAGCAGCATCCCTGGAACCTGCCCCAGCATCCCTGGAACCTGCAGCAGCATCCCTGGAACCTGCCCCTGCATCCCTGGAACCTGCCCCAGCATCCCTGGAACCTGCCCCTGCATCCCTGGAACCTGCCCCTGCATCCCTGGAACCTGCCCCAGCATCCCTGGAACCTGCAGCAGCATCCCTGGAACCTGCCCCAGCATCCCTGGAACCTGCCCCAGCATCCCTGGAACCTGCCCCTGCATCCCTGGAACCTGCCCCTGCATCCCTGGAACCTGCAGCAGCATCCCTGGAACCTGCCCCTGCATCCCTGGAACCTGCAGCAGCATCCCTGGAACCTGCCCCAGCATCCCTGGAACCTGCCCCAGCATCCCTGGAACCTGCCCCAGCATCCCTGGAACCTGCCCCTGCATCCCTGGAACCTGCCCCTGCATCCCTGGAACCTGCAGCAGCATCCCTGGAACCTGCCCCAGCATCCCTGGAACCTGCCCCTGCATCCCTGGAACCTGCAGCAGCATCCCTGGAACCTGCCCCTGCATCCCTGGAACCTGCCCCTGCATCCCTGGAACCTGCAGCAGCATCCCTGGAACCTGCCCCTGCATCCCTGGAACCTGCAGCAGCATCCCTGGAACCTGCCCCAGCATCCCTGGAACCTGCCCCTGCATCCCTGGAACCTGCCCCAGCATCCCTGGAACCTGCCCCTGCATCCCTGGAACCTGCCCCTGCATCCCTGGAACCTGCCCCAGCATCCCTGAACCTGCCCCTACATCCCTGGAACCTGCCCCTGCATCCCTGGAACCTGCAGCAGCATCCCTGGAACCTGCCCCTGCATCCCTGGAACCTGCCCCAGCATCCCTGGAACCTGCCCCTACATCCCTGGAACCTGCCCCTGCATCCCTGGAACCTGCAGCAGCATCCCTGGAACCTGCCCCTGCATCCCTGGAACCTGCCCCTTCATCCCTGGAACCTGCCCCAGCATCCCTGGAACCTGCAGCAGCATCCCTGGAACCTGCAGCAGCATCCCTGAACCTGCCCCTGCATCCCTGGAACCTGCCCCTGCATCCCTGGAACCTGCAGCAGCATCCCTGGAACCTGCCCCTGCATCCCTGGAACCTGCAGCAGCATCCCTGGAACCTGCCCCAGCATCCCTGGAACCTGCCCCTGCATCCCTGGAACCTGCCCCAGCATCCCTGGAACCTGCCCCTGCATCCCTGGAACCTGCCCCTGCATCCCTGGAACCTGCCCCAGCATCCCTGGAACCTGCCCCTACATCCCTGGAACCTGCCCCTGCATCCCTGGAACCTGCAGCAGCATCCCTGGAACCTGCCCCTGCATCCCTGGAACCTGCCCCAGCATCCCTGGAACCTGCCCCTACATCCCTGGAACCTGCCCCTGCATCCCTGGAACCTGCCCCAGCATCCCTGGAACCTGCCCCTGCATCCCTGGAACCTGCCCCTTCATCCCTGGAACCTGCCCCAGCATCCCTGGAACCTGCAGCAGCATCCCTGGAACCTGCAGCAGCATCCCTGGAACCTGCCCCAGCATCCCTGGAACCTGCCCCAGCATCCCTGGAACCTGCCCCCTGCATCCCTGGAACCTGCAGCAGCATCCCTGGAACCTGCCCCTGCATCCCTGGAACCTGCCCCAGCATCCCTGGAACCTGCCCCAGCATCCCTGGAACCTGCCCCAGCATCCCTGGAACCTGCAACCTGCAGCAGCATCCCTGGAACCTGCCCCAGCATCCCTGGAACCTGCCCCTGCATCCCTGGAACCTGCAGCAGCATCCCTGGAACCTGCCCCAGCATCCCTGGAACCTGCCCCTGCATCCCTGGAACCTGCAGCAGCATCCCTGGAACCTGCCCCTGCATCCCTGGAACCTGCCCCTGCATCCCTGGAACCTGCAGCAGCATCCCTGGAACCTGACCCTGCATCCCTGGAACCTGCAGCAGCATCCCTGGAACCTGCCCCAGCATCCCTGGAACCTACCCCTGCATCCCTGGAACCTGCCCCTGCATCCCTGGAACCTGCCCCTGCATCCCTGGAACCTGCAGCAGCATCCCTGGAACCTGCCCCTGCATCCCTGGAACCTGCAGCAGCATCCCTGGAACCTGCCCCAGCATCCCTGGAACCTGCCCCTGCATCCCTGGAACCTGCAGCAGCATCCCTGGAACCTGCCCCTGCATCCCTGGAACCTGCAGCAGCATCCCTGGAACCTGCCCCTGCATCCCTGGAACCTGCCCCAGCATCCCTGGAACCTGCCCCTGCATCCCTGGAACCTGCCCCTGCATCCCTGGAACCTCCCTGCCCCCCCAGCATCCCTGGAACCTGCCCCAGCATCCCTGGAACCTGCCCCTGCATCCCTGGAACCTGCAGCAGCAGCATCCCTGGAACCTGCCCCTGCATCCCTGGAACCTGCAGCAGCATCCCTGGAACCTGCCCCTGCATCCCTGGAACCTGCAGCAGCATCCCTGGAACCTGCCCCTGCATCCCTGGAACCTGCCCCTGCCTGCCCAGCATCCCTGGAACCTGCCCCTGCATCCCTGGAACCTGCCCCAGCATCCCTGGAACCTGCCCCTGCATCCCTGGAACCTGCCCCTGCATCCCTGGAACCTGCCCCAACCTGCAGCAGCATCCCTGGAACCTGCCCCTGCATCCCTGGAACCTGCAGCAGCATCCCTGAACCTGCCCCTGCATCCCTGGAACCTGCCCCTGCATCCCAGGAACCTGCCCCAGCATCCCTGGCCCCAGCAACCTGCCCCTGCATCCCTGGAACCTGCAGCAGCATCCCTGGAACCTGCCCCTGCATCCCTGGAACCTGCCCCAGCATGCCTGGAACCTGCCCCAGCATGCCTGGAACCTGCCCCTGCATCCCTGGAACCTGCAGCAGCATCCCTGGAACCTGCAGCAGCATCCCTGGAACCTGCCCCTGCATCCCTGGAACCTGCAGCAGCATCCCTAGCAATTGGAGCAGCTTTGCTAACCTCAGCCAAGCATTGCTCAAAGTGAGTGAGAATCCCTAAGAGTGCATCAGGAAACAGAGAGGAACTCAGGAAAGAGAGGAGAAAACAGGAGGGGAAAAAAATCAGGACTGAATAGGGAAAGCCTAGGAAGCAGGGCACCAATCAGGCAGCAGGGGGAAAATAACAGGAAATGGAAAAACTCATAAATAGAGGGAAAACAAAGATATTCTGGGAAAAAAATATCAGGAAAGATGAGGGGAAAAAAGCAGGAATGAAGAGTTAAAAATAGGAAATGGGGCAAAAATCAGGAAATGGAAAAGAAAACAGGAACTGAGACTAGAAGGAAGAACAAAAGACAGGAGTCAAAAAAAATAGGGAAAAGAAAAACAAGAAATGGGAAGAAACTCAAGAAATGGGAAGGAAACCCCCAGGAAGTCAGAGGGGAAAATAGGAAGTGGGGCAAAAATCAGGCAACAGGGAGCAAGGACAAACAGGAATGGGGAAAAAAATGGAGGGACAAAGAAAAATATTGGGGGTGGAAATTCAGGAAATTGGGGGGGGACACCAAGAAATGGGGAGAAATCACAAAATATCAAGGAAAACCCCAGGGGTTAAGAGGGGAAACTAGGAAATGGGACAAAAAATGGCCACAATGGGATAGAACTCAGGAAATGAGAAGAAAATAGGGGGGAATTAAGACAATGGGGAAAAAAATCAGGAAATGGGGAGGGGGAAGGCAAGGAATGGAGAGAAAATCAGGAAACAGAGGGAAATACCAGGAGCCAGGGGAGAAAATCAGGAAATGGGTAGAAAAATCAGGAAATTGGGAGGAGGAACATTAAAACAGAGAGAAAATCCGAAACGAGGGGTGAGAGGCCAGGAAATGTAAGGGGAAAGGGGGTTGGGGAGGATAGGATATGGGGGGGACAGGAAAAGTGGGGAATGAGGACATCGGGGGGTGGGGGGAGGAAGTGAAGGAAAGAAGCAGGAAGTGAAGCAGGTGGAAGTGCTGGGACAGGCACCAAGGCCTGCAGGCAAGGCAGAGCCGAGCAGCTGGGACCAGCCACTTCCCTTCCAAGCACTTCTGAGGAGCAGCAGCAGCGCCAGGAGCAGCTCCAGCGCCGTGAGGATCTCCTCAGGAAGGAGGGAGCCTGGAAGTGCCCTTTGGGAATTCCATCTTGGATGGAGCCCAAGTGATGGAGCTGTGAAGGCCAGGGCCGGCCCCGGGTGCGGGAGGCGCAGGCAGGGCTGGATCCCAGCAGGCGGAAGCACAGGCAGGAGAGGCTCCCGGGGGGCACGGCTCGGGGGGGGTCTGGGCTGGCTGCTGGCTCAGTGCTGTGATTGGGGAGGTCCTGGGGCTGGTGGTGGTGGTGAGAGAGCAGCAGGGGAGTGACCCCAGGGCTGCTGGGAAAAGGGGGGGACCCCGAAACCCACCAACCCAAACCACCAAAACCCACACACACAAACCCACACCCCCAGTGAAACGAACCAACCCGGCCAACAAACACGGGGGGGGAAAGGGGAAAGGGAATAGAGGGGAAATGGAGAAAAGAAAGAAGGGAAAAGGAAAAGGGGGAGAAAGGGGGAAACAGAAAAAAGCAAAAGAAGAAAGAAAAGAAGGAAAAGGGAGAGGAGAAAAGGGAAAAGAGAGGAAAAGAGGAATAGGGGTAAGGGAAAGGGGGAAAGAGCAAAAGGGGAAAAGGAAAAAAGGAAATAAGTTTAAACAAGAAAAAAGGAAAAATATATAGAAAGCAAGAAAAAATCAGAAAAGGGGGGAAGGGATAAAGTGTGGGGGGAAGGGATAAAGTGTGGGGGAAGGGATAAAGTGTGGGGGAAGGAAGCAGAAGGCCAGGTTCTGGGGCGGGGATGAAGCTCCACCATAAACTGGCGGCAGGGGCAGCAGCCTCGGGCACCGCTGCGCCCAGCACTGCTCCCGCCAGGCTCCCGCGGGATGCTCCGGCCCAGAGCCCGTCTGCCAGCGCAGCCTCGGGAACACCCAGCCCAGGGCCAACAAAGCAGGAACCGCTGGGAAGGCTCCCGAAGGGAAGTGGCTTTCCCTCGTCACCAGGGGGCTGCAGCTGGGGAAGGGAGAATTGGGCTACGCTCTGCGGGCTTGGTGAAAACTTTCCCATCCTTTTTGCAGGCCTCAGGGAAGGGAAAACCTCCCTGGGGAACGTCACTGGGGGAGGCTTTGTCCTCACTCCCCCAGCAGCACCCCGCGGCAGCCCTCCAAACCTCACCTCCAGCTGCACCGAGGTCAGCCGGGGCTTGGGGCAGCAGCACCTCGGTGGGAAGCTTCAAGGTGCAGCTTCCTGGATACTGGGGGGATCCTGCCTGGATCAGGGATGGGATGGTGGGGATGAGGCAGGTCATAGGGAAAGGGATGTGGAAAAGGAGAAGTATGAGGGAGAGGAGAGGGAGAGGAGAGGGAGAGAGGGAGAGGAGAGGGAGAGGAGAGGAGAGAGGAGAGGAGAGGAAGAGGAGGGGATTCCATGGTTTCACAGAAATGAAACAAAAACCTGAAAGAAGACACCAACAAAACTCAAGTCCTAAAACCAAAGAGATCAAATGAGGAATTAAGGAAATTTTTCAACTCCATTAAAAATCAAAGAAAAGAATGAAAAAATAACTGAAAATATAAATGAAAAATCCAGTAAAAATTAAAAGTCAATTAAAATTTTATGTGACAAAATATCACAAATTACAATAACAATAAATAACAAAGACAGCTCTGGCGGCCCTGGAAAACCCTTTGCAGCTGGAGCTGCGGTTGCAGCCATGGCTGGTCCTCATCCCTGCCTGCTTCCCCAGCTGCTCCAGCATCGCTCCCTTGTGGTCTGCCTCTCACTGGCCACAAAGAGAGTCCCACCAGGCAAGCCTCCTCCCGAGGGGGTCACAGCTCCGATCCAACCCAGTGCAGGTTTTCCCACAGAGATTACCTGGATCTAAGTCTAAGGCTCAGTTCCCATCGCTGTGGATGGTGACTCTGAGCCGGCACCAGAGCGCTGCTGGGAACCCTTCGTTTGAGGGCGTTTGCTAACTCCCTCTGTGGTGCTGGCCACAGTTATTTGGGAACCACTTTACTGGGCAGCAGGTGGGATGTTAAATTCACCTGGGAATTGCCTGGACTAAGTAAATCATCCTGTGAGCACCCAAAGATGTCCTTTTCCACGTCCCAGAGTTAAATAACGACAAAGGATAATTGGAACAGGCTGCTGGAATGCGGCATGGGTACCCGAGACTGGAAACTGCTGCTTGCCTTTCCCAAGCTCAGGAATATCAAACCTCCCCTACCTTACCCCAAATGCTGGCAAAAGTCTCCTCTGGGCTTTAGAAATGTGGCTTCCCTGTTCCAATATCCCACTGAGCATCCCAAACCCCACGGCACACCGGGAGCCAGATACGGCTGGCACCTGGCTGCGCGGTCCCTGCATCCCACGGGGTGAGGGCCGACAGGTGCAGGACCTTTTCCCCAGCAGGACCACAGTGCTACTTACATTTCCTGGGAGGAAAACAGGCAATGAAATCAATAAAAGCTTGGAATGAAATCAGTAACATCGACAAACCTCTGCTGCTATCACTGAGACTCACGGCTGCTGGTGATCAGCATGGAAAATGCCAAGAGGGAATTCCAGAGTTCACTGGAAAAGCCCAAAAGGAGCCCTGGCGCAGGGATTCAGCTGAGCCCTGAGCTGGGAACACGGCTCATTCCCTGTGGCTCCAGGGGAGTAAAACCCTCCCCAGCTAACACAGGTTCTGGTGTTTGCTTAGGGGGGAAAAATAATGTTTCCTTTAAACAGTCCGAGATTGACTCAAAAGGAGGCCAGTTCTCCAGAAGAGAGAGCGTGCCTCAAAAAACCCCAAGGGTATTGTTTTGAATTCACCTTTCAAAGCAGAAGTGCCATTAGAAGAGGTGGACCTCCTAAGCAAAAGGAAAAAGAAACTTCCAGGGGCAAAAGGGAGATGTCCCTGTGAAAAAGGGCAGAGGTCCCCAGGGGGAAGGAGGTTGCCCTAAACCCCAGGGGATCTCCTCTACGAAACGGAGATTCCCTTAAGCAAAAGGCAGATTTCCTCACAGAGAAGTGACTTCCTCAAACCCCAGCTGAGTTCCTTGAAAAGAGGAGAGATTTTCCCTTCAGTTAAAGGGGACATTTCCTTCTGAAGTGATTTCCTTAAAAAGGAAGATTTCCTGAAGGAAAAAGTTCTTCCCTTACACTAAAGGTAATTTCCAAAGGGGAGATTACCTCAATACAGGGAAAAAAGGGGAAATTTCCCCAAAGCCAAGGAAGATTTGCTTTAAAACCAGGAACTTCCTTCTAAAAGAAGGCAATTTCCTTAGGAAAAAGAGGAGATTCCCTGAAACACAGATTATTTCCTAAAGAAAAAGGCAATTTCCTTCCCCCTTCCCTCTCCACAATGGGAGTTCAGCCCCCTGCCCCCAGCACTGATTTGCAGGAGCTGGGGTCTGACACCTGCCCCCAGGAGCCCCCATTTTGGGGGCGTGGGGAAGCGCAGCAGGTCCCTGCCCTCCCCACACTCCCCCATTAACCCTGCCTCTAATTAGCCTCCAGCAATTAACTTCTGCCCCTAACGAAGAAATCTCAGCGCAGGGGGTGAAATAAACCAGGGAAAAGAGTGGGATACATGAGAATCCCAATCCCCTCATCCTTCTGGCACTGCAAAAGGTGTCAGGCAGAGCACCCCAAATCCCTTTGATTCACCCAAGTCCCTCTCGCTGTGCAGGCAAAGCCCCCTGGAGCACCACATCCCAAAGGATTAGGGGGTCACATCCCACTTCGCTCCGCCGGGATGCCGCCGAAGACGCCAAGTCAGCACTTTCAGAGGCGCGACACCTCCAGCCTGGCCCAACCCGGCTCCAGCCCCGGATTTTCCCACTTCGTTCCCAAAGCCTTTGAGGATTTCAAGGTAAAATCAGTGGAAAAAAGCCAACTCAAAGCCTTTTCCCTCTCCTTTTCCGCGCCGCGGCCCCAGCAGACAGCTGCCCCCGCATCCCGGCCAAAAATAATCCCTGCTTCCCCCCTCCTCTCCCTCCATCTAATCTCCCCAGCTGGGAGGTTGGAAATATCCCGGTGGGGTTTGGGTTTCCCGTTACGAGCAAAAAGAAAAACCGGGAAGAGCCCAAACAAAGAGCCAGAGCCAGAGCCCAAGTGGAGCTTCGACACCCAGAGAGGAGTGCGATGGGGGGGGGGGGGGACGGGACGGGACACGGAGCCCTCGGAAAACTTCTGATGCCAGCGGAGTCGCCCTCTGAGGATGGGAATGTGTGAAAAAATCCCAAATGCATGGAGATGATCAGAATCGTTCAGAAAAAGCCCACCCTGGATGGTGGCAAAGCTGGAAATCTGGATTACTGTAGGGTTCAGGAATGGGAGGGTCCTGTGGAGCCAGCCCCGGGATAACGGCATGCCCCGGGATAACGGCGTGCGGGGGGAGCTCATCCCCCAGGGAAGCAGCGGCAAGGGGGCAAGGGCCAGGTTTCAGCGCCGGCGTCAAGCCTGTGTGGGCGCAGTGCCACCTCCACCCCCTCAGTGGGTACCCTGGGGGCGGGGGAGGCAGCACCGTGGCAAAGCTGGGAGGCTGCGGACCAAGCAGCCCCCTCTGCAACCCTCCCGCGGGGGGGTCTGCAACTGGGTGGGGGTCTGCAAGCAGCTGGGGAGGTTGCATCTGGTAGGAGGGGGAGGTGTCTGCAACTGGTTAGGGGTCACAGAGGGTCGTGCAAACCGCTGGGGGGTTGCAACCCCTGGCGGGGGTTGCAGCACTGAGAGGGCTTGCGAGCCCCCCCGAGGACCACTGCAATTGGTCGCATGTGGGGAGGGAATTGCAACTGGCTGGGGGGCTACAACCCCCTCACGGGCACTGCAACCGGTCGGGGGTCTGCAGAGGGTCTTGCAACTGGCTGGGGAGTTGCAGCCCCCCCGGGGGCATTGCAACTGGTGGAAGGGATCCGCAACCAGTTGGCTCTGAAGAGGGTATTGCAACTGGACGGGGAGGCTGCACACCCCTCCTCCAGCGACATCGCAACTGATCGGGGGTCTGCAGCAAGTCCGAGGGTACTGCAACCGGACGGGAGGGTGCAACCTCCCTAGGACCCCTGCAACCCCCGGGAGGCACTGCCAGAGTTCGGGGCGAGGGGGTGTGTGCCTGCGACCAGTCCGAGGGCACTGGAACCGGACGGGGTTGGGGGTGGGGTGCAACCCCCGCGGTGGGACACTGCAACCGAGCAGTGCGGCCGGGGATGGGGGCTGGTATTGTACAATCCCCTCGGATCACTGCAACACCCTCACCTCCGCCAACACCGTTACAACCGGCCGGGGGTTCGGCCGCCCCTGAATCCATCGCACCCACCCGGAGGGGGAGGCACCGCAGACAACCGCAACGGTGGGGCCAAACCGCAGGCGGCTGGAGGTCAGCCGCGGTTGAGGGGGTGAGGCGGAGTGGGGGGAACTGGACACCGGAGGCACGGACACACGCTGCAACCGCGGCCCGCAACGGGCGAAGGGGCGGCGGGGATCGGCAAGTTACTTCCCGCACCGGAGGGGATGGAA
Source organism: Picus viridis (assembly GCA_033816785.1). NCBI lineage: Eukaryota > Metazoa > Chordata > Aves > Piciformes > Picidae > Picus > Picus viridis. The sequence goes on from CM066601.1 coordinate 9,756,544, forward strand.
GGCGGTCGGGGGGAAGGGGGAAGGAGGGAAAGCGGGGGGTAGTGGGGGTTGGCCCCGCTGCCGCCGCCGCCACCGCCGCCGCCACACGTGCCCCGCCGGTCGGGCCGCTTTGTCCGCGGCGCTCGGCGCGGCTCCGCCCGCCCCCTGCGCGGCGGCCCCGCCGGTGAGTGACAGCCCTACCTGCCCGCCAATCTTCATCACACCGGCACCGGCCTGACAAGCGCGGCCGCCGCTCGCCGCCCGCCCGGCCCCGCCGCCGCCGCCGCCGCCGCCACGCCCCGCGCCAGGCCCCGCCCCGCGCCTGGCCCGCGCCCCGCCCCTTGCCGTCGATAGGCCCCGCCCGATGCCCCGCCCCGGCTCCTAGCAGGACACGCCCCCAGCGCCGCACCGCTCCCTGCCCGGCGCCCGGCGCCCCCTGCTGGCCGGCGCTCTTCACGAACACCGCCCCGCGGCGCTCGGCCGCACGGCCGACACCCCGAAAGGATCCCCCCAGGCAGCCTCCGCGTCCCGCTCCCCCAGCATCTGAGTTCTCCCCATGGTACCAGACAGACTCTCCCACTCGCAGGCTGCATTTGCCACCCTCCAACACCTTTGCCCCACCAGCAGCATCTGCCACCCAACACAGTTGACCAATTCACCCCTCCAAACACCTTTGCCTCCCAAATATATCTCCCCCTCAGACACACGTGCACCCCCAGGCGCACTAGCCCCCAAACCCATTTGCCTCTTCAAACACAATTTACCCCCAGCAGAATCTGCCTCCCTCCAAAACACATTTACCCCTCCAAGCACACCTGCCCCCATGGAGCAGAATCTGCTCCCTAAACATATTTGCCCCTTCAAATACAATTCCCCACCCAGCAGCATCAGCCTCCCCATAAATATTTCCCTCCAAACCATGTTTAAGCCCCCAAACACATTTGCACCCCCAAACACACTTGCCCCACCCTGAGCAGCATCTGCTCCCAGACACATTTGCCCCTTGACATTTGCTCCCCAAGCAACTTTTCTCCCCTCTCCCCCACATTTGTCCCCAGCTGCATTTGCCCCCCAACCACATCCTGAGCCAACCTCTGTGGCCTTGGACACCACCTCCCTCATCCACAAACTGCCCCAGGGGTGTCACCCCCCACCAGTGTCACCAACACCCCAGGGGGTCACAAATACCTACCCACCCCTCCCCAACATCTCCTTTAAATTTGGGGCACTAAAAAAATCCCTCCCTGGGGCATTTCCCAGCCAGGGCTCTTCCCATGGCATTATCCCCCGAGTCAGAACGCTGCCATGCACCATCCCTCCCTTCCCCCAGGGACCTGGAGACAGAGCTTGCAGCAGTCAGCCCCACTGGGAGCACTGGGTCCTGCAGCCAGGTTTTATTGCAGGAGACACAAGGATGGAGTTTTCCGGACCAGCCCCAGCCACACTTCGAATTCTCCCAGTTTTCCATCCCCTTCCTCAATAAAAATTCCCATCAAAACCAGGCTGGGTTAAGAAATCCTGAATCTCTGAACATTCCCTAAGGAACTTTGCATAGGAGATAGGGAATCACTTCAAATATCCCTGGAATTCTTTCAAGGTGGGATAGAATTGGCTCCAAGAGCCAGGGGGATGGGTTAGGGATGGTCATGGATCTGATGGAAAAGGTGGATAAATTATCTTAAATTGAAGGCTAAGAACCCCAAAGCACCTCATTTTCCCCCTGAAATCTTCCACCAATCCCCATTCCTCAATCCCTCCTTCCGTCTTATCCCCAAGAAACCCATAAAGGAAATATCACAGAACCACAGAACTGTCAGGGCTGGAAGGGAGCTCAAGGCTCAGCCAGTCCCAACCCCCTGCCACGGGCAGGGACACCTCACACCACAGCAGGTTGCTCACAGCCACCTCCAGCCTGGCTGCAAACACCTCCAGGCAGGAGGCTGCCACCACCTCCCTGGGCAGCCTGAGCCAGGCTCTCACCACCCTCCTGGGCAACAACTTCTTCCTCACAGCCAAGCTCAATCTCCCCACTTCTAGCTCTGCTCCATCCCCCCAGTCCTATCCCTCCCTCACACCCTCCAAAGTCCCTCCCCAGCTTGCTGGCAGCCCCCTGCAGATCCTGGAAGGCCACCAGAAGGTCTCCTGGGAGCCTTCTCCTCTCCAGCCTGCACAAGCCCAACTCTCTCAGGCTGTCTGCAGAGCAGAGCAGCTCCAGCCCTCTGCTCCTCCTCCTGGCCCTGCTCTGGACACCTTCCAGCCCCTCCAGAGCCTTCCTGGCACAGAGGCTCCAGAACTAGACCCAGAGCTGCAGCTGTGGTCTCAGCAGAGTGGAGCAGAGGGACAGATCTCTGCACCTCCTCCATGGGAGCAGCCTCTAAACCATGGAGACCTTTGGGTTTGCCATCAATGGGCAACCCCAAATTGGTGGATCCTGGGCTCCACTGATTAAATAACAGAGGGGCGGCAGCAGCTGGGTGGGATGAATCCTACCTTCCCGGAAGACAAGGCGTCATGTCACTGGAACAACCAGGACCTCAGGATTCCTTGGAAATTTCCAAAGTGTTCTTTGGAGAGGTCAGGACACTGATCTGCAGGCATCCCATGTTCCCTCCTTGAGCATCCCACATTGATTGCTCAAGCATTCCCTCTTGACTCCTCGAGCACCCCATGTTTATCCCCTGAGCACCCCACATTTGCTTCTCCAGCATCTCATTCCTCTTCCTAAATTTCTGTTGCCAATCTCCAAAGCAATTCCTCTGCTAGCTTTGGAATCCTCAGGATTCATCCTCCAGGAAAATCCTCCAGGTATGTGTAAAATCTCCTGCACTCTTGGGGGTCCTCCCCCAGAAAAGCTTCTTCCTGCTGTGAGAGGTCACTCTGGGGTGGCCTTTTTTGCTCTGATCTCATCCCACAGGACTGGGAATGCTCAGCAGTGCTCCTGCTGGAATGCTCAGCCCTCATCTCCCCACCCTGGGCCACCCTCTGGTGACCACAGCTCATGATGCTGCAGTACCACCGGGAAGAGATCTCCAAAACCCAGGAATCTCTTGACCAAACCCCTCCTGCCCCACCCAGATCCCAAGCTGGGGCATGGACAGTCGGAAAACCTCCCTGGAATGAGACCTGCAGCACTCAGCCCTTACTCCAGAGCAGGCAGATGGCTCCTTCGGGGAACGAAGGCATTGTTAAACAATGGATTTTAGGACACAGAAGGAGGAGCTTGGCAGCTGAGCAGCGTTGGGGGAGGGAAGATGTCCCCTCCCAGTCACTCCTGGGAAGGATGTTGGATCCCCTCAGGAGCTTAAGGATGATAAAATGGGATCCCTAAAGATAATTTAGGCTCTGTTTGGAACAGATACTTCTCCAAGAGATGGGTAGCACCCAGCAGACTTCCCCCTCTGTCTCGGGCACCACTATGTCATCAGGAGATGATGCTGGATCCAAACCACCCCCAAAAATGATGCTGGGGGTCTCTCTGAACATCTTCATCACAGTCCTGGACCAAGAGACAGAGGGGACCCACAGCAAATAAACACTGGGAGCAGTGGCTGAGAGCCCTCAGGCTGTGCTGGCATCCAGGGAGCCCTGGGCAGAGCTGAGAGCTGGGGAGAACAAACTCCTGAAGGTGAAGCAGGGCAAGGGCAGGGTCCTGGCCCCAGGCAGGAACAACCTCCTGCAGCAGCACAGGGCAGGGGAAGCTGCTGGCAAGCAGCTCCAAGCAGAAGCAGCTGGCAGTGCTGGGGGACAAGAAGCTGCCCAGCAGCAGCAAGGTGGCCTGGTGGGCAAGAAGGCCAAGGGGGTCCTGGGGGCATAGAGAAGAGTGTGGGCAGCAGCAGGGCAAGGGAGGCTGTGCTGCCCCTCTGCTGTGCCCTGCTGAGGCCACCTCTGGAGCCCTGGGGGCAGCTGTGTGCTGCCCAGGTGCAGAGGGCCAGAGAAGTGCTGGAGAGAGTCCAGGGCAGGCTGGGAAGCTGCTGAGGGGCCTGGAGCAGCTCTGGCAGGAGCCAAGGCTGAGAGGCCTGGGGCTGAGAGGCTGCAGCAGAGCAGCCCCAGAGGGCAGCTGAGCAATGCTCAGCAAGAGCTGAAGGGCCCCTGGGGGGCAAGAGGCTGGGGCCAGGCTCTGCTGAGTGGTGCCCAGTGCCAGGCTGAGCAGGGGTTAGAGATCACAGCATCACAGAATGTGAGGGGCTGGAAGGGGCCTCTGCAGCTCCCCCAGCCCAAGCCCCTGCCAGAGCAGGGCACCCAGGGCAGGGCACCCAGAACACGTCCAGGGGGTGGAAAGGCTCCAGAGGAGACTCCACAACCTCTCTGGGCAGCCTGCCCCAGGCTCTGGCAGCCTCACAGGCACAAAGTTTCCCCTCCTGTTCCCCTGGCAGCTCCTCTGCTCCAGCTTGCCCCCAGTGCCCCTTGTGCTGTGCTTGGCCATCCCTGGGCAGAGCCTGGCTCCAGCCCTGCACAGCTTTATCCCCAGCACTGAGGGCAGCCCTCAGGCTGCTCTGCTCCCAGCTCCCAGCCCCAGCTGCCTCAGCTGTGCTCCCAGGAGATGTTCCACTGCCTGCAGCAGCTCTGTGCCTCTGGCCTGGACTCTCTCCAGCACTTCCCTGAGGTCCTGCTGGAGCTGAGGGGCCCCGAGCTGGACACAAGATTCCAGCTGTGGCCTCAGCAGGGCAGAGCAGAGGGGCAGGAGCACCTCTCTGACCCACTCCCCACAGCCCTTCTAATGCACCCCAGGATGCCAAGAAGGTCACTTCTTGCCCACCAGGGCACACTGCTGGCTCAGGGGCATCCCTCGGGCCACCAGGTGCCTTTCCCTGCACTGCTCTCCAACAGCTCAGTCCCCAACCTCTCCTGCTCCCTGTGGTTGTCCTTCCCCAGCTGCCAGACTCTCTCCTGCCCTTGTTGGATTCCATTCCCTTTCTCCCCCCAGCTCTGCAGCCTGTCCAGGTCTGGCTGGCTGGCAGCACAGCCTGAGGGCTGTCACCACTGCTCCCAGTTTGGTGTCACCAGCAAACTGCCTGGCAGTGCCCCTGTGCCCTCAGCCAGGTCGCTGATGAAGATACTGCACAGCTCTGGTCCCAGCACCGACCCCTGCGGCACTCCACTGGATCCAGGCCTCCAACCAGGCTCAGACCCATTGACTACACCTCTCTAACTTCTCCCCTTCACTCAGTTCCCATCCACCTCACTCCCTGACCCTCCAGACCACACTGGCTGCAAGGGTGCTGTGGGAGATGGTGGTTCATGGAGCTGGGAAACTGTTTGGGATGTTTCTGGAGGCAAAGTGCCGGAGCAGTGTCAGCTTCACTAACTGTGAGGAGCAGCTCCCCACTGCCAGATGCCTGCTTGGGAATGTTTCCTTTCCAGCCAAAATCAGTCCACAGCTGCTCCTTGAGGCCCTACTGCACCAAGTCACTGCCAGCAGCCAACTGCCTGAGCCCTTCCCAAGCACTTCCAGGAGAAAAGAGGGGGAGACCCCAACCCAAAGCAAAGCAGGGAGAATCAATGTGTTTAAAGCCACTCACCTCCAGCACTCAGGCAAGCTGTGGAGCCTGCACGCAGCAGGCTGAGATAGGTCTGGGCTGTATGGATACACACCAGGGAGGATAGAACAGTGAAAGAATCAACTGCACCTTGCATAGATACTGTGGGATCAGCGCTGGGATTGGTGGCCGGCTGAGGCAGGCGAAGCCCTCGCACTCGGAGCTCACTTGGGTGTCAGTGGGATGGCCACAGAGGCTGGGTGCCAGCCAGCCAGCAAAAGCTGCCTGGAGCTGCTGGATCCTCCCTCCCTTCCAAGCCCTGGCTCCACCTGAGCTGTTTCCTCACCTTGGCTGGGCTTCAGCAGCCCTTCCCCACCCTCGCTGCGGGAGTCTCAGCGCAGCTGCACCCTGCGCGGTGCCAGCCGCGGGCACCAGCCCGGCTCCGGAGCAGCCACCGGGGGAGAAGCAGGAGATGGTCACAACTCCTTAAAGATGCAAATTGAGAAGCAGCCATCAAGACGTGAGCGCTCTGCTCCTCGCCCCGGCAGCGTGCGGAGCCCAGCGGCAGCCGCTTTGTTCGCTTTAGCAGCGCTCTTCCCAGCAGGCTCCCGGGAGCAGGAGGCAGCGGGACCACGGACCCTGCCTTGGGAGCAGCTGCTTTGCTCGGACTCCTGCTGGACCTCCTCTGACAGCATCCAGGGAACCTTGCAGGGGCTGAATTCTGATTTGTGTTTTTTTCACAGCCACCTTTAGCGGCTTTGGCTTTGCACAGTTTGCCCCAGAGAATCTGAAATCCAACCTGAATGACCCACACTCTTGGCTGGTGGAGCAGCAGGGTGGGGAGAGCCTGGAACAGGCTGCCCAGGGAGGTTGCTCCCTGGAGGTGCCTGAGGCCAGGCTGGATGAGGCCTTGAGCAACCTGGGCTGGTGGGAGATCATAGAACCATAGAATCATAGAATGGGTTGGGTTGGAAAGGAGCTTAAAGACCATCTAGTTCCACCTCCCACCAGCCCAGGTTGCTCAAGGCCTCATCTAACCCAGCTCTGAATACTTCCTGGGAGGGAGCATCCACAACTTCCACAGGCAAGCTGTCCAACCTGTGCCTGCCCATGGCAGGGGGTTGGAACTGGATGATCTCTATGGTCCCTCCCAACCGAAACCATTCTATGAATCCATGAATCTGAGCCTTGCTGATGGACTGAGCAACCAAACATCTCATCCACAGGCAAAAGAAAGCAGAATCAGATTGGCACAGCCTCTGTGGATCCTTCTAAACTTCCTCAGGTCTGAGACCAAAACCTCAGGGCTGGAATCCCAGAATCCCAGCAGGGTGGGGTTTGGAAGGGACCTCTGAAGCTCATCCAGTCCAACTTCCTCTGCTCAAGCAGGACACCCACAGCAGCTTGCCCAGGGTCACAATGGCCAGGGGGAGGTGGAATCTCTCCACAAAAGGAGACTCCACAACCTCTCTGGGCAGCCTGAGAGGGTCAAACAGAACAGTGGCCCTCAAGCACAAGGGAACCAGTTCGTGGTTTTGAAGGACCATGAAGTCCAAACCCATGTGGACATTGCTACAGGCTCTTTGGGAGAGAGGCCAGGAAGAAGGGGGGAGGGGTGGCCCTGGACATCAGGGAGGCTCTAGACACCATGGAACTAGAGATCAGGGATGATCAGGTGGAGTGCCTGTGGGTGAAGATTAGAGGGAAGACCAGCAGGGCAGACATCCCAGTTGGAGTCTGTTACAGACCACCCAGCCAGGATGAAGAAGTTGATGAATTATTCTACAGGCAGCTAGAGGCTGTCTCAAGCTCACCAGACCTTGTTCTCGTGAGTGACTTCAACCTGCCTGATATCTGCTGGGAACTCAACACAGCAGAGAGGAGGCAGTCTAGGAGGTTCCTAGAGTGCATGGAGGACAGCTTCTTATCCCAGGTGCTGCGTGAGCCTACCAGGGGTAAGGCTCTGCTTGACCTTTTTACAAGCAGAGAAGGGCTGGTGGGAGATGTGGTGGTTGGAGGCTGTCTGGGCTCCAGTGACCAGGAGATAATTGAGTGTTCAATATGCAGCCAGGCTAAGAGGGGCAGCAACAAAACCTCCACTCTGGGCTTCTGGAGGGCAGACCTCAGGTTACTCAAGGAACTAACTCAGAAGGTTCCTTGGGAAACAGCTCTTAAAAACAAAGGGGCCCAGGAGGGCTGCAGCTGCTTCCAGGAAGAACTCTTGAAGGCTCAGAGCAGGCTGTGCCAGTGTGCTGGAGATGAGCCCCGGGGCAGGCAGCCTGGATGGGCAATGAGCTGCTGGGTGAATTAACGGAATAAAGAGGAGGTATCATCTTTGGCAGGAAGGAGAGGTGACCCATGGAATGTGTAAAGATGTTGCTAGGTCATGCAGGAAAAACATTAGAGAGGCAAAAGCCCATTTAGAGCTTAGCCTGGCACTGTGTGAAGGACAACAAACAATCCTGCTACAAGCACCTGAACGGCAAGAGGAGGGCAAGGACAACCTCCACTTCTGGGTGGACACAGAGGGGAACACAGCAACTGAAGATGAGGAAAAGGCAGAGGTGCTTAACACCTTCTTTGCTTCGAATTTTAATAGCAGGACAGGTTGTCTGCAGGACCAGTGTCCTCCTGAGCTGGCAGATGGGGGCAGGGAGCAGCATAGTTCCCCTGTGATCCAGGAGGAAGCAGTTAGAAACCTCCTCAGCCACTTGGATCCCCACAAGTCCATGGGAGTGGATGGGATCCATCCCAGGGTGCTGAGAGAGCTGCAGATGAGCTCCAAGACACTCTCCATCATTTTCCTCCAGTCCTGGCTCACTGGAGAGGTCCCAGATGACTGGAAGCTGCCAAGGTGGTGCCCATCCACAAGCAGGGCCGGTTGGACGAGCCAGAGCTGTCAGCCTGACCTCAGTGCCAGGCAAGGTTATGGAACAGTACATCCTGAGTGCAATCACACGGCACTTACAGCATGGCCAAGGGCTCAGGCCCAGCCAGCAGGGATTCAGGAAGGGCAGGTCCTGCCTGACCAACCTGATCTCCTTCCATGCCCAGGTGACTGCCTGGTGGATGTGGGGCAGGCTGGGGATGTAGTCTGCCTGGACTCCAGCAAGGCCTTTGGCACCGTCCCCCACAGCAAACTGCTGGCCAAGCTGTCAGCCCCTGGCTTGGGCAGCAGCACTCTGAGCTGGGTTAGGAACTGGCTGGAGGCCGAGCCCAGAGAGTGGTGGTGAATGGTGCCACAGCCAGCTGGCAGCCAGGCACCAGAGGTGTCCCCAGGGATCAGTCCTGGGCCCTATCCTGTTCAACATCTTGACTGATGATCTGGAGGAGAGCATTGAGTCCATCAGCAGTAGATTTGCAGCTGACACCAAGCTGGGGGCAGGAGTTGAGCTGTTAGAGGGCAGGAGAGCTCTGCAGAGGGACCTTGCCAGGCTGCACAGATGGGCAGAGGCCAACAGGATGGCATTCAACAAGTCCAAGTGCCAGGGGCTGCACTTTGGCCACAGCAACCCCAGGCAGAGCTGCAGGCTGGGGGCAGAGTGCCTGAGAGCAGCCAGGCAGAAAGGGACCTGGGGGGAGTGGTGGAGAGCAGCTGAACAGGAGCCAGCAGTGTGCCCAGGGGGCCAAAAAAGCCAAGGGCATCCTGGCCTGCATCAGGCAGAGTGTGGCCAGCAGGAGCAGGGAAGTCATTCTGCCCCTGTACTCTGCACTGGTTAGGCCACACCTTGAGTCCTGTGTCCAGTTCTGGGCTCCTGAGGTCAGGAAGGACATTGAGAGACTTGAAGGTGTCCAGAGAAGGGCAAGGAGGCTGGGGAGGGGTCTGGAGCACAGCCCTGTGAGGAGAGGCTGAGGGAGCTGGGGTTGCTCAGCCTGGAGAAAAGGAGGCTCAGGGGAGACCTCATTGCTCTCTGCAACTCCCTGCAGGGAGGTTGGAGCCAGCTGGGGGTTGGTCTCTTCTGCCAGGCCCCCAGCAACAGAACAAGAGGACACAGTCTCAAGCTGTGCCAGGGGAGGTTCAGGCTGAAGGTGAGGAGAAAGTTCTTCCCAGCAAGAGGAATTGCCCCTTGGGATGTGCTGCCCAGGGAGGTGGTTGAGTCCCCATCCCTGGAGGTGTTTAAGAGGGGTCTGGATGAGGCACTTGGTGCCATGGTTGAGTTAACCAGATGGTGCTGGGTGAGAGGTTGGACTTGGTGATCTTTGAGGTCTTTTCCAACCTTGTTGATTCTGTGATTCTGTCTTTTCCAACCTGGTCTATTCTAGTCTAGTCTAGTCTAGTCTAGTCTAGTCTATTCATTCTGATGCTGGGCAGCCTGCTCTGGGTGGCTGCCATGGCTCTCACTCAGCTGGGATTCTGTGACACATCTGGCTGGGGAGGTCACTGATGCCAAGGGAAGTCCCCAGGGGACCTCCAGCCTGGGCTGTGGAGGAGCCATGAGCTGAGGGAGACATTCTGGCCAGACCCACAGGAACATTCTCCTTCCAGACCCAGAGGAACATTCTCCTTCCCAAGGCCCCTGAGCTGTGTGAAAATCCCACACTGAATGTGGGATGCAAGAGCCTCAGCTCCTGTGCTCAGCCTCGGGGAGAGGAGAGCTTAAGGGCAACGCTCTGACTTCTGAGGGCAGCCCCCAGGGGCCACACAGAGCTTTCACCTTGCAGCTCCTGGCCCAGCCACTTCCCCCCCCCCCAAAACACAAACCAGCAAGGAAATTATTTTTTTGGAAGAAAAATCACCAGCACAGCAGCAGCTGCAGCGCTCCCAAGCTGCTGCCCGGGGAGCAGGGGAGAGAATCGATCTGGGTGGAATGAAAAGGGAGAGAGCAAAGACGAGGCGAGAGGGAGAGGCTGAGATTAAAGCTGCAGGCAGAGCTGGAACCCAAAGAAACCAAAGTTTTGAGGGTTTATGGTGATGGCTGCACTCAAGCCCCATGTCTGGGCTGTTTGTGTCCAGTTCTGTGCTGCCCAGGTGCAGAGGGCCAGAGAAGTGCTGGAGAGAGTCCAGGGCAGGCTGGGAAGCTGCTGAGGGGCCTGGAGCAGCTCTGGCAGCAGCCAAGGCTGAGAGGCCTGGGGCTGAGAGGCTGCAGCAGAGCAGCCCCAGAGGGCAGCTGAGCAATGCTCAGCAAGAGCTGAAGGGCCCCTGGGGGCAAGAGGCTGGGGCCAGGCTCTGCTGAGTGGTGCCCAGTGGCAGGCCAAGGGGCAGTGGGCAGAGAGTGGAGGCCAGGAGGCTGGAGGTGAAGAGGAGGAGCAAGTTGTTTGTTGTGAGGCTGCTGGAGGCCTGGAGCAGGCTGCCCAGAGAGGTTGTGGAGTGTGCTGGTGTGGAGAGCTTCCAACCCCCCTGGGCACTGTGCCCCTGGGCAAGCTGCTGTGGGTGCCCTGCTGGAGCAGGGCCTGGCCTGGAGGAGCTCCAGAGGTCCCTTCCACCTCTACCATGCTGGGCTCTGGGATCCTCTTGCCACCAGTTTAACTTGTGGGACTGGGCAGGCAGAAGGATGAGAGCTCCAGGTTGCTCTTTGCACCTTTGAGCATCCCCAAGCCCCAGCTCAGAGCATGGAGGTGCTGCAGAAGTTGCACTGCTGGGGGCAGCCCAACCAGCCCCAGGGATTTTTGCAGTGGTCCTTGCAGAGTGCAGCAAAGTGCTGGGAGGGTCACCACTGCCCCTGAGGCTGCTTAAGCTCAGCTGAACTTGGTGATGCCAAAGGTCTCTTCCAGCCCAAAGGATTCTGTGATTGTGAAGAGTTCAGCTGCACTTGGAGCTTGGAGTTCTGCCTCTCTCAGCTGCAGGGTTTCCTTGGTTATCCAACCTCAGCAGCATGGTCTGGGAGCTCAAAAGTTGTCTCCCCTCAAGCCAGAGGAGGGGCCCTGAGAGCTGCCACAAAATCATCATCCCAGTGAAACAGCAGCAAGAGGATGAGGCTTGAAGCCCTTCCCACCCCCATCGTGTTGGGGTCCTGGGGATCTCCGTGGGCTGCTCACAGACCCCCAGCATCCCACCAGGGATGCAGCACCTCCCATGTCACCGACCCTTCCCAACCAGCAGTCGTTACCAAACACTCAGCTGTGAGAGAGTTATGACCATGAGGCTATTAGGGGCCCATTAGAGGCTAATGAGCAGCCGGTGATTAACGTCATTAGGAGGCACACCAAAGGAATTGATGATGATGAGCCACTGCCAGTGCCCTGTCAAGGCTTTCATTATGGATGACTCCTTGGGCTCTGGCCTCAGAAACCCCTGGGCTGGAAGGAGGAAGAGGCTGGCACAGGTCAAGGTGAGAGGTTTCCAGGAGTGATGGCAGCAGGAGGTCCCTGAGGGAGGGCCGAGGTGGATGGGAGCGCTGCAGGAGCAGCTCGCCGGAGCGCCCTTGTCAATGCCGCTACCACAGCAGACTGCGGCGAGGCTTCCCCAGCACCACGGCCCTGCTGGCAGGCCTGAGCTCCGAGGCAGCAGCCCCCTGAGAGGGCTGCAGGAGAGCTGGGGAGAGGCTGCCCAGAAGGGTCTGTGGGGACTGGACCAGGGGAAATGGTTTGAAACTGAGCAAGAGAGATTGAGAGTGGAGATGAGGAAGAAACTCTTGAGTGAGGTCCTTGACCTGGAGCTGAGCACAGCCTTCAACACTGTCCTGCACCACATCCTGGGCTCCAGGCTGGTGCAGGATGGGTCCCATGGAAGGACCTCGCAGTGGGTACAGAGCTGGCTTGGGGGCTGCACCCAGAGGGAGGCTGTCAATGGTCCATGGCCAAGGGGAGGCCAGAGACAGGTGGAGGCCCTCAGGGATCAGCCCTGGGACCAGTCCTGTTTGACATCTGTGTTGGTGCCAGGGAGAGTGGCCCTGAGGCTGCCTCAGCACCAAGCTGTGTGGTGCTGAGTGCTGGAGGGAAGGATCCATCCAGAGGGATCTGGGCAGGCTGCAGAGCTGGGCCCAGGACAACCTCAGGAGGTGCAACGAGCCCAAGGGCAAGGTCCTGCAGCTGGGGCAGGGCAATCCCAGGCACTGCTAGAGGCTGGGCAGGGACTGGCTGGAGAGCAGCCCTGGAGAAAAGGCCTTGGGGGTGCTGGGGGAGGAGAAGCTCAACAGGAGCCAGCAGGGAGCACTTGCAGCCCAGAGAGCCAAGCAGAGCCTGGGCTGCAGCAAGAGAAGTGTGGCCAGCAGGGCCAGGGAGGGGATTCTGCCCCTCTGCTCCACTCTGCTCAGACCACAGCTGCAGCTCTGGCTCCAGCTCTGGAGCCTCTGTGCCAGGAAGGCTCTGGAGGGGCTGGAAGGTGTCCAGAGCAGGGCCAGGAGGAGGAGCAGAGGGCTGGAGCTGCTCTGCTCTGCAGACAGCCTGAGAGAGTTGGGCTTGTGCAGGCTGGAGAGGAGAAGGCTCCCAGGAGACCTTCTGGTGGCCTTCCAGGATCTGTAGGGGGCTGCAAGCAAGCTGGGGAGGGACTTTGGAGGGTGTGAGGGAGGGATAGGACTGGGGGGATGGAGCAGAGCTAGAAGTGGGGAGATTGAGCTTGGCTGTGAGGAAGAAGTTGTTGCCCAGGAGGGTGGTGAGAGCTTGGCACAGGCTGCCCAGGGAGGTGGTGGCAGCCTCCTGCCTGGAGGTGTTTGCAGCCAGGCTGGAGGTGGCTGTGAGCAACCTGCTGTGGTGTGAGGTGTCCCTGCCCGTGGCAGGGGGTTGGGACTGGCTGAGCCTTGAGCTCCCTTCCAGCCCTGACAGTTCTGTGGTTCTGTGATTCTGTGAGTGACATCCCCATCACAACTTGTCCCAAACACCATAACTTCACAGTACCACAGAACATAAGAGGCTGGAAAGGATCTTAAGAGATCATCCAGTCCAACCCTGCCGGAGCAGCATCACCCAGGGCAGGCTGCACAGGGAGGCATCCAGCTGGGGTTGGAAAGGCTCCAGAGAAGGAGACTCCACAACCCCTCTGGGCAGCCTGCTCCAGGCCTCTGGCACCCTCACTGCAAAGAAGTTTCTCCTCATGTTGAGCTGAAATCTCTGTTCCAGCTTGTCCCTGGTGTTCCTTGGCTTCTCCCTGTGCACCTCCCAAAAGAGCTTGGCCCCCTCCCCTTGCCCCCCAGCCCTCAGCTATTGATTGACATTGATCAGATCCCTCTCAGCCTTCTCCTCTCCAGACTAAACAGCCCCAGGGCTCTCAGCCTCTCTCCACAGGGGAGATGCTCAAGTCCCCTAAGCATCCTCCTGGCTCTCCCTTGGCCTCTCCCCAGCAGGTCTCTGTCTCTCTGGAGCTGGAGAGCCCAGCACTGGGCACAGGGTTGCAGCTGTGGTCTCAGCAGGGCAGAGCAGAGGGGGAGCAGAACCTCCCCAGCCCTGCTGGCCACACTTCCCTTGCTGCACCCCAGGCTCCCATTGGCTCTCCTGGCCCCCAGGGCACATTGCTGTCCCCTGCAGAACTTGCTGCCCAGCAGCACTCCAAGGTCTTTCTCCCTGGAGCTGCTCTCCAGCAGGGCAGCCTCTAACCTGTCCTGGTGCCTGCTGCTGTTCCTCCCCAGGTGCAGGACCCTGCACTTGTCCTTACTGAACTCCATGAGGTTCCTGCAGCCAGCTCTCAGCCTGTCCAGGTCACACTGGATGGCAGCACAGCCTGAGGGGTGTCAGCCACCCCCAGTTTGGTACCACCAGGACTTGCTCAGGGTGCCCTCAATGCCCTCAGCCAGGCGGTCGATAAAGGTATTGAACAAAACTGGACCCAGCACCGGTCCCTGGGGAACAGCACTGGCCACAGGCCTCCAGCTGCCTCTGTGCCACTGCTGACAGCCCTCTGAGCTCTGGTGTGGAGCCAGTTTGCAACCCACTTCATGGACCAACCCTCTGTGCCACAACTCCTGAGCTGTTCTATGAGGATGTTATGGGAGACACTATCCAAAGCTTCACTGAAGGGAAGGTAGATGACACCCACTGCTCTTCCTTCATCTACTCATTTGGTCATAACTGCACAGAAGGCTATCAGATCAGTCAGACAGGACCTCTTGGGGCTGTTCAGGCTGGAGAAGAGAAGGCTCAGAGATGACCTCATTGTGGCCTTCCAGTATCTGAAGGGGGCCTACAAGAAGGCTGGGGAGGGACTTCTCAGGCTATCAGGTAGTGATAGGACTAGGGGGAATGGAATGAAGCTGGAGGTGGGGAGATTCAGGCTAGATGTGAGGAGGAAGTTCCTCACCATGAGAGTGGTGAAGCCCTGGAATGGGTTGTCCAGGGAGGTGGTTGAGGCCTCATCCCTGGAAGTGTTTAAGCCCAGGCTGGATGAGGCTCTGGGCAGCCTGATCTAGTGTGGGGTGTCCCTGCCCATGGCAGGGGGGTTGGAACTGCATGATCCTTGTGGTCCCTTCCAACCCTGACTGATACTATGATACTATGATCTCCCCTTGCTAAATCCATGGTGGCTACTCTTGGTAACCTTCTTGTCTTCCATGTGGTTAAAGATGACCTCCAGGATGAGCTGCTCCATCATCTTTCCAGAGATGGAGGTGAGGCTGACTGCTCTGCAGTTACCTGGGTCCTCCTTCCTGCACTGGAGTGACATTTGCTTTCTTCCAGTCCCCAGGCACCTTTCCTGCTCTCCAGGACCTTTCAAAGATGATGGAGAGAGGTTCAGCAGCAGTGTCAGCAGCTCTCTCAGCACTCATGGATGCTCCCCATCGAGGCCCATGGATTTGTTTGTCTTCAGTTGGTGTAAGAACTCTCTAACCCAGCCCTGACTGACCAGCAGAATGTCCACATCTCTCCAGTTCTGCTCCCTTGCTTCTAGAGACTGGGGTTCCCGAGGGCTGGTCTTAGGAGTAAAGGCTGAGGCAAAGAAGGCAACTCTGCCACTTCTGCATCACCAGCTCCCATACCTCCCATCTCACTCAGCAGGGCCCTGCCTTTTGCCTGCTCTTCCTTTTGCCATCAATGGATTTGAGAAAACTCCTCTTGCTCTCTCCCACCCCTCTGGGGAGACTCAGCTCCAGGAGGCCCTTGGCCTTCCTCGCTGCATCTCTCCTCTCTGGCTATGTCTCTCTAATCCTCCCAGCTGACTACTCCTTTTTTCCACATACTGTAAACCTCCTTCTTATTTGGGAGTTTCACAGAGGCCCTTGCTCACCCATGCAGTCTTCTGCCTGCCTTGGCTTGGTTTGGTTTGTTTTTTTTTCCAAGGGAATACATTTCTCTTGAGCTTGGGGGAGGAAATGTTTGAATATTAAGCAGCTCTCTAGGCCTCCTTCCTTCCAGAGTGGCTGGAGAGCAGCCAGGCAGAGAGGGACCTGGGGGTGCTGGTTGATGGGAGGCTGAACATGAGCCTGCAGTGTGCCCAGGCAGCCAAGAGGGCCAATGGCATCCTGGCCTGCATCAGGAACAGTGTGGCCAGCAGGGGCAGGGAGGTCACTCTGCCCCTGTACACTGCACTGGTTAGGCCACACCTTGAGTCCTGTGTCCAGTTCTGGGCCCCTCAGTTCAGGAAGGATGCTGACTTGCTGGAAGGTGTCCAGAGAAGGGCAACGAAGTTGGTGAGGGGTCTGGAGCACAGCCTGTGAGGAGAGGCTGAGGGAGCTGGGGTTGCTTAGCCTGCAGAAGAGGAGACTCAGGGGTGACCTTCTTGCTCTCTACAACTACCTGAAGGGAGGCTGTAGACAGGCAGAGGTTGGCCTCTTCTCCCAGGCAGCCAGCACCAGAACAAGAGGACACAGTCTCAGGCTGCACCAGGGCAGGTTTAGACTGGATGTTAGGAAGAAGTTCTACACAGAGAGAGTGATTGCCCATTGGAATGTGCTGCCCATGGAGGTGGTGGAGTCACCTTCATTGGAGGAGTTCAGGAGGAGACTTGCTGGGGTGCTGGGTGCCATGGGTTAGTTGTTCAGGTGGGTTGGATTGGTTGATGGGTTGGACGCGATGATCTTGAAGGTCTCTTCCAACCTGGTGTAGTGTACTGTACTGTACTGTATCGTATCAGCACTGGGGCTTTTTGGATCTGGAAGCAAAAGGCCCTGATCCTGTCTGCCGAGAGACTTCAACAATCGGTGCGTAGCCAACCCTTCCACGTCCGCCCTGGCCCCAAGCTTTGGGGGTAAACTCCTGGAGCCATGTGAGCCTGAAACTTCTCATCCCATCTGCTCATAACATCTCTGCTTTTACAAGCAGGTAATACAGGTCTCTGCCCAAGTGTTATGTGGAGAACAGGGCTGTCCACCCTTGCACATGTCATTTTCTCCCTCCCTGTTGCTCAACCCAGCCGACATGCCTGCACTCTACAGGGTTGCAGCCTGGGGTTACTGCTCTGTTTGATCCTCAGGCTAGTGCCTGGACTAGGCAATTCTGCAATAGGATGACTGCAGCAAGAAGACAGCAGGCAGGCAAGGGAGGCCTGGGCTTGCCACCCAGCTTCCATGCAAAAAAAAGTACAGAAGAGCTGATCTGAAATGCTACGTAGGGAGAGCCAGGTAACCAAGGCTGGTGCAAGAGGCTCATGTACCACCAACATGCCAGGAGGTAGATGCCTGCATGGGCTTTACTGATACAGACAATTCCAATGGGAACCTAAGTTTTGGTGGGATCAAGCTACTAAATAGCTTCAGCATTACATCCTGCTTATTCTGCCTCACATAAAGATTTGTGCAACTGTTGTGCTCTTTCCTGACTGATGATGCACCTCTCCCACAACCAAAGGTTTATTGTTCTCCAGATAAAGAAGATTATCTTCCTCAACTGGTATCACCACTCTACCACACTGACAGTCACCTGGTGTGGCTGTAAGGAGATGGTGGCTGGCACTGGCAGGCCTACAGCCTTGAACTTCAGTGTCCATGCTACCATGCACCTGTACTGCACTGTGCGAGCTGCAGGCTTCCAGGTACCCTGCTCCATTGCCATGGCAATCACCATTTCACAGCTGCTGCAGATGGGATGGAATGGGATGGGATGGAATGGGATGGGATGGAATGGGATGGGATGGAATGGGATGGGATGGAATGGGATGGAATGGGATGGAATGGAATGGGATGGAATGGAATGGAATGGGATGGAATGGAATGGGATGGAATGGAATGGAATGGAATGGAATGGAATGGAATGGAATGGAATGGAATGGAATGGAATGGAATGGAATGGAATGGACTTCCCTGGAGAGTGGATCAGGGCTGCACACAGGAGCCCAGCACCCTCCAGAAACAAGCCCCCGAGGACAAGCACCTGGCATTTCCTCTTGACTGCAGATGTCCTGACAGGAGCTTTGCTCACTCCCAGCCTCTCTGAGCGACATGAGCTAAAGCTTTCACAGCTGCTGTGAGCTGGCTTCACTGGCTGAATGTTGGCTGTGGTGAAAACAAGCTCACAGAGGACAGCAAATCAGGGGCACCTGAGGGGCTTCAGTGGCTTTTGGGGTGCCACACCTGGCACACTTGGGAGGAATTTGTCTCCATTGATCTCCAGCTTCTGAGTCACTCTGTTTGGGAAGCTGGCAAGAGAGTAGGGAGTGCTTAGTGTGCTGACTGCTGCATGCCTGATGGGACTGGCTGAGGCACGGCAGGGGCTGATTCTGCCGGTCCAGCTCACTCCGGCACTCCCCAATAGTCTGCAGCCTTTCAACTTCCTCCTTCAGCTCAGCCACTAGCCCGAGGTCACTCACCTGCCCACAGCGCGCACAGGAGCGGTCCTGCAGCCTGCCAGGAGAGGTGAGAGATGCTGGCACTGCTCACAGCCAGGAGCTGCTTCCGTGGCACCTCTGGCTGGGCTGGCACAGATCTTCTGGAAACAGTTTTAGGCTGAGCTGCACCCATCCTGACTGCAGGTTTCCACAGCAACCCCACGGGGCTCAGCACCTCCCTCTGGTGACCCATGCCGCACCCACGCCCACGAGGGACAAGCTGCCTCGGGGGGAGTGCTGCTGCCCCTGCACTGGTCCTGCCTCGACGAGCAGAGCAGGGCTGAGAGCACAGCTGGCACTGCAGATCTGCCCCTGTCCCCATCACCCCTGACAGGGCTGGCAGCCTTCTAGTCTCCTCTAGTCCTCTGGCCCTCCTCATAGGTGGGCACCACATTTGCTACCTCCAGTCTACTGGTTAGCCAGGACTGCTGGCAGAGGAAGGAGTGGCTTGGTGAGTTCTGCCTGCACCTTCAGCATCCTTGGGTGGATCAAGAGGGACAGGGATATACTAGGGAGACTCCAGTGGAGGCCATGAGGATAGTGAAGGGACTGGAACATCTGTGTTAGGAGGAAAGGCTGAGACACCTGGGGCTGTTGAGTCTGGAGAAGAGAAGGCTGAGAGGAAATCTTTGCAGTGCTTACAAATATCTGAAGGGCAGGGCAAGAAGGGGCCAGTGCTCTGTGACAGGACAAGGGACAATGGACACAAACTGGGACCCAGGAGGTTCCACCTCAACGTGAGGAAAGACTTCTTTACTGTGAGGGTGCTGGCGGCCCGGAGCAGGCTGCTCAGAGAGGTTGTGGAGTCTCCTTCTCTGGAGAGCTTCCAAACCCATCTGGGTGTCCTGTGTGTCCTGCCCTGGGTGACCCTGCTCTGGCAGGGAGGCTGGACTGGATGGTCTCCAGAAGTCTCAACTCTACGATTCTGTGATTCTAGGATCCCATCATAGGCTTGTGTGCACCTAGAGATGTAGCAGAGGACAAACCATTTCTCCTTGGAGCGTGGGGCCCTCATTCCCCTCCCCTTCCCTGTCTTCCAGCTCAGGGCCTGGGTGCCCAGGGAACAGCTGCACTTGCTGCTGAAGGCTGAGGCCAAGAAGGGGTTGAGCACCTCAGCCTCCTGCTCAGCCTTTGCTGGCATGCTCCACGTTCACTGACGGGTGGAGATTCTCCTGGGCTCTCTCCTGCTGCTGATGTATTTATAGGAACAGTTTTTGTTATCCTTCCCAGCAGGAGCCAGATCAAGCTGGGCTTTGGCCCTTCTAATTTTCTCCCTACAATGTCTCACTGCACCTTTACAGCCCCCCCAAGTGGCTGCCTCCTCTCCCAAAGGCCAGCCAGCACCCCTCCTCTTGCTCCGGAGCTCCAGCCACACTTCTTGTACCAATCATTTATAGATAATTAGGCTAAGAGCAATCAGTTATAAATTTAGTCAGCCAACAACCCCCCAGAAGTCCCAAATAACCCCTGAAATACCCCCAAACCCAGCCCTGAAATACAAGCAGCAACTTTCCAGGATGGAGAATCCCAAGGCCCCACCACTGTCCCCCCCCGTGCCCTGGTTCGCAGCAAAGCTCCATATGCAAATGTATGCAAATAAAGGGGTGGGGTGGGGGTGGTTCCTGTCACACTTCAGGGGGGAACGCTGGGTCTGTAGCAACGCTGCAGGAGCTGAGCTCCCACCAGGGCTCCCAATCCAAGAGCAGCCACCCCAAAAAGGGGCTCCCCAGCCAGGTCCTCAGCAGCAGCCCCATCATGAGGCTCAACCACCTTTAGCAGAGGGTAATTTAACGCCATCCCCAGCTTCAGTTCCACACCGACCGGGCGTGAAATTAGTTCCAGCAAGCTGCAAATTTGCCACTAATAAAAATATTTAGCAATTGGCTGCTCTTTAAATCATCAGCAGAATATTTCCCTGCCTGCCTCGGCGCCTGCTCCCTCTGCATTCTAATCTTCCAGCCTCAGGGAGCTCCAGCTGCAAACCTGCAAGTTCTACCACAGCACCAAGAGCTTTAAATCAGCTCCTCTGGCACTTCCAGCTCCCCCACCAACAGGCCTCCACCCTGGCCAGGCTGCAGGCATGAGCCAAGGCCAAGGGCATGAGGTGCAACAAGGCCAAGGGCATGAGGTGCAACAAGGCCAAGGGCTGGGTCCTGCCCTTGGCTCACAGCAGCCCCAGCAAGGCTCCAGGATGGGGCAGAGGGGCTGCAAACTGCCCAGCAGGAAAGGCCCTGGGGGTGCTGGGTGCCAGCAGCTGCAGAGGAGCCAGGGGGTGCCCAGCTGGGCAAGAAGGCCACCAGCAGCCTGGCCTGGAGCAGCAGTGGTGTGGGCAGCAGCAGCAGGGCAGGGGTTGTGCCCCTGGGCTGGGCACTGCTGAGGCCACCCCTGGAGTGCTGCCTTCAGTGCTGGGCTCCTGGCTGCCAGCAGCACCTTGAGAGGCTGGAGCAGGGCCAGGGAAGGGCAAGGGAGCTGGGGAAGGGTCTGGAGAAGAGGGCTGGGGAGGAGCAGCTGAGGGAGCTGGGGGGGTTGAGGCTGGAGCAGAGGAGGCTGAGGGAGACCTCCTTGTTCTCTGCAGCTCCCTGCAAGGAGGCTGGAGCCAGGTGGGGCTGGGGCTCTGCTCCCAAGGAACAAGGGACAGGACGCCACGAACCCTTCCCACTCTTTGCCTTCTCTGCTGAGTTGCACAAGGAGGATGTGTGCAGCTCCCACAGCAGCTGAAGCTCATGTGGGGGCTGGGGGTGGATGGTCTGGGGCATGGGCTAAGCACAGCAGCCTCCAAGAGCAGCTCTGCAGAGGCACTCTTTAAATGACAACGTTTTGCCTCCTCCCCAGGCCCCACAGCTAAGCATGTCAGTGGCAGGTCCCATGTTGAGGCCTTCAGTCACAGACCTGCCTTAGCCATCAGAGTAGGGCTTGAGAGTGGGCATGGGGAGAGCCTTCCAGGGCTCCATCAGGCAGGAGATGAGGTGAGGAATGACATCAGGCAGGCTTTGCTAACAGGCTTGGGCTCTGCTCCCAGGGAACAAGGGACAGAAGAGGAGATGGCCTCAGGTTGCCCCAGGGGAGATTTAGGTTGGACATGAAGACTGGGATGGAGCCCCCAGGTGTGGGAGTGCAGCAGATGGAGGAAGGTGTGGAGAGCTCTCAGTACAGCCGGGATTGATGCTGGGAGAGCTGGGATGGGCATGGACAAACACTAGGACTGGGACCGGAACCAGGACTGGGATGGGGACTGGGGTTGGGACTGTGACCATGATCAGGACTAGAAGTGAGGTCAGGATCAGAACTGAGACTGAGACTCAGAGTGGGAGCAGGATAAGGAATGGGATTGAGACTGGGACATGGAACATAAATGGGATCAGGACTGGAATTAGGACCAGGATCAGGTGCATGATCAGGACTGGAATCAGGATTTAGACCAGGGCTGAGATCAGGACCCTGACATTAGGACTGGGGGCAGAATCCTGATGAGGACTGGGAATGGGACCGGGATCAGGACTAGGATAGGGATTGGGACCACGATCAGGAGTGGGATTGGTTTTGAGAGTGGGAACAGAACTGGGACAAGGACCGGGATCGGGACTGGAATTAGGAGCAGGGGCTGGAACCAGAATGAGGATAGAGACCGAAACCAGGGTCAGAATCGCAGTGAGGACAGGGATCGGGACCAAGATCGGGACCAACGTCGAGACTAACATCGGAACCGGGACCGGGACCGGCGTCAGGGCCGGCAGCAGCCGCACGAGCCCCGCCGCGCGCGCGCCCCTCGCGGAGCGTCAGAGTGGCAGCGCCGCCCTTTCGTCCCTCCCCTCAGCCAATGGGCAGCGTCGTGCTAGGGTCCTGCGGCGCTGATTGGCTGCGGCGCGGTTGCTAGGGGAAGCGGCAGTGCGGGCAGCATGGCGGACGCGGAGCCGGGCGCGGCGCTGGGCATCGGCCCCGGCGTGCTGCTGCTGCAGCTGCTCTGGGCTCTGGCCCTGCTGCTCTGCCTGGCGCTGTCCCGCGCGGCCGGCCGGGCTCGGTGAGCAGCGGGAGCGGGGCGAGGTGCAAGGTAGGGCCGGGGCTGGCCGGGCCGGATGGGGTGCTGAGCCGCGCCGCCTCTCCCCTGCCCGCAGGTTCGCCGTGGTGCCGGTGGCGCTGGGAGCTGCCGTCCTCAGCGCCGCGCTGCTGCTCTTTCCGCGGGAGGACGGGAGCCCGGCCTCAGCCGCCGCCGAGGAGGTGAGCCCGTGGAGTGGCCGGCTTGGGCGGGTGGGACGTTACCGAAAGGAAGGCCCCGCTGCCGCCCCGAGGCCCGCAGGGGTGCTCTGAGCCCCGGGGATGTGTCTTTACCGCAGAGCGGGTCCCAGCAACGGCCCTGAGCTGTTGAGGTTGAGCTTTTATCTCAAGAGCCGCCGCCAGGAGTGCCTTGAGCTCCTGGAGATGGGTCGTGACCGGGGATGGCCACCATGGGTGCCAGGAGGCCCCAGGGTTGAAGCTCCTCGCAGCTGGCCCTAGCAGCAGCCCCGAGGCCCCGGGGATGGCCTTTACCTCAGGCATGGGCTTAAAGAGTGCCTCGGGGGCCCAAGGTTGGGTCTGTAGCTCAGAGAGAGCCTCAGCAGCAGCCCTGAGGCCCAGGGCATGGCCACTTAGTTCACCCCATGGATGCCATGAGGCCTTGGGGAGGGATCTCCCCCTCAGGGATGGCTCCAGCAGCTGCCTTGGCTGCTGTCAGTGTAGGCAGTGCTGCTCATGGAGCAGGGATCTCTTTCTTGAACACAGTCCTTTAGTTATGTGCTGTTATGTCTGACCTGTGGGGTTCAGCTCCTGTTCTCCCAGTCCCAAGAGGGCTCTGTGCAGGAGTCACAGTCATCCTTTTATCCCTCCCAGCTTCTACTCTCCCTCTGCCATCCCCTTTTGCAGCTTGGTGCTTGTCTTGCTGTGCTCCAACCTGCTTCCATCTCCCAGCACTCTCTGGAGCAATGCCTTAGCCTCTCTCAGCTCTGTTTTGTGTTTTAAAGCCTGGTAACTGCTCTTTGGCTCTCTGGTAGGTTATCATTATCCATGACCTGGGAGAGGGCATTGAGGCTGCCTCAGTCTGCAGGTGGCACCGAGCTGGGTGGCTGAGTCCATCTGCCAGAGCCTGGGGAAGCTTTCCAGCAGGACCTGGGCAGGTCAGAGCCCTGGGCCAAGGCTCTCTGGGTGAAGTTCAGCAAGGCCAAGGGCCAGGGCCTGCCCCTGGCTCACAGCAGCACCACGGGGAGCTCCAGACCTGGGGAGGTGTGGTTGGAAAGCTGCAGCCTGCAGAGGGCCCTGGGGGTGCTGGGTGGCACTCACTGCCCATGAGGCAGCAGTGCCCAGGTGCCAAGCAGGGCAGTGGCCTCCTGGCTTGGGTCAGCAGCAGGGTGGGCAGCAGGGCCAGGAGGTGACCATCCCCCTGTGCTCAGCACTGGGGAGGCCACAGCTGGAGTGCTGTGCTCAGCCCTGGGCCCTCCCTGCAGGAAGGACCCTGAGGGGCTGGAGCCTGTCCAGAGCAGGGCAGCCAGGCTGGAGCAGGGGCTGGAGCCCCTGGGCTGGAGGAGGGCTGAGGGAGCTGGGGGGGTTGAGGCTGGAGCAGAGGAGGCTGAGGGAGACCTCCTTGTCCTCTGCAGCTCCCTGCAGGGAGGTTGGAGCGAGGAGGGGCAGCCTCTGCTCCTGGGTGCCAAGGGACAGGAGCAGAGGCAATGGCTGCAAGCTGCAGCAGGGGAGGCTGAGGCTGGCTCTCAGGAAATCTTTCTGCCCTGGCAGGGGTCCCCAAGCTTGGAAGGGGCTGCCCAGGGCAGTGCTGGAGTCTCCCTCCCTGGGGGTGTTGCAGCCCCGTGTGAAGCTGGTGCTGAGGGCCAGGGTTTGGTGCTGAGCCTTTGGTGCTGGGTGGAGGGCTGGGCTGGGGGAGCTGCAGGTCTCTTCCAGCTGCATGGGTTCTTTGATTCCCACATTCCAGCATGGAGCCCTCTGTCCCAGACAGCCTCTTGTCTGCACTGGGGGACACCCCCCCAGTTTTGGGTCCCATCAAGCTGCTTGCAGGGCTGCTGCCTGAGCTACCAGCTGGAGCTCTCCCAGAGCTCTTTGAGCTTTGAGCACACAAAGTTTTCTGGTGCTTTAGGTGCCGTTTCCTCTGTTCTATTATTAATAGACATTAATTATTGCTCTCCAAGATCCTGAGTTGGGTAAATCCCTGCTAAAGACACTTGTCAGTTCCTCCTTGCTTCTGCTCTGCCTGGGACCTGCTGCTGTGAAGCTTGGCAGCGAGATGAAGGGCAGCCCGGCCGCGGCTTTGTGCCCGGGAGGCCAGCAGCTCTTTGGATCTTCAGTTGGACTGGACCAGCCCTGGCTATCAATAATGCATGGCCTGGGCTCTCTGCGCCGACACTCTGCTAATTGGCTAATTAAAAAGTGCAGCGTGCGGGCGGCGGCGGCGCTGCGCTCCCGGGAGGCTGCTGCGGCAGCGCCGCGGCCCAGCCTCGCTGATGCCATTCCCGGAGCCGAGCCGGGGCTGAGCCGGGGAGTTCCAGGAGCTGATTTTGTACCCAGCCTTCTCCTTGTGCCTCGGCTTGCCACTGGAGCAGCTGCTCTTTACAGCTTTTTGTTGTCCCCCCCATTTCCCTTCTGAAAGGGAAGAATTTTTCACCTCCTTGCAGTGCGGGAGCTTTGTGGCCGGGGAGAGCCTCTGCAGCTTTTGAGCTGTGCTTCTTCCCCGTGCTGCTGCTCCCTCTGTGATGCTGTCACACGAGTGGCTTTTACAGGAGAAAGGGAACCTTTGGGTCCTTTGTCACAGCCTCCACTTCCCACAGAGAGCCCCTGGGGCAGGAAGGAAAAGGGAGAAGAGAGCTCTCCTCCGGAGACTTTCCTGGGTGTCCCTGCCCTGGCAGGGGGCTGGGCTTGGTGATCTCTCAGGGTCCCTTCCAACCCCTCCATGCTGTGATTCTGTGAGATCTGGGGCACCCCAAAGGCTTTCCCCCGGAGTCCTCTTTCCTAGGGGGTGGTGTGTTCCCTGCAGGCTCCTGGGGCAGACTGAGGCTGTACCAGGTGTTGTGATCTTGGGTTTCTAACTCTCCACAGATCGTGGACACCTTCTTCATCGGGCGCCTGGTGCTGCTGGCGGTGCTGGTCCTGGTGGTGCTGGGCTGCCTCTTCCTGCTCCTCATCTACCACCTCCTGGAGCCAGTCTACGCCAAACCGCTCCGCGGCAGCTAGTGGCCTGTGCCCGGAGCCGCCCCGGCGTGGTGCCTCTGACCCAGGGCTGGGCAGCAGGAGCTGCTGGTGCCAGCTGTGCCAGGCCCCGAGGGGGCCAGCGGGGCTCGGAGAGGGCCAGCAAAGCAGCTGAAGGGCATCACTGCGGCTCAGCACTGCAGCCCTCAGCTCTGAAAGTAACACTGCACTGAGCACCACAGCAGCTGCCTCTGCAGGGGGCTGGCCTTCAGCTCTCACACAAGCTTTGGTTTTTCTCCTGGCCAGCTCCTTCCAGCCCTGCCAGTCTCAGAATGTCACTGTCAGGGCATGCAAGACAAATTAATAAGGCAGGGCCAGCAGGCAGCAGGGCCACACTTCCCTGCAGAGAATGCCCTGGCACCTGTGAGGCCTGGCTTGGGCAGCGCTGAGCCTGCAGGTGAAGGAGGCAGAAGAGCTGCCAGCACTCAGCCCCTTCCTGTCCCACTTGCACCAGGGGCACTCAGGAGCACAGCACGAGGCTGTTGGTGCCATGGAAGTGAGGCCTGAAACAAAATCTAATTCATCATCTTAATCACTTCAGAAGGCGGAGAGCTGCCCCCAGGGCAGGGTGTCGCCCCTGTGCCAGGGTAGAGGGGTGGGCACGGAGCCTCGCTGGCCGGGTGGCAAACAGGGTGGCAAACCCTGGCAGCATTTAGCCAGGCTTGAGTCCAGCAAACACAGAACCCACTGCAAAACCCCCCCAAAGGCAGAAACGTGAAGCACCTTCCAGTTCTGTGCTGTCAATAAACCTCAGCTTTTGCTTCTTCCATCAGTGTCGCTGGGATCAGGCCCCAGGCTGACTGCGGAGGGGGTCGGGAGAGCAGGAAGCCTCCCGGGGGGCAGGCGATGGCTCCGGCACCAGGAGGCCGTTTCGGCTCTTTCCTCACATCCCATTAATTGGGGCGAGAGCTCCAGGCGCTCTCCCTCCTGAGCAGACATTCCAAGCTCCGTCCTCCTCCTGGGCGCTCAGCAGCTGGATGAACTCAGCCCCGGCCCGCTGGCTGTGTTTGTTTATCCTGGGCAGCTCTGCTCCCCGCCCCGGGGCCCTCCAGACGGTTCCTGTTTATTTTGGGGAAGGGACGGACGGCGTCAAGGAATCGGTATGAGCCCGAGCTGCCTTCCAGCCACCCCCCATTGGGCTCGTTTTGCTGCCATCCCCCACCCCAGACCTTCAGCTCCTGGAGGATGACTTCTCCCAGGCACATCTGCCCCTGTCTAGCACCTTGAGCATTTTAATTTGGCAATTAATGTGCAGCGGGAGGGCAGCTTTGGCTCAGATCCCAGCCTCTCACACTGCTGAAGGTGTGGGGAGCTCAGAGAGGGCTGCTGGAGCCGAGCTCTGACCCAGCTTCCTCCCAAAACTGCCAGCAAACTATCCCAGCTTTCCTCTGGCAGGGGCAGTGCTGGGGGCAAGGGCGGAGCGCTGGGGGCAGGGGGGGAGCGCTGGGGGCAGGGGGGGAACTGGGGGCAGGGGGGAGCGCTGGGGGCAAGGGCGGGGCACTGGGGGCAAGGGGGAGCGCTGGGGGCAGGGGGGAGCGCTGGGGGCGGGGGGGAGTGCTGGGGGCAGGGGGGGAGCTGGGGGCTCCAGGTCCTGAGGAGCCAGCTCCCTGCAGCCCAAAATGCACTGCTAAAGCCCAGCAAGAGGACAAAATTCTCTCCTGCAGGAGTGGTCAGGGCCTGGCAGAGGCTGCCCAGGGAAGGGCTGGAGTCCCCGTGCCTGGAGGTGTTGAAGACGGCTGTGGCCGTGGCACCTGGGGCCGTGGCTTGCTGGCCAAGGTGGTGCTGGGCTGATGTTGGACTGGATGAGCTCTGAAGGCTTTTCCACCTGAGCCAACTGACGCCGTGAGAACCCTGCTGTGGCAGGAGGGCTGCACCAGGGGAGTGGCTGAGCTGCTGTCAGGTCAGGTGGGAAAACAGCCCCTTCCCACCCTGCCTGGATGGTGGGGAAGGAGCAGGGATGCTCCTGCAGTGGGATCCTGGTACCCAAGGGCAGCTGCTCTTGGGTGTCTGCAGAAGCTCTCAAGTACCTGACTGATGGCAATGCCCCACGACTCTGCTGCTGCTTAATTACCCTGGCTGGTAAAACCCAGCCTCTTTGCACCCTGACTCTGCTGACTTCAGCCTCCCTGCTGCCCAATCTCACTTTGCCCTTGGCTACTAATTAAAGAGCCCTTCAGCACTGGGAGCGCTGTGACCTGCCCCAGCCACCTCCTCACCTCCACAGCAGCTGCCGGGATGGGAGCTGCCCCTTCCTGAGACACTTCCCAGCAAGGCTCAGCTGGAAGCTGTGGCTGGAGGTGCAACCTGGAGACAATGGTGTTTACCATTAGGGCACCACTCATAGGATCATGGAATCGTTCTGGGTGGAAAAGACCTTGGGGATCATGGAGCTCAACCAAGGAACTCTACCAAGGCTGCTGCTAAGCTGCAGCCCTCAGCACCGCATGTCTGTGGCTTTCAAACCCCTCCAGGGGTGGGGATTCAAACACCTCCCTGGGCAGCCTGGGCCAGGCCTTGAGAACCCTTTCAGGGAAGAAGGTTCAGAGAATCACAGAAGAGTTTGAGTTGGAAATTCCCTCAGAGCTCATCCAGTCCAACATCAGCCCAGCACCACCACAGCCACTCACCCATGGCCCCAGGTGCCATGGCCACAGCTTTCTGGAACACCTCCAGGGGTGGAGACTCCACCACCTCCCTGGGCAGCCTGTGCCAATCCCTGACCACTATTGCAGCAAATAAGTTGATGGCTTGATGCCATCTGAGGATGTCTCAATCCTCTTGTCCATTGACGACATTGAAGAGACCTGGCCCAAGCACCAAGCCCTGGGGGCAGCAGCTGGGACTTGCTTTGTGACTTTTTCCCACCCACAGCACAGCAGCAGAGGTGCTGGATGTGACCTGTGCCAAAGGGGGTTCTGGCAGGGGAAAAGCAGCAGCTCCTTCTCCAGCAGAGCAGGAATGAGGCTTGTCCCAGAAAAGCTCAGCTTGATCTGAAGTCCCTTGGCCAGGCAAACCCTGGGGATCCCCCCGGCCCTCCCTCCCCTCAGTCTCTGCCATCTCAGTGAGCTCTGAAGTTTTCTTTGGCTTTTGGCTCCTTTTTTGGGATAGTTTGGTGTTTTTTTTTTTAGGTCTAGAAGTGCCAGGGGCTGGCTGCCCTTCCTCCTCACTCCTGGCAGCTCAGCCAAGGCTGCTCAGACTTTCCAAACACGAGCAGCCCTAAATTTGTCCCAGAAAGACTCTGAGCAGCTGAAGGAACAGGCAGGGGGGAGGGAAAAAAGGGAAGAGAACCAAAACCCCCAAAGCAACCACTTCTTGTACTAAGCCCCTGCATGTGCCAGGGCTTGTGGGATAGCTGTCACTGGAAACTGCCTCAGCCACCCCAGGTCCTTTTCCCCAAGGTGGATGATGATCAGGCCAAGCTCAGCCACAAGTGCAGTGAAATGACCATTCTCAGCCCAGCACCTGGCAGCTCTGCTGCCCCCTTGGACCCTGTGCTGTTGGAGGCCATTTGCCAGAAGCCCCACAGTGATGCCGTGGTGTCAGACACGGGCTCTGCTGAGGGCAGAGCCCCTCCTGAGGCCTCTCCCTGTGGCTCACCGTGAGGGTGGCTGGGGGTAGGTGTATTTCCTTGGGAAAAAGGAGCAGTTGGGGATTTGGCTTCTCTGCACCTTCCCCAACGTTCCTCCTGCTTTCTCCCCCTGGCAGCCAGGACATTTTCAAGCCCCACTGAGCACCTCAGTCAGAGTGGAGGGGTCCAAAGGCTGTCACTGTCCAGATACCTTGTGGCGGGGAATGGCTGCCTGTGCCTGCCATGTCTCTGTCCCCTTGCAGGGGCTCACAGGGAGCTGATCCAACCGCCCAGCAGGTCTCCTTCTTTGGCCTTTTTTTCCCCCTTGGCTGATGAAATCAGCACTTAATAAAATCACATCAGGCCCAGATGTTTTCTCCTCGGCTTGAGATCCAAGGAGGTGAAGTCAATTAGAGCTGGGATTTATAGCTGGCACTCACTCAGCGGCTGGCACCCGGGGCAGAGCCGGAGGCCTCCCCAGCACCGGCCCTCGGTGGAGAGCAGGGTGGGAAATGCACCCCAGCTGCTCACACATCAAAGTCAGGGCCCCCCCGC
Organism: Picus viridis; assembly: GCA_033816785.1. Taxonomy (NCBI): domain Eukaryota; kingdom Metazoa; phylum Chordata; class Aves; order Piciformes; family Picidae; genus Picus; species Picus viridis. The sequence continues at coordinate 9,785,972 of CM066601.1, forward strand.
GAGGGCACAGCTGGCCCCCACCTCAACAGCGATCTGCTGGAGCCTCCCACACCAGCTCTGCCGGGGGAGCTTGCTGCTTTAACCTCCTGGGGACTCCTAATTAGGAGGTGTCTAATGAAGACCATCAGCTGCCCAAGCTGGACTGCGAGTGGCTCAGCGAGCAGCTGTGCCCTGCATGGCTACAAGCTCTTCTTTAGGGCCAAACACTACAGTTTGGGGTCACAGTCATCAGGAAAACGCTGCTTGGGGCAGCAGTTTTGCAGAGGAGCAAAACCAGCTTAGTTTAGGCTCAAAAAAGAGCCTGGGGATGTCCTTTCTGGAGCTGCTTTGATGCCTTAAGTGATTTGACTCAGTCCTCCTGGTCCAATACCCACACAATACCAAGCCCGGGACGGGGCAGGCTTGCCGAGGAGAGGCTGCCCATGGAGAAAGCAAGAAGGGCACAATCCTTGCCCCCAGGTGCACACAGAGCCCGGGGGGGCTCTGCCGGGAAGGGGCTGTGTGGCACGGCAGGGGGTTGCAGGTTTTTATTGATAACAGGGCCGGCGGCGCAGGGTCGGCCCCGGGGCGCAGGCAGCCGCGGGCCCCTGCAGGGGCTGCTCCTCGCCACCTCCCTCCAGAGCAGCCCCACGCTGCCGGTGGGAGCCCCACGGGGCCCCTGCCTGAGGCTGTGCCTCGGCTCTGCCGAGACCAACACGCTCCCGGCGTGCCCCAAAGCCTCTTTCCTCCCGCCGGGCCCCTCGGCTCGGGGCGGCTCGCTGGGGGCAGGTCAGAACTCCTTATACCTGCGGGGAGAGAAGCGAGGCGGGGCTGAGCGCCCAGGGTGCTGAGCGCGCAGGGTGCTGAGCGTGCACGGTGCCCTTTGGGATCAACGAGTGCCACGGTGCTGCTGGAGAGACGGAAAGGCTCTGCCAGGATACCCCAGCCCCATCTGCACCACAAGCCAGGAGGAGAAGCAGGCACGAGGAGGAGGTGCAGCCACCATCTGCTGGCCAAAGCTGAAAGGACCCCAAAACCCCCAGAGCATTTGAGCCTCCTCTGTGAGCTCCTCCACAGCTCCCCAAAGCCCTCTGTGGCATTAGACTCTCTCCACAAATGGAGCCGGCTGCTTCCCTCGGCACAGACCAGCTGGAATTTGGTGCAAACAGGGATGGTGCCAACCCGGCCAGAACAGTCCTTGGCCCAACCAGCCCTGGCACAAGAGCGGAGCCCAGCAGCCCTCCACCGGCAGCCCGAGAAGCTTGGGCTGCACTTACCACAGCAGAGCCCAGACCATGGCTGTCACCTGCAAACAAGACACAAAGGACCAAACGTTTTCAGGGAGGGGAGTCTGGCACCTCCATGACTGGACCAGCTGTAGCCCCTTGCCCCTTGTGCTCATGGTGCAGCGTTGGTGGCAGTCAGAGTGGGGCCAGGGCTGCACCCTGGATGCCATGCTGGGGTTTGATCAGCCAGCCCTGGTGCTGTGCAATCGAAGCTCATTAGTGTGGGTAGAAGCCAGCCTGTGACTGTGGCACTGGGAGGGCACTAATTGATGCCAATCAATCTGGGCTAACACTGCTAAGGAGGTGCTGCCCACCCGCCTGGCTGCACTCCCATCCCTGGCCACCGTGATTTGATCCTTCTGATTGCCACATCTTGATTTGAAGTGATCCTAGGCTGAGCCTGCCAAGTGAAACTCAGAATCAGGGCGAATCAGGCCTGGGTTGTGTTTAGTCCTGAGGGATACTCACACCGAGCTACTTCCCATCCAGCACTGACTCTGTTAGCTGCACGCTAGAGCTACAAGACACGAGGGCAGCCTCTCAGCACCGAGAGTCTGGGGAGGCAGCAAGGGCTAAAGTGCCCTCTGGTGCTGGCCTGGCTCATGGGGACACATCTCCCTGTGCCCACAGCAGCCAGACACGGGGCAGAGGACCTCCTGGAGCCTGCTGTGGTCAGCAGGGCCAGCAGGGGATCACAAACGTCCCTGCACAGGGGCAGCCGCACCTGGCCCTGGCACAGGCTGGCACGGGGGCTGTACATACCCTCTCTGCCGCGCCATGGGGCCGCACCACCCACGGAACTCTTTCACCACCACACGAGTGAGGAGCTGCAGGAGGAAAGGTGGAGGATTGCCACGAGGCCAAGGGCTCTGCAGCCACCAGCCCCGGCCTGAGAGCTGCTGTCAGCAGGAGAGGGATTTTCAGGCTCTTCCTCAGGAAGGTCACACAAAGTCCTCCATGCGAGGAGGGAGGCCGTTGGGAAGAGCCAAGTGGATAGAGGCAATGGTTTGGTGGAGTCAGCACAGGGCTTGGCACCCACCCTGTGGCCTCTGCCGGCCAGCAGGAAGCTAAAAAAGAGCCCTTGGATATCAAGGGTGGCAAAATGAGTCCCACCTGGGAGGGACCTACCAGGCAGGCCAAGACATCAGCTGCTATCAGCATGTAGAACACATTGTTCCAGCCCGTGGGGGAGATGAGCCCTGCCAGCAGCGGCCCCAGCGCAGCACCTGCGGGGCACAGGAGCCACAGTAGCACAGAAGGCCAAGGGAGAGGGCAGCAGGACCCACCCAACACCATGGCAGCAAGGGGAAATCAATGCTTGGCATCCCCAGCTGTACCTACCTATGGACCCTGTGCCATCAATGATGGCTGTGACAGTGGAGAGGGCTTTGGCATTTCCTTTGAGAGACTCATGGGTTCCCTGGGGAGAGGAGGAGCAGGACGTAAGGACAACCAGCACTGGGCCTGAGCTGGCAAGCCCTGGGGCAGGCTGTTCACACCCCGGGCAGCAATCCCATGTGTTGGACCCAGGTGTGGATGGGAAAACCAGAGCTGGACACTGCCTGCAGCCCACGCCCAGCAGAACAGCAGGCAGCAGCCCCAGGAGATTGCCCAGTGGATTTTTCCACCCTGTGCTTTGAGGGAGATGCAGTGGGGCCAGGGCAGAGCATGCAGCCAAGGTGGTAGAGCAGGAGGAGAAAGCAGCAGGTGTGAGGCAGGTGATGATCACAGCAGGAGGTGTGACAGCCCTGCCCTCCACTGCTGGGCTTCCAGGGGCTGAGGTGCCAGGGGGAGCTGTAAGGTCCCTTCCAACCTAAACCATTCTGTGAATCTAGGAACTCCACCAGGCCTCAGGGACCAGGCAGCTCCCTGCTGTTGGCATCAGTGGGACCATGGGCCTCATCCAGCCACTCTGGGTGTTGGGTGTCAGAGCTCAGCAGCCACGAGCTGGGCAGGTTGGTTTTCATCAAGACAAAACCTTGTCTGAAATCTTTCTGATGCAAGAAGGAGGACAGGGAGAGCAAATCCCAGGTCAGTCCCTGTTCTTCAGCATTCCCCCTCCTCAGCACCATCCCTGGCTAGTGTGGGGTGGTGTTCCCACATTTCCTTGGGCTCCAGTGCAGGGCAGGGTGGGCAGGCTTGGGAAGTGGGATGCAATAAGGAGGGATTCTCTGGAAATATGGAGATTGTCTGGAAATATGAAGCCTGGCACAGGCTGCCCAGGGTGGTGACTGAGTCGCCATCCCTGGAGGTGCTTCAAAAGGGCAGAGCTGTGGTGCTGAGGGCCATGGTTTAGCCCCGGCCTTGACAGAGTTAGAGAAGGGTTGGACTGGATGAGCTTCAAGGTCTTTTCCAAGGGAAAGGATTCCAGGATTCCAAAACCCCTCTGAGAAAGACAGAGCAGCCCATGGGCAGGGCAGGGCTGCCAGGTGTCTTACCAGGTCTGCCGACACGGCAGTGGTGATGAGAGCGTAGGGGCCGTTCACCAGCGCGCCGCAGACCACCAGCATCGCTGCCAGAGCGGGGCAGAGGAAGCTCTCAGTGCCGGCAGCAGCAGGACACCGATGCCATCGTCCCCAGCCAGCAGGAGACAGAGCTGTGCCCCTGCCTGCCCAGCTCTGCCCGCTCCACATCCACCCAGCACCACCTTCCCACCCGGTCCCGACTGGGAGCACAGCCGGAGGAGAACCCAAAGCAGCTGAGGGCACAGCGCCCCCCACTGCCCCTGCAGCTGCCCGAGCCGAGGGCTCCTCACCTATGGAGGTGCCGATGCCGTTCTGGCCGATGTGGTTGTACAGGAACAGCTGCAAAAGAGACACAGAACAGCCCAGCTGTGGCCAGCCCAGCTCCTCCCCCACCTGTGCGCCCCGCAGCGGCACGGACAGGACCGAGGAGGTGAGGACCTGAGTTATGGCTGGCACCAAGCAGCGATTAGAGGAGGAGAGCAGCCAAGGTGGGGAGCTGAGCATGCCCTTGGCTCCGTGTCCTGCCAGCTGAGATCCCTGGTAGCTGGCACAGAGGTGCTGGCACACAGAGGTGCTGCCACGACTCACAGCCCTGTGGGGCTTGCCCACCTCCTGCCAGCCAAGGCCAGCTGGTGATTTGCCCTCTCAGTGCTGGGGGGAGGACCTGGACATGGCCTCCCTGTGCCTCAGTGCACACTGGCTTCATCAGAGGGAAGAGGCTCACGACCCAGAGCTGGATCACAGCTAATTAGCCACACTGGGAGCCAGACGAGCTCCAGGCAGGTGCTGGGAAGTGCCAGCAGAGCACAACACCTTTGAGGGTGCAAAGCAAGGAGACCAAAGTTGGACCTGCTCAGTGGGACCCTCAAGGCTTTAAGACAGAGCAGATTATGGCAGGATGGAGGAAAACAAAACTCCCCAAAGGAGGTTTTGATCTGTCAGAGCCTCTCCGATGCTCTCCCAGCCCCCACATCTGGATGCCCTCCCCGGGCAGGTCTGGGCACGCGGGCGGCTGCCGGCGCTCAGCGCGTGACCGTCCCAGGGCCCGGGGAGGGGAAGGAGGCAGTGACTCAGAGGAGCAGGAGCAGAGCACAGCCTTGTGAGCAGCCCTCCCCGCCCCCGCGTGACAACTCACCATGGGAGCAGCGACCACCAGCATCACGCAGCACGTGGTGGCCCTGCCGCCGGTGTAGTCGGAGATGAGGCCAGCGAAGATGCCTCCTGCAGGAGGCAGCCACAGGTGTGGGTCACAGCGCCCCAAAGCCTGGCCCTGGCTTCACCCCAGCCCCCGGGATGCGGCACCAGGATGCTTTCCATCCCCCAGCCCCCTCACCAGCTAAGTCACAAACCTAAAATGCCCCCAGCGTCAAAGAGGGTCGACAGGTCCCCGGCTTCCTTGGCCCCAAAGTGAGCTGCAGGGGAGAGAAGAGTGGTGAGGAGATGCTCCCCGGGCCCAGCCCCCTCCTGGCTCCCGGCCCCAAAACCTCACCAACGTTGACGATGTAGAGGGGCAGCCAGTAGAGGAAGGTGTAGCTCACCAGCTTGGCAAAGAGCAGGCACAGGGAGAACTCCACCACGCCCTGGGAGCAGAGAACACATCAGAGGAGTCTCCTTCTCCTACCCGGGTGGAGGGATTCCCCCAGTTTTCAGCCCTGGGGAGTGAGCTCTGCCCCTGGGCTTTGCTCGCCACCATGGTGGAAGGGACGTGCCACGACTCACAGGTATCCGGAGTGCCCCCAGGAAGCTGATGGCCTCAGGCTCCTCAGCTGGCTCCTTGGGGCTGTTGAGGTGATCTCTGCTGCTCTGGCCGGAGATGCTCAGCGGCCCCTCATTGGAGGTGATCCCTTCAGGATCCTTCTCGCTGCAGGTCACCCCTCCAGGATCCTCATCAGAGGCCATCTAAGAGCAAGCGGAAGGCAGGAGGTGAGGCTCTTGTTGCTGAAAGGGCTGAGACAGAGCTGGTGCTGCAGCATGACCTGGTGCAGGCTGACAGCAGAACAGCAGCCAGGGGCCCACACCATGACTGAGCAGTGACTTACATGATGCAGAGGGGGACTGCAGCCAACGTCCTCAGGATCTGCCAGGAGAAAAGAGATTCCATGAGCCTGGAGCAGCCCTGCCCCAGCATCTCACACCACAGGGGAGAAACATGGGACTGGGAAGCCCCTGGTGGGGCTGGGCTTCATCTCCAGGCTGAGAGGATAGAGTGGCACATCCTGCCTGGATGATCCCAAAGGATGCTGACCAGTGGTGGTCAGGTCCCCATCCCTGCTTGCCACAAGCTGGGAACAGGTATTTGGGGTTGCCAGAAACGCTTAGGGATGGGTAAGGAGGAAAACTGTGGCCCAGCTGGTTTCAATGTGGTGCCAGACACCTGCTCTGCTCCAGATGACAGCACTCACACTCCACGAGGAAGAAGAAGCAGATGATGCCCACAGCGGCGATGATGATGCCAGGCACGATGAAGGACAGGCCCCAGGCAGAGGACACCCAGACCCCAGCGATCAGAGACCCCAGGATGTTGCCCACAGAGGTGTGTGAGTTCCAGATGCCCATGATCAACCCTCTCCTGTGGAGACAGAGGGAGGGCAGGCATCACTGTGGGGCTGCTGGGGCCAACAGGCAGCAGGACTGGGCTGGGACGTGCCAGAGGATCACTCACTTGCCCTTCCCGAACCAGTTCCCGACGCAGGTCACGACCGAGGGCCAGCCAGTCGTCTGCACCAGCCCATTGCACACCTGGCAGGAGGTAAGCAGCACCACTGGGCACCCAGCAAGCACCAACTCAATCCAGAGAGCACCATTCCACCAAATCCCAGAACCCCAGCATGGTGGGGTTGGAAGCTCTCCACACCAGCACACTCCACAACCTCTCTGGGCAGCCTGCTCCAGGCCTCCAGCAGCCTCACAACAAACAACTTGCTCCTCCTCTTCACCTCCAACCTCCTGGCCTCCACTCTCTGCCCACTGCCCCTTGGCCTGCCACTGGGCACCACTCAGCAGAGCCTGGCCCCAGCCTCTTGCCCCCCAGGGGCCCTTCAGCTCTTGCTGAGCATTGCTCAGCTGCCCTCTGGGGCTGCTCTGCTGCAGCCTCTCAGCCCCAGGCCTCTCAGCCTTGGCTCCTGCCAGAGCTGCTCCAGGCCCCTCAGCAGCTTCCCAGCCTGCCCTGGACTCTCTCCAGCCCTTCTCTGGCCCTCTGCACCTGGGCAGCACACAGCTGCCCCCAGGGCTCCAGAGGTGGCCTCAGCAGGGCACAGCAGAGGGGCAGCACAGCCTCCCTTGCCCTGCTGCTGCCCACACTCTTCTCCATGCCCCCAGGACCCCCTTGGCCTTCTTGCCCACCAGGCCACCTTGCTGCTGCTGGGCAGCTTCTTGTCCCCCAGCACTGCCAGCTGCTTCTGCTTGGAGCTGCTTGCCAGCAGCTTCCCCCTGCCCTGTGCTGCTGCAGGAGGTTGTTCCTGCCCGGGGCCAGGACCCTGCCCTTGCCCTGCTTCACCTTCAGGAGGTTCCTCTGCAGCTGCACTCAGAAATAGCCTCTCCCACCCCAAAGCTGTTGACAAAACTCTCGGTTTGGGTTTATTTTGTTCCTGCTGGGGCAGCCCTGGAGCCCTTTGCATCATTCCCGTGGCTCAACCGGGAGCAGCCGGAGCTGCCAAACCTGCCTCTCGCCCTGCCGCCTGCGCCAGGCCTGCCCTGGGGTTTCGGTGCCCACGCGCGGCCGCGTTCTGCGGGGAGTGGCTGTGCCTGATGACCTCCTGCCCAGCCCCTGAGCCACCCCTGGCCCCTGGAAAGCACTGAGCTCAGGTGGGAGCGGGACGGCGCGGAGCTGGGCCGCACCTGCACGACGATGAAGTACCAGAGGACGTGGATGTGCCAGAAGTAGCCGAGGCCGAAGAGCAGAGTGAAGAGGCCGCTCAGCACCATGCCCCCCGACAGGTAGTAGCGCAGGGGCAGGCGCTCCCCGAAGATGCCACTGTGGAGAGAGGGAAGAGCGGGCACAGAGCTGGCACAGCTCTGCCACCCACGGCTGCTCTCTCACCCAGCTGCTGCCTGAGTGCCAGGCAGTTCCCAGCACCCAGCCGCCCTCCCTTAGCACGACCCCAGCCTGCTGGGAACCAGCCTCCCGGCAGCCCGGTGCCACCGGTGTGCGGCAGCCCTGGGTACCTGATGAACATGCCGATGGCGTAGGCCACCAGGAAGGCATTGTCCAGTGCCCCGAAAAGCTCCTTGTAGTTGTCCCCATCTGGAAAAAGAAAGGTTAGGGCCATGTCAGCCTGGCCCCATCTTGTCTGCCCTCCCTGTGGCCACCTTGTCCCTTTGTCCCATCACTGAATCCCTCCTCCTCATCTCAGAGACTCTTGGAGTGTGGCCGGTGCCATTGGCTGGGCCCTGCTCCCATCCTGGCCCCAGCTCTGCCACTTGGGTGCCCTTCGGTCTGGGGCCACTGGGCAGGCTCAAGCTGCTTAATTACCTCCGGCTGCGCCCTGCTCCCATCCTGGCCCCAGCTCTGCCACTTGGGTGCCCTTCGGTCTGAGGGCACTGGGCAGGCTCAAGCTGCTTAATTACCTCTGGCTGCCTAACGAATCACAACCTGGCTGAGGGCAGGGGGGAGCCTGGCTTGGCTGCCATGAGGGCAACTTGTGGGGTGACTCGAGGCGGGGCTGAGCCTTACCAAAGGGTGCCCAGCTGCACCACGTGCTGCTGTTGGAGTCATTGTGGGGGTTCGGGCCCAAGGCTGAGCAATTGGGGTGCAGCTGGCTCTGTGGGGTGAGAGAAGGGGTGAGATTTGGGTGCTCCAGGACATAGGGGTCCCCATGTCCCCTCTGGTCGTGGTTGGAGCTAACCTTGACAATGCTGATTGGCTTTCTGGAGAGGTGGTAGCTGGTGTAGGAGAGGAAGGTCAGCACCAGCGTCAGCCCTCGGTACCTGTGGGATCAAGCCAGGACAGGGCTGGTGGGACAAGGATGGAGACAGGGATAGGTGGTTTGTCACCATCCCAGCTGGCACACCCCAGCCCAGTGGGGATCACAATATCCTAGAATGGGTTGGGTTGGAAGGCACCATCCAGTTCCAACCCCCTGCCATGGGCAGGCACACCTCCCACCAGCCCAGGTTGCTCAAAGTCTCATCCAGCCTGGCCTTGAACACCTCCAGGGATAAGGTCCACAGCTTCCCTGGGCAACCTGTGCCAGTGTCTCAGCACCCTCACAGCAAAGAGCTTCTTCCTAATGTGCCACCTAAACCTCCCCTGATGTCCTGGGCATCTCCAGCCTTGCTGTTAGCTGTGCTCTTCCCCACCACCCCAAAATTCCTGCTTTTTGGAGGACAATATCCAGAATGGGAGGATAGAAGCCAGCACCCAACCTTGCTGAAACCACCTGGGATGCACACAGGCAGCTCTGGTGCTGTTTCACCTGCAGGGTCTTAGAGGGGAAAGAGTCAAACCAGGGCTCACTGCTCCCACCGAACAGGACTCTTCTGCCACTGGGCTGAGCTGAACCTGCTCAGCTCCCCCTCCCCTCCCCCCCCGGCACTGCTGTGGCTCAGAAAGGGCAGCTGAGGTCGGGGGTGGGCAGACAAAAATCAGTTTTTCCCCTCCTTGAAGCACCATCCCAGCAAACCGCAGTGTGAGCAAGAGCCCTCCCGGCTCACGGGTGCAAAGGGGGCAGGAGGCGGCGGCTGAGTCACCATTCCTGGGGTTAATTTGGGACAAGCTGGAAGAAAAGGGGCGGGGGGGGGTAATGCCCTGAGCAGGACCTGCCCCGAGTGCGCCAGCAAACCCTGGTTTCATCCCTTCTGCTTGAACCAAAGGAGGGGGAAAAAAGCGGTCTGGGCTCTGGGCTGGGGATGCTGCTCCTAGCACAGCCGGTGGATGAAGCCTGGGTCCCAGCTAGGGTCCAGCACCCTGTGGAGCAGGGTGAGCACCAGCAAAGGGCCCCGTCCTGCCTTCGGGGAGGGGTTTAGGGCAGCAGCAGAAGCTGCGAGCAGTGAGGGGCGGCCGCGGCAGGGAGGTGTCACAGGGCCGCTCCGAGCGCAGCAAGCCCCAAAGCAAAGCCTTTTTTTGGCAGTCTCAGTCCTCTTCCCAGTTTCACTTCCTCATGGAACAGCAGCAATTAGACACCCTGCAAATCCAGGGCAGCTCCCAGCCGCAGGCTCTGAGACACACAGCAGCTGAGAAATTCTTGGTTCTCACCCCCAAAACATAACAACCCCAAAAAATCACTGCGGGGCTGAGCTGAGAGGAGAGGAGAGACTGCGGCAGGGAAGGGGAAGAGAAACTTCCCGTGCAGTTATTTGGGTTTGGTGTTACCCAACAGGATCTGGCAGGGAAGAAACGACAGCACGAGGGTCGGTCTGGCAACAGGCTGCCGAAGAACCAACTCCATTAGACCAGCTGGAGTGAGCTCAGCACCCTGCCAGCAGGGAGGACAACCGGCAGCGTCCCTGTGCTTGCCACATCCCACCACATTCTGAGGGTGAGGTTGGCCACATCCCATCAAATTTCGCGGGTGAGGGCCTTGCACATCTCGGGGTCTCCCTGCACCCCCTGTGCGACCCTACGGTGCCAAGAGTGTCTTGGTGCCCTCTGGCCCCCGGATGGGTCGTGGCCAAACCCCTGGCCGCGAGACCCGTGCTGTGCTGGAGCCGTGCTCACTGTGGACCCAGTGCCCCAGGAGCGACGCCGGTCCCCAGTCCAGTGACCCTTGGCGGGTGCTGGTCCCCAGACAAGTGACCACAGGACCGGGGCTGGTCCCCAGGCAAGTGATCCCCAGTTTGAGGCTGATCCCTGTCCTGATGCCAGTCCCTATCCTGGTGCTGGTCCTCTGGCCAGTGACCACCATTCCACGGCCAGTCCCCAGCTCAGGGTCGTTTCCCGAGCAAGCGACCCCCGGCCCAGGCCCATTCCGCCGTTGTCGGTCCCTGTGCGGGTGTCGCCTGATCCCGAGCCTGTCCCAGTCCCAGGGCCGGTCCCGATCCCGCTGCCTGTCCTCCGCTCCAGGGCCGGTTCCTATCCCAGCGCCAGTCGCCAGGCAAGTGACGCCCGGTGCAGGGTCGGTCCCTGTCCCGCTGCCGGTCCCTGGGCAAGTGACCTCCGGTCCGGGGCCGTTCCCTCTCCCCTCTGCCGATCCCCCCAGCCCGTCTCCCCGCGGTGCCCCGTTCCGCGCTCACCGGCTGTCCCGGGGCAGGGCACGAAGCAGGCGGACACCGGGGGCGAGCGGTGCCCTCATGGCGGGCAGCGGCGGAGCTGCCGGGGCCCCCCGCGGCCCCTTATCACCGCCCCGCGGGGCCGCCGCTCCCCGCCCCGCCCGGGCCCGGCCCCGCCCCGGCGCCCCGCCGAGCCCCGCGTCCCGCTGCCGGCTCCGCTCGCAGCCAAAAGCCACCGCGACCCATCGCCAAAGGGAGAAGCGGGGAGAAGCCCCGGGGTGGGCGCCTACACCCCTGCCCCCTCCGCGGCTCCGGGAGCTGCTCCGCGGCTCCGCGATTTTCTCCAGCTGCTGCTTTCTTTGCCGGTGCCTGGTTCCGCTTCGCCAGCAGCAGCCACCCCTCCCGAAGGGAAAGAAAGTGTTGGGGCCCCGATTTTGGCTGACCTGACCCAGCCACGCTCCGGGGGCAATTTGTAGGGATTTGGGCTTATTTGCAGGGATTTGTGGTTATGTGTCAGGATTTGGGGCTATTTATAGGGATTTGGAATTACTCACAAGGATTTGGGGTTATTTGCAGGGATTTAGGGTTATTTGTAGGGATCTGGGGAGTGAGGGGGTGAGGGAGCAGCCATGGCTCCACTTAAGCATCATCATTCCTTTGGAATGCTCCTTCCTTAAACGTTCCTTGATCAGCATTCCCCAACCAGCTCCCGGGAGCTGCCGTGGCCGTCTGGAGAGCTGGAAATGGGGAGCCCGGGGCCTGAGCACGGCCTTGGGGACCTGCCAAGGGATCACTTGTCCCCAGCTGCCCCCAGCCCAGAAACCAGTTAGGAAACACATTCGGCCCTTTGCTTCCCTGTAAAACCTCGCGGGTCGGATCCTGCCCTTTGCAGACCCATCCCCGCAGCAAGGGGATGCACGGCTGGGTGCGGGGCGCCTGCCCCTGACGCAAGCGGCGGTTAATGAACAGCGGCCGGCAGCGGCTAGCGACCAGCGGCGGCAGTGCGCCGGTGCCGGTGAATGATTGCCCAGCGGCAGCCGGGGAGCACCCCCGGCCTCGGGGTCGCGGCTTTGCTCGGTGCCCGGCGGGATGGGAAGGGAGGGAGCAGGGATCATCGGGCACGCTCGGCCGCCCGCCCTTCCTGCCGCGGTTAATATTGGTGGTGGGAGGGTGGGAGAGGTGAGCAGGGGGCAGCCACCGCCCAGGCGCAGGGACCTGGGCGAGATCAGGAAAGGGAAGTGGGCTGCTGGAGCTCCTGGGCCAGGCAGCCCTGCGAAGGGGTGGAGGAAACTCGCCCCGAGATTACATCCAGGGTTTTCCTAATAAAACAAGCTCCCTCCCAGAGCAGATGGAGGCTGCGGGAGCAGGGGCCGGGGGCAGAGCTGGGTGGATGCTACTGGAGGAGAAGTCCTCACCCAGGAGAAAGTGAAGGAGCAATAAATACCTGACTCCAGGTCGTGACTCGAAAGAAGGGAGGGGGAAGGAGGAGGTTCAAAACCTCAAACTCTAGTGACCCTGAGCACCTCATCCCTCCTCATCTCACATTCCAGATGACACAAACAGCCCTGGAAAAGTTTATTCCTCAGCTCTGCACCCACAGCCCAGCTGCCTGCCTGCCACCAGCCCCGCAGAGCAAAGGGCTCCTCGCCCCGGGCACAGGCACCGAGCAGGAGCAGGAGCGGTGCAGCTGGGAGCTGAGCAGCAAAGGGATGATCCTGCAGCACGGAGGGAGGCCAGGCAGGAGCAGACAGGACACGGCCCGGCCCTGCTCCCCCCTTACACCAACGGCTGAGGTAGAGGAGGGGACGAGGGCAGGCGGCCAGCCCCTCCCGCACGCTTCCCGCAGGCAGCAGCCAGGTCCCGCAGCGGCAGCTGGGCACAGGAGCTCCTCCCCTGGGGCTCGCAGGACGAGAGGAGGGAGTGCAGGGCACGGCTGTAGGCTGGGCAGGAGGGGACACGGATGGAGCATTAGGGGCATGAGTGTCACTGAGGACCCTGAACTGGGGTGGGCTCAATGGCTTAGTGTAAAGCAGGGAGAGAGGAGGGAGGCTTCTGGGCACAGATTGGTGCTGGTGGACTCCCATCTGCTTGGCCAAGGGTCTGCTATAAAGCCCCCCCACGAGCTGTTGTCTTCCCCTAAAAGTTGACTCCCAGGTGTTCAGCCAAGCTGTGCTCAAGACAGAGCACTCCACCACCCAGCAGGGACCATTCCCACCCCCTCATGGGGCCTCCAGCAGCAGGATGGAATCGCTCAGGCTGGAAAAGACCAGACCTCAGAGAAGAGTTAACATTTCTGTGCCCCTAAGGAGCCTGTTTGAGACTCCTGGGATAATCTGGGCTGGGAAAGACCTTCAAGATGCATCAAGCCCAACCCTCTCCTCAGGGCTCTCCACCTTTGCATAAAGACATTCTCTAGGCTGATGCTTTGCCAGGAAGCCACCAGAAGGGCCAGAGGGAGAGGCTGGGCTAGGAACAAGCAGAGGAGCTCCTGGCTTGTTGTTGGAATGTCTCAACACAGTGGTCCAGGGCCATGGGAACATCCCCTCAGGTTTGCTGTCCAAGCAGGGACCCAGCCCCAGGTGCCTTGCAGGAGCTCCTACCTTTGTGGTTCTTGTAGAAGATGCAGTTGTTGGCACAGGAGTCTGGGTGGGAGTCCCAGAAGCTGGAGCCACAGGAGCACAGGGGGGCAGGTCAATGTGACACAGTTTGATCTTCTCCCTCAGCTGGGCTCTCAGAGCTTCAAGGTACCTGGGAGGGAGAAGCTGTTCAGCTCTGCCACCAAGGGCTGGCCCCGCACAGGGGGAGGGGACGAGGCTGTACCTCAGGCGCTCCTTGTGCCGCTGCTCTTTCTCCTCAGCCTTCTCCACTCTCCTCTCCTCCAGTTCAAGCTGGGCCAAGCTTTCAGAGACCTCACCTGGGGAGGGCTCTCTCTGCTCAGCCATCTCCATCAGCCTCTGCTCCTCTGCCCAGCGCTGCTTCTCCTTCTTGCTCTTAATCCTGTGGGCACAGAGATGCTTGGAGGAGCTTCCCCACCCCAGGCGGTAGGCTGAGGCCAAGGGGATGCAGATGCTGCTGCTTCACCCAAAGGCTGCCAGCAGCTGCTCACCACAGCATCAACTTGCTTGCAGACTGAAACATGAAATGGACAAAAATGCTTCCCAAACCTCCTTCCTTTCCCCTGTATGCAGCCACCAGCCTGTGAAGGTTCTCCTGCCCTCAGCCTCACTTTCCTCACTCCCATGCCCCTCGCCATCCAGTTCCCTCCCTCGTCACAGTCAGACACGCTCCTGCTAGGAAGTGCACCCACAGGAGCTGCTCTTCTGCCCTTCCAAGACCAAGAGTGGTGCCTCAGCTCTTTTAGATCCAACAGCAAGGCTCAGCAGCTCAGCTTCCCCACTCCTGACTTCTGGTTACGGGCAGCTGCAGGCTGGGGAGTGGAACCTGGCTGCAGCACAGCAGGAAAGCTCCAAGGATCCCACAGCTACTCCACAATAAACTTCGAGAGGCATCTGGAACCAAATCTCCCTTGACTGCAGAGAAGTGTAAAGGTCTTCTCCAACTGAAATTATTCTAAGATCAAGTCCAACCCTTCTCTAACCCTCCCAAGGCTGGGGCTAAGCCATGGCCCCCAGCACCACAGCTCTGCCTCTTGGAAACACCTCCAGGGATGAGGACTCCAACACTGCCCTGGGCAGCCTGGGCCAGGCCAAGACAACTCTCAAGAGGAAAAAAATTGTTCCTTATCTCCAACCTGAACCTCCCCTGGGGCACCCTGAGGCCATTGCCTCTTCTCCTGTCCCTTGGTACCTGGGAGCAGAGCCCAAGCCCCACCTGGCTCCAGCCTCCTTGCAGGGAGCTGCAGAGAGCAAGGAGGTCTCCCTCAGCCTCCTCTGCTCCAGCCTCAACCCCCCCAGCTCCCTCAGCTGCTCCTCCCCAGCCCTCTTCTCCAGACCCTTCCCCAGCTCCCTTGCCCTTCCCTGGCCCTGCTCCAGCCTCTCAAGGTGCTGCTGGCAGCCAGGAGCCCAGCACTGAAGGCAGCACTCCAGGGGTGGCCTCAGCAGTGCCCAGCCCAGGGGCACAATCCCTGCCCTGCTCTTGCTGCCCACACCACTGCTGCTCCAGGCCAGGCTGCTGGTGGCCTTCTTGCCCAGCTGGGCACCCCCTGGCTCCTCTGCAGCTGCTGGCACCCAGCACCCCCAGGGCCTTTCCTGCTGGGCAGTTTGCAGCCCCTCTGCCCCAGCCTGGAGCCTTGCTGGGGCTGCTGTGAGCCAAGGGCAGGACCCAGCCCTTGGCCTTGTTGCACCTCATGCCCTTGGCCTTGGCTCATGCCTGCAGCCTGGCCAGGTCCCTCTGCAGAGCCTCCAACCCTCCAGCAGATCAACACAGCCACCCAGCTTGGTGCCACCTTTCGTCAAGGTTCCCAGGGGTCCCTCTCAGTGGTATCTGGGCTGTCTCACACCCCAGGCTCCTTGTGTCCCCTTGGCCAACAGCTGCTGACTCGCTGTGGGCTGATGGTTGCCAAGAGGCACTTGGAAACCACAACATCAAACCAAGGCTGGGTGGAAACCAGGAGGCGAAAGCGTCCTCAAAGAGGACATTTTGGATGTGGCTTCTTTGAGGAGATCAAACCCCAGAGGGAGCCAAGCTGCTCCCCTCAGGTTCTGCACTCCAGAGTTATGTTCAGTGGAGTGGCAAAGGAGCCTTTAACAACCCCACCATAAACTCTGGGCTATAGAAACCAGGACAAGGCCTTTACACCAAGTAATTACCAACCAGCCCTTCTCCTGCCTCTGCTCCCAGGCACCAGCAGCTCCAGCAGCACCCTGGCACCTGGGGATAACATAAACATGCAATAAAGGGATGTTGCAGCAGCTCAGCAGTCCCTGGGGCCTCGCCAGCGCTTGCAGGGCAGGAAAAGGTCTCCAGGGCTCCTGAGTGCCAAGCTAAATGTCAGGAATGTGACTTGGAGCAGCTCTCCTTCAGACTGGGCAACTTCTCTCCCAAAAGCAGCCACAAAAATCCTGCCTGAGCTGTTCCCACCAAGATGCTGCTGGAGCTCCATCATTTTATGTCCAAGCAGGGCAGAGAGGAAAATGATCCAAAGCCTCTTTCCCACATTGGTGAGAAGTGGCAGAGCTCCTCCTCCAGAACCCCTGACAGGCAGGAGGTGAGAACAACAAGAACTCATTTTATTACACTGCACACATTTACAGCTTCCAGGGTGAAGGGTTTGATATCAAAAGCCCAGAGATAAGATCAGTTTAGTGACAATGACAATGTGACCTCTCACCCAAGTTCCCAATCAAGTAGCACAGGAGCTTGGATGGCTTCCAAGAGCCACTTTGCTCCCAGGGCTCCGGCTCCCAACTCCTACCCAGGCTGCACAGCTCTGAAGGCTGTGATGTGTCCCAAGGGTTTCTCCTGGGGGCTGGTTGAACAAATCCCACCCCAGGGTGAGCAGATTGGGCACTGAGCCCCACAGATACTCACCGAGTGATTCTCCTCTGCCTCTCCTGCTGCCTCTGCTGCTCCCCCTCACCTGCTGGCGCTCAATGCTCATCAGGAGGCTGCGGTGCCGCAGCTGCTGGCGCCGGCACTGAGGGCAAGAGGAGGCAGCCCTGAGAGGGCTTCTGGGACTGGCACCCTGGCTGATCTCTGCAGACATCCCTCCTTCCCCAGGAGATGCTCAAACAACTCCTACTCCCATCCCCCAGGGCTGGGAAGCTGGAGATGGTTTGCCAGGAGAGGAGGACCAAGGCACCTCAAAGCTGAACAGCAGCACTCCTCAGCTGGACCGAGTCACAGCTTGGGCTGGGCTGGAAGGGAGCTCCAGAGCTCACCCAGTGCAGCCCCTGCAGGCAGCAGGGACATCCCCACTGGGGCAGGCTGCCCAGAGCCCTCTCCAGCCTCACCTGGAAGAGCTCCAGGGATGGAGCCTCAACCCCCTCCCTGGGCAGCCTGCTGCAGCCTTCCAGCAGCCTCCTGCTGCACAACTTGTTCCTCACATCCAATCTCAATCTGCTCTGCTCTCACCCCAAACCATTGCCTCTGCTCCTGTCCCTGCAGGCCTTTGGCAACAGTCTTCCCCATGGATGGAAGCTTTGCCACCTGGCCAACTCCTGACTCCTGCTTTGCTGGTGGTAAAAATCCTGCTTCCTACCTCAGCCCACAGTGCCCTACAAGTTCCCACCTCGGGACTGGTGCTTCACTGGACCCTGGATCTCCCAAAACAAAAGGAGCTACAAGAGCAAGCTGGCCCCAGCAACATGCAGGACAACCACAGAGGTGGGAAACCCATGGCTGGGGCAAACCCCAGAGCCCTGCAGGGAACAAGTCCCACACATGAAGAGGTTGAGTGTCTGGGCTTGGGCTCAACTCCACCACTGCAGCAAGAGTGAGGAAACCTCCTGAGCCAAGCTGCCCCCAGAGGCTGCCATCTGTGTGGCACCAGTCTGCACACAGCCAGGCAGAGGGCTGGAGGTGTAGCTCTGTCCTCACCAGCACCAGGAGCTTTGGGGCTGAGTTTGGCCATCTTGGCCAGAGCAGGTAAAGGAGCAGGAGAGATCATCCAGGCTGAAAGCAGGATGGAAAAAACCCATGAGGAAGAAAGCTGTGAAGTGTTATCTGGGGTGGATCAGAGCCAAGGAGATAAAACCTGAGGGACACAGGGAAGTGCCAAGGGAAAGAGCAGCCTGAGGAGCCCCAGCTGCCTGTCACACTGTCCAGGAGCTGCTCTGGATCAGCCTGATGGAAAATGCACAACAGCAAAGCAGCAATTCCCTCCAAACCCTGAGGCTCAGCACTGGGAGCTGCAGGAACGCTGAGCACAAGGGAGGTGCTCACCTGCACAGCAGGAGCAGGCAGGAGAGTGAAGGTCACTTCCTTTAGGCATCCAAGAGGAACATCCTCCTGGATCAGCCTGAGCCTGGGGAGTCAGGCACTCAGCACCAGGCCTGGAAGGCACCATCCTGATGCCTGGGAGCTGCTGCCAGGGTGGGACCTTTACATTCCCAGCCTCACAGGCAGTAGGTTCTGCTCCTCAGTCTGAAGCATTCTTGGCAGCCTCTCCCTCCCCCTGCACTGCAGCAGTCAGGGCCTGGTGCTGCCAGGCTAAGGGGAGCCTGCTTCTCCTCCAGCCCTCACTCACACCCCGGGGTTTGAGGAAGGAGCCCAGAATGGTTGCACTTACAGTCATGATGGACTTCCAAAGAGCCTGAGACACCACCAAACACCTCACCTCACAGCTGCTTTGTGCATGAAAGCTGCTAGTGAGGCTCCTTATCAGCAGCATCCCCTCCTGCAGGAGGTGGAACAGTGAGGCCTTGGCTCCAGTGGACAAACCTGCTTCTTGGTTTCCTCTTGGTCTACACCAGCCCAGAGCACAAGAGGAGTGTGGCAATGGGTGTGGGGCTTCTGGGGGGGTTCAGGTGAGCTGGAGTCCCTCACTGAGCCATCACACAACTGGAAGAGAATGTCAGAGGGTGGCATCAGCATGGTCATGGGCAGGGTTCTAACCTTCCCTCATCAAAAGACTTCTTGCTGGAGGAGAGTCCTCTGCACAGGATCCCTGTGGTCCTCCACATGGGACCCCCATAGTCCTCCACATTTTGGCTGTAGATGGCACAGACACGAGTGACATCTCCACTCGTGAGCCTGGGCACCAGAGCTTTGCCTAACCACTGCTAAAGACACCCTTGGAGGAGCTTTGGGGCTGCTTTAAGCATGAATTCCTACCTCCCCTCCCCAGAGCTCCCACCAGGAAGCAGGAGAACACCAAACAATGATGCAAACAGCAATGCAAACACCAAGAGCATCCAGGCAGCTCCCAGCCAAAACCTCAGCGCAGACCTCTCCACCTCCCTGCCCCTGCTCCGCGGCTGCCCAGCAGGTTTGCTGCTCCCGGCTGGGCTCAGCTGAGGCTGGGCAGAGGCTGCCGCCGCGGCCAAGTATTTGCTAAGTGCCGGCAATCAGGGACGGTCCCACCCCCGAGCCTGCCTGGAAACAAAAGAGGGATCGATAAGCTCATCAGCTGGGTGCTGCCGGGCACTGGGACCCATGAGCCATCAGCTGGGTGCCGCCAGGCAGAAGGATCCCCCTGCCTCCAAGGGAGGTGTTCCACCAGCCTGAGCCACGGGAGTGTCACAGCGGCAGCAGAGCTTTATTTGGTCTCTTTTCTAGGAGCTCTGCAGCTGATTTGATCACAAACAGCTGTTTGGGGTGGAAGCCCTTTCAGACCACCCAGTCCAACCCTTCTCTAGCTCTGCCAAGACTGCCCCACAGCACCACAGCTCCAGGGCTGTGAAACACCTCCAGGGTTGGAGACTCCACCACTGCCCTGGGCAGCCTGGGCCAGGCCAAGACAGCTCCTTAAGAGAAGAGATTGTTCCTCATGGCCAACCTAAACCTCCCTGGGGCAACCTGGGGACATTTCCTCTTGCCAGAATCATAGAATCAACAAGGTTGGAAGAGACCTCAGAGATCAAGTCCAAGCTGTCACCCAACACCTCCTGACTACTAGACCACGGCTCCAAGTGCCACATCCAATCCCCTCTTGAACACCTCCAGGGATGGTGACTCCACCACCTCCCTGGGCAGCACATCCCAATGGCTGTCCCTTGTTCCTTGGGAGCAGAGCCCAAGCCCCACCTGGCTCCAGCCTCCTCTCAGGGAGCTGCAGAGGGCAAGGAGGTCTCCCTCAGCCTCCTCTGCTCCAGCCTCAACCCCCCCAGCTCCCTCAGCTGCTCCTCCCCAGCCCTCTTCTCCAGACCCTTCCCCAGCTCCCTTGCCCTTCCCTGGCCCTGCTCCAGCCTCTCAAGGTGCTGCTGGCAGCCAGGAGCCCAGCACTGAAGGCAGCACTCAAGGGGTGGCCTCAGCAGTGCCCAGCCCAGGGATCAATCACCTCCCTGGAAGCTGTACCCACAGCTCTTCCCCCTGGCTGCAGGCAGGGCAGTGGGCACAGCTGGTTTCAGGTTTCAGCCATGGGGCCACAGGGCAGGCACAAATAAATCCTCTTCTGCAGCCCCAGCTGCGAGGGGAGAGCAGCACAGGGGCAGCTGCCAATCTCCTCTGGGATGCTGCTCTCCAGCCTCTCTTGACCACAGCAGTGAGCAAGGCTGGGGGCAGCTGCCCTGCACCACCAGCAGCCCAACCCCCTGCAGCCCTGTGCCGAGCTCACCTTTAGAAACTCGACTTTGATGTAGAAGTCGTCTTCTGGCTTGGCCCCAGGCAGGGCTGGGCCCTGCTCCTGCAGCTCAGCTGGGGGACCCTGGTGGCCTGCCAGAAGCAGCTCCTTGCCCTCGTCTTCTGCAGGGGTCTCACAAGGCTCTGGGGTCTGCAGAAAGGTGGAAATGTGGAACTCCAACAGGGCTGCTCTGGTGCCAAGGGCAAATCCAGGCTCCTTGGATCCCAGGGGGCTTCTTCCATCAAGCCAGCTGAGATCTGCTGAGCAGCACCACAGTGACAGGGGTTGGAAGAGACCCCTGGAGATCACCCAGGTGGGTTTTGAATGACAGCACAGAAGGACACTCCACAACCTCTCTGGGCAGCCTGCTCCAGGCCTCCAGCACCCTCACAACAACCAACTTGCTCCTCATGTTTAGGAGGAACCTTCTGGGGTCCAGTTTATGCCCAATGGCCCTTGGCCTGCCACTGGGCACCACTGAACAAAGCCTGGTCCCATACTCCTGACTGCCACCCTTGAAGTATTGATCAGCATTGCTCAGCTGCCCTCTGGGGCTGCTCTGCTGCAGCCTCTCAGCCCCAGGCCTCTCAGCCTTGGCTGCTGCCAGAGCTGCTCCAGGCCCCTCAGCAGCTTCCCAGCCTGCCCTGGACTCTCTCCAGCCCTTCTCTGGCCCTCTGCACCTGGGCAGCACACAGCTGCCCCCAGGGCTCCAGAGGTGGCCTCAGCAGGGCACAGCAGAGGGGCAGCACAGCCTCCCTTGCCCTGCTGCTGCCCACACTCTTCTCCATGCCCCCAGGACCCCCTTGGCCTTCTTCCCCCTTGCTGCTGCTGGGCAGCTTCTTGTCCCCCAGCACTGCCAGCTGCTTCTGCTTGGAGCTGCTTGCCAGCAGCTTCCCCCTGCCCTGTGCTGCTGCATGTGGCACAGGAATCAGAACACCCAAATTCAGGTCACTCCTGAGCACATCCTGGCAGTGGGACAGAGGTGGTGGAGGTGGGGAAGGGAAGGGAAGGAGAAGACCTCTCCAGGAGCTGTTTTGCAGGGCAGGGGAGCTGGGGGTGGTGGATCCCTGGCAGGCTCCCCAGAGGCAATGAGCAATGTTGTGAGAGGCAGCAGATTGTTTCCTACAAACTGGAAGCTCCAAGTGCCAGAAGCAAGCCCAGAGCCAGGATTTTTTTCCTCCCCTGCCTTCCCTGAGCAGGCTGGGAAGGGAAAAGGAGCACTGCTAGCAGAGGATGTATCAGCAGGAGGACAGAGGGGTAGGCCAGGGATCCCTCAAGGGGGTGGAAGGATGGAGGGTAGCAGAGCTGGTCTGAACATGGACTTGTTTGAGAGGCACTGGAATGATTCCATCTGCCCTGCTGTGGCAGCAACCCAGCATGGGAGAGCTGCTGTGGGGCCCCAAGGGATGCTGGGCAGAGCTGCTGCTGCTCTCCAGGGTTGCTCTGAAGCCCTGGAGGGAGAAGGAAAAGAAGCTGCAGAATAAACCCCAGCAGCTCTGGGGAGAAGATTGGGGGTGCTGCCCTCCTGGGGCCATGGTGCTGTGTGCCAAAAGCAGCTGAGGACTGGGTGAGGAAGGTCACCTGGCACAGCAGGGAGGTGATGGAGAGACAGCATTGTTTGGTTGGAAAAAGTCTTGGAGATCATGGAGTCCAACCATGAGCTCAGCACCACCATGACATAGCCCTCAGCACCAGCTTTGAAACCCCTCCAGGGGTGGGGACTGCACCTCTGCCCTGGGCAGCCTGGGCCAGGCCTGGACAACCCTCAAGGGGAAGAAATTGTTCCTCAGGTCCCACCTGAACCTCCCCTGGGGCAACCTGAGGCCATTGCCTCTTGGCCTGTCCCTTGGTACCTGGGAGCAGAGCCCAAGCCCCCCTGGCTCCAGCCTCCTTGCAGGGAGCTGCAGAGAGCAAGGAGGTCTCCCTCAGCCTCCTCTGCTCCAGCCTCAACCCCCCCAGCTCCCTCAGCTGCTCCTCCCCAGCCCTCTTCTCCAGACCCTTCCCCAGCTCCCTTGCCCTTCCCTGGCCCTGCTCCAGCCTGTCAAGGTGCTGCTGGCAGCCAGGAGCCCAGCACTGAAGGCAGCACTCCAGGGGTGGCCTCAGCAGTGCCCAGCCCAGGGGCACAACCCCTGCCCTGCTCCTGCTGCCCACACCACTGCTGCTCCAGGCCAGGCTGCTGGTGGCCTTCTTGCCCAGCTGGGCACCCCTGGCTCCTCTGCAGCCACCTATCAACTCTCATTCCCATGTGCTACCATCTCAGTGTCTGCTTGGGAAAGCAGGAGAGAAACTCTTTGGATGTTTTTGTGCCTGGGAGAGAAGAAGAGCAGGGACCAGGGGTCACTGCTCCCAGGGAATGCAGCTCTAGAGGAGAGGAAAAAAGAAGCAAAATGCAGACAAGAGGCCTGAGGAAGCAGCAGCTCCTTTGAGTCAATGCAAACTGCCAGAGCAGGAGGAGAAGCAGCTTGGAGTGGGGCAGCCCTAGCTGGGCCCCAAGCTCTCCCTGTGCCCACATCCCTGCTTGGGGGAGGTGGAGCAGGGTCAGATTGCAAAGGAGCTCTGCAGGAGACAGGAGGAGCACAAGGGACAGAAAAAGCCAGCACCCAAGGGCCAGAGGACAACAGGAGATCAAGGTCAGGCTTTAGCACCAGGGGCAGATCCCAGGAAGGGCTCTTTGCTTCTGGGCATCAATGCTCAGGATGCTCTGAGCCAGCAGAAGCAGAACCTTGGGAAGGAGCAGGATTAGTGCCAGGAGCTGAAGGCTTTCAGCAGGCAGGACCTGCCTTAGGCTCCTGCCAGGAGCTGGAGCTGCTAGCAGCCATCTCCAGGAGCCTGTGGGGGTTCAGACTGTCAGGAAAGGGCCCAAAAGAGGGAGAAAGCAGATCCTGAAGAACTCAGCCCCAAGAGTTGGTTAACTGTCTGACTTGGGGCAAACAAGAGGAAATCAGCTTGCAAACTGCCCTTCAGCTGCAAGAGAAGGAGATAAACAGCAACCAGCATCAACCTGTCAAGAGCAAGTCCTGTTTGGCTGGGCTGAGTGCCTCCTGCAACAGAAGAAAGAGGCCTCAGGCCAAGTGCAGCAGCAGACACCTTGGTTCCACAGGGCCTGATTCAGACCTGGGTAAGCAAACAGCTGCTAGAGGACAGCTGTGACATGGGAGGAGGTTAAAGACCAACCCAGGCTGAGGAGCTCCCCACACAAAAGGAGAAGCAGGTGGGCTCTGCTTGCCAGCTCCACCACCAACCTGCTGGTGGAAGGAAGGGTCTGGATTACCTTTGCCCACCCAGCAGGCTGTGGAGACCAGGGATCAGGCTTGAGGCAAGAGAGAGAGCAGAGCACCCCAGCAAGATATTCCTCCTGGAATAAAGTGCCAGGGGAAGCTGTGAAATCTTTCATCCCACAGAGCTGCTGCAAAGCTGAGGTGGGAGCATGGCCCTGATCCTGCCCAGCTCCCTGCCAGCCTTGTTTCTCACTGCTCCCACGCAGCCCTGGCTGCTTCCTGTGGCCCCCTGGCTCGCAGGGGCAGTGGCTGCATCAATCATGCCCAGGCCTTTGTGCTGCTAGGAGCCATGGGGTGAACCACTCCACCTTGCTCTGAGTGCTGGAGGACTCCCACGAAGGTGCTGGAGCACAGGAGAGAGACAAAGAGGAGGCTGAGGCTGTAACTGCAGCCTCCTGCAAGCCCTGCTGGCTGAGCTGACTTCCTTGAGCATAAATCACGCAGCAGAGGAGGAGGAAGCGCAGGAGCAGCCCCTCTGAGAGAGGTATGCTCCAGAGAGCAGCCAGCCAGAGCTGCTTCACCTTTCATGACCCCAAGAGAGAGATGGGAATGAAGAATTGCAAGACAGGCAGGAACCTGGCTCTGGGAGAGGGAAATCAAACCTCCAGGCTGGGCTGCTGCTGGTGCTCTCCAGCACGGCCCTGGCCCCTCCGCTGAAGAAAGGTGCTGGCAAAGCAAGCAGCAGGAAGCTGCCACACAAAGCTGGTCCTGAAAACCAGGGTGACAAACCAGCCCAAAATGCAGCAGCACAAGAGGAGGCACTGGGGCTGACCTCCTGAGGGGGCTCCTGCCAGACAGAGTGCCAACAATTCTCCTCCAGAAGCCAGCCTTGGGTGAGGGAAACTCCAGATCTTTGCCACCCTCCCAAACCCAGGGCTGCTGGAAGGGAAGGAGCTGCTGAAGGCACCTGAGGGGAGGGCTGCTCATTGTGCTCCTCCCCAGCACCCAGATGCCAACCTCAGCCTTGAAGTCTCCTGTCAATCCTTGTCCCCTGGTCCAGGTCTGAACACAGAGCTCTCTGCACCCACTGAATCCTGCTGCCTGCTCCAAAAGGCAGCAAGGACAGAGGGGCAGAGCCCTTGGGCCACCAAAATCATTGTGCAGATCGTCAAGCACTGCCAGGTCACCCCTGAACCATGGCCCTCAGCTCCCCTGGCACACTGCCAGCCTCCCTCCTGGCACCATGGAATCATCTGGCTGGAACAGACCTCGATGGCTGGACTCAGTGACCCTCATCTACCTCTGCCAGTCTGGTGCTAAACCATGGCCCTCAGCACCACATCCCCAGGGCTTCCAAACCCCTCCAGGGCTGGGGACTGCACCTCTGCCCTGGGCAGCCTGGGCCAGGCCTGGACAACCCTCAAGGGGAAGAAATTGTTCCTCATGGCCAACCTGAACCTCCCCTGGGGTAGCCTGGGGCCATCTCTTGTCCTATCACTGTCCAACCATTCTGGGTCATGACAGCCCAAGTTTGTTTCTCTTTGGGTTTGCTAACTGGAGCCAGAAGTTCAAGAGTGTCCAGGTCACTCCTACTACCCTCCCCCGACACCCCCAGCTCACCTCTTGCCTCAAGACACCACCAGGCAGCTTGGGGGGACCCAGTCCTGGGGGCATGGTTCTGCAGGAGGCCAGCCTGAGCCGGGCTTGCTTCATGGTTCTGCTGAGCTGCCACAGAGGGAGAACAAAGCCAAGGCAGGAGGTCACTGGCTGCTCTCCTGAGGGCTATGCAAAGAGGGTGAGCTGCACAGATGCCATCTCCTAATGCAGCCAGCTCCAACAAGTGGCTTCCTCTCAGGCGTGTGACTCAACACCAAGAGCTATAAAGCCACCTGCACCCGGGGAGCCTTTCCAAACTGCCCCAAGGCACTCAAATCCCAACCCAGGCAGGTGAAGGGCTTGGCTGCAGCTCATCTGCTCCCAAACCACCTTGCTGAGATGCCACAAGTCCCACATCCTGCCTGCCCTGCCCAGTCTCCAGCCAGAAAGGATTCTTCAACCCAAGGCAGACTCCAGCTGGGGTAACTCCGGCTCCCAGGTGGAGATCCCTGCCTTGGAGAAGGCCAAACGGAGGAGCAGCACCGCCCTGGAGAGCAGCTTCAGGCAGTCCCTAAGGCTGCGGGGCTCCGGCGCCCGGGCTCTGCAGGACTCCAGCTGCGAGGAGCCGGCGCCACCTAGCGGCCCCTGGCCCGGCGCCACCTAGCGGCCCCTGGCCGGCGCCACCTAGCCCCTGGCCCCCACCTGGCCTGGCCGGCCAAGCGGCCCCTGGCCGGCAAGCACCACCCGTGGGGGGCACAGAAGTGTCAGGCCTGTTAGAATAGACCTGAAAAATCATCATCCAGGGCCAACCCCCTGCATGGGCAGGGTCAGCTCACACCAGATCCTCCACAGCATCCTCCAAGAAGGTATTTCCTGCTCCCTGTGAGAGTCTGATGAGAGCTGGGGAGGAGTGGGAACGTAGGGAATGATAGAGACTGGTTTGGGTGGGAAGGGACCCCCAAAGCTCCTCCAGTGCAGCCCACTGCAGCCCCCAGGGACATCCCCAACCACAGCAGGTTGCTCCCAGCCCCAAACAACCTGAGCTGCCCTGGTGCCAGCCATGGGGCAGCTCCACCTCTCGGGGCAGCCTGGGCCAGGCTCTCCCCAGCCTCAGCCTCAACCATTTCTCCTTCTCTCCACTCTCAAGCTCCCTCTTTGCCTTCCAAACCATCCCCCCTTGGCCTGGCCCAACAGGCCCTGCTCCAGCCTCTGTCCCCAGCTTGCTCCAGAGCCTGGGAGGCCACCAGAAGGTGTCCCTGGAGCCTTCTCCTCTGCAGGCTGCCCAAGGCCAAGTCTCTCAGCCTGGCTCCCAGCAGAGGGCTTCCAGCCCTGCCAGCCCTGCTGTGGCCTCCTCTGGCCCTGCTCCCCCAGCTCCCTGGCTGTGCTGTGCTGAGGGCTCCAGAGCTGCCCCAGCCCTGCAGGGGGGTGAGCAGAGCACAGCAGAGGGGCAGAATGCCCTCCCTGCCCCTGCTGCCCACCCTGCTGGGGCTCAGCCTAGGCCAGGCTGGGGCTGGGCTGGCAGCGCTGGGTGCCGGCTCCTGGCCAGCTCTGCACCCCCAGCACCCCCAAGGCCTTCTCCTCAGGGCTGCTCTGCAGCCCTTCAGCCCCAGCCTGGCCTGGCACTGGGGATGTCCTGAGCCAGCTGCAGGACCTTGCCCTTGGCCTTGTTGAAGCTCAGGAGGGTCACACAGCTCCACCTCTTCAGGTGAATGGATGGATCCTGTCCCTCAGGTACCTCAACCATGCTACACAACTTGGTGTCACCTGCACACTGAGGGTCACTCAATCCCAGTGGCCATGTTAATGAAGACATTAACCAGCACTGGTCTCAGTATGGGCCCCTGAGGGACACCTTTTGGGTTGTGTTTCATTCAGCATTAAAGAAATCATTAGGGATGTGTGGTGTCCTCCACTGCAAACCATGACAGAAGAAGCAGCGATGGAAACTTCTCACCTCAGCAGCTTGCTGTTGGAATGGCTCACTCTGCATCTTCCCCTGATGCTGTGCCTGGGTGGTGCAGGCACCAGGACCACAGATGAGGGGTGCAGGATGGCTCTGGCACCGGCAGGGTCCCCTCCTGGCAGTCAGGCGCAGTGCGGAGCCTGGGTACTGCATGGCCACAGTGCTCTCCCTCTCTGCCTGCCAGACACAGGGTGAAAAAGCCATGGACCCCTGAACCCCAGCATGGAGGGGCAGGAAGGGACCCCTGGAGCTCATCCAGTCCAAGCCCTGCTCCAGCAGGGCCCCCCCCAGCAGCTTGCCCAGGGGCACAGTGCCCAGGGGGCTTGGAAGCTCTCCACACCAGCACACTCCACAACCTCTCTGGGCAGCCTGCTCCAGGCCTCCAGCAGCCTCACAACAAACAACTTGCTCCTCCTCTTCACCTCCAGCCTCCTGGCCTCCACTCTCTGCCCACTGCCCCTTGGCCTGCCACTGGGCACCACTCAGCAGAGCCTGGCCCCAGCCTCTTGCCCCCCAGGGGCCCTTCAGCTCTTGCTGAGCATTGCTCAGCTGCCCTCTGGGGCTGCTCTGCTGCAGCCTCTCAGCCCCAGGCCTCTCAGCCTTGGCTGCTGCCAGAGCTGCTCCAGGCCCCTCAGCAGCTTCCCAGCCTGCCCTGGACTCTCCCCAGCACTTCTCTGGCCCTCTGCACCTGGGCAGCACACAGCTGCCCCCAGGGCTCCAGAGGTGGCCTCAGCAGGGCACAGCAGAGGGGTAGCACAGCCTCCCTTGCCCTGCTGCTGCCCACACTCTTCTCCATGCCCCCAGGACCCCCTTGGCCTTCCTGGCCACCAGGCCACCTTGCTGCTGCTGGGCAGCTTCTTGTCCCCCAGCACTGCCAGCTCCTTCTCCTTGCACTGCTCCCTAACCATCACTCAGTGCTGCCCTGGCTCAGCTTGGTGGCAATTCCTTGGGCTGAGAGGGGCACAAGGAGCTGATGGCATCCAAGGAGTGATATTGTCAGAGTTCTGTGAGGGCATCCCCAGTTCCCACTCTTCCAAGCTCTGGAACCAGCCCAGCACCTTCCCTTCTGGCCTCCCCAGCTGCTGTTTAATCTGTTCAGTGTTTGCAGGATAAAGGGAATGAGCACACAGGGCAAGGTGAGTGTGGAGACAACCTGGCTTGCGACTGTGCTGGAAAGGGGACAGCAGTCCCCACCATGGGGACACCAACATCACTCTCAGCTGCTCTTTAACTCCAGGCAGCTCTCCTGCAGCCACCAGGACTCTGCTCTGCTGCTGCCCAGTGACCTTTCCATAAGGAGGCTAAGGGTTGGAAACACCTTCAGCAGCAGTGAGCCAGGGGCACACAGGGGACACACTTGCAGCCAGGGGTCTGCTGTGACCATGAGCTTCCCCCTTTTCCCTTCTCACACCTTCACCTGAGCTCAGCTGGGTTTGGAGGAGCTCCTCCCACAGGGCTCCTGATGCAGCAGGGACTTACTGCTTCACAGAACTCCTGCAGCTGCTGCTTCCTTCTCACCCGAAGCTGCTGCCTCACCCTCTGCTTCACCTGGCCCTGGAAGCGTCTCAGCCTGGCTGCCGCCTGCCGCTGCTGCTCCTTCAGCTCCTGCTCCACACGGGAGGCTGAAGCCTGCAGAGATGGAAGCAGATTTCACAGGGCCTTTATCCTTGTTCCATCTTCCCTTCCCACACCTGCACCTAAGAGCCAGGCAAGCAGCACCCACAGCAGACAGTTGGGAGTGAGTATTGATCTGCAGAGGGACCTGGCCAGGCTGCAGGCATGAGCCAAGGCCAAGGGCATGAGGCTGCAACAAGGCCAAGGGCTGGGTCCTGCCCTTGGCTCACAGCAGCCCCAGCAAGGCTCCAGGCTGGGGCAGAGGGGCTGCAAACTGCCAGCAGGAAAGGCCCTGGGGGTGCTGGGTGCCAGCAGCTGCAGAGGAGCCAGGGGTGCCCAGCTGGGCAAGAAGGCCACCAGCAGCCTGGCCTGGAGCAGCAGTGGTGTGGGCAGCAGCAGCAGGGCAGGGGTTGTGCCCCTGGGCTGGGCACTGCTGAGGCCACCCCTGGAGTGCTGCCTTCAGTGCTGGGCTCCTGGCTGCCAGCAGCACCTTGAGAGGCTGGAGCAGGGCCAGGGAAGGGCAAGGGAGCTGGGGAAGGGTCTGGAGAAGAGGGCTGGGGAGGAGCAGCTGAGGGAGCTGGGGGGTTGAGGCTGGAGCAGAGGAGGCTGAGGGAGACCTCCTTGCTCTCTGCAGCTCCCTGCAAGGAGGCTGGAGCCAGGGGGGCTTGGGCTCTGCTCCCAGGGAACAAGGGACAGGACAAGAGGAGATGGTCTCAGCTTAACCCAGGGGAGGTTCAGGTTGGACATGAAGAATTTCTTCCCCTTGAGGGTTCTTCAGGCCTGGCCCTGGCCCTCCCATCTCTGGAGGGATTTCAAAGCTGTGAAGATGTGGTGCTGAGGGACCTGGCTGAGCACCAGCCAGAGGTAGATGATGATTGACTCAGTGATCCTCCAGGTCTTTTCCAAACAAACAACTCCATGGCTCCGGGCTGGCTGCCTGTCAGGGGAGCAGCCTGCAGAGCAGGGCTCCAGCCCTGGGCATGTCTTTACCATCTGAGGTAAAAGATTCAGAGCAGTGACCTAAAAATAACCAGAGGGTGTTTGGCTCTCAAGGCCAGCACAAGCCAGCAGAGCACAAAGATGGGGAAAAAACTGCATGGGGGAGGATGAAACCGAGCCAGAGCCACAGGGAACAGCAGCAGCCAGAGCCTGGCACACTCCCCTTGAGCTCCTCATCAGCAATTCTGATGCAGGATGCACTCAGATGTTGATCTGGTGCCAGCCCTTGGCATGGCCAAGCAGCTTCAAGAAGCTCTGCTGGCTTCACACCCCTCCAGCCACACCTGAGAGCTCCTCTGCCAGTGAAGGAGGACCAAGAGCATCCAGGCTGCCCCCAAAGAGCTCAGCTCCCACAGGCTCAGAGGATGTCAGGGGTTGGAAGGGAGCTCTGGAGATCTTTGAGTCCCCCCTGCTGCCAGAGCAGGAGCATAGAATGCAGCCCAGGTCACACAGAACACATCCAGACAGGGCTGGGAAGGCTCCAGAGCAGGAGACTCCACAACCTCTCTGGGCAGCCTGCTCCAGGCCTCTGGGAGCCTCCCAGGGCACAAGTTCCTCCTCCTGCTGAGCTGCAACCTCCTGGGCTGCACTTTCCATCCCTTGCTCCTTGGCCTATGCCAGGGTGCAGCTGAGCAGAGCCTGGCCCTGGCCCTGTCCCCTCCCTGCTGCCCCCAGCCCTCAGCTCTTGAGAGACATTGATCAGATCCCTCTCAGCCTTCTCCTCTGCAGACTGAACAGCCCCAGGGCTCTCAGCCTCTCCTCCCCAGGCAGTGCTGCAGTCCCTGCAGCATCCTGGGAGCCTCCCTTGGCCTCTCTGCAGCAGATCCCTGTCTCTCCTGAGCTGGGCAGCCCAGAGCTGGAGGCAATATTCCAGGGGAGATCTCAACGGGGCAGAGCAGAGGGGAGCAGAACCTCCCTGGATCCTCTGAATGCCCCCCAGGACCCCCTTGGCCTTCCTGGCCCCCAGGGCACATTGCTGCCCCATGCAGACCTCGCTGCCCAGCAGCACTCCCAGGGTCACTCTCCAGCTCCCAGCTGGGTGGATATGGAGATGCTTCACTTCCATGGATTATCCCAGGGTTTAAATGACAACATGGAATGAAACAGCTCAGGAGGGGCAGGAGCTCCTGCTGCCCTCAAGGAGTTCACTGGGGCCTGAACTCATCACCCAGTCTCTGAAGTGCTTTTGGTCCTCTCAGCACACCCCTCAAAGCAGAGATCCCTGAGATAAAGCAGCAGCAAAGATCTGCTTCAGGGCTCCTAACACAGTGCAGCAGAGTCAGGCCCTGGAGCAGTGCTGGAGCTCCAAACCTGCTGTTGATAAATCCAAGAAGAGACCTGGAACATGGAGAAAAGCTCAGGTGGGGGCACAGAGCTGCTAAGCTCCCCTGCCTGCTGGCTTCCTCCCAAACAGCTTGAGAGGAATCAATTCAGGGCTCGTGCCAAGGGGACATCAGGGTCTGAGGCCACCATGGTGGCTTCTGACCATACTAAACCCCATCAAAATCCTTAAGAGCCTGTGGGTGGGAAGGGACCTCTTAAACTTAAGCAGTGCAGCCCCCTGCAGCCCCCAGGGACATCCCCAACCACAGCAGGTTGCTCCCAGCCCCAAACAGCCTGAGCTGCCCTGGTGCCAGCCATGGGGCAGCTCCACCTCTCGGGGCAGCCTGGGCCAGGCTCTCCCCAGCCTCAGCCTCAACCATTTCTCCTTCTCTCCACTCTCAAGCTCCCTCTTTGCCTTCCAAACCAACCCCCTTGGCCTGGCCCAACAGGCTCTGCTCCAGCCTCTCTCCCCAGCTTTCTGATCAGTCCATTAAGTGGGGTCTCCACTCCCAGGACACTGAGAGGCTGGAGCAGGGCCAGAGAAGGGCAAGGGAGCTGGGGAAGGGTCTGGAGAAGAGGGCTGGGGAGGAGCAGCTGAGGGAGCTGGGGGGGGTTGAGGCTGGAGCAGAGGAGGCTGAGGGAGACCTCCTTGCTCTCTGCAGCTCCCTGAGAGGAGGCTGGAGCCAGGGGGGCTTGGGCTCTGCTCCCAGGTACCAAGGGACAGGACAAGAGGAAAGAGCTTCAAGTTGCGCCAAGCTGGATATGAGAAGAAACTTCTTCCTGAAAGAGTTCTCAAAGCCTGGCCCAGGCTGCCCTGGGAGGTGGCTGAATCCCCACCCCTGGAGGTGATTAGAAGAGGCAGAAACGTGGTGCTGAGACATGGTTTAGCTTCCAGCCCTGCCAGCACTGCTGTGGCCTCCTCTGGCCCTGCTCCCCAGCTCCCTGGCTGTGCTGTGCTGAGGGCTCCAGAGCTGCCCCAGCCCTGCAGGGGGTGAGCAGAGCACAGCAGAGGGGCAGAATGCCCTCCCTGCCCCTGCTGCCCACCCTGCTGGGGCTGAGCCCAGGCCAGGGCTGGCAGAGTTTTCAGGTGCTTGGCCCCACAGGCTCTGCCAAAGCTGCATCCTCACCACCCCCACCTCACTGCAGGGCTGGAGGATGCTGTGCAACACTCCACGCTCCCCTCCTGCGTCCCCCAGCAGCTGAGCCGTGGTGGCTTGGGCTGGGAGTGTGGAACCAGCACAGATCAATTATTCTTCTTAGGAGCAGTGCTCCTGGCTGCCTTTGCCCAGAGCTCATTCCCAGCTCCCGTGGGGCCTGCTGGCACAGCTGGGGGCTAAGGCCATCCCTGGCATGACCCACGAGCCCAGCGGGCCCCCAGGACCCCCAGCAGCACTCACAAAGGCCAAGCTCTGCTCCAGCTCCCCTGGGCCACTCTCCACCCAGACACCCACTGGGACCACGCTCGGGTTCCTCTCAGCCAGCACCTGGCAGCTCTGCCGCGGGGGTCTGCCCCGATGGCCCCCGGGGTGCTCCCCAGGCCCCCAGGGACGCTCCTTGGGAGGGAGCAGCATCCAGTGCACCATGGCAGAGCCCTAGGGATGGGGCAGAGGTGAGTGTCACCCACCCCCCCGCACCCTGACCAGCACCCCGACCAGCACCCCCCAGGCACCCTGACCAGCGCCCACACCGCTGCTGTCCCAGGCCCAGCTCTCCTCCCAGTGCTCTCTCCACACCACTGCAGTTAGCCCAACCCAGGGGTCCCCAGGGTAGGCCTGCAGGCCCCACTCTGATGGGCTCCCCATATCCATGGCAGACTACCCCCCCAGACCCACCCTGCACCCCCATTTCACCCGCCCTATCAGCAGCCCCCCGCTCCCTCCCCTGCTCAGAGCCCCCTGGTCACTGCTCACACTCTCCTCACCCACCATGGCCCCCAGGACGCCTCTGACCCCAAATCCCTCCAACTCCTCACCCCTTGGTGCATCCCAAAGGGCCCCCTGCACCCCCACCCCCTGCACCCCCGTCCCCCTGCACCCCCATCCCCCCTGCACCCCCGTCCCCCCGCACCTCCATGCCCTCCTGCACCCCCACCCCCCTGCACCCCCGTCCCCCACTGCACCCCCGCACCCCCACCCCCTCCCCCCCCGTCCCCTGCACCCCCATCCCCCCTGCACCCCCATCCCCCACTGCACCCCCATCCCCCACTGCACCCCCGTCCCCCACTTCCCCCCGCACCCCCGTCCCCCCGCACCTCCATCCCCTCCTGCACCCCCGTACCCCCCGCACCCCCGTCCGCCCGCACCTCCATCCCCTCCTGCAGCCCCGTACCCCCTGCACCCTCGCCCCCCCAGGACGCCTCTGACCCCAAACCCCTCCAACTCCTCACCCCTTGGTGCATCCCAAAGGGTCCCCCGCAGCCCCGTCCCCCCCCGCACCCCTTCCCCTCACCCCTGGGCGCCCCCTGCCCTTCCCCCCGCCCCGGGCCCCACCAACCGCCGCTCCCGCCCGCAGCCGCCGCCTTCACTCCCGGCGCCACTTCCGGCGCAGGCCCCGCCCCCGTCGCACCGCCCCCACGTGGCTCTGAGACCGCGGGTTCGAGTCCCAACGTGGACAGGTAAGGGTGTGGGGGGGGGTGGGGAGTGGGGGTGTGACTGCCCCATGTTTCTACCAAAACATCCCAAATATAGCCCCCTGAGCATCCCTGAGTCACCTCCCGAGCACTCCTGAATCAACCCCCTGAGAATCCCTGGAATTCCCTTGAGAACCCCTGAATTATCCCAACAGCCCCCCCAAATACCTCTGTAGTGTCCCCCAAAACAGCCCTGACCCCCCTAAAGTATCTTCTTTAACATCTCCCCACAGCGTTCCCCCATAACACCTCGTCTATAGCATCCCCCAAACCCCTCCCTCAACATCCCCCCTTATATCATCTCCCTACAACATCCTCCCAAAACACCCTCCAGGAGCACCCCCCGGTAACACCCCACCCCAAAAGCCACCCCCAAACCATCTCCACCATGCTGGGTTCAGATATTTGGGGTCCTCAATCCCCTTTTGGGGGCTTTGGAGCCTCCCTAGTGGGGGGCTTGGAGGTGGCTCACTGGGGTGATGAGTCTGGAGGGGCTCAGAGGGGGTTGGAAGCCGCTCCGGGCATCCTGCCCCGCACCCTGCTGCCCTATTCAGCGGTGCCCGGGGAACCGGCACTAATTGGCACCGGAGCTGGAATGAAGCCTGGATGCGATCACAGCATCGCATTAAAGCCTGGGAAGCAAACGGGAAAAGGGGGAAAGCTCCATCTGGGGGGGTGGGAGGGGGTGTCCAGTTTCCCGGATACCCCCTCCGCAAGATACCCTCAACTTTATGTGATGCTCAAAGCCCTAAATCCCATGGGATTGTGCACGGAGAAGGTGGAAAACCTCACCCAGGCTTGATGGGGTGATGCCCCCGACCTCTAGCATCACCCTAGGACGGGGAAAACATGGGAAAGGTGGATGCGAAGAGGGGAGGGAAATAGCAAATTTAGTGTTTTTGCCCCAAATAAATGTCAGCTCGAGGCCGCTGGGAAGGCGAAAGCCGCCGGGACACAGAGTTCTATTGAGAGAGGACAAAAAAAAGAGGGAATAAACTCAATGGGCCGGGCGGAACGCCAAGCTGGGAGCGCCGAGGGACGTGCCCGGAGTAGGGAAGCGAAGGGATTCGGGGGCGAGCCTGCCCGAAATGTGGGGAGCGCTGGGCGCCCCGCGGGGCCACCCCGTTCCCCCTGCTTGCTGCCGGTGACCTGGCTCCTGGCGCTGCACGCAGGTAGGGCGAGTTCCCAGCTTTCCACCGGCTTTCCCTTTTCCCCGTGGGCT
The DNA here is from genome assembly GCA_033816785.1 of Picus viridis. Lineage (NCBI taxonomy): Eukaryota > Metazoa > Chordata > Aves > Piciformes > Picidae > Picus > Picus viridis. The sequence continues at coordinate 9,820,593 of CM066601.1, forward strand.
TTCCCATTTCCCTGTGGGGTTTTCCCATTTTCTCGTGGGGCTTCAAGGCGGGGGGGATCCGGATGGAGGATGGTGGGAGGGGGCTGCGCAGGGTGGTGGGACCCGGCGATGGGAGGGTTTGGGAGGGGGTTGCTGCGCCGTCGAGCATCCCCCTCTGCCTGGGAGAGGGGGAAAAAGGGGGAAATTGGGAATAAATCCAGGCAAAAGCAGTTGTTGAGCCGAGCGGCTGCTGCTCGAGGGTGAATCCATCACTCCCCTCTCCACTTTCTGTCTTGCCCCAAACCCCCTTTTTGCTCATCTTCCAGCTCCCCGAAACTCCTTACTCATCCTTCAGCTTTCCAACATCCCCTGGGTTTCATCCCACTTCTCGGTTCGCTTCTGTTTGTCGCACCCTGCTGCACCCCCTCAGCGTTCCTCTCCTGCACACCCACACTCCGGGGTTCAACAGGCTCCGAAATGCCTGAGCCCAGACCCAGCGACGCCAGACAACCACCTGCAGCCCTTGGGCACCGGTTTCTCCACGTTTGCACCCCAAAACCAGCCCCACAGAGGCCCTGATTGCCTCGGGATGCAAACCAAAGCTGATGGGTTTGCACAATGCCCCAAAAACACACCTGGGGCACCCCAAAACCTCTGCTCTGCTTTTTCCTAAAGAAAAGAGCACTTCCCCCCTCCCCAATAGCTGAAAAATGAGGATTTTGGTAGGGGGTTTTGTAACCAAAAACAAGCAGGAAGGGTGGGAGACCTCCACCCCTACACCTGGAATGCTGTAAAAAACGGGATTTTTGCCCCAGGCCTTTAACTGGCCTCAGCTTTACCACGGAGTGGAGGAAAAAAATGCACAGTTGGGTTAAAAAAAGCAAAGAAACAGTTAAGCAGCGATTTGGGGGCACACAGGTGGCCCTTAAAGCTGCACCAGGGCTACCTCCCCCATGGGGATCACCTCAGTTTTGGGGGGGGGGCGGGGGGCTCTGGGGGCTGAGCCAGGAGGACAGACGGCCTGAGCCCGCACGGCCGCTGCATACCAATAGGTCTCATGACTCTGCTGGGCTTGTTTGGAGCCTTTCTTGTGCCCTCCCCAGCTGCTTTTCCCACTCTCCTCCCCCCGTCAATATGTGGTTTGTTCACCACCCGATGACGGCACCCAGCAGGGGCCACGGCTGGGACCCCCAGGGCAGTGAGGAGGGGGTGTAAGATGATGGCATTTTGGTGGCTTGGGCTGGACCCCCAAAATATCTCCCCCCCATTGTTACAATTCTTTTTGGGGCTCAAAAGCAGCAGTGGTTGTGTGCCCACCCTCCAGATGCAGCTTTGCATCAGGGCAGGGGCATCTGGCTGCATCAGGGCAACCAATGGGGTTGGGGAGGGGTGCAATAATCCCCCTCCCCCGCAATTTTTGGGGTGTTTCATGCATCTTTGCAAAAGGTTGCATTGAGCTGGCTGCAGGAGGGCTCCCAAGCCCTCCTTGGGGGCGATGCACAGAATGGGTCATGGAGCAGCTTGGGTAGGAAGGGACCTCAAAGATCACTGCCGGGAGCGCAGGGGGCTGCAGCAACCTGGCTGCAGGAGCCCACACCCCCTGCAGGTTTTGGGGGGAATGTAGGTGTCTTGGCACAGGGCTGGTGGCATCAACCCAGCAACAGGAGGTCTCCATGCAGCTTTTGGGGGTGAAGCAAAGGGCTGCACTGACCCCCCCTTCCTTCTAGGCCTGATGCACTTCTTGACCCCAGGAGAGGGTCTCCCATGCACACCTGGGGGCATGGTTCATGCGTTTTTGCAGAGCATTGCATCAACCCATTGCTCCTCCGTTGATGCAAGTCTTGGGGTGACACATGCACCTTGCATCAACATGGCTGCAGGAGTGCTCCTGTGCCCCACCCCCCCCTGCAGTTTTGGGGTGATGCAGGCATCTCTGCAGAGGGTTGGTTGCATCAGACCAGGAACAGGAGGTATCCCACCTCTCACGATTTTGGGGTCATGCATCTTTGCAAAGGGTGGCATTGACACCCCCTCCCCCGGCTCCATGTGCTTTTTGGGGTGAGGCAGGCATTTTGCTTTTGTTGCATCAACCTGGCAGCAGGACAGCTGCCAACCCCATGCAGGTTTGGGGGTGATGGATGCATCATGGCAGAGGGTCACATCAGCTCAGCTGCAAGTCACTTCCTGCCCCCTTCCCTATGATTTTTAGGGCTGATGCAAAAGGGTTGGTTGCATCAGCCTGGACACAGGAGTGCTCCCGCCCCGATGCAGTTGTGGGGGTGATTCCTGCTCCTTTGCAAAGGGCTGCATTGAGCTGGCTGCCTCCAGCCAGGGTTCCCACAGCCCAGTGCAGTTTTGGGAGTGATGCAGAGGGTGAATCAGAGAATGTCTTAGGGTGGGAGGAACCTTACAGATCATCAGATTCCAGCCCCCTCTGCCATGGGCAGGGACCCCTCCCACCAGCCCAGGTTGCTCAAGGCCTTATCCAGCCTGGCCTTGAACACCTCCAGGGAGGGGACATCCACAGCCTCCCGGGCAACCTGTTCCAGTGTCTCCCCAGCCTCACTCTCAACAATTTCTTCCTGATCTCCAGTCTCAACCTCCCCTGCTCCAGTTTCAAACCATTGCCCCTCATCCTGTCACCCCAGGCCCTTCTAAACAGCCCCTTCCCAGCTCTCCTGCAGCCCCATTCAGGTCCTGGAAGGCCACAAAGAGTTGCACCGATCCCCTCCATGCCCGGTGCCCTTCCTGGGGTGATGTGGGCATCTTCACAAGGAGCTGGCACAGCAGTCAGTACCCCACTGCCAGGATACATTTTGGGGGTGCTCAGCACTTCCCATTGCTGCTTTCCCTCTGGGCCCATGGGAGGGGGCAGCCCAGCTGGCATCCACGCCCCACTGTCTGTCCCTCTCTCCCACGCCCAGGTCTGCTGGCAGGGGTGAACATCACCAGCCCCACGCCGCTGGTGCGGGGCACGGCGGGCAAGGCGGCGCTGCTCTCGGTGCGCTACGCCAGCGCCAGCGCCGACAAGCCGGTGGTGAAGTGGCAGCTGAAGAGGGACAAGCCTGTGACCGTCGTGCAGTCCATCGGCACCGAGATCATCGGCAACCTGCGGCCCGACTACCGCGACCGCATCCGCGTGCTGGAGAACGGCTCCCTGCTGATCAGCCCCCTGCAGCTGGCCGACGAGGGCGCCTACGAGGTGGAGGTGTCCATCACCGACGACACCTTCACGGGCGAGAAGACCATCAACCTCACCGTGGACAGTAAGGGCCAGAGGCTGGCTGGTGGAGGTTGTGTCCTCCATGGGATGCCTTCCCTCACCACTCTTCGGGAGGGGTTTCTCCAGACGGGAGATGGTTTTGGGGGTTCAACCACCCCACGTGGCCAAATTCCACCCCCGGCGCCGTGTCCCTTCTCACCCCCGCTGGGTTCACCTACCCCCTGGCACTAAACATCACCGAGACTCTCCTGCTTGCCCGCAGTCCCCATCTCGAAGCCACAAGTGCTGGTGGCCTCCTCAACAGTGCTGGAGCTCAGCGAGTTCTTCACGCTCAACTGCTCGCACGAGAACGGCACCAAGCCCACCTACACCTGGCTGAAGGACGGGCGGCCGCTGAGCAACGACTCGCGCCTGCTCCTCTCCCTGACCAGAAGATCCTCACCATCACCCGGGTCCTCATGGCTGACGACGATGTCTACAGCTGCCTGGTGGAGAACCCCATCAGCCACGGCCGCAGCGTCCCCGTCAAGCTCACCGTCTACCGTAAGCCACTCGCCGTCCCTCTGCGCCTGCAGGGCTTGGCCATCCCTTGCAGATGCTCCCAGACACAATTCGGGGGGGTTGACCCTCCTCGTTCTTTTCCTCCAGGTCGGAGCTCCCTCTACATCATCCTCTCCACTGGGGGCATCTTCCTCCTTGTCACCCTGGTGACTGTTTGTGCCTGCTGGAAACCCTCCAAGAAGTATGTCTGGGGAGGATGCTGGAGCTAGACAGAGTTCCTCATGTCCCATCTAGTCCTATCCTGTCCCGTCCCATCTCTTCCCATTCTATCTTGTCCTGTCACATCACATCGCACCTCATCCATCCAACCTCAACAATTCTGTCTTAGTGGTGGACTTGGCAGTGTCAGGTTTATGGTTGGACTTGATGACCTTAAAGGTCTTTTCCAACCTATATGATTCTGTGATTCTACAATTCCATTCCATCCCATCTTGTCCTTTCTTGTCTCATCTCCTTTATTTCCATCCCATCTCATCATGACCTAATCCATTCTACCCCATCTCATTCATTTCATCCCATCCCATCTTGACCCACCATGATCCATCCTATCCCATCTCATCCATCCCAACTCTCCCTCACCGCATCCCTGCACCCTTAGCTGAGCCATGGGCAGTCCCCCTGCCACTCCGCTGCGTTGCCTCCCCATGTCCCCTCCCTTCCCCAGGGACAAGCGGCAGGCAGAGACCCAACCAGCCTCGGAGTACACGGAGCAGGACGAGGAGCGCCTGAAGCATGAGCGTGAGTCCCAGCCCCATGGCGGCGGCAGGTTGGCCAATGCCAAGGATACCAACATGGTGACCATGCCCTTGCCTCCTCCCCACAGCTGAGGGCATCCCGCGGAGCGGCGAGCACGAGCGCAAGAACCCAGTAGCCTTGTACATCCTGAAGGACAAGGTGAGAGGCCAGCAGCAGGCAGCAGCAGGCCAGCAGGCAGCAGCAGCCAGCAGGCAGCAGCAGGCCAGCACCAGGCAGCAGCAGGCCAGCACCAGGCAGCAGTGGCAGCCAGCAGGTAGCAGCAGTAGGCAGTAGCAGCAGCAGGCAGTAGCAGGTAGTAGCAGCAGCAGGCAGTAGCAGGCCAGCAGGCAGCAGCAGGCAGCAGCGGGCTCCGCACGCTTCCCGCGCTCTGCTCTCTTGCAGGACTCGCCGGAGGCAGAGGAGGACTCCCCGCCGGAGCCCCGTGGCACCGTGGAACCGGCTTACAGCAGCACGCCGGTACCGGCGGCTGGTCGCTCGCCGGGGCCGGTCGGGCGGTCGACTCGGCGTTACCATCGCTCCCCCGCTCGCTCCCCGGCCTCGGCGCGGCCGCACAGGTCCCCGCCAGGCTCCCCGGCGCGGGCGCGTGGGGCCCCGCGGCTGCTGCGGACTGCCGGCGTCCACATCATCCGGGAGCAGGAGGAGGCCAACGCCGTGGAGATCAGCGCCTGAGCAGGGCGGACGTGTGCGCTCCGGCGGCGAGCGAGAGCGGGCGGGAGGGAGGGACACCGGCGCGGCTCCGCTCCTGCCCCCGGGCATCGCGCGGCTCGGCGTAAAGTCACTAATTTGCTATTGATCCCACCCGGAGCTCCCTCTTCCGTCCCTGTTTTCCCGGGGTGCCACTTCCACGGTTTGCTCGCCGGGACGAGCGTGCGGGGAGCGCGCGTGGGCTGCGAGCGAGCCAGTGTGCCATGCACAGAGAGCCTGCAGAGGGCACCGAGCATGCAGAGTGGGCACAGGGCACGCAGAGTGTGCATGGAGCATGCAGAGGGCACATACAGTGTGAAGGAGGGAACACAGGGCATGCGGAGTCTGCTTGCAGCATACAGAGAGTGGGCACATGCACTGTGCAGAGCGAGCAGGCACTGAGAGTGCAGAAAGCGTATGCAAGCAGCATGAGGAGAAAGCATGCATGGAGAGTGCAAGACAGCATACATGGAGCATGCACACAGAAAGTGTGTAGAGGAAGCATGCAGAGAGAATAAGCACAGCCTGAGCAGAGAGAGCAGTCACAGAGCATGCAGCAAGCGTGTATGCACTGCACAAGAGAGTGTGCATGGAGTGTGCAGGAGGGGATGCACAGAGTGGAGAGAGCGTGCAGGCACTGAGCAGAGAGCAAACAGAGCATGCAAGAGGGAATGTGTGAGGTGTGCAGAGGGAGCATGCATGGAGCATGCAAGAAGGTGTACAGAGTGTTAAGAGAGTGTGCATGGAGTGTGCAAAAGGGCATGTGGAGAAAATGTCCACACAGCAGGCAGAGAGCATGCACAGAGCATACAGAAGGATGTGTAGAGCATGCAGAAAGACTGCATGGAACATGCAAGAGGCATGCAGAGAGAGCATGCTCACACAGAGGGCAATCTCAGAGCGTGAGGAAGGACATGCATGGAGTGTGCAGAGAAAGCACACAGAGCATGCAAAGGGACATGTATGAAGTGTGCAGAATGCAGGCAGAGAGAGCAGACGTGCACAGGGATCAGTCAGAGCATGCAGCAAGAGCATGCAGAGAAAGCAGGCACAGTGCACAGAGACCAATCATGGAGCATGCAGAGCGTGCATGTGGAGAACATGGAGAGAGTGTGCAGCTGAGGCTGCATGGATTGTGTGGAGACTGTGGACATGCAGAACGTGGAGAAAGCATGCACAGAGTGTGCAGAGTGTGTATGGAGACTGCAGGAGTGAAAGCATGCAGAAAGTCTGCAGAGCGTGCACTGAGCATGCAGGGAGGAGCATGAGAGCACAGCACAGAGGAAGCTTGCAGCAGAACATTCATAGTGTGCAGCATTGGCATAGGGCATGCATGGGTGGTGCAGTGAGCATGTGTGGAGCATCCAGTGAGCATGCAGGGTGCGGGCACGGAGCTTGCATGCAGCACACAGAAGGGAAGCACACAGCAAGCATGCAGCTGCGACTGCACACAGGATGCAGAGGTGTGCAGGGAGCACACACAGCACGCTGAGTGCCTCACACACATGTGCCAGGGCACCAAGCCCCCCAGCACAGCACCCGGTGCAGGGGGAGCACTCAGCCTGACAGCTCACCCCAGCACACAAGCAACCTGCTCGGGGGACTCCCTCCTCCCCACAGCCCTGCCCCGGCTGCACCGTCTGCTGCACAGAGGCCTAAAGCCCAGGTGAACCAGAGAGCACCGGCCAAGTGAGCTGAGCTCCACAGCTCCTTCACTCTGGTCCCCACTGATGGCATCCCCAGCCCAGAGCTCGTTCACTCTGGTCCCTGCTGGTGGTATCCCCAGCCCAGAGCTCGTTCACTCTGGTCCCTGCTGGTGGTATCCCCAGCCCAGAGCTCGTTCACTCTGGTCCCTGCTGTTGGGGGGAATTAATTTGTTTGGATTAATTAAAGTCATTAACCACTGGTGTCCCCAACCCCACCTCCTCTGGGTGCTGCTCAGCGCTGTGGCTGGCCCCAGCTCTTTGTGTGTCCATCGCAGTCCATCCCCCCCATCACTTCCCGGCCCCCGTGTCCGGGTATTGTCCCCCCCATCCGGAGCTGGATCCGGCTCTGGTGCTGGTGCAGGGCAGCAGCCGGAAGGCTCCCAGGGCCAGCATGGCAGGCGGCTGGGCCGCGGCGCTAGCCCTGGGGCTCTGCCTCACTGCAACGCGCCGGGGAGGTGAGTACGGCCCCCGAGGCTGAGGGAAAACCCCCAACCCCAAAACTTCCTCCACCCACCCCAAAACCCCACCAGGGTTGTGCCTGCTTGGTGCACCCACCACTGCCGTGTCACCACCCCACAGGCTGCCACCCCCTGGCGCAGCCATGACCCCCCAGAGCACAGCTGGTAAGGACACCTCAGGGGGTGGGGGACCCCAAAACTCCTGTGTTGTCCCCACCCCATGTCCCTTCCCATCCTGTGGTGTGTGCATGTCCCCCATGGCGTCCCCTCCTCACCCATACCCTGTAGTCATCTACTGTGGTGTCCCCTCTCCACTCATGGTGTCACCCCCTCCACCCATGGCCTTCCCCCACCCATGATGTTCCCCTCCACATCCATGGTGTCTCCATACTCATGGTGTCCTCCCATCCAGGGCATCCTCTCCCCACTTACACTGTCCCCATCGCATCCATGGCGTATTCGCCTTACCAGTTAAGTCCCCTCCCCACCCATGGTCTGTATCCCCCACCATGGTGTCCCCTCCCTATCCATGGTTTCCCCACCCCTGCTGTTCCTACCTCTTCATGGTGTCCCCTTCCTAACCACGGTGTGCCTCCCCACACCCATTACCTTCCCCTCACCATGTACGGTGTCCCCTTGCCCACTGTGTCTCCTCCTCACCCCCTGTCCCCACCCATTCTCTTTGTGCCTGCTTCCAAGATGTCTCCTCCCCACCCGTGGTGTCACCCTACAATCCATGGTGTTTCCCAACCCATGGTGTCCCCTCTCCACCCCTGATGTCCCCAGTCATGATGTGCCCTCCCCACGCCAGTGCTGCGGGACAACTTCCGCCTGCAGCCGGGTGATTTGGTGGCCATGGCCGGCCAAGTGCTGGAGCTGGACTGTGTGCCCCCCTCGGGTCACCCCGAGCCCCGGGTCACCTGGAAGAAGGATGGGGTGACCTTGGACCTGGCGGGTGGCCGCTATGTGGTCACCAAGGGGAAGCTGAAGGTGGCCCCGGCACGACGCAGCGACTCTGGGCTCTACGTCTGTGTGGCAGCCAACGCAGCGGGCGAGAGGCAGAGCCGTGGTGCCCATGTCTCTGTCCTGGGTAAGCCAAGGGTCCTCTGTGGGTGGTGGATGTCAGGCCCGACCTTGGTGCCATGTTCTTGATGTCACCCAACAGAGAAGCCGACCATTGTACGGCGCCCGAGTGACACCGTGGTGGCGGCTGGCAGCACCGTGGAGCTGGGTTGTGGTGCCCAAGGTGATCCGATGCCACGGGTACAGTGGCACAAGGAGCGTGGGGACCTCCCCTGGGGCAGGTAGGTGGTGGTAGGGTGGAGGTGGCCCATCCCCAGGGGTGAAGATGGTGCTGATGGACAACTGGTGACCCACAGGCACGAGGTGGACCAGGAGAACACGCTGCGCCTGCACGCCGTGGTGCCTGCCGACGCCGGCACCTATGTGTGCACGGCCCAGAGCCAGCTGGGCACCGCCGCTGCCACCGCTCGCCTCCGTGTTGAGGGTCAGTCCTGGCACCTCCAGGGCCTTCACCGCCACAGGCACCCCGGGCCTTCTGGGAGTCCATGCAAGGGGAGCTGTGTGACAGCGTCCATCTCATGGGGTTCATCCAAGCGTAGTCTATCCAAAGAGGGCTCCAGCCAAGGTCATCCAAGGGGTATCCCAGAGGGGACCATCCAAGGAGGTCTAACTAAGGGCAGTCCATCCAGAGGCATCCATCCAAAGGGGTCCATCAAGAAGGAGTCCACCCAGCTGAATCATCTAAGGGGGTCCATTCCAGAAAGGTCCATTGCAGGGAGCACTTCTGAAAGGGGATTGGAATCCATCTCCAGAGGTTCATCTGAAAGCATCCATCCAACCAGATTCATCTAAGGGGTCCATCCAAACATGGAATGGGATCCATCCAAGGGAGTCAGTCAGTTGGGGGGTACATCCAAGAGGATCTGTTCAGGATGGTCCTTCTAAAGGGGATTCATCCAAGTGGGTTCCTCCAAGAAGATGCATTTAGGGCATCTGTCTGAGGTGAGGGATCTGTTAAAGGGGAATCCAGCAAGAGGTCCCTGTCCAAGGGGTCCATCTGAGAGGGATGCATCAGTGGAATTCTATCATGGGGTCCATCAAAGGAGGCCCATCCAAGAGGGGTCCATCAAGCTTGTCTGTCGAAGGGTGTCCATCCAAGAGGAGACCAAAGGGTCCATTTGAACAGGTCCAGATGGGCAGACATCAGGGTCTACATACATGGGCAGACATCAGGGCCTGCATGCATGGCTCTCAGGAGTGGGCGCATGGGCAGGCACTGCAGGACCTGGCTCTGGCCCGGTGCTGCTGGTAGCCTCCCTCTGCCTCACAGGCCGGCGGGAGGCAGCACCAAGAGACCTTCTGGCCATGAGGCCTCACCTGGACAACGTCACCATGCTGCCCACTGCTGCCGTCCAGCTGCGCTGGCAGGTTGGTGTGGTGCTGGCATAGCCCCTCCAGAGCGCTGGAGTGGGGCACAGGGATGAGGCTGGGGCTCCATCCCCAAGTCCCGCCTGGTCCCACCATGCCTCGTAACCCCTCCCATCTTCTCCAGATGTTGCCACCAGTGCCAGCACTGGTGAGCTTCATGGTGCTGTACCGCTCCCTGCTCCCCACCAGCACCTCCTGGGTCCAACATGACGCTGGCAAGTTGCTCAGCACCATCATCCCCCAGCTCCGCAGGGGCCACCAGTACGAGTTCAAGGTCCGACCCTACGCCGGTGGGACCCAAGGCTTGGACAGCAACAGCAGGCACCTCTGGATACCTGAGGAAGGTGGGTTGGGGGCCTCAGGGATGCCCAGGTGGAGGATGGGAGTTCGCCTGGAGGGTCCCAGAGGTCTCAGCACCCTGTCCCGGCAGTGCCGAGCGCTGCACCCCAGCGTGTCACCGTGGGCCGGGCTGAGGCGGAGAACGGCACCGTGGTCGTCAGCTGGGAGCCTCCTCCTCCTGAGGCCCACAATGGCATCATCCAGGGCTACAAGGTTTGGGGTGACATGGGGGGAGGTGGGGCTGTGGGACTTCTAGCCTAGGAAGGTTCATCCAAGGGGTCTGTTGAAGGGGGGCATGAAAGGAGGGAGCCCATCAAAGGTGGGGATCTATCCAAGGGTGGCTCTCGAGGGAATGCCTGTCCAAGGGGGATGCATCCAAGAGGGATCTTGGCAAAAGGTTCACCCAAAGGAGCTAACCAAGGGGAAGGTCCATCCCAGGAGATCCATCTAGGGGGTCAGTGTAAAGAAGGGGTTCATCCAAGTGGATCTAACCCAAGGAGGTCCTTTCACATGGGTTCAGCCAAGGGAATCCATCTGGAGAGGTCAGCCAAGGCATCTGTCCATCTGTGGATGGAGGTCCATCAGGGGACTCATCTAAGGGACCCATCCAAGAGTATTCATCCTAGGGGGTCCATCTCAGGGGCTTCATCCAAGAGGGCCATGCAAGGGGGTCAGTCCTATTGGGATCCGTCGTTGGGGGCCCATCAAGGGGATTCATCTAAGGGGTCCATCCAGGGGGTCTATGCAAGGGATGTTGACCTGAGGGGGTCTATGCAAAGAGATCTATCTACGGGGGATCCATCGATGGGGGTCCACCAAGAGGATTCATCTAAGGGGCACCATGCAGAGGGGTCAACCCTGTTGGGGCCCATCAATAGGGATCCAGCAAGGGGATCCATCCGAGGGCACTCATCCTCTCGGTGCCTGCCAGGTGTGGTCAATGGGCGAGGGCTGGCAGCGCCCCACCAACAGGACGGTGGACGGAGGCACACGCCGGGTGGAGGCTCTGCTCCCCAGCCCTGCCGCCGAGTTCTGCGTCCAGGTGGCAGCCTTCAACAGCGCGGGGCTGGGGGTGCCCAGCAATGCCACCTGCAGCGTCCTGGGTAGGGGACGGGGAGGGATCAGGGTGGAGGGGGCAAAGTGGTGGCACTGTGTGACTCTGGTGGGACCCTGGCAGGGCTGCCGGCTGGGAGCGGCGGCGTGGGGGGGCTGCTGCGGCAGCCTGCAGTCATCGCGGCCGCCGGCTCGCTGCTCTGGTTGGCCCTGCTCGCCCTCCTCCTCCTCCTCTGCCAGCGCCGAGCCAGCCAGGACGCCGCAGCTCGTCACAGGTGAGCAGTGATGGGCCGGGGGGGACATGGCAGGAGGTTCCCCGACGTGGTGGGGATGGGACAACCTGATGGCACCTCTTGGCCGGCAGGCTGGTGGCTGGTGACTCACCGTGGCTTGGTGGCCCCTGGAAACCTGGTTGTGCCCCCGGGAACCTCAGCAGCAGCAGCAGCCTCAGCAGCCGGCTGCTGGGCAGCGATGGACGGGACCCCCACCCCTCCAGTGAGCTCCGGGGCTTGGAACTCCTCCCAGTGCCATGGGAACCCTCCCAGTGCCATGGGATCCCCTCCCAGCGCCATGGGACCCCCCTCCCAGAGCCATGGGACCTCCACCCCTCCAGTGAGCTCCAGGGCTCGGACCCCCTCCCCCTGCCACGGGACCCTCATCCCTTCAATGAGCCTTATGGAGGCTGGGACCCACACTCATCCCAGTGACCACCCCTGGACTCCCACTCACTACCTAGGATCCTCACAAGGTGCTATGGGACCAGTGCAGGCTGCCCAGTAGCCCTCACCCTATGCCTGGGACTCGCCCACCATGGGACCCCCACCTGGGTGTTGCATCTCTGCAGTTGACAGGGACGTGGGGACAGACAGAGCCGAGGGCAAAAGGGACAAGGGACAGCACCCATGGGTGCCCTGACCTTTCTTGTCCCTCTAGCCCTGTCCTTGGAACCCAGCCTGGGTCCTCCAACACCCTCCACCCGCAGCAGCCTCCGCGGGGGCCACCTTGGGCCCCTCGGGGACACAGGGCACCCCGGGGTGCGTGCCTCACCCAGCACCCCCGGCCCGGCACCCTGGGAACGCCTCCGCAAGCGAGGTGGGTATGGGGGACAGGGGGCCGTGAGGGGACAGGGGGCCGCGGGGAGGTGGCTCAAGCCTCATGTCCCCCACCCCGCAGAGCTGCAGCAGGTGCACAGCACCCCCTGCCCACGGGTGGCCCCGGCCGTGGCCCCGGCACAGGGAGCGGAGCAGGTGAGTGGGGGCCGGATCTGGGGCTGGCAGCTGCGTGGCCCCCGCGAAGGGGCCCCGATGGTGACAGCGGCACCGCCGTGGCGGCTGGAGAGGACCCGTGGCGGCTGCCGGTCTTCAGCTCCCCCAAGCCGCGGCGAGGCAGTGTGTCCCTGGCCACCAGTGTCACCGCGTCACCAGTGACACCCCGAGACCGCCCCATGCGCGGCACCCGCCGGTGACACGGTGAGTCTGAGTGTCCCCACCCTGGGGGTGCAGAGGGGCACCCCATGCTGCAAAAGCCACCCTGTCCCTTGTACCTGCAGGTCCCCGGCCACCGTGTGCCCCAGGGACACATCCCCAGTCACCAGGTGCCCCAAGGACAGGTCCCCAGTCCCCAGGGTCCCCAGGGACAGGTCTCCAGCCACCCAGCACCCCAAGGACACATCCCTGGTCACTGAGAGCCCCGGGGATGTGTCCCTGGTCACCAGGCACCCTAGGGAGGTGTCCCTGGCCAGCAGGCACCCCAAGGATGCATCACCAGTAACCAGGCACCCCAAGGACACACCACCAGTGACCAAGCACCAGAGGGACATGTCGCCAGCCAGCAGGCACCCCGAAAACAAGTCCCCAGACAGCGGCCACCCAAGGGACACATCCCCAGTCACCAGGCTCCCCAAAGAGAAGTCCCCAGCTGCTGGGCACTGCAGGGACAAGTTCTTGGCCACCAGGTACTGCAAGGACAAGTCTCTGGCCACCAGGCTTGCCAGGGACCCATCACCAGTGGCCAGGCACCCGAGAGACAGCTTCCTGTCCAGCAGGTGCCCTGAGGACGTGTCACCAGCCACTGGCCATGCCAAGGACACATCTCCAGCCACGGGACACCCAAGGGACATGTCCTCAGTCACCAAGAACCCTGAGGAGATGTCCCCAGTCCCTGGGCACCACAGGGACAAGTTCTTGGGCATGAGGTACCCCAAGGACTTGTCCCCAGACACCAGCCACCACAGGAGCCCAGCCCCAGCCAGCAGTCACCAAAGAGAGACACCACCAGCGATCAGGCAGCCTAAGGAGATGTCTCCAGTGCCTGCTCACCTCAAGGACACTTCCTCGGGCAGGTACCCCAGGGACTTGTCCTTAGCTAGCAGGTGCCTCAGGAGCCCATGACCAGGCACCCAAGGGACACCTTCCTGTCCAACAGGTACCCTGAGAACATGTCACCACTCATGAGGCACCCCAAGGACACATCCCCAGGCTCCAGGCACCCCGAAGAGGCATCTCCAGTTGCTGGTCACCGAAGGGACATGCTCTTGGGCACCAGCTACCCCCGGGACATGTCCCTGGCCAGCAGGCACCCAAGGGACAGGTCCCTGGTCACTGGGCGCATCTCACCGGCTTCCAGCGATGGAGTCCTCACCCCACAGCAGGTGGCTGAGGACCTAGAGATGGAGCAGGACACCACCTACCCCAGGTACACCTCGTCCCTCTGGGCCACCACCACGGTGGCAGTGTCTCCTGGTGCCAGCTGTGTCCCCACCGTGTCCCTCACAGCCCTCCAGCACCCCCCACCCCACGCTCCTTCTCGCCGCTGCACACCTACGGCTACATCTACGGCCCCCCAGCCTCTGAGCTGGGCGAGGATGAGGAGGAGGAGGAAGAGGAGGAGGAAGAGCAGCCAGCAACAAGAGGCTCTCCGGAGGGGTCGCTGCTGAACGGCTGGGGGTCTGTCTCAGAGGACAACTGGGCCAGTGCCCGCTGCAGCCTGGTGAGCTCCTGCGATGGTTCCTTCCTGCTGGACGCCAGCTTCGCGCGGGCCCTGGCCGTGGCTGTCGACAGCCTCTGCCTCGGCCTCGACGACGCCGACGGTGGCTGCGGGGGTGAGCGAAGGGACCCTGCACCCCTCTGCACCCAAGCATTACCATCTCCCCGGGGGAGGTGGCCCTGTCGTGACACCGTGGTACTGACAGCATCTCCTGCCTTGTCCCTGACAGGCCTCTCACTGCCACCATCACCCCTGGAGAGGATCTTCTCGCCAGGGGTCCCCACCTGGGACTGGGGGCAGCACTGGGGGCCCCCAAAGAGCTGGGACAGAGGCAACCATGGGCAGCCCACAGCATGGTGAGAGTGCCCTGCCAGCAGGGAGATGGGCACCAGTGGCTTGGGGGTGTCACCTGTTGGGGGGTGCTGGAAGATGTTCCCTTTGCTTTGCAGGTGGCCAGGGGACAGGGAGTGGCAGCCCCTGGTGCAGGGCAGGTGGTGAGCTGGGGGCAGCAGGGACAGGAGCATGGCGGCCCCCAGGGTGTCGGACACGGCGAGGCCAGGATCCCCTTGGCTCAGCTAAATTCCAGCTTTATTAAGTGGTTTCCCCAAAAGGGGCTCTGCTAGCAAAAGTCACCCGCAAAGGGTAGGTGGCACCAACATGGGTGGCTGTCCTCCCAGTGTCCCCATCCTCCCAGGTGTCCTCATCCTTCCCACGCCCTCCTTCCCAAGTATCCTCATGCCCCCAGTCACCCTCATCCAGCCCAAGTGCCATTGCCCATCCCAAGTGTCCTCATTCTTCCCCAGTGTCCCCGCCCTTGTCTTCCCCAAGTGTCACCATCCCTGCCCATGGGCCTCATCCCTCCCCAACATCCTCACTCTTCCCTGGTGTCCTCCTCCTCCAGGATCTTCATCCCCAACCATCCTCATCCAGCCCAGGTACCACTGACCATCACAGCTGTCCCCATCCTTGTCCTCCCCAGTGTCCTCCACCTTCCCCAGTATCCTCATCCCCCCAACCATCCTCATCCAATGTCCCAAGTGTCCTTGTCCTTCCCCAGGGTCACTTCCTCCTGACCATCCTCCACTGACTATTCTGTCCTTGTCATTCCTGACATCCTTCCTCAGCAACCTTGTCCCATCTTGATCATCCTTGGCCCTTTCAACTGTGCTCATCCCTCCCAAGCCACCTTGTCCTTCATGAGTGTCCTGGATGCTCCTCCAAGTGCCCTCATCCCTCCCTTGTCACTCCCCAGGGTTCTCAACCCCTCATGACTGCTCTTGGCTTCCTCAGGCATCTTCAAATGCTCTCAGGGTCCTTGCCCATCCTGAGCATCCTCATCCCTCCCTGGTATCCTTATCACTAGTGACAGTCCTTGGCCTCCCCAAGCATCCTCAGCCATCCTTGTCCCTCCTAACTGTCCTTGTCTCCAGCATCCTCATCCCTCACAACTTTCCTTATCCCCAGGGTCCTCATCCCACCCAAGGATCCTTGTCCCTCCCCAGTATCTTTCTCTCTCTCCAGTGTCCTGGTCCCAGGGTCTTCATCCTTTCTGAGCATCCTCATCCCTCCCCATTGACCTCATCCCTAGTGACTGTCCTTGGCCTTCCCAACATCCTCAGTCATCCTTGTCCATCCTAATTGTCCTTGTGCCCAGGGTCCTCGTCCTTCCTGAGCATCCTCACCCCTCCCCAACATTCTCTTCCCTCTCAACTTTCCTTGTCCCCAGAGTCATCATCCTTCTCAAGCATCCCTGTCTGTCCCACTGTCCTCATCCCTCCCAACTGCCCTCGTCCCCAGGGTCACCCTTCCCAAGCATCCTTGTCCCTCCCCAGCACCTTTGTCCCTCCCAACTGTCTTTGTCTCCAGAGCCCTCATCCCTCCCTGCGCATCCTGGTCCCTCCCAGCTGTCCCTGTCCCGTCCCCGTCCCACCCCGAGCCTGTCCCTCCTCGTTCTGCCGCTGGCTCTGTGCAGCCCTATTTCCGTTGTGCCACTCCAAAATTAAAGACCATCGCACTCGTCCCCTCCATGTCCCCATCCCCGTATCCCCGACCCTGCGACCACGTCGCCCTCCTCCTCATCGCTTCTCCTGCGTCGGACAGGGAAATGAGGGCCCCGGGCGGCGGCGATGTCCGGTCCCTTGGCCGCGGTCCGCCGGCGTCCGACTGCGCCCCGAGCCGTGCCCGCGGGAGCTGCCGGAGCCGCGGGAGGAGACGCTGCCCGTGGTGGAGCAGCTGCCGGACACCTGCCCTCGGGGCAGGCCGGAGGGTTTGACGTAGGGGATGACGTCATCTGCGAGGGAAGGGGACAAGGATGGGGTCCGGAGGTGACACCCCACAAAGGTGCCCGGCGGTCGGTAGCTTCGGCCTTACCGCCGCGGGGGGCTGCTGCGGGGGCACCTTGCGCTCGGCCCCGCTCGGCTCCGGCTCCGGCACCAGGGTCTGGCCCGGCGGTGGCAGCGGTGGCGGCGGCAGGTCTGCGGTTGGAGGCGGGAGGAGAAGGTTGAGCCCCACCGTGCGCCACCCACCCCTGGGCCCCCACGGTGACTCCACCTCACCTCCTTGCGGCTTATCCCTGCGGTAGCGGCTTCGGGGCTTCGGGCGGCTCCGGGGCGGCTCCCGACGGCTTTTCCCTGCGGGGTGGCGGCGGCGTCAGGACCTCCCCGGGGCCGGTGTCCCCACCGAAAAACCTGACCCCACCGGGGCTCACCTGTGCCAGGGGCGCGGCGGGATCGGGGCGGGTGGCCCTCGCTGGCATCAGGACTCGACGGGGGCTGGGTGCTCGCGGGGGGGTGGCGGTGCCCAGGGGGAGTCTCCTGGCAAAGAGGGGCAGGGGGTGAAGCTGGGGCGGGGTGCCAGGACAGGGGTTGGTGGGCACCAAACCGGTGCCAGGGAAAGCCAGAGCGACACAGCTGGAGGGGAATGGTACAGACGGGTTGAAGAGTCACAGCTGGATGGCAGCTGCGTGGCAGGGCTTGTGACGGGCAGCTGGCGGTGGCACAGCGGGGTGGCAAGACCACAACTAGATCACAACTACAGGGAGCAGGGTTGTGATGGCACAGCTGGATCACAATTGCACATCTGGAGGCCAGCAGGATTGCAGCAGCACAGCTGGATTGCAACTACATAACTGGATTACAGGTGTTGAGCTGGCTCGCAGCACAGCTGGACTACAGTCACACAGCTGGATTGCACGGCTGAGTCCCAGCAGAGTTGGACTGCAACTGCACAGCCTGATTGCAAACACACATCTGGATCACAGCACAGCTGCACTGTAATAGAGTTGGATCAAAATGCAGCTGGATTTCAGTGCACATCTGGGTTGTAACCACACAGCTGGCTCTCGGTGGCATGCCAGCACTGTGATGGCACAGCTGGATCATGGCAGAGCCAGGTGGTGACTGCACAGCTGGATGACAATGTCCCAGCCAGCTTGTGACAATGCATCTGCATCGTGGTGGCACTGCTGGATTGTCACGACATGACCATGACAGCACAGCTGGAGCACAGCCAGCCAGCAGAGCTGGATGGTGACAGTGAGGACAGATCACAAAGGGCCATCTGGACAGTGGTGGCACATCCAGATCCCACTGGCACCATCCAGACTCCAGTGGCACCCTGATGGCACAGCTGGGCCAGGACAGCACAGCAGGCCTGGATCATGACCGCGCAGCTGGGTTGTGATGGGACATGCAGACCCCAGTGGGACAGTGAAACCCTGGACTCCAGTGACAGCCAGATCATGGTGGCAGGGCGAGACTGGGTGCTGACAACATGGATGGATCACAATAGGACACCCAGGGTGTGGTGGGACATCTGGACCCCACTGGGGCATCTGGAGCTCAGTGACACAGCCAGGGAGGGGTGGTGACAACATGGCTGCATTGCAATGGGACAGCAGGACCCCAGGGGGACATTTGGACTCCAATGGCATAGCTGGACCATGATGGTCCTGTAGGGCCCAATCATGACAACATGACTGGATCATGATGGGACACCCAGACCCCAGGGGGCCATTTGGACCCTAATGGGGCACCTGGACCCCAGTGGCACAGCTGGACCAAGATGCTATGGCAGGGCTGGTGGTGACAACATGGATGGATCCTGGTGGGACACCTGGATCCTGGTGGGACATCTGGATGCCAACAGCACATCCAGACCCTGGTGGGACATCAGACCCTCGACATGGCCAGCCCCAGCAGGGCACATCTCCTACCAGGGCAGGCGGGGGCTCTCGGGGCCGCGCAGGCGGGGGGGCGTCCTCGGGGGCGCGGGGGACGGCGTCAGCGTGGCCGTGGACCGGCAGCCGGAGGAGGCAGTGGGAGACGACGCCGCGGTGGCACAGGGAACATCCTCACCAGGGTACCACTGCCCTGTGCCCAGCCTGTGAGGTGGGGGTCGCAGGGTGGATGCTGGGGCCAGCACGGCCTGGGCACCCCAGGCTGCCACACTTACCCTCGGGCTGCCTCTTCCTCTTCCTCCTCCTCCTGAGTGCACTGGCTGAGCTCGCTGGCCGAGGGTGGTGGGGGCAGCAGCTCTGTCCAGCTCACCACTGGGGGTTTCACTGCCTGCCCCAACCTCTTCCCTTTGGCCCCTGTGGAAGGATTATGGAATCATAGAATCATGGAATTGTCTGGGTTGGAAAAGACCTTTCAGACCATGGAGTCCAATCCTTAACTGCCTCCGCCCACGGCCAGGGCACCACCAAACCAGGTCCCTCAGCACCACATCTCCAGGGCTCTGAAAAACCTCCAGGGATGGGGAATCTACCACTGCCCTGGGCAGCCTGGGCCAGGCCTTGAGAACCCTCCAGGGGATGAAATTGTTCCTCATGTCCAACCTGAACCTCCCTTGGGGCAACCTGAGGCCATTGCCTCTTGTCCTGTCCCTTGGTACCTGGGAGCAGAGCCCAAGCCCCACCTGGCTCCAGCCTCCTTGCAGGGAGCTGCAGAGAGCAAGGTGGTCTCCCTCAGCCTCCTCTGCTCCAGCCTCAACCTCCCCAGCTCCCTCAGCTGCTCCTCCCCAGCCCTCTTCTCCAGACCCTTCCCCAGCTCCCTTGCCCTCCTCTGGCCCTGCTCCAGCCTCTCAAGGTGCTGCTGGCAGCCAGGAGCCCAGCACTGAAGGCAGCACTCCAGGGGTGGTCTCAGCAGTGCCCAGCCCAGGGGCACAATCCCTGCCCGGCTCCTGCTGCCCACACCACTGCTGCTCCAGGCCAGGCTGCTGGTGGCCTTCTTGCCCAGCTGGGCACCCCGTGGTTCAGTGAATCCCAGGGCAGGAGGCTGCATGGAAGAGACAGTGCCGAGACAGTGCCGCCAGCACTTGTGCGTCCCTCCCACCTGTCCTACCTTGCTCAGTCCAGCCTCGGGGTGCCTGTGGGGTTGGGACATCCATCGGCTGGGGACCCCCCCGGGGTAGGGTGTCCCATGGTGTGAGAAGGGCCGGGGGAAGGTGTGGAGCTCCTCAGCACCCACCTCGATGGTGCTGTACACCGGCCCCTCGCCAGCACCCACCCCAAACTGCTCGGTCTGGGCGATGTATCTGCTGATGCCAGCATCTGCACCGGGCAACCGCAACCGTCAGGGCTGACCACGTTCCCCCCCCCCCCAAGCCACCCACCCCCGTGATGACCTCTCACCATTGTAGTATCTTTCGGTGGTGCCCAAGCAAGCGGTGGCTGCAACACCACTGCCACCACCACTGCCACCACCACGCCAGGTGTCCGCCAGCCATGGGTAACCAGCACTGGCAGCCGCCCTGCAAGGAGACAGGGTGAAGGGGTGCTGGTGGCCGGCACTGGGGGTCTTGGGGAAGTTGAGGGTTACTGGGAGGGGGTACCTGGGGCTGCCGCGCGCTGGAGCTGGGAAGGCAACTGTGGAAAGAGGTGAGGGTGAGGGTGAGGAAGGGCCACGCCGCGTCCCCGCGGCACCTAGGGGCTTACCGGTGGGCGTATAGGCGAAGGACGCTGCAAAGAGAGGGGCGGTGGGCAGATGGAGGGGTGAAAGGTGCCAGGGGTATGGGGGAGGTCCCACGGGTAGAACCCCCAGTACCGGTGAAGTGGCTGAGCTCCTTCTTCCTCCGGCGTCGGCCGTAGAGCCAGGCGGCGAAGGCGGCGAGCAGCAGCCAGCAGGCGCCGCCGGCGCCGGCGATGAAGGCTGGGCGCGTGGCCAGCTCCGCCCAGCGCTCCGCCAGCCGGCGGCCGCGCCCCGGCCCCGCGTCCCGCTCCGACGGCGCCGCTGCGGGGACAGTGCTCAGGGGCACACGCCGGTGGGGGTGCCCGGGAGCCGACCCCAGCACCGGGGCGGCCTCTGGCGGCCCCAGCCCACGGCAGTGGTTGTGCTGAGGGACTCACCGATGCGGATGGGGACAGGAGCGCTGCGAATGCCCACGCCGGCACCGGTGGCGGCAGCGACTTCGGCACGGTAAGGGACACCGGGGACCAGGCCCTGCAACACTGTCGCCAGCACCGTCCCCTCCACGCTCTGGTTGATGTGGAAGCGACTCTCGTTGCCCAGGCACCAGATCTGGGGAGCAGGGAGCGTGATGTGGGATACCCATGCAGGCACCATGGCACGGTGTCAGGGCACTCATGGGGACATGGCATCACAGAATGGCTCAGGTTGGAAGGGACCTCAGACCTCATCCCCTACAACCTCCTGCCATGCCCAGGGACACTTCTCAGCCAGACTCAGCTGCTCAAGGCCTCATCCAGCCTGGCCTTGAACGCCAGGCTGGCACAGGGGACACATGATAGAGGTGGGACCCACAGAGACACCATGACATGGCATCATGGAGGGAACATCCCTGAGGACATCATCACAGGGTGCCATGGGGCACAACTTGACATGGGGTCATGGTGGGGCATCCACAAGACATCACCACGAGGTGTCACAGGGAGCACCCCACGAATACACTGTGACCTGGCGTCCGGGGAGGACAATGTCACACGTGGCAGTACTGAGGCAGAGATTGATGGCGGGCAGAGGAGCCCTGCCACGTGCCCACCGCCGCTGCCCTTACCCGGTAGTCGCGGATGACGCCGTTCTGCTCGGCCGGCGGCGGCGGCTGCCAGGAGATGCGGACGCTGGTGCCGTTCCCGGCCACGCTGACAGCCCTGGGCGGGGCGCTGGGAGCTGCCCGGGGACACAGGTGGGATGTCCTCCATGGGGTGTCCCCAGAGACACTCCTCACCCCCACCCGCCACAGGGGTGCACAGGGCACGCACGGCACGGTCAGGGCTGTGCACACACACCACACACACACACCACACACACACAGCTCCATGTGCGCACACACAACACACACACAGCTCCATGTGCACACACACAACACACACACAGCTCCATGTTTGCACACACAACACACACACAGCTCCATGTGTGCACACACAACACACACACAGCTCCATGTGTGCACATACAACACACACACAGCTCCATGTGCGCACACACAACACACACACAGCTCCATGTGCGCACACACAACACACAGCTCCATGTGCACACACAACACACACACAGCTCCATGTGTGCACATACAACACACACACAGCTCCATGTGTGCACACACAACACACACACAGCTCCATGTGTGCACATACAACACACACACAGCTCCATGTGCGCGCACATACAACAGACACACAGCTCCATGTGCACGCACACACAACAGACACACAGCTCCATGTGCACACACACAACACACACACAGCTCCATGTGCACACACACACAACAGACACACAGCTCCATGTGCACACACACAACACACACACAGCTCCATGTGCACACACACAACACACACACAGCTCCATGTGCACACACACAACACACACACAGCTCCATGTGTGCACACACAACACACACACACATGTGCGCCATGTACAACACACACACAGCTCCACACACACACACACACACAGCTCCATGTGCACACACACACACAAACACAGCTCCATGTGTGCACATACAACACACACAGCTCCATGTGTGCACACACAACACACACACAGCTCCATGTGTGCACACACAACACACACACAGCTCCATGTGCACACACACAACACACACACAGCTCCATGTGCACACACACACACACACACAGCTCCATGTGTGCACACACACACACACAGCTCCATGTGTGCACACACACACACACACAGCTCCATGTGTGCACACACACACACACACACAGCTCCATGTGCGCACACACACAACACACACACAGCTCCATGTGCACACACACAACACACACACAGCTCCATGTGTGCACACACAACACACACACAGCTCCATGAGCACACACAGAACACACACACAGCCATGTGTGCACACAGAACACACACACAGCTCCATGAGCGCACACAGAACACACACACAGCTCCATGAGTGCACACAGAACACACACACAGCTCCATGTGTGCACACACAACACACACACACACACACACACACACACAGCTCCATGTGTGCACATACAACAGACACACAGCTCCATGTGTGCACACACACAACACACACACAGCTCCATGTGCGCACACACACAACACACACAGAGCTCCATGTGTGCACACAGAACACACACACAGCTCCATGAGCGCACACACAACACACACAGAGCTCCATGTGCACACACACAACACACACAGAGCTCCATGTGTGCACACACAACACACACACAGCTCCATGAGCGCACACAGAACACACACAGAGCTCCATGTGTGCGCACACACAACACACACAGAGCTCCATGTGCACACACACAACACACACAGAGCTCCATGTGTGCACACACACAACACACACACAGCTCCATGTGTGCACACACACCACACACACACAGCTCCATGTGTGCACATACAACAGACACACAGCTCCATGTGCGCACACACACAACACACACAGAGCTCCATGTGTGCACACACAACAGACACACAGCTCCATGTGTGCACACACACAACACACACAGAGCTCCATGTCTGCACACACACAACACACACACAGAGCTCCATGTGTGCACACACACAACACACACACAGCTCCATGTGTGCACACACACAACACACACACAGCTCCATGTGTGCACACACACAACACACACACAGCTCCATGTGTGCACACACACAACACACACACAGCTCCATGAACACACACCACACACACACAGCTCCATGTGCGCACACACAACAGACACACAGCTCCATGTGCGCACACACACACACACACAGCTCCATGTGTGCACACACAAAACACAGAGCTCTATGTGTGCACACACAACACAAAGCTCCATGCACACACACAATACACACACAGCTCCATGTGTGCACACACAACACACACACAGCTCCATATGTGCACACACACAACACACAGCTCCATGTGTGCACACACATGCATACACACACCCCCATGCACACCTATTACATACATGCACACACATGCACTCCCATGTATGCACAGCTCCATGTGTGCACACACACCACACACACAGCTCCATGTGTGCACACACAACACACATCCATGCACACACACAACACACACAGCTCCATGTGTGCACACACAACACACAGCTCCATGCATACACACAACACACACACAGAGTTCCATGTGTGCACACACACAACACAGACACAGCTCTATGCACACACAACACACACAGCTCCGTATTTGCACACACACACCACACACAGCTCCATGTGTGCACACACAACACACACACAGCTCCATGTGTGCACACACAACACACACACAGCTCCATGTGTGAATACACAACACACACAGCTCCAAATGTGCACACACATGCATACACACACCCATGCACACCTATTACATACATGCACACACATGCACTCCCGTGCACACACAGCTCCATGTGTGCACACACAACACACACACAGCTCCACATGTGCACACACACAACACACACAGAGCTCCATGTGCACACAAAACACACAACACACACACAGCTCCATGTGTGCACACACACAGAGCTCCACGTTTGCACATACACAACACACACGCAGCTCCATGTGTGCACACACACAGAGAGCTCCACGTTTGCACATACACAACACACACACAGCTCCATGTGCACACAAACACAACACACAGAGAGCTCCATATGTGCAAACACACAGCTCCATGAACACCCATGCACACCTATGACATACATGCACATACATGCTCTCCTGTGCACACACAGCTCCATATGTGCACACACCACACAGCTGCATGTACACACACAACACACACCGAGCTCCATGCACACACAACACATACAGCTCCATGTGTGCACACACAGATCCATGCACACAAAACACACAGAGCTCCATGCACACATACGGCTCCACGTGTGCACACATACAACACACACAGAGCTCCATGTGTGCAAACACACAACACACAGCTCCATGTGTGCACACACATGCATACACACACCCCCATGCACACCTATTACGTACATGCACACACATGCACTCCCATGTACACACAGCTCCATGTGTGCACACACAACACACACACAGCTCCATGTGTGCACACACACCACACACACAGAGCTCCATGTGTGCACACACAAAACACATCCATGCACACACACAACACACACAGCTCCATGGACACACACCACACACAGAGCTCCATATTTGCACACACACACCACACACAGCTCCATGTGTGCACAAACACAACACACACACCCCTCCATGTGCAAACACACAACACACCCAGCTCCATGTGTGTACACACAATACACACAGCTCCATCTGTGTGCACACATGCATACGTGCACACCCAAGCACACCTATGACATTCATGCACACACGTGCACTCCCATGCACACACAGCTCCATGTGTGCACACACATGCACACACATCCACACCCAGCTCTGTGCACACCTCCCCTCCCCCACACTCACCCGCCTCGGGGGTGCGGAGGGCGTGCACGGCGCTGTCGGGGCCCTGGAGGTCCCTGAAGTAGGCTCTGACCTTCACCTCGTAGTCCTGGCCGCGGCGCAGCTCGGTGAGCAGCGCCCCGCGCTCCGCCGGCTCCCGCCCCGCCCGCGCCTCCTCCCAGCGCCCGCCGGGCCGCCGGCACAGCACCCGGAAGCCCTGGAGGAAGGCTGCTTGGTGCTCCACCTGAGGACCCGAGAGGAGCGTGGGTGGGGTGGGAGGAGATGGGCACTGGGGGACCTGCGCCGGTGGGGTGTGGAGCACTCACGGTCCAAGAGAGGCGGACGGTGCCCAGTGGCAGCACCACGGGCTCCTGGAGGTGCACGGTCACTTGTGCCAGCTCCTGTTGGACCTGATCGAGGTCCAGTTCTTGCTGTGTGGGGCTTGCTTCTGCCCAAAATATGAGAGGGTGGTGGGTCCGTGGGCACCTCCACTGATGTCAGCAAGTGGGAATGCCACGGGGACACCATGTTCCTGTGGGATCCGTGGACGCATGCATTGGCATCATTGGGTGGCGATGCCCCCAGGGGTGCTGTGTGCACTGGCACCTCCATCAGCACCACCAGTCAGGACTGCACATAAGCATTGTGGGTCCATGGCATCTCCACTGCCGTCACCAAGCAGGGGTGCACTCAGGGGCAGTGGGTCCGTGGCACCTCCACTGCTGTCCCCAGCAGGGGTGCACTCAGGGGCAGTGGGTCCATGGCATCTCCACTGCCGTCACCAAGCAGGGGTGCACTCAGGGGCAGTGGGTCCATGGCATCTCCACTGCCGTCACCAAGCAGGGGTGCACTCAGGGGCAGTGGGTCCATGGCATCTCCACTGCCGTCACCAAGCAGGGGTGCACTCAGGGGCAGTGGGTCCGTGGCACCTCCACTGCTGTCCCCAAGCAGGGGTGCACTCAGGGGCAGTGGGTCCGTGGCACCTCCACTGCCGTCACCAAGCAGGGGGTGCACTCAGGGGCAGTGGGTCCATGGGCACTCACCAGTGCCACCTGGGGTCTCACCTCGGGTCTGCACAGGCTCCGAGGCACCGCTGGGGTCGCTGAGCCCGTAGGCATTGGCTGCCCTCACCATGAAGAGGTAGACAGTGCCGGGGGCCAGGCCGCTCACTGTGTAGGTCTCACCCTCTATGCCAGCTGCCACCGTCTGCCATGGGCCACCCACTGCCTGGCTGTTGGAGCACAGAGGTGACCCATGGTGGGGTGGCACCAGGCCACCACATCACACGCCTGGAGCCAGGCTTGTGTGGTACCTGAAAGCCTCCACTACGTAGGAGGTGACAGCAGCCGCGCCGCTGTCCTCATTCCCTTTCCAGCTCAGGGTGACGCTGCTTTGGGTGACGTTGGTGACCACAGGGGGTGAGGGTGGCCCCGGGAGGACACTGGGCTTAGGGGAAGATGGGAAGAGCTCGGGTCTGTCACCTGTGGGGTGATACATGGAGACCTGGGGTGGCTTTGTCCCCAGTGCCATGGTGTCCCTGGTGCTGTGATGTCGCTGTCACCTGTCACCCACCTTGCACCTCCAGGGTGCTGCCCCAGCGTGTCTCACCCACAGAGCTGGAGGCCACGCACTCGTAGTGCCCGGAGTCTGTCACCTGCAAGGGGAACAGCTCCTGCCCCATCACCCTGGCACCTTGGCACCCACCGCACTTTGGCCCCACCACCCCTTGCACCCCCTGTTAGAGCACACACCATCCTGAGTATCCCCACCCTTAGTCCCCAACTTCCTTTGTGCCCACTACCCCTTGCACCCACCATCCCTTGCACCCACCAACCCTTAAACTCACCACCCCTTGCACCCACCAACCCTTAAACTCACCATCCCTTGCACCCACCAACCCTTGCACCCACCACCCCTTAAACTCACCACTCCTTGTACCCATCACCCCTTGCACCCACCACCCCTTGCACCCACCACCCCTTGCACCCACCAACCCTTGCACCCACCACTCTTTGTACCCATCACCCCTTGCACCCACCACCCCTTGCACCCACCACCCTGTGAACCTACTCCCTTGAGCACCCAGCCCACTTTGCACCCACATCCCTGAACCCCGCACTCCTGCCCCCTAGGTGCCCGCGGTGGGTGGGTGCCCTGAGCCCCTGCTCCGGGCCGGCTCACCCGGAGCTCGCTGATCTCCAGAGTGCCATTCTCCAGCAGGCGGATGCGGGGTTCCGCACCTACCAGGACGCTTCCATCCTTCAGCCACCCCACACTGCCCGGGGGTCCCCGTCACCCACCCGACACGGCAGCCACGCTGTCGTCCCCACAGGCAGCACCGTCCGGTTGGCGAGATTACGGTGGTCCGGCGGCGGAAAGTGCTCGGCCGAAGCTGCGGTGAAGAGGAGCTGCGTGGGACGCAGCGTTCGGTGCCGAGCTGTGCCCGTTCGCTGCCGGCACCGGCACTCACCAGCTGCCACCCGCAGCCGAGCCTTGGCCAGGACGCTGCCGGCCACGCTGATGGCCTGGCACTGGTACGAGCCGGCGTCGGAGGGCTGTACCTCGGTGATGGTGATGGCACCCCCGGGCTGACCGAAACCCGGCTCGGGGCGGGCGAGGGCTGGCCCGGGAAGAGCAGCGTCTGGGGAGGGACCGGGATGAGTGGGGAAGGTCGTCTGGGAACAGGAATAGGATGAGGATGGGCACTGGAATGAGGATATGGATGGGGATAGAAAGGGGAATGGAGATGTGAACAGGGATAAAAATAGGGATGTGGACAAACACAGGGACAGGAACAGGGATGAAGACAGGGATGGGGATGGGGATAGAGACAGGAATGGGGACAAGGATGGGGGCAAGAATGGGATGAGAGTGGGACAGGAATAGGAATGAAGATACAGACAGGGATGGGGCTGGAGATGGGAACTGGACTGGACACAGAGATAGGAACAAGGATGGGGATAGGGATGGGACAGAGATGGGATGGGGATGAGGATGGGATGGAGATGGGGATGGAGTTTGAGATGGGGACAGTGATGGGGACAGGGATCAGGGAGGGGATGGAAATGAGGATGGGATGAAGATGAGAAAGGCATGGAGACAGAGTTGGGGTGGGGATGGGGACAAGAATAGGGTTGGAGTTAAGGATGTGAACAGGGAAAGTGACAGAAATGAGGATGATGATGATGCAGGCAGGGGTGGGGACAGTGGCAGGGACAGACCTGGCTGCCCTCCTTCTGCCAGAAGACGGCGGGCGGTGGGTTGCCCTTGCTCTGGCACTGGAAGGTGACACTCTGGCCGGGGCTGACTGTCTGGTCGCGGGGCCCTGTGATGAGCTGGGGGGCACTGGGGCAGCGTTGGGGAGAGAAGGCTCACCTGGCTGTCACCAGCACCCATGGGTGTTCCCCACAGGGATCACCCCCTTACCGTGCACGGTGAGGGTGCCCGACGCCTCCGACCTGCCCACGCTGTTGTCGGCCACGCAGGTGTAGGTGCCCTCATCCTCCGGGCGCAGGCGGCGCAGCCGCAGGGTATTGTCCGGCAGCACCTCCCACCTGCAACGCCGGGGGGCAGGGGGCGGATGTGGGACGGGTGTGTGGCGGGGATGCGGGATGGGATGGGCCTGTGGAATGGGATGGGGAATCGGGGTGTGACCGGGATATGGGGTGAGGGCATGGGGTGTGCTGGAGGATGGGGATGTGGTGGGGAATTGGGTTGTGGTGGGGATGGGAAACGGGAATGTGGGATGGGGATGTGGGATGTGGTGGGGATGTGGGGTGTGATGGGGGTGTGGGGTGTGAGGAGGGCACAAGATGTGATGGAGTTGTGGGATGAAGATGGGACGTGGGACATGATAGAGACGTGGGATGTGATGATGATGTGGGATGTGATGAGGTTGGAGAATCCCACGGGGATGTGGGATGCAGTGCAGATACCTGATGGCACGGGGATGCAATGGGGCTGCAAGACACTGTGAGCACTCCAGCCTGGCTCTGGCACCCACCACACCAGCCCCAGCACCAACCACTCACCTTCCTGGTGGCATCTCGCCCTCCTCCTTGCGCCAGCGAGCCGCCGGCTGGGGTCCCCCAGCACCTCGCAGGGAAACTCTGCCGTCCCCTCCACCAGCACTGCCTGGTTGAGTGGCCTCTTGCCAAATGCTGGGCGCTCTGCGGGGCAGCCATCAGTCCTGCTAGGGTGGCACCCAGCTCCCTGTGACACCCCCGAAGTGACATCCCCCACTCACCAAAGACCACCAGCTCAGCCGGCTCGCTGTCCCTCTCGCCCACCACGTTGGTGGCTACGCAGACGTAGACCCCAGCGTCACTCTTGCGGGTGCTGGCCAGCATCAGCTTCCCACCACGGATCTACCAAGCAGCTCGGGTCAGGCAGGGCAGGGGGGAGAGTGACCTTCCCCAACCCCTACCTGTGGGGACACCCCCGTGCCCTCACCGTCAGCCGCTCGTCCCTGTCGCTGAGGCGGGCACCATCCTTCTTCCAGGAGACACTGGGCTCGGGGTGGCCCCGCGGGGGGACGCACTCCAGGACTGCGGGTTCCCCTGCCGCCACCACCACGTCACCTGGGGGCTGTCGGAAGTCGTCCCGGAGCACTGGGGACAGGGTGTGGGGGGGTGACATCATCAGCCCCGCTGCAGGCTCCCCACCCCTGGTGTAGGGCAGCTCCCAGCTCCCAGCATGGAGGGGGCTCCGGGATGGTGGCCCAGGGCTGTGCCCCCCCAAATCCAGCCCCACTCCCCCTGAAAACACCCGACGGTGACACCAGGGGAGGCCGGAGGGGGACACCTGGCACACAAATTTCAGGGAATGTGACTTGGGTTAGATAATTTTAACTGATTTTCCACGATCTTTCACTTATTTTCCTGTGTTTTCAGTTGATTTTCGTTGACGCTCATCTCTTCCTCACTCTTTCGATTGCTTTCTGGTCATTTCCATTTCCCCCTGGTTTTCATCGGTTTTCATTCTTTCCGTTTATTTTCATTTCACTTCATTTATTCTCTTTTGATTTCACTTATTTCCAGTTATTTGCCAACTCCTTTCACTGATTTCTATTTCTCTTCAATTTATTTTAATTTCCTTTCACTTCTTTCCAATTATTTTGACTCATTTTCCTTTCCTTTATTTTCAAGGATTCTCTCTTTTTTTATTTATTTTCACTTATTTTTACTACTTCTCTTTGATTTTCAATTATTTTCCCATCATTTACGTTCAAATGTTTTAATTTATTTCCACTTATTTTCATTTCTTTCTATTTCTTTTCCCTTCTATTTGGCTTTTTCACTTCTTTTGTCTTATTTCCCATCATTTTCACTTCTTTTCATTTCTTTTCCCTTCATTTCTAAGCTTTTATCTTCGTTTATTTGCATTTATTTTCACTTCTTTTAATTTCTTTGTTTCACTTATTTCCAGTTGTTTTCACTTATTGTTATGTATTTTCCCTTGTTTTCATGTCTTTTGAAATATTTTCTCTTATTTTCAGTCATTTTTACTTTTCTTTCCACTTCTTTCCATTTCCTTTCCCTCATTGTCCAGCGGGTTTACTTATTTTCATTTATTTTCATTTTTCTTCATTTATTTTCCCACATTTTCACTTATTTTCAATTATATTGACTATTTTCATTTTATTTTCACTTCTTTTCACTTTCCTTTTCTTCCTTTCCACTCTATTTTACCCATCTCCACCCCACGGAGCCGCTGTCAGCCCCTGCACCGCCCCCAGCCCCTCACCGGCCACCTCCAGCGACGCGTTCCTGCTGGTGGCCTCCCCAGGTAGTTTCTGGCCACGCAGACGTAGACCCCCTCGTCGGGTTTGCCTCGCCGCCCGTGGAGGATGCGGAGGAAGAAGAGCGACCCCCCCGGCAGGAGGGTGCGATGGGAGCGGGGGTCCTCCCGGTCCGTCTCCACCCGCTCCCCATCCTTGTACCACTCCACGGCGGGTGAGGGGCGACCTTCAGCCTTGCAGCTCAGCGTGGCCGGTTCCCCCTTGGAGACCAGGAGATCCGTGGGGTGCTCCACGATGCGGGGCGCTGTGTCCTCCAGCGGCGGGTAGGACTCTGCCGAGAAGAGAGGGGGAGGTGGTCCTGAAAACCCTCCTAGGGAGGTGCTTGCGGGGGAGTCTGAGCATCCTCCGCCAGCTCCTCCTGGATCCAGAAGCTGCTTTGCTTGGTGAGGAGGAGGTGAGGCCAGGTCTCAGACCACTTTATTCTCCTCCAGGAGATGAGAAGACCACTGGGTGAGAAGAGGTGCAGCCAGATCTCAGCCCAGTGGATTCCCCACACCCAGGAAATGAGGTGAAGTGGAGCCAGGTCTTGGCCCAGTGTTTCCCCCACCATGGTGAGTCCTGGTGTGGTGGGAGCAGGACCAGCAGGAGCCTGTTAGACCTCAGACATACCGGAACAAGGACGGGGGACAGAGCAGCTCCCCTCCCAGAGACATCCCTTTTCCTCCCAGATTCCAGATGGGTGTCCTTGGGGAAAAAGTGAGGCTAAGGGGGTTGAGGCTTAGGGGGATGAGGCTAAGGGGGATGAGGCTAAAGGGGTTGAGGCACAGGGGTTCAGACTCAGGGGTTCAGGCTCAGGGGATTGAGGCTCAGGAGGATGAGGTTCAGGGGGATGAAGCTAAAGGGGGTTGAGGCTCAGGAGCTTGAGGCTAAAGGGGGTTCAGGCTCAGGGGGTTGAGGCTAAAGGGATTGAGGCTCAGGGGTTGAGGCTCAGGGGTTGAGGCTCAGGGGTTCAGGTTCGGGGGGTTCAGGCTCGGGGATTCAGGCTCAGGGGGTTCAGGTTCGGGGGGTTCAGGCTCGGGGGTTCAGGTTCGGGGGTCAGGCTCGGGGATTGAGGCTCAGGGGGTTCAGGGATTGAGGCTCAGGGGGTTCAGGCTCGGGGGTTCAGGCTCAAGGGTTTAGGCTCAGGGGTTCAGGTTCAGGGGTTCAGGCTCGGGGGATTCAGGCTAAGGGGATTGGGGCTCAGGAGGATGAGGTTCAGGGGGATGAGGCTAAAGGGGTTGAGGCTCAGGAGCTTGAGGCTAAAGGGGTTCAGGCTTGGGGGGTTCAGGCTCAGGGGTTGAGGGTCAGGGATTGAGGGTCAGGGATTGAGGGTCAGGGGGTTCAGGCTCAGGGGCTTTGGGGCTAAATTCCTGCAGATTTTCCCCCTCTGCTCAGCTGCTGATTTTCTGTAGCTGTGACACCAGGTTGCAGAAAACTCTTAATTTGGGGTTAAAGTGCCCCAGACTGGGGCTGTGTGGCAGTCACACCCAAGTGGGAATTAACAAACGCTCATTAATTAACGCTGGGGTAATTAATTAGTGCTCGTTACTGCTGGGGTCTGGCTGGCTGGGCCCAGCTGTGCCCCCAGTGCCACTGCGGCTGGCCCCGCAGCTCCGGCTGCGCTCCCTGCATGTCACTGCTGGCACAGGGCACACGTGTGCACGGGCACGGGGTGCACACAGCAGCACGCTGACACACACAGGGACGTGTGCACACACACAGGCGTGCATCTGCACGCACACATCTGCACACATCTGCACACGCACATCCTAGTGGGGTGCGGCAGCCAGCGCCTAACCACGTCCCTGAGCAGCCACACGCACACACTTGTGCACACACGTGCACACTGCTCCATGCACACGCATGCACACGGCTCTGTGCACACGCCGCTGCATATACGCACATGCACACGCACACACACGTGCACACCGCTGCAGGCATGCCCGTGCAGGTCTGCTGATACACAGCCATGCACGCAGCTGCATGCACACAGCTCCATGCGTGCTCATACATCCCCCACTCCCATGTTTCCACACCTGCCCACGGCTCCCCACACACGTGTGTCCCACTCCTTGCCCCCTTTTGCTCCAGGGGGGGTTCAGGCCGTGTTTGCGCCCCCCCCCCCCCCCCCCCCCCCGGCACGGGGCTGCGTTGCCATGGGGATGGGATGCGGCTGCCATGGGGACCGGGCAGGATACTGCGGGGACCGGGCACCCCGTGGCGTGACAGCAGGGTGGGGGGGGACACAGCGGGGGCCGAGGGGGCCGCAGCTGGCCCGGTGGCTAATTGGGCTGAGGAGGGGGTGAGGCCAGGTCCCCTCCTGCGCCCTGCCAGCTGTGCCAGGACAATGGGGGTCCCGCAGGCGTTTGGGGACACCTCTCCCACTGCCATCGGCCACCCAGAGCCAGCTGGCGTGGGACATGGGCTCAAAAACAGGGAGGAAGCTCCAAAAGGGCTTAAAATTCAGGTGGACACCTCCCCCACCACCCAACCCCCATCATTCCTCCCCCCCCCCGCCGCAGTATCCACAGCTGGCTCCCACGGCGTCGATTTGGGGACATGGAGATGGTTTGGGGACACAGTGTCTCAATCAGCTCAGGGGCTCAGGCTTGGTTTGGGACACAGGGACACTTCGGGTGCACTCAAGTTCCTCCTGCCCCAGGGACATGAGGGTGCTTTGGAGATATGGGATTGGTTCCAGCTCAGGATCTGGGGGTGCTTTGGGGGCAGGAGGGCAGTCTGGGGATGTTGGGGTCCCGGCTGGCTCAGGGACACAGGGATCTTTTGGAGTCACAGGACTGGGCTGGGGACACAGGGACAGTCTGGGGACATGTGGCTGGTTTGGAAACCTGGGGTCTCTCCTGGCTGGAGGTCTCTCCTGGCTCAGGGTCTGAGAGTTGGTTTGTAGACAGTTCGGCAATTTAAGGACACCTGGGTCCTTCTGGCTCAGGGACACAGGGCTGCTCTGGGGACAGGAGAATGATCCCCAGCTCGGGGGCTGAGGGGTGGTCACATGGGGCTGTTGTGGGGACACTGAGTTACTCCTGTCTCGGTGTCTAGGAATTGGTTTGGGCACTGAGGGTTGGTTCCATTCCAGGGTGTGGGAATCAGTTTAGGGACACAGAAGTGGTGAGGAGGCACGGGGGATGGTCTGGCGACACAGAACTTCTCCCAGCTCCAAGTCAGGGCAAGGGTGTGAGGACATGACAGTTTGGGTACGTGGGGCTGGACTTAGTTCGGGGTCTGTGGGCAGATCCACGGACTTGAGGTCAGTCCCACTGCACAGTCTGGGGGTCGGTGTGCGAGCACGGGGCTAGTTTGGGAAGAGGGAGCGGCTCCTGCTTTGGGATTTGGGGACACGAGGCTGGTTTGGGGACATTGGGTCTGTCCTATTTTGAGTTCTAGAGGTCGATTTGGGGACAGAGAGTTGTTCCCGATTTGGGGACCCGGGGTTGGTCCTGCCTTGAGTCACAGGGACTGCCCGGGGACGCAGGATCACTCCCGGTTCTCAGCCCAGGGACACCAAGCCGGTGACACTGATTTGGGGCTGGTTTGGGGACACTGGGTCAGTTTCAGTTTGAGGACGTAGAGCTGGTCCTGGTGTGGGGACACGGGGCCGGTGTGGGGACACTGGCTCACTCACTGACTGAGAACAGGGGACAGCCTGTGTGGGAACATGGGGCTGATTTGGGGACACCGAGTCGATCCCGATTTGGGGACACCGAGTCGATCCCGATTTGGGACACGGAGCAGCTCTCAGGGTGGGGCCAGGGGGCAGTTTGGCGAACAGGGACCGGTTCCAGTGTGGTGCCGGCGGGGCTGGGGATGCTACAGGCTAGTTCCAGCATCAGCAGTGGGACCGGGGACCCTGGGACAGCGGGACAGGGGGACATGGGGACAAGGGGATAGCAGAACAGAGGGATACGGAGGCACAGGGATAGCGGGACAGAGGGAGCGGGAGACAGCAGGGCAGGGGCGCAGGGGGCTGCGGGGACAGGTCACGTACCGTTGCCGGAGGGCAGCCCGAGCGCGGCGATGGAGCGGTTGATGCCGAGCAGGAGCTGGGAGGAGTTGGAGCCCTCGGTCCCCAGCGAGTCGGCGAAAAGGTTCATCTGCAGCAACGTCTTCAGCAGGTACCGCAGCATCCCGGCTCGGCTCAGTCCGCTCCCGGCACAGCTCAGCTGAGCTCGGCTCTGCACGATCCGGCTCGGCTCAGTCCGACCCAGCCCGACTGAACTCGGCTGAACTCGGCTCTGCTGAGCTCGTTCCGATCCAGCAAAGCTCAGCTCAGCTCGGCTTGGTTCGACTCGGCTCGGTTGAGCTCAGCACGGCTCGAATTGGCTCGGCTCGGCTTGGCTCTGTCCGGCTCGGGTCTACTAAGCTCGTTTAGCCTCGTCTCGGTCCGGCTCAGGTCGGCCGAACTTGTTTAGTCTCGGATCGGCCGAACTCGGTTAGACTGAGCTTGTTTAGCCGCGGCTCCTCCAACCTTGCTTAGGCTTGGCTAGGTTTGGGTCGGCTCTGCACGACCCTGCTCGGCACGGTCCTATCCGGCTCGGCTGAGCTCGGCTCGGCTGAGCTCAGCTCGGCTCCGCACGACTGGGCTCGGCTCAGCCCCAGCACCGCCCCCGGGTCCGGCGGGGGAGCGGGGGCGCGGCCAGCGCGCTGGGGGTGGTGGGGCGGAGATGGAGGTGTCCCTGTGCCCCCGTTTTGGGGAGAGCGGGACAGAAGGGACCCGTATGGGGGGAAGCTCCATGAGGGAGGGCAGAGGGGAACTGGGGTGACCTTCGGGGGGGCGGGGAGGGGAGCTCGAACTTGGGGGTTGGCAAACATTGTCGGCTGGTGCCTTTGAATTGCTAATTAGCAGTTAGGCCCTTAATTAATGAGTGTGTGAAGCAATGTGCGGCCCCCAGCCAGGCGCCCAGTGTGGGGGAGAGAGTGGGGGGGCGTTATCTGGGTTCATTATGGAGGGGTTCGTTGGGGGGGGTTGTTGAGGGAGGTTCATTGAGGTGCTGCTAACGACTGCTAAGGAACAGGGCAGGTGGGCGCCAAAAGGGGGTTCCGGGGTGGGGGCAGGGCCTGGCGGGGGGTGGATGGTGAAGGGCAATGGGGCAGGGTTTTTGGGGGGAACTTGCTCGTGAACAGCTGGATTGGGTGATCAGAAGGGGGCTCGAGAGAGGGGTTCTTTCCACATCTGGATTGCATCCCAAGGTGGGGGGGATGACACATCTGGAGGGCTTTTGTGGCACAGCTGGGCAGAGGGAGAAGGGTTTCATGCACATCTAGGGTGCCAAGATTCTCACATCCCAGGGAGGTTGGCTGGCCTGGAGGGTGACTTGGGGTAAACATCTGGAGGGCTTGGGTCACTGCCTACTGACACAGATGGGTGCACATCTGTAGGCAGGTGAGTGCACATCTGCTTCCTCATCTGGGGGAGAAAGTGGTTGAATGCACATCCGGGGTAGACAAGCACGCATCTGGGCACATGCTTGAAGGTGCAAGCTAGGTGAGATCACATCTGAGTGCACATCTGGAGGCAGGAGTTGGGGCATTGTGCACATCTGGAGATAGCTGAGCACACATCTGCCGGCAGGAAGTGGATGAGTGTACACCCGGGTACACATCTGGAGGTAGAAGGCAGGCACACATCTGGATGTAGGAGACAGATGAGTACACATCTGGCAAGCTTAAAAAGGCATGCTCCCCACTCTGAGCTGCCCTGAGGTTACAGCCAGGTGCACATCTGGCCCTGCGGCACACATCTGGCTTCGCTCAGTCTCTCCAGCACCCCCGGGCTCCCCGAATCCTGTCAGAGGTGCCGGCTCCGGTGCGGGGGGCGGGGGTGGTGTCTCGGGGGCGATGCATTATTCATCACCACCACCCCCCTTCCAGCGCCCGCAGCCTGGAAATGAATATTCATCTCACCATCCTACAAAAGCTTTCCCGGGAATGCGCCAGCCCGGCGGAACTCCCGGTAGGATCCACACAAACCCGAGTAGAAATGAATTATCTGTTGAGTAGGAGACTGAGCCAACTCTTATCCTAATCATTCCCCAGGATGGGAATTTAGGGTGATGTTGGAATACGAAATGCTGCAGGATTTCCCCTTTTTGTGTGTCCCTGGAATGCCAAACCAGCGGCGTGAGGCATCTCCATCCGGGAAATATGGGAAGTCGATCCCTGGGTTGCACTGGGACTTGTTTTGGGAGTTGCTTTGGGAGCACTAAGGATTCAGGGTCTCTGTTAATCCCAGTGCCAGGCCTGAGGCCGCGGCGTTGGGCTCGGGATGAGGAAAGGAGACAAAGGATCCGCATCCTGACGGATAATCCATCTCGCCCCCTCCCCTTCCAAGCTTCATCCCAGTTAATCAGCTGGGCAAACAGGGAGCGCGGGGGCATCGCCTGCTCGTTAGCGGCTTTATTCCCGCTGCCGGCGCCGTTAATTGCGGTTTGATTCGGCGATTAGCAGCTGTTTGCGCAGGATTTGCCCAAATCTTGCTTCGCTGCCGCCTCAAATCGCTCCCCCCGAAAGTTTAGGGGTGGGGTGAGCCTCCCCTCCCAAAAATCCTGCTTTATTCCCCCACTTATTCCTCCTTGTTTTCATTAAATCCTCTTTTTCCCCATCGGGTTGGGGAAACTGAGGCAGGAGGGGTGCGGAGCGACAGGATATTTGTACAGGCAAATGAGCGGCGCTGACGGGGGCGGGATTATTAACATCCCCCCTGGGACCCCCAACTCCGAGGGGCCGGAAAATGCTGCTCTTGAATATTGATAGAGGTTGTGGCAGCGCACATGGGGCTGGGGGTGCTGTAAGCGATGGCACCTGGATGCTGTGGGGATGGCACCGGGATGCTGTGGGGATGGCACCGGGATGCTGTGGGGATGGCACTGGCATGCTGTAGGGACGGCACTGGCATACTGTGGGGATGGCACTGGCATGCTGTAGGGACGGCACTGGCATACTGTGGGGATGGCACTGGCATGCTGTAGGGACTACACTGGCATGCTGTAGGGACTACACTGGGATGCTGCAGGGATGGCACTGGGATGCTGCAGGGATGGCACTGGGATGCTGTGGGGATGGCACTGGGATGCTGTGGGGATGACACTGGCATGCTGTAGGGACGGCACTGGGATGCTGTAGGATATTGTACTGGGATGCTGTGGGGACAGTATTGGGGTGCTGTAGGATACGGCACTGGGATGCTGTGGGGATGATACCAAGAGGCTTTGGAGAATGACACTGGGATGCCGTAGGGGATGATGCAGCAGAGTTTTAGAGGATGATCCTGGGGTGCTGTAGGGGCTGATACTGAGATGTTGTAGGGGATGGTACTGAGATCCTGTAAGGGATAACACTGGGATGCTTTAGGGGATGATACTGGAATGCTGTAGAGAATGATGCTGGGATGTATTAGAGGATAATCCTGGGAAGATCATGCTGGCATAATGTAGGGGATGAGAGCAAAATACTTATGGAATGGTTCTGGGGTGTGTTAAGGGATAATTCTGGGATGCTTAATAAGAGCACACTGGGATGATTTGGGGAAGCTTTAAGGACTGATGCTGGGATGCACCAAGGGATAACGCCGAGATGTTTTAGCGGAGCACACTGGTATGCTTTAGGGGAGCACACTGGTATGCTTTAGGGGAGCACACTGGTATGCTTTAGGGAGCACACTGGTATGCTTTAGGGGCTGACAGGAGATGCTTCGGAGGCTGATATGAAATGCAAATGCTTTAGGAGAGCAGATTGCGATGCTGTCGGGGCAGCCTGGGGCAGCTCCGCGGGGCGGTGTGTTGGGGTGCCCCAAAGGAGGGGTGTCAGCCTGTCTGTCCTCCGTGCCTGGCAGACGCAGGAGGCCGGTGGCTCAAAGTCTGCTCGCGGGGTGTCCCAGCCCGCCTCATTACCACCGGCCTCGGGAAGCGGGAGCGCATGTGTTCTGGAGGCGAGCGACTCCGGGGTGTATTAACATCCCATTTCCACCTCTTTAATATCGAGTTTGTGGAGCTCATTTATCAGCCGAGCCGGGGGGACACGCCGGGCAGGGCTCGGCAGCTGGGTCACGGCGAGAGGCGAGGGCCGCTCGTCCCCGAAGGAAGGCGACCGCGGGTCTAACAGGTAGTGGCTCATGTGCGAATCGCCAGTCTGGGACCGTCACATCATTGGGAAAGGCTCTATCAAAGCTGGGCTTAATTGGGTGGAAGGCTTGTTTGCCTGGCCCTTAATGGGGGATCAGAGGGCCGGGGACCCAGCGCTGACGGCCCTACAAAGGCAGGCAATTACTTGCTTGTCTGCATTATGTATTAACCCATCTGGGGCCGGGATATTGGCTTTGAAAGGGAGACAAAGGCGGAGGCGGGACGCGCCTCCCCGCGCCGAATTAGCCCGCCTGGGTCCCCTTTGTGCGCCTGGAAGCGGGATGCAGGTTCCGAGGATGATCCGTGGGTACCAGGGCGTGGCGACGGCTCAGCACCCTGCATCCTCCAAGATGAGCTGCTTCTCACCCTGCAGCGGGCACCACGGGTTCCTGCCCGTGGCCCTGACTAGGAGTAATTATGAAATTCGGTTTTAATTAGCTGCCGCAGCCGTTATTAAGTGTGTGTCTGGTTTTGCGTGTTTTGGGTCAGTAAATTGCAGTGAACACAGGGCCTGGCTGGTCCGAGTGGCTTTTGGGCTAACGGTTCGTTGTTAGTGGGGAGGGTGGCTCAAGTGAGGAGAGCAGGGCACGCACCCACCCCCGCCCCCGATGCTGCCTGAAGAGGCTTGTCCTGCTGTCCACACGTTCACAGGGAGCTGAGGACGGCCACAATTCAAGTGCAGGGGTGAGCCCTGGCTGAGAGCAGGCACAGCTCATTGCAGCGGTGAGCCCTGGCTGAGAGCAGGCACAGCTCATTGCAGCGGTGAGCCCTGGCTGAGAGCAGGCACAGCTCATTGCAGGGGTGAGCCCTGGCTGAGAGAAGGCACAGCTCATTGCACAAGTGAGTCCCACTGAGAACAGCTACAACTCAGTGCATGTATGGGCCCTGGCTGAGAACAGCTGCAACTCATCGTACAGAGTGATCCCGGAGGAGAAAAGCCTCAGCTCATAACACAGGTCAGCCCCGACCGGGAATCTGCTGCAGAGTGAGCTCCCACATCATCACAGAGATGAGCCCTGGCTGAGAACAGCCCCAACGCAGTGCTTGAGTGAGTCTTGGCTGAGAACAGGTACAAGTCATTGCCTGTGTGCAGCTCACTGAACACAGCCCCAGCTCACGGCACAGATGAGCCCCACTGCAGGCACCCAGCTCTGCTCAGGAATGACTTGGGCAGCATTTAGTGGGTTAGGGGCCCCCAGCGCCCCCTTCTCGGCCGGGACATTAGCAAGGGGTCGAAGGGCCCTTCAGGG
The DNA here is from genome assembly GCA_033816785.1 of Picus viridis. Classification (NCBI taxonomy): domain Eukaryota; kingdom Metazoa; phylum Chordata; class Aves; order Piciformes; family Picidae; genus Picus; species Picus viridis. The sequence goes on from CM066601.1 coordinate 9,860,838, forward strand.
AGTGGGGCTGCATCGCAATCAGCTGCTCAAGCCCTAATTAACCTCATTTGCATCCCTCCACCAGCCCCCTCCAATTTGGATCTGATTAGACCGAGGGCAGTGGGGAAGGGCACAGCGAGGGTGGGGCTTGGGGACATGGGGACAGTCGGCAGGGGTGGCAGTGGGTGCATCCCGTAGGCAGCTCGCGTTGGGGACAAACCTCTGGGGGCGTGGCACAGAGGTGGCAGCAGGGACATCCCTCTGGGCGCAGGGTGGCACTGGGTGCATCTCTTTAGGGACACAATGCAGGGCTGGCAGCAGGGACATCGCTTTGGGGACACATCAGCAGAGGGGACATCCCTTTGAGGACCCTGCTTTGGGGACACTGGTGAGGCTGGCGGTGGATGCAGACCTCTGGGGACACGACATAGAGGTGGCAGTGGGTACGTTCCTTTGGGGACACACTTTAAGACCTCCTTTTGCAGACACATCAGGAGTGAGTCCAGTTTGGGGACACGGTGGCAGTGAAGACATCTTCGCGGGTAAATGATACAGAGGTGGCAGCAGGAACAAGGCAGCGAGGGTGGGGCTTGAGGACACGGGGACAGTCGGCAGGGGTGGCAGCGGGTACGTCCCAGGAGGCACCTAGGGTTGGGGACAGCACCACGGCGATGGGCTAGCAGCGGGGACTGCCCTCTGGGGCCGCGACGCAGCCGGGACAGCCCTCTTGGGGACACGGTGACAGCGGAGGCATCCCTTTGGGGACATTCACAGGGCCGGCACTGGGGACACACCTCGGGGACAGGCAGCCGGTGACAAAGACCCTGCTGCCCCCCGGCCCGGGAAGGAGGAGTTAATGTCCTCAAGTCCCCCAGCCCCGCGCCGCTGCCAGCCCCTGATCCCCGCATTTAGCGGGGGGATAGTTAACGCACCCTGACCCTCGCCAGCGGCTCTGCCGGATGTGCTGGAGCGGGCAGGGGACAGGCGGGAGCAGGCAGGGTACAGATACGGGAGGACAGGGACAGGCAGGCGGCGCTGGGGCGCAGCTGGGGTGCGGGTCCGTCCGTGTGTTTGTCCCCGCTGTTCGCCGCCCCCCGGCTCATGAATCAGAGTGGGAACACACTGGGGGCGGGCCCGGGGTCAGAGAAGTGTCTCTGGCTCCCCAAAAGAGGGACCCCTGATATGGGGGTGCCCAGCCTCAGTCTTTGAGGGTGCTTGGCCCCAGTATATAAGGGACACTCGTCCCTAATGTTTGGGGTGCTCAGCTCCGATGTTTGGGGGTGCTTAGCCTCAGTACATGGGGATGCTCAGCCCGGGGTCGGGCATTCTGAGTCTCACATGTAGGGGTACCCAGCCCCAGTGTTTGGGGTGCTCAGCATCAAAAATTGGGCTCGCTCTGCTCCAGGGTTGAGGGGTGCTCAGCCTTGGTATTTGGAGGTGCTCAGCCCCGCGAATGGGGGGATGTTCAGCCCCAGGGCAGGGCGTTCTCAGCCTCACATTTGGGGGTGCTCAACCCCACATTTAGGAGACTCTTGGCCCCCATATTTGAGACATGCTCAGAACTGATGTTTGGGGTGCTCAGGCCAAATGAATGGGGATGCGCTTCGTGCCTACAGGGTGGGAGTCCCGGTGGGGGTCCATGGGGTGTTTGCCCAGGGTGGTCTATGGGGATCTGATCCTACGGGGACGCTGCCTGGGAGGGGCCTGGAGACCCCCAAGCCTCCAGCCCGGCCCGCGGTGCTCACACTCAGCCAGAGCCCCGGCCCCGGGACCCGGCCCCGCCCCTATGCCACGCCCTGTCATTAACCCCGCCCATCCCAGCCGGGCCCCCGCCTCATCTGACCCCGCATCGGTGACCCCGCCCCCTCCGCGCCTAACCACGCCCCTCCCACGCCCACGCCCCCCATGCGGCGGGAGCACAGCGCCGCCTGGCGGCTGCCGGAAGTCCCTCCCGCCGGGGCAGGCCGCCGTCACTTCCGCCCGCTCGGTCCGGCAGCTCCAATATGGCGGCGTCCTGCGGCTCCTCGCAGCTCCCGGCCGCCGAGCCGCCGCTGAAGATCCCCAAGATGGAGGTGCTGTCGCCGGGCTCGCCGGGAGCGCTGAGCGACGGTAACCCCAGCCTCTCCGACCCCTCCACCCCCAGCGGCGCCTCCCTCTCGGCTCGGGGCCGGGGCCGGCGGCCGGCGGGGCCGGGCTGGGGGCGGCGGCGGCGGGGCCGGGGGCCGCGGCGGGGCTTCGCCTTCCGTCTCCTTCTCGCCGGGCGGTGCCGCCGCCGCCGCCGCCGCCGCCGCTTGCCGAGGGATGTCCTGGACGCCGGCCGAGACCAACGCGCTGATCGCCGTCTGGGGCAACGAGCGGCTGGTGGAGGCGCGGTACCAGCAGCTGGAGGGCGCCGGGACCGTCTTCGGCAGCAAAGCCCCCCGGGCCCGCCATGTACGAGCGAGTCTCCCGCGCCCTGGCGGAGCTGGGCTATGAGCGCACCCCCTCCCAGTGCCGGGAGCGCATCAAGGTACCCCGCGGGGCGCGGGCGGCTCGGCCCCGGGAGCGGGAGGGGGCGGCTCCGGGAGCCTGCCCGCGGGTGGCTCTTGGCCCGGGGGGTGGCGGCGGCGGCTCGGCTGTGGGGTCACCTCCCAGAGTCTCCGGAGCATCCTTTGGTCCTGGATGCAGAGGTGCTGCGTCCCCTGGGCTCTGGTTCTCCCGCTGCCTTCCCGAGCATCCTCTGCCCGCGGCTGCGGCTCCCGTGCCCCGCGGCTCAGCACAGCCTGGGACCCGCGGGTTGTGCCCCCGGGCGCCTGCTCTCAGGATTCTGTGCTCACCTCGTGCTGGCAGTTTTCCAGAGCATCCTTTGGCTCTGGACCCTGGGTTGCTGTGTCGCCGGTGTGTGCAGGCATCACATCCTCTCAGCTCAGTTCCTTTCAGGTCTCCCCTGAAGCTTGCTCTGACCCTGGCTGTGGGCATCCCCTGGGCTCAGCCCAGCCTCTGGCCCTGGGTTTGGGAGCACCGTGTCCCCTGGGCTCAGCCTCTTGGTGTCTCTCCATGCTGGCAGTTTCCTCAAACATCCTTTGCATCCCCTGGGGTCACTCTCAGGGTCTCCCCACACAGGCAGCTTTCCAGAGCATCCTTTGGCCCTGGCTGTGGCATCCCCTGGGCTCAGCCCAGCCTTTGGCACTGGGTTTGGGGGGGCACTGTGCCCCCTGGGTTCAGCCCTTTTGTTTTCTCTTTGTGCTGGCAGCTTTCCAGAGCATACTTTGGTGCTGGCTGGGGAGCCCTGGGGTCACTCTGGAAGGATGTCCTCACACAGTCACTTTTCCAGAGCATCTTTTGGCCCTGGCTGTCACTGTCCCCTGGGGTCCCCACAGCACCCAGATGGCATCTCCTGGCCTGGAGCATGTCCAGCAGCAGCTTTCTGGACCTGGATGCCCTCCCCTTCAGGTTCAGCCAGGCAATTACCCTGGGGTGGGGGCCCCTGAATGCTGGGGGGCACTGTCCCAGCCACTCATGTCCTGCAGGTGGACTCCACAGCAGCATCCTCCCTGCTAGTCTCTGGGGCACCACCTTCCTCTTTTAGCCCCAAGTGTGGTGGCATCATGGCCCTGCCTGGGCTCCTCTGTCCCTGAGGGGTGGCCCTGGCTGCTCTCTGAAGCCCTCCTGGGAAAAGGAGGCTCCCAGGGGCTGCAGCAGCTGGGGCTGTGGTTACCTTCTTGCTCCTGTGACTCTCTCTCACTTTAGGGTTGCTTTGGGGGCACAGTGGCTTCTGGCTCACCCCAGAGCATGCTGCAGGCTCAGAAACCTCTTTAACAGTTGAAGGCTCTTTCCTGCATCGTTCCCTGGGGCACAGGGGAAGGCTGGGCTGGGTGTCCAGCTAGGGAGCAGCTGCTCCATGCATCCCATAGAGGAGCTGCTTGGAGGGGACCTGGATGGGGTGGGAATTGCTGTGGGGTTTCAGTTTGTGAACTGCATGAAGCTCAGGAGGGTGAATGAGGCCCTGGAGGAGTTTTCCTGGTGCCCATCTCCAGGGTTTGCTGCTCAGGGATTTCTTTGCCAGTGTTGTGGGGCAGGGGTGTGGCTGTGCCACAAGACCTCTTTCAGACCTTTGTTTTCTCCTGCTGGAATTGCTGCTTCCACCAAGCTTTGGCCTGGTGCCTGCTGGGGAAGCCACTCCAGGTAGTTTGGCTGTGGGGACGCTGCCCTGGGCTGCTCCATGACTGCTGTGGGGATGCTGAGCACGTGGTGAGGAGAACTCTGGCTGCCAAAGCAGCCCAGGGCCAGCAGCCTGGGTTGAGCTGGTGCTGTGAGGTGGAGCTGGTTGTGGCTGCTGGCAGCTCCCATCCTGCTGGAAGCTTTGTGTGCTTCTTGCTTCTATCCCTCAAGATGGGAACCTTGAACCTTCTTTGCCCCCAGATGACTGCAGCCTGGAAGGGATCAGGTGTGGGCAGCATCCCCATGGCCAGCACTGGGTGCAGACCTTCCCGGTGGCTTTTTGGTGTCTCCAACACCTGCAGGGCAGAGCTGGTTGTGTGTCCTACCCCAGTGGCTGTTCCATGTCCTGGACCCCTCCTTCAGGGTCTCCATCACCTGGGGGCACAGAAATGAAGCTTCTGCTGAAGCCCTGGGGCTGTGCACCAGAGCCTCTGAGAGCACCGCTGGGGAGCTGGAGTTTGTCTCAGGAGCCAGGGAGGGAATTAGCAGAGGGATTGTTGAGGTCATTGTGGTAGCTGCTGCTGAGCAGAGCTGTAGGGCCAGCTGTAGGGCTCCAGGTGGGGTTGGCTGCTTGACTCTCTTGTGCTCTGGGAGTGGAGGGGTCAGTGCCTGAGGTCACCTTTAAGACAGAGCAGGATGACTTGTGCAGGTGACATGAGCATGGAGAAGAGTGTGGGCAGCAGCAGGGCAAGGGAGGCTGTGCTGCCCTCTGCTGTGCCCTGCTGAGGCCACCTCTGGAGCCCTGGGGGCAGCTGTGTGCTGCCCAGGTGCAGAGGGCCAGAGAAGTGCTGGAGAGAGTCCAGGGCAGGCTGGGAAGCTGCTGAGGGGCCTGGAGCAGCTCTGGCAGCAGCCAAGGCTGAGAGGCCTGGGGCTGAGAGGCTGCAGCAGAGCAGCCCCAGAGGGCAGCTGAGCAATGCTCAGCAAGAGCTGAAGGGCCCCTGGGGGGCAAGAGGCTGGGGCCAGGCTCTGCTGAGTGGTGCCCAGTGGCAGGCCAAGGGGCAGTGGGCAGAGAGTGGAGGCCAGGAGGTTGGAGGTGAAGAGGAGGAGCAAGTTGTTTGTTGTGAGGCTGCTGGAGGCCTGGAGCAGGCTGCCCAGAGAGGTTGTGGAGTGTGCTGGTGTGGAGAGCTTCCAACCCCCCTGGGCACTGTGCCCCTGGGCCAGCTGGTGGGGGGGCCCTGCTGGAGCAGGGCTTGGGCTGGAGGAGCTCCGGGGGTCCCTTCCAACACATCCAGGCTGGACTCTGGGATTCTGTGGCCTGAAGGCACTGCTGGAACAAGGGAAGGCTGCAGGCCCTTAGCAGTCCTGAGAGCAGACCTGGTGTGGTGGTGGAGGAGCTGCACACTCCCTGCATGGCTCCCAGGGCTCTGTGCCTCCCTTCTTTTCTGGGCTGCTTTCACTCAAGGCTCACCAAGGGAGGATTTGCTGCTGTGCTGTGACCTGTGCTTCAGACACATCAGATCCAGCTTCTCTCCTGACTGCACCTTGGAGAAGCACTGGGTGCTGGCTTTCCTCAGGACACCTGCCCTGGGCTTGGCCAGATCACAGCCCCAGCAGGGCTCAGGCTGGAAGGGAGCTCAGAGCTCCTCTCCTCCAACCTCCTGCCATGCCCAGGGACACCTCTCAGCTGCACTCAGCTGCTCAAGGCCTCATCCAGCCTGGCCTTCAACACCCCCAGGCAGGAGGCAGCCACAGCCTCCCTGGGCAGCCTGGGCCAGAGTCTCAGCTGCCTCCTGCTGAACAACTTCTTCCTCAGCTCCACTCTGACCCTGCTCTGCCTCAGCTCCAAACCATTCCTCCTTGGCCTGGCTCAGACACCCTCAGGAGAAGTCTCTCTGCAGCCTTCCTGCAGGATCCCTTCAGGTGCTGGCAGGCAGCTCTGAGGTTCCCCTGGAGCCCTCTCCTCGCCATGCTGAACACCTCCAGCTCCTCATGGCAGAGGTTCTGCAGCCCTGAGGAACTGGGAATGAGCTGGGGAGGCAGAATCCAGCTGCATGGGAAGGAGTTTTCCATCTGTGCTGCTTTGGTGCATTCTCCCCCTAATTCAAACAGGCTGCAGGGCAGGCTGCTGCTTGGGGTCCTGCTGCCCACATGTGCTGAGCTGTGCTGCCAGCTGGCAGCACCGTGGCTGGGCAGGGATGCAGCCAGAGCCCTCCCAGCAGCTTCCTGCTTCCTGCCCCGGAAGGAGGCCTGGGGTCCCCTGAGTGCCTCTCAGCCTGGGGGCTTGGTGATTTGGGGCTGCTGGGAGCTTGGAACACCTCAGATGTCTGCCACAGCATCCTGGAAGCTGAAGTGAGGCAGTGTGGGCTGGGGGAGCAGGGAGTGAGGTGGGTGGGAACTGGGTGAAGGGAGAGCTGTGGTCAGTGGGACTGAGCCTGGTTGGAGGCTGGGTCCAGGGGAGGCTCTCAGGGGTCGGTGCTGGGACCAGAGCTGTGCAGTATCTTCATCAGCGACCTGGCTGAGGGCACAGGGGCACTGCCAGGCAGTTTGCTGGTGACACCAAACTGGGAGCAGTGGTGACAGCCCTCAGGCTGTGCTGCCAGCCAGCCAGACCTGGACAGGCTGCAGAGCTGGGGGGAGAAAGGGAATGGAATCCAACAAGGGCAGGAGAGAGTCTGGCAGCTGGGGAAGGACAACCACAGGGAGCAGGAGAGGTTGGGGACTGAGCTGTTGGAGAGCAGTGCAGGGGAAAGGCACCTGGTGGCCCGAGGGATGCCCCTGAGCCAGCAGTGTGCCCTGGTGGGCAAGAAGTGACCTTCCTGGCATCCTGGGGTGCATTAGAAGGGCTGTGGGGAGTGGGTCAGAGAGGTGCTCCTGCCCCTCTGCTCTGGCCTGCTGAGGCCACAGCTGGAATCTTGTGTCCAGCTCGGGGCCCCTCAGCTCCAGCACGACCTCAGGGAAGTGCTGGAGAGAGTCCAGGCCGGAGGCACAGAGCTGCTGCAGGCAGTGGAACATCTCCTGGGAGCACAGCTGAGGCAGCTGGGGCTGGGAGCTGGGAGCAGAGCAGCCTGAGGGCTGCCCTCAGTGCTGGGGATAAAGCTGTGCAGGGCTGGAGCCAGGCTCTGCCCAGGGAGGGCCAAGCACAGCACAAGGGGCACTGGGGGCAAGCTGGAGCAGAGGAGCTGCCAGGGGAACAGGAGGGGAAACTTTGTGCCTGTGAGGCTGCCAGAGCCTGGGGTAGGCTGCCCAGAGAGGTTGTGGAGTCTCCTCTGGAGCCTTTCCACCCCCTGGATGTGTTCTGGGTGCCCTGCTCTGGCAGGGGCTTGGGCTGGGGGAGCTGCAGAGGTCCCTTCCAGCCCCTCATATTCTGTGATTTCTGCCTGGGGGGCTCCAGGAGAAGCTCTTTGGTGCTCCACAGTTCCCTCATCCTGTTGTGTCCCTACTCCAGGCTGGCTCAGTGATGTCTTTGGGGTGTCCTAGGTGTGGAGCTCTCTGTCCACTAAAGCCCAAGTGCCTTTCACCCAACCCTTATTGCCTCAGTGTCTCCATGGAGGACTGACCCTGGTTTAGAATGGTTTGGGCTGGAAGGGACCCCAGAGCTCACCCAGTGCAGCCCCTGCAGGCAGCAGGGACATCCCCACTGGAGCAGGCTGCCCACAGCCCTCTCCAGCCTCACCTGGAAGAGCTCCAGGGATGGAGCCTCAACCCCCTCCCTGGGCAGCCTGCTGCAGCCTTCCAGCAGCCTCCTGCTGCACAACTTGTTCCTCACATCCAATCTCAACCTGCTCTGCTCTCATCCCAAACCATTGCCTCTGCTCCTGTCCCTGCAGGCCTTTGGCAACAGTCCCTCTGCAGCCTCCTTGTAGCCCTTCAGCTACTGGAAGGTTGCTCTGAGGTTGCTCTGCACACTCCCAGCTCCCTCAGCCTGACCCCACAGCAGAGCTGCTGCAGCCTCCTGATCATTCTTGTGGCCTCCTCTGGAGCCTCTCCATCAGCCCCAGGTCCTTCCTGTGCTGAGGGCTCCAGAGCTGCACACAGTGCTGCAGGTGAGGTCTCCCCAGGGCAGAGCACAGAGGCAGAATCACCTCTCTGGGTCTCTGGCAGTGCTGCTTTGGCTGCAGCCCAGGCTGGGGTTTGCCTTCTGTGCTGCAGTCTCACCCTGCCTGCTCCTGGCCAGCTTCTCCCCCACCAGCACCCCCAAGCCCCTCTCCTCAGGGCTGCTTTCTCTCCCCTCCTCCCCCAGCCTGTGCTGGCAGTGAGGATTGTTCAGCCCAGGTGCAGGACCTGCACTGCCTCTGCTTGAGCCTCAGGAGGTTCACCTGGGGCCATCTCTCCATCCTGCCCAGGTCCCTCTGGATGCCCTCCTGTCCCTCTGGGGTATCAGCACCACTCAGCCCGGTGCCACCTGCACACTGCTGCTGCTGGCTCTTCAGTCTCACTCTGTGTCATTGATGCAAACATGAAGCAGCACAGGTCCCAGCACAGACCCCTGAGGGACAGCCCTGCCCCTGCTCTCCAGCTGCACTTCAAGCCCCTGAGCTGTGAGCACCCAGCCAGTTCCTTACCCACTGCACAGCCACCCAGCCAGCCCACAGCTCTGCAGCCTGGCCAGCAGGATGCTGTGGGCACTCTGGCAGCAGCCTGGCAGCAGCCCAGGTAGATCCCATCCAGATGGTCCCTTATCCACTGCCACTTTGTCACAGAAAGCCACAAGGCTGGTGAGGCAGAACCTGCCCCTGGCAAAGCCCTGCTGGCTGTCCTGAATCACCTCCCTGTCCCCCATGGCCTCGGCTTGGCAGCCAGGGGGATCTGCTCCATGACTGCCCAGGCACAGAGCTGAGGTTGCAGGTTGGCAGTTCCCAAGGTCCTGCTTCCTACCCCTGGCACCACTGGCTCTGATGCTTCCTTTCTTCAGTCCCTGGGGGCCTCACCTGGCTGCCAGGTTCCTGTACCCCCAACTCATCCCAGCCCCACAGCAGAGCCTCCAAGGGTTTGTGAGGCAGGGGAGGGAACATTTGGCACAGCCCTTTCCAGAGCTGGTGGCTTTGTGCCCTTCCCCTGCTGCCACTTCAGCCAGAGCAGGAGAAGAGCCACAGGTTCATGCTGTGGAGGCTGAGGATCTGACCCAGAGAGTGCTGGGGACTGGAGTTAGCTCCAGCTGGTGGCCAGCCACAAGGGGGTCCCCAGGGCTCAGTGCTGGGCCCAGGGCTCTTCAAGGTCTCCATCAATGACCTGGGTGAGGGCATCGAGGCTGCCTCAGGCAGGCTGCAGGGGGCACCAAGCTGGGTGGCTGTGCTGAGCTGCTGCAGGCTTGGAGGCTCTGCAGAGGGACCTGGCCAGGCTGCAGGCATGAGCCAAGGCCAAGGGCATGAGGTGCAACAAGGCCAAGGGCTGGGTCCTGCCCTTGGCTCACAGCAGCCCCAGCAAGGCTCCAGGCTGGGGCAGAGGGGCTGCAAACTGCCCAGCAGGAAAGGCCCTGGGGGTGCTGGGTGCCAGCAGCTGCAGAGGAGCCAGGGGGTGCCCAGCTGGGCAAGAAGGCCACCAGCAGCCTGGCCTGGAGCAGCAGTGGTGTGGGCAGCAGGAGCAGGGCAGGGGTTGTGCCCCTGGGCTGGGCACTGCTGAGGCCACCCCTGGAGTGCTGCCTTCAGTGCTGGGCTCCTGGCTGCCAGCAGCACCTTGAGAGGCTGGAGCAGGGCCAGGGAAGGGCAAGGGAGCTGGGGAAGGGTCTGGAGAAGAGGGCTGGGGAGGAGCAGCTGAGGGAGCTGGGGAGGTTGAGGCTGGAGCAGAGGAGGCTGAGGGAGACCTCCTTGCTCTCTGCAGCTCCCTGAGAGGAGGCTGGAGCCAGGGGGGGCTTGGGCTCTGCTCCCAGGTACCAAGGGACAGGAGAAGAGGCAATGGCCTCAGGTTGCCCCAGGGGAGGTTCAGGTTGGCCATGAGAAGAAACTTTTTGCCTGAAAGGGTTCTCAAGGCCTGGCCCAGGCTGCCCTGGGAGGTGGTGGAGTCTCTATCCTGGGAAGTGTTGCCAAGGGGCAGAGCTGTGGTGCTGAGGGCCATGGCTCAGCCCCAGCCTTGGGAGGGTTAGAGAAGGGTTGGACTGGATGAGCTTCAAGGTCTCCATCATGTTTTCACCAGTGGAAGAGTTTCTGCCCTCCTGCCCTTTCCCCACAGGAGCTGGAGCCCAGGCTGGCCCTGCTGGCAGCCCCTGGCCCTGCTGGGCCCCTGGCCCTGCTGGCAGCCCCTGGCCCTGCTGGCAGCCCCTGGCCCTGCTGGCAGCCCCTGGCCCTGCTGGCAGCCCCTGGCCCTGCTGGCAGCCCCTGGCCCTGCTGGCAGCCCCTGGCCCTGCTGGCAGCCCCCCTGCCCTGCTGGCAGCCCCTGGCCCTGCTGGCAGCCCCTGGCCCTGCTGGCCCTGTGCTGGCCCTGCTGGCAGCCCCTGGCCCTGCTGGCAGCCCCTGGCCCTGCCTGCCCTGCCCTGCCTCTGGGTGCTGGTAGCTCCCCAGCCGTGCCTGCAGCTCAGGAGCTCTCCTGGGGCAGAGAGCAATCCTTCTGCAAAGCCACCCTGCAGCCCCTGGCACTCCTGTGCCACTCCATGGAGCTGCAGGAGGAGCAGCCCCAGCACCCAGCTCTGGCTGCAGGAGCTCCCAGAGGCAATCCTGTGTTGGATTTTGTGTCCCCAGCCTGGGGAGGGCTGCAGGGGGCTGCAGGCTGTGCTTGGCCACCTGGTGGAGGCTTCAAAGGGAGACTGAGCTTGAAGCCACCTGGAGAAGGTGGCCCCCAAGGGGAGAAGCAAACCCACATCAAAGAGGGAAGGAATGAGAAATGGCAGCAAACCCTCAGCTGCTGCTGGCTCCTTGCTGCAGGCAGTGTGGGGGCAGGGGCAAGGCTGTGGTTCCAAGGGGGTTGCAGGGCTGGAGGGGCTGTGCTGGGCACTCACTTGGAAGCCCCCTGGGCACAACCTGGTTGGACCTCCTGTGGGAGCCAGGAGGGTGGATTGCAGCTGCAGTGTTGCTGTTGGGTGCAAGCAGGGAGAGCAGAGCAGTTGGCTTTTGGTGTGAAGCCCTCAGGTGGCAGTGTGGGCACAGCTTGGACCAGCTACCCTCTGCCCACCTGCCAGACAGCTCTGCCTCCTCTTTCCTCTCTGCCCTTGATCTTTACTTTGTTATCTCAGGCCCAGCTTCTCATCCCAGGAACTTCTCCAGCTCTGGTGTGTCCAGGTGGTGCTCAGGCTGCTTCCTGATCTTCCTTTGGCTTTCATAGCTTCAGGTATGAGAGGCTGCAGCAGAGCAGCCCCAGAGGGCAGCTGAGCAATGCTCAGCAAGAGCTGAAGGGCCCCTGGGGGGCAAGAGGCTGGGACCAGGCTCTGCTGAGTGGTGCCCAGTGGCAGGCCAAGGGGCAGTGGGCAGAGAGTGGAGGCCAGGAGGTTGGAGGTGAAGAGGAGGAGCAAGTTGTTTGTTGTGAGGCTGCTGGAGGCCTGGAGCAGGCTGCCCAGAGAGGTTGTGGAGTGTGCTGGTGTGGAGAGCTTCCAACCCCCCTGGGCACTGTGCCCCTGGGCCAGCTGGTGGGGGTGCCCTGCTGGAGCAGGGCTTGGGCTGGAGATGCTCCAGAGCTCCATGTTTGGGTTCAGGGCTTTCCAGGGTGGATGATTTCTTTTCCTTTGAACCCCTTCCAGAAGCTGGTGGGTCTCAGGTCCCCTGTAGATGACAGCAGCTTTCTGTTGGCATTTAAAGGATGGGAAAGCAAAGTGCCCAGTGCCAGGGAGCAGTTTGTTTGCTTTCCTCCTTGGGTGTCCTGGGGGCTGCAGCAGAGGAAGATCTCATGTGGAGCAAACCCTTCCACCTGCTCTGCTCAGCTGCAGCTCTTGTGCCTGGAGCAATCTGGCTCCTGCACAGGGTCTGCCCTGCCCAGTGGCTTCTGCAGCCACCTCCTGTGTCTAGGAGGCTCTGCTGTGGTCATTTGGGCATCTCTGGGTCATCCTTGGGTGCAAAACCATTCCCAGAGGGAGCTGGGTGCCAGGGGGGAGGTTATGGGGAGCCAGAGACAGGGCCTGGCCAGGAGCTCACTGCAGAGGGACAAACTCAGCACATGGGGCAGCAGAGCTCAGCCTGGGAGGCTGGTGGAGGCCACAGCTCAGCTTGGGAGCAGAGAGGTTGTCCCTGTCCTGCTCTTTGACCATGGGAAGGTGCTGGAACCCTCCTGGCTCTCAGGCAGCACCCATGGCCTGCTGGACGTTTCGGGCATCCCCCAGCTCTGCTCTGGGGTCAGGAGGGAGCTGCCAGCAGGAGGTGTTGGGTGGTGTGGGGCTGCTCTGCATCCTCCTGAGAGTATGAAACTCTGCAGAGGTCTCCCCAGACCGAGCCCTGCTCCTGGAGGGAACTGGAGTTGAAGACACCTTTGGCATTGCCTTTGTCCACCTGAGTGAGACCCAGCAGGGATCTGTCCTGGCTTGCTGAGAGCACAGACCTGACCCTCTGGCTGCACCTGGTCCCGACTGCTGCAGTTTGGGCTCTCCTTGGCAGGCTCATGGCTGGCATGAAGGTGTTGCTCCTGATCACAGGGGGGCATGAGCCCCCAAGCTTGCTCTGCAAGGCAAGAGATCAGCTCACCCTGGTGGCCTTGGACAGGGGGGAGGAGCAGCCTGGACTCTGCACCAGAGGCCTGTGCTGTGGTGGGCACAGGCACAGCAGAACTGTCTGCTTGGCCTTCTCAAGCTCTGCTCCTCACCCCTCCTCCAAACCAGGAGCTCCATGTGTCAGCTGCTGGAGGTGCCCAGCTCCTTCTGCAGCTGGCTCTGGAGAGGTTCTTGGTGTTCAGGAGGGGCTTGGATGTGGCACTGGGAGTCATGGTTTAGTTGTCAGGAGGTGTTGGGTGACAGCTTGGACTTGATGATTTTTGAGGTCTCTTCCAACCTTACTGATTCTGTGATTCTCTCTTGGCCTCCAGCCCCAGCAGCATCAAATCCCTGAGGAGGGCTTCAGAAGCTTTATCCTCAGCTCTCAGACAGCAGCAGCTGATGGAGGTCTCCACAGGGGGCTGCTGAGAGGCCTGAGGTGTAGCCCCCCTGCTGCAGGGAGGTTCAGCATGGGCCCCCCGCCCCCGGCCCCGAGCCGCCCCCGCCCGGCCCCGAGCCGCCCCCCGCCCCCCCGGCCCCGAGCCGCCCCCGCCCGGCTCCCCGCCCTGAGCTCCTCACCCATCCAGGCCACACTTTGCTGCCCTCTTCATTCTCACTTGGTCCCCGCTGAGGTCCTGCCTCCTGCAGGCTGAGTTGTGGAGGTGGGTCCTGTCCAGGCCAGAGCTGCTCCTCACCGGCTGTGGTTGTGATGTAGGAGTGGCAGTGGTGGATCCTCCACCACCCTCCTCTGCTGGCTTCCAGCACTGACAGCTCACCCAGTGTGGAGTCCTGGTGGTAGCCTGCACCGAGATCCCTTCTGGGTCCCTAGGGTGACTTTGCTCCTTCAGGTCATAGTCTGGAGAGCTCTCTGGTTGCTGTTCTCTCTGGCATCATTGTGCTTGGAAAAGACCTTTAAGGTCCTGGGTTCCACCCCTCTGCAGCTCTCCCAGGCCTGGTGCTGCACCACATCAGGCGACCTGGCCTCTGGTCTTCCTCACCTCCCTTTTCCCTTGGGACCTTCCCCTCTCTTCCCTTGTTCCATACCCAGGGCCTGTGGGGCTGGCGCCAGAGGATGCAGGCCCCCAGCAGCTCCTGCGCTTGCAACCTGCAGGCTTTTGGGGCTGGGTCTGGGGGGGCTGTTGGTGCTTTGCAGAGGAGGGCTGGGACTTGCTGTCTCATGTTGGAGATGTGTGAAGTCATCAAGGAGCTCTGTGTGGTGGTTTGAAGCTCTCTTGAGGCTTTGAGGAGCTCTTGCAGGGAACAGAATCACAGAGCTGCTTTGCTTGGAAAAGCCTTCAGAGGTCACTGAGTCCAACCCCCAGCCCAGCACCCCGGGGGTTAATTGCTCCTCTTGTTCTGGACTGAGCACAGGAGCAGAGCTTCTCATGGGGATTGACCTTCTGGGGTGATCCTCTCCTGCCTTGCTCACTCCTGGAACCTCAGAGCTGCTCAGCTGTTGAGCTGTGCAGAGCTGTTGCACAGCACCGTGGCGTGGCTGGGTTGCAGGCCCCTCTCATCCAGTGCAGGTTCTCCTAGGCCAGGCTGCCAGGAGCACATCCAGGTGGTTTGGAATCTCTTCAGAGGAGACTCCCCAGCCTCTGTGGGCAGCCTGCTCCAGGCCTCCAGCACCCTGGAAGTAAACAGATTTCTCCTTCAGTTCAAGTGAAACCTCCTGGGTTCCAGTTTGTGCCCAGTGCCTCTTGGCCTGTCCCTGGGCACCACTGAGCAGAGCCCAGCCCCAGCCTCATGGCTTCCACCCTTTAGATACTTCCATGTGTGGCTCAGATCCCCTCTGGGGCTGCTCTTCTCCAGGCTCTACAGCTCCAGGGCTCTCAGCCTTTGCTCCTCTCAGAGATGCTCCAGGCCCATGGGATCCCTCCAGGGAGCAACGTGAGTAGGACGAAGTCAGCCCCCTGCAGTCCCACACTGCCCAGCTTCTTCCTCCTGTGCTCCTGAGCTCCACCAGCTCATGGTCACTACAGCCAAGGCTGCCCCCAGCCTGTACCTCCCTGAGCAGCCCCTCGCTGGTCTGGGTCAGTAGGAGGGGCTGCAGCTCACCTCTGCTCCCTGGCTGCTCAACCACCTGCACCACAAACTTCTCCCTGGAGGAACCTTCTGGACCATCTGTGCCTCACTGTGGCCCTTCTGGTTGGTGTCACCCATGAGCACCAGGACCTGGGGTCTTGGGGCTGCTTCTAGCTGTCTGTGGAAGGCCTCATTGACTGCTTCCTGTATCAGCTGCCCAGAGCAGCATCCCCCAGCAGTCTTCCCCTGCATTATTCAGCTGCTTCTTCAACCCCTGGGGAGAGCTCCCCCACCCCAGCTGCTGTCACAGGAGGAGCAGCTCCAGTACCTTGCCCTGCTGGGCTCCTCTGAAGCAGTCCTTAGCTCTGGTCATGAGAGTCATCCTCATGGTCCTGTGCTGAAACTTCTTCACCTCCATTGCTTTGTGCTCCCCACCACAGGATCCCAAACTGCTTTGGGTGGGAAGAGACCCCAGAGCTCATCCAGGGCAGCCCCCAGGGACATCCCCAGCCACAGCAGGTTGCTCCCAGCCCCAAACAACTTGACCTGCCCTGGTGCCAGCCATGGGGCAGCTCCACCTCTCGGGGCAGCCTGGGCCAGGCTCTCCCCAGCCTCAGCCTCAACCATTTCTCCTTCTCTCCACTCTCAAGCTCCCTCTTTGCCTTCCAAACCATCCCCCCTTGGCCTGGCCCAACAGGCCCTGCTCCAGCCTCTGTCCCCAGCTTGCTGCAGGGCCTGGGAGGCCACCAGAAGGTGTCCCTGGAGCCTTCTCCTCTGCAGGCTGCCCAAGGCCAAGTCTCTCAGCCTGGCTCCCAGCAGAGGGCTTCCAGCCCTGCCAGCCCTGCTGTGGCCTCCTCTGGCCCTGCTCCCCCAGCTCCCTGGCTGTGCTGTGCTGAGGGCTCCAGAGCTGCCCCAGCCCTGCAGGGGGTGAGCAGAGCACAGCAGAGGGGCAGAATCCCCTCCCTCCATCTCTATCCACCCTGGCAGTGAGAATCTCAGGACCTCTCACTGGGCCATCCCTGCCTGCCCTACAACCACTCCAGGCTCCAGCAGCAGCTTCTCTTCTCCCCCTGTTGTTTCATCTCATATTGGCTGTGAGCATCTTGGCAGGCTGAGGGTAGGAGCTGTTGGCTTCTGCTGATCCAGGAGGTGAAGCCAAGAGCTCCTCTCTTCCTGAGAAGCTCAAGAGCATCCTCAGAGCTGCCTGTTGTGCTAAGTGCTGCTCTGGGCCACAGGGACCTCTCATTTAATCAACCTAAAGAGATTGCTGTGGAGATGTCTGCAGCCTCCAACTGCCCTGTGGAGCCCCTAGCATCAGGCCTGGAGGCTCTTGTGGTGGGCACCTGGGCTCCTGGTGGCCATGCTGTGGTTCTCCTTATCTGATCTTTGGCTGTGCCTGCAGCACAGTCACCTCCTGAAGCTGCAGCTCCTGCAGAGGGAGTGGTTCTGTGGGGAGCTCAGGGGGAGATGAGGACCTGGGAGTTGGAGAGGCTGAGGAGCTCCACGCTGAGCTTTTGGGGTTGTGCCCTCTGGTTGGAGTGGGGATGTTGTGCCCTGGGCTTGCAGGCAGGGCAATGAGCAGAAGGCCTCAGTCTCTCCCAGCCTGGGCCATTACCAGGTCTCTTTCCAGGTACTTGTCCTAAATTGATGGTTTCTTGCCTGCCAAGCTGTGCACTCGGAGCCACGGAGCAGGAGGTGAGCTGGACCCCGGCAGGAGTAGAGGAGGTGCAGAAGATCAGACTAGGCCTCCAGGCTGGGCCATCAGAGTAACCTGTGGGAGAAAGGTATCTGAAGCCTTTGGGTGCTCACAATGTCCAGGGGAGCTTTTGTGAAGTCCAAGGCCGTGGCCACTCCTTCAGGTCCTTCCCAAGCCCCTGACAGTGCCTCCAAGAGGAAGGAGCTGGCAGGGAGCTCGATTGTCCAGGAGGTGAGACCAGAGAGCCACCAGCTGCCTGGCCATGCCCTGCTGCTGCTTTTGGAAGCACCAGATTGGAGCTGCTGCTGAAGCTGAGGTGCTGTCACCCACATGTGAGGTGCTGAAGCTGAGGTGCTGTCACCCACATGTGAGGTGCTGAAGCTGAGGTGCTGTCACCCACATGTGAGGTGCTGAAGCTGAGGTGCTGTCACCCACATGTGAGGTGCTGAAGCTGAGGTGCTGTCACCCACATGTGAGGTGCTGAAGCTGAGGTGCTGTCACCCACATGTGAGGTGCTGAGGCTGAGGTGCTGTCACCCACATGTGAGGTGCTGAGGTTGAGGTGCTGTCACCCACATGTGAGGTGCTGAGGTTGAGGTGCTGTCACCCACATGTGAGGTGCTGAAGCTGAGGTGCTGTCACCCACATGTGAGGTGCTGAGGTTGAGGTGCTGTCACCCACATGTGAGGTGCTGCAGCTGAGGTTGAGGTGCTGTCACCCACATGTGAGGTGCTCAAGCTGAGGGTGAGGTGCTGTCACCCACATGTGAGGTGCTCAAGCTGAGGGTGAGGTGCTGCAGCTGAGGGTGAGGTGCTGCAGCTGAGGGTGAGGTGCTGCAGCTGAGGGTGAGGTGCTGCAGCTGAGGGTGAGGTGCTGCAGCTGAGGGTGAGGTGCTGCAGCTGAGGGTGAGGTGCTGCAGCTGAGGGTGAGGTGCTGTCACCCACATGTGAGGTGCTCAAGCTGAGGGTGAGGTGCTGTCACCCACATGTGAGGTGCTCAAGCTGAGGGTGAGGTGCTGTCACCCACATGTGAGGTGCTCAAGCTGAGGGTGAGGTGCTGTCACCCACATTTGAGTCTCCTGAAGTTTGAGATGCTCTCACCCAAGACTGAGGCTCTTCTGCTGGAGCTTGAGCTGTTTCCACCCAAATCAGAGGCTCTCCTGCTGGCATTTGACCTGCTCTCACCCAAGGTAGAGACTCTCCTGCTGGAGCTGGAAGTGCTCCCACCCAAATTCCAAGGTGCTCTCACTGAAATGAGAAGCTGATGCCAGCAGGTCCACCTAGGCAGCAAGCTCCAAAGTGCTCTTGGCTGTCAGGAGTAACAAGCAAGGAGCTCACTGATTTTTCCCCTCCTCTAATCCTGTCCTCCTCTGGCTTGATGCTGAGCTGTTGGCATGAGAGAATAAGGTGGTCTGCAGCCAGGTGAAGCCATTGGTTACTCCCAGGCTACAACCTGGTGTGAAACACTCAGTGGCCCATGAGCAGGGAGAGAAGGTGAAGCACGGAGCCAGTGGCTGCAGGTGTTGCACGTTCCCAGGGAGGCTTGGCCAGGAGGGTGCCAGGGTTTGGTTTGTCTGGCTGCAGAGCTGCTGGGAGGGGGAGCTGGAGACTCAATCCGTGGCTAAAGCAGGGCAGCTGTCACAGGTGGGATCTGGGCTCTGCTTTGTAGGGAGTCTGGGGTGAAACAGGAGTTTGCCCACGTTGATGTGGGCTGGAAGGAGAGGGAGTGGAGTGAAAGGCTGAGTTTGAGCCCCCGGATGGATGGCCCCCACTGGCCCCAGTGGAGGCCAGGGACAAGCAGAGTCCCTCAGGGATCAGCCCTGGGACCAGGCTTGTTCAACACCTTTGTGGGTGCTATGGACAGTGGCACTGAGTGCAGCCTCAGCAGGTTTGCTGATGACACCAAGCTGTGTGGTGCAGCAGACAGCTGGAGGGAAGGGATCCATCCAGAGGGACCTGGACAGGCTGCAGAGGTGGGCACAAGCCAACCTCAGGAGCTTCAACAAGACCAAGGGCAGGGTCCTGCAGCTGGGTGGAGGCAATGCCAGGCACAAATCCAGGCTGGGCAGGGACTGGCTGGAGAGCAGCCCTGAGGAGAGAGACTTGGGGGTGCTGGGGGAGGAGAAGCTCAACAGGAGCTCTCAGGGTGCACTTGCAGCCCGGAAAGCCAATCAGAGCCTGGGCTGCAGCAGGAGAAGTGTGGCCAGCAGGGCAAGGGAGGGGATTCTGCCCCTCTGCTCAGCCCTGCTGAGACCCCACCTGGAGCACTGCCTCCAGTTCTGGAGCCCCTATTGCAAGAGGGATGTGGAGGGGCTGGAAGGTGTCCAGAGCAGGGCCAGGAGGATGAGCAGAGGGCTGGAGCAGCTCTCCTGTGAGGACAGACTGAAGGAGTTGCGGCTGTTCAGTCTGGAGAAGAGAAGGCTCCCAGGTGACCTCATTGTGGCCTTCCAGGATCTGCAGGGGGTTACAGGAAGGCTGGGGAGGGACTGCTCAGGATCTCAGGTAGTGATAGGACTAGGGGGAATGGAATGAAGCTGGAGGTGGGGAGATTGAGGCTGGAGGGGGAGGAGGAAGTTCTTCCCCATGAGAGTGGTGAAGCCCTGGAATGGGTTGTGCAGGGAGGTGGTTGAGGCCCCGTCCCTGGAGGTGTTTAAGCCCAGGCTGGATGAGGCTGTGGGCAGCCTGCTCTAGTGTGGGGTGTCCCTGCCCATGGCAGGGGGTTGGAACTAGCTGATCCCTGTGGTCCCTTCCAACCCTGACTGATACTATGATACTATGATACTATGATCTGTGCCCCCAGATGGATCTGTGCCCCCAGATGGATCTGTGCCCCCAGATGGATCTGTGCCCCCAGATGGATCTGTGCCCCCAGATGGATCTGTGCCCCCAGCGTGCAGCCAGGGAGTGCTGGGCGGCTTCTTGGCCAGGTCTTTGGTGCCAGCTTGAGGCAGCTGGTTGTTTTCCATCTCCTTTCACATTTCCTGGAGTCCCAGGGTGACCTGGGTTGGAAGGGGCCTCCAGAGGCCATCTGGCCAGTGCCCATCCAGAGAGGATCTCTCTTCATCCCCAGAGCTGAAGTCAGGAAGGGCTTCGCCTTCCGCCTTGGAGTCGCTCCGGAGCTGGGTGCTGCCTGGAGGTTTTTCTGGGTTTTCTCATTTTTCTGTTCTTTTTGTGTGTGTTTTCTTGACACAGCAGGGTAAAATCTGAGCTGCTGCTGCTTGGCAGTTTTGCTTCTTGCCCCCCACCAGGGCTCTGAGTACCCCGAGGAGACTGGTGAGGAGGTAACTCCTCTGCCGCCGCCGCTGTTAAACCAGGGTGTGAGGAGCATTAGGTAGGTCTGAGCCATCTGGAGGTGGCAAAGTTGTTCTTTTGGGGGGAAAAAAGACCCCAAGCAGTTGTGGCATTGTGTGCTTCCAAGGCCAAGAATCCTGCTGCAGAGAGCAAAGTGATGGGGTTGGGCAAATGTCTGCACTGAGGGGGCTGTGAGGCTTGGGCACTGCTGCTGCCGAGTCCCCAGCCCTGCAGTGAGGCTCGGTGGTGACCTGGCAGTGCTGGCTGATCTTGGATGATCTTAAAGGTCTCCTCCAACCCAAGCAATTCCAACTGAATTCCCAACTTAAGGCCTCTTTGGAGCTTCACCATTCAAGCCACAACCTGAGCAATCTGATCAACATCAGATGGGTGGGAGGGGAAGAGAGAGAGAGAGAGAGAGCTGTTTTCTAGCCCTCTACCAACCCAAACCCCACCAAGATGCAGCCAGCCTGGGGCACAGCAGCTTGTGGCTGAGGGGTGCCCATGGAGATTGCTTCCCCTGGGCACTAGGGAGGAAGCCTGGATGGAAATCCTGGGCTGGTGGCTTTGCCTCACTGCCACACTCAGCACAGGGACCACGAGCAGGCCAGGCTGGTGGACCTCTCCATGTAGGAGGTTGCCTCCCAAGGCTGCTCTGAGCATGCAGAGCCATGGCAGTGCTGTCACCCTGTGCAGTGCTGATCCAGAGGGCTGGAGCTCCTCTCCTATGGGGACAGACTGAGAGAGTTGGGGTTGTGCAGGCTGGAGAAGAGAAGGCTCTGAGGAGACCTTGTGGCCTTCCAGGATCTGCAGGGGGCTCCAAGCAAGCTGGGGAGGGACTTTTGAGGGTGCCAGGGAGGGATAGGACTGGGGGGGATAGAGCAGAGCTAGAAGTGGGGAGATTGAGATTGACTGTGAGGAAGAAGTTGTTCCCCATGAGGGTGGTGAGAGCCTGGCACAGGCTGCCCAGGGAGGTGGTGGCAGCCTCCTGGCTGGAGGTGTTTGCAGCCAGGCTGGAGGTGGCTGTGAGCAACCTGCTGTAGTGTGAGGTGTCCCTGGCCATGGCAGGGGTTGGGACTGGTTGAGCCTTGAGGTCCCTTCCAACCCAACCCATTCTGTGCTGCTCTGTGCAGTGCAGCCCCAGAGCCTTTGCAGTGTTATTGATTTGACCTCTTTTAAATTTCAGCAGCTTCTCAAGAGGCAGAGTTAGGAATGCAGACTGTGTAAGTAACACCCTCCCCAGCTCAGGCACACACACTGTGCCTCCTGTCTCCTGAGCAGAGAAGGAAGGTTGGACCATCTGTGCTTTGGGGGAACTCTCCTTTCTCTTCTCCTTCCTCTCTCCTCCCTCTTTCTCCTCCTCCATGCTGTGGGCACCACACCAGCTCTGCTTCTCCCTCCCCCTCCTCGTAGGTGTGCATTTTCTTGCCTGGTTGGGGGCTCTCCCTGGGGGCTCTTGGGATGTGTGTTCTCTTTTGTTGGTTTTGGGGGTTTTACCCTGCCCCTGGCTTCCATTGAGCTGGTGCTGGGGGTTTGTGAGGCTGGCCCTGGTGGAGCTGAGGCTGCTGCACACTGTGCTGTCGGTGTCTGCTTCGTGCTGGAGGGCTGGGGACAGCCAATGCTTCCTGGCAGGGATAGCTTCATTCAGGAGGATTTAGCTCGTGAGTGTGAGGCAAAAAACCCTCAGCAGAAGTCAAACCAAGCCTCTAAAGTCAGCACAGCAGCCAAGCAGGTGTCTGCAGGAGACTGTGAGCCCTGCTGCCAGGCGGTAACCTGCTGCTGCCTCTGTCTCAGACCCTCCGCAGGTGCTACAGCCGGGTGAAGGAGCACGGCGTGGGCAAGAGGAAAAGCAGCTACACCTTTGAGCAGCTGGAGCAGGTGTTTGGGCAGGGTGGATGGGACTCACAGCCCTGCCAGCCTGTCCTCATCAACAGCAGTGGCCTCTACCAGGAGCTGGAGTCGGATGGCAGCACCATGGAGGAGTACTCACAGGAGGACTGGGGGAACCACAGCCAGGAGCTCCACTGCTACCAGACTGGAGAGCAGGAGCTGGGTAAGAAAGCCCTGACTGCACCACCCTGAGCTAAACACACCCTGCCAGGCTGAGAGCTGGGCACAGGAACCTCCTGAAAGCGAAGCAGGGCAAGGGCAGGGTCCTGGCCCCGGGCAGGAACAACCTCCTGCAGCAGCACAGGGCAGGGGGAAGCTGCTGGCAAGCAGCTCCAAGCAGAAGCAGCTGGCAGTGCTGGGGGACAAGAAGCTGCCCAGCAGCAGCAAGGTGGCCTGGTGGGCAAGAAGGCCAAGGGGGTCCTGGGGGCATGGAGAAGAGTGTGGGCAGCAGCAGGGCAAGGGAGGCTGTGCTGCCCCTCTGCTGTGCCCTGCTGAGGCCACCTCTGGAGCCCTGGGGGCAGCTGTGTGCTGCCCAGGTGCAGAGGGCCAGAGAAGTGCTGGAGAGAGTCCAGGGCAGGCTGGGAAGCTGCTGAGGGGCCTGGAGCAGCTCTGGCAGGAGCCAAGGCTGAGAGGCCTGGGGCTGAGAGGCTGCAGCAGAGCAGCCCCAGAGGGCAGCTGAGCAATGCTCAGCAAGAGCTGAAGGGCCCCTGGGGGGCAAGAGGCTGGGGCCAGGCTCTGCTGAGTGGTGCCCAGTGGCAGGCCAAGGGGCAGTGGGCAGAGAGTGGAGGCCAGGAGGTTGGAGGTGAAGAGGAGGAGCAAGTTGTTTGCTGTGAGGCTGCTGGAGGCCTGGAGCAGGCTGCCCAGAGAGGTTGTGGAGTGTGCTGGTGTGGAGAGCTTCCAACCCCCCTGGGCACTGTGCCCCTGGGCCAGCTGTTGGGGGTGCCCTGCTGGATCAGGGCCTGGGCTGGAGGAGCTCCAGGGGTCCCTTCCACCCCCACCACACTGTCACTATCTGGCTGCCACCTTTCCTGTTCTCAAGGTTCAGCCACTTGGTGTTCTGGGAGAGGAGAGGAAGCAATCCCTTAGCTCATCAGCAAAAGCAAAATGTAGTTCCCAAAGTGTTTCAGGAGCAGGAGTTGAGCTGAGAGCCTGGCAGGGGGAGAGGAGTGCTGCCTGGCCGGGAGTGGCTGAGGAGAGGGTGACACATGCTCTGTGCTCCCCCTGCTCAGTGTCACTCCTCCTTGCAGCCCTGGGATGGTATTTGCCCTTTCTCCTCCTTTGGGGTCCTTGGGCACCACCTGAGCCTGAGTGTCAGCATCCCTGCACCGTCCCCTGGAGCTCCGAGCAGAGCTGCAGACTGCTGCTGCCAGCCACAGCCCCTGCTGGGACCTGTGGCTCCTGCCTGCATCCCCTGGGCTGTGCTGCACATCTGGAAGTGTGCACAGGCCAGATGTGTGGCCTGCTCTAAGTGATAAAAGGAGCAGGCAAGTGGAGGCTGAGGGCTGGAGTGAGCTCCTCCTGCCTGCCTGGGGGAGGGAAGCCTGCAGCAGAATCGCTGATGGACTCAGCTGGGCCTTGCTCTCTGCCTGTGGCTCACTGAGCTGGGAGGGGGGCAGCAAAGCTTTACAAGCTCCTGGGCTGAGCAGGCTGCTGAAGCAGGAGGGTTCTTTGAGCTTAGAACCACAGAATTGGTTTGGTTGGAAGAGAGCTTTAAGATCACAGAGTCCAACCAGGAGCCAGCACTGCCAGGGCACCACCAGCCCATGGCCCTCAGCACCACAGCTTTGAAACCCCTCCAGGAATGGAGACTCCACCACCTGCCTGGGCAGCCTGGGCCAGGCCTTGAGAACCCCTTCAGGCAAAAAGTTTCTTCTCATGGCCAACCTGAACCTCCCCTGGGGCAACCTGAGGCCATTGCCTCTTCTCCTGTCCCTTGGTACCTGGGAGCAGAGCCCAAGCCCCCCCTGGCTCCAGCCTCCTCTCAGGGAGCTGCAGAGAGCAAGGAGGTCTCCCTCAGCCTCCTCTGCTCCAGCCTCAACCCCCCCAGCTCCCTCAGCTGCTCCTCCCCAGCCCTCTTCTCCAGACCCTTCCCCAGCTCCCTTGCCCTTCCCTGGCCCTGCTCCAGCCTCTCAAGGTGCTGCTGGCAGCCAGGAGCCCAGCACTGAAGGCAGCACTCCAGGGGTGGCCTCAGCAGTGCCCAGCCCAGGGCACAACCCCTGCCCTGCTGCTGCTGCCCACACCACTGCTGCTCCAGGCCAGGCTGCTGGTGGCCTTCTTGCCCAGCTGGGCACCCCCTGGCTCCTCTGCAGCTGCTGGCACCCAGCACCCCCAGGGCCTTTCCTGCTGGGCAGTTTGCAGCCCCTCTGCCCCAGCCTGGAGCCTTGCTGGGGCTGCTGTGAGCCAAGGGCAGGACCCAGCCCTTGGCCTTGTTGCACCTCATGCCCTTGGCCTTGGCTCATGCCTGCAGCCTGGTCAGGTCCCTCTGCAGAGCCTCCAAGCCTGCAGCAGCTCAGCACAGCCACCCAGCTTGGTGCCCCCTGCAGCCTGCCTGAGGCAGCCTCGATGCCCTCACCCAGGTCATTGATGGAGACCTTGAGGAGCCCTGGGCCCAGCACTGAGCCCTGGGGACCCCCTTGTGGGCAGCCCCCATCTGGATTTAGCTCCATCCCCAGCACTCCTGGGCCCAGTTGTTACCCAGGGCAGCACCCAACTCTCCCAGCCCTCAGCAGCAGCATCTCCAGGAGGATGCCGTGGGACACAAGTCCAAAGCTTTACTGAACTCCAGCTGGACACCTCCAGAGCCTGTCTAACCCACTGGGCACATTGCTGGCTCCTGAGGACCAGCCTCAGAGCTGCTCCTTGCTGCCTGCCATGGGAGTCATTTGCCCAGTGGTGAGCTGGGCAGTGGCTCATGGTGCAGGGAGGAGATTTTTCCCCTCATGGTTTATAGAGTGAAAAAGGAGCAGGAGCTACAGTCCCCAGGCTGTGCACATCACTGTGGGGAGCCAGGGCCTTGGGGAGAAGCTTTGGTCCCAGTTCAACCTTTGTGCTTTGGTTGGTAACTGCATCCCACATCTTCCCCAGGGGGGGTAAAAGTCAGGAACAGGAGGGTGAGGAGCAGTGAGGAGAAGCTGATCTGATGTTGGCAAACAGCTGGATGGGGCTGATCCTGCCCAGGTTGACTCCTGGTGAGTCAAACCCTGCTGCCTGCTTTGTCACCATCTCAGTGGCTGCATGGCTGCAAGAGTTGTGCCCAGCAGCTCCATGCCCAGCTGCAGGGCAGTGCCCACTGGAGCTCCTCAGGGCTCTCTCCTGGGCCCAGTGCTCTTCAACATCTTTGGGCACTGAGTGCACCCTCAGCAAGGCTGCTGGTGGCACCAGGCTGGGTGGTGCTGGACTCACTGGAGGGCAGGGATGGCATCCAGAAGGCTCTTGACAGGCTGCAGAAGTGTCCCAGTGCCAGCTGCAAGAGGTTCACCAAGTCCCAGGGCAAGGTCCTGCAGCTGGCGTGGGGCAGCCCCAGGCACACATCCAGGCTGGGTGCAGTGGGTTGAGAGCAGCCCTGAAGAAAGAGCCTTGGGGGTGCTGGGTGCTGAGCAGCTCCCCAGGAGCCAGCAGTGCCTCCTGCAGCCCTCAGGCAGCTGTGTGCTGGCTGCAGCCAGAGCAGGGTGGGCAGAGGGCAGCAGAGGAGATTCTGCCCCTAGGCTCTGCTCAGACCTCACCTCCAACCCTGCCTCCAGCTCTGCTGTCCCCAGCAGGAGAAGGACTCAGAGCTGCTGGAGAGGGTCCAGAGGAGGCCACAGAGATGCTCCAAGGGCTGGAGCAGCTCTGCTGGGAGCACAGGCTGAGGGAGCTGGGGCTGTGCAGCCTGCAGAGGAGAAGGCTCCAGGGGGACCTCAGAGCTGCTGCCAGGACCTGAAGGGATCCTGCAGGAAGGCTGCAGAGAGGCTTTGCCTGGAGCCAGGCCAAGGAGGAATGGTTTGGAGCTGAGGCAGAGCAGGGTCAGAGTGGAGCTGAGGAAGAAGTTGTTCAGCAGGAGGGAGCTGAGACTCTGGCCCAGGCTGCCCAGGGAGGCTGTGGCTGCCTCCTGCCTGGGGGTGTTGAAGGCCAGGCTGGATGAGGCCTTGAGCAGCTGAGTGCAGCTGAGAGGTGTCCCTGGGCCTGGCAGGAGGTTGGAGGAGATGAGCTCTGAGCTCCCTTCCAGCCTGAGCCCTGCTGGGGTCCCCTTCAGGCCCTTGGGAGCCCTGGGCTGCTGCTGTCCTTCGTGGGGCTGAGAGCAGCTCCTGGCCTGCAGCAGCTCAGTGCAGGGCAGATGGCTTTGTTCTGCTGCTTGCTTTCCAAATGTCCCCTTCAAAGCCTCCTCTCCTCCTTCCCTCCTTCTTTCTCAGTGCAGTTTGCAGTTAAATTGATTTGTGACTTCACAGCCAGCATCCCTCTCTTGTCCTCCTGTCCTGGAGGGTTTTGTCCTCCCAGAGCTGATTCAGATCCCAACCACAGCTCTGTGGAAAATCCCACTCAGCTGTGGCAGATTTAGGACCTGAGGACCTCCAGGCTCAGGGAGCAGCTCTGGGTTTGTTTTACTTTCTAGTTCCAGCCTTGAAGTCAAACAAGGCCTGGGAAGGTTGGTTCCTCTCTGACACTCTGCTGCCTTCTCTCCCTTGCAGATGAGATGCCTACCCCGAAAAGAACACTAAAGATCAAACAGGAGTCCTCAGAAGACAGCCAGTAAGTCACTCCTGGATGTTTCACCCTGCTCTGTCTCTCCCAGGGGATGCTGTGCAGCAGGGGGAGGATGGTTGGAAGTCCTGAGTGTGGTTAGAGCAAGATTCCTGCAGCTGGGGCTGCTTCAGGCCTGCTCCCAGCTACCTGCCAACAGCTGCAGAGCTCCACAGCTCTGCTGCTCCAGGGCTTTGCTGAGCCAGCCAAGGCTCACTCCAGGAATACAGCAGGGACAGAGCACACCTGGGATGTGTGTGGGGAGGCTGCAAGCTCTTGGACCTCTTGGGCTGTATTCTTCCATCTGTCTGTCCCTGTGGAGGTGAGGAAATGTGAGGGAATTTGGTGCATTTCCCCTCCCCAGGCCAAACCCCTGGGAGTTCAGTCATTTGGGGAGCTTTCCAGAGCTGACTTGTAGTCTTGTGACCAGTTGAAGCAGTGGCAAATACCACTGAGAATGCTTTGAGCTCCCTCACCAACACCAAGCAGACAGAAGAATGAACCCCAGCAAGGCTCAGGCTGGAAGGGAGCTCAGAGCTCATCTCCTCCAACCTCCTGCCAGGCCCAGGGACACCTCTCAGCTGCACTCAGCTGCTCAGGGCCTCATCCAGCCTGGCCTTCAACACCCCCAGGCAGGAGGCAGCCACAGCCTCCCTGGGCAGCCTGGGCCAGAGTCTCAGCTCCCTCCTGCTGAACAACTTCTTCCTCAGCTCCGCTCTGACCCTGCTCTGCCTCAGCTCCAAACCATTCCTCCTTGGCCTGGCTCAGACACCCTCTGGAGAAGTCTCTCTGCAGCCTTCCTGCAGGATCCCTTCAGGTGCTGGCAGGCAGCTCTGAGGTCCCCCTGGAGCCTTACAGAGTACAGAATTAACCGAGTTGGAAAAGACTTTTGAGACCATCAGGTGGAGAAGAGGAGGCTCAGGGGAGACCTCATTGCTGTCTACAACTCCCTGCAGGGAGGTTGTAGCCAGCTGGGGGTTGGTCTCTTCTGCCAGGCACCCAGCACCAGAACAAGAGGACACAGTCTCAAGCTGTGCCAGAGGAGGTTCAGGCTGGAGGTGAGGAAGAAATTCTTCCCAGACAGAGAGATTGGCCACTGAGATGTGCTGCCCAGGGAGGTGGTGGAGTCCCCATCCCTGGAGGTGTTCAAGAAGAGCCTGGATGAGGCCCTTGGTGCCATGGTTTAGTTGAGCAGATGCTGTTGGGTGAGAGGTTGGACTTCCCTTCTCCAGGCTGCACAGCCCCAGCTCCCTCAGCCTGTGCTCCCAGCAGAGCTGCTCCAGCCCTTGAAGCATCTTTGTGGCCTCCTCTGGACTCCCTCCACAGTTCTGAGTCCTTCTCCTGCTGGGGACAGCAGAGCTGGAGGCAGGATTCAGCTGCCTGAAGGGAGTTGTGCCCCAGGGCCTCTGCCCAGGGTGGCTGTGGCTCTGTGCAGGCTTGCAGTGAGCACTCACTCAGGGACTTGCAGACCCTCTGGGGTCAGTGCCACCAAGGTTCCTGTGATCTTCTGCAGGGTGTGAAGTCATCAGCTCCATGCACATCACCCCATGGCCCTGGGTGCTGGCACAGAGGAGGGTTCACTGAACCACATGAGAAAAAGTCCTCTAAAAGCATAACAGCACCAAAGGAAGCTTCCTCTGGGGCTGAGCTGCAGCACTCTCCTGCCTCCAGGTGCATCTTCACCCTGCCAGAGGTGACTGTGGAGTGAATTCTCTTCAGCTCCTCAAAGCCCTGCATTAAAATCTCTTTTGCCTTCTCTGCACAGAGGTTGCTGCTGCCTCTGGGAGCAGCTCCTACGGTCTGGCACAACTTCATAGAAGTTCACAGAATGGGTTGGGAGAGACCTTAAAGCTCATCCAGCTCCAGCCCCCTGCCACGGGCAGGGACACCTCCCACCAGCCCAGGTTGCTCAGGGCCTCATCCAGCCTGGCCCTGAACACCTCCAGGCAGGAGGCAGCCACAGCCTCCCCGGGCAGCCTGTGCCAGAGTCTCCCCAGCCTCACTCTCAACAATTTCTTCCTCATCTCCAGTCTCAATCTCTCCTCTCCCAGCCCTGGGTGTGCCCCAGGGATCAGTGCTGGGCCCCAGCCTGTTCAATATCTTGACTGATGATCTGGAGGAGAGCATTGAGTCCATCAGCAGTAAATTTGCAGTTGGCACCAAGCTGGGGGCAGGAGTTGAGCTGTCAGGGGGCAGGAGAGCTCTGCAGAGGGACCTTGCCAGGCTGCACAGATGGGCAGAGGCCAACAGGATGGCATTGAACAAGTCCCAGTGCCAGGGGCTGCACTTTGGCCACAGCAACCCCAGGCAGAGCTACAGGCTGGGGGCAGAGTGCCTGAGAGCAGCCAGGCAGAGAGGGACCTGGGGGGAGTGGTGGAGAGCAGCTGAACAGGAGCCAGCAGTGTGCCCAGGGGGCCAAGCAGGCCAAGGGCATCCTGGCCTGCAGCAGGCAGAGTGTGGCCAGCAGGAGCAGGGAAGTCCTTGTGCCCTGTGCTCAGCACTGCTGAGGCCACCCCTGGAGTCCTGTGTCCAGCTCTGGGCTCCTCAGGTCTAGAAGGACATTGAGAGACTTGAAGGTGTGCAGAGAAGGGCAAGGAGGCTGGGGAGGGGTCTGGGGCACAGCCCTGGGAGGAGAGGCTGAGGGAGCTGGGGTTGCTTAGCCTGGAGAAGAGGAGGCTCAGGGAGACCTCATTGCTGTCTACAACTCCCTGCAGGGAGGTTGGAGCCAGCTGGGGGTTGGTCTCTTCTGCCAGGCCCCCAGCAGCAGAACAAGAGGACACAGTCTCAAGCTGTGCCAGGGGAGGTTGAGGCTGGAGGTGAGGAGGAAGTTCTTCCCAGCAAGAGGAATTGGCCCTTGGGATGTGCTGCCCAGGGAGGTGGTGGAGTCCCTGTGCCTGGAGGTGTTCAAGAGGGGACTGGATGTGGCACTTGGAGCCAGGGTTTGGTGGTCAGGAGGTGTTGGGGATTAGGTCATAGGTTGGACTTGATGACCTTTGAGGTCTTTTTCAACTTTATTGATTCTATGATTCAAAGCCATTGTTCCTCTCCTGGCACTCCCAGCCCTTGTCCAAACTCCTTCCCCAGCTCTCCTGGAGCCCTTCAGATACTGGAAGGCTGCTCTGAGGTCTCCCTGCAGCCTTCTCTTCTCCAGGCTGCACAGCCCCAGCTCTCCCAGCCTGTGCCCCCAGGGGAGGTTCTCAGCCCTCTGCTCATCTTGGTGGCCTCCTCTGGAGCCTCTCCAGCAGCTCCAGGTCCTTGTGCTGGGGCCCCAGAGCTGGAGGCAGTGCTGCAGGTGGGCTCTGAGCAGAGCAGGGGGGCCATCCCCATCCTGCTGCTCTCCTCTCAGTTGCTGCAGACTGTTTCACCTTTCCAAGAGTGTTTGGGGAGCTGCATTGAAAATATTACTGAGTTTCCTGAGAGAGAACCTGGGACTGCCTGGAGCTTGCAGCCTTGCTCTGCAGCTCTGCTGGATTCAGACCTCTCAGAATTCTCTGGTTGTGTTTTTTTCCCCTTGAATTCCTCTCTCAGGGCACAGAGCCCTCTGCAGTCTCAGGCATTTGCTGAAGCCTGCAGGTGATCAGCCCCAGGTATGTGCTCAGTGGAAGCACAAAACATCTCCCAGCTGCTGCAAATTCCTTTGTTTCCCCCAGCAGGAGAGCACAGAGCTCTGCAGCTCTGACTTAGTAGATCAGAAGCAGTCAGAAGAAGCAGGAAAGTTGGTACTGAGATGCAGAGCCCCAACATGGAGGGGTGGGAGGGGACCCCCAGAGCTCACCCAGTCCAAGCCCTGCTGCAGCAGGGCCCCCCAGCAGCTTGCCCAGCACCACAGTGCCCAGGGGGGTTGGAAGCTCTCCACACCAGCACACTCCACAACCTCTCTGGGCAGCCTGCTCCAGGCCTCCAGCAGCCTCACAACAAACAACTTGCTCCTCCTCTTCACCTCCAACCTCCTGGCTTCCACTCTCTGCCCACTGCCCCTTGGCCTGCCACTGGGCACCCTCAGGGCCTATGCAGGTGTCCAGCAGAAAGCAGCTCAGTGGGATCAGAAGAGCAGCAGCAGCAGCTTCAGCCCCCAGGCTGCCTCCTGCAGTGCTAAATGTTGTGGCTTTGCCTCCTCCTCTCCTTCCCTTGGAAGGGATTTTGGAGCTTGCAGCAAATCTGGGGAGCAGCCCTGCACCCTGATGCTGTCTTCTCAGCAGAGAGGGTCAGAGAGTGCTGCCACAATCCTTGCTGTGGGAAGCTGAGCCCTTTGGGTGCTGGGGTGGATCCTCCTCCTCCTGCTGCAGCACACAAGGTTGGGGCTGCTGCTGCTGTCAGCTGGCCACAAACTGCAGGACCTGGGACTTCACCTCCCTGCTGCTGCCTGTGAGGAGTTCAGCTGCTCCTGCCAGCCCTGGGCCTCATTATGCTCCCCCAGCCCAATGTGTCCCATCTCAGGCTGACAGGCTCAGAGGATGTCAGGGGTTGGAAGGGAGCTCTGGAGATCTTTGAGTCCCCCTGCTGCCAGAGCAGGAGCACAGAGTCCAGCCCAGGTCACACAGAACACATCCAGACAGGGCTGGGAAGGCTCCAGAGCAGGAGACTCCACAACCTCTCTGGGCAGCCTGCTCCAGGCCTCTGGGAGCCTCCCAGGGCACAAGTTCCTCCTCCTGCTGAGCTGCAACCTCCTGGGCTGCACTTTCCATCCCTTGCTCCTTGGCCTATGCCAGGGTGCAGCTGAGCAGAGCCTGGCCCTGTCCCCTCCCTGCTGCCCCCCAGCCCTCAGCTCTGGAGAGACATTGATCAGATCCCTCTCAGCCTTTTCCTCTGCAGCCTGAACAGCCCCAGGGCTCTCAGCCTCTCCTCCCCAGGCAGTGCTGCAGTCCCTGCAGCATCCTTGTGGCCCTGCCTTGGCCTCTCTCCAGCAGATCCCTGCTCATCCCCATGCTCCTCAGCAGGGCCAGCAGTGCCTCTCTGAGCTGCAGGGGTCAGGAGCTGCCCTCCCACACCTCAGGGCTTCCTGTGCTTCCTGCATTGCCTTATTTTTGGCAGGGAAGGAAGTGAAGAGCAACAGATGAGCTGTGTGCAGCTCCTGGGCTCCATCAGCTGGAGCTGGACTCTCCTCCCCCAGCTGAGTGCTGCCTCTGCTGCTGCATCCTCTCAGCACTCTGCCCCCAGAGCAGTGCTTTGAAGAGCAAGGTGTCACTTCAGCCTCCTTTCTGCTGGGTGAATCTCTTTGAGGAGCACTTTTGTAGGCTGTGGGCTTTGTGAAGCTGCCCCAGAAGCAGGAGGAGCCAGGCCCTCCCCTCAGCCCAGCTGCTTGAGCCTCTGTGAAGTCAGCTTCTGCTTGGAAACACAACGAATTTCCACCAAATCTTCTCTCCCCTCTCCTCTCCTCTGAACTGCAAAAGCTTCCAGGGAGGAGGAGGTGCAGCTGGGCCAGGCTCCAGCTGGGGGAAGGCTGAAATGCAGCTCTAGGGCACCTTCTGCAGATGGAAGAGGAGATTGCCTGGTGGCACAGGGTGCTGAGAGGGGCAACCCTCTGCTGGCTGGGCTCTTCCTGGGGAAAACTGAACAGCAGTGGCAGTGTGACCATGGCTGCTTGGCCAAGCCTTGGAGGTGCTGCATAGAGCCTGGTTCAGTGGAGCTCAGCAGGATGGTTGCTGAGTGCTGGAGGAAGAGGAGATGTGGAAACCAAACAGCAGAGCTGCTGGAAATGGCTTTTTCCCAGCTGCTTCCTCTGTGCTGGAAGTGATGAATTCCCTGTGGAGAAAGCACTTCCCTGCCTGAGAGAGGTGTGGGGGAAGGGACCCCTGAAGCTCCTCCAGGCCCTGCTCCAGCAGGGCCCCCCCAGCAGCTGGCCCAGGGGCACAGTGCCCAGGGGGGTTGGAAGCTCTCCACACCAGCACACTCCACAACCTCTCTGGGCAGCCTGCTCCAGGCCTCCAGCAGCCTCACAGCAAACAACTTGCTCCTCCTCTTCACCTCCAGCCTCCTGGCCTCCACTCTCTGCCCACTGCCCCTTGGCCTGCCACTGGGCACCACTCAGCAGAGCCTGGCCCCAGCCTCTTGCCCCCAGGGGCCCTTCAGCTCTTGCTGAGCATTGCTCAGCTGCCCTCTGGGGCTGCTCTGCTGCAGCCTCTCAGCCCCAGGCCTCTCAGCCTTGGCTGCTGCCAGAGCTGCTCCAGGCCCCTCAGCAGCTTCCCAGCCTGCCCTGGACTCTCTCCAGCCCTTCTCTGGCCCTCTGCACCTGGGCAGCACACAGCTGCCCCCAGGGCTCCAGAGGTGGCCTCAGCAGGGCACAGCAGAGGGGCAGCACAGCCTCCCTTGCCCTGCTGCTGCCCACACTCTTCTCCATGCCCCCAGGACCCCCTTGGCCTTCTTGCCCACCAGGCCACCTTGCTGCTGCTGGGCAGCTTCTTGTCCCCCAGCACTGCCAGCTGCTTCTGCTTGGAGCTGCTTGCCAGCAGCTTCCCCCTGCCCTGTGCTGCTGCAGGAGGTTGTTCCTGCCCGGGGCCAGGACCCTGCCCTTGCCCTGCTGGAGCTCCATGAGGTGCTGCTGGTGCAGCAGTTCCCCAGCCAGCAGCAGCAGTTTGATGAGTGACAAATTTCTTTCCAGCAGCTCTTCAGCTCTGGTTTGTGCTGAGCTGAACCTGGCAGGGTATTTATGGAGCACTTCATGAAGGTGTGGGCTCTGCTTTGCTCTTTGGTGCTTAGCTCTGCTCCTCCTCTGCTGAATGAAACCTGCCCACACTGCTGCCTCTGCCTCTGCCTCTGGATGGGCCTCATGTGCCTGAAGTGCAGCTCAGCTCTCTGCAGTCAGAGGAGTGAAACCCCAGCCCTGTGCTGCTTGCTGCCCTCCCCTGCCTGCTGCCCAGAAGGTTTCCACTTAGCAATTGCAATGATTATGGTGGAGATGGTCTTGAAGATTGCCTTGAAGGGCACTCCAGGAATCTTCCTGCTGTGCTGCTGGACTCTCAAGCCAGTTGGGATGTTTGGCCAAGGGCTGGGTCCTGCCCTTGGCTCACAGCAGCCCCAGCAAGGCTCCAGGATGGGGCAGAGGGGCTGCAAACTGCCCAGCAGGAAAGGCCCTGGGGGTGCTGGGTGCCAGCAGCTGCAGAGGAGCCAGGGGGTGCCCAGCTGGGCAAGAAGGCCACCAGCAGCCTGGCCTGGAGCAGCAGTGGTGTGGGCAGCAGCAGCAGGGCAGGGGTTGTGCCCCTGGGCTGGGCACTGCTGAGGCCACCCCTGGAGTGCTGCCTTCAGTGCTGGGCTCCTGGCTGCCAGCAGCACCTTGAGAGGCTGGAGCAGGGCCAGGGAAGGGCAAGGGAGCTGGGGAAGGGTCTGGAGAAGAGGGCTGGGGAGGAGCAGCTGAGGGAGCTGGGGGGTTGAGGCTGGAGCAGAGGAGGCTGAGGGAGACCTCCTTGCTCTCTGCAGCTCCCTGAGAGGAGGCTGGAGCCAGGGGGGCTTGGGCTCTGCTCCCAGGTACCAAGGGACAGGACAAGAGGTCTGAAATTGTGCCAGGGGAGGTTAGGTTGGAGATGAGGATCAATTTCTTCCCCAAAAGGGTTGTCAGAGGCTGCCCAGGGCAGTGGTGGAGTCCTGGAGTCCTCCCTGGAGGTTTTTCAGAGCTGTGGAGCTGTGGTGCTGAGGCCATGGGCTGGTGGTGCCCTGGCAGTGCTGGGGGGGTTGGACTCCAGGATCTTTGAGGTCTCTTCCAACCCAAACTATTCCATAGCTCTGTGAGCCTCTGAGTGTCCCACTGCTCAGTGCAGGGCTCTGTGGTCTGCAGCTTGGTACCTCTGGGAGGCACCAGCTACCTGAAGGCCAACCAGCACTGGGAGAACCTTCCCCCAGGCAGTGCCTGGTGCTGACACCTGCAGGGGCAGGGCTGAGAGGAGAGGCTGCCAGGCTGGAGCCCTCCGGCGCTGTGGGAAGGGCTGCAGCTCCCAAACCCTTGATGAGGACTTCCTGGTCCACACAGCAGAGAACTGCAGCTGCCAGGGACTCAGCCTCAGGGGGTTTGTGTCATCCCTGCTCCTACCATCGTGTCCCCCAGCAGTGCCTTGCTGCCCTCCATGGGTGGCTGTTGCAGGAAGCTGATTTTAGGGAGCCGAAGCCATTGCTATGAAGGCAGCAGAGGAGCCCCACAGGGGGAGGGAATTCCGTGCCCAAAGAAGTTGGCTGTCACCTGGGGCGGGCAGTGCAGATGCTGCAGGTTCTCCTGGTGGGACATGGGAGGGGGAAGAACCCTCCTGGGGCTGTGGTCACCTCCCTGTGATTGCTCTTCAGCCTCACAGCAGATAAAAGGGAGGGGAGCTGGTGCAGAGAGCTTTGAATTCCCCTTTGTTGGCCCTCCGGAGGTTTCTCCGTTGCCAAACGAGTCAACTCATCTTCCCACCGCTCTGATTAGAGGACAATAACTCCTGCAATTAGTGGTTCTCCTCACGAGCTAATTACACCCCCAGTGTCTCATCCATTCAGCCTGGAGGAAGCTGCTCCTGCTTGCCTCAGGCACTCTCTGCTGGTGCTGGAAACTCAGGGATGTGGTTCCTGGATATCCAGAGGGCTTCTGCTGCCCATCCCACAGCAGCTTCTGCCTGGCTGAGTGGCATCTGCTCCAGGGGCTCAGTCCATGAGCCATGGACCTGATCCAGTGCTGGGGCTGAGCCTTTTGGAGCAGCTGGGTCCTTGCTTTGTGGTCTTTCTAATAGCACCCCTGTGTGCTCCTGGTAGTGAGGGCCTGGGTGAACCTCCTGAGGGCCAACAGGCAAGGTCCTGCTCCTGGGTCAGGGCAGCCTCCTGTGTCGATCCAGGCTGGGGATGCAGGGCTGGAGAGCAGCCCCGTGGTGAAGGACTTGGGGGTGCTGGGGGGAAAGCTGAACATGAGCAGGCACCGAGTGCTGCCAGCCCAGAGCCAGCTGTGTCTGATCCCCAGCAGTGGTGGAGTCCCCATCCCTGGGGGGGGGTTTCAAAGCCAGGGAGCTGCTGTGCTGAGGGACCTGCTCAGCGGGGACCTGGCAGGTCTGGGTTAAGGGCTGGATTCAATGATCTTGGAAGTCCTCTTCCAACCAAAATGATTTCATGTTCTTCAGGGCCTCATCCAGCCACAGTGGTTCCCATGTGACCTACCCTAGGTGATCCTGCAGGGGGGCTGGGCTTGATGATCTGAGGCTGTTTAGCCTTGAGAGGAGAAGGCTGAGAGGGCATCTTATCAGTGTCTGTAAATACCCGAGGAGGGGCTGCCAGGCTCGTTTTGGTGGTGCCCAGCCACGGGACAAGGAGCATCAGGTACCAGCTGGACCCCAGGAGGTTCCACGTGAAGAGGAGGGGAAACTTGTTTGATTTGAAGCTGCTGGAGGCCTGGAGCAGGCTGCCCAGAGAGGTTGTGGAGTCTCCTTCTGTGGAGACTTTCAAAACCCTTCTGGATGTGTTCTGTGTGCCCTGCCCTGGGTGCCCCTGCTCTGGCAGGGGTTGGGCTGGGAGAGCTCCAGAGGCCCCTTCCAACCCCTAATGCTGTGTGATTCTGTGATCTTTGGAGGTCCCTTCCAACCCCTACCGTTCTGTCATTCCATATAAGCCATAGGCCCACCTAGAATCCCAGAGTCCATGCAGCTGGCAGAGCCCTGCAGCTCCCCCAGCCCAGCCCTCCACCCAGCACCGAA
Source organism: Picus viridis (assembly GCA_033816785.1). Classification (NCBI taxonomy): domain Eukaryota; kingdom Metazoa; phylum Chordata; class Aves; order Piciformes; family Picidae; genus Picus; species Picus viridis. The sequence goes on from CM066601.1 coordinate 9,896,816, forward strand.
GGCTCAGCACCATGTCCCTCAGCACCAGCTCCACACGGGGCTGCAACACCCCCAGGGAGGGAGACTCCAGCACTGCCCTGGGCAGCCCCTTCCAAGCTTGGGGACCCCTGCCAGGGCAGAAAGATTTCCTGAGAGCCAGCCTGGTGCAGCTGGAGGTAGTGCCGGGGGCCGCGGGGCCGGGGGCCGGCCGGGCGGGGGCGGTCCGCAGCCGTCCTGCTGCCTTCAGCCCCGTCTGGCCGCTGTCCCCTCCCAGGAAGCGCGACGTGATGCAGAACATCATGCAGATCCTGGAGTCGGTGCAGCTCAAGTGGGAGCTGTTCCAGAGCTGGACGGACTTCTCGCGGCTGCACCTGTCCAACAAGCTGGCGATCTTCGGCATCGGCTACAACACGCGCTGGAAGGAGGACATCCGCTACCACTACGCCGAGATCAGCTCGCAGGTGCCGCTGGGCAAGCGCCTGCGCGAGTACTTCAACTCGGAGAAGCCGGAGGGCAGGGTGATCATGACCCGCGTGCAGAAAATGAACTGGAAGAACGTTTACTACAAGTTCCTGGAGATCACCATCAGCGAGGCGCGCTGCCTGGAGCTGCACATGGAGATCGACTGGATCCCCATCGCCCACTCCAAGCCCACCGGCGGCAACGTGGTGCAGTACCTGCTGCCGGGGGCATCCCCAAGAGCCCCGGCCTCTACGCCATCGGCTACGAGGAGTGCCACGAGAAGCCGCCCTCGCCCCTGGCCGAGCACCGGGGGTGGAGCCCCTCACCGAGACTCAGGGCGAGCTGGAGGCGCCCTCGCCCCAGGCCTCCCTGCGGGTGGAGATGGAGGCCGCCCGCATCGTCTACTGCTACCTCGGCATCGCCGAGGTGCGGACTCTGCAGCAGTGCCTGTTCCTACACTTCCAGGCCAACACCAAAACCTTCAGCAAGGATTGGCTGGGCATCAACGCCTTCCTGTCCCAGAACTGCGTGGTGGAGCCTGGCGTCTCCCCCAAATCCATCTACATCAAATTTGTGGAAGTGGAGAGGGATTTTCTGTCGGCCGGCTCGCTGGTAGAGTGCCTGGAAAAAGCCATCGGATACCCTTTAAAGTTCAACAACTGAGGCTCCTCCTTCATAAGGATCAAGGGCTTCCTGCTCCCGTTGTTTCCGTCGCGGCCGGGCCTTCCCCGCCTGGGCATGGGAGTTTTCCTGGGATGAAAGCCCCCCGCGGAGGGCCCTTCCCAGCAGCTCATCCCCAGCGCCCGGGCAGCGCCGCGCAGCTGCCCGCGCCCCGGCGAGGAGAAGCCCTCACTTTAGGTACATTCCACACGGGACAAGAGCGGGGGGGAGGGGGGGGACGACGTTTTTCGGACAAAAAGTTGGGGTCTGGGGTTTTTTTTTTGTTTTCCCTTTCTTCCACCGTGTCTGTGGGACGCATCCCTCGGGTCAGTGTTACTGCGGCTCTGCAGCACTAAGCAATAGCCAGCGGCGAGCCAGGCCTGGGCTCAGCCCGCGGGGACTCCTCCGGAGCCATCCTCACCAAACGCTTCCTGTACAGACTGAGCCTGGCTCCGCCCGCGCCCGGCCGGGGCCGCTCCGCGCTCCGCGCAGCGCTGCCTGCAAAGAGACTTCGACTTCCCAGGCTGTGTCCCACCTGTTCCTGACAGCGTTGCCATATCCACTCGGATTTCCTCGGGGGGGGGGGGATTTTTTTGTTTGGGGTTTTTTATTTACCATTAAAACAATTCCTGACCCTTTCCCCTCTCCCTTTTCTGTTCTTTCCCTTTCTCTCTCCGCAGGTTCTTTCTTTCTTTCTTTTGGGGCTTGGTTGGCTTTGAGGTGGGTTTTTTTTTCTCCCCCCGTTGTTCGTTTGCTGCTTTCTTTGGGATTTTTAGGGGTTGGTTTGTTTCTCTTCGTTTGGGTTTGGGTTTGCTTTGGGTTTCCCTTGATTTGGGTCTTTTAGTTTTGGTGTTTTTTTGTTTTTGTTTTTTTTTTTTTTTTTTTTAACTTTGGGGATGTTTTAATTCTTTTTTAACGATTTTTTTTAGTGGGTTTTTTTTTGGTGAGTTTAGGGTTTTTTTAACATTTGTTATAATTTTTCATTTTGTTTCTTTGTAAGAGCTTTTTTTTTATTTTAATTTTCCGAAATTTGGTTACTTTTGAAGTTTTGGTTTCTTCTTTTTAAATTGTTTTTTCTCAGTCTGTTTGGTTTTTTATTAGAGTTTTTTTTTCCCTTTGCTTTTATTTCAGGGATGGTATTTTTTTTAGTTATGGTAATTTTTTTTAGGGGATTATTTAGTTTTGCTTTTTGGTTTTTTGGGTTTTTTTTGTTGTTTTTCGTTTTTTAGTTTGGGGAGGGGTTGCAGTTTTGTTTTAAAAATGTGTTTACTTTTAAGGTTTTGTTTGTTTGTTTTTCCTTATTTTTATTTTATTTTATTTTATTTTACTTTATTTCATTTTATTTTATTTCAATTTTAAAAAAAAATCATTTTACTATATTTAATTTTATTTTATTTCATTTTACTTTATTTCATTTTACTTTTATTTTACTTTATTTCATTTTACTTTAATTTTATTTTACTTTATTTTATTTTACTTTATTCCATTTTACTTTTATTTTACTTTATTTTACTTTATTTCATTTTACTTTTATTTCATTTTACTTTATTTCATTTTACTTTTATTTCATTTAACTTTATTTCATTTTACTTTATTTCATTTTACTTTTATTTCATTTTACTTTATTTTACTTTATTTCATTTTACTTTATTTCATTTTACTTTATTTTACTTTATTTCATTTTACTTTATTTCATTTTACTTTTATTTCATTTTACTTTATTTCATTTTACTTTATTTCATTTTACTTTTTTCATTTCATTTTATTTCATTTATTTTCATTTTACTTTATTTCATTTTACTTTATTTTTACATTTTACTTTACTTTTTTTCTTTATTTCATTTTACTTTATTTCATTTTACTTTATTTCATTTTACTTTATTTCATTTTATTTATTTCATTTTACTTTATTTCATTTTACTTTTATTTCATTTTACTTTATTTCATTTTACTTTATTTCATTTTACTTTATTTCATTTTACTTTATTTTATTTCATTTTACTTTTATTTCATTTTACTTTATTTCATTTTACTTTATTTCATTTTACTTTATTTTTTTACTTTATTTTACTTTATTTCATTTTACTTTATTTCATTTTACATTTTTTTACTTTATTTCATTTTACTTTATTTCATTTTACTTTTATTTCATTTTACTTTATTTTTTTACTTTATTTCATTTTACTTTTATTTCATTTTACTTTATTTCATTTTACTTTATTTCATTTTACTTTATTTTACTTTATTTCATTTTACTTTTATTTCATTTTACTTTATTTCATTTTACTTTATTTTACTTTATTTCATTTTACTTTTATTTCATTTTACTTTATTTCATTTTACTTTTATTTCATTTTACTTTATTTCATTTTACTTTATTTCATTTTACTTTATTTTACTTTATTTCATTTTACTTTATTTCATTTTACTTTTATTTCATTTTACTTTATTTCATTTTACTTTATTTCATTTTACTTTTATTTCATTTTACTTTATTTCATTTTACTTTATTTCATTTCTTTTATTTCATTTTACTTTATTTCATTTTACTTTATTTCATTTTACTTTATTTTACTTTATTTCATTTTACTTTTATTTCATTTTACTTTATTTCATTTACTTTATTTTACTTTATTTCATTTTACTTTATTTCATTTTACTTTATTTCATTTTACTTTATTTCATTTTACTTTATTTCATTTTATTTTTTTACTTTATTTCATTTTACTTTTATTTCATTTTACTTTATTTCATTTTACTTTATTTTACTTTATTTCATTTTACTTTATTTCATTTTACTTTATTTCATTTTACTTTATTTCATTTTACTTTTTTTACTTTATTTCATTTTACTTTTATTTCATTTTACTTTATTTCATTTTACTTTTATTTCATTTTACTTTATTTCATTTTACTTTATTTCATTTTACTTTATTTCATTTTACTTTATTTTACTTTATTTCATTTTACTTTTATTTCATTTTACTTTATTTCATTTTACTTTTATTTCATTTTACTTTATTTCATTTTACTTTATTTCATTTTACTTTATTTCATTTTACTTTATTTTACTTTATTTCATTTTACTTTTATTTCATTTTACTTTATTTCATTTTACTTTTATTTCATTTTACTTTATTTCATTTTACTTTATTTCATTTTACTTTATTTCATTTTACTTTATTTTACTTTATTTCATTTTACTTTTATTTCATTTTACTTTATTTCATTTTACTTTATTTCATTTTACTTTATTTCATTTTACTTTATTTTACTTTATTTCATTTTACTTTATTTTACTTTATTTCATTTTACTTTTATTTCATTTTACTTTATTTCATTTTACTTTATTTCATTTTACTTTATTTTACTTTATTTCATTTTACTTTTACTTTATTTTACTTTATTTTATTTTACTTATTTTACTTTATTTCATTTTACTTTTACTTTATTTTACTTTATTTCATTTTACTTCTATTTCATTTTACTTTATTTTATTTTATTTCTTTTTACTTTATTTCTTTTTACTTTATTTCATTTAATTTCATTTTCTTTGGGTGGGTTTTTTGGATTTGGGTCTTTCCCCCCCAGTTTTGTTTTAAAAATTGTTTACTTTTAAGGTTTTGTTTGTTTGTTTTTCCTTAATTTTTATTTCATTGTACTTTATTTTATTTTATTTGGGTTTTTTTTTGTTGTTTGGGTTTTTTCAGTTTTATTTTAAACATTTCTTTATTTTTAAGGTTTTCTTTGTTTTTTTTTCCTTATTTTTTATTTTCTTTAATTTTTCCTCTTTTTTTTTACTTGATTTTTTGTCTTTTTTGTTTGATTTTTCACTTCCCCCTCCCCCATTTTTTCTTTTAGTTTTTGTTCGTTTTGTTTTCGTTTCACTTCGGATTTGTTGTTGGTTTGGGGTTGGTTGGTTGGGTTTTGGGTTAGTTTTTTTTTGTTTGGGGTTTTTTTATTTATTGTTTTGGGCTTGTACATCGGTTTGGGTTTTTTTTTTGTTGTTGTTTTTGTTTGGATGGTTGTTTTCCCCTTTGTTTTGTTTCTGGTCGGTCTCTCCCTTCCTGGCAGCCAGGAGCTCTCGGTTCGGTTTGCACCACGCTTAGGGAATACAATCAAAGCTGTGAGAATGGGGAGGGCGGGGGAGGGGAGGGGTTGGGGGGAGGGGGGCGGGGAGGACGCATTTACTGCCTTTTTCAGACGTGTTCTGTATCAGCCCCGTTCCCTGCTGGCTGGCGCCGGCCCTTCCCCGTGGGTTTTCTATCCCTGGAGCTCATCGATCGGTGGCGTTGTGGCATACGATGAATGTGTCGGTCCTAATAAAATCAAGCAAGCGCAGAGCAGCTTTGCCAAATCTCTTTCTCCCCCTCCCCGCAGGGAAATTTGGAGGGGGCAGGGAGCTGCTGTCCTGGGGAGGTTTCCACCCGAGGCTCCGCTAGCACCAGGTGTCATTAATTGGTGTATTGAGCGCCGCTGGAGCTGGCTGCGTCCTCATGGAGATGGCCAGCGGGGGAGGGGGCGGGGGGGGGAAGCTGAAGGCTGGCATTGCCCAATAGGAGGTTGGCCTGAAATAGGGTGAATTGGCCTCAAAACAGGATGAATCTGGCCCAAGTAGGGTGAAATAGGCTGCTTGCCTCAAAACAGGGAAAAACTGGCCCAAAGGAGGGTAAGTTTACCCCAAAATAGGGTGAATCCCTTCAAAATAGAGTGGTTTGCCCCAAAGAGGGTGGATCTGGCATGAAAGAGGCTGCTTGCCTCAAAACTGGGGAAATTTGGCCCAAAATAGGGTGAATCGCTTCAAAATGGAGTGGATTGCCCCAAATTAAAGGGAATCATCCCCAAATAGGGTGAGGTTAGCCCCAAGGAGGGTGTTTGCCTCAAAATAAGGAAAACTTGCCCCCAAATAGATAAATTAGCCCCAAAATAGGGTGCATTGCCCTGAAATCAAGTGAATCGCCTCAAGATGGGCTGAATCACTTCAGAATAGGATGAACTGCCCCAAAATAAAGTGACTCATCGTCAGTAGGGTGAATTTGGCCCCCAAAATGGGAAATTTAGCCTCAAGTAGGGTGAATTTGCCTCAGAGGGGGGAAATTTTGGCCCCAAATAGGATGAATTTACCCCAAAAGAGGGGAAATCACTCCAAGAGAGGGAGAATTGCCCTGAAATAGAGAAAAATGCCCCAAAATAGGACAAATCTGGCCTGAACTTGGGGGTGAATTACCCTGAAATAGGGTGAATTGCCCCCAGATAAGGTGAATTTGGCCCAAAATAGGGTGAATCAACCCAAGATAGGTGAATCACCCTGAAATTCAGTGATTTTGCCCTAAAGTAGGGTGATTTCACCCCCAAACAGGGTGAATTTGCCCCAAAATAGGTTTGCCTCAAAATGTGGTGAATTGCCCTGAAATAGGATAAATTTGCTCCCAAAAAGGGAAATTTGCTTGAAAAGGGAGGTGAATTTGGCCCGGACTAGGGTGAATTTGCTCCAAAATAGGATGAATTTACCCCAAAACCGAGAGCATTTGGCTCGAGACAGAGTTAATGACCCTGAAACTGAGTTAATTTCGCCCGAAGTAGGGCAAATAGCTCCAACACAGAGCGAATTTGTCTCCAGATGGGGTGAATTTACCCTGAAATCGTGCGAACGAGGCTCTCCCGGGAGCCGGGATTGCCGGCCGGGAGAAGGTGGGATCCTGTAGGATCCATCGGGGTCGATCCCCCTATACCCTCCGAGGGCACATCCCGCGGCCCCGGCGGCCGTGCTGGATTTGCGGGGGCAGCCGAGGGCGAGCAGGGATTAACGCCACCCCACCCCCCCGCGCCTGCCTTCCTCCTCCTCCTTCTTCGCCTAATCCCTTCCCGCTGGCGCTCCGGGGGCTGACCCTGGACGCAGGAACCAGGATAACCTCTGCCGAGCCGGGAAGGATCCGCCCGAGACACGGAGAGCCCCAGAATGGCCTTTTGGGGGCATTTTGCCCACTTATTTGTAAGGATTTCATGTGGGAGGAAGGCGAGGGGCGGGGGAGGGCGAAGGGGGTTCTGGGGGTCCCCTGTAGGTCACCTGTAGGGTGAGGAGTCACCGCGGTGCCGCATTCTCCCTATCCCTAATATCAATTAATAAGAGTCCTAGTAATTAATTAATCACCTGAGACTTGGCTGCTGTTTGGGGGTGGGGGACGCTGCCTTGGGGCTGGGACACCCCGCGGGGTGGGGCGAAACCACGCCCACAAACAACGCCCACCAACAGGCCACGCCTCCACCTGCTGGGGGGGGCGGAGGGGAGGGGGGCGGGGGGCCGTTGCCGGTCCGTCCCCCCTCGCTACCGGCACCTGCTGCGGCCATGGGCGCGCTGAGCCGGGCGGCGCTGGCGCTCGCTGCGCTGCTGGGTGAGCACCGCGGCGGCACCGGGAGCAGGGCACCGCGGGGTGGCATCGGGGAGAGTGCGGGGCGCCGGGGGACAGACATTGGGTAGGGTGCGGGGTGCTGCAGGGGCACTGGGGTACCGGGAGAGCGGGGGGCACCAGAAAGGATGCGCAGAGACCGGGGGAGCACCGGGCAGGACACGGCGCTACTGGGGACGCACAGGTAGGACCGCGGGGGGCATCGGGCAGGACTGGGGACGGCACTGGGCAGGATCCAGAGGTACAGGGAGGGCACTGGGCTAACGGGGGGGCGTGGGGGAATCACCGAGCAGAACTTGGGGGGGCACCGGGAAGGATTCGCGAGGACTTGGGGAACACCGGGCAGGAACCGAGGGGTACTGGGGGACACTAGGCAAGACACGGGGATGCACTGGTCAGGATCCAGAGGTACAGGGCCCTCCGGGAGGGGGTCCAGGGCTACCAGGTACAGCATCCAGAGGTACAGGGCTACCGGGAGGGGACACGGACCAGGATGCGTGGGAACCGAGAGTGCACCGGGGGTCCCAGGGAGACATGGAGCAAGGCGTTGGGGTACCGCGGGAGGGGCGTGGAGCAGATCCTGACGGCACCGGGGGACACGGCGGACACTAGGCAGGACTGGGCTGGGGGTGCCGGGCAGGTGTCACGTTCAGACGACAGGATATGGATGGGGGTGAGGTGGGGGCTGCGGGCCAGGATGCTGGGCAGCGCTGGGGACGCCAATCAGGATCCAGCAGTACCAGCAGGACCCGGGGGCATCGGGCAGGATTTGGGGGTACTGGGGAGGGCGCTCAGCGAGAAGCAGAGCTAGGACACACCAGGCAGGGTGTGGAGGAGCTTTGGCAGGGGGCGTTGGGGATAGGACCTGGGGTACCCCTCTCTAAGCCCCTCAAGTCCTCCCATCCCAGCAGGCAGGTAGGTGCTGAGGGGGGTTCAATTCCGCCCCTCCCCCCCCCCTTTCCTCTTTGCGGTTTTCTGAGAGAGGAGACTCTGGGAACAGCCTCTTGGCTCCTTGGAGCTGCTGGGCAGCACCTTCCAGCAACCCCAAACTGAAAGCCGCCCTGCAGCGGGGGGCAGCCTGGGGACCCTGATGTGTCAGAGCTGAGAATTCAGCTCCCTGCATGGTGCCAGGAAGGACAAAAATCCATTTCCCTGCTTTTTCCCTGGACAAAATCCTCCCTTCTCCCTCCTTTCCCAATTTCAGCTCCACTCCAGCTGCTTTTGGGGTTCCAGCTCTCATCCTTTTCTGCCTGTGGGCTTTCCCCCCTCTAAATTTCAGCCTGATTTGGATGTTGTTTGTAAAGAGCATGGCTGCTCCAAGGGGAAATATCCCTTGGCATTCCCAGCCAGAAGGAGAGGCCTTTGGGGGAGGAAATGGCCCCAGAAACAATGGCAGTGCCGCTTCCGCTCCGGCGGGACACGGGGTGGGGGTCCTGCAGCTGCAGTGTTTTGCTCCTTGAAGGTTTGTTTTCCGGGCTAGAAGTCACTCAAGGATGTTGGGATGCGGCGTGGGGGTCGCTCCGGCCTCACCTCCCCCCAGGATGCTCTTCTGCTTTTGGGCCCCCAATGGGAGTGGTTCCTCCCAGACAGATGCTTCCCACCCTGCAGAGTCCATCCAGGATCGTGATAGGAAAAAGGAGAAGGAAGGATTATGCTCTGCACCCCTCTCCCCATCCCCAATCCCATCCCCATCTCATCCTGGTCATAATCCCATCCCCAATCCAATCCCATCCCAGGGTACCGGGAGAGCGGGGGACACGTGCCCAAGCCCATCCTCATCTTGTTTTCATCCCCATCCTCATCCCCTACTAATCAAATTCCATCCCATCCTCATCTCAGTCCCAACCCCATCCCATCCTCATTCCCATCTCACTCCTCATCACCATTCCATTCCCTTCCCATCCAATCCCCAGTCCCATCCCCATTCTCATCCTATTCCCCTCCTCATCCTCTTCTCCAATCCCATCCCACCCCCACCTGATTCCCATCCCCATTCCATTCACAACCCAATCCCATCCCCTTCCTATCCCTATTCTCAATCCCATCCCCTTCCTATCCCTATTCTCAATCCCATCCCCATTCCCAATCCATCCTCATCTCCATCCCACCCAATCTCCACCCCCAGTCCCATCCCCTTCCCCAACCCATTCCCATCTCCATCCTCATCCCCATCCTCACCTTCATCCCACGCAGTCCCCAGTCCCATCTCACCTCCCTCCAGCCCCCAGCCCCATGCCTATTCCCACCTCCTGCTCCTCCCACCCCGGCGCTCCGAGCGCTTTTCCTGGGCCTGGTCACGTCTCCTCCTTATAATTATTTTATTTTATTGCTTTTTTCCCAAATTTGGCTTCTCTGGAGGCTTCAGCTTCTTCTGCCCCCCTCCCCTCCCCCCAGGCTGCCACCCCGGGGTCATGAGAAAAGGCTCCGTGGGTTTTCCCAAGGGACACTGCTCCGCAGCCCGGAATCTCCTATCTGCCCTGATATAAATAGTCAGAGCTATGGGGAGGAACTAACAGAAATCCCTGAAGAGTGGCAGAGGGAGGCCTGGAAGCTTCCTCACCCTCTCCCCAGCGCTGCAGGCAGCATTCTTCCGCTCGGATTCGAGCTGGATCCGTTGGGATTTAATTTGGGGCTGGGTTTCACATGGCTCTGGCGCCTTAATCCCATCGAGCTGGGTCATCAAACCTCCCCCCCCCCTTAATTCCCTCCTGGTTAATAGGGTCGGGTCTGGAGGGGGTGAGGGGAGGATGGATTTGGGGGGGGGGGGGGAATGATGGGTTTGGGGTATTCCATCTGTGCTGTGGGCAGGGAATTGGCTTTGGGGGACAAAATGATTGGAGCTGAGGTGCGAGCGAGGGGCTGAGCGCAGGCACAGGGCTTCAGGAGGAGGTTGGTGGAGGTCGGGGAGGGCTTTAAAGGGATTGTTTCCCATGGGGAAAAGCCAGGAAGGTGGATTGAAAGGAGAGGGGTTTGGGGTTTTGCCACAGGAAAATAATTACAGGGAAATTTTAAGGGATGGGGAGAGGAAATGCTGGAGGGACTTGGAAAGCTGAATTGAAAGGAGACTTTTCCTTAGGGAATACATGTAAGGACACCTCCAAAGGTCGGGGGCTTGCCGTGGGGAAGAGCTGAAGGTTAGTTGGAAAAGGAGGATCGAAATTGCTGCCTCTTGTTCCCATGGGGAAGCGAAAGTTGAGGCTCTGTTGAGAGGTCACTCTGCAGGGATTCTGTTTTCCCACCGGGAATCATCCCGAGGCTGTTTCTCTAAGGGTTCTGTGCCGTGAGGATGGAAACTGAAGATTATATTGAGAGGGAACCCAGTTAAGGATCTTTTTCATTCCAGTTTTTCCCCTGGGGCGAATGTTGAGTTGAAGGAAAATTGAGAGGGTTTCTTTGCTTCCTCTGTGGGGGAAAAGGATTCCACTGGGAAAGGCAACTGGAAAGGAAAATCGAGAGGGTTTCTTTGCTTCCTCTGTGGGGGAAAAGGATTCCACTGGGAAAGGCAACTGGAAAGGAAAATCGAGAGGGTTTCTTTGCTTCCTCCGTGGGGGAAAGGATTCCACTGGGAAAGGCAACTGGAAAGGATTTTTCTCCACAGGGAAGGAATTTCAGGATAATCCAAATGCATTTTGAAGGATTTTCTTCCCCCCCCCATAGGGAACAAAGGGAAAGATCTTTTGAACAGGAATTTTCCATAGGGAAAATTTCCTCTTCCATAGGGAACACATTTCCAGGTGCTTGGCGAGGTCAAGCTGAAGGATTTTGCCCTCTAGGGAACAGGAAAATAAGGGAACTATTAGGGAGGGGGAAATTGTTCCTCAGGGAAGAAACCCAAAGGGTGTTTGCAAAGGATCTTTTGGTTCTTCCCCTAGGGAAGCAATGTCAGGAGGTATGGAAAGGCAAATCTGAAGTTATTTATTCCCGGGGGGTGGGTGTGGAAAAATCAGGATACAGCAAAGGGGAAACAGAATGGAATTGTTTTCCACGTGGAAAAATAAATCAGGAGGAGTTCTGAAGTTTGCCTTTGGTTTCGTTTCCCATAGGGGGAAAAAACCAACCTTCCAGGTCAATTCAAAGGGATTTGATTCCCACCTGGCAGCTCTTAAGCTCAATTCCAAAGGGATTTGATTCCCATAGGGAAAACGTTAAGGTGAATTTAAAGGGGTTTGATTTCCAGGGGGAAAGTTTGATACCCAACTTGTAAGGGATTTGGTTTCCATGTGGGGCACGGAAAGCTCTGTTTAAAGGGATTTTTCCTTCCCCCCCCCCCCCCCTCCACAGGGAATCAGTTTGAGGCTGTAAAAAGCTCTTGGGGTTTTGGGGTTTTTTTTGATTGTTTGGTTTTCCCATGGGGAGAATTTTCAGGAGATTTGGAAAGTTCAGTTTTGTTTCCCCGTGGAAAAATGAGAAGAAGAACAATAATGAAGGGATTCTGAAAGTATCACAGTCTCACAGTATTACCAAGGTTGGAAGAGACCTCAGAGAGACCTCCTTCTCCAGAGGAGGGCAACAAGGCTGGTGAGAGGCCTTGAGCACAAGCCCTATGAGGAGAGACTGAGGGAGCTGGGGTTGTTTAGCCTGGAGAAGAGAAGGACCAGGGGTGACCTCATTGCCCTCTACAACTACCTGAAGGGTGGTTGTGGACAGGAGGGGGTTGGTCTCTTCTCCCTGGCAACCAGTACCAGAACAAGGGGACACAGTCTCAAGCTGTGCCAGGGGAGGTTTAGACTTGAGGTGAGGAGGAAGTTCTTCACTGAGCGAGTCATTCGTCATTGGAATGGGCTGCCCGGGGAGGTGGTGGAGTCGCCGTCCCTGGAGGTGTTCAAGAGGAGACTGGACATGGCACTTGGTGCCATGGTCTAGTTGTGAGGTCTGTTGGGACGGGTTGGACTTGATGATCCTTGGGGTCTCTTCCAACCTTGGTTATACTGTGATACTGTGATACTGTGAGATCATCGAGTCCAACCTGTCACCACAAACCTCACGACTAGACCATGGCACCAAGTGCCACATCCAGTCCCTTCTTGAACGCCTCCAGGGACGGCGACTCCACCACCTCCCTGGGCAGCACATCCCAATGGCCAATGACTCTCTCGGTGAAGAACTTTCTCCTCACCTCCAGCCTAAACTTCCCCTGCTGCAGCTTGAGACTGTGTCCTCTTGTTCTGGTGCTGGTTGCTAGGGAGAAGAGGCCAACCCCCTTCCTGGCTACAACCTCCCTTCAGGTAGTTGTAGAGAGCAATGAGGTCACCCCTGAGCCTCCTCTTCTCCAGGCTAAGCAACCCCAGCTCCCTCAGCCTCTCCTCACAGGGCTGTGCTCAAGGCCTCTCCCCAGCCTTGTTGCCCTTCTCGTGACACCTTCAAGTGTCTCAATGTCCTTCTGAAATTGAGGGGCCCAGAACTGGACACAGGACTCAAGGTGTGGCCTAACCAAAGCAGAGTACAGGGGCACAATGACCTCCCTGCTCCTGCTGGCCACACTCTGCCTGCTGCAGGCCAGGATGCCATTGGCCTTCTTGGCCCCCTGGGCACACTGCTGGCTCCTGTTCAGGCGGCTGTCGATCAGCACCCCCAGGTCCCTCTCTGTTTGGCAGCTCTCAGCCACTCTGCCCCCAGCCTGTAGCTCTGCCTGGGGTTGCTGTGGCCAAAGTGCAGCCCCTGGCACTTGGACTTGTTGAATGCCATCCTGTTGGCCTCTGCCCATCTGTCGAGCCGATCGAGGTCCCTCTGCAGAGCCCTTCTGGCCTCTAACTGACCAACATCTGCTCCCAGCTTGGTGTCATCTGCAAATTTGCTGATGACTGTCTCAATGCCCTCATCCAGATCGTCAGTGAAGACATTGAAGAGGATGGGGCCCAGCACTGATCCCTCGGGGACGCCACTGGTGACTGGCCTCCAGCTGGCTGTGGCACCATTCACCACCACTCTCTGGGCTCAGCCTCCAGCCAGTTCCTCACCCAGCGCAGAGTGCTGCTGCCCAAGCCACGAGCTGACAGCTTGGCCAGGAGCTTGCTGTGGGGGACGGTGCCAAAGGCCTTGCTGGAGTCCAGGCAGACCACATCCCCAGCCTGCCCCACAGCCACCAGGCAGTCACCTGATCATAGAAGGAGATCAAGGTGAATAATCCCAAGGGATTTGGGTTTGTCCATAGGGAATAAATCCAAAGGTACTTTTAGAGATGATTATTTTTCCTCCCCCCCCCCCCAATAGGGAAACCTTTAGGAGCATTTAAAAAAGACCTTTTGGACGGAAAGGTAGAGCAGTCCCCAGGGAAAGGCCTGGCAGATGGGCTGGAGCGGAGGGAAAGCCCCAGGGCAGGTGCTTAGCTGGAGGCAGCCGGCTCCCCAGCCAGGGTTTTTCAGCCCAAAGAGCAGCAGGGAGGTGCCCAGGTCCCGGCAGCGCTGCCCCCCGCCCCCTGCCCCGCGGGAGCAGCGCTGCCAGCGGCTTAATTTTTCCGATCTGGTTAAAGCATTAGAGGATTGGGAGCGAGGAGGTGGCTAAAGCCGGGGCTGGAGCCAACAGGTCCCATCCCCAGCAGCTCTCCCAGCCCTGCCCCAGGGCCCAAGCCATCCCAGGGGAGGACTCTTGGGATGAAATCCACAGGAACAAGGGTTTGGCTTTCATGAAGTGAGCATCATCTGGATCCGAGTCCAGCCCCATCTGCCTCTCCTGGAGGAGGAGGAGGAGGAGGTCACCATGTCCTCTCACCACAGACTTGGGGGACAGAGCCAAGCTGCAGCCACGGTGCACTGTGGACTCTGCCATCATTAGGTGTCAGAGTTAACACACCCAGGGCGCTGCAGCCCTGGGGCTCTTCTCATGCCTCGGGACACAGCAGGCAGCCCCCAGCCAGGGCTGGAGCAGCTTTCCCCATCCAGAGCCTGGATTTCACCCAGGCCCTGGCACAGCCTCTCTGTGTGCCCCCACAGCGGGGCTGATGGAAAATGGCATCTGCTGGGACCTGGGCATGCCAGGAGGCTTAGGAGCTGAGGGGGCATTGAAGATGCCAACTGCATCATTACTGAGCTGTATTAGTGGTACTAGCAGCATTGCTATTGGTGTTATTCGTGTTAGTATTTGGGTTATTACTGGTACTATTAGAGTTATTAGTGGTATTATTACCATTATTAACATTATTAGTGGTATTATTACCATTATTAGGGCTACTATTTGAGTTATTAGCATCATTATTAGCATTATTAGGGTTACTAGTGTTGCTGTTAGCATTATTAGTGTTATTCTCAAAATTACTAGCATTATGATTAGGGTTATCAGTGCTATTATTAGCATTATTAGTGTCACTATTAGAGTTATTGACGTTATTATTGTCATTATTATTAGCATTCTAAGGGTTATTAGTTATTATTAGCACTCCCAGTGTTACTATGAGAGTTATCAATGTCATTATCAGCACCATGTGTAGCACTGCCCTCACCCACCGTTACTGTCACCACTCTCTGGGTGACAGGTTGGACTTGATGTTCTTTGAGGTCTTTTCCAACCTTATTGATTCTATCAGAATCAATATTGTCATCCTCCTAATAATGATTAGCTGCCCCCTGCCCTGGGAGGCCTTTCACTGCAGAGGGCACAGCACATCCTTGGCTGTCCCCCAACTCCCATCCAGGTTATCCCAGGGGAATGGAAGGGGAGCTGCAGTGCTGCAGGAGCCCGGCTGCCAGCCCTGGGGCTCGCCAGGGTTCGGAGGCTCTTGGGAGGCTTAGGCGCTGTGGGGGTCACTGAGGGGAGTGTTTCACCTGGGAAGGAACAGCTCCAGGCACCAGGATAGGTTGGGGATGGACCTGCTGGAGAGCAGTGAAGGTGAAAGGGACCTGTGGGATGGAAGGATGACCACGAGCCAGCAATGTGCTCTGGTGGCCAGGAAGGCCAAGGGCATCCTGGGGTGGATTGGAAGGGCTGTGACCAGTAGGTGGAGAGAGGTGCTCCTGCCCCTCTGCTCCGCACTGGTGAGGCTGCATCTGGAGTCTTGTGTCCAGCTCTGGGCCCCTCAGCTCAGGAAAGACAGAGAGCTGCTTGAGAGAGTCCAGCACAGAGCCACGAGGATGATGAAGGCAGTGGAGCACCTTCCTCACCAGGAGAGCCTGAGGCAGCTGAGGGCTCTGCAGCTTGGAGAGCAGGAGCCTGAGGGTGACCTGCATTAGGTCATCATCCTGGCCTGCATTAGGAATAGTGTGGCCAGCAGGAGCAGGGAGGTCATTGTGCCCCTGTACTCTGCTTTGGTTAGGCCGCACCTTGAGTCCTGTGTCCAGTTCTGGGCCCCTCAATTTCAGAAGGACATTGAGACACTTGAAGGTGTCACGAGAAGGGCAACGAGGCTGGGGAGAGGCCTTGAGCACAGCCCTGTGAGGAGAGGCTGAGGGAGCTGGGGTTGCTTAGCCTGCAGAAGAGGAGGCTCAGGGGCGACCTCATTGCTCTCTACAACTACCTGAAGGGAGGTTGTAGCCAGGAAGGGGTTGGCCTCTTCTCCCTAGCAACCAGCACCAGAACAAGAGGACACAGTCTCAAGCTGCAGCAGGGGAAGTTTAGGCTGGAGGTGAGGAGAAAGTTCTTCACCGAGAGAGTCATTGGCCATTGGGATGTGCTGCCCAGGGAGGTGGTGGAGTCGCCGTCCCTGGAGGTGTTCAAGAGGGGACTGGATGTGGCACTTGGTGCCATGGGCTAGTCGTGAGGTTTGTGGTTACAGGTTGGACTCGATGATCTTCGAGGTCTCTTCCAACCTTGGTAATACTGTGAGACTGTGATACCTCACTGCTGGGGATCAAGCTGTGCAGGGTGATGCCCAGAGGCTGGAGCCAGGCTCTGCTGGGGGATGCCCAATGCCAGCACAAGGGGCAGTGGTGGAAGCTGAGGCAGAGGAAGTGCCATGGAAACAGGAGGGGAAGTTTATTCCCTGTGAGGGTGACAGAGCCCTGGAGCAGGCTGCCCAGGGGGGTTGTGGAGGCTCCTCTGGAGATATTCCAAACTCACCTGGCTGTGTTCCTGGGTGACCTGCCCTGGGTGACCCTGCTCTGGCAGGGGATTGGACTGGACGAGCTTTGGAGGTCTCTTCCAGCCCCTATCATTCTGTGACTCTGTGATTCTGCATCATTAATGAACTATATTATTATTATTATTAACATTATTAGAATCCTTATCATTAACACCATTAATGTCATTTCATGATTACTCCCTTTATTATTATTGATTTCATTATTAATTATAATGATTATTATCACTATTGTAATTATTACCTTGATACGTTATCACAGAATCACAGAACTGTCAGGGCTGGAAGGGAGCTCAAGGCTCAGCCAGTCCCAACCCCTGCCATGGCCAGGGACACCTCACACTACAGCAGGTTGCTCACAGCCACCTCCAGCCTGGCTGCAAACACCTCCAGCCAGGAGGCTGCCACCACCTCCCTGGGCAGCCTGTGCCAGGCTCTCACCACCCTCCTGGGCAACAACTTCTTCCTCACAGCCAATCTCCATCTCCCCACTTGTAGCTCTCCTCCATACCCCCCAGTCCTATCCCTCCCTCACACCCTCGAAAGTCCCTTCCCCGACACCCTCTAAAGTCCCTCCCCAGCTTTCATCCTTCTTATCACATTAATGATCACTAATATCAGTGCTGTCATCATTAATATAATTATTAGTGATAGTTATTGCCTTTGTTATCATCACTGCCATCCCCATTGTCACAACCACCATGACCAATTATCCTGTTCACTAGAATTAATCTGAGCACTTCTGTCATGATTATTAGAAGTAGCCTTAATGTCACTGTGGTCATCTATCACTATTATTAGCTATAGCCTTAATATCAGCATTAATTATCACCATCATTACCACTATTATCATCACTGCTGTCACGATATGCATTATCATTAATCAGAATTATTGTCATGACTGTCCTCATTAATATTAAAAAGCTCATTATTGTGATGGCTATTATTGTTAGTAGCATTATTATGACCCTCATTAATGTCACCATAATAGTAATACCAATATTAATACTAGTTAGCAGCAGCAGCAGTAACAGCAGCAGTAGCAGCAGCAGTAGCAGCAGCATCATTATGGCCTTCATTAAGGTCACTATTATGATAATTATGGTTACTATTATTATTATCAGCATCATTGTCATCATTATCATCAGGCCAAGCAGGCCAAGGGCATCCTGGCCTGCAGCAGGCAGAGTGTGGCCAGCAGGAGCAGGGAAGTCCTTGTGCCCTGTGCTCAGCACTGCTGAGGCCACCCCTGGAGTCCTGTGTCCAGCTCTGGGCTCCTCAGCTCCAGAAGGACCTGGAGAGACTTGAAGGTGTGCAGAGAAGGGCAAGGAGGCTGGGGAGGGGTCTGGAGCACAGCCCTGGGAGGAGAGGCTGAGGGAGCTGGGGTTGCTTAGCCTGGAGAAGAGGAGGCTCAGGGGAGACCTTCTTGCTCTCTACAACTCCCTGAAGGGAGGTTGGAGCCAGCTGGGGGTTGGTCTCTTCTGCCAGGCCCCCAGCAGCAGAACAAGAGGACACAGTCTCAAGCTGTGCCAGGGGAGGTTGAGGCTGGAGGTGAGGAGAAAGTTCTTCCCAGCAAGAGGAATTGGCCCTTGGGATGTGCTGCCCAGGGAGGTGGTGGAGTCCCCATCCCTGGAGGTGTTCAAGAGGGGACTGAATGTGGCACTTGGAGCCAGGGTTTGGGCATGAGGTCTGTGGTGACAGGTTGGACTCGATGATCTTTGAGGTCTCTTCCAACCTTGGTGATTCTGTGAATATCATCATTATTAATCACCATAATCATGATTATCCTGATTATCCTGGCCATGAGCTCTAACACCCCAATCACATCCCCACTGCTATCACTCTTCTCGTTAATCCCCCCCCCAACCATCCCTATGGCATCACAGTTATTAGCTGTTATCTGTTTTATCATCTCAATCAGCATTTAATTATCCAATCCACTGACATTCCTTCGGTATTCCCTAAATTCTGGAGCACTCCAGCACAATCCCACTGCAATCCCCATCCCTCCTCCACACTCTCACCTCCAGCTCGTCAATAGCACTAATAACTCCAATTAATGACACTGATAACACCAATTAATAACACTAAGACCACCAATTAATAACAGTAATGACGCCTATCATCCCCCTGATCCCACCTCTCGGGGTTCCTGCTGCTGCCTCCAGCCCTTTTCCCTCCCCAGGCCGGGATTTAGGGATTTAAGTTCTTAGCCTGGCTGAGCTATTTTCTGCGCATCCTCCTCGCAGGAGGTTGGAGCAGGGCTGCCTTCTCCTCCTCTTTTGTGTTATGCCTAAGGAAGGGGAATTAGTTAATTAATTAATTAACTGATTGTTCCGACCCTGGGAAGACTTTATCAGCCCCGAGCAGAGTTTCCTGCCAGGAGCTGGAAGGCTCCGTCCGGAAGCTGCACCAGGACTGGGAACGGATGCGAGGAGGAGGCTAAAAATACCTCCTCCAGCGCCTTGCTTCCTTCTTCCCGCCCTGGAAAAATCTGCTTCAGGCCTCCCAGTCCACAGGGAAAAGGCTGAGGCCACCAGAGCGCTCCCCAAATCCCCCAGTCCCAGGGTAGCGCCCAGCTGGCAGCAGGGGTCCGGGGGGGCTTGGTGACACCACTCAGTCCCCACAAGCAGAGCATCCCCGGGGCGCTGGCAGGAGCGGGGCCAGCCGGGGACACGGATCGATGGGTGGGATGCGGGGATGCAGCCGCTGGGATGCAGGGTTGGAGCTGCTGGGATGCAGGGATGGAGAAGAGGCTGGGATGTGGCTCCTCGGTGGCATTCCCCTGGGGAAAAGCCCTCCAGGCTCAGCCTCGCCCGAGCTGATTAATTTCCTGTCTGAGCCTGATGGCAAAACCAGGGAATAATCTTCCCTGGGAGCCGAGCATGCTTCAGGCCGTGCAACACACTCCTATCCCACTGGCTCTTCCCCGTGGGGCCCAGGATACAGGGACAAGGAGGATAAGGTGCTTGGGATGGGACATGGAGCCTGCAGAAGCCGTCCATGAGTTATCCCAGTTTTGTGGCAGCAGCAAAAAGAAGGAGTGCTGGGATGCAGGGGAGAGAGGGATGGGGTGTTGGGATGGAGTATTTGGGGTGGCATGGGATGGGATGGGCTGGGAATTTGGGATAGGAGGCCAGGGGAAGCCACCCATGAATAATCCCACTTTAGCACTGGTAGCAAAAAGGAGTGATGCTGGGATGCAGGAGATTGGGATGGGATGGGATGGGGAGTCAGGAGAGGCCACTCATGAATAATCCCAGTTTAGCACAAGTAGCAAGAAGGAAGGACACTGGAATGCAGCAGACATGGGGATGGGGTGGATGGGTTAGGATGGGATGGGGTGGGATAGCATGAGGTGGGAGGAGCTACTTGGTATAGGATGGAATATTTGGGATGGGAGATCAGGAGAAACCAGTCTTGAATAATCCCAGTTTAATGCTGGCAGCATCAGTGGAGGGATGCTGGGAAGCCAAAGACACAGGGGTGGGATGGTTTGGGTGGGATGGTTTGGGTGGGATGGTTTGGGTGTGGTGATTGAGTATTTGGAATGGGATGGGGTGGGGTACATTGGGATGGGCTGTTTGGGATGGGCTGGAAGCTCAGGAAAAGTCACCCATGAGTAATCCCACTTTGACACTGGCAGGAAAAAGTGGAGGTTCTGGGGACTTGGGAGTGGAGTGTTCAGGATGGGATGACACGAGAAAGGGTGGGATGGGTGGGATGGGTGGGATGGGATGGTCAGGAGAAGCCACCTAAGAATAATCCCAGTTTCCTGCTGGCAGCATCATGGGTGGGGGATGGGATGAGGGTGACCTGGGGGTAGGGTGTTTGGATGGGATGAGATGAGATAGGACGGGATAGGGTTGGGATGGGACAGAGTGGGGAAGGGATGGGATGAGGATGGAAAGAGACAGGAGAGCCAGGGAAGCCACCCACTAACAACCCCAGTTTAGCACTGGTACCATCACGAGGGGGATGCCGGGGAGGGCTTTGGGGTGCCCCCCCACTGCAATAAATCCCACAGGCTGGAAGCCTGGGAAGGGGCTGAAATTCCAGGGGGAACAGGCTGGGGGAGCATCACTGTCCTGCCTCCTGTGGGGCAGCCAGGAAGCCCTTGCCATGGTGGAGGAGCAGCAGCTCCCGGTGGCCCGGCTGGCCGGGGCTGTTGGGGGTTCCCTTGGGAGTGGGCAGGCTCCCCAGCAGCCGCTGGGGTTCCATGGGGACAGCGCAGCTGGGGCTGGGTCCCATCCTGTTCCCTGCCCTCCGCAGGGGTCTCCTCGGCGGTGCTGGAGGTCCACGTGGGCACGGACTCGGTGCTCTCGGTGGAGGGGCAGCAGGTGGTGCTGCCCGCCTGGTACACCAGCCGCTCGCAGAAGAAGCCCTACGTCACCTGGCTGCTGAACAAGGACGATGCTGACCCCTTCCAGGTGACAGAGGGTGGGACAGGCCAGCAGCTGGCCGTAGCAGAGAGGGTGCTCCTGCTGGAGGAGGCCGTGTTGGGGGAAGCTTATGGTGCCCATGAGGGGGAGGTGGCCACGAGGAGGAGGTGGCCATGAGGGGGAGGTGGCCATGAGGAGGAGGTGGCCATGAGGGGGAGGTGGCCATGAGGAGGAGGTGGCCATGAGGGGAGGAGGAGGTGGCCATGAGGAGGAGGTGGCCATGAGGAGGAGGTGGCCATGAGGGGGAGGTGGCCATGAGGAGGAGGTGGCCATGAGGGGGAGGTGGCCATGAGGAGGAGGTGGCCATGAGGGGGAGGTGGCCATGAGGGGAGGTAGGTGGCCATGAGGAGGTGGCCATGAGGAGGAGGTGGCCATGAGGGGGAGGTGCCCGTGAGGAGGAGGTGGCCATGAGGGATGCTCGTGGTGGGAAGGTGACTACAGTGGGGTGGTGCTCGTAATGGGGAGAAATTCCTGGTGGCCACAAAGGGGAGGTGTCCGTGGTGGGGAGGTGTCCACGGTGGGAAGGGGTTCCCAGTGGGGAGGTGTTCATGGTGGGGAGGGGTCCCTGGTGGGGAAGTGTCCACCATGGAAAAGTGCCCCTGATGGGGACAGGCCTGTGGTGCCTGCAATGAGGAGGTGCTTGCGGTGCCCATGATGGGGTGAAGCTCATGGTGCTCAGCACAAGGATGTGACCATCACAGGGTGCTGCTCATGATGGGGTCCTGTACCCCTTAATGGTGCCCACAGTGGGAAGGGCTCACGATGGAGAGATGCTCGTGATGGAGATGCTCAGGTGTCCACGGGGAGATGTTTGCCATGAGGTGGTGCCCACGATGGGGACACAACTATGGTACCTGCAGTGGGGGGTGCCCGTGGTGGGGTGGTGCCCATGATAGTGGGATGCTCATGGTGCCTATGAGGAAGCAGTGCCCATGGAGGGGTGAAGTTCTGGGCATCTACCATAGGGAGGTGACTATTGTGGGGTGGTGCCCATGATAAGGAGAACTTCCTGGTGTTCACAAAGGGAAGCCCTGTGATGGGGTTGGTGTCCACCATGGGGAGGTGCCCATGATATCTGCGGTGCCTGCAATGAGGAGGTGCTTGTGGTGCCCATGGTGGGGAGGTGCCCGTGATGGGGAGGACTTCACGGTGCTCATGATGGGAAGTGCCCATGAAGGGCAGGTGCCTGTGATGGAGAGATGCTTGTGGTGCCCATGATGGGGAGCTGTCCGCCATGGGGAATGCTCAGGCTGGGGGCTTGCATGTGGCACCTACAATGGAGAGGCAGTTGTGCCCATGGAGGGGGAATGTTTGTGGTGCCCGTGGTGGGGAAGTGCCCATGATGGTGAGATGCTCATGGTGCCTGTGACGAGGCAGTGCTCACGGTGGGGGGTACTTGCTGCCCATGGTGGGGAGATGCTCATGAGGAGGCAGTTGCTCAAGGTGCCCATGACAGGAGGGTACTTGTAGTGCCCATGGTGGGGAGATGCCCCTGATGGGAACACGTCTGTGGTACCTGCAATGAGGAGGTGTTTGCGGGGGCGGGGGGCGCTAGTAGTGCTCACGATGGGGAGGTGCACTGAGGAGGTGAAGATCATGGTACCCATCACGGTGCCCACCACGGGGAGATGCCCACCATGGAGAGATGCCCATGAGGCAGAGGATGCTCTTGGTGCCCACGATGGGGAGGTGCCCACGTTGCTGTGGGCAGGTGAGGGTGGAGGAGGCTCCTTCACAAAACCTGGGACCTGAGGAGGGTTCCTCTGCCACAGCCTCACCAGAGGTTTGTTTCCCCCCACGCAGATCCTGAGCTACCTGGACGGGATGGTGAAGGTGGAGGAGACGGAGCTGCGGCGGCGCGTGGGGTTCCTGTACCCGGTGGTCACGCACAACGTCTCGGTGCTGATCAACGGCACGCGGGAGCGCGACTCGGGCAAGTACCTGGTCACCGTCAACGTGGCGGACGAGGCGGCCGGCGTCGGCATCATCAGGCTCAACGTGCAGGGTAAGGCCTCCGCCGCCCCGCGCCGCCCCCCTCGTCCCCTCCCCCGCCACGGCCCCGGGGGCTAACGCTGTGCCCGCAGTGCCCCCGGCCGCCCCCAGCTGCCAGCTGCACGGGGACCCTGCCGTGGGGGCCAACGTCACCCTGAGCTGCACCTCCAAGAAGGGGAAGCCCTCCCCCGCCTACCAGTGGCAGCGCACGGCTCCCAACCTGCAGTTCTACTTCCCACCGGCCCAGGGTAAGGGGGCGGGGGGGGAGGGGGTGGGAAATCCTGGGAAGCCTCTGCTGGGGAACGATTTTGACTTCATTCCATAACTCTGCCCATTCCCTGTCCCTGCCCAATGGCTCCTGGATCCTGTGGACAAGGGAAACCTGTGGCCATGGGAAGAGCTCCTGGTGTCATCTCCCTGGGCTTTCACATGGAGCTCCACGGGCTTCTGTCATGGTCCCTCCAAAATCTTCATCTCTCTGAGCTGGAGAAAGGTGGAGGGGATGGGTGTGCATGGACATGGCTGGCTGGTGATGTGCAGAGGGGATTGGGGCATGGGCATGGCTGGCTGGTGATGTACAGAGGGGATTGGGGCATGGGCATGGCTGGCTGGTGATGTACAGAGGGGATTGGGGCATGGGCATGGCTGGCTGGTGATGTACAGGGCAGGGGCTGGTGATTGGGGCATGGGCATGGCTGGCTGGTGATGTGCAGAGGGGATTGGGGCATGGGCATGGCTGGCTGGTGATGTGCAGAGGGGAGTGGGCAGCAACTCAACATCCAGCTGGAGACTGGTGATGAGTGGTCACTCAGGGGGTGGACTGAGACCAGTGCTGGCTAACATCATCAGTGGTGTAGACAACAGGATTGAGTGACCCTCAGTAAGGCTGGAGATGACACCAAGCTGAGTGGTGCAGGTGACACTCCCAAGAGATGGGATCCATCCAGAGTGACCTGGATGGGCTGGAGAGGTGGAGCTGTGTGACCCTCTTGAGCTTCAACAAAGCCAAGGCCAAGGTCCTGCAGCTGACTCAGGACATCCCCAGTGCCAGGCCAGGCTGGGGATGAAGGGCTGCAGAGCAGCCCTGAGGAGAAGGCCTTGGGGGTGCTGGGGGTGCAGAGCTGGCCAGGAGCCGGCACCCAGCACTGCCAGCCCAGCCCCAGCCTGGCCTGGGCTCAGCCCCAGCAGGGTGGGCAGCAGGGGCAGGGAGGGCATTCTGCCCCTCTGCTGTGCTCTGCTCACCCCCCTGCAGGGCTGGGGCAGCTCTGGAGCCCTCAGCACAGCACAGCCAGGGAGCTGGGGGAGCAGGGCCAGAGGAGGCCACAGCAGGGCTGGCAGGGCTGGAAGCCCTCTGCTGGGAGCCAGGCTGAGAGACTTGGCCTTGGGCAGCCTGCAGAGGAGAAGGCTCCAGGGACACCTTCTGGTGGCCTCCCAGGCCCTGCAGCGAGCTGGGGACAGAGGCTGGAGCAGGGCCTGTTGGGCCAGGCCAAGGGGGATGGTTTGGAAGGCAAAGAGGGAGCTTGAGAGTGGAGAGAAGGAGAAATGGTTGAGGCTGAGGCTGGGGAGAGCCTGGCCCAGGCTGCCCCGAGAGGTGGAGCTGCCCCATGGCTGGCACCAGGGCAGCTCAGGTTGTTTGGGGCTGGGAGCAACCTGCTGTGGTTGGGGATGTCCCTGGGGGGCTGCAGGGGGCTGCCCTGGATGAGCTTTGGGGGTCCCTTCCCACCCAAAGCAGTCTGTGACTAACTCTGCCCATTGTTGGGGGGGCCACATGGGGGGTGACCATGGGGCAACACCTGAATTTCTGACCTGCAGACCATGCCAGGGGCACCCTCAAGCTGACCAACCTGTCCCTGGAGATGTCAGGAGTCTACCTCTGCGTGGCTGAGAACCGAGCGGGTTCGGCCAACTGCAGCATCACCCTGGAGGTGCACTCCAGTGAGTAGCCCTCAGCGTGGGGGCCATGGGCCCTGTGAGCTCCTCAGGGGGTCCCTGTGGGAATGGGGGGTGGTCACCCAGCCTCACCTCCGCCTCTTGCTCTCCCCCCAACAGCCAGCACCAAGGCCGTGATCGCGGGCGCCGTGCTGGGCTCGCTCGGGGCGCTGGCCATCGTTGCCTTCTTCACCCAGTGGCTCATCGGCTACCGCAGGAGTAAACGCTACAGCCAGGAGGAGGCAGCCAACGAGATCAAGTGAGGCCACCCCTCCCTCCCCTGCAGGAGGTTCACATTGTCATCACTAGGTTTCAGGGTTAAGAGGGCAAGAGGAGGTTTCCATCTCTGGGCAGCCATCGCTAGGTTTCAGAGTTAACAAGAAACAAGAGGAGGTTTCCCTCTCTGCCTGGTCCTCCTTGGGTTTCAGGTTAGCAGAGCAGGAGGAGGTTTCCACTGTGCCCAGCACTGCTTCATTAGGTTTCAGGGTTAACAAGGCAAGGAAGATGTTTCCATCTGTGTCTGGTCATTGCTAGGTTTCAGAGTTAACAGGAGCAGGGGTGGAAGCTTTGATGTCTGCCCAACTGTCGTTAGGTTTCAGAGTTAACAGGAGGAGGCTTCTGCTCAGGGCAATCATCCTTAGGTTTGAGAGTTAAGGAGATGGGGAGGCGGTCTCCTCCCTGCCAGCCATCACTAGGTTTCAGAGTTAACAATGGCATTTTCCCCTCTGTCTCCCCCAGTTTTGGGGCCCAGCAGCTCTGTGCAACCCGAGGGATCCCTTTCCTTTGAAGGGGAGGCCCCAGGGAGGGGAGCAGGGGGTTCCCTGGTGACACCTCCCCCTCCTCCCGGCAGGGAAGACGCCGTGGCCCCCAAAACGCCGTCGTGGGCGCGGAGAGCAGCCTCGGACACCATCTCCAAGACCAGCACCTTGTCCTCCCTGGGCGGCGCCCGCGACCGGCCCTACGGCCCCAGCCCCCCTCCGACACCGCCTCCGTCCTCACCGCCGCCACCAGCTACCGGGGAGCCCCGCCCCGGCCGGGGGGGCGAGCCCCAAACTTCTCCCCCCGGCCTCTAACGGGACCGCCCCCCGCCGGGACCCTCCCCCGGCCCTGCCGCGCTGCCCCCCTCCAGCTTGGCACGGTCTGGAGCCGTCCCTGTCATGGTGCCAGCGCAGAGCCGAGCCGGCTCCTTGGTGTGACCCCCCCCCCCGAAAAAGGGGTGCAACCCACTCCCCCCATTTTGGGGGGGCATTTTTGGGGGAGTTAGTCCCTGGGGGGGGTCGTTTCTTTCTCAAAGACGCCTGAAGCAGCTGGACTCAGCGGGGGAGTTTAATGGGGGTGGGGTTGCGGGGGGAAATCTCCCCAGAGCAGAACCTCCCCCGACCCCCCAAATAGCCCCAGCCCCACCCTGAGCTGGGGGGATCTCGTTTGGTGTTTTTTATATGGATAGTGGAGTCGGAATGGGGGAGTTTGGGTAACAGCCTCAAAGGCGACGGGGGGGACACAAAACGGGGGTTTACAAAACTGGGGGGGACACAAAACTGGGGGGGACAGGAGCCAGGGGGAGGCTTTTTTTAGGTGTTTTTTTTCTGATTAAAAGGTGGCCTCAGAGCCCAGCCCTGGCCCCGGCCCCAGCGCCGTCTGTGGGGACCGAGGGACTTGGTAGGACTCTGGGGGATGTCACAGTGGCTGTGTGACGTCATTGCAGCTCTGTGATGCCACCACAGCTGGGTGATGTCACCATGGCTGTTTGCCATCACTGCAGCTGGGTGATGTCACCATGCTTGGGTGATGCCACACTATGCCAGCCAGGTCCTTGGGATGGCACCACGGTGCGTGTTGTCACACCCCAGGCCCTGGCTGTCACTGTGATGTCACAGCCTGGCTCAGTGTGACATCATGACAAGGGCGTGGCTGTGGCATCACACTGGCTGCCACGGGACCACTGGTGATGTCATGTAGGCCTGAGTGACGTCACACCCCTGAGCAAGTGCAGCAGGGGTGTCACGGCTCCTGCATGACGTCCCAGCAGCTGCCACACATCCAGCAGTGATGTCACACCCCCAGAGCCCCACCTGTGCCATCAGCCCACACCACACCCCCAGGTGTGACACACTGCCAGCCCGGGCTCCCTGTGCTGATGTCACACCCCCTGCATGATGTCACATGCGCTCTGGTGTCACACCCCCTGATGTCACACCCCCTGATATCACACCCCCGATGTCACCCCCGGATGATGTCACACACTCTCTGATGACACACCCCCTGATGTCACCCCCCTGGATGATGTCACACACGCTCTGGTGTCACACTCTCTGATGTCTCACCCCCGGATGATGTCACACCCCCTCTGACGTCACGGCTCTGCAGGATGTGCCTCCAGCTGCTGCCTGCCCGGGGGTGAGGCCACTCTGTGCCCTCCCTGCTGGCCAGCACCTGCCCAGCTCTGTGCCGCCTCCACCTCACCGCCCCCGGGGGTGCCATCGAAAGGTGCCAAGGACAGCAGGGCCTCTGGCAGGGACCTTTATTGGGGTGGGCAGGGGCCGGGGTCGGGGGTGGGAGGCCCCGGCGGGGAGGGGCCCCGGGGGCAGCATGCGGGGGCAGCGGTGGGGAGAAGCAGAGGGTCCTGGGCCTCGGCGGGCGCCAGCGGAGGTCCGGGGAGCGCCTGGGCAGCCCTGCAAGCAAGGAGAGAGAGTCAGCACCATGCACCCTGCCCGCAGCCTGCACCCTGCCTGTGCCTGCCCACGTCCGGCCTGTACCCTGTGACATCAGGCAGGCTGCAGGGGGCACCAAGCTGGGTGGCTGTGCTGAGCTGCTGCAGGCTTGGAGGCTCTGCAGAGGGACCTGGCCAGGCTGCAGACATGAGCCAAGGCCAAGGGCATGAGGTGCAACAAGGCCAAGGGCTGGGTCCTGCCCTTGGCTCACAGCAGCCCCAGCAAGGCTCCAGGCTGGGGCAGAGGGGCTGCAAACTGCCCAGCAGGAAAGGCCCTGGGGGTGCTGGGTGCCAGCAGCTGCAGAGGAGCCAGGGGTGCCCAGCTGGGCAAGAAGGCCACCAGCAGCCTGGCCTGGAGCAGCAGTGGTGTGGGCAGCAGGAGCAGGGCAGGGGTTGTGCCCCTGGGCTGGGCACTGCTGAGGCCACCCCTGGAGTGCTGCCTTCAGTGCTGGGCTCCTGGCTGCCAGCAGCACCTTGAGAGGCTGGAGCAGGGCCAGGGAAGGGCAAGGGAGCTGGGGAAGGGTCTGGAGAAGAGGGCTGGGGAGGAGCAGCTGAGGGAGCTGGGGGGGTTGAGGCTGGAGCAGAGGAGGCTGAGGGAGACCTCCTTGCTCTCTGCAGCTCCCTGAGAGGAGGCTGGAGCCAGGGGGGGCTTGGGCTCTGCTCCCAGGTACCAAGGGACAGGAGAAGAGGCAATGGCCTCAGGTTGCCCCAGGGGAGGTTCAGGTTGGCCATGAGAAGAAACTTTTGCCTGAAAGGGTTCTCAAGGCCTGGCCCAGGCTGCCCTGGGAGGTGGTGGAGTCTCTATCCTGGGAAGTGTTGCCAAGGGGCAGAGCTGTGGTGCTGAGGGCCATGGCTCAGCCCCAGCCTTGGGAGGGTTAGAGAAGGGTTGGACTGGATGAGCGTCAAGGTCTCCATCATGTTTTCACCAGTGGAAGAGTTTCTGCCCTCCTGCCCTTTCCCCACAGGAGCTGGAGCCCAGGCTGGCCCTGCTGGCAGCCCCTGGCCCTGCTGGCAGCCCCTGGCCCTGCCCTGCCTCTGGGTGCTGGTAGCTCCCCAGCCGTGCCTGCAGCTCAGGAGCTCTCCTGGGGCAGAGAGCAATCCTTCTGCAAAGCCACCCTGCAGCCCCTGGCACTCCTGTGCCACTCCATGGAGCTGCAGGAGGAGCAGCCCCAGCACCCAGCTCTGGCTGCAGGAATTTGCTGCAGGGGAGGGTTGGGTTGGAGATGATTTTTCTGCAAGAGTGATCAGGGACTGGCACAGGCTGCCCAGGGAGGTGGTGGAGTCCCCATCCCTGGAGGTGTTCGAGCAACCTGTGGCCATGGTGGTCTTGGGCTGACGTTGGACTGGATGAGCTTAGGGAGCTTTTCCAACCCAAAGAATTCTGATTCTATGACCTGCCTGCACCCGGCCTGCACCCGGCCTGCACCCAGCCTGCACCCGACCTGCACCCTGCTCCTGCATCTTGCCTGCAGCCTGCTCTGGCATCCTGTGCTCTGCCTGCATCCTATTCCTGCACATTCTTCTTGCATCTTTCACCCTGCCTGCACCCTGCTCCTGCACCCTGCTCCTGCACTCTGCTCCTGCACCCTGCATGCACACTGTGCCCTGCCCCTGCTCTGCCTACATCCTGCTGCAGCTATCTGCACCCTGTCTGCATCCTGCGCCAACATCCTGTGCTCGTCCTGCACCCTGCTCTGACACCCTGCCCATACCCTGCTCCTGCCCCCCGCTCCTGCACTCTGCCTGCACCCTGCCCCTGCCCTCTTTGCACCCTGCCCACGCCTGCTCCTGCAGCTTGCACCCTCTCTGTGCCCTCCCCCTGCCCACACCCTGCCTGCATCCTGCTCCTGCCCTACTTGCAGCCCACCCACACCCTGCCTGCACCCTCTCCCTGGCCTGCTCCTCACCCTTGTCTTGCCTCCCACTGCTGCCTCAACCCTGCCTGCACCTGGGGGGGCAGGACGCTCCCCTCAGGGTTCAAACCTCAGCAATCTAATGAGGCAGCTCTAACGAACCCGGTGGCCCTAATGAGTGGCACAGGCTCTGCACTCGGCAGCTGCTGCCCCACTGCAGCCCCACTGAATCCCCACTGCAGCCCCAGTGCATCCTCATTGAATCCTCACTGCAGCCCCTGCCTCTCCATTGCATCCCCACTGCATCCTCAGTTCCTTCCCACTTCATCCCTACTGAATCCACTGCATCCCCACTGTATCTTTACTGGATTCCCACTGCAGGCCCACTGAATCCTCCCTGCATCCTCAGTTCCTTCCCACTGAATCCCCACTGGATCCCCACTGCATCTTCAGTTCTTCCTTGTTGCGTCCCAACTTCATCCCCACTGCATCCTCAGTTCCTTCCCAGTGTATTTCCACTGCACCTCCATTCTGTCCCCACTGTATCTCCACTCTATCCAACTGCATCCTCAGCTACTTCCCACTGCTTCCTCAGTTCATCCCCACTGCATCTTTAATTCCTCCCCTCTGCATCCCTACTGTATCCTCAGTTTCTTCCCACTTCATCCCCACTGCACCCTCAGTTCCTTCCCATTGTGTCTTCACTGTATCTCCTCTGTATTCCACTGCATCCTTAATTCCTTCCCACTTCATCCCCACTGCATCCCCATTGCTACCCCACTGTATCCTCAATTCATCCATGATGCATCCCTGCTGCATCCTCAGTTGCTTCCCACTGCATCCCCAATTCTTCCCCACTGCCTCCCCATTACTTCCTCAAGTTATCCTTGTTGCTTCCCCACTGCACCCTCAGCTCATCTCCATTGCATCCTCATTGCTTCCCCACTGCATCCTCAGCTCATCCCCACTGCTCCCTCACTGCTTCCCCACTGCATCCTCACTGCATGCCCATTACTTCCTCAATTCATCCTTTTTGCATCCCTGCTGCATCCTTAGTTTCTTTGCACTGCATCCTCAGCTTATCCCCACTGCATCCTCACTGCTTCCCCACTGCATGCCAATTACTTCCTCAATTCATCCTTGTTGCATCCCCGCTGCATCCTCACTGCTTCCCCACTGCACCCTCAGATCATCCCCACTGCACCCTCAGCTTATCCCCGCTGCCTCCCCATTACTTCCTCAATTCATCCTTGTTGCATCCCTGCTGCACCCTTAGTTCCTTTCCACTGCATCCTCACTGCTTCCCCACTGCACCCTCAGATCATCCCCACTGCACCCTCAGCTTATCCCCACTGCCTCCCCATTACTTCCTCAATTCATCCTTGTTGCATCCCTGCTGCACCCTTAGTTCCTTTCCACTGCATCCTCACTGCTTCCCCACTGCACCCTCAGCTCATCCCTGCTGCCTCCCCATTACTTCCTCAATTCATCCTTGTTGCATCCCTGCTGCACCCTTAGTTCCTTTCCACTGCATCCTCACTGCTTCCCCACTGCACCCTCAGCTCATCCCTGCTGCCTCCCCATTACTTCCTCAATTCATCCTTGTTGCATCCCTGCTGCACCCTTAGTTCCTTTCCACTGCATCCTCACTGCTTCCCCACTGCACCCTCAGCTCATCCCCGTTGTCTCCCCATTGCTTCCTCAATTCATCCTTGTTCCATCCCTGCTGCATCCTCACCTCATCCCCACTGCATCCTCACTGCTTCCCCACTGCACCCTCAGCTCATCCCCACCGCGTGCCCCCTGCCCCCTCATTTCCTTCCCCCCAGCCCCATCCCAGCCCCATCCCCACCACTCCCCGCAGCCACACCGACCACAACCCTCCCCAACCCCCATCCCGATCCCGTTCCCCTTTCACCCCGGCCACAACCACAGGGCACAACCCCCGCCCCACACCCCCACCCCCGGCGGTGCCAACGCTGCCGGGCGGCCTCGGGCACCGTGGGCGCTCCTTTAAATTTACCTTTTCCTGCCAGGAGACTGTGACACAGGCTTTTAAAAATAGCCTGCGCTGAGGCGAGGCGCTCGGGGTGGTGTTGCTAAGGGAGAAACCGAATCCAAATCTAGGACTTCGCCTCCTTCCTCCCCCCCCCCCCCCCCCCGCTCACTACTACGGAGCGCTCCCAAAATTAGGGCAGGCAGCCCGCGGGCTTCCACCTCCTGGGATCCAAACCCCTTTCTCCGGCACGGGGAGGGCGACCCGGCGTGAGGAACGACCCCGGACGGGGTCGTTCCTCACGCCGGGTCGCCCTCCCCGTGCCGGGGGATGAGGGATTTGGGGGACCTACCTAATCGCCGTTGCGGAGGTCACCCCCGCGGGTGCTGTTGGCGCACTCGGCGTCCTTGGTTTTCCGATCGATCTCTCCCCTTTGATCTTCTTGCGAGTCATGTGGCCGCGGAAACTCGCCTGGATCTTGGCCGCCGCCGCGTTGGCGTCGGGGTCGTCCAAAGGGATGTCCAGGATGTCCTCGTCCAGCTTCGTGCAGGCGCCCTCCTGCTGGAAAGGACAACAAAGCCCCCCCGCCCAACCCCCGGGGGGGGGTTTAGCGGCGGTGAAAGGTCCGAAGGATGTCCCCTGGCTGTGGTTAAAGCGTTCAAGGAGGGGCCCTGGATTAGCTCCCCCTTTGCTGAAGAGGAGAGGTCTTCACCCAGAACTGGGGGCAGGCGGGGTGGTTGAGGAGTATGAGAGGTCTAAAACTGGGGTAAACTGATGAATGTGAGAGGTCTTCACCCCAAATTGAGGTTGGTTGATGAACAGGAGAAGTCTTCAACCAAAATCTGGGGTTGGTTGGTGAATGTGAGAGGTCTTTGCCCCCAGATTTGGGTTCATTG
The DNA here is from genome assembly GCA_033816785.1 of Picus viridis. Lineage (NCBI taxonomy): Eukaryota > Metazoa > Chordata > Aves > Piciformes > Picidae > Picus > Picus viridis. The sequence goes on from CM066601.1 coordinate 9,929,149, forward strand.
ATGAATGTGAGAGGTCTTTGCCCCAAATTGAGGTTGGTTGATGAACAGGAGAAGTCTTCAACCAAAATTTGGGGTTGGTTGGTGAATGTGAGAGGTCTTTGCCCCAAATTAGGAGTTAATTTATGAATATGAGAGGTCTTCACCCAAAATTGAGGTCGGTTGATGAATATGAGAGGTCTTTGCCCAAATTGGAGGTTGCTTGATGACTATGAGAGGTCTTCAACCCAAATTTGGGGTTGATGGATGAGTATGGGAGGTCTTTGCCCCCCCAAACTGGGCTTCACTGATGAATGTGAGGAGCCTTCACCAAAAATTGGGGTTGGCTGATGAGTGTGAGAGGTCTTCACCCAAATTTGGGGTTAATTTATGAACATGAGAGGTCTCCAGCCAAGATTTGGGTTAGTTGATAAATACCAGGGGGGTTTAGCTGCTAAAAATGAGGATTCTTTGGAAACCAACCGAGAGAGAGAGCTCTCTGCTACAGAGGAAGGTGAGTTGCCAAGTGTTTGGGGGCTTTATTCACCAAAGCTGAGGGCTCTGTGCTAAAAATGAGGACAGTTTGATAAAAATGAAGATTCTTTACCAAACCCCAAGGTTCTGTGTTAACAGGGAGGGATATCTGATAAACAGGGTCTTTTTCTGCCAAAAACGAGGGTCCTTTGCCCAAATGAGGCTCCTGTGCTACAAAGAAAAGGTTCTTTGCCAAAAAAGTGAGGAATTCTTCCTAAAACCCAGGATTCTTGGCTAAAAATGAGGATTCTTTGCTAACTGTTCGAGTAGAATCATAGAATCATAGAATCAGTCAGGGTTGGAAGGGACCACAAGGATCATCTAGTTCCAACCCCCTGCCATGGGCAGGGACACCCCACACTAGATCAGGCTGGCCAGAGCCTCGTCCAGCCTGGGCTTAAACACCTTTGCTGAACATTTGGGCCAGCTGGTAAAGGAGAGGTCTTTCTCTGCCAAAAAGGAGGGTTCCTTGCCACAAAAATGAAGGTTCTTTACTAAAAATCAAAGTTCTTGGCTTAGAGCCTGGGGAGCAGTGCTAAAAATGAGAGTTCATTGCTGAGCATCAGGGTCCCGAGTTCCAAGGGACCCGAACAGTCAGAGCTCTTTGCTAAAGGTTGGGGTCCTTTGATGAAAGTTGGGGTCCCTTGCTGCCACTTAGGGCTCTGCCTTTGCTAAAAACGAGATTTGTTCCCCCAGACCCAGGTTCTTGGCTAAAACAACAGAAGGGGGTGCGAAAAATCCTCCGGGGGTCTCCTGGGGCCTTTGCAGCTGAAAGTGCATCGTGGAAGATGTTTCACCCCTGCTCATCCCTAAATCCGCTCCCCCCCCGACCCCCCCCCGACCCCTTGGCTGCAAGAGCCCAGACTCCAGGAACCCAAATCCTACTCCCTGAGGGGTGGGATAGAGGGAGAGGAGCACCCACAGGAGCAGGGGGTGGGATGTGGGGAGCAGGGTTGGGGGGGGTCGTGCCAAGCTGGCTGTGCCTCAGTTTCCCCTTCCCTGGCATCCTGCTGCATCCTCTTGTATCCCTCGTTGGGGCTTCAGACAGAAACAGCAGGAAATTTGGGATGAGGGCAATGCCAGAGGGGAGGAAAAGGATTCCCCCCCAACCCCACCAAATAAAAGGACAAATCACTGCAGCCCACTGCCCTCCTGCAGCATCCCACCGGGGCGGGAGGACCTGGTGCTGAAGTCCGGGGGGGAACCCCACGGGGCTGTGGGAACGAGCTGGTGTTGGATGCTCTGCTGTCAACAGCGGTGCGGGGGGGTAGGGGGTATTTGGGAGGTGCAGAGCTGGGGGGCAGGGCTGGGTGTGATGCTTCTCCCATGGGAGCATGCCGTGGCTCCGGAAAGTTGCTCGGGTTGTTTTCCTGGCGGGAAAGGTGAAGGGAGAGAAGGAGCAGCAGCAGGGGCAGCAGAGTGACAGCTCTGAGGTGGAGATGATACAGCCGGGGTGGAGGTGTCACAGCCAGGGCTGGAAACTCTGCGGCCAGGGCTGGAAATCCTATCTAAGGGGCAGAGAGCCCTATATGCAAAGCAGAAATCCTATATCCAGGAGAGAAATCCTATATCCAGGGGAAGGAAATCCTATATTCAGGGGGAAAAACCTATAGAGAAGGAGGCATATCTTGTATCCAGAGGAGAAATCTTATATCCAGAGGAGAAATCCTATATCCAAGAGAGAAATTTTATATCCTGAAGGTGAAAACCTATATCCAGGACTGGAAATCCTATATATGGCTGAGGGAAACCTACACACAGGGAAGAAAACCTATATGCTGGGGGTGGGGGGTGTATCCTACATCCAGGGGGAAAATCCTGTATCAAGGAAAGAAATCCTACATGCTGGAGAGAAATCCTACATCAGGAGAGACACAAACCTATAGCCAGGGGAGAAATCCTACATCCAAGGGGATGAAATCCTATATCTAGGAGAGAAAGCCAATATTCAGGGGAGAAATCCTCTATCCAGGGGTGAAAACTCACAACCAGGTGGAGGAAATGTATCCAGGGGGACAGATCCCATATCCAGGGGAGAAATCCTGTATTCAGGGGGAGAAATCCTACACACATATGGGTGAATCCTGTATCCAGGAGAGAAATCCTTTATCCAGGGGGTAAAAAATTACATCCAGGGGAGAAATCCTACATCCGAGTGGGGGAAACCGACATCCAGAGGGGCATATCCTATAGCCAGGGGAGAAATCCTACATCCAGGGTGGGGGAAATCTACATCCAAGGGGAGAAATCCTACATCCAGGGGGAGAAATCCTATAAGCAGAGTATAAAAGCCTGGAACCAGGAGAGAAATCCTATATCCAGGGGAGGCAAACCCCATATCCAGGGGAGAAATCCTAAATCCAGGGGAGGAAAAACCTATATCCTGGGGAGAAATCCTATATGCAGAGGGAGAAATCCTATATCCAGAGGGAGAAACCCTTTACCCAGGGGATGAAAACTTACATGCAGGAGAAAAATCCTACATCCAGAGGGAGAAATCCTATAAGCAGGGGGTGAAAAGCTGTATCCAGGGAGAAAATCCTATATCCAAGAAAGCTATATCCAGAGGGAGAAATCCTGTGCCCAGAGGGAGAAATCCTATATCCAGAGGGAGAAATGCTATGGGGGGATCCTATATCCCAGGGGGATAAATCCTCTCTCCAGGGTGGGTTTTGCCTCTCTGGAGGTGCCCAGGAGGGCAGAGAGGTGCTGCTCCCTCTGCTTTCCCGGCTGAGCGGGAGGGGAAAAGAGGAAAAAAGGGGGAAACGGAGGAAGAAAGAGAGAAGAAAGGAAAAAAGGGGAGGAAAGGGGGGGAGAGGGAAGGGGGTGCAAGGAGCAAAAAAAAAAAAGTGAGGGAAAAGGGGCTAAGGGGGAATAGGCTGCGGTTTGGTGTTGGATCAGCACCCGGAGCCGACTGGCGGCCGGGCGGAGAGGAGGCTCGCCCCGCGGAGAGGAGGGATGGGTGCAGCCCCAGTGCCCCCAGTTCATCCCTTGATCCGTAAGGATCCCCCAGTCCCATCTGGAAAGTAATTTGGGGGCGGGGGTGGTGAGAGAAGCGGAGCCCCGCGTCTGGCCGCCGGGCTTGGGGGCACTTCGCCGATGGGATGCTGGCCGCGAACTGGCGTGAAAGGGGAGGGAAAGGGGCTCGGGGGGATGAGAGGGTGGGATGTGGGTCTGTCGGGTGTGTGTGTGTGGGGTTGTCCACAGCAGCGCTTGGGTGAGGGCGGGTTGAGCCTTTGGGGTGCAGCACCCACACCCCCACCCCCTCCATCCCCACCCCGAACCCCCTCCGCCGCCCCCGTACCCAAGCCAAGCAGCGGGGAAAGGAGAAACTGAAAAGGCAACGAAGCGACGTTTCGGAGCGGGTGTGGGGGGATGGGAGGGGGTGTAGGGCAGAAGAAGGGTGAGGGGCACCTACGTTGCAGCAGTCCATGGTGGGTGGGTGGGCAGCGATGGGCTCGGGGCTCCGGTGGGCTCGGCTCTCCCCGGCAGCTCTCCGGCGCGGGTGGCAAGTTGAGCGGAGCCGCTTGCCTACGTAAGGGCTGCTCCGCCGGGCAGCCTATCGCGGCCCGCAGCCGCCGCTGCCAGCCTGCCGCGGGGGTGGGCTCTGGGGGGTGGGCTCTGGGGGTGGGCTCTGGGGGGGGCTGCTGGGGGGGTGTAATTTTTTTATTTTTTCCCCTTCTTCCTCTTTTTTAATGGCGAGGGGGCGGGGGGTGGGGGGCGGCAATCCTCCTTCTTTCCTTTCTTTCCCCCTCCTCCCAGTTTTCTTTCTGCTGCTTTGCCTGAGCTCCCTAGGAGCCGGCAGCTGGCACCGGAGTTTGGGAGAGCTGGGGGACAGCAGATGGTCAAATCTGGAAGGGGGCTTCGTGGGGACCAAGGCTGATGCCTTCTCGTCTTGGGGGAGCAAAAGGGTCTTTATTTGGGAGGACAAAAGGGGTATTCTGGGTGGCAGAGGGGCACTTCGGGTGGCAAAGAGGCGTTTTGGGGAGCAAAAGAACAATTTGGGGCCAAAGAGGTAATATGGGGGGCAAAGAGGTGATTCGAGGGGCAGAGAGGTGTTTTGGGGAGCAAAGGGGTATCTGTTGGGGGTAGGGGAGTGCTTGGCATGCAGAGAAGGTGGGGTTGCCCCTGCTTGGGTTTGTTGGCATGGGGAGGGAAAAGCTTTGTGACCTACTTAGGGGTTGGCCCTGAGGGAGGGTGAGGAGAGGGAGAGTGGCAAGAGTGAGGAGGGTGAGGATGGGGAGGGTGAGGATGAGGATGGCAGGGTGAGAGTAGTGAGGATGAGGGTGGCAATCATGAGGATGGTGAGGGTGGTGAGGATGAAGATGGGACAGGAGGGTGGTGAAGTGAGGAAGGGGAGAGTGGTGAGAATGAGGGTGGTGAGGGTGAGAATGGCAAAGGTAAAGATGAGGAGGGTGAGGATGAGAGTGGTCAGGATGAGGATGAAGAAGGTGGGAATGGTAAGGATGAGGAAAAGGAGGAGGAGAGTGGTGAGGGTGAAAATAAGGAGGGTGAGGGTAAGGAGGGTGAGGATGGCAGGTTGAGAGTGGTGAGGATGGTGGGGATAAGAATGGTGAGGATGAGGATAGCAAGGATGAGGCTGAGGATGGTGAGGCTGAAGCTGGTGAGGATGAGAATGGTAAATGTGAGGATGTTAAGGGTGAGGCTGAAGATGGTAAGGGTGGTCAAGTAAGGAGAGTGAGGATGAAGATGGTAAGGAGGGTGAAGTGAGGAAGGTGAGGATGGCAAAGATGAGGGTGGTGAAGATAAGGGCGGTGAGATTGAGGATGGTGAGGGTGAAGATGTCAGGGATGAGGATGGCAAGGATGAAGATGATAAGCATGAGGATGGTGAGGATGAGGACAAGGATGAGGATCATAGAATCATAGAATCATAGAATCAGTCAGGGTTGGAAGGGACCACAAGGATCATCTAGTTCCAACCCCCCTGCCATGGGCAGGGACACCCTACACTAGATCACGCTGGGAAGACAGGTAGGCAGGCAGGACACTGAGTCCCACCAGGCACCTGCTGAAGCCCAGGAGTGATGTGGGCTGCACACAGAGGAGGGGGCTCCACTTCGGGGCTCTGGGGGTCCCTTCCCTTCCTGACCTCCCCAAATCTGGGGGCTTACCAGCCAGACCTGCAGGCCCAGCCCTCGGCAGTGCCACTGACCCTGCTTTCACCTGCCCTCGGCCCACACTGAGGTGAGTTGGGGGGACCCCCAGGAAAGAGGTGGGGACCCCCGGGCGATGGGGGGATGCAGCCCCCGCCCCCCGCCTCGCCTGCCTCGCTCGCCTCTAATCCTGGTTTGGGGGTTGCTAAGCAACCGCAGAAGTCGCCCGTGGGCTCCGCTCGCCGATGCCGGCTCTGGCTGGCCCCCAAAACGTGTCCTGGCCCCCCTAGGATGGGCCACCAGCACCCCCTGGCTCACCAGCACAGCCAGGCCTTGCTGTGTCTCCTCACCCAGGTTTGGGGGCCTGGTGGCACTAGCCTCTCCCTTTGCCAGCAGTGGCATCGTCACTGTCACCGTGAGCAGCCCTGTCCCATTGGCATCACTGTCCCTGCTCCTGGCACCGTCCCCACTTCCACCAACAGCCCCAGCCCCGGCCCCACCACCTCCAGCACCATCCCTGCTGCCACCTCCACCTCCACCATCATCCCTGGTTTCATCCCTGTCTCAACCCTGTCACCTCCACCACCATTCCATCTCCACTTCCGCCACTGTCCCTTACCCCATCCCTGTTCTCATCCCTGTCACCACCACCACCATCCCTCTCCCAGTCTCCACTATTGCCCTGGCCCCATCCCTACCCCTGCCCTCATTCCCATCACCTCCAGCACCATCTCCATCACTGTTCCTGTCCCCATTCCCATCATGATTCTCAGTCCCCATTCCTGTCCCCATCCTGGTTCCCATCATTGTCCCCATCCACATTCCCACCCCAGTTTCAACCCCATCATCTCTGTCCTCATCCCTGTTCCCATACCTCTGCCATCCCCAACCTCAGCCTCATACTCATCTTTGTCCTCACCCCTGTCCTCATTCTCATCACCATTCCTGCCCCCATCCCAACCATCCTCCCTGTCCCCATCTTCATCATCGTTCTCTTCCCTGGTCCCACCTGCACCCCTGTTCTCATGGCCATTGAGTCCACTGCCAGCCCTGTCCCCCTCCTCCTCCTCATTCTTGTCCCCATGCCCACCATCATCCCCTTCCCTGTCCCTATCCCCATCCTCATGATCCCTATCCTCATTCCTGTCCTTATCCTTCTCCCCATCCCCTTCCCTATCCTCATGCTCACCTTAGCCCCATCATCTCTGTCCCCACTCCTGTCCTTGCCACCATCCTCATCATCACCCTCATCCTTGTCCCCATCTCTGTCTCCTTCCCTATCCTCATCCCTGTCCCGATCCACATGCCCATTCCTGTCCCATCCCTGTTCCCATTCCCAATTTCAACCCCACCACCTCTGTCCCTATCCTTGTCCCTGCCACCATCCCCACCATCACTCTCATCCCTGTCCCCGTCTCTATCTGTGCTCCCATCTCCATCCCTGCCCCTGAGGCCACTCAGTTGGGGTGCAGGCAGTGGCACCCCTAGCTCTCCAGGGCACCCTGCTCCTTATCCCACTCCACTCCATCCCATCCCAGGCACAAGGAGGTTGCCACCCACTTCAACCACTTCACCCACACTTCACCACCTGATGGGGGTCAGCCACCCTGCCAGCAGCACCCAGCCACCCGGGTTTCCCCCCAGCAAGGTGAGTGCTCCCCGAGCACCCCTGGATTCCCTGTTGGCACCCCTGGATTCCCTGTTGGCACCCAGCTCATCCCACCAGAGCTGCTTTTCCACCACCTCCTCTGCCCACCAGCGCGGCGTGAGGGGAGGTGGAAGAAAACTCTGCTCCAGCAAACCTGGCTCCAGCTTCCAGCAGAAGCCTTGGCTGCTGGGCTGGGATTTTTAGGCGGGAACAGGATCCCTTTCCCTGATTTTTTACCTCCTCTGGATCCATCCCTGCCTGCTCCAGAGAGAGGAGAGAGGATGTGTTGTGGGGAGAGGAGCGGAAAAGCTTCTAGGGCTGACTCCTGCACTAAGGATCTGGGGAAAATATACTGGGAGGATCATCCTGCTGCCACAAATCCCTAAAATGCACAAAACCAGGGAGTTGGGGAATGCAGGGGTGGACGACACCCCATTTTCCCCAGCGTCACTCAGCCCCCTCCATCTCTAAATCCCGCTCCGGCCGCGTCCCCCCGGTCCTGGCAGAGCCAGCGAGCTCCGGCGGCTCCCTCCGGCTGCGGCTGCGGCTGCGGAGGAGGGATGTGAAATGCCAGAACATTTCTGATCATTAACGGCAGGGTTTGAGCCCGTTCCAGGCTCCACGTTATTCCCAGGAAAACAACCCGATCCGGGCGCAGCGGCAGCGGGGCGATGCTGTTCCAAGCGACGCCAAACCCCAAATCCTCATCAAACAGCCTGGATTCGGGAAGGTGCCAGCAGGCACGCGGAGCGCTGGGACCTGTTGGCATCCTCCTGCCATGGGGGTTTGAGGTGGTGGCAAAAAATCCTTAAAGCCTTGAACAAACAGGGAATTTGGGTGCTGGAAAAGCGCCCTGGGTGGTGTCGGCAGCACAGCAGGAGGCGGCAGGCGGCGAGGCGCTGCCGGGGCTGGGGGGGTCACTTGGCACTGGCCCCGCCGCGGGGTCCCTGCCTGCTTGGGTTTGTTCCCCCAATTTCATCCTTCCTGTGTTTTTTCCCAGGAGAGCCGCCGCCGTGGTCCGTGTGCCGTGGGCGAGTGGAGCATATGGCCAGGAAAAAACAGGAATTGGGGGGGGGAGGGAGGTGAAAGTCGGGGTGCGGATGGGTGAGGGGGTCCAGCCCCCAGGAATGAAGAGCAGGTTAAGCAGCGGTTGGGATTCCAGAGCCGCTCCGATCGGCAAATCCCAATTAGGATTGGTTGGGATGGGGCCAGGGGGCTGCAATGGACCTGGGGGCGCGGGGGGTAGCAGAGGAGCAATGTCACATCGCGGGGACGTCCTCAGCGCTCTGCTTTGCGCCCGGGACGCCGGAGCCGGCACGGCCAGGCCAGAAATAGCGGCGGCGGCAGCTCGGCCTGGCCCCGCACGCCTGCTTTTGGAGGGAAACCCCCCGGACTGGTGCTAATAACGGCGAGGCCTCGTTAGTAATGATCCTCATTAACAAATGTGCCCCCTGGGGGTGGGGAAATGAGGTTTGGGGCGGGGGAGTGAGGTGTGGCAACTCCTTTTGGGTTGGGATGGTTGGGAAGGGGGGATGCGGGGTCAGACCCCTTGGGGGGTGTCCCTTTTACATCCGTAGGGGAGAGAAAACATTGGGTGGGGTAAACCAGGGGCTAATATTGGGAATATTCAATAATAAAGATAATTTGTAGGGTAATATGTATATAGTTATAGGGAATCATCAATAACAGAGATAATTTATAGGGTAACATGTATGTTGATAGGCTATAATCAATACTAAAGAGAATTGATACGGTAATAAATCCATATTGATAGGCTATAAGCAATAATAAGGAGAATTGATAGGGTAATAAATCTATATTGATAGGCTACAAGCAATAATAAGGAGAATTGATAGGGTAATAAATCTATATTGATAGGCTATAAGCAATAATAAGGAGAATTGATAGGGCAATAAATCTATATTGATAGGCTATAAGCAATAATAAGGAGAATTGATAGGGCAATAAACCTATATTGATAGGAAATATTAATAAAAGTTATTTCTAGGGGGTGATATATATATTGATAGGGTATAATCAATAATAAAGATAATTTATAGGGTAAATATATAGATTTAAAGGGTGTTTGCCTACAAACATGGAAGGTATTTAAATGCTATGTATTAATATATAGATCATATCTATATATAGGGTGAAATAAAGAGGGTAGAATCAATACCAAAGGGAATCTACAGGGTGAAATGGATATATTGAAGGGGTATTTGCCTACACAAATAATATATACATCGATTTTCAATGTATTAATAGACATCAGTATGTGGAATATGCATTGATAAGGCAAAATTAAGAGGGTATGGCCAGCAATGAAGGTAATTTGTGGTGCAAAAACTGCATTTAAAGGGTATTTCCCTGCACAAATATTGTATTTCATATTCTGTTTATATACTTATTGTAGCGATTATCTTTGATCGATATTTTATCTATTCAGTGTATTATTATTCCCTGTGAATATATAGAAGAGGTATTCATAGGGTAAAATAAAGAGGGTACAGTCCATGATGAGCATTATTTACAGGGTAAAAATAGGTATTTCCAGGGTATTTGCCTACAAATACATAACATATGTACCTTTTATTATTACTTAAGTCATGTTATTAAGTAATATTATTACTTAAGCACATTAACACAGAGGAAAGCTCTGCTTGGAGGGCAAAGGAAGTGGCTGTGTGTTAAGAAAGACAATTCATAGGCTAACAGAGATACTCATTGGGTCTGTCCCTGGTGCTCTCTCAAGACACATTACTGCAGAACCCAGCCTGTGAGCAGCAGCTCTGTGTGTCAGTACCTACAGGACGAGATCCTGTGCCCCGGGGAGGCTCTGGGGGTGCGGATGGTGCCCGCGGATGGTGCCCGTGGCTGCTCTGGGCTCTGCTGGGTGCGGGCACTGCGTCCCTTACCGTGCGAGCTGCCTCGCTGCCTGCCTGCTGCTCCTCCTTGCCCTTGGCCTCCTTCTCCTCGTCCTCCTTTGGCCTCTGAGGGAAAAGCAGGAAAAGCTCAGATCTAGGTGGGGTGGGACACGGGCAGAGGAGCCGGCAGGGGGCTGCGGGGTGCCAGCCCTTTGCTCCAGCTACCCCGAAGTCAGCAGGCACGTGTGCAGGGAGGGTAGGGCGAGTGTCTTACCTGGCACAAAGGCTGCTCTTCTGTCGGGGCTCCCTGTGCCACAGGGTCAACAGAGCCACCTGGTGAAGGAGAAGGCTTGATGGCATGGGTTGGTGGCATGAGGGAAGGGCAAGGGGCGATGGACACAAGGGACTGGTGAGGTGCCCTAGGTGATGGGCATAGGGGCAGGCCTGACACCATGGGCAACAAGCTCAAGAGGAAGACTGAGTCCTGGGAGATGGGCACATGAGGGTAGCTCTGATGTCCTGGTGGTGGACACACAGGACAGGCATGATGCCCTGGGCATCATGGGGCAGGTGGGGCAATAGGCACACGGGGCAGGTGCAGTGCCCTGGATGATGGGCACTGGTGAAGGCCTACCTCGTGTGATGGGCGTATTGGGCAGGGCTAATGCCTCAAGCAATAAGCACAGGGGGCAGGCACAGCATCCTGAGTGACGGGCACACAAGGGAGGTGCAATGCCCTGGGTGATGGGCATATGGGCCAGGCCTGATGCCATGGATGGTGGGCACACATGGAGCAGACTTGACACCCTGGTGAAAGGACATATGGAAAAGAGCTGATGCCATGGGCAAGGGGGCATGAGGAGCAGATCTGATGCCATGGACTCAAGGGCAGGACTGATGCCATGGGCAAGAGGCACATGGGCAGGTCTGATGCCCATGGGGTGACGGGCACAAAGGCAAAGCCTGACATGATGGGTGATGGGCACATGGAGCAGGCCTGTGCCCTGACTGGTGGCACACAAGACAAGCCTGACACCCTGGGTGACAGACACAGGAGGAAGGCCTGGTGCCCTGGGTGATAAGCACATGGGCAGGCACGATGCCACACAGGGCGGGCAGGTGGTGCAGGGAGAGGCACTGCCACTCACCCTCTCTCTGCTGCAGCAGCTGCTGGAAGTGCTGAGCAGCGAAGGCCACCACGTCGAGGGGCTGTGCCCGCAGCACCTCCAGTGCCAGCCCCTCCAACAGGTCCAGGAAGCCCGGCGGCAGCCGCAGGACCTTGCAGGAGGAGGGTATGGACATGGCCGCCTCGTCCATCTTCCCCTGCAGCAGGCACAACCGGGGGCACTTAATAGCCACCAGCACGCCGCGCCGGGACGCGAACTTGCGGCCCCAGGGGTGGGCGGAGCGTGGCGGAAAGCAGCAGCGCCGCTAGGGGCCGCGGCCCTGCCAGCCCTGCCGCGCCTGCGCACTGCCCCTCCCACTGCCCCGCCCACCGCACCTCCCACTGCGCTTGTGCGGAGCCGGCCGGGCCGGGCCGGAGCTGTCCTGCACCGCGGCTCCCCGGGGTGCCCTCTGTGCCCCGCTCTCCTCAGTCCCTCCCGGTGCCTTCCGGTCCCAAACACCCCGGCCCCGAGCCCCCGCCCTCAGCCCAGACCCCTTCCGCGGGCCCCGACCCAGCCACGCTTCGGCACCGCCTCTGGTCGGGACGCGGTCGCTTGGCAACGCAGGGCCCGCCCTTGGGGGTGGGGCCTGGGCGGGGGGGGGCCTGGCGGTCACCGGGTGCCCCCCCCCCCGAGCCCCACGGTGTGACCCCCCCAGGATGGCGGCGTGGGTGCTGCTGGCGCTGGCTCCGGTGGCCGCAGGTAATGTGCTGGGGGCGGCTGGGTCCCTGACCCCAGCCCTGAGGGGCACCCTCTGAGCCCTGCCTCGGGGCCCTTGGCGCTCCCCAAGACTTGCTTCAGGGTCCTGGGCACCCCCTCCCGAGACCTGCTGTGAAGCCCTTGGCACCCCCGGGGGCTGCTGTAATGCGCTGTGCACCCCTGGAGCCCTGCTCTGAGGCCCTTGGCACCCCCAGTCCTTGTGACAGGGCTCTTGGCACTACCAGAGCCCTGCTCTGAGGCCCTTGGCACTCCCATGACCTCTGCTTTGGTGCCCTTGTGCCCCACCAGGCCTTGCCGGGGGCCTGGGCACCCCCGAGACCCTTTTCAATGCTCTTGGCAGCGACCCCCGCAGCCCTGTTTCATGACTTTTCTCGCCCCCAAGACCTGTTTGATGCACTCCCAGAGCTCTGTGTTGGGGCCCTTGGCACCCTCCAGGACTCACTTTGAAGCCCTTGGTGTTCCCCCAGCCCCATTTCAATACCCTTGACACCTCTGGAACCCCACTTTGGGGTCCTTTGCACTCCCTGAGCCCCACTTCCATGCCTGTGGTACCCCCTTCCAGCCCCACTTTGAGAACACTGGCACCCCCAGCACCCCACTTCCACACTCTGCACCCCTGAGTCACTCTTCAGTGCCCTTTGCATCCCCCCAGCACCGTTTTGACACTTTTCTCACCCCTCTATATCCTACTTTGATGCCCTTGGTACCCCCACCCTGATCTGCTTCAGTGCCTTTGGCACCACTCAGAGCCCCACTTTGTTGTCCTTGGCCTCGCCCCAGGCCCACTCTGGGGCTCTTTGCAACCCCCTGAGCTCAGCTTTAGGGCTCATGGCACCCCCTGAGCCCCGCTTTGATACCCTTTGCACGCCCCCAGTCTTGTTTTGATGCCCCACCCTTCTGACGCCCAAAGATGTCCTCTGCACTCCCAGCCCCTCTTTGCCACCTGTTACACTTCACAAGCCCCTCTGATGTCCTCTGCATGCTTCCAGCCCCTTCTCTGACACCCTTCACATCCCCCCAGCCCCTCTTCTCCATGCACTTTACACCCCTCAGCCCCTCCTCAATGCCCTTTGCTTCCCCCCAGTCCCTGACACTCTCTGCACCCCCAGAGGCCCTCTTCAAGCCCCTTTACATCCCCTAGCCCCTCTTTAATGCTCCCACAGCCCCTCCTCAGTGCCCTTTCCATCGCACACCACTCTCCACATCCTCTACACCCCTCCAGTCCCTCTTCAACACCCTTTATACCCCCCAGTCCCTTTGACACCCTCCAGCTAGTCTTTGACAATCCTCAGTCCCTCTGTGTCACTCTGCACCCCCCAGCCCTTTTTCAACACCCTTTGCACCCTCCAGCCCCTCTTTGGCACCCTTTACACAGCTCCAGCTGCTTTTTGACAATCCCCAGTCCCTCTCTGTCACCCTTAGCACCCCCAGAGCCCCTCTTCAACACCCTACCAGCCCCTCTCTGACCCCCCCAGCCCCTCCTGGCCGCCCTTGCAGGGCGCTGCCGCCGTGGGCCGGTGCTTTACGTAAGGTGGGAGCCGCATGTGGCTCCCCAGCAGCCTCTCCTCCCTCTCCTCCCTCTCCCCTCTCCTCGGGTCCCTCCTCCCAGCTGCTTTTTATAGCCTCCAGGCTCTTCCCCGGCGTCTCGGGTTTGGTTTGGTGTTTTTTTTTCCTCTTCTCTCCTCCGACTCAGTTTTTTATGTAACTCATCCTCCCCGGAGCCTTGCTGCATGGGGTGGTGGGACAGGAGCTGAGGCTGATCTCAGAGCCTTCTTTCCCCCTTAAATCCAGCCTGGGATGAGCTGTGGAGGATCCTTACAACAGGGATCCTCACCTGAATCACCTCCCCGTGCCCTGCAACCCCTGCCCTGACCCCCTTCCAAGCATGGTTTGATTCCCACGGCCCCAAAATGAGGCTTTTTGGAGGTGCCAGGTTGAGATCTCTGCTTTCTTCCCTGCTGAAGGCCTCCTGGCTGATGGTTCCCATCCCACTGCTCACCAAACTTGGCTTGCAAGGGGAGAAACAGATCACAGCCGATTGCTTCCAGGGCTGGGCTGGCAGGGGGGTCCCCTCCCATTACTGGAAGAATTGTAACCAAAGTCTGTGCCCAAGCTGCCTCTGGCACAGGCTGCTGGGCTTTGGGCTGGGCTCTCCTGGGCACCTCCAATCCTGCCACATCCTCAGCTCCGAGGTGCTTTTAAAGCAGGACTGAAGGAGGCTGACAGTGAAAGCAGGATCTGAAGTGCTCTGCATTGAAGAGGGAGTTGGAGGGTTTCTGTCCTTGCTCTGTGCCCCTTGGAGCTGCCATTTGTGCTGTGTGATGCCAGGGGCAGTGCTGAGCTTCGCCTCCTACTACGGTGACCACATGGTGCTGCAGCAGGCGCCGGCGGGCGCCGTGGTCTGGGGCTACGGCGAGCCGGGGGCCACGGTGACCTTGGCTCTCTCCAGGGACGCTGGCATCACCATCATGAAGAAGCTGGTGACAGTTAAAGGTCGGTCTGGGACCCCCACCAAAGCTGGTGACAGTTAAAGGTTGGTCTGGGACCCCACCAGGCACCTGCCTGGTGGCTGAGGAGCACCCACATGGGTGCTGGGGCCTGTCCCACTGCTGCCCTGGGGTTGTGGAGGTGACAGTGACATCTCCAGCCTGTGCACCCCTAGGGCTGCACTTTCCCCTTCTGCAGGAGATCCAAGAGGGGGTTCCAGCCATCCCTGTCCCTGCCAGCAGCAGCCTTTGCTCACTTCAGTTTCCCAACAGCCGGAGCCTGGAGTGGGAGGCACAGCGTAGGCCTGAGCCCGGCGCTGAGGCTGCAGGGGGGAGCTGGGGGTGGATTCCTCTCTTCTCCCTGTCAAAACCATCGCAGGGGAAATCTCCAGAGCTGCTTTTTTGGGTGTGCCCCCCCGACAGAGGATCCTGCTGGGGATCTCTCAGCGCTGAGGGACGTCACCTTTGCAGGTAGAACCTTCCTGGAGGGCTCGCAGGTATCTCAGTGTGATCCGTGGGGCTGCTCATCACCCTTTGGGGGTGAAACTGGTGCCCAAAGGGCTCCTCCACAAACTGGAGAGCCTGGAGGCGTCTTGTGAGAGAGCAGAGATCTGCTGCTGCCAGGAGATCTGCAGGATCCAGGCCCAGCCAGGCTCAAATCCACACTGAGCTCCAGCAGAATATCTTTGCGCCTCGGCTCCGCGCCTCTAAAATTAGCAGGAGACATCTCAGTGTCACACATGCACACACCAAGCTGCTCCTGCAGGCCCCTGCCTCCCAGCAGCTTCTGCTCTGACACACATTTGCCTTCCAGAGTTTCTTTTTAACCCCTCAATTGCTGCAGGAGAAGCAACCTTCAGGAGGAGGAAAGGCCTTCAGGAAGAGGAAAGGACTTCTGATGTGGAGAGCTTCCAAAATCCACATCCCCAGCCTGGCTCCATGGTGGGGAAGCTCCCCTTCCAAAATCCATGTGCCCAGCCTGGCTCCATGGTGGGGAAGCTCCCCTTCCAAAATCCATGTGCCCAGCCTGGCTTCATGGTGGGGAAGCTCCCCTTCCAAAATCCATGTGCCCAGCCTGGCTCCATGGTGGGGAAGCTCCCCTTCCAAAATCCATGTGCCCAGCCTGGCTTCATGGTGGGGAAGCTCCCCTTCTAAAATCCATGTGCCCAGCCTGGCTTCATGCTGGGGAAGCTTCCCTTCCAAAATCCACATCCCCAGCCTGGCTTCATGCTGGGGAAGCTTCCCCTCATGGTCTGTCTGTCCCCGCTGGTCGGTGGCCACTTGTCAAACCTCTTCACAAAGGTCTTGAGGTCTTCACTGGGGTTGTGGAAAGGCAAACATCATCCTCTTCTTCCAGGACCTGGGACGTGGATGACTGTCCTGGACCCCATGGATCATGGTGGTCCCTATGAGCTGACAGCCACACAGGGCCTGGAGAATGTGACACTGGAGGACATCTACTTTGGGGATGTGTGGCTGTGCAGTGGGCAGAGCAACATGGCCATGACTGTGCTGCAGGTAGGCAGCTGCAGGGTCAGAGCATCCCAGCCGAGGGATCAGGCTGGGCAGCTTCTGGGGTGCTCCCAACTCTTCCCCAGGTCGCCAATGCCAGCCGGGAGCTGGCTGCTGCCGCGCGCTACCCCCTGGTGCGGCTCCTGGCCGTGGCTCCTGCCCGCTCCGACGTGGAGCTGCAGGACCTGCAGCGCCTGGACCTGCCCTGGGCTGTCCCCACAGCCGGTGAGCACCTCCCAGAGGCCCTGCAACTAGCCTCTTCTCCCTCCTCTGCCTCCCCTGTGTAACCCCCTGGCTCTCCCGCAGCAAACCTGGGCCATGGGAACTTCAGCTACTTCTCGGCCGTCTGCTGGCTGCTGGGCCGTGCCCTGTACGACGCCCGGCAGTACCCTGTGGGGCTGGTGGAGGCTGCCTGGGGGGGGACCCCCATCGAGGCCTGGTCCTCCCCGAGGGCTCTGCGGGCCTGTGGGCTCCTAGAGGACACAGGGAGGTGAGGGGCAGTGGGAACAACTCCTGCCCTGTGCCATGCTGGTTTTGCAGATAATAACTCAGGGGGCATCCTGCATCCCTTCCCCTCCCATCTCCTCTCCCAGAGCTTCCCTGCTCTCACCTCCAGGCATTGCCTTGCTGCTGTGGGCAAAATCCCCTCTGGGTAAATGGGGTGGGGGAGGAAGAAGAGGACCCCAGAGTGTCCCTTTGCATGGTGCCTGCTTTACCTACAGCAAGCCCCCTGTGTTTTGCCTCCCCCTTGAGCCCAACTTTGCCTTCCAGAGTGCCCCCCAGGCAGCCTGTGGGGGGCCCACAGGCGCCCTCAGTGCTGTGGAACGCCATGCTCCATCCCCTGCTCCGCATGGCGCTGCGCGGCCTCGCCTGGTACCAAGGCAAGCCCAGAACGGGAGGGGTGGGGGTGGAGGAGGGAATCCCCTTCCCGAGGTGGGAGCCACGCCACGGCTGTCCCCCCAGGCTCTCACCGGCCTGGCTGTGGTGGCAGGCGAGGCCAACGCCTTCCTGCACAGGGAGCAGTACAGCTGCAGCTTCCCTGCGCTGATCGCTGACTGGCGCCGTGCCGCCCACGCCGCCTCGGCCGGGCAGAGCCAGCCCCTGCTGCCCTTCGGCTTCGTGCAGGTGAGAGTGCAGCGAGGGGCAGGGCCAGGGCACCAAACGTGAGGCACAGCAGCAGCAAGGACTCCTCACTCCCAGCAGGACCTTGAGAGGCTGGAGCAGGGCCAGAGAAGGGCAAGGGAGCTGGGGAAGGGTCTGGAGAAGAGGGCTGGGGAGGAGCAGCTGAGGGAGCTGGGGGGTTGAGGCTGGAGCAGAGGAGGCTGAGGGAGACCTCCTTGCTCTCTGCAGCTCCCTGAGAAGTGGTGGAGCCAGGTGGGGGTTGGGCTTTTCTCCCAAGGAACAAGTGACAGGTCAAGAAGAAATGTCCCCACCTTGCCTCAGGGGAGGTTCAGGTTGGCCATGAGGAACAATTTCTTCCCCTTGAGGGTTGTCTTGGCCTGGCCCAGGCTGCCCAGGGCAGGGGTGCAGTCCCCACCCCTGGAGGGGTTTGGAAGCCCTGGAGATGTGATGCTGAGGGGCCTGGTCTGGTGGTGCCCTGGCAGTGGGTGAGGGTTGGACTCAGTGCTCTTAGAGGTCTCTTTCAACCAAACCAATTCTCTGCCCCTCCCCTGGGGACAGTGCTATAATGCTCAGGGAAGCGTCGCCCATCCCTTCCCCCCAGCAGCTGGCAGGAGAGGATGCAGTAAGCAGCTGGATTATTCCTGCCGGGGTGCTGGGTCCCGGCAGGAAGCGGTAGCTGAGCCGCACCCCCAGCTGCCCCTTGCCCCGCAGCTGTCCACCTACCGCAGGCGGAGCCCCGACGACAGCTTCTTCGCGCGGCTGCGCTGGCACCAAACGGCCGATCTGGGGGTGGTGCCCAACGCCAGGATGCCAAACACCTTCATGGCCGTGGCCATGGACCTGGGCGATGAGCACTCGCCCTACGGCAGGCGAGTCCGGGCGGCGGGGCCCGGGGCGCGGAGGTGGAGCTCTCGGTGACCCGGAGCCTCCCTCCCTTTCCCCGCAGCATCCACCCCCGGGACAAGCAGACCGTGGCCTACCGGCTGCAGCTGGGCGCCAGGGCCGTGGCTTACGGGGAGAAGGCTGTGGTGTTCCAGGGGCCGTACCCCACCCGTGCCCTCCTGGACGTGACCACGGGGCTGCTGAACCTCACCTACAGCCAGGAGCTGGTCTGGCGGCGCAGGGACATCCTGGCATTCGAGGTGAGGGCGGGGGAAGGCTCCTGGCCTGGCTGGCACAGGGCAGCCCACGCTGATGGCGTTCTCTCCCCCTCCCAGGTTTGCTGCTCCAGCCGCCGCGGGTGGGCGCCGGCGCCGCTGCTGGCAGTGGGGTCCCGCAGGGTGACGCTGGCGCTGGCAGGCTGCGGGCTGGTGCTGGGCCTGCGCTACGCCTGGGCAGAGTGGCCCTGTGAGTACCAGGCTTGTGCCCTCTACAACAGCCAGGGGCTGCCCGCACCTCCCTTCCTCCTGGACACCTCGAGGGAGGCCCCAGGGATAGCCCAACCGGCCGGGATCAAGGAGCTGCTTCTCCTCCCCAGCTCCTGAAATCCTGGGGGGCTTTAGGTGAGGAGAGGCTGGGGCAGCTCAGGCGCGGCTGGGGCTGGTGGCACTGTGACTCTCCAGCTGCAGGTGGCTGCCTTGTGTCCTACTTTCCAGCTTTGGTTCCTGAAGTCAAGGCTGGGGGTGGGGGGCACCGCGGCAGCCAATTTAACCAAAATTCATCGAACTGAGGTGAAGACAAGCAGCAGGACACAGAGGTGGGGGCTGAACCCCTTCACTGCTGCTCCTCCCTGCCCTCAGAGATGGTCCTGATTGCCTCCAGTGACACCCCAACCTCTTGGGCACAGAGCATGGACCCACCAAGCAGGGGCTGGGAGGAACTGGGGGGCTGGAGGTGAGGGGGAGGGGGAGAGGAACTCTGCCAAAAGCATTCCACAGCAAATGAAGGCAGCTGCTCAGGGCACACTGCATTGTGGCAGCTGAGAGCCTAATAACTCTATATAATAACTCTAATAAACTCTAATAAAGAGTTAATAAACAGTTACTAAAGTGCCTTGGTGTATCCTTGAATCCTTTTTTTCCCCTCGCAGGAGCATCCTTTAGGCCTCCAGTTAATGCTTGGATTCTTAAAAGATCTTTTCCCACCCAAACCATTCCATGATTCCCAGCTTCCTGCCCTAAAAGCAGGGAAATTGGTGTGGGAGAGGCACAAGGTGGCATCCAGCTCAGGGTGAGACAGCGCAGAGGGTCTCTGCTCCCCAGCACTGGATGTTTAACCCTTTTCTGGCTGCATAAAGAGAGGCACTTTCCCCCCCCAGGAAGCAGCTCGGGCTGGATCCAAACTGGTTTAATGCACTGGAGCAAGGAACAGATCCAACTGGATCTCCAGGATCCTGCCTGCTCCTGGAGGGGTCAGGCAGAGCCGAATGAGTCCCGGGAGGCTTTTCCCAGTGCTTCCACTCCAGGCTTCACTTCTAGGCAAAGAGAGGAAGAGGAGGAGGTCAGCAAAGTGGGCGAAGAGCAGCAGCCCAAGGGCGGTTGCCAGGCCAACGGAGCTGCTGCTGCCAGCTCGGCTCTGCTGTTCCTTACAGCTGCATAGGATGAGGAAAGGAGTCTGGGAATCCTGGATCCAGCCCTACCCAGGATGAGCTGCTGGCAGGGCCTTGGCATCACTGCTGTGGGCATTAGGGCTTGAAGAGGGGGACAAAAGGCTCCCCAACTCCTCAGAAGTGGCAGAGGGATGAGGCTCAGCCGTGGAGACCCAGCTCCAGCTCCCCACCAGGAGAAGGGGGAGGAATGGCACCTTTGGCATCAGCTCCCCAGGAGTTCAAAGCACCTGATCCTGCTGGGTGCGGTCCCAGGAGGCTCCTTCCCAAAAATGGGGACCTCTCCAGCACCCCCCAGTTTTGCCCAGAGCTTGGATCGAAGCCTCAAGCTCCACTTTCTGTTCCTATAGCAACTCCTTCCCACACGCCGGCATCGCATCCCAGCTCCTGGAATCCAGCCCCAGCAGCACCCAGAGCTGGTGACCTCTGGCAGCTCCCCAAAACTCTGCAAGTCCTGGCTACAGTAGATGGATCCCAATCCCTCCCTGTTGGGACTGGGGAGCCCGAGGGCTGGCACTGGGGAGCCCAGAGGAGCAGGAGGAAGCCATCTCTACCGCACAAGCCCACCTCGAGCCCCGCCGTTGCAGAGGGGAGCATTGCCTTCAGCCTCAGGGTGCTTGGGTTTGGTGGTCTCCAGCCCAGCCAGCAGTGTCATGAAGTCCACCACGGTGTCGATGTCCTCCTTGTTGGCAGTGGCTTCCCTCAGGGCGCTGACGGCGTTGAGGCGGCTGAAGGAGGTGAGGTGAGAGATGTTGGCGCGGAGGAAGAGGAGGATGACGTTGAGGTCGTTGACAGGGCAGGTCAGCATCTTGCGGCTCAGCAGGTCGAAGGCAGGCAGCATCTCGTAGACGGACAGCAGCCCTTTGTCCCACTGGCACAGCTGCAGGGCCCCATAGAGCACGACGGGGATGAGCAGGACGTAGACGCAGCCGAGCGAGACGCTGGTGAGCTGGAAGATGGAGTAGAAGGGCAGCTTGCAGGGGATGAGGGGGGACGTGGGGCTCCGCCTGGAGCAGCCCTGTTCTGATGGAGCAGCTGAATTCATCCTGGAAGAAGATGTTGAGGTGGAGGAAGACCAAATAGAGGCAGGTGGCAGCCAGGAAGAGGAGCAGGAGGAGGTTCCTCAGGAGGTAGATGCAGACCAAGGAGTGGGAGTGCTGCTTGCAGCCCAGGTAGCGCTCCAGCAGCGGGAACTCGAAGTAGCGCTCCCGGCGAGCCCTGCGGGACACCGAGTCAGAGCCGCCCGCCCCAGGCCGCCCCACCCCGCCCCCCCACCCCACCACCATCCACCCCGAGCGTGGAGGCACTTCAGAGGGCTGTGGTGACCAGGAGGCTGCCGCTGGCCTCACCTCTCATACTCCTCCCAGAAGGCCTCGGGCTCGGTGCTGGCCTGCTGCACCTTCCTCATGTGCTGCACCAGGCGCACGGAGCGGTTGTAGGACCTGTCCAGCTCGCCCATGATGAAGAGCAGGTCGCAGTGCAGGGCGGGGGCGGCGGCGCAGCGCCACAGCAGGCAGGGCAGGTACATCAGCACCGCCACCAGCAGCAGCGAGTAGGGGAAGGCCTGGGGAAGGAGGCCAGCGGACGTCAAAGGGTGAGCCGGCTGGGAGCCGAGGGCACCTAGGCCTGGGCTGGGGCCATACCTTGAGTGCCCAGAGGGACTTGGTGAAGGGCTGCCCCTCGGCGTCGGAGCCGTGGTGGAGCAGGGAGTCCCAGCAGGCAGTGTCGACGTAGGCAGCCTGCTTCCCGGTGAAGTTGGTGGGAGGGAAGCAGCTGATCTGGGAGCCTGCAGGTGGGGAGCAGAAGGGTGACCCTCAGCCACGGGGCACAGGCTGGGCCAAGTGGCTACAGGAGAGCAATGACATCTGACTGACAAAAAGCCTTTTTGTGCTCATCCTGGGGCTGTGCTGTCCCAGCCAGGACTTTTCCATCGCTTCCTGGACACAAACCCTTTGAACGTGGTGGAGGGAACTGGAGAGCAGCCAGGAACCAGAGTCAGACCAAATCCCCAAAGGGAAGTTGGCCAAGGCCAGATGGAGCCTGAGGGCACCACACACCATCAATGCCACCCTCTGTGCTGCCTGACCAACCCCTGCCAGCACCTTCCTCCTCCTCCTCAGAGACACCCCCTGGCACCCAAAGGTGCTGGGAGCAAGCACCTGCGGGAGGAGCATCGATTCACTTTCCTAGCACCAATAATCTATCAAACCCAATCACTAAACACCCCTGGAGACAAACCAGCTCCCAGACCAGGCTGCTCCACCTTGGATTGTGACCACCAGGGTTCTGCAGTGGCCAAACCACCACCAGCAACCGCTGGAGACTCAAAGCCTCCCAAAGTCCCTGAAAGACCCCCAAAGTCCCCAGCTCACCGGCAGAGAACTCGCGGGCGAAGGCCAACGAGACGAGGCAGAGAGGCAGCCCCACCGTGACGAACTTGAGCAGGCGGTCGCTGGGCAGCTCCAGCCGCAGCCGCTGGGTGCGGGCCCCGCCCGGCTCCGGCAGCAGCGCATCCGACAGCATGAACTCGGCGGCCGTGTGGGACAGCGACATGCTGGCGGCCAGGAGCAGGAGCCTGCTGCTGCTGCTGGGGGCTTCTGCTGTCTGAGGGACTTCGCAGGACTGGAGCTCCGAACTGGGCTGTAAATGAGAGCTTGAGCCAACGGTAATGACAGGGGGACCTACTTGGAAATAGCATCCCCCAAAATAGCTAAAAGGCAGCCGTGTCCCTCCCTGGCCACAGCCACTCCCCAGCTCCTGGTGGTTTTAGGTCCCTCTCTCATAAGATGATGTATTTTTGGTGGCATGTTCAAGGGCTGTGAGGCTCCCCAGCTACTTTCACCTCATCTTCGGAAGCAGAGAGCCGGGACACAGGGAACTGCCCTACCAAGAAGCCAGGTCCACAGTGGGGCACAAATGGCTTTTTCCAGCACCCAAATCAGCCAAGGGGTCTGGAGAAAGTCCCACTGCCCACCTTTGGGGACAGACCAAGAGACACCAAATGCTGCTGGCCACCATTTTGAGGCCACCCAGCTTTTCAGCCTCACCACTCTCCTTCCCTTATGCCCTGAGGAGGCACCTGGCTCCACAGCAAGTTCCTGAGGGAGAAGGATCCTGATACCAGATCGAGAAACAAGCAGTGAGCAAATCAGAAGAGGTGGTGGGACAGGAAAGATCCTCCTGAAGTGGAGCTGCTCCCAGAATCCCGTGCCAACGCCTCTGGCAGCACGGAGCAGAGGGAGTCCCAGAATTGCCCAGCCCAGCCAAGTGGAGGAAATCCTCTGGGCACAGCCAAACAGCCCCCAGGAGCTGCCAAACTGAGCTTTCCATGGGTTTTGGAGAGAGAGAGTCTCCAAAGCCAAGTGTGGAGTGCTAGGGTGGAAGGAGAAGCTGCTAATGGCTCTGGGCAGCCCTCAAAGCAGGAGGGACAGTGGCCAGCGACCGAGATCCACCAGGCTGAGCACACAGACACGACCCCGGCAGGACTCAGGACCTTTTATTGCTCACAAAGTTCAAACCAGGGACTGGACCAAAGCCAGTCTCTGCCCAGCCTCGTTTGCCCAGACAAAAGGCTCTCCAGCCACATTCCAGCTCCACAGCAGGGCCAGCAGCACAGGCAGGTACCTGGTCTGAGGCCACCAACACCACTACCAGGACAGGAGGTCTCTGGCAAGCAGCAGATTGTAGACTCCACAGCACTGCTGGATCCAGGGTGGCTGCCCAGGTGCTGGAGATGAGGAGATGGATGGCAGCACTCCTCAGTCCTTGCTGATGTCCAGCTTCAGCTTCTCCAGCGTCCTCAGGAAGAAGGGGGGCTTGCAGACGAGCTCGAGGCGCTGGCCCAGCGGCAGGCAGAGGCGCTGGGCGTGGAGGTGCAGGGGCAGGTGCCGAGCCTTGCTCTGCCGCAGCTTCAGCCTCCTCAACGTGATCTCAGGGAGCTTCTGTGGGGAGGACACGACACAGCCCTTCCACAACCTCCTCTCTTCAGCTGGCACTGGAAAACCAGGCCTGGGAGGAGCTGGGGGCACAAAGGGGATGGATCCAGCTCCAGGAGCTGCCTCACCTGCGGTGCCAGCTTGCTCCAGTGGGAGTATTTGTGATCCCCCAGGATGGGGCAGCCCAAGCCATAGGCCAGGTGGACCCGGATCTGGTGCTTCACCCCTAAAGGAGGAGAAGCAGTGAAACACTGGAGCAGGTTGCCAGAGATACGGTGGAGGCCCCACCCCGGGAGTCATTCAGGGTCAGATTTGGTGGGGCCCTGAGCAATCTGAGCTAGGTGGGATGTCCCTGCTCAGTGCAGGAGAGTTGGACAAGATCATAGAATCATTGATGGGTTTGGGTTGGGAGAGGCCTGAAAGATCATCCAGTTCCAATTTCCCTGCCATGGGTTAGTGCAGGGTTGCCAACCCAGGTTGCCAACCTGGCCTTGCACACCTCCAGGGAGGGGGCAGCCACAACCTCCCTAGGAACCTGTGCCAGTGTCTCCCCACCCTCAGTAGGAAGAATTTCTTCCTGAAGGGTCCCTTCCAGCTCACTGCACTCTGTGATCCTATGACAGGTGACAGCCAGCTGTGCCAGGCCTCAGCTCCCACCTTCCCCCCATGGCTATTCCTGAGCCCCAATCACAGGAGAGACAAGAGGCTGCAGGGCCCAGCCCGGGGCGCCGCATCCTCAGAGCTGAACCCAAAAGTGCTTTCAGCTCTCCAGAGCTGCAGGGGCTGGCCGCGGGGGAGGGGGTAGGGGGGGGCTGGCCGCAGGGTGGGGGGAGGGGGTGTGTGTCGGGGGCGCCGGGGAGCCTCACCCGTGATGGGCTGCAGCTCCAGCAGCGAGCAGGCGGCGGCGCTGGCCAGGCGCCGGTACCGTGTGACCGCGCTCTCGGCGCCGCGCTGCCGGCGCGTCCGCACCGGCTGCCCGCCCGCCGCGCACAGGCGGTAGCTGGGCGCCAGAGTCATCTGCAGGGGGGAGAGAGGGTGAGCGG
This sequence comes from Picus viridis, assembly GCA_033816785.1. NCBI lineage: Eukaryota > Metazoa > Chordata > Aves > Piciformes > Picidae > Picus > Picus viridis. The sequence continues at coordinate 9,953,816 of CM066601.1, forward strand.
GGGCAGGGGCACAGGGCACGGGCGGCTGCGGCCAGCAGGCCGTGTGTGGCTCACCTTGTAGTGCGACTGGTGGCTCTGCACCTCCTTCTCCACGATGGGGATCTCCACGATGCCCTCGGCAGGGTCAGGCTCCCCCAGGGTGACTGCCCTGGGGAGGGAAGGCAGAGGTCTGGGGTGGGGGATGGGGGTTACATCAGCAGCAGGGGAACCCTCCCTAGATCCTTCTTCATGAGCCAGTCCCAAAAACGAGGCTTGAGAGGAGATAAAGAAAGACTGCTTCCACAGAGCCTCACACCCTGCTGTCCCTTCAGCCCTGCTTCAGACCCTTCACAGCTGCTTCTGACTGCTCCTTCAAACCCTTCAAAGCTGCTTGATTATCCCTTCAGCCCTTCTTCAGACCCTTCAAACCCTTCACAGCCCCTTCTGACAGTCCCCTCAGCCACTCCTCAAGCCCTTCTTTAACCTTTTGAAGCCATTTCTCCACCCAACCCTTTCCTACCAGTAGGTCTTCTCCACCTGCCGGGTCTTGAAGAGGAGCCTGACCCTGTCTGCCACCTCCTTGCTCCGTGCCAACACCATCACACCTGTGGTCTCTTTGTCCAGCCGGTGGCAGAGGTGCAGGGGTTCAGCTTTCATGTTCTCCAGCATCTTAGCCAAGATTGGCAGCACATCAGTGACGCAATTCTTGATCCCAGGGCCTCCTGCAGAACCCACAAAGGAATCAGGGGAGAGGTTCACCTCAAAACAGAAGATGGAGGCAGCGACAGGAAGGTGACAAAACCTGCACATTCCGCCCCAGGGAGGAAAGCTGAGCCTGGGGAGGATGGGGACAGAGGATGCCTCAGCACAGCTGTGTGGCCTCACCGTGCACGGGCAGCCCGTAGGGTTTGTTGATCACCACAAGCTCCTCGTTCTGGAACAAGGTTCCCTCCTTGAGGATCTTGGCCAGCACGTTGGGGTGGACCTGCTGCAGCTGCCTGCTCAGCCTGGCCAGCTCCCGCACCCGTCTCTGCGCTGGGTCCCTGGGCACCTGAGGGCAGCAGGAAGAGCCCTCAGAGGAGGGCGAACAGCTCCTGGCTTTCACACAGAGCTCCTGTATGCCCTTCACTTGCTTCCCATCTGCCCCTTGCTCCTGAGCAGTGCTGGAAGGTGCATGGCCAGAGAATCACAGAATTATTTTGGGTGGAGGAGTCAGATCCTGGAGTCCAGCCCTGAGCCCAGCACCGCCAGGGCACCACTAAACCATGGCCCTCAGCACTACATCTGCACAGCTTTGAAACCCCTCCAGGGATGGGGTTTCCTCAAACTGCCCTGGGCAGCTCCTCAACAGGCTAAAATTGTTCCTCAAGTCCAACCTAAACCTGCCCTGGTGCAACTTGAAGCCATTCCCTCTTGTGCTGTGACTTGTTCCTTGGGAGCAGAGCCCAAGCCCCACATCACTCCAACCTCCAATCACAGCAGAGAACCAGAAAGTCTTCCCTCAGCCTCCTTTTCTCCATGATGAACAACCCTAGGTCCCTCAGCTGCTTTTCAAGAGTTCTCCAGACCTTTCTTCTTGCTCTCCAGACCCTTCCCCAGCTCCCTTGCCCTTCTCTGGCCCTGCTCCAGCCTCTCAGTGTCCTGCTGGGAGCCAGGAGCCCAGCACTGAAGGCAGCACTCCAGGGGTGGCCTCAGCAGTGCCCAGCCCAGGGGCACAACCCCTGCCCTGCTCCTGCTGCCCACACCACTGCTGCTCCAGGCCAGCTGGGCACCTCCTGGCTCCTCTGCAGCTGCTGCCAACCAACATCCTCCACCTTTTCCCACGGGGCAGTTTGCAGCCACCCTGCCTCCAACCTGGAGCCTTCCTGGGGTTGCGAGCTAAGGGCAGGGTTCTCGGCCCCGTTGACCCGCATCCCGCAGGCGGCGGGGCGGGCAGGCGGCGGGGCGGGGCGGGCAGGAGCTGTACTCCCTCAGCCGCTCCCCTCGGGGCCCGCCCGGGCCGCACACGTCGCTCCCCGCTTACCTCCCGGGCCGCGCTTCTCCTCCTCCCTTTTTCGCGCTCGCAGCCGCTCCGCCAGCTTCTCCGCACGCGGAGCCTCCTCCGCTGCCGCCGCAGCCTCCACCGCCCGCCCGGCACCGCCGGCGGCACCGCTGGCAGCCCGCACGGCCTGGGCCATGCCGGCCGTAAGCCGCCGCCACAGCCCGCAGCCGCCGCTGGTCGCCGCCATCTTCCTGCCCCTTTCCCCTCCTCCCCCTTCCGGCCAACGGCAGCGTCGCGGAGGCGGAGCGGAGGCCCTCTCGCCCAATCGGAAGGGGGCTCGGGCTGAGCGACATTCGCGGTGCCCAATGGAGTTGCAGCGACCGGCCGTGTCCGGCGGTTTAAATGCCGGCGACGGTTGGCGGTGGCCTCGGTAACAATCGCGGCGGGAGGAGGGCAGCGGCTGCGTCCTGTCAGGTACTGCGGCGGCGTGCGAGGGGGAGCCCGAGCAGGTGGGGTGGGCCTCAGCAAGGTCCCCACAGTGGAGGGAGGTCTCGTGGAATCCATAAACATTGCACTAAAAAGCTGCAGTCTGGGGTCAGCCAAGAGTCAAAGCAGGGTGAGAGGCTCTGGGGGGACTGGGGGACCCCTGATCCTCTCCCAGGCACCCCCTCTTAGACCCTAGACACAGCAGCACTGCAGGAGACCTCCTGAAAGGCATAACAGCAGTACTAAACTCCTGCAATTTGGGGCCATTAAAAGCAGAATGAGGCTCTGAGAGGGCTGAGTGTGTCCTTTCTCCCCCCCTTCCCAGGCTACCACCAAAAAAACCTTGAAATGTATAAAAACAGCACTACAAAACCGCAATTTTGGGTCAATTCACAAAGACCCAAAGCAGGGTGAGGGGGCTGAAGGGCTCCCAGACCCCAAACACAGCAGCACTGCACACACTGTCCTGGACTTCATGAAGTTAGCGCCACCAAAGCGCCTTTCTTTTGGCCAACTAAGAAAACCGAAGAGGCGTGAGCTCCCCCCAGTCCCTCCCCACCCCCAGACACAGCAGCATGCCACAGGTGTCCTTGCCATGAGTGAAGACAGCCCTGGCAAGCTGCACTCTTGGGTCGGTCCGTAACGAGGGAGTGAGGGGGGAGGGCACTCCCTACCCGCCCAGGCACGGCAGCACTGCTCAGATTTTCCTGACGCCTGTAAAATCAGCACCGTGTAAATGATTTGTTCTGTCAGCTAAGAAAACCAAAGGGGGCTGAGGCGACCCCCACCCCCTGCTCAGACCCCAGACACAGCAACACTCTGCAAGACTTCATGAAGTTTATAAAAATAGCCCTGAAAAGAATGCCTCTTTTTGCCCCCACCCCCCCGGGCACCACGCTGCCCACCCCCTGGCACCATCACTCCACCTCCACGCAGACCCTTTTGGGAGGCTGCTCTGTGCCACCGCCGCTCTCCAGGGCGGCTCCATGGTGACTCCTCTTGGCCTCGGGGGCTGCTGGTGCTCCTCCCCTGCCGGGGGCAGCCCGGGGGGGGTCTCGATGCGGCCCCTGCGCACGAAGTGCCGGATCCTGGCCTCCAGCCCCTCGCACTTGGGCCGCGCCAGCAGCGGTTTGTAGGTGCGGGCTCGGACGCCTTCCATGAAGCTGCTGGCCTGGCTCTGCAGGGCAGGCTTCAGCTCTCCCCACGGGATGGTTGTGCTGTCCCCTGGGCCTGTAATGGGATTAGAAGAGCAGCACTTGTTTGCATAATCTGCTTCATTAGCCCTTTGTAGCCCAGGTTGCCCAGGGAGCTGGTGGCAGCCTCCTGGCTGGAGGTGTTTGCAGCCAGGCTGGAGGTGGCTGTGAGCAACCTGCTGTGGTGTGAGGTGTCCCTGCCCGTGGCAGGGGGTTGGGGCTGGCTGAGCCTTGAGCTCCCTTCCAGCCCTGACAGTTCTGTGATTCTATGAGTTCTACAACCTGTTGCCCATCCTGCTGTCATTCCAAGCTCTTGGCCTGCAGTCCTGATCACAGAAGCAGGGAAAAAAATGGGAAAGAGATGTAGAGAACCAAGAGTGAAGTCATAAACCTGCTGTGTGGGTGGTGTTTTTCTCTGGTTCTAATCAAGTGATGTCCACACCAAATGGTTTACTTGTTTTCTACTGGGAGAATATTTAGGGCTAGGAAGCTGCTGAGGGGCCTGGAGCAGCTCTGGCAGCAGCCAAGGCTGAGAGGCCTGGGGCTGAGAGGCTGCAGCAGAGCAGCCCCAGAGGGCAGCTGAGCAATGCTCAGCAAGAGCTGAAGGGCCCCTGGGGGGCAAGAGGCTGGGGCCAGGCTCTGCTGAGTGGTGCCCAGTGGCAGGCCAAGGGGCAGTGGGCAGAGAGTGGAGGCCAGGAGGTTGGAGGTGAAGAGGAGGAGCAAGTTGTTTGTTGTGAGGCTGCTGGAGGCCTGGAGCAGGCTGCCCAGAGAGGTTGTGGAGTGTGCTGGTGTGGAGAGCTTCCAACCCCCCTGGGCACTGTGCCCCTGGGCCAGCTGCTGGGGGGGCCCTGCTGGAGCAGGGCCTGGACTGGATGAGCTCCCTTCCCACCCACACCATGCTGGGGCTCTGTGGTTTCTGTGCATTGGGGTATGAGTTAGAGGTAAGTTGGTGTGCATGTGAGCTTGTCCCTCACTGCAGCTCCATAAATTCTGTTTCTTTTGCTGTCTTGGGTGAACACTTCAGCTTTGATATAGACTCAGTTTTTAGTTGAACTCAATCTTGTCATCCAGAGGAATGTGGACAAGCTGGAGAAGTGGGACTGGTGACCCTCCTGAGGTTCAACAAGGCTAAGGCCAAGGTCCTGCAGCTAGGTCAGGACATCCCCAGTGCCAGTCCAGGCTAGGGCTGAGGAGAAGGCCTTGGGGGTGCTGGGGGTGCAGAGCTGGCCAGGAGCCGGCACCCAGCGCTGCCAGCCCAGCCCCAGCCTGGCCTGGGCTGAGCCCCAGCAGGGTGGGCAGCAGGGGCAGGGAGGGCATTCTGCCCCTCTGCTGTGCTCTGCTCACCCCCCTGCAGGGCTGGGGCAGCTCTGGAGCCCTCAGCACAGCACAGCCAGGGAGCTGGGGAGCAGGGCCAGAGGAGGCCACAGCAGAGCTGGCAGGGCTGGAAGCCCTCTGCTGGGAGCCAGGCTGAGAGACTTGGCCTTGGGCAGCCTGTAGAGGAGAAGGCTCCAGGGACACCTTCTGGTGGCCTCCCAGGCCCTGCAGTGAGCTGGGGACAGAGGCTGGAGCAGGGCCTGTTGGGCCAGGCCGAGGGGGATGGTTTGGAAGGCAAAGAGGGAGCTTGAGAGTGGAGAGAAGGAAAAATGGTTGAGGCTGAGGCTGGGGAGAGCCTGGCCCAGGCTGCCCCGAGAGGTGGAGCTGCCCCATGGCTGGCACCAGGGCAGCTCAGGTTGCTTGGGGCTGGGAGCAACCTGCTGTGGTTGGGGATGTCCCTGGGGGCTGCAGGGGGCTGCAGTGGATGAGCTTTGGGGTCCCTTCCCACCCAAACCATTCCACACTTCATCTCAGAGGATGTTTCCAACCTTACATGACCCTGTCACCACAAGCCCCTCCCTTACTGTTGTCAGCAGGCACGGGAGCAGCCTCCAGCCCCTGTAACATGTCCCTCAGCACTTGAGTCTTGACGGCCTGGCTGGCCCACAGCTGCTGCAGGTGGGTGACGTTGAACTCCTGCACGTCGCGGTCGTAGAGCCACTGCAGGTTCTCAAACTCACAGTTGTAGAGGACCAGGGGAAACTCCACAGCCATGCTGGGGAGAAAGAGAGCAGGTGTCAGCTGCTGCTGTGAGCAAGCCTGCCATCAGCCTCTGCTCCCTGCCACACTCATCCCCTTCTCCTCTGGAAAGGGAACAGTCTCAACAAGAAACCCAAGGATCGAAGCCATCAGAAGCTTGTCTGGGGGAGGAGCCCCAGGATCGCTCTGGACACCTCCTGCAGAGGCCCCTGGCAGCCTGCGTCGCCACGGGGCACAGCGGCGGCGAGGGGCAGCCCACAGGGGCCGTGCCCTGCTCCCCTACCTGTACTGTGGCTTCTGGGGTTCTTCTCCACATCCAGCAGCTCGTCGATGACCTCCGGGCTCTCCTTGCCCTGGCCAATGAGGAAGAGGATGGCCATCATGCAGCGCACCTGGTGGTAGAGGAAGGCCTGCCCGGTCACCTCGAACTGGCAGAGGCGGAAGGGGTCTGGCGGCTCGGCGGGCGCGGCGGGCGGCAGGCGGGTGACGGCGGCGCGCAGCACGGTCCTGCGGAAGGCGAGGACGCCGTTGGCCACGTCCATCTTGCAGAGGTTGCGGAAGTCGTGCGTGCCCACGAACCTCTGCGCCGCCGCGTGCATGCGCCCCACGTCCAGCCCGCCGCGGGGGAAGAAGTAGCGATAGGTCCTGCTCAGGCAGCTGAAGCGGGCGCTGAAGTCGGGGCCCACCGGCGCCCAGGCCAGCACCCGGATGTCGGCCGGCAGCACCCTGTTGAGCATGTGAGTGTAGCGCAGCTCCTGCTGCCCCTGCTGCTCCTGCTGCCCCTCGCCCCCGCGCGGCTGCCCCCGCTCCGAGAGGCTGGAGCGCAGGTCCAGGGAGATCACCTGCGGAGCGAGGGACACCGGCGTTAGCTCCCGGCCGGCACCGCGCCGCCGCCGGGCTCCGCGCCACCGGCCTCTGCCCGCTCCTCGGCAGAAGGAATTCAGGATCTCCTCCAGATGAAGGAGTCTGAAATGGGCATCTCACCACCCCTGCCTGTGGGTGCCTCTGCAGAGCTGCTGCCAGATGCCACCCGTTCCTGTAATAAACCAGAGAGCTGCAGGCTGCCTACGGAGGGAGCCTGGGCTGGAAACTGCTTCAGCTTCAGGCAGCCTTCAGGATCTCAGCTGATTTTGTGCCCTCTTTTTTTTGCTGGAGGAGATGCTGAAGGCAGGAACAGCCTGGCTGGCTGGGAAACCTGGTGCGGGGACAACGACACAGGTGCCAGCATGCTTCAAGGCTGACCCAGAGCTTATTTTGTGTGACTCATCTCCTGAAGGAGAGCAGACAGCCTAAACCTGAGCCCCAGGCAGGCCGGTGGGGCACAGCTGAGGGCAGCTCTGAGCCCCAGGCAGGCCGGTGGGGCACAGCTGAGGGCAGCTCTGAGCCCCAGCCAGGCCGGTGGGGCACAGCTGAGGGCAGCTCTGAGCCCCAGGCAGGCCGGTGGGGCACAGCTGAGGGCAGCTCTGAGCCCACACTACCCCAGTAAGGAAAACCGGAGCCAGCTCCGAGCCCAAACTACTCCAGCAAGGCAAATGTGATCCAGCTCCGAGGCAAAGCTAAGCCAGCTCCAGCTCCCAGGCTGGGCCAGCCTGGCCTGAGCATGAAGCTGTGGCTGTGCCTGCTCCCATGGCTCAGTGCTTCCCTTCCCTCCAGATCCTGCTCCCACGCTCCCTTCCGCTGGCTGCGCCTCCCCTCAGCCCCTTGCAGGCAGGAATTCAGCTGCAGGAGGCTGCAGGAAGCCAGCCAGGAACTGGATTTGGGGGTTCTGTGGAATTGGCAAGAGGGCATCTCCCGAGGAAGGGACATCTCCCTGTGCTCCCCCTGGGAGGCTGCAGCCTGAATCCCATTTTGTCATCTCAAGAAAGGCCCCTGGGGGAAAATAAATGGCATCAGTGTGGGGAAAAGTAGGGCTGGGATGGAAAACTAGGGTAAGTATAAGGAGGACTGGTGGGGAAATAAACAGGCACCAATGTGGAAAAAAACTGTCACTAGGATGGAAAATTAGGAATAAATATGGGGAAAACAGGCATCAGTGTGGGAGAAATGAGGCTTCTAGAGGGAAAATTGGCACTGGGATAGGAAAAACTGGCACTAATAGTGAAGATTAGCAGTAATGTGGAAAAATGGTGCTAATGAGGGGGAAATAGGAAAAATGTGGGGAAAAAAACTGGCACTAGGATAGAAAATCAGGACTAATATCAAAAATGAGGACTAATATGGGGAAAACTGGCACCAGTATGGGAAAAAATGGGCACTGTGTGGAAATGCTGGCACTGGTATGGGAAATCAGGAGAAACATGGGGAAAATGGACAGGCTGCATAGCTGTGCTGAGGAGAACATCAGGAGGTTCAATAAGGCCAAGGGCAAGGTCCTGCCCCTGGGTCAGGGCAGCCCTGGATATCAGCCCAGGCTGGGGGTGAGGAGAGTGAGAGCAGCCCTGCAGGGAAGGCCTTGGGGGTGCTGGGGGGAGCAGCTGGGCAGGAGCCAGCACTGGGCACTGGGAGCACAGGAAGCCAAGGGCAGCCTGGGCTGCAGCCAGGGCTGCAGCCAAAGCAGTGTGGCCTGAGCTGGAGAGAGGATCCTGCCCCTCTGCTGTGCTCTGGGGAGACCTCCCCTGCAGGGCTGGGGCCAGCTCTGGAGCTCCCAACACCAGGGAGACTTGGACCTGATGGAGAGGCTCCAGAGGAGGCCACAGATGAGGCCCTGTGCAGCCTGCTCTAGTTGGAGGTGTCCCTGCTGCCTGCCGGGGGTTGGGCAAAGATGACCTTGGAGGGTCCCCTTCCTGCCAATGCAATCTGTGAAGCTGTAATATGGAAAGCTGGGGCTGTTAATGGGGAAAACTGGCACCAAGAGGGGGAAAATTAGGACTAATGTGGAAAAGAGTGGTGCTGAGCTGGAGAGAACTGGCACCAGCGAGGGAACCATGGCACAGGTGTGGGAACTGGCAGAGCTCTGGCACTGCTGAGGCTCTGCAGCCATCACCCCACTGCAGCAGCTCATCACCAGCCTCATCTTCAGATTTCAAAGCTGATGGCTTTCAAAGCCCACCCCCTGCTGCTTGGTGGGGAGCACCTCCACTGGCCCTGACTCCCAGGTGGCAGCCTGGGGAGCTGGGGGCCCCGGGCTGAGCTGACCTGTCCGAAGGCGCTGACTCCCTTGTCGGTGCGGCCGCAGCGGTGGTAGTTGGAGGTCTGCCTGCTGTCCACCAGCCGTGTCTTCTTCAAGGCCTCAAAGAGCTTCTCCTCCACGGTGTTGCTGGTGTTCTCCTGGCTGGCAAAGCCCTGGTAGCCCCAGCCCAGGTAGGCAATCTTCAGTGCCACATGCCTGCGGCCGTAGGCGCCGAAGTTGAAAGGCCTCTGCTGCCGTTTCTTGCCTCTCCCGGGGCCTGCAGCAGCCTCCCTCCCTGCTGTCCTCCTGGAGCTTCTCCTGCAGCCGCTTCACCTCCTCTTCCAGCTCCTGCACCCTCCTCAGGAGCTGCTCTGGATCGGGAGCTGTGCTCCCTCTGCCATGGAGCCTGAAGGAGTTGCTGGCAGCTCCCTGGGCTGTGCAGGGAAAGGAAGTGCAGGATGTTAGCACTTAGAATCACAGCAGCAGCCAGGTGGGGAAAGACCTCAGAGATCACCAAGTCCAACCTAATCCCTAACACCTCCTGACAACTAAACCATGGCTCCAAGTGCCACATCCAAGCCTTTTTGAACACCTCCAGGGATGGGGACTCCACCTCCCTGGGCAGCACATTTCAAGGGCCAATCTCTTGCTGGGAAGAACTTTCTCCTCACCTCCAGCCTAAACCCGGTGCAGTTTGCAGCCCCTCTGCCCCAGCCTGGAGCCTTGCTGGGGCTGTTGTGAATCAAGGGCAGGACCCAGCCCTTGGCCTTGTTGAACCTCATGCCCTTGGCCTTGGCTCATCCCTGCAGCCTGGCCAGGTCCCTCTGCAGAGCCTCCAAGCCTCCAGCAGCTCAACACAGCCACCCAGCTTGGTGCCACCTGCATACTGAGGGTGAAGGAGCCTTCTGTTGGCAGCAGGAGCTTGAGCAGCACAGCCCAGATCCCGCAAACCTAAACCAACTCCCCTGAACTCTGGAATTTTGAGAGTTAGAGCTTCCCTAATGGCTTTATCCTGCTCCAACCTGACACAAATTAACTCTAGTATATTTTCTTGCAGTTTGGTGGCAATCATGGAGGAGCTGACAGGACTGCATGGGCTTGGCCAGGTCCCTCCAGAGGATGAGGAGCAGCTGGCAGCCATGCTGGCCCTGTATGCCCAGCAAGAAGACAGTGAGGAGTGGACACAGCCCTCTGAGGACCCCTGCTCCGAGGCCTCTCTCTCTTCGGGGGTGCAGCCAGCCCTTCCTGAGGAGCAGAGGGGCACCAGGAGGTTGGTGATGAAGAGGAAGGTGCTGAGGCACAGACCTGATGGAAGAGTGGAGATTTCTGACGAGTCTGAGTACGACCCCAAGGTGTGGAGTCTGAGGGAGGAAATGCTTCAGCCCAGGGCTGAAGACAGCACCTCTGAGGGGCAGACAGCACCTCTGAGCAAAGACAGCATCTCTGAGGGGCAGATGGAGACCAGCAGCTCCAGCTTCCCCCACGAGTCCACTGGGGACAGTCCCCTCTTTATCCTCAGGGACCTACCGAGCCGCAGCTCTCGCACGTCTCAGTGCAGCACAGTACCCAGATCCTTCATCCCCCTCGGCTGGAGCCGCTGGGACAGCCCCGAGTCAAGACCGACTGCGTGGCCAAGTACAACGAGTACAAACGGGAGTGGGAGAAGTTCGGGATCCCGGGGGAGGACCCGCGGGAGGAGCTGCGCAGGACCATCCGGGAGCAGATGCGCTGCCCGCCCGAGCTGCCCGCCAAGCCGCAGCGCCCCTACGTGCCCAACACCTACATCGTGCCCACCGAGAAGCGGCGAGCGGCGCTGCGCTGGGAGGTGCGCTGGCACCTGGCCAACGGCTTGCTGCCGTGCGGAGCCGCTCGCCACCTCTCCAAAGCGCACAGCTTTTAACCCCTCCAGGAGCGGTGTCCTCCTCAGCGTCCACCCAGGCTCTGGAACACCCCGTGCTAGGCGAGGTTCATTTATGGCAGCTGGGTGATAGCTTTGGGTTAATAAAAGCTGTGGAGAGTTTTGGGGGGTGCTGTGGGTTATTTAATGCCTCTTGGATTCTCCACCTGTCCCTCCACCACCCCGCTCTTGGCTCCTCTTGCCTGATTTTACCTCATTTGGACAATAAATTACTTTTAGGGTGACATAAAGGTAAAAGTTATTTTCCTCCAGGAGAAGACCCTGAAGGCACAGCAGGGAGGGGGGCATGGGGGCAGTTACTCAGCCATGCAGAAAAGGTCCCTGAAACAGGGGTGGAAGGGCTGCAGGACATGGAGTTGGTGATGGGCTCCCCCAGACCTCTGGAGGGGAGCAGAAGATTGACCCCGTGTGGGAGCTTCACCCCAGCTTGGGGACCTTGCTTGCCACCCAAACAGGGAGGGGTGTGGCACCCCAGGGGTCTTGTGGGATAGAGGTGTCCTGATTCTCCATCCACCTGTGAGGGAGTCATCGTCCTCCAGGATCCCAGGTAACCCCCAAAACCCTACAGGGAACAGTTCTGGCATCCTCGGGGGTCTCTGCTCCTCTACCATGCCAGGAAAACAGCAGCTGAGGGAGCTGTGGGGGTTGAGGCTGGAGCAGAGGAGGCTGAGGGAGACCTCCTTGCCCTCTGCAGCTCCCTGCAGGGAGGTTGGAGCGAGGAGGGGGCAGCCTCTGCTCCTGGGTGCCAAGGGACAGGAGCAGAGGCAATGGCTGCAAGCTGCAGCAGGGGAGGCTGAGGCTGGCTCTCAGGAAATCTTTCTGCCCTGGCAGGGGTCCCCAAGCTTGGAAGGGGCTGCCCAGGGCAGTGCTGGAGTCTCCCCTCCCTGGGGGTGTTGCAGCCCCGTGTGGAGCTGGTGCTGAGGGACAGGGTTTGGTGCTGAGCCTTTGGTGCTGGGTGGAGGCTGGGCTGGGGGAGCTGCAGGGCTCTGCCGGCTGCATGGTTTCTGTGATTTCAGTGCTCTTCCGCTTCGTTCCATGGTGTCCTTGGCCCCAACCTCCAAGGCGAGGGTCTCTGCCTCCACGAGGGCCAGCACCAGCACCCTGCGGGGTCCCAGCTCTTCCGCTACCCCAGAGACCCTCCCCAACCCCTGCAGGGTCGCTGCTCCTCCACCACCCCTCCCATGGCCACTGTCCCCAGCACCCTGCACCGCCCCCCCCCCGCCCTATGGGAAGGGCCCTCTCGCCACCAACACCTTGAGGACCACCCGGACCCCTGTGGGCCCGGCGCTGGCACCGTACCGGGGCGGGGCCCCTCCGTGCCCCCCGGGATCCCTGTCCCCAGCGACCCCCTACAGCCTCCCGGGGGACAGCACCGGCAGCCTGCGCGGTCCCGCCTCTCCCGTCCTGCCGGGATACCCTACCCGGGACCCCTCCGGCGCGGAACGACGTAGCCCAGCCCTACCTGCGGGTCGGCGCCGCTGCCGGTGCCGCGGAGCTGGCGCCCCATCAGCCGCCGCTTCCGCTGCTACTTCCGGTGCCGCCGCTGCCGCCGGCCGCCAGGGGCGCTGCGCCGCCGCTGCCGGCCGCCAGGGGCGCTGCGCCGCCTGCACCTCGCTGATCGCCGCCGGGGCCATGGCCGGGGAGAGCCCCCGGGCCGAGCCGGTGGGCGCGGGGCTGGGCCTCACCCGCCCCCTCCCGGGGCTTCACTCCCGGTTCCCCCTGTGTGGCCCCCGGTAACGGCCCCTCTCCCCCGCAGCTCCGCCGGCCGGGCCTGCCGCCGCCCCGCCGCCGCCCCGCCGCCAGCCGCAGGGGTAAGGGCAGGGGAGGCCTCGGGCCCTGCCTCAGTGTCAAGGAGGAGCCCGGGCCCCAAAGTTCCTCCTGGTTTGTCCTCCCACTGCAGGCTCTGGCGAGGAGGAGGAGGAGGAAGAGGAGAAGGAGGACAGAGGTGGGTCCTCGAGCCTCCTCGGGGCCTTCCGTGCAGCAGGAGAGGGAAGCTGAGGCAGAGCTGAGCCGGAGCTGAGCCTCTGGCAGAGCAGGGTCCTGGTTGCTGCGGCTGGTGGGGGCCGTGCGGGGACCCCGAGAGCCCTGTGTGGCAGGAAGAGGCGCAGAGAACTCTTGTCAGAAGTAATTTTGGGCTGAGAGAGACCCTGGGAGACTTTCCGGCTCTACAACTACCTGAAAGAAGGCTCCCAGCAGCCTGGCCTGGAGCAGCAGTGGTGTGGGCTGCAGGGCAGGGATTGTGCCCCTGGGCTGGGCACTGCTGAGGCTGCATCTCAAATACTGGGTTGAGTTTTGGGCCTCACACTCCAAGAAGGACATTAAAGGCCTGGAGTGGGTCCAGAGAATGGCAACAAATCTGGTGGAGGGTCTGGAAATCTGAGGAGGAGCAGCTGGGTGTGTTCATCCTGGAGGAGAGGAGGCTGAGGGAGACCTCTGGCTCTGTACAACTCCCTGCAAGGAGACTGGAGCCAAGTGGGGGTTGGGCTCTTCTGCCAGGGAACAAATGGCAGCACAAAAAGGAATGGCCTCAGGTTGCACCAGGGGAGGTTTAGGTTGGACATGAGGAACAATTTCATCCCCTTGAGGAGGTGCCCAGGGCAGAGGTGCAGTCCCCATCCCTGCAGGGGTTTGAAAGCCCTGGAGATGTGGTGCTGAGGGTCACGATGTAGTGGTGCCCTGGCAGTGCTGGGTTCCTGGTTGGTCTCCATGATCTGAAAGGTCTCCTCCAAGCAAACCAGTCCCAGGAGTGTTGTTCTGGAGAGGTTCCCCTTTTGCAGTGAGCTTGGCTGAAGTCTCCCTGCTGAACAAGCTGATCCGCACCTCCCTGGTGGAGTCCAGCCACAACGTGGAGATCCTGCAGCAGGACCCTCGCTCCCCACTCTTCTCCATCAAAACCTTTGAAGAGCTGTCCCTGTGAGTCACCTGCCCCTCAGCCTGCCAGGAGGCCCCGGGGGCGCAGCAGGCCCTTTGTGATACTTCTTGTTGCAGGAAGAAGGAGCTTCTGGAGGGGATTTATGCCATGGGCTTCAACAGGCCCTCCAAGATCCAGGGCACCGCTCTGCCCATCATGCTGGCGTACCCGTGAGTGGCACAGCCCTCTCTGTGCCTCCCACCACGGCACAGGCACACCCACCCCCTCCTGGCTTCTCTGAGCAGCTTTTGCCTTGCAGGCCCCAAAATCTGATAGCCCAGAGCCAGTCAGGTACAGGGAAAACGGCAGCGTTCGTCCTGGCCATGCTGAGCAGAGTCAACGCCGCCGAGCAGCACCCCCAGGTAAGGCGGGAGAGGCAGGGCCCAGGCAGCAGCGCCCTGCCCAGGCCTCCCACACGCTGCCTAGGAGCAGAGCTCTGGGCTTGGGCCCATCTTGGTGTGACTTTAACCACAAAGAGGATGATCAAGCCCCAGCAGCAGGTAGGGAGAGCCTGGTGCCTGCTCTGGGGAGGCACTGGCAGTGCATTAAGCTGGGCTGCAGCTATCCTGCAGGTTTAAGTGTGGAGCAGCTGCTGAAACTGCTGGGTTTAGGGTGGCTAAACCACCCCCAGGAGCCACAGGCACCTCTCTCTGTGCAGAATCAGCTTTGTGAGCTGGCTGCTGTGAGTTGAAGCCTCTCATCTGGGCCCTGTGGGGTGATTTAAGCCATCACTTTGAAGCCAGGTACAGAAGCCACCAGCGCCATGCTCCAGGAGGTGAATTTCTGCTCCAGCTACAGCAGCTGCTCTCTGCCTGCACCCCTCCGGCTCTGCTGTGTCCCGGGCGTCCTCACCTCCAAACCCGACCAACTCTAGATCCTTCTGTGCTCTGCAGGGCGCCTGGGGCTTGCCCTGTGCTCCTGCTGTTCTCTGCCTGCTGGATCCCATCCCTGGGAGCACCCTTGGCTCTTAACTGGGACACTTCTGGTCTCACCACTATCTCCTCTGTCCCCCCAGTGCCTCTGCTTGGCCCCCACCTACGAGCTGGCCCTGCAGATCGGGCAGGTGATCGAGAAGCTTGGGCAGTACTGCACTGACACCAGGGTGACCTACGCCGTCCGGGGCAACCGCGGTGAGCCTGCAGCTGGCCTGAGCTGGGCCTGAGTTGGGCCTGAGCTGGGCCTGAGCTGTGCCCTAGCTGAGCCTGCAGCTGGGCCTGAGCTGTGCCTGCAGCTGTGCTTGAGCTGGGCCTGAGCTGATCCTGAGCTGGGCCTGAGCTGATCCTGAGCCCTGAGCTGAGCCTGAGCTGGGCCTGAGCTGAGCCTGAGCTGAGCCTGAGCGGAGCCTGAGCTGAGCCTGAGCTGTGCCTGAGCGGAGCCTGAGCTGAGCCTGCAGCTGTGCCTGAGTTGTGCCTGAGTTGTGCCTGAGCTGTGCCTGGGCTGTGCCTGAGTTGTGCCTGAGTTGTGGAAGTGGTGACTGGAGTTAGCTCCAGCTGGTGGCCAGCCACAAGTGGGGTCCCCAGGGCTCAGTGCTGGGCCCAGGGCTCCTCAAGGTCTCCATCAATGACCTGGGTGAGGGCATCGAGGCTGCCTCAGGCAGGCTGCAGGGGGCACCAAGCTGGGTGGCTGTGCTGAGCTGCTGCAGGCTTGGAGGCTCTGCAGAGGGACCTGGCCAGGCTGCAGGCATGAGCCAAGGCCAAGGGCATGAGGTGCAACAAGGCCAAGGGCTGGGTCCTGCCCTTGGCTCACAGCAGCCCCAGCAAGGCTCCAGGCTGGGGCAGAGGGGCTGCAAACTGCCCAGCAGGAAAGGCCCTGGGGGTGCTGGGTGCCAGCAGCTGCAGAGGAGCCAGGGGGTGCCCAGCTGGGGTGCCAGCAGCCTGGCCTGGAGCAGCAATGGTGTGGGCAGCAGGAGCAGGGCAAGGATTGTGCCCCTGGGCTGGGCACTGCTGAGGCCACCCCTGGAGTGCTGCCTTCAGTGCTGGGCTCCTGGCTGCCAGCAGCACCTTGAGAGGCTGGAGCAGGGCCAGGGAAGGGCAAGGGAGCTGGGGAAGGGTCTGGAGAAGAGGGCTGGGGAGGAGCAGCTGAGGGAGCTGGGGGTTGAGGCTGGAGCAGAGGAGGCTGAGGGAGACCTCCTTGCTCTCTGCAGCTCCCTGCAAGGAGGCTGGAGCCAGGTGGGGCTTGGGCTCTGCTCCCAGGGAACAAGGGACAGGAGAAGAGGCAATGGCCTCAGGTTGCCCCAGGGGAGGTTCAGGTTGGCCATGAGGAACAATTTCTTCCCCTTGAGGTTTCTCAAGGCCTGGCCCAGGCTGCCCAGGGCAGTCCCCATGCCTGGAGGGGTTTGAAAGGCCTGGAGCCGTGGTGCTGAGGCCATGGGCTGGTGTTGCCCAGGGGCAGTGCTGGGGTCAGGGACTGCAGGATCTGGAAGGTCTCTTCCATGGGTCTCTGAAGTTCCTGGTAGAGTTTCTGCATTCTCCTCTCCTTTGGAGGAGGCTTTTCCCTGCCTGCTGCCTGCTTCCAGGCTGCCCACCCAGGGCTGGTTTCCCCCTCGAAGCTGTGGGGAGGCATCAGCCCCAGCTGCAGCCCTGCTCCGGAGCTCCGGGGCCCCGGCAGGCGGCGCGGGGGCAGGCTGGCGGCGCGCAGGGCCCGGGTGCCATTGCCCCTCTGGCAGTCCGGCAGGGCACGGTGTGCAGGGAGCAGCTGGTGGTGGGCACGCCGGGCACGGTGCTGGACTGGTGCTTCAAGCTGCGGCTGCTGGACCTGCGGCGCCTGCGGCTCTTCGTGCTGGACGAGGCTGACATCATGATCGACACCCAGGGGCTGTCCACCCAGAGCATCCGCATCCAGAGGTGTCTGACGCCCCCTGCTGCCCCTGCCCCCTGCCAGCCCCTGCCAGCCCCTGCTGCCCCTGCTGCCCCTGCTGCCCCTGCTGCCCCTGCCAGCCCCTGCCAGCCCCTGCCAGCCCCTGCCAGCCCCTGCTGCCCCTGCTGCCCCTGCTGCCCCTGCCAGCCCCCGCTGCCCCTGCCAGCCCCTGCTGCCCCTGCTGCCCCTGCCAGCCCCTGCTGCCCCTGCCAGCCCCTGCCAGCCCCTGCTGCCCCTGCTGCCCCTGCTGCCCCTGCTGCCCCTGCTGCCCCTGCCAGCCCCTGCCAGCCCCTGCCAGCCCCTGCTGCCCCTGCTGCCCCTGCTGCCCCTGCTGCCCCTGCTGCCCCTGCCAGCCCCCGCTGCCCCTGCCAGCCCCTGCTGCCCCTGCTGCCCCTGCCAGCCCCTGCCAGCCCCTGCCAGCCCCTGCCAGCCCCTGCTGCCCCTGCCAGCCCCCGCTGCCCCTGCTGCCCCTGCTGCCCCTGCCAGCCCCTGCCAGCCCCTGCCAGCCCCTGCTGCCCCTGCTGCCCCTGCTGCCCCTGCCAGCCCCTGCCGCCCCTGCCAGCCCCTGCTGCCCCTGCTGCCCCTGCTGCCCCTGCTGCCCCTGCCAGCCCCCGCTGCCCCTGCTGCCCCTGCTGCCCCTGCCAGCCCCCGCTGCCCCTGCCAGCCCCTGCTGCCCCTGCTGCCCCTGCTGCCCCTGCTGCCCCTGCCAGCCCCTGCCAGCCCCTGCTGCCCCTGCTGCCCCTGCTGCCCCTGCTGCCCCTGCTGCCCCTGCCAGCCCCCGCTGCCCCTGCTGCCCCTGCTGCCCCTGCCAGCCCCCGCTGCCCCTGCTGCCCCTGCTGCCCCTGCTGCCCCTGCCAGCCCCTGCTGCCCCTGCTGCCCCTGCTGCCCTTGCTGCCCCTGCTGCCCCTGCCAGCCCCTGCCAGCCCCTGCTGCCCCTGCTGCCCCTGCTGCCCCTGCTGCCCCTGCTGCCCCTGCCAGCCCCTGCTGCCCCTGCTGCCCCTGCCAGCCCCTGCTGCCCCTGCCAGCCCCTGCTGCCCCTGCTGCCCCTGCTGCCCCTGCCAGCCCCTGCCAGCCCCTGCTGCCCCTGCCAGCCCCTGCCAGCCCCTGCTGCCCCTGCCAGCCCCTGCCAGCCCCTGCTGCCCCTGCTGCCCCTGCTGCCCCTGCCCCCTGCTGCCCCTGCCAGCCCCTGCCAGCCCCTGCTGCCCCTGCTGCCAGCCCCTGCTGCCCCTGCTGCCCCTGCTGCCCCTGCCAGCCCCTGCCAGCCCCTGCCAGCCCCTGCTGCCCCTGCTGCCCCTGCTGCCCCTGCTGCCCCTGCCAGCCCCTGCTGCCCCTGCTGCCCCTGCCAGCCCCTGCCAGCCCCTGCTGCCCCTGCCAGCCCCTGCTGCCCCTGCTGCCCCTGCTGCCCCTGCTGCCCCTGCTGCCCCTGCCAGCCCCTGCTGCCCCTGCTGCCCCTGCTGCCCCTGCTGCCCCTGCCAGCCCCTGCTGCCCCTGCTGCCCCTGCTGCCCCTGCTGCCCCTGCTGCCCCTGCTGCCCCTGCCAGCCCCTGCTGCCCCTGCCAGCCCCTGCTGCCCCTGCTGCCCCTGCTGCCCCTGCTGCCCCTGCTGCCCCTGCCAGCCCCTGCTGCCCCTGCCAGCCCCTGCTGCCCCTGCTGCCCCTGCCAGCCCCTGCCAGCCCCTGCCAGCCCCTGCTGCCCCTGCTGCCCCTGCTGCCCCTGCTGCCCCTGCCAGCCCCTGCCAGCCCCTGCTGCCCCTGCTGCCCCTGCTGCCCCTGCTGCCCCTGCCAGCCCCTGCTGCCCCTGCTGCCCCTGCTGCCCCTGCTGCCCCTGCTGCCCCTGCTGCCCCTGCCAGCCCCTGCTGCCCCTGCTGCCCCTGCTGCCCCTGCTGCCCCTGCTGCCCCTGCCAGCCCCTGCTGCCCCTGCTGCCCCTGCTGCCCCTGCTGCCCCTGCCAGCCCCTGCCAGCCCCTGCTGCCCCTGCTGCCCCTGCTGCCCCTGCTGCCCCTGCCAGCCCCTGCCAGCCCCTGCTGCCCCTGCCAGCCCCTGCCAGCCCCTGCTGCCCCTGCTGCCCCTGCTGCCCCTGCTGCCCCTGCTGCCCCTGCCCCCTGCCAGCCCCTGCCAGCCCCTGCTGCCCCTGCTGCCCCTGCTGCCCCTGCTGCCCCTGCTGCCCCTGCTGCCCCTGCCAGCCCCTGCTGCCCCTGCTGCCCCTGCTGCCCCTGCTGCCCCTGCTGCCCCTGCCAGCCCCTGCTGCCCCTGCTGCCCCTGCTGCCCCTGCCAGCCCCTGCCAGCCCCTGCCAGCCCCTGCTGCCCCTGCCAGCCCCTGCTGCCCCTGCCAGCCCCTGCTGCCCCTGCTGCCCCTGCCAGCCCCTGCTGCCCCTGCCCCCCTGCTGCCCCTGCCAGCCCCTGCTGCCCCTGCTGCCCCTGCTGCCCCTGCCAGCCCCTGCCAGCCCCTGCTGCCCCTGCTGCCCCTGCTGCCCCTGCTGCCCCTGCCAGCCCCTGCTGCCCCTGCTGCCCCTGCCAGCCCCTGCTGCCCCTGCCAGCCCCTGCTGCCCCTGCTGCCCCTGCCAGCCCCTGCTGCCCCTGCTGCCCCTGCCCCCTGCCCCTGCTGCCCCTGCCAGCCCCTGCTGCCCCTGCTGCCCCTGCCAGCCCCTGCTGCCCCTGCCAGCCCCTGCTGCCCCTGCTGCCCCTGCTGCCCCTGCTGCCCCTGCCAGCCCCTGCTGCCCCTGCTGCCCCTGCTGCCCCTGCTGCCCCTGCCAGCCCCTGCTGCCCCTGCTGCCCCTGCTGCCCCTGCTGCCCCTGCCAGCCCCTGCTGCCCCTGCTGCCCCTGCTGCCCCTGCCAGCCCCTGCTGCCCCTGCTGCCCCTGCCAGCCCCTGCTGCCCCTGCTGCCCCTGCTGCCCCTGCTGCCCCTGCCAGCCCCTGCTGCCCCTGCCAGCCCCTGCTGCCCCTGCTGCCCCTGCTGCCCCCTGCTGCCCCTGCTGCCCCTGCTGCCCCTGCTGCCCCTGCCAGCCCCTGCTCCCCTGCTGCCCCTGCTGCCCCTGCCAGCCCTGCTGCTGCCCCTGCTGCCCCTGCTGCCCCTGCTGCCCTGCTGCCCCTGCCAGCCCCTGCCCCCCTGCTGCCCCTGCCAGCCCCTGCTGCCCCTGCTGCCCCTGCTGCCCCTGCCAGCCCCTGCCAGCCCCTGCTGCCCCTGCTGCCCCTGCCAGCCCCTGCCAGCCCCTGCCCCCCTGCTGCCCCTGCCAGCCCCTGCTGCCCCTGCTGTCCCTGCTGCCCCTGCTGCCCCTGCTGCCCCTGCCAGCCCCTGCCAGCCCCTGTCAGCCCCTTCCAGCCCCTGCTGCCCCTGCCAGCCCCTGCTGCCCCTGCTGCCCTGCTGCCCCTGCCAGCCCCTGCCAGCCCCTGCTGCCCCTGCTGCCCCTGCTGCCCCTGCTGCCCCTGCCAGCCCCTGCTGCCTGCCCCTGCTGCCCCTGCTGCCCCTGCTGCCCCTCCAGCCCCTGCCAGCCCCTGCTGCCCCTGCTGCCCCTGCTGCCCCTGCTGCCCCTGCCAGCCCCTGCTGCCCCTGCTGCCCCTGCTGCCCCTGCTGCCCCTGCCAGCCCCTGCTGCCCCTGCTGCCCCTGCCAGCCCTGCTGCTGCCCCCTGCCCTGCCCCTGCTGCCCCTGCCAGCCCCTGCCAGCCCCTGCTGCCCCTGCCAGCCCCTGCTGCCCCTGCCAGCCCCTGCTGCCCCTGCTGCCCCTGCTGCCCCTGCTGCCCCTGCCAGCCCCTGCTGCCCCTGCTGCCCCTGCTGCCCCTGCCAGCCCCTGCTGCCCCTGCCAGCCCCTGCTGCCCCTGCCCCCTGCTGCCCCTGCTGCCCCTGCTGCCCCTGCTGCCCCTGCTGCCCCTGCTGCCCCTGCTGCCCCTGCCAGCCCCTGCCCCCTGCTGCCCCCTGCCCCCCAGCCCCTGCCAGCCCCTGCTGCCCCTGCTGCCCCTGCTGCCCCTGCCAGCCCCTGCTGCCCCTGCTGCCCCTGCCAGCTGCCCTGCTGCCCCTGCTGCCCCTGCCAGCCCCTGCTGCCCTGCTGCCCCTGCTGCCCCTGCCAGCCCCTGCTGCCCCTGCCAGCCCCTGCCAGCCCCTGCTGCCCCTGCTGCCCCTGCTGCCCCTGCCCCCTGCTGCCCCTGCCAGCCCCTGCTGCCCCTGCTGCCCCTGCTGCCCCTGCTGCCCCTGCCAGCCCCTGCTGCCCCTGCCAGCCCCTGCTGCCCCTGCTGCCCCTGCCAGCCCCTGCCAGCCCCTGCCAGCCCCTGCTGCCCCTGCTGCCCCTGCTGCCCCTGCCAGCCCCTGCCAGCCCCTGCTGCCCCTGCCAGCCCCTGCCAGCCCCTGCTGCCCCTGCTGCCCCTGCTGCCCCTGCTGCCCCTGCTGCCCCTGCTGCCCCCCCTGCCAGCCCCTGCTGCCCCTGCTGCCCCTGCTGCCCCTGCTGCCCCTGCTGCCCCTGCCAGCCCCTGCTGCCCCTGCTGCCCCTGCTGCCCCTGCTGCCCCTGCCAGCCCCTGCTGCCCCTGCCAGCCCCTGCTGCCCCTGCTGCCCCTGCCAGCCCCTGCCCCCTGCTGCCCTGCCAGCCCCTGCTGCCCCTGCTGCCCCTGCCAGCCCCTGCTGCCCCTGCCAGCCCCTGCTGCCCCTGCTGCCCCTGCCAGCCCCTGCTGCCCCTGCTGCCCCTGCTGCCCCTGCTGCCCCTGCTGCCCCTGCTGCCCCTGCCAGCCCCTGCTGCCCCTGCTGCCCCTGCCAGCCCCTGCTGCCCCTGCCAGCCCCTGCCAGCCCCTGCTGCCCCTGCTGCCCCTGCCAGCCCCTGCTGCCCCTGCCCCTGCCCCTGCCCCTGCTGCCCCTGCTGCCCCTGCCAGCCCCTGCCCCCTGCTGCCCCTGCTGCCCCTGCCAGCCCCTGCTGCCCCTGCTGCCCCTGCTGCCCCTGCCAGCCCCTGCTGCCCCTGCTGCCCCTGCTGCCCCTGCCAGCCCCTGCCCCCCTGCTGCCCCTGCTGCCCCTGCTGCCCCTGCTGCCCCTGCCAGCCCCTGCCAGCCCCTGCTGCCCCTGCTGCCCCTGCTGCCCCTGCCAGCCCCTGCCAGCCCCTGCTGCCCCTGCTGCCCCTGCTGCCCCTGCTGCCCCTGCCAGCCCCTGCTGCCCCTGCCAGCCCCTGCTGCCCCTGCTGCCCCCTGCTGCCCCTGCTGCCCCTGCTGCCCCTGCTGCCCCTGCTGCCCCTGCTGCCCCTGCCAGCCCCTGCCAGCCCCTGCTGCCCCTGCTGCCCCTGCTGCCCCTGCTGCCCCTGCCCCTGCCAGCCCCTGCTGCCCCTGCCAGCCCCTGCTGCCCCTGCTGCCCCCTGCTGCCCCTGCTGCCCCTGCCAGCCCCTGCCAGCCCCTGCCAGCCCCTGCCAGCCCCTGCTGCCCCTGCTGCCCCTGCTGCCCCTGCTGCCCCTGCTGCCCCTGCTGCCCCTGCCAGCCCCTGCTGCCCCTGCTGCCCCTGCTGCCCCTGCCCCTGCCCCCTGCCAGCCCCTGCTGCCCCTGCCAGCCCCTGCTGCCCCTGCCCCTGCCCCTGCCCCTGCTGCCCCTGCTGCCCCTGCTGCCCCTGCTGCCCCTGCTGCCCCTGCCCCTGCCCCCCTGCCAGCCCCTGCTGCCCCTGCTGCCCCTGCTGCCCCTGCTGCCCCTGCTGCCCCTGCTGCCCCTGCTGCCCCTGCCAGCCCCTGCTGCCCCTGCCCCTGCTGCCCCTGCTGCCCCTGCTGCCCCTGCCAGCCCCTGCTGCCCCTGCCAGCCCCTGCTGCCCCTGCTGCCCCTGCCAGCCCCTGCCCCTGCCAGCCCCTGCTGCCCCTGCTGCCCCTGCCAGCCCCTGCTGCCCCTGCTGCCCCTGCCAGCCCCTGCTGCCCCTGCCCCCTGCTGCCCCTGCCAGCCCCTGCTGCCCCTGCTGCCCCTGCCAGCCCCTGCTGCCCCTGCTGCCCCTGCTGCCCCTGCTGCCCCTGCTGCCCCTGCTGCCCCTGCCAGCCCCTGCCAGCCCCTGCTGCCCCTGCCAGCCCCTGCTGCCCCTGCTGCCCCTGCCAGCCCCTGCCAGCCCCTGCCAGCCCCTGCTGCCCCTGCCAGCCCCTGCTGCCCCTGCTGCCCCTGCTGCCCCTGCCAGCCCCTGCCAGCCCCTGCTGCCCCTGCCAGCCCCTGCTGCCCCTGCTGCCCCTGCTGCCCCTGCTGCCCCTGCTGCCCCTGCCAGCCCCTGCCAGCCCCTGCTGCCCCTGCTGCCCCTGCTGCCCCTGCCAGCCCCTGCCCCCTGCCAGCCCCTGCCAGCCCCTGCTGCCCCTGCCAGCCCCTGCTGCTGCCCCTGCCCCCTGCCCCCTGCTGCCCCTGCCCCTGCCCCCTGCTGCCCCTGCTGCCCCTGCCAGCCCCTGCTGCCCCTGCTGCCCCTGCTGCCCCCTGCTGCCCCTGCTGCCCCTGCCAGCCCCTGCTGCCCCTGCTGCCCCCTGCTGCCCCTGCTGCCCCTGCTGCCCCTGCCAGCCCCTGCTGCCCCTGCTGCCCCTGCCAGCCCCTGCTGCCCCTGCTGCCCCTGCTGCCCCTGCTGCCCCTGCTGCCCCTGCCAGCCCCTGCTGCCCCTGCTGCCCCTGCTGCCCCTGCCAGCCCCTGCTGCCCCTGCTGCCCCTGCCAGCCCCTGCTGCCCCTGCAGCCCCTGCTGCCCCTGCTGCCCCTGCTGCCCCTGCTGCCCCTGCCAGCCCCTGCCAGCCCCTGCTGCCCCTGCTGCCCCTGCTGCCCCTGCCAGCCCCTGCCAGCCCCCTGCTGCCCCTGCTGCC
Source organism: Picus viridis (assembly GCA_033816785.1). NCBI lineage: Eukaryota > Metazoa > Chordata > Aves > Piciformes > Picidae > Picus > Picus viridis. Next base: position 9,977,085 of record CM066601.1, read on the forward strand.
CCTGCTGCCCCTGCTGCCCCTGCCCCTGCTGCCCCTGCTGCCCCTGCTGCCCCTGCCAGCCCCTGCCCCCCCTGCCCCTGCTGCCCTGCTGCCCCTGCCAGCCCCTGCCAGCCCCTGCTGCCCCTGCTGCCCCTGCTGCCCCTGCCAGCCCCTGCCAGCCCCTGCCAGCCCCCTGCCAGCCCCTGCTGCCCCTGCCAGCCCCTGCTGCCCCCTGCCCCTGCCCCCCTGCCAGCCCCTGCTGCCCCTGCCAGCCCCTGCCAGCCCCTGCTGCCCCCTGCTGCCCCTGCCCCCTGCCAGCCCCTGCCCCTGCCCCCTGCCAGCCCCTGCTGCCCCTGCTGCCCCTGCTGCCCCCGCCCCCTGCTGCCCCTGCCAGCCCCTGCTGCCCCTGCTGCCCCTGCTGCCCCTGCTGCCCCTGCTGCCCCTGCCAGCCCCTGCCAGCCCCTGCTGCCCCTGCCCCTGCTGCCCCTGCTGCCCCTGCCAGCCCCTGCCAGCCCCTGCTGCCCCTGCCCCTGCTGCCCCTGCCAGCCCCTGCTGCCCCTGCTGCCCTGCTGCCCCTGCTGCCCCTGCTGCCCCTGCTGCCCCTGCTGCCCCCTGCCAGCCCCTGCCAGCCCCTGCTGCCCCTGCTGCCCCTGCTGCCCCTGCCAGCCCCTGCTGCCCCTGCTGCCCCTGCCCCTGCCCCTGCTGCCCCTGCCAGCCCCTGCCAGCCCCTGCTGCCCCTGCTGCCCCTGCCAGCCCCTGCTGCCCCTGCTGCCCCTGCTGCCCCTGCCCCCTGCCAGCCCCTGCCAGCCCCTGCTGCCCCCAGCCCCTGCTGCCCCTGCCAGCCCCTGCTGCCCCTGCTGCCCCTGCTGCCCCTGCTGCCCCTGCCAGCCCCTGCTGCCCCTGCTGCCCCTGCTGCCCCTGCTGCCCCTGCCAGCCCCTGCCAGCCCCTGCTGCCCCTGCTGCCCCTGCTGCCCCTGCCAGCCCCTGCTGCCCCTGCTGCCCCTGCTGCCCCCTGCTGCCCCTGCTGCCCCTGCTGCCCCTGCCAGCCCCCGCTGCCCCTGCTGCCCCTGCTGCCCCTGCCAGCCCCTGCTGCCCCTGCTGCCCCTGCTGCCCCTGCCAGCCCCTGCCAGCCCCTGCTGCCCCTGCTGCCCCTGCTGCCCCTGCTGCCCCTGCTGCCCCTGCCAGCCCCTGCTGCCCCTGCCAGCCCCTGCTGCCCCTGCTGCCCCTGCCAGCCCCTGCCAGCCCCTGCCAGCCCCTGCTGCCCCTGCTGCCCCTGCCAGCCCCTGCCAGCCCCTGCCAGCCCCTGCTGCCCCTGCTGCCCCTGCCAGCCCCTGCCAGCCCCTGCCAGCCCCTGCTGCCCCTGCTGCCCCTGCCAGCCCCTGCCAGCCCCTGCCAGCCCCTGCTGCCCCTGCTGCCCCTGCTGCCCCTGCTGCCCCTGCTGCCCCTGCCAGCCCCTGCTGCCCCTGCTGCCCCTGCCAGCCCCTGCTGCCCCTGCCAGCCCCTGCCAGCCCCTGCTGCCCCTGCCCCCTGCTGCCCCTGCTGCCCCTGCCAGCCCCTGCTGCCCCTGCCAGCCCCTGATGCCCCTGCTACCCCTGCCAGCCCCTGCTGCCCCTGCTGCCCCTGCCAGCCCCTGATGCCCCTGCTACCCCTGCCAGCCCCTGCTGCCCCTGCTGCCCCTGCTGCCCCTGCTGCCCCTGCCAGCCCCTGCTGCCCCTGCCAGCCCCTGATGCCCCTGCTACCCCTGCCAGCCCCTGCTGCCCCTGCTGCCCCTGCCAGCCCCTGATGCCCCTGCTACCCCTGCCAGCCCCTGCTACCCCTGCCAGCCCCTGCCTGCCTCTGCCAGCCTTGGCTTTGAGGGAATTCTCCTCCAAATGAGCTGAATCTGCAGCAAAAGTCTCCTGGCTGGAGGACTTTTGAGGGTGCCAGGGAGGGACAGGACTGGGGGGGATGGAGCAGAACTAGAAGTGGGGAGATTGAGCTTGGCTGTGAGGAAGAAGTTGTTCCCCAGGAGGGTGGTGAGAGCCTGGCACAGGCTGCCCAGGGAGGTGGTGGCAGCCTCCTGCCTGGAGGTGTTTGCAGCCAGGCTGGAGGTGGCTGTGAGCAGCCTGCTGTGGTGTGAGGTGTCCCTGCCCCTGGCAGGGGGTTGGGGCTGGCTGAGCCCTGAGCTCCCTTCCAGCCCTGGCAGCTGTGTGGTTCCATGCGCTGTCAGCCCAAGAAGCAGTCCCGGCCGGAGGCGCAGGGGCAGAGCTCTGCCTCGCTCAGCCGGGAGGGGCGGCAGCCTCTCCGAGCCCAGGGCAGCCTAAAGCCACTTCTGTCTCCTGGGAGGCACCAGGTAGCTCTTCTGGACTCAGGTGCACCTTGTCCCTGGCAGGGCTCTGCCCAAGAGCTGCCAGATGCTGCTGTTCTCGGCCACGTTCCGGGAGCGGGTGAGGGCCTTCGCGCAGCAGATGGTCTCCAGCCCCATCGTCATCAAGCTGCGCGAGGAGGAGCTCAGCCTGGCCAACATCCGCCAGTACTTCATGGTCTGCCGGGGCCGGGAGCACAAGTACAGAGCCCTCTGCAACATCTATGGCAGCATCACCATCGGCCAGGCCATGATCTTCTGCCAGGTACAGCTCCTCAGCCTGCCCAGGGCGACCCACGGGCTGCTGCCAGGGGAGGTGGTGGCCACCTCGGCTTCAGCGAGGCTCTGGACAGTGTCTCCCTCACATCCCAGCAGGGCAAGTGTAGGAGGTGTGGGTTGGATGAGGTGGGTTGAGACCTGGCTGAAGGACACAGCTCAGAGGGCTGTGGGCAGTGGGGCAGGGTCTGGTTGGAGGTCTGCAGCTCCTGGTGTTCCTCAGGGGTCAGGGCTGGGTCCAGTCTTGTCCAGCATCTTCATCACTGACCTGGATGAAGGCTCAGAGTGGAGCCTCAGACAGGTTGCTGCTGGCACAGAGCTGGGAGCAGTGGCTGAGAGCCCTCAGGCTGTGCTGGCATCCAGGGAGCCCTGGGCAGGCTGAGAGCTGGGGGAGAGTAACCTCCTGAAGGTGAAGCAGGGCAAGGGCAGGGTCCTGGCCCCCGGGCAGGAACAACCTCCTGCAGCAGCACAGGGCAGGGGGAAGCTGCTGGCAAGCAGCTCCAAGCAGAAGCAGCTGGCAGTGCTGGGGGACAAGAAGCTGCCCAGCAGCAGCAAGGTGGCCTGGTGGGCAAGAAGGCCAAGGGGGTCCTGGGGGCATGGAGAAGAGTGTGGGCAGCAGCAGGGCAAGGGAGGCTGTGCTGCCCCTCTGCTGTGCCCTGCTGAGGCCACCTCTGGAGCCCTGGGGGCAGCTGTGTGCTACCCAGGTGCAGAGGGCCAGAGGAGTGCTGGAGAGAGTCCAGGGCAGGCTGGGAAGCTGCTGAGGGGCCTGGAGCAGCTCTGGCAGGAGCCAAGGCTGAGAGGCCTGGGGCTGAGAGGCTGCAGCAGAGCAGCCCCAGAGGGCAGCTGAGCAATGCTCAGCAAGAGCTGAAGGGCCCCTGGGGGCAAGAGGCTGGGGCCAGGCTCTGCTGAGTGGTGCCCAGTGGCAGGCCAAGGGGCAGTGGGCAGAGAATGGAGGCCAGGAGGCTGGAGGTGAAGAGGAGGAGCAAGTTGTTTGTTGTGAGGCTGCTGGAGGCCTGGAGCAGGCTGCCCAGAGAGGTTGTGGAGTGTGCTGGTGTGGAGAGCTTCCAACCCCCCCCTGGGCACTGTGCCCCTGGGCAGTGCCAATGAAGAATCCTCCTCCTGCCTCTCCTCAGACCCGCAGGAGCACAGAGTGGCTGGCAGCAGAGATGTGCCATGATGGGCACCAAGTGGGCATCCTGACAGCAGACCTGACAGTGGCCCAGAGAGCCAACATCATCCAGCGCTTCCGAGAGGGGAGGGAGAAGGTTCTCATCGCCACCAACATCTGTGCCAGAGGTGTGCTGCCCCCGGGGGGCACCGAGCCGCGGGCTCCGCTGCGCGGCCTGGCGGAGCAGCTCCGGGCAGCCCCAGGCTGCCCCGGGGCCAGGCGGTGGCAGTGCAGAGCTGCTCTGCTGGCAGGCATCGACGTGCAGCAGGTGACCGTGGTGGTGAACTTCAGCCTGCCCATGGACGGGAAGAAGGAGCTGGAGCTGGAGACCTACCTGCACCGCATCGGCCGCACCGGCCGCTTCGGCAAGCAGGGCATCGCCTTCAGCATGGTGGAGAGCCACAGCCTCTGGGTCATCGAGGTGATAGAGAAGCACTTCCGTGAGTGCCCCTGCCGGCCCTGCCCTGCGGCTGCCTCTGCCCCCCCGCGGCTTGCCTCCCGCCTGCAGGTGCCCCTGGCTGGGCTGCACGTCCCCTGGGGCTCATCCCACTCAGTGTCCCGGAGCCCCAGACTGCTGGGGGTGGGAAGGGACCCCCAAAGCTCCTCCAGGGCAGCCCCCTGCAGCCCCCAGGGACATCCCCAAGCACAGCAGGTTGCTCCCAGCCCCAAGCAACCTGAGCTGCCCTGGTGCCAGCCATGGGGCAGCTCCACCTCTCGGGGCAGCCTGGGCCAGGCTCTCCCCAGCCTCAGCCTCAACCATTTCTCCTTCTCTCCACTCTCAAGCTCCCTCTTTGCCTTCCAAACCATCCCCCCTTGGCCTGGCCCAACAGGCCCTGCTCCAGCCTCTGTCCCCAGCTCGCTGCAGGGCCTGGGAGGCCACCAGAAGGTGTCCCTGGAGCCTTCTCCTCTGCAGGCTGCCCAAGGCCAAGTCTCTCAGCCTGGCTCCCAGCAGAGGGCTTCCAGCCCTGCTGTGGCCTCCTCTGGCCCTGCTCCCCCAGGTCCCTGGCTGTGCTGAGGGCTCCAGAGCTGCCCCAGCCCTGCAGGTGCCATTTTACCTTCTGTTACCCTGGGGATCCCTGTCCCAGGGGTGCTGGTGCCCCAGCAATGCTCAGCCCTGGCCACAGGTCCTTCCTGAGGGCAAACTGATTGTTGGCCAGGAGGACTGTCATGGAATTTGCATATTGCCATGGCTGCACTTGAGGATCTCAGACCATGGTGCCTGTTTTCATGGAACCAAGAAGTCATTGCAGTTGGAAGAGACCTTTCGGCTCATGGAGTCCAACCATGAGCTCAGCACTGCCAGGACAGCACCACCCTCAGCACCACATCCTGGAAGCCCTCCAGGGATGGAGACTCCATCTGACTCTACCCTGAGCAGCCTGGGCCAGGCCTTGATAACCCCCAAGGGGAAGAAATTGTTCCTCATGGCCAACATGAACCTCCCCTGGGACAGCTTGGGGACATTTCCTCTTGTCCTGTCCTTTGGTACCTGTGAGAAGAGCCCAGGCCCCACCTGGCTCCAGCCTCCTTGCAGGGAGCTGCAGAGAGCAAGGAGGTCTCCCTCAGCCTCCTCTGCTCCAGCCTCAACCCCCCCAGCTCCCTCAGCTGCTCCTCCCCAGCCCTCTTCTCCAGACCCTTCCCCAGCTCCCTTGCCCTTCCCTGGCCCTGCTCCAGCCTCTCAAGGTGCTGCTGGCAGCCAGGAGCCCAGCACTGAAGGCAGCACTCCAGGGGTGGCCTCAGCAGTGCCCAGCCCAGGGGCACAACCCCTGCCCTGCTCCTGCTGCCCACACCACTGCTGCTCCAGGCCAGGCTGCTGGTGGCCTTCTTGCCCAGCTGGGCACCCCTGGTTCAGTGCTGTCCCTCCTACAGGCATCAAGATCAAGCAGCTGGACCCAGACAACATGGAGGAGCTGGAGGAGCTGGAAAACTGAGTGAGGAGCTGGGATGTGTTCCAGTTTTGCTGCAGAATGTAAGAAGTTCCCAGAGCAATCTCCCAATTCTCTTTTTGTTGAGGTTTTTTGGCTGTTTGGTTTTGTTCTGATGTTGCAGAAGGTAGGAGGGAGACAACCCCAAAGTCACCAATTGTTGGTATTGTTCTTGGTTCTCTCTCTGAGGTTTCGGGGCTTGAGGGGTTTCAGGTGGGGGTCACACTGCGCGAAGCTGGGTGGAGAGATCATAAACCGGGCGGGGAGTTCCGAGAGCTGGCCCCGAAAGCGGGCAGCGGCCTGCGGGCGGGACAGGAGCTGGGGAGAGCTTCCCTGCCGCCGGAGCCGGGAGGCAGCAGCCAGCGGCGGCCGCTAGGTGGCAGCGCGGGGCCGCCGCTGCCGGCGCAAAGCCTCCCCAGTGCCTCCCCAGTGCCTCCCCAGCGCTCGCCTGGGCCGCTGGTCCCCAGCCCTGCGGTGGCTTTGTCCCCTGGGGCTTCATCCCTTCGCTGGCGCCGGGAAAAGTCTCCAGTAAAAAGGATTTATTTAATTCCTGGCTCGTTGTGGCTCCTCTTTCCTCAAGCCCCGGAGGAGCAGCCCTGGTAGCCCTGCCAGGAGGGCTCTGCTGAGGACCAACCTGTTGGTCACCGTCTCCTGCTTCTCCCAGTCCCAACCTGCATGGGAGAGATCTCGATGGAGGCATCTGGCAGCAGCTTGAGGTGGGGAGCAAAGCCCCAGCCCAGCTCTGCCGCCCCCAGCTCTGCCCCCGCCCAGTGCTTGAATGTAACCCATTTGGGGCATTTTGAGCCCCAAAAGGCCGTGCTGGGGGGGGCAAAAGGGGACCCTGGATCCTCTGCCAGCTGCTGCTGGAGGTGGGGGGTGAGGGAGGTTCTCAGTTCCCACCGAATTTGGGGTATTTTTGAGCCCCCAGAGCTCTGCTTGGGCAGTGCCACGTTCACCACTGACAGTGCAATTAGCCACCACGAGCAATTAATTCTAATTAAGGGATTATTTTTTTCGGGGGTGGGGGGAATCTTCCTGCTGTATCCTGCCTCCTCCTGGCTGCATTTGCTTTGAAGCTTTGAAGGTGGGATGCAGCAACCTCCTGTGGCCCCCCCGCCCCGGAACCATCCACACCCCAAAATCCCCCTGGGGGTGCTCAGGCGCCCCCGGGTTCCATTACAGCATGGCTGCTCCCCCCATGAATGTTTGATGGGCTGGAGAGTGGGAGATGAAATATCAAACCCTGCCGGCCGCCGGCTTCCCCCGGCTCCCAAACGCCACATTTGCACTCCGGGGGCAGCAGCCTCTTCCCCTCCCCCCGTTAGCCCTACAATTTAGGGGTGGGGTGGGGCGGGGAACAGGCAGGAGGACTCCCCCTGCAGTGGTGGGGGTTAGGTGATGCCATTCCTGCACTGAGCACACCCAGCCTCAGCCCTGAGATTGCGGGGGCCCAGACGGGTTCGGTGTCAGGTTCTTGCCCCCCCACGACTGATAAATAATTAACAGTTAATCAGGGCTGGGCCTGATTACCCCGGGGGGGGGGGGGGGAAACCGGAGAGGAGGTCTGGGTGCAGAGCGCAGCCCTGCTTCGAGCTGGCACCGGACATGGCGGCATGGAGCGCGGCCAGGCAGCGTCGCCGCCGTGGAGGGCAGCCTGGATCCTCTGCCTGCTGCCGGCGCTGGCCGGGGGTGAGCACAGACCCCAGACGTCCCCCAGGCTTCCTGGCGGGGGCGGGACGGGAGGGCTTGGGCCAGCAGAGCCCTGACCGGGTCGCCACGCAGGCTTTGTGCCAGGCCAGCTGCTGGCCGGCGACGAGGCTGCCTACGAGGAGCGGACGGTGACCGGCGTGCGGGGCCGGGCGGTGGAGCTGAGCTGCGGCCGCCCGGCGGCGGCTCCTCCGGCCGTGGTCTTCTGGAGCTTCGCGGCGGCAGGCTCGGGGCCCCCGCGGGCCGTGGCCGTGGGCTCGGGCTGGGAGGTGGCGGTGGCCCCCGGCGCGGGCAGCCTGGGCCGGGTGGCTCTGCGCAATGGGACGCTGGAGCTGCGGGAGCTGCGGGTGGCCGCCCGCGGGCGCTTCCTCTGCCAGGGGCTGTTCCCGGAGCGCGGCCGCCTCCGGGTCGGCTACGCTGCGGTGCTGCTGCGCGTCCTCGGTAAGCCGCTGGCCGCCCCGCGGGCCCCGCTAGCCACTCACTGCCCAGCACTGTGCCACCCTGCCCGGCTGTGGCACAGCCCTGCACACGCTGGCACTGAAACCCTCTGCTGTGCTGGCCACCAAGGGCACCACTAGCCAATGATGGGCACCACTAGCCAGTGAAGGGGCACCACTAGCCAATGAAGGGCACCACTAGCCAGTGATGGGCACCACTAGCCAGTGAAGGGCACCACTAGCCAATGATGGGCACCACTAGCCAATGATGGGCACCACTAGCCAGTGAAGGGCACCACTAGCCAGTGAAGGGCACCACTAGCCAATGATGGGCACCACTAGCCAGTGAAGGGCACCACTAGCCAACAAAGGGCACCACTAGCCAGTGATGGGCACCACTAGCCAACAAAGGGCACCACTAGCCAGTGATGGGCACCACTAGCCAATGATGGGCACCACTAGCCAACAAAGGGCACCACTAGCCAGTGATGGGCACCACTAGCCAGTGAAGGGCACCACTAGCCAACAAAGGGCACCACTAGCCAGTGAAGGGCACCACTAGCCAACAAAGGGCACCACTAGCCAGTGATGGGCACCACTAGCCAGTGAAGGGCACCACTAGCCAATGATGGGCACCACTAGCCAGTGAAGGGCACCACTAGCCAGTGAAGGGCACCACTAGCCAATGATGGGCACCACTAGCCAGTGAAGGGCACCACTAGCCAACAAAGGGCACCACTAGCCAGTGATGGGCACCACTAGCCAATGATGGGCACCACTAGCCAGTGAAGGGCACCACTAGCCAACAAAGGGCACCACTAGCCAGTGATGGGCACCACTAGCCAGTGAAGGGCACCACTAGCCAACAAAGGGCACCACTAGCCAGTGAAGGGCACCACTAGCCAATGATGGGCACCACTAGCCAATGATGGGCACCACTAGCCAGTGAAGGGCACCACTAGCCAACAAAGGGCACCACTAGCCAGTGATGGGCACCACTAGCCAGTGAAGGGCACCACTAGCCAATGATGGGCACCACTAGCCAGTGAAGGGCACCACTAGCCAGTGAAGGGCACCACTAGCCAACAAAGGGCACCACTAGCCAGTGATGGGCACCACTAGCCAGTGAAGGGCACCACTAGCCAACAAAGGGCACCACTAGCCAGTGATGGGCACCACTAGCCAGTGAAGGGCACCACTAGCCAACGAAGGGCACTACTATCCAATGATGGGCACCACTAGCCAGTGAAGGGCACCACTAGCCAGTGAAGGGCACCACTAGCCCACAAAGGGTCCCACTAGCCAGTGAAGCAGGTCACTATCAGACACAAAGCCCCACTAGCCAAGGTAGTGTCATACTAGCCACCAGAATGCTCCACTAGCCAGGAAGGTGCCAGGGGAGGTTCCGGTTGGGTGTCAGGAGGAAGTTCTTCACAGAGAGATTTGCCTTTGGGACGTGCTGCCCGGGGAGCTGGTGGAGTCCCTGGCGGTGCTCAGGACAAGCCTGGATGAGGCCCTCGGCGCCGTGGTCTGGGCGATTGGATCGCGCTGGGAGGGAGCCTGGCTCAGAGGCTCTTCCAGCCTGGCTGGTTCTGATTCTATGACAGGGCTCCACCAGCCACTGAAAGGCCTCACTAGCCCATAAAGTGCCCCTCTAGCCAGAGCAAGGTTCCACTAGCTAATGAACGGTCTCACTAACCAACAAAGGGCCCCACTAGCCAGTCACGGGCCCCACTAGCCAGTGAAAGGTCCCGCTAGCCGATGAAGCAGGTCACTATCAGACATGGAGCCCGACTCGTGTTGTAGCCAAGGTTGTGTTGTACTAGTTACTGGAGCACCTCACTAGCCAGCAAAGGGCTCCACCAGCCAACACAGAGCCCCACTAGCCAACACAGAGCCCCACTAGCTGAAACAGTGCCCCACTAGCCAAGGAAGCAGGCCACTAGCCAGCACAGAGCCCCACTAGCCAATGTAGAGCCCCCCACTAGCCAATGCAGCAGGCCACTAGGCAGTGGAGAGCCACACTAGCCATGGTAGTGGCCCACCAGTCAGTCAAGCATGCCACTAGCCAGCACAGAGCCTCACTAGCCAAGAGAGTCCCCCATTAGCCAATGCAGAGCCCCACTAGTCAGCAAAGTACCCCAGTAGCCAACGTGGCACCCTGCTAGCTGCTTACCACGAGCCAGCATAGCACTCAGAAGCCACTGAAGTGTCCCAGGAGCCAACACCGAGCCCCAGGAGCCAACGTGGAGCCCTGCTAGCCATCAAAGCACCCCACTAGCCAAGGAACCCCCACTTCCAGCCAACATAGTGCCCTACTAGCCAACACAGGACCCCACTAGCCAGCTCAGGACCCCAGTAGCCATCCCCATCTCCTTGGCCTGGCCAACCTCACATGCCATCAGCATCACTGGCCCGTGGTGGCCACTCCAGCAGTCCCTGTGCCCACAGCGCCCACAGCCCCGACTGCCCCTCACTGGCCCACAGCTCTTCTCACCACCATCCTGCTAGCCAGGACAGGACCTCACTAGCCAGTGCATGGTCTGGGGGTGGCACAGGAGGGATCTGGGACTGCGGGACTGGGACCAGGGGACGGAGGCTTCAGGAGCCCCCACGGCTGCTTGCCCCCAGTGCCGGTCTCCAAGCCCTTCGTGCGGCCAACGGCGGCGGCGGCACCAGAGGGGGCGGCGGTGGCCCTGACCTGCTCCGTGAGGGAGGGGACGGAGCCGCTGAGCTTCTCCTGGCAGCACCAGGAGCCCCGGGGCGGTGCCGCAGTGCCCCCCGAGGGGCTGGGGGCGCCGGGGCTGAGCTGCGGCTGACGCCGGCCAACCGCAGCCACGCAGGCTGGTACGCGTGCACCGTGGGCAACCAGGTCAACAACCGCACCAGCGAGCCCGTGTTCCTGGACATCGTCTGTGAGTGTCGCGGGGGCATCGCCCGCGGGGGGCACTGCCCACGGGGGCTCTGCTCACGCGGGGCACCTCCCACGGGGGACACTGCCCAGTGGGGGGGCACCGCCCACGGGGACAATGCCCACGGGGGACTCCACCCACGGGGGCGCCGCCCACGGGGGGACACCACATCCGCGGCCGCCATGCACCGTGGCACCTCCCTGGCCACCACGCACCGTGGCACATCCACAGCCACCCTGCGGCGCCCTTTCTCAGGAGGCTTCACAGCCTGGTGTGCCACCCGCGGGCAGGGTGCCCCGGGCAGGGTGGTGCCCCTGCGTGGGACAGGCTGGTGGCACCGGGTCTGTGCCCCGCAGACGGCCCCGACCAGCCTGCCATCAGCGTGGAGCCCTTCTCCCCGGAGCAGGGAGGCTTCTCTGCGGGCGAGAGGGAGGATGTGGTGCTGAGCTGCCTGGCGCCCTCCAACCCCCCCAGCCGCTACGTCTGGCTGCACAACGGCTCCCAGGTGCACACCGGCCAGACCTACGTCATCTCTGGCATCGCCCGCGCCCAGGCGGGCACCTACACCTGCCTGGCAGAGAACAGCCACCTGCAGACCCGCACCCAGGCCACCATCGTCCTCACCGTCTACTGTGAGTAACGCCGGGGGACAGGGGGAGGCCCCGCGGGTCCCCCCTCTGGGGTGAGATGGACCAACACAGCTCCCTGGTGAGGACGTGGGCGTGAGGGGCACGCCGGGTGGGGCGGGTGGGCACCTCCTTCGCCCCCCACCAGCGCCGATGGTCTCCCGCAGATCCACCAGCCGGGACCCCCAGCTGCTCCGCCCTGCCCACCGCCGACCTGCGGGACGTGGCCCTGCGCTGCCGCTGGCTGGGGGGTTCCCCCGGCACGGCTGCGCTGGGTGGGCCCCGGACCCTCCAGGGAGGAGGAGGAGGAGGAGGAGGAGGAGGGGGTGATGGGGATGAGCTTTTCCATGGCCACCAGCATCCAGCCAGGGTCGGCCACCAGGAACGGGAGCTCCTTCTCCTGCCTGGCCTCCCACCCGGCGCTGCCGCAGGGGGCTGCGTGCGGGACCACCCTGTGTGAGTATGGACGGCTCTGTGTGTGCCCCCCAGTGCCTGCCTGACCCCCTCCTTGGCACGGCAAAGCCATGGGGAACCCCACACCGCGAGGTGGGCTACCCCAAGGTGATGCCACCTTGGCTGGGACCTCCCCCAGTGCCAGCTTGGCCCCCAGATGGGCATCCCCATGGCACAGCTGGGGCACAGAGCACTGAGGGGGGCATCTCCTTGTTGTGGGGTGTGGGGAGGACACTTGGGCACCGGACCCCACCCCGACACCTCCCCCACCCCGCAGGGGTCCCAGCTGGCAGCCCCTCCTGCACGGCGGCGGCCACCAAGGGTGACGAGTTCGTGATGCTGCGCTGCCAGTGGGAGGGGGGATGCCACCAGTCAGCCTGCGCTGGCAGGACAGTGGGGGACAAGCACTGGGGGACCCCTCGCCCTCCACCACTGTCCTGGTGCTGGCCGCCGATGGCAGCTTGCAGGGCCAGGACTTCATCTGCGCAGCCGCACACCCCCTGCAGGCCACCCGCACCGAGTGCCACCTGCGGCTGGGTAAGCCCTGCCCCTGCCCTGCCGCCGTGGCGCTGCCGCCGTGCTGCAGGGGCTTCCATGTCCCCCCTGGGGTCCCTTCTCTCTGCGCAGATGTCCCCAAGCTGGAGGCGGAGAGGAGCGAGGTGGTGGTGCTGGAGGGCGGAGAGGCGCGGCTGGCGTGCCGGCGTCACGATGGTGGTGCCAGTCTTGGGGCCAGCATGGCTTGGTACGACTCCAAGCAGCAGGAGGTGACTCTGGGGTTGGCCAAGTACCAGCTGGAGCAGGGAGAAGCGTGGCTCAACCTTACAGTCCAGGATGCTGAGTGGCCAGGGGATGGTGGCACCTACCACTGCGCCGCAGCCAATGCCGTGGGCACCGCCAGCCTCCCTGTCCGCCTTCATGTGGAGCGTGAGTCCTGGCAGGGCTCTGGGGGTCCTCGGGGTGGGGGTCATGGAATCATGGAATCATTTTGTTTGGAAAAGGCCTTGAAGCTCATCCAGTCCAAACCTTCTCTGACCCTCCCAAGGCTGGGGCTGAGCCATGGCCCTCAGCACCACAGCTCTGCCCCTTGGCAACACCTCCAGGGATGGGGATTCAACCTCTGCTGCTCCTCCCCAGCCCTCTTCTCCAGACCCTTCCCCAGCTCCCTTGCCCTTCTCTGGCCCTGCTCCAGCCTCTCAAGGTGCTGCTGGCAGCCAGGAGCCCAGCACTGAAGGCAGCACTCCAGGGGTGGCCTCAGCAGTGCCCAGCCAGGGGCACAATCCCTGCCCTGCTCCTGCTGCCCACACCACTGCTGCTCCAGGCCAGGCTGCTGGTGGCCTTCTTGCCCAGCTGGGCACCCCCTGGCTCCTCTGCAGCTGCTGGCACCCAGCACCCCCAGGGCCTTTCCTGCTGGGCAGTTTGCAGCCCCTCTGCCCCAGCCTGGAGCCTTGCTGGGGCTGCTGTGAGCCAAGGGCAGGACCCAGCCCTTGGCCTTGTTGCACCTCATGCCCTTGGCCTTGGCTCATGCCTGCAGCCTGGTCAGGTCCCTCTGCAGAGCCTCCAAGCCTGCAGCAGCTCAGCACAGCCACCCAGCTTGGTGCCCCCTGCACCAACCCCTCCTGTCTCACCGCAGGGTACCCGGCGCCCCCCAATGTCACCATCAGCCGGCTGCGGTACACGCGGGCACGCACCGAGGTGCGGCTGGAGTGGCGCACGCAGGGCAGCGGCAACCTCACCGGCTTTGTGGTGCAGCGGCGCCGAGCCAAGAAGCCCTCCCGGCAGGCTCCGGGGCCCTGGGAAACCGCCGCTGGGGACATCGAGCCCCACACCCGCGACCGGCGCCTGGGGGCTTGGACCCGGCCGTGGTCTACGCCTTCCGCGTCCTGGCCGTCAACCACCGCAGGGCCGGGCACCCCTCCGAGGTGCAGACCCCAGGTGAAGTGGGGCAGGGGCTGGGGGCGCCGCCCTGAGCGGCCAGAGCAGGGCTGCAGGGCAGGAGGTGATGTGTGCGTCCCGCCGGAGCTGCGCCGAGCGTGCGGTGCCGTCAGTAGGTTCCAGAGTGAACAGGCAGAAGTTGCCACCTCCCCACCTGCCTGTCGGGGGCTGCTGCCTGCCACACTCCCTCTGCTCTCGTCCCTGCCGGGGGCCACGCAGGGGCTGACGGTGCTGCTCTCTTCCAGCCGAGCCTCCCTTCGAGGCCTACCCGGCGGTGACGGCGGCGGCGGTGCTGGGGATGCTGGTGGCCACTGCTGCCTCGCTGCTGGCCGTGCGCTGGGTCGCCCGGCACCGGGACAGCCTCCCCCGTGAGTTCTGGGGCCGGGGGGCACAGACCCTGCCTAGCCCCCCCTCATGTCTGTCTGTCTATCCCCAGGGCTGCACGACCTCCTCTTCCGCACGTGAGTGACCAAAGCATCCCCAGCCCAGTGCCGCTGCGTCACCCCCACGCGTCCCTGTGCCCCCCAGTGCTGGTCACCCCCATGCGTCCCTGTGCCCCCCAGTGCTGGTCACCCCCATGCGTCCCTGTGCCCCCCAGTGCTGGTCACGCCCACGCGTCCCTGTGCCCCCCAGTGCTGGTCACCCCCACGCGTCCCTGTGCCCCCCAGTGCTGGTCACGCCCACGCGTCCCTGTGCCCCCCAGTGCTGGTCACCCCCATGCGTCCCTGTGCCCCCCAGTGCTGGTCACCCCCATGCGTCCCTGTGCCCCCCAGTGCTGGTCACGCCCACGCGTCCCTGTGCCCCCCAGTGCTGGTCACCCCCACACATCCCTGTGCCCCCAGTGCTGGTCACCCCCACACGTCCCTGTGCCCCCCAGTGCTGGTCACCCCCACACGTCCCTGTGCCCCCCAGGGCCGGCCCCGGTGCCCAGGAGCCTATCGACACGCCGGAGGATGCCGAGCCCGCCGCAGGCGCGGAGGATGGAGCAGCGGCGGCAGCCACGGCTGTGCCCGGCACAGCAGCAGGTACGGGCACGCACGGGGTGAGCCCGGGGCCCCGGGGCCGCAGCAGCCGCCCGGTGTCACCGGGGCTCTCCCCGCCGTGCAGAGCAGCTCTCGGCACCGCCAGACGCCGCCGAGGACGCGGCGGTGACCGCCGGCATCACCGTGACGGCCACGCCGTGACCCTGCCAGCCCTGTGTGCCCTTTCCCTCCCCTTGCTTCCCTCCCTGGGTGGCAGCTCCCGGCTGCGCGCCGGCTCCCCGGCCCCTCACGGCAATAAAGCTGGGAAAGGGGCAGGCAGCGCCCAGGTCCCGGCTCCTGCGGCGCTGCCCAGGGCGAAGCAGCCGCTGGGAAACATCTCTGAGCCTCCACCAAAATGAGGTCTGGGGTGCGGGGGGGGCTTGCTGCGGGGGGTGTTCAAAGGGGTGCTGGGATTTTGCCACCTTGCTCTGCCCTGGTGAGACCTCATCCAGCTCTGGAGCCCTCAGCACACGAGGGACCTGGAGCTGCTGGAGAGGCTCCAGAGGAAGCCACAAAGATGCTCAGAGGCTGCAGCAGCTCTGCTGTGGGGCCAGGCTGAGGGAGCTGGGGCTGTGCAGCCTGGAGAGGAGAAGGCTCCAGGCAGAGCTCAGAGCAACCTTCCAGTACCTGAAGGGCTACAAGGAGGCTGCAGAGGGACTGTGCCCAAAGGTCTGCAGGGACAGGAGCAGAGGCAATGGTTTGGGATGAGAGCAGAGCAGATTGAGATTGGATGTGAGGAACAAGTTGTGCAGCAGGAGGCTGCTGGAAGGCTGCAGCAGGCTGCCCAGGGAGGGGGTTGAGGCTCCAGCCCTGGAGCTCTTCCAGGTGAGGCTGGAGAGGGCTCTGGGCAGCCTGCTCCAGGGGAGGATGTCCCTGCTGCCGGCAGGGGCTGCACTGGGTGAGCTCTGGGGGTCCCTTCCAGCCCAGACCATTCTGTGACTGTGAGCTGGGGTCTCCTGGTGACAGCTCCCTGACAGCTCAGCCATGGGACTTTGGTTGCTTTCTGGAGCCAATGTGAGCTGTGAGGTTAAAAATCAGCATTTCCTCACCACCGAGAGAAAAAAGCCAGGGGCTGCAGCTCTGCTCCCAGGGCTGGCTGAGGCTGTGAGTGCTGAGGAAGCAGAGCATCACCTCCACGCTGTGGGGAGGTGGAACCAGCCCCATGTCACTGCCTGTGGAGCACTGATCCACCTGCTCTGGCCATGAAGCACCATCAGTCTTCACCAAATCACCCCTAAAATACAACCCCCCACCCCAAAACCCTTCCCTCATCTCAAACCCATCACAATGCCGCAGGAACGTTACAGCTCCCGAGGAAAAGTGTCCCGATGGGCCCCAGCCTCGGGAAAGGGGCTGCAGGGGCTGGGCCAAGGCAGGCGTGGGAAAAACAGGCTGTGAGGGAAACCAAGGCCAAGGGGGTCCTGGGGGCATGGAGAAGAGTGTGGGCAGCAGCAGGGCCAGGGAGGCTGTGCTGCCCCTCTGCTGTGCCCTGCTGAGGCCACCTCTGGAGCCCTGGGGGCAGCTGTGTGCTGCCCAGGTGCAGAGGGCCAGAGAAGGGCTGGAGAGAGTCCAGGGCAGGCTGGGAAGCTGCTGAGGGGCCTGGAGCAGCTCTGGCAGCAGCCAAGGCTGAGAGGCCTGGGGCTGAGAGGCTGCAGCAGAGCAGCCCCAGAGGGCAGCTGAGCAATGCTCAGCAAGAGCTGAAGGGCCCCTGGGGGGCAAGAGGCTGGGGCCAGGCTCTGCTGAGTGGTGCCCAGTGGCAGGCCAAGGGGCAGTGGGCAGAGAGTGGAGGCCAGGAGGCTGGAGGTGAAGAGGAGGAGCAAGTTGTTTGTTGTGAGGCTGCTGGAGGCCTGGAGCAGGCTGCCCAGAGAGGTTGTGGAGTGTGCTGGTGTGGAGAGCTTCCAACCCCCCTGGGCACTGTGCCCCTGGGCCAGCTGGTGGGGGGGGCCCTGCAGGAGCAGGGCTTGGGCTGGAGGAGCTCTGGGGGTCACTTCCCAGCCCTCCATGCTGGGCTCTGGGATTCCTGGCTTGCCTGGGAAGGGAAGGTCCCGGCTGTGGCAGAGCTGCTTGGGAGAGGAGGGAAATGCTGAGGGAGCTCCGGGTCTGGCAGCGGCTCCGGGGCAGGTGGCAGCCGCAGCGCTCGGGTTGCAGGGGGGGCCGGGGGGCAGCTCTGGCTGGGAACCCAACAGATAACGGCAGCAAAGTGCAGAGATTGTGAAGAAGAGAAGCGAAGCAGCGACTGGAGCAGGGCAGAGCCTGGGCAGGAGAGCTGCTGCGGCCGGAGAGCTCACCCCGGCCTCCTGCCATCCCCCCTGGGGGAGATCCTTCCTCTTCGGGGGGGGGAACCGCTCTGCTCTGGGGGACACTGCTGCCGTGGGGGGGTCGCTCCTCTCTGGGGGCGCTGTGCTCTCCTCTCGTGGGCTGAGTTGCTCTCCTTTGGGGGCAGCTGCTGCTCTGCAGGGAGGTCACGTCCCTGGCGGGGGAGAGGAGAAATCGCAGGGGTGGGGGGGCCATCGCTCTCCTTTGGGGCAAAATCGCCCATTTTTGGGGGTAAATCACTCTCCTTTGGGGGAAATGTCCCCTTGGGGGGGGGGAATTCCTCCCATTTTGGGGGAAATGGCTCTAATTGGGGGAAATTCCTTCTAGCTTTGTTGAAATGGCTTTCGGGGGGAGGGGGAATCTCTCCTCGGGGGAAATAATTCCCCTGTGAGGGGGAAACTGCTCTTTTCTGGGGTGAATCGCTCTCCTTTGGGGGAAATTGCTCCTCTTTGGGGGGGAACTGTCCTCTTTTGGAGGTTAATCCTCTTCTGTTGGGGGAAATTGCTCTCATTTGGGGGGAATCCCTCCCCTTTGGGGGAAGTTCTTCCTCCTTTGGGGGAAAACCTTTGGAGGAAATGGATCCCTTTGGGGGGGTCACTCCTCCTTTTTGAGGGAAATAATTCCCTTTTGGGGAAACTGCTCTTCTTGGAGAGGAAATCACTCTCCTTTGGGGGCAGTCACTCCTCTCTTAGGGAAGTCTCTCCCTTGAGGGCAGTTGCTCCTTTCTTGGGGTAAGTCTCTCTCACCTTTGGGGGTAACTGCTCCCTTCAGGGCAGATCTCTCTCCTGGGAAAAAATCTCTCTCTCCCTTTTGGGGCAAATCATTCTCTTTTTGGCCACACAGCTCACTGCACCTCTAGCACTTGGCTCCAGCCTGCCCAGCATCACCTCCTCCCTTCCCAGCCCCACCAACAGCCTTGGCTAGAACACAAAATCACCCCAGTGAGGAGGGGGCTGCAGATTTGTGCCCTCGAGGAGGCTCAAGCTGGGATTCATTCACCTGGCTCCTGGGGGTTTCTGCTCTGCTGCTTTCCAAGCACCTGGTTTGTTTCATCTGAGTAATTTGGGAAAGGAAAAAGAAAGCCAAAGCAAACCCCCAGACCCATCACAAACCCCAGGCTGAAGGCTGCAACACCTGCAGGGTGTTTGTCTCCCAGGGGCAGGAGCAGCTCTGGCAGTGTGGGGCTGGTGGGAGCTGCTCTGCTGTGAGCTGGTTCAGCTCAGACTCAGAATTGCCTCAAACTGGGGTGGTGGAAGTGAGGCTGAGGGGGATTCTGCCTTCTGCAAGTGGGAAGGGTGAGGCAGGGCTGGATGGTCACCCATGCTCTGCAAACAGGACCCAGCATGGAGGGATGGGAAGGGACCCCCAGAGCTCCTCCAGCCCAAGCCCTGCTCCTGCAGGGCCCCCCCAGCAGCTGGCCCAGGGGCACAGTGCCCAGGGGGGTTGGAAGCTCTCCACACCAGCACACTCCACAACCTCTCTGGGCAGCCTGCTCCAGGCCTCCAGCAGCCTCACAACAAACAACTTGCTCCTCCTCTTCACCTCCAGCCTCCTGGCCTCCACTCTCTGCCCACTGCCCCTTGGCCTGCCACTGGGCACCACTCAGCAGAGCCTGGCCCCAGCCTCTTGCCCCCAGGGGCCCTTCAGCTCTTGCTGAGCATTGCTCAGCTGCCCTCTGGGGCTGCTCTGCTGCAGCCTCTCAGCCCCAGGCCTCTCAGCCTTGGCTGCTGCCAGAGCTGCTCCAGGCCCCTCAGCAGCTTCCCAGCCTGCCCTGGACTCTCTCCAGCCCTTCTCTGGCCCTCTGCACCTGGGCAGCACACAGCTGCCCCCAGGGCTCCAGAGGTGGCCTCACTGCTAGCGCAGAGCAGAGCTTCCCAGCTCCTCAGGACACAGCAGCACTGAACCAAGCTCTGCTGGCAGCTGTGCTGCAGGACACCTCCAGGAGGCTTCCTCCTGTTCCATTTTCCTCTTTAAGTTCTTATTTATTTCCTTATTTCTTATTTAATTCCTTACCTACCTCTGGAGTACTCCAGGAGGTGCTGATGGGTTTGAGCACCAGGAGACCCAGCTGCCAGGGGGTGGCAGCCATTGGCTGTCTCCACCAACCCCACTTGCTGGAGTCCTCTCAAGCAGGCTCCTGAGAAGCAGCTCTGGTGCTGGTGGCCACCAGGCTGGGGATTCCCCCTCCTTTTCTTTACCTGCTGAGACTTAGGGTCCTGAGAGAGCTGGCAGGAGCTGCCAAGCCGCTCTCCATCATTTTCCTCCAGTCCTGGCTCACCAGAGAGGTTCCAGATGACTGGAAACTGGCCAGTGTGGTCCCCATCCACAAGAAGGGTCGGATGGAGGAGCCTGGAAGCTCCAGGCCTGGCAGCCTGACCTCAGTGCCAGGGAAATGATGGAGCAGATCATCCTGGGGGCAGTCACTGCACCTGCAGGATGGCCAAGGGCTCAGGCCCAGCCAGCATGGATTCAGGAAGGGCAGCTCCTGCCTCTCCAACCTGATCTCCTTCCATGCCCAGGTGACTGCCTGGTGGCTGTGGGGCAGGCTGGGGATGTGGTCTGCCTGGACTTCAGCAAGGCCTTTGACACCGTCCCCCACAGCAACCTCCTGGCCAAGCTGTCAGCCCCTGGCTTGGGCAGCAGCACTCTGAGCTGGGTTAGGAACTGGCTGGAGGCCGAGCCCAGAGAGTGGTGGTGAATGGTGCCACAGCCAGCTGGCAGCCAGGCACCAGTGGTGTGCCCCAGGGCTCAGTGCTGGGCCCCAGCCTGATCAATGTCTTCATTGATGATCTGGAGGAGGGGATCGAGACAGTCATCAGCAAATGTGCAGCTGACACCAAGCTGGGAGCAGATGTTGGTCAGTTAGAGGCCAGAAGGGCTCTGCAGAGGCACCTTGCCAGGCTGCACAGATGGGCAGAGGCCAACAGGATGGCATTCAACAAGTCCAAGGGCCAGGGGCTGCACTTTGGCCACAGCAACCCCAGGCAGAGCTACAGGCTGGGGGCAGAGTGGCTGAGAGCAGCCAGGCAGAGAGGGACCTGGGGGTGCTGATTGACAGCTGCCTGAACATGAGCCAGCAGTGTGCCCAGGGGGCCAAGAAGGCCAATGGCATCCTGGCCTGCATTAGGAATGGTGTGGCCAGCAGGAGCAGGGAGGTCATTGTGCCCTGTGCTCTGCACTCGTTAGGCCACACCTTGAGTCCTGTGTCCAGTTCTGGGCCCCTCAGTTTAAGAAGGACATTGAGCGACCTGAAGGTGTCCAGAGAAGGGCAAGGAGGCTGGGGAGGGGTCTGGAGCACAGCCCTGTGAGGAGAGGCTGAGGGAGCTGGGGTTGCTTAGCCTGGAGAAGAGGAGGCTCAGGGGAGACCTCATTGCTCTCTACAACTACCTGAAGGGAGGTTGTAGCCAGGAAGGGGTTGGCCTCTTCTCTCTAGCAACCAGCACCAGAACAAGAGGACACAGTCTCAAGCTGTGCCAGGGGAAGTTTAGGCTGGAGGTGAGGAGAAAGTTCTTCACTGAGAGAGTTGTTCATCATTGGGATGTGCTGCCCAGGGAGGTGGTGGAGTCCCTGTGCCTGGAGGGGTTCAAGAGGGGACTGGATGTGGCACTCGGTGCCATGGTCTGGTCATGGGGTCTGTGGGGACAGGCTGGACTCGATGAGCTTCGAGGTCTCTTCCAACCTTAGTGATACTGTGAGACTTCTTTTGGCTCTTGTGGAGCTCAGCAGGCCAGGTGCCCTCTGTGTGCAGGGGTGGGGACAGACCAAAGCAGAAAGGAGTTTGCAGGCACCAGTCATATCAAAAGGCAACCATTTAACACGAGGTACATTCATCTGCACTACTACACAAAAATAAATAGTGACTCTCTCTGGCAATTCACATCCCTCCAGCACTCCGTGGCAGCAGCTCTGCAGTCCTGGCACCCTCTGGGGGACCCTGGGGACCCTCCCTCAGGTTTCCTGCAGCTGCCGAAGGTCCTCCGAGCCTCTGCAGGTGACTGCAGGTGAGCTCCAGCCTGGCTGCTCCCTACAGTCCTTGGGGACAGGCTGCAGAAGGAGAGGGCTCCAGCTCAGAACGTGGTTGGAGGTTTCTGAGTGCAGGCAGGGGTCACCTGGAGGAGAAGAGAAAGGTGGAGGGTTGGTGGGGGGAGGTTGTGGAAGTAGAACATCAGAGAACCCCAGCATGGGGGGACAGGAAGGGACCCGCAGAGCTCCTCCAGCCCAAGCCCTGCTCCTGCAGGGCCCCCCAGCAGCTGGCCCAGGGGCACAGTGCCCAGGGGGGTTGGAAGCTCTCCACACCAGCACACTCCACAACCTCTCTGGGCAGCCTGCTCCAGGCCTCCAGCAGCCTCACAACAAACAACTGGCTCCTCCTCTTCACCTCCAACCTCCTGGCCTCCACTCTCTGCCCACTGCCCCTTGGCCTGCCACTGGGCACCACTCAGCACAGCCTGGCCCCAGCCTCTTGCCCCCCAGGGGCCCTTCAGCTCTTGCTGAGCATTGCTCAGCTGCCCTCTGGGGCTGCTCTGCTGCAGCCTCTCAGCCCCAGGCCTCTCAGCCTTGGCTCCTGCCAGAGCTGCTCCAGGCCCCTCAGCAGCTTCCCAGCCTGCCCTGGACTCTCTCCAGCCCTTCTCTGGCCCTCTGCACCTGGGCAGCACACAGCTGCCCCCAGGGCTCCAGAGGTGGCCTCAGCAGGGCACAGCAGAGGGGCAGCACAGCCTCCCTTGCCCTGCTGCTGCCCACACTCTTCTCCATGCCCCCAGGACCCCCTTGGCCTTCTTGGCCTTCTTGGCCACCTTGCTGCTGCTGGGCAGCTTCTTGTCCCCCAGCACTGCCAGCTGCTTCTGCTTGGAGCTGCTTGCCAGCAGCTTCCCCCTGCCCTGTGCTGCTGCAGGAGGTTGTTCCTGCCCGGGGCCAGGACCCTGCCCTTGCCCTGCTTCACCTTCAGCAGGTTGCTCTCCCCAGCTCTCAGCCTGCCCAGGGCTCCCTGGATGCCAGCAGAGGCTGCTGTGCTGTCACCACCCTCCCAGCCTGGTCCCAGCAGCCTCTCACCATCTGTGTACTCCTTGCAGTGCTGCTCCCTGCTCTCCCTGCAGCAGGGGTGTTGGCCCTGGGGCTGCTCTGCCTTCTCCTTCCTGTCCTCCTCCAGCCTGAGGCTGCACTCTGGGATGCTGGAGGCCAAGCACATGGCCACCATGAGGTGGTGGTTGAGAGGCTTCATCTCCAAGCCATCCTGCTGGTAAGGTGCTGCAATGGGCAGGAGGGGCAGGGCAGTGCTGCTGAAGGTGCTGTTGGCTTTGCTGAAACACCTGCAGGGGGGCACAGAGCAAAGGGTTACTCAGACCTGCTGCTTCCCACCACTCCTCCTGGGCAGCAGCCACACTCCAGCACTGCACCACTGTGGCCATGGTCAGACAGCTTCAGCAGGCAGTGCCACAGCTGCTGCTAGGCCAGCCCTGAGGTTAAGGACACGATGGAGAGCTGACACCCAACAGGCACCAAGATCCTCCCAGGCAGGCTCAGGAGGTGTGGGCTGGGGGAGTGGGCAGTGGGGTGGGTTGAGAGGACATAGGTCAGAGAGTTGTGGGCAGTGGGGCAGGGTCTGGTTGGAGGCCTGCAGCTCCTGGTGCTCCCCAGGGGTCAGGGCTGGGTCCAGTCCTGGTCAGCATCTTCATCACTGACCTGGATGAAGGCTCAGAGTGGAGCCTCAGGCAGGTTGCTGCTGGCACAGAGCTGGGAGCAGTGGCTGAGAGCCCTCAGGCTGTGCTGGCATCCAGGGAGCCCTGGGCAGGCTGAGAGCTGGGGGAGAGGAACCTCCTGAAGGTGAAGCAGGGCAAGGGCAGGGTCCTGGCCCCGGGCAGGAACAACCTCCTGCAGCAGCACAGGGCAGGGGCAAGCTGCTGGCAAGCAGCTCCAAGCAGAAGCAGCTGGCAGTGCTGGGGGACAAGAAGCTGCCCAGCAGCAGCAAGGTGGCCTGGTGGGCAAGAAGGCCAAGGGGGTCCTGGGGGCATGGAGAAGAGTGTGGGCAGCAGCAGGACAAGGGAGGCTGTGCTGCCCCTCTGCTGTGCCCTGCTGAGGCCACCTCTGGAGCCCTGGGGGCAGCTGTGTGCTGCCCAGGTGCAGAGGGCCAGAGAAGTGCTGGAGAGAGTCCAGGGCAGGCTGGGGAAGCTGCTGAGGGGCCTGGAGCAGCTCTGGCAGCAGCCAAGGCTGAGAGGCCTGGGGCTGAGAGGCTGCAGCAGAGCAGCCCCAGAGGGCAGCTGAGCAATGCTCAGCAAGAGCTGAAGGGCCCCTGGGGGGCAAGAGGCTGGGGCCAGGCTCTGCTGAGTGGTGCCCAGTGGCAGGCCAAGGGGCAGTGGGCAGAGAGTGGAGGCCAGGAGGTTGGAGGTGAAGAGGAGGAGCAAGTTGTTTGTTGTGAGGCTGCTGGAGGCCTGGAGCAGGCTGCCCAGAGGGGTTGTGGAGTGTGCTGGTGTGGAGAGCTTCCAACCCCCCCTGGGCACTGTGCCCCTGGGCAAGCTGCTGGGGGCCCTGCTTTAGGAGTGGGTTGGGCTGGATGAGCCCCAGAGCTCCCTTCCCACCCCTCCATGCTGCCATTGGTACAAACAATCTCTTCATTAACTCCATCAGCTGTGACCTGCTGACCCTGGCTCATGAGGCCACTTCTCCACCAGGGCAGCTCCACAAACAAGGTTTTCCTGCCAAGAAATGAGCTCAGGTTTGAAACCTCAGCAGCCAACTGAGGAGCCTTGGAAAGCAGGCAGGAGGCTTCCAGGAGGCCTCCAGGAGGCATTATCAGCACAGAGGAACGTTCACCATCTGCTAAATATAACCCCTGGGGCCCAGCTCCTTCTGTGGCCCAATTAAGGCTGTGAAATTGCAGAGGAGCTGCTAAGGCCCTGCTCAGCCAGGGGAATCGGCCTCCAAAGCAAGCAGGAGCAGGACCTCAGCACACACAGAGCCCTGTGGCATCTGCAGCAGCCTCAGCAACCTTCAGATCAATCACACCCCAAGGGCTGTGCCCAGCAGCTCCATGCCCAGCTGCAGGGCAGTGCCCACTGGAGCTCCTCAGGGCTCTCTCCTGGGCCCAGTGCTCTTCAACATCTTTGGGCACTGAGTGCACCCTCAGCAAGGCTGCTGGTGGCACCAGGCTGGGTGGTGCTGGACTCACTGGAGGGCAGGGATGGCATCCAGAAGGCTCTTGACAGGCTGCAGAAGTGTCCCAGTGCCAGCTGCAAGAGGTTCACCAAGTCCCAGGGCAAGGTCCTGCAGCTGGCGTGGGGCAGCCCCAGGCACACATCCAGGCTGGGTGCAGTGGGTTGAGAGCAGCCCTGAAGAAAGAGCCTTGGGGGTGCTGGGTGCTGAGCAGCTCCCCAGGAGCCAGCAGTGCCTCCTGCAGCCCTCAGGCAGCTGTGTGCTGGCTGCAGCCAGAGCAGGGTGGGCAGAGGGCAGCAGAGGAGATTCTGCCCCTGGGCTCTGCTCTGCTCAGACCTCACCTCCAACCCTGCCTCCAGCTCTGCTGTCCCCAGCAGGAGAAGGACTCAGAGCTGCTGGAGAGGGTCCAGAGGAGGCCACAGAGATGCTCCAAGGGCTGGAGCAGCTCTGCTGGGAGCACAGGCTGAGTGCAGACACCCTCAGGAAAAGTTCCTCTGCAGCCTTCCTTCAGGATCCTTCAGCTACTGGGAGGTTGCTCTGAGCTCTGCCTGGAGCCTTCCCCTCTCCAGGCTGCACAGCCCCAGCTCCCTCAGCCTGGCCCCACAGCAGAGCTGCTGCAGCCTCTGAGCATCTCTGTGGCCTCCTCTGGAGCCTCTCCAGCAGCTCCAGGTCCCTCTGGTGTTGAGGGCTCCAGAGCTGCCCCCAGCCCTGCAGGGGAGGTCTCCCCAGAGCAGAGCAGAGGGGCAGGATCCTCTCTCCAGCTCTGGCCACACTGCTTTGGCTGCAGCCCAGGCTGCCCTTGGCCTCCTGTGCTGCCAGTGCCCAGTGCTGGCTCCTGCCCAGCTGCTCCCCCCAGCACCCCCAAGGCCTTCCCTGCAGGGCTGCTCTCACTCTCCTCACCCCCAGCCTGGGCTGATACCCAGGGCTGCCCTGACCCAGGGGCAGGACCTTGCCCTTGGCCTTACTGAACCTCCTGAGATTCCCCTGGGGCCACCATGCAGCTGCTCTCCTGGCAGTGGTTTGCTCTCCTCAGAGCTTTGCTCCTGTGCTCAGCGGTGGTTTGATGTCAGCTCCCCGGAGGAGCCCCTCTGAAGTTCAGCTTTGCAGAGTTTTTGGGCGGGTTCTTTGAAAGCCCCCCGGGGATTGCAGCTCTCTGGCTGGCTGCTTGCAGGCAGAGGCCAGCTCTGGGAGCTGCAGTGACCGCGGCGGGATGGAAAGCAGCCACCCCGCAGGGCAGAGCAGCCCTGTGGGAACCACCGTCAGCCCCAGCAGAGCACGGCTCCGCCCGCACGCCTCGGCTTGGAAACGGGATCAGCACTGCTTGGGCTGCAGCCTGCGTCTCAGCTGATCTGCCACCGCACACCCACAGACATCCTCTGCAACCAGCAGCCCTCCAGAAGGCTTTAGTGCCAAAAGCTCCAGGGGAGGACAAAGCTCCAAGTCCTAACCCACCCCTGTCCCACAGGCTGTGGCCAGGGGACCACATCCACCTGTCAGCAGCTCCTGCCCCTGGCAAGCCTCCAAGAGCAGCCACAGGAGCATGGAGGGCTGGGTTAGACCCAGGGCTGAGGGATTTCATTGCTGTGACAATAAAACCTGAGCTGAGATGGCTGCTGCCAGGGGCTGACACTTCAGCACCTGCTCAGGACTCAACCACCACAGAACTCAACCCAAAGCAGCAGCAGCTGAGGCCTGGGGTGGAGAAGCAGGAATCTGTCTTGAACCTAAGCAAGGACTAAGCCCTGCAGCTGGCTCAGGACAACCCCAGGGTCAGGCCAGGCTGGGGCTGAGCACAAGGCCTTGGGGGTGCTGGGGGTGCAGAGCTGGCCAGGAGCCGGCACCCAGCGCTGCCAGCCCAGCCCCAGCCTGGCCTGGGCTCAGCCCCAGCAGGGTGGGCAGCAGGGGCAGGGAGGGCATTCTGCCCCTCTGCTGTGCTCTGCTCACCCCCCCTGCAGGGCTGGGGCAGCTCTGGAGCCCTCAGCACAGCACAGCCAGGGAGCTGGGGGAGCAGGGCCAGAGGA
Source organism: Picus viridis (assembly GCA_033816785.1). Classification (NCBI taxonomy): domain Eukaryota; kingdom Metazoa; phylum Chordata; class Aves; order Piciformes; family Picidae; genus Picus; species Picus viridis. Next base: position 10,003,349 of record CM066601.1, read on the forward strand.
GGCCACAGCAGGGCTGGCAGGGCTGGAAGCCCTCTGCTGGGAGCCAGGCTGAGAGACTTGGCCTTGGGCAGCCTGCAGAGGAGAAGGCTCCAGGGACACCTTCTGGTGGCCTCCCAGGCCCTGCAGCGAGCTGGGGACAGAGGCTGGAGCAGGGCCTGTTGGGCCAGGCCGAGGGGGGATGGTTTGGAAGGCAAAGAGGGAGCTTGAGAGTGGAGAGAAGGAGAAATGGTTGAGGCTGAGGCTGGGGAGAGCCTGGCCCAGGCTGCCCCGAGAGGTGGAGCTGCCCCATGGCTGGCACCAGGGCAGCTCAGGCTGTTTGGGGCTGGGAGCAACCTGCTGTGGTTGGGGATGTCCCTGGGGGCTGCAGGGGGCTGCAGTGGAGGAGCTTTGGGGGTCCCTTCCCACCCAAACCATTCCATGTCTGATAACTGAGGGTGGTACAGGGCACAGCTCCCCTCTGCATCACCTCCAGCCCTAGAAGGTGAAACAAAGATGGGGAAACAGCCTGCAGTTCCCACTGACTCCTGCACTAGGCCCCCTGTAAGTCCACAGGGACCCCCAGGCCTGGCTGCTCCCCTCCCCAGCCCCTGGGGCAGCTCTCCAGCACGTCTCAGCTCCTCCCTGTTCCCCTCTCCCATGTCCTGCAGCAGCTCCCCTGCCACGGGGAGGTCACTGCTCCCCTCTGGGTTAAGGCAGCTGCAGAGGACAATTTGTTTCTCCATCAAGCAGTCAAATATAGAACAGGGATGTGAACATCCAAAGTTCAGGCCCTGCTGATGGCCCAGCTGGGAGGAAGAGTGGAGGGGAAGGGGCAGAAGCCTCTCTCCCTGCTGTCTGAAGAGCAATTACAGATGATAATGAGCTGGGAAGTGGGAAGCAAGCTCTGGACCATGGGATAAGACACACAGCCTGTCCCAAGTGATGGCCAGGCTTGGACATCTTGAGGGCTGCCCCCACACAGCCTACCTCAAACCCAGCCTGTGAGGAGGCTGCAGCCCTCCCCTGGTGGGCAGGGAGGCACAGAAGCTGCCCAGGAGCTGCTCCACACAGCTCTGAGGGAGGAGGAAGAATCTGAAGCCTATTTTTAAGTTAGAACTGAATAAAGTCAAGCCAGGATGATGTTTCCTGCCTTCAACAACAGCCTGACTCCAACTCAGCTTCTCCAGATGCACCTCTGAAGGCAGCTGAGGATCTTAATGAGAGCAAAGTCAAAGGAGGAGTGGAAAACCCTCCTGAATTCACCAGGCCCTGGGAGTCCCAACTGCAGCCACTGCAATCAGCAGGGAGGCAGCCAGAAGCCTGGAAGGATCTTCCTGAGGCCCCCCAAAGGTGACAAAGCCCCAGAGAACACCCAGGGTCCCCAGGGAGGAGACAGATTTCCCCTGATCCTGTACAAGATTCCTGCTTTGGATGCAGACCCCAACCCCCGGGCACTGCCTGGCAGGCTGCCCCTGAGGAGCCTCAGCCCAAGGGCTCCACAGGAGAGTGGAAGCAAAGCTGTGACTCTGCTGACTGCTGAGCTCCTGAGATGGGCAGGAGGTGTAAAACTCTGGGGGGCAGTGAAAGCCAACTGGACAGGCTCCATGGGGAAAGGGTTTGGGATCTTGGAGCAGAGTTAAAAAGACCAAACCTGCCCTGGCTGCACAGAGCAACATGCAGAGCAAATGAGCTCTGAGGAACCTGCTGAAGGTGAAGCAGGGCAAGGGCAGGGTCCTGGCCCCGGGCAGGAACAACCTCCTGCAGCAGCACAGGGCAGGGGGAAGCTGCTGGCAAGGAGCTCCAAGCAGAAGCAGCTGGCAGTGCTGGGGGACAAGAAGCTGCCCAGCAGCAGCAAGGTGGCCTGGTGGGCAAGAAGGCCAAGGGGATCCTGGGGGCATGGAGAAGAGTGTGGGCAGCAGCAGGGCAAGGGAGGCTGTGCTGCCCCTCTGCTGTGCCCTGCTGAGGCCACCTCTGGAGCCCTGGGGGCAGCTGTGTGCTGCCCAGGTGCAGAGGGCCAGAGAAGGGCTGGAGAGAGTCCAGGGCAGGCTGGGAAGCTGCTGAGGGGCCTGGAGCAGCTCTGGCAGGAGCCAAGGCTGAGAGGCCTGGGGCTGAGAGGCTGCAGCAGAGCAGCCCCAGAGGGCAGCTGAGCAATGCTCAGCAAGAGTGGATTGGATGATCTCCAGAGGTCCCTTCCAACCCCCACCACGATTAGCAACCCCTTTTATTCCATCCCAAAGCCAATCTCCAAGCTCCTCTGTGTTCTCAGGGAGCACTCTGCTGTGGCAGCCCCAGCCTGACCCCGGCCCAGCTCCCACTCCTCACCTGTTGTTGTTGTTGTGGCAGTTCCGGCAGCTGAGGCACTCCGAGGGGTCAGCCTGAGGCACGGCTGTGTACATCCCACCCTGCAGGGCAAGAGAGGCACTGATCAGGGTTCAGATCACAGAACCACAGTGGTGGGGGCTAGAGAGCCCCTCTAAAGCTCACCCAGGCCAACCCCACTCCTAAAGCAGGGCACCCCCAGCAGCTGGCCCAGGGGCACAGTGCCCAGGGGGGGTTGGAAGCTCTCCACACCAGCACACTCCACAACCTCTCTGGGCAGCCTGCTCCAGGCCTCCAGCAGCCTCACAACAAACAACTTGCTCCTCCTCTTCACCTCCAGCCTCCTGGCCTCCACTCTCTGCCCACTGCCCCTTGGCCTGCCACTGGGCACCACTCAGCAGAGCCTGGCCCCAGCCTCCTGCCCCCCAGGGGCCCTTCAGCTCTTGCTGAGCATTGCTCAGCTGCCCTCTGGGGCTGCTCTGCTGCAGCCTCTCAGCCCCAGGCCTCTCAGCCTTGGCTCCTGCTGCAGGAGGTTGTTCCTGCCCGGGGCCAAGACCCTGCCCTTGCCCTGCTTCACCTTCAGCAGGTTCCTGTGCCCAGCTCTTAGCCTGGCCAGGGCTCCCTGAACATACCAAAGGACACCAAGCAGGCAGCTCAGGCCCCACCTGTGGCTCACTGTCACTCTCCAGCCTCTGCCCCATGCCCAGGCTGTGCCCCAGGCCGTGGGGACAGCACTGAGCAATGGTGCAGTGCCCAGCTGGGCTGTGGCAGCCCCTGCAGCTCTGCCCCTTTGGGGCATTCCCTGCCCTCAGGCCGGGGCTGGCTGCCCAGGCAGGCTGTGAGTGTCCTGCAGGGCTGCTGCCAGCCCTGAGCCCAGCTGCTGCTGCTGCCACCCCGAGCCTGCCCCAGCCCGCCCTGGCTGCTGCCAGTGGAGCAGCTCCTGCCAGCGGCTCACAGGCCCTGGCTGTTTGCACAGATGGGCCCTGGGGGGCAGAGGGATTTGGTGCTGTTGGTTTTGGCTGCAGGGGCCCTTAGGAGCCAGGAGAGGTGCCCAGATTAACACCTACCTCACTGGGCAGGGCTGGCTGCCCTCCTCGGGAGCAGAGCTGCTCTGGGAAAGCTCAGCTGGCCTTGGAGGGCCACTGGGAGGTGCCCCTGGGCATGGCAGGGGGCACAGAGGTCTTTAGGAGCAGAGAATCTCTTTGGTTGGGAGAGACCTCAAAGCTCATCAGGTCCAACCCTTCTCTAACTCTGCCAAGGCTGGGGCTGAGCCATGGCCCTCAGCACCACAGCTCTGCCTCTGAAGCCCCTCCAGGGATGGGGACTGCACCTCTGCCCTGGCAGCCTGGGCCAGGGCTTTGGATCCATTTCAACAGCAGCTTCTTCTCATGGCCAACCTGAACCTCCCCTGGGGCAACCTGAGGCCATTGCCTCTTGTCCTGTCCCTTGGTACCTGGGAGCAGAGCCCAAGCCCCACCTGGCTCCAGCCTCCTTGCAGGGAGCTGCAGAGAGCAAGGAGGTCTCCCTCAGCCTCCTCTGCTCCAGCCTCAACCCCCCAGCTCCCTCAGCTGCTCCTCCCCAGCCCTCTTCTCCAGACCCTTCCCCAGCTCCCTTGCCCTTCCCTGGCCCTGCTCCAGCCTCTCAAGGTGCTGCTGGCAGCCAGGAGCCCAGCACTGAAGGCAGCACTCCAGGGGTGGCCTCAGCAGTGCCCAGCCAGGGGCACAATCCCTGCCCTGCTCCTGCTGCCCACACCACTGCTGCTCCAGGCCAGGCTGCTGGTGGCCTTCTTGCCCAGCTGGGCACCCCCTGGCTCCTCTGCAGCTGCTGGCACCCAGCACCCCCAGGGCCTTTCCTGCTGGGCAGTTTGCAGCCCCTCTGCCCCAGCCTGGAGCCTTGCTGGGGCTGCTGTGAGCCAAGGGCAGGACCCAGCCCTTGGCACTTTAAGGTCCCTTCCAACACAAACCATTCTGTGATTCCATGATCTCATCACCTTCTCTCCATCCCTGTTTCTGCTCTAGAAAGTTTTATCCTTCATTTTCCAGGCTGCTCAGTGCGCTGGGGAGCTCTGAGGAAATGCCTCATTAGCCTTGATTGCCATCCTGGCCAGCTCCTCTCTCCCTCCTGGAGCCCAATGAGTGAAGCAATCAAGAGTCCCAAGGAGGATGAGAACATCCTGTTCCCCTGCTCTCCCTCACCCCAGTTCCAACCCTCCTAAGTGGGGAGAGCTTGTGCGACTCAAACATCCTGTAGCAGCATCATTTGGGCTGGAAGGGACCTTTCAGAGCATCACATCCAACCATGAACCCAGCACTGCCAGCTGGAGGGGGAAGAGCCTCCAGCCAGCCACCCCTGCAGTGAGTGGCACTGAGTGTCCCACCTGCAGCACCAAGAGTGCTGCTACCACCCCAGAGCTCCCCCACAAACATCACACCAGGAGGGACAAAACATCCCTGTGAGCCCAGAGCCTCTCATGAGGAGCTTTCAGCCTCCCCTGTGGGCACAGGCTGGGAGAGTTGGGGCTGTGCAGCCCCAGGGAGACCTCAGAGCAGCCTCCCAGTAGCTGAAGGGCTCCAGGAGGGATGGGGAGGGACTCTGGACAAGGGCTGGGAGTGCCAGGAGAGGAACAATGGCTTTGAGCTGGGAGAGAGGAGACTGAGACTGGAGAGGAGGAAGGAATTGCTGAGGGTGAGGCTGGGGAGACTCTGGCACAGGCTGCCCAGGGAGGCTGTGGCTGTGCCCTGCCTGGAGGTGTTCAGGGCCAGGCTGGATGAGGCCCTGAGCAGCCTGTGCTGGTGGGAGGTGTCCCTGCCCGTGGCAGGGGGCTGGAGCTGGATGAGCTTTCAGGTCCCTTCCAACCCATTCTGTGATTGCCTTTCTGAGGCCTTAGAGAGTTAGAGACTTAAGGAGAGTTTTTCACCCATGGCTCCAAAAATCCCTGGTGTGGATCTTGGTTGCCCTTCACAGCAGCCCAGAAAAGAGAGGTTTGCATAGAATCAATAAGGTTGGAAGAGACCTCAGAGCTCACCAAGTCCGAGCTGTCACCCAACACCTCCTGACAATCAAACCCTGGCTCCAGGTGCCACATCCAGTCCCCTCTTGAACACCTCCAGGCACAGGGACTCCACCACCTCCCTGGGCAGCACATCCCAAGGGCCAATTCCTCTTGCTGGGAAGAACTTTCTCCTCACCTCCAGCCTCAACCTCCCCTGGCACAGCTTGAGACTGTGTCCTCTTGTTCTGCTGCTGGTTGCTAGGGAGAAGAGACCAACCCCAACCTGGCTACAACCTCCCTGCAGGGAGTTGGAGAGAGCAAGGAGGTCTCCCTGAGCCTCCTCTTCTGCAGGCTAAGCAACCCCAGCTCCCTCAGCCTCTCCTCCCAGGGCTGTGCTCCAGACCCCTCCCCAGCCTCCTTGCCCTTCTCTGCACACCTTCAAGTCTCTCAAGGTCCTTCTTGAGCTGAGCAGCCCAGAACTGGACACAGGACTCCAGGGGTGGCCTCAGCAGTGCTGAGCACAGGGCACAAGGACTTCCCCTGCTCCTGCTGGCCACACTCTGCCTGCTGCAGGCCAGGATGCCCTTGGCCTTCTTGGCCCCCTGGGCACACTGCTGGCTCCTGTTCAGCTGCTCTCCCCCACTCCCCCCAGGTCCCTCTCTGTCTGGCTGCTCTCAGCCACTCTGCCCCCAGCCTGCAGCTCTGCCTGGGGTTGCTGTGGCCAAAGTGCAGCCCCTGGCACTGGGACTTGTTCAATGCCATCCTGTTGGCCTCTGCCCATCTGTGCAGCCTGGCAAGGTCCCTCTGAAGAGCTCTCCTGCCCTCTAACAGCTCAACTCCTGCCACCAGCTTGGTGTCAGCTGCAAATCTACTGCTGATGGACTCAATCCCCTCCTCCAGATCATCAATCAAGATGTTTTGTGGTACCTGAGCAGAGCAAAGAGAGAATCACAGAACCATAGAGCTGCTGAGGGTGGAAAAGACCTTGGAGATATCACACCCAGAGCTCCCAGCCCCACCTCTGCTGCTGAGCCACTGCCACTGCACCACAGCCCTCAGCACCACATCCCCACAGCTCTGAACCCCTCCAGGGATGGGGACTCCACCACCTCCCCGGGCAGCCTGGGCCAGTGCCTGAGGATCCTTGCTGGGAAGAAATTGTTCCTAATGCCCAGCCTGCACCTCCCCTGGCCCAGCCTGAAGCCTCTTCCTCTCCTCCTGTCCCTTGCTGCCCGTGAGGAGAGACCAAGCCCCAGCTGGCTCCAGCCCCCTCGGGAGGAGCTGGCGAGGGGAAAGTGAAGAACCCACAGCTGTGGCCTCCGAGCTGGAGTCAAACCCAAGTGGCAACTACTGTGCGAGTGCTAATTTGTTGTTCTGCCGGCCGCAGCTCGCCTGCAATTACAAACACAAACAATAGCCCCGGGGCTGGGCTCTCCCTGCCCCCTCCCGAGCAGCCCTGCCTCCGCTTGCTCAGACTTCTGAACGGGTCCCGTCCCCCCTTTCGGTTTTCCTGGGCAAGGCTCAAAGTTTGGAGTCTCCGAGCGAGGCTGAATGGGAGCCATCTGTTTCCAGAGACAAGAATGAAATCATTCTTCTCCCTTGGCAACGGGGCCGGGGCAGCGCGCCCAGGGGCTCTGCTCGTTGGTTGCTTTCCTTTCCACAGCCTCCAAACGCTGCAGCACCGAACTCTGCTGGCTTTTCGTTTAATTGCTTGCTTGGTTGGTTGGTTCTGTTTGGATTTTAAACCCCAAAGAGCAAAAGAGCCAAAGGAGTCTGCTCAGGAGCCGCAGCCCCGGGGCTGAAGGGAAAACGCGACCCAGGAGGGGCGCCGAGCCTCGGGCTCCCTTCCCGCTCTGCCATGGCGGAGGCGCTGCCTGGGAGCTGCAGATCTGAAACAGGTGGGGGGAAATGTGGGCAATAAGCAGCTCTAATTAAATCTCCTGGAGCTGAAGATTGAGAACTCCCATCTGGAGGCAGCCCAGCAGCCCAGCCCGGCGCTGACACCGTCCAAGCGCTTCCAGGCTGCGGGCAGCAGGGGGCTGCGGGCAGCAGGAGAGGCTGCGGGCAGCAGGAGAGGCTGCGGGCAGCAGGAGAGGCTGCGGGCAGCAGGGGGCTGCGGGCAGCAGGAGAGGCTGAGTGCAGCAGGAGGGGCTGCGGGCAGCAGGAGAGGCTGCGGGCAGCAGGAGAGGCTGCGGGCAGCAGGGCAGCAGGAGAGGCTGAGTGCAGCAGGAGGGGCTGCGGGCAGCAGGGGGCTGCGGGCAGCTGGAGGGGCTGCGGGCAGCAGGGGAGGCTACGGGCAGCAGGGGAGGGGGGCTGCAGGGGAGGCTAGGGCAGCAGGGGGCTGCGGGCAGCAGGGGGCTACGGGCAGCAGGGGGCTGCGGGCAGCAGGAGGGGCTGAGTGCAGCAGGAGGGGCTGCGGGCAGCAGGGGGCTGCGGGCAGCTGGAGGGGCTGAGTGCAGCAGGAGGGGCTGCGGGCAGCAGGGGGCTGCGGGCAGCAGGAGGGGCTGCGGGCAGCAGGGGGCAGCAGGGGAGCTGGAGCAGGGGAGGCTGCGGGCAGCAGGGGGCTGCGGGCAGCAGGGGAGGCTGGGCAGCAGGGGGCTGGGCAGCAGGGGGTGCTGCGGGCAGCAGGGGAGGCTGCGGGCAGCAGGGGGGGAGGCTACGGGCAGCAGGGGAGGCTACGGGCAGCAGGGGGCTGCGGGCAGCAGGGGAGGCTACGGGCAGCAGGGGGCTGCGGGCAGCAGGAGGGGCTGAGTGCAGCAGGAGGGGCTGCGGGCAGCAGGGGGCTGCGGGCAGCTGGAGAGGCTGCGGGCAGCAGAGGGCTGCGGGCAGCAGGGGAGCTGCGGGCAGCGGGGGCTGCGGGCAGCAGGGGGGCTGCGGGCAGCGGGGGCTGCGGGCAGCTGGAGAGGCTGCGGGCAGCAGGGGAGCTGCGGGCAGCAGGGGGGGCTGCGGGCAGCTGGAGGGGCTGCGGGCAGCAGGGGGGCTGAGGGCAGCAGGGGGGCTGAGGGCAGCAGGAGGGGCTGCGGGCAGCAGGGGAGCTGCGGGCAGCGGGGGCTGCGGGCAGCAGGAGAGGCTGCGGGCAGCAGGAGGGGCTGCGGGCAGCAGGGGGAGCTGCGGGCAGCGGGGGCTGCGGGCAGCAGGAGAGGCTGCGGGCAGCTGGAGAGGCTGCGGGCAGCAGGGCGCTGCGGGCAGCAGGGGAGGCTGAGGGCAGCGGGGGCTGCGGGCAGCAGGGGAGCTGCGGGCAGCGGGGGCTGCGGGCAGCGGGGGGAGCTGCGGGCAGCGGGGGGGCGGGCAGCGGGGGGAGCTGCGGGCAGCGGGGGCTGCGGGCAGCAGGAGAGGCTGCGGGCAGCAGGGGGCTGCGGGCAGCAGGGGAGGCTGCGGGCAGCGGGGGCTGCGGGCAGCTGGAGGGGCTGCGGGCAGCAGGGGGAGCTGCGGGCAGCGGGGGCTGAGGGCAGCAGGGGGAGCTGCGGGCAGCAGGGGGGGCTGCGGGCAGCAGGGGGAGCTGCGGGCAGCGGGGGGCTGAGGGCAGCGGGGGGAGCTGCGGGCAGCGGGGGGCTGAGGGCAGCAGGGGGGCTGCGGGCAGCAGGGGGGAGCTGCGGGCAGCGGGGGCTGCAGGCAGGTTTCCCAGAGGCAGTGGAATTCGTGCTGTCACTTGGTAGCCTCCCATGAGAGCACGGGGCTGTGCAGCAGCACTATCAGCACAGTTGCTTCCTCTGGGATGAGGAATCCAGAGGAGCTGCCTCTTGTCAGTGGATGTTTCCCCCACTTGGCTTCTGCAACCTCTGAGGAAATCAGCGTCCTGAGGCGGCCCGCAGGGGTCTGCACTGGCACCAGTGCTGCTTAACATCCTCAGCAATGCAGACAGAGGGACTGGGGGACCCCTGGCACGTCTGCAGGTGACACCAAGTTGTGTGGTGAGGCTGACAGGCCTGAGGCATGGGATCCATCCAGAGGGACCTGGATGGGCTGGAGAGGTGGAGCTGTGTGACCCTCCTGAGGATCAACAAGGCCAAGGCCAAGGTCCTGCAGCTGGCTCAGGACAGCCCCAGTGCCAGTCCAGTGTGGGGCTGAGCACAAGGCCTTGGGGGTGCTGGGGGTGCAGAGCTGGTCAGGAGCCGGCACCCAGCGCTGCCAGCCCAGCCCCAGCCTGGCCTGGGCTCAGCCCCAGCAGGGTGGGCAGCAGGGGCAGGGAGGGCATTCTGCCCCTCTGCTGTGCTCTGCTCACCCCCCTGCAGGGCTGGGGCAGCTCTGGAGCCCTCAGCACAGCACAGCCAGGGAGCTGGGGGAGCAGGGCCAGAGGAGGCCACAGCAGGGCTGGCAGGGCTGGAAGCCCTCTGCTGGGAGCCAGGCTGAGAGACTTGGCCTTGGGCAGCCTGCAGAGGAGAAGGCTCCAGGGACACCTTCTGGTGGCCTCCCAGGCCCTGCAGCGAGCTGGGGACAGAGGCTGAGCAGGGCCTGTTGGGCCAGGCCAAGGGGGATGGTTTGGAAGGCAAAGAGGGAGCTTGAGAGTGGAGAGAAGGAGAAATGGTTGAGGCTGAGGCTGGGGAGAGCCTGGCCCAGGCTGCCCCGAGAGGTGGAGCTGCCCCATGGCTGGCACCAGGGCAGCTCAGGCTGTTTGGGGCTGGGAGCAACCTGCTGTGGTTGGGGATGTCCCTGGGGGCTGCAGTGGATGAGCTCTGGGGGTCCCTTCCCACCCCCAGCAGGGCAGTGCTGAGCTCACCTTCACCAGGTGATGAGGGTGTTCGTAGTCCAGGTGTGTGCTGCTGTGCCCTCGGTACAGCCCGGCTCCGTTCCCCAGCCCGTTCACTCCGTTGCCAGCCTTGTGGTGGGCATGGGGGCAGCCATTGCTGAGGGCACCATTGCTCAGGAAGCTGCCATGGATGCTGCCATTGACCAGGCTGGTGCCAGGCAGGGTGCTGTACTCCATCAGCTGCCCACTCAGCTCTGCCCCTTGGTAGAGGTAGCCAGGAGGGTCATACTCTGGAAGGCAGAAGGCAGATGAGCATCTCCAAGGCACAGAAGAAACTTCTCCCTCTTCCTACAGCTCTCCTCAACTCTGTGCAACACTCAGGTGCCTGGCATGGAAACCTGGAGAGGCTCACAGCAGCCCCACGGGGAGCTCCAGACCTGGGGAGGTGTGGTTGGAAAGCTGCAGCCTGCAGAGGCCCCTGGGGGTGCTGGGTGGCACTCACTGCCCATGAGGCAGCAGTGCCCAGGTGCCAAGCAGGGCAGTGGCCTCCTGGCTTGGGTCAGCAGCAGGGTGGGCAGCAGGGCCAGGAGGTGACCATCCCCCTGTGCTCAGCACTGGGGAGGCCACAGCTGGAGTGCTGTGCTCAGCCCTGGGCCCTCCCTGCAGGAAGGACCCTGAGGGGCTGGAGCCTGTCCAGAGCAGGGCAGCCAGGCTGGAGCAGGGGCTGGAGCCCCTGGGCTGGAGGAGGGCTGAGGGAGCTGGGGGGGTTGAGGCTGGAGCAGAGGAGGCTGAGGGAGACCTCCTTGCCCTCTGCAGCTCCCTGCAGGGAGGTTGGAGCGAGGAGGGGGCAGCCTCTGCTCCTGGGTGCCAAGGGACAGGAGCAGAGGCAATGGCTGCAAGCTGCAGCAGGGGAGGCTGAGGCTGGCTCTCAGGAAATCTTTCTGCCCTGGCAGGGGTCCCCAAGCTTGGAAGGGGCTGCCCAGGGCAGTGCTGCACCCTGGGGGTGTTGCAGCCCCGTGTGGAGCTGGTGCTGAGGGACAGGGTTTGGTGCTGAGCCTTCGGTGCTGGGTGGAGGCTGGGCTGGGGGAGCTGCAGGGCTCTGCCCATGGGCTGGGTTCTGGGGTTCTGTGAAGCCAGGAACCTTGCTCTGAAAGGTCTCAGCTGACACTGAGGAGCATCCTGCACACAGGACATTTGTGTCCCCAGTGGCTCTCTGCTGTCTCCTCCAGGCTGTGCCCAGGAGCCCTCTCGGGGCTGCAGGCTCTCTCCTACCTCCCTCTCTGAGCTCCCAGGGTTTGGTTTCTCTGCCAGGCAGAAAGGACATCTGAAAGCAAGGCCTGGGGAGGGAGCAAGGCTGCCCCAGCAGCAACAAAGGTGAAGGAAGAGCTTCTGCTGGTGCAGGGCCATGGGTGGGTACAGGGCACCCTTCAAAGCTTCATCTCCAACATCTCTGCTCCAGCAGCCTCTCCTCATCAGCTCCTCTCTACTAGGCCTGGATGCTCCACTTGGCTGTGGAGGGACACAGAGCTGACAATGGATTTGTCCCCCAAGTGCTGTGAGGTCTTTTTCTTTCCAGATGGAGACCGGGAAGGGAGAGATCTGGGGTCTAAGTCTCTGTGTTTAACAAGCTCCTGTGCTGACACAGGAGAGCTGCCCCTGGACTCAGCAGAGAATGGTTTTGGTTGGAAGAGCTTTCAGGTGATGGAGTCCAGCCCTAACCCAGCCCTGCCCTGGCCCTCACCAAGCCAGGGCCCTCAGCTCCATGGCTCTGAAACCCCTCCAGGGCTGGGGACTGCACCTTTGCCCTGGGCAGCCTGGGCCAGGCCTGGACAACCCTCAAGGGGAAGAAATTGTTCCTCATGGCCAACCTGAACCTCCCCTGGGGCAACCTGAGGCCGCTCGCCTCTTGTCCTGCCCCTTGCTCCTTGGGAGAAGAAATGAATCCCCACCTGGCTCCAACCACACAGAGCTGCAGAGGGCAATGAGGTCTCCCTCAGCCTCCTCTTCTCCAGGCTGGACACCCCAGCCCCCTCAGCTGCTCCTCCCCAGACCCTCTAAACCCCTTAAGGTTAAAGGTGAACTGCAGGGACCTCACCCAGACACCTCACAAACCACTGCTGGGGTGCAGCCAGCTGTGCAGCACCACCACAGAGCAGAGCTGCTCCTGCTGCTCCCACACTTCACCTGGAGAGAAGTCTCTACCCCAAGGCCCCCCAGCCGCAACCCCTCCCTGAGGTGCTGCGGGGAGGGCAGCGCTCTGCCCCCGGGGGCACCCCAGGGCCCCCGCAGCCAGCCCAGGCCCACTCACTGTGCAGGAGCCCTGCTGGCGGCTCTTCCACAGGCACATGGCGATGAAGACGATGAGGATGAGGACCATGACCCCCAGCACGCAGCCCACGATCAGGTAGAGCATGTCCCCGCTGCGCCCCGCGCCGCCCGTGCCGCCCCCCCGCCCGCTCGGGGGCGCTCGGGGGTGCTCAGCTCCTTCAGGGGGTACTCCGAGGCCCCCGGGGAGCGCTTGACTGCAGGGGAGAGGAAAGGAGGGGAAGGATGGTGAGGGAGGGGCTGGTGGGGAGGAGAGGACAGGTGGGGCTGAGCTGGGAACAAGCTCTGCAGCGTGAGGGAGGCTGAGCCCTGACACAGGCTGCACAGGGAGGTGCTTGAGGCTCCTTCCATGGAGACACCCGAGGTGAGGCCGGGCAGGGCACCGGGCAGGGCAGGGCAGGGCAGGGCCCTGGGCAGGGCCGGGCAGGGCAGAGCTGGGCAGGGCAGGGCAGGGCAGGGTGCAGGGCAGGGCAGGGCACAGGGCAGGTTGCAGGGCAGGGCACTGGGCAGGGCCGGGCAGGGCGCCAGGCAGGGAGCCGGGCAGGGCTGGGTGCAGGGAGCCGGGCAGGGAGCCGGGCAGGGCTGGGTGCAGGGAGCCGGGCAGGGAGCCGGGCAGGGAGCCGGGCAGGGCTGGGTGCAGGGAGCCGGGCAGGGAGCCGGGCAGGGCTGGGTGCAGGGCCGGGCAGGGCTGGGTGCAGGGCCGGGCAGGGCTGGGCAGGGAGCCGGGCAGGGCGCCAGGCAGGGAGCCGGGCAGGGAGCCGGGCAGGGCCGGGCAGGGAGCCGGGCAGGGAGCCGGGCAGGGAGCTGGGCAGGGCTGGGTGCAGGGCCGGGCAGGGCTGGGTGCAGGGAGCCGGGCAGGGAGCCGGGCAGGGCTGGGTGCAGGGAGCCGGGCAGGGCTGGGTGCAGGGAGCCGGGCAGGGAGCCGGGCAGGGCTGGGTGCAGGGAGCCGGGCAGGGCTGGGTGCAGGGAGCCGGGCAGGGAGCCGGGCAGGGCTGGGTGCAGGGAGCCGGGCAGGGAGCCGGGCAGGGCTGGGTGCAGGGAGCCGGGCAGGGAGCCGGGCAGGGCTGGGTGCAGGGCCGGGCAGGGCTGGGCAGGGAGCCGGGCAGGGCTGGGGGCAGGGCCGGGCAGGGCTGGGCAGGGAGCCGGGCAGGGCTGGGGGCAGGGCCGGGCAGGGCTGGGGGCAGGGCCGGGCAGGGCTGGGTGCAGGGCCGGGTGCAGGGCTGGGTGCAGGGCCGGGCAGGGCTGGGTGCAGGGCCGGGCAGGGCTGGGTGCAGGGCCGGGCAGGGCTGGGTGCAGGGAGCCGGGCAGGGAGCCGGGCAGGGCTGGGTGCAGGGCCGGGCAGGGCTGGGTGCAGGGCCGGGCAGGGCTGGGCAGGGAGCCGGGCAGGGCTGGGGGCAGGGCCGGGCAGGGCTGGGTGCAGGGCCGGGCAGGGCTGGGTGCAGGGCCGGGCAGGGCTGGGTGCAGGGCCGGGCAGGGCTGGGCAGGGAGCCGGGCAGGGCTGGGGGCAGGGCCGGGCAGGGCTGGGGGCAGGGCCGGGCAGGGCTGGGTGCAGGGCCGGGCAGGGCTGGGCAGGGAGCCGGGCAGGGCTGGGGGCAGGGCCGGGCAGGGCTGGGTGCAGGGCCGGGCAGGGCTGGGCAGGGAGCCGGGCAGGGCTGGGGGCAGGGCCGGGCAGGGCTGGGTGCAGGGCCGGGCAGGGCTGGGCAGGGAGCCGGGCAGGGCTGGGGGCAGGGCCGGGCAGGGCTGGGTGCAGGGCCGGGGCTGGGCAGGGAGCCGGGCAGGGCTGGGGGCAGGGCCGGGCAGGGCTGGGCAGCCTGATCCAGTGGAGGATGTCCCTGCTGCCGGCACAGTGTGAGTGAGCTCGGGGGCTGGCTGGGGGCTGCAGAGGGACCGTGGCCCAGGCGGGGAGGTGTGACCAGCAGCAGCAGCTGGGCTCTGGGGGCTATGGACTTGGAAGCCTTCATAGAATTGTTTCACTTGGAAAGGACCTCGAAGCTCATCGGGTCCAACCCTGCTCTGAGTCGCCCGAGGCTAAGCCATGGCCCTCAGCACCACAGGTCTGAGGCTTTGAAACACCTCCAAGGGGTGGAGATTCAGCCACCTCCCAGGGCAGCCTGGGCCAGGCCTTGAGAACCCTTCCAGTCAAGAAGTTTCTTCTCATGTCCAACCTGAACCTCCCCTGGGGCACCCTGAGGCCGTTGCCTCTTGTCCTGTCCCTTGTTCCTTGGGAGCAGAGCCCAAGCCCCACCTGGCTCCTTGCAGGGAGCTGCAGAGAGCAAGGAGGTCTCCCTCAGCCTCCTCTGCTCCAGCCTCAACCCCCCCAGCTCCCTCAGCTGCTCCTCCCCAGCCCTCTTCTCCAGACCCTTCCCCAGCTCCCTTGCCCTTCCCTGGCCCTGCTCCAGCCTCTCAAGGTGCTGCTGGCAGCCAGGAGCCCAGCACTGAAGGCAGCACTCCAGGGGTGGCCTCAGCAGTGCCCAGCCCAGGGGCACAATCCTTGCCCTGCTGCTGCTGCCCACACCACTGCTGCTCCAGGCCAGGCTGCTGGTGGCCTTCTTGCCCAGCTGGGCACCCCCTGGCTCCTCCTCACAAAATGCCACCAGTGCCAGCTGCTATCTGGTCAGGGTGAGAGCTGGGGGGAGCTCAGTTCCCCGCACACAGTCCCAGGCCCCACAGCCCCCTGCCCTTCCTCCCAAGGCTGCACTCCACCTCTTGACACCTCCAGGGCTTTCTTCCTCTCCAAAGCACTTCCCCAGAGCTCTGCATTTGACGTTTTCTGCCTGATTTTTCCCCTCCCAGCCTTCCCTGGGCTCAGAGATGAAAGGAGCCAGGAATTCCTTGCAGAAACAGCCTGGCTGCCATGTCTGACACTTGCAGAGCACAGCTCACACCCTGTGCTAGAGGCAGGAGGGATTAGGGGGGCAGGCAGCCAGACCCCCACCCACAGCCAGGCTCTGCACTCACACAAGGTGTGACAGAGCCCCCAGGACATAAAGCAGGCACACAGCTCCCTGCTGGCACCTCCAGGAGCAGGGCTGCCTCCCGAGGACAGGCTATCAGCAGAGGGAAAAAAACACCAACAAAGGCAGGAGAGCTCCCTGCAGAGCTTCGTGAGAGCCTTGCTGGGGACTGCGAGGGATCAGCTTCCATCTGCTCCAAACAATCCCAGCTCCAGGAGACAAAACAATCCCCTGAAACATTCCAGAGGATCCTCTGGTGCAGCTGCAAAGAAAGCTCAGCACGGGGGATGGGTCCTGCCCCAGACCCGGCAGGGGGGAGGGTTGGTGCCCCAAACACACCACCAAGGCTGTTCTGTATCCCAAACTCAACAGGGAGAGGATGTTTGGTGCCCCCAGGCTTAACAGGGGGACCTTTTGTGCCCCAAACTCAACACCAAGGACATTTTGTGCCCCAGACTCAGCACTGAAGATGTTTCCTGCCCCAAACTCAGCACCAAGGAGGCTTCATGCCCCACACCAAGGATGTTTCCTGCCCCAGCCTCATCAGCAAGGATGTTTCCTGCCCCAAGGCCAGCAGGCTAGAGGCTGTGCCCAGGCTGTGCCCAGGCTGTGCCCAGGCTGTGCTGCTCACCTTTGGTCTCACAGATCATGACGTTGCTGTACTCGCTCTCCCCCCTCGTTGTAGCACTGCATTTTGATGTCATAGGAGGTCTCTGGCTGCAGGTGGTTGATCAGGTGCCACTGCTTGGTGCCTGGGGAGGAGAACACCCATTGAGTGCATCTGCTCTGCTCATGGGCAGCAGAGGCAGGAGCCTGTGTAGCTCAGTGCTGTTACCAAATGCAGCACTGAGGTCTGCATTAACCGCTCAGGGACTTCCCTGAGCTCCTCAGGCTCAGGCTGTCCTGCAAAATGGGTACTTAGAACAGCTCTGGATGATTCCAAGTTGGAATTTTAGTATTTTCCACTGATTTTTAAAGGTCTACAGCAGACAGAGGTCGTTGCACCCAAAAAGCAGCCACCCACATCTCCAACATCCAACCCAGCAGCAGCTCTGTGTGTTGTGACCATCAGAGTGCTGCAGGAGGGCTCTGGGGAGGTTATGGAGGCTTCTCAGCATCACTGAATCATCTTAGAGATCACTGAGTCCAACCATTCTATAACTGCCAAGGCTGGGGCTCAGGCATGGCCCTCAGCACCACAGCTCTGTGGCTTTGAAACACCTCCAAGGGTGGAGATTCAGCCACCTCCCAGGGCAGCCTGGGCCAGGCCTTGAGAGCCCTTCCAGTCAGGAAGTTTCTTCTCATGGCCAACCTGAACCTCCCCTGGGGCAACCTGAGGCCATCTCCTCTTGTCCTGACCCTTGGTACCTGGGAGCAGAGCCCAAGCCCCACCTGGCTCCAGCCTCCTTGCAGGGAGCTGCAGAGAGCAAGGAGGTCTCCCTCAGCCTCCTCTGCTCCAGCCTCAACCCCCCCAGCTCCCTCAGCTGCTCCTCCCCAGCCCTCTTCTCCAGACCCTTCCCCAGCTCCCTTGCCCTTCCCTGGCCCTGCTCCAGCCTCTCAGGGTCCTGCTGGGAGCCAGGAGCCCAGCACTGTAGGCAGCACTCAAGGGAAGTGCTCAAGGACCTCAAAAACTTCAGGGAAGCAGGCTGAACACCCAGGGAAGAGTCAGACAGAAAGCAAATTGCCCTTGGGAGAGGGAAACCCTTGACTGTGCCAGGACCCTCTCCCTGCCTGCAGTCCCATGGACGCAGCAGGTCTGGTCCAGAGTGCTCTGAACTGCACAGGGAGGACTCAGCTGCCTCACTCAGCCTCCCCAAACGCTGCAGCCACTCAGGCTGAGGTTTGGTGAGCACCAGGAGGAGGGCAGCAGGGCTGCCCCTGCAGAGCCGCACCCCAAGCCCAGCAGCCTGCTCTGCCAGGGTGGGTTTGTCCTCCCTGGCTGCTGGCCAGCGCTTCAGCGAGACAGCCTGCTGGAGGAGCCAGCCCGGGGGATAAATCAGCCCTGGTTTGCACTTTCACAGCCCTGTGACAAAGTTTAATAAACAGCCACCCTGGGCCCTGCTGCTCCTGGGCTGCTGCAGGAGTTTCATTAACTGTTTGAGCTCCCTGCTGGCAAAGTCACCTCCAGCTGGCCCCACTGCTCCCCAGTGCTGCCACACCACCCCCCCAGGCGTTAACCCAGCTGAGGCTCGGCGGGGCTGGCACCCTGACGCTCTCCCAGCCTCCCCACCACCCAGACCTAGGCTCAGGGCTGAACAAACAAGCTGGAGGTGCCCAGCAGGGCCCCACTTCAGTTCATGAAGTGACACCTGGCATGGGCTGAGCTCATTCCTTGCTGGGGGCACCCAGGAGGAGCTCATTCTGGTTTCAGGAGGGGACACAGCATGGTCTGAGCTCACTTCCAGCTGGGGGCACCCAGGAGGACCTCATTTAGCCTCAGGAGGAGACACAGCATGGTCTGATCTCACTTCCAGCTGGGGGCACCCAGGAGGACCTCATTTAGCCTCAGGAGGGGACACAGCATGGTCTGAGCTCTGCCCCTTCCACTCTGGGAATCCCAAGCCAGGGCAGCCCAGCCCTGCCTGGAGCCCGAGCTGGCCCTGCCCTCAGGCTGCAGCTTTTCCCAAGGCTCCCAGTCGGTTTTCCAGGCACCCCCACCCCCAAGCATTCCTTTCGGTAATTACTGCTCCAGGTTTTAGGTTTCCTCTTGAAACCATTAGCGGGACTGGAACCAGCACAGGCACTTTAACTGTCCTCTGCCTGCACCATTAGCAAGGAAAAACATTTAAACAACTGACATCAGCCTGCATTTACATTGCAAATGCGAGCTCCGGGAGCCCGGCGAGGCAGAGACCCAGCCCAGCAGGGTGGGTTGAAAGGAGCTCTAAATAAAATCAGATTTGGCCCAGAGCTGCGTTTACAAGGCTGGAAAAAAGCGAGAGCAGCCTCTGCTCCCTGCAGTTTGAATGTCTCACAAGACAAGACCGAACAGGAAACGGTGAGCAGCGCCCGGGGCAGGCGCTCAGCTCAGGCAGGCAGCACAGCCCAGCGCAGCACAGCCCAGCGCAGCACAGCGCAGCGCAGCGCAGCCCAGCCCAGCCCAGCCCAGCCCAGCCCAGCGCAGCGCAGCGCAGCGCAGCGCAGCCCAGCCCAGCCCAGCCCAGCCCAGCGCAGCCCAGCCCAGCCCAGCACAGCACAGCCCAGCGCAGCGCAGCGCAGCCCAGCCCAGCCCAGCCCAGCGCAGCCCAGCCCAGCCCAGCGCAGCACAGCGCAGCACAGCACAGCCCAGTGCAGCACAGCCCAGCCCAGCACAGCGCAGCACAGCCCAGCACAGCGCAGCACAGCGCAGCGCAGCCCAGCCCAGCCCAGCGCAGCACAGCGCAGCGCAGCCCAGCCCAGTGCAGCACAGCGCAGCACAGTGCTGCTCCCCCAGCCCCTGCGAGATAAAATTCCCTGTCAAAAACCAGACAGATTAATTCTGAGCTGGGAGGGAAGGGAGGAAGGGGGAAGCAAAGAGCAAAGGCAGGGAGGAAAAGCAGAGAGCAAAAGCTAAGAGCAGAAGTAAAGAGAAAAAGCAAAGAAAAAGCAGAAGGAGCAAAGAGCAGAAGCAAAGACCAAAAGCTAAGGGCAGAAGAGCAAAAGCTAAGAGCTGAAGAGCAAAAGCTAAGAGCAGAAGCTAAGAGCAGAAGAGCAAAAGCTAAGAGCAGAAGAGCAAAAGCTAAGAGCAGAAGCTAAAAGCAGAAGAGCAAAAGCCAAGAGCAGAAGCTAAAAGCAGAAGAGCAAAAGCTAAGAGCAGAAGCTAGGAGCAAAAGCTAAGGGCAGAAGCTAAGAGCAGAAGAGCAAAAGCTAAGAGCAGAAGAGCAAAAGCTAAGAGCAGAAGCTAGGAGCAAAAGCTAAGGGCAGAAGCTAAGAGCAGAAGAGCAAAAAGCTAAGAGCAGAAGAGCAAAAGCTAAGAGCAGAAGCTAGGAGCAAAAGCTAAGGGCAGAAGCTAAGAGCAGAAGAGCAAAAGCTAAGAGCAGAAGAGCAAAAGCTAAGAGCAGAAGCTAGGAGCAAAAGCTAAGGGCAGAAGCTAAGAGCAGAAGAGCAAAAGCTAAGAGCAGAAGCTAGGAGCAAAAGCTAAGGGCAGAAGCTAAGAGCAGAAGAGCAAAAGCTAAGGGCAGAAGCTAAGAGCTGAAGAGCAAAAGCTAAGAGCAAAAGCTAAGAGCAGAAGCTAGGAGCAAAAGCTAAGGGCAGAAGCTAAGAGCAGAAGAGCAAAAGCTAAGGGCAGAAGCTAAGAGCTGAAGAGCAAAAGCTAAGAGCAAAAGCTAAGAGCAGAAGCTAGGAGCAAAAGCTAAGGGCAGAAGAGCAAAACTAAGAGCAGAAGCTAAGAGCAGAAGAGCAAAAGCTAAGAGCAGAAGCTAGGAGCAAAAGCTAAGAGCAGAAGAGCAAAAGCTAAGGGCAGAAGCTAGGAGCAAAAGCTAAGAGCAGAAGAGCAAAGGCTAAGAGCAGAAGCTAGGAGCAAAAGCTAAGAGCAGAAGAGCAAAAGCTAAGAGCAGAAGCTAGGAGCAAAAGCTAAGAGCAGAAGAGCAAAAGCTAAGGGCAGAAGCTAGGAGCAAAAGCTAAGAGCAGAAGAGCAAAAGCTAAGGGCAGAAGCTAGAGCAAAAGCTAAGAGCAGAAGAGCAAAGGCTAAGAGCAGAAGCTAGGAGCAAAAGCTAAGAGCAGAAGAGCAAAAGCTAAGAGCAGAAGCTAGGAGCAAAAGCTAAGAGCAGAAGAGCAAAAGCTAAGGGCAGAAGCTAGGAGCAAAAGCTAAGAGCAGAAGAGCAAAAGCTAAGAGCAGAAGCTAGGAGCAAAAGCTAAGAGCAGAAGAGCAAAAGCTAAGAGCAGAAGCTAGGAGCAAAAGCTAAGAGCAGAAGAGCAAAAGCTAAGGGCAGAAGCTAAGAGCTGAAGAGCAAAAGCTAAGGGCAGAAGCTAAGAGCAGAAAGTGATTTCCAGCCAGGCCAGCTTCAGTCACCTGCCCCTGCAGAGCTGACATCAAACCTTCCAACCCTGCCTGCACTGCACAGAGCTCTGCATGGCTGTGCCCCTGGGAAGGCTGATTCAGGGCAGCATGGGACCGAAAAAGCTGATCTGGGGGGGCAGGGCAGGGAAGGAGCAGCTGAGGGAGCTGGGGGGTTGAGGCTGGAGCAGAGGAGGCTGAGGGAGACCTCCTTGCTCTCTGCAGCTCCCTGCAAGGAGCCAGGTGGGGCTTGGGCTCTGCTGCCAGGTACCAAGGGTCAGGACAAGAGGAGATGGCCTCAGGTTGCCCCAGGGGAGGTTCAGGTTGGCCATGAGAAGAAACTTCTTGACTGGAAGGGCTCTCAAGGCCTGGCCCAGGCTGCCCTGGGAGGTGGCTGAATCTCCACCCTTGGAGGTGTTTCAAAGCCACAGAGCTGTGGTGCTGAGGGCCATGGCTGAGCACCAGGCTTGGCAGAGACAGGGAAGGGTTGGACAGGATGAGCTCTGAGCAGCCCCAGGACTGTGTCTGCACACAGCTGCTCAGCACTGCAGATGCTCTCACCCTGGCCTCAGCCTCCTCTGTGCTGCTCTCTCCTGACACCACAGCAGCTCCAGAGCACCTCCACGAAGGGTCTGCAGGAGCAACAGGACAGCCCCAACCCAGCATCTCCTGCTCCAGTTGCCATGGAGAGGAAAGGAGTTCATGTGTGGGTGGAACCGGGAGGTGGTGGAGCTGAGCCTGTTTCTGCTGAGAGATGTTGGAAAGGCTGAGGCTGCGAACTGCACTTTGGATTTCACTTCAACACAGCCCCCATGGCTCTGCCCCCTCCCACCCTGGCTGCTCTCCTGACCTCCCATGACTGCTGTCCTGTCCCACCCTGGCTGCTCTCGTCCCCCCATGGCTCTGCCCTGCCCCCTCCCTACCTTCCACCACGTCCCTTTTGTAGTCGCTGTCGTTGTCGCTGTCGGTGGGGCGGTAGTAGATGTAGAAGCCCTGGATGGGAGTGTTGTTGTTGCTGGAGGTGATGTACTGCAAGGGAAGGGAGGACAGCACCTGCTCAGGGGCAGCCAGGGCTGTCTTGCCCAGCTGGCAGCACCCAGCAGCTTCCCCTGTGGAAGGGGTCGGGGTGGAGGAGGCTGTGCCAGAGCAGGCAACACCAGGAGGGCAGCAGGGGGACAGGAGACCGAGTTGGGGCTGGCAGCTGCTGGGCTGGCAGCTGCTGGGGCTGGCAGCTCCCTGCCACATCACTTCCAAACCCTCAATTAGGGTTTTGACCACGAAGGGCCTGAGGATTGATGGAAATGGAGAGGTTTGAGCCCTTTTTCCTTTCAGAAAGAGTTAAGGCTGCCCTCAAACCCAGCTCCAGGATATTTGCTGTGAAGTTCTGCAGCCTCCCGAGGACCCAGGGGTTGTTGGAAGTTTATTATCCTTAACATCTCTGCAGGCTGAGCTGGCAGAGCAGAGCAAGCTCCCCCCGGGGGCAGCAGTGAAGCCCTCCAGGGGCACACCAGGGGCTTGGGTTTCAAAACAAGAGCAAGGAATTTCTGTGGCTTGCAGTAAGGACCTTCAAGTGCTTGTTTACAGAAGAGGTAGCAGGGGAGAGGGGGAAACGGCTCCTGCGAGGAGAGAAGCTGGAGGGGCTGAGAGGCAGCCCCAGCTCCCAGCCCGGAGAGCCACAAGCAAGGGGAATGGCAGCAGCCGGAGCCAGCCCCTGGCAGCTCCCCTGACACTGCCTGCTGCTGCTTCCTGCTGCCTGCTGCCACTGCCTGCTGCTGCTGCCTGCTGCCGCTGCTGCCTGCTGCCACTGCCTGCTGCCTGCTGCCTACTGCTGCCTGCTGCTGCCTGCTGCCACTGCCTGCTGCTGCTGCTGCTGCCACTGCCTGCTGCTGCTGCCTGCTGCCACTGCCTACTACTGCTGCCTGCTGCCACTGCCTGCTGCCTACTGCTGCCTGCTGCTGCCTGCTGCCTCTGCCTGCTGCTGCTGCCTGCTGCCACTGCCTGCTGCTGCTGCTGCCACTGCCTGCTGCTGCTGCCTGCTGCCGCTGCCTACTACTGCTGCCTGCTGCCACTGCCTGCTGCTGTGGCCTGCTGCCTGCTGCCTCTGCCTGCTGCTGCTGCCTGCTGCCACTGCCTGCTGCTGCTGCCTGCTGCCACTGCCTGCTGTTGCTGCTGCTGCCACTGCCTGCTGCTGCTGCCTGCTGCCGCTGCCTACTACTGCTGCCTGCTGCCACTGCCTGCTGCTGTAGCCTGCTGCCTGCTGCCTCTGCCTGCTGCTGCTGCCTGCTGCCACTGCCTGCTGCTGCTGCTGCCACTGCCTGCTGCTGCTGCCTGCTGCCGCTGCCTACTACTGCTGCCTGCTGCCACTGCCTGCTGCTGTAGCCTGCTGCCTGCTGCCTGCTGCCACTGCTTGCTGCCTGCTGCCTGCTGCCTGCTGCCTGCTGCCACTGCCTACTACTGCTGCCTGCTGCCACTGCCTGCTGCTGTAGCCTGCTGCCTGCTGCCTGCTGCCACTGCTTGCTGCCTGCTGCTGCTGCCTGCTGCCACTGCCTGCTGCTGTAGCCTGCTGCCTGCTGCTTCTGCCTGCTGCTGCTGCCTGCTGCCACTGCCTGCTGCTGCTGCTGCTGCAACTGCCTGCTGCTGCTGCCTGCTGCCGCTGCCTACTACTGCTGACTGCTGCCACTGCCTGCTGCCACTGCCTGCTGCCTGCTGCCGCTGCCTGCTGCTGCTGCTGCCTGCTGCCTGCTGCCACTGCCGCTGCCTGCTGCCGCTGCCTGCTGCCTGCTGCCGCTGTCTGCTGCTGCTGCCTGCTGCCGCTACCTGCTGCCTGCTGCCGCTGCCTGCTGCTGCCTGCTGCCGCTACCTGCTGCCTGCTGCCGCTGCCTGCTGCTGCTGCCTGCTGCCGCTGCCTGCTACCTGCTGCCTGCTGCCACTGCCTGCTACCTGCTGCCTGCTGCCGCTACCTGCTGCCTGCTGCCGCTGCCTGCTGCTGCTGCCTGCTGCTGCTGCCTGCTGCCGCTGTGTGCTGCCGCTGCCTGCTGCCGCTGCTGCCTGCTGCCTGCTGCCTGCTGCCGCTGCCTGCTGCCACTGCCGCTGCCTGCTGCCTGCTGCCTGCTGCCGCTGCCTGCTGCCTGCTGCCACTGCCTGCTGCCACTGCCTGCTGCCTGCTGCCTGCTACCTGCTGCCGCTGCCTGCTGCCACTGCCGCTGCCTGCTGCCTGCTGCCTGCTACCTGCTGCCTGCGGCCACTGCCTGCTGCCTGCTGCCACTGCCTGCTGCCTGCTGCCTCTGCCTGCTGCCTGCTGCCTGCTGCCTGCTGCTGCTACTGCTGCCGCTGCTTGCTGCCACAGCCTGCTGCCTGCTGCCACTGCCTGCTGCTGCTGCCTGCTGCCTCTGCCTGCTGCCTGCTGCCACTGCCTGCTGCTGCTGCCTTCTGCCTCTGCCTGCTGCCTGCTGCCACTGCCTGCTACTGCTGCCTGCTGCCACTGCCGCTGCCTGCTGCCTGCTGCCTCTGCCTGCTGCTGCTGCCTGCTGCCACTGCCTGCTACTGCTGCCTGCTGCCACTGCCTGCTGTTGCTGCTGCTGCCACTGCCGCTGCCTGCTGCCTGCTGCTGCTGCCTGCTGCCACTGCCTGCTGCTGCTGCCTGCTGCCACTGCCTGCTGTTGCTGCTGCTGCCACTGCCTGCTGCTGCTGCCTGCTGCCGCTGCCTACTACTGCTGCCTGCTGCCACTGCCTGCTGCTGTAGCCTGCTGCCTGCTGCCTCTGCCTGCTGCTGCTGCCTGCTGCCACTGCCTGCTGCTGCTGCTGCCACTGCCTGCTGCTGCTGCCTGCTGCCGCTGCCTACTACTGCTGCCTGCTGCCACTGCCTGCTGCTGTAGCCTGCTGCCTGCTGCCTGCTGCCACTGCTTGCTGCCCCTGCTGCCTGCTGCCTGCTGCCACTGCCTACTACTGCTGCCTGCTGCCACTGCCTGCTGCTGTAGCCTGCTGCCTGCTGCCTGCTGCCACTGCTTGCTGCCTGCTGCTGCTGCCTGCTGCCACTGCCTGCTGCTGTAGCCTGCTGCCTGCTGCTTCTGCCTGCTGCTGCTGCCTGCTGCCACTGCCTGCTGCTGCTGCTGCTGCAACTGCCTGCTGCTGCTGCCTGCTGCCGCTGCCTACTACTGCTGACTGCTGCCACTGCCTGCTGCCACTGCCTGCTGCCTGCTGCCGCTGCCTGCTACTGCTGCTGCTGCCCGCTGCCTGCTGCCCACTGCCGCTGCCTGCTGCTGCGCTGCCTGCTGCCTGCTGCCGCTGTCTGCTGCTGCTGCCTGCTGCCGCTACCTGCTGCCTGCTGCCGCTGCCTGCTGCTGCCTGCTGCCGCTACCTGCTGCCTGCTGCCGCTGCCTGCTGCTGCTGCCTGCTGCCGCTGCCTGCTACCTGCTGCCTGCTGCCACTGCCTGCTACCTGCTGCCTGCTGCCGCTGCCTGCTACCTGCTGCCTGCTGCCTGCTGCCGCTACCTGCTGCTGCTGCCTGCTGCTGCTGCCTGCTGCTGCTGCCTGCTGCCGCTGCCGCTGCCTGCTGCCGCTGCTGCCTGCTGCCTGCTGCCTGCTGCCTGCTGCCGCTGCCTGCTGCCACTGCCGCTGCCTGCTGCCTGCTGCCTGCTGCCGCTGCCTGCTGCCTGCTGCCACTGCCTGCTGCCACTGCCTGCTGCCTGCTGCCTGCTACCTGCTGCCGCTGCCTGCTGCCACTGCCGCTGCCTGCTGCCTGCTGCCTGCTACCTGCTGCCTGCGGCCACTGCCTGCTGCCTGCTGCCACTGCCTGCTGCCTGCTGCCACTGCCTGCTGCCTGCTGCCTCTGCCTGCTGCCTGCTGCCTGCTGCCTGCTGCTGCTACTGCTGCCGCTGCTTGCTGCCACAGCCTGCTGCCTGCTGCCACAGCCTGCTGCCTCTGCCTGCTGCCTGCCACTGCTGCTGCCTTCTGCCTGCTGCCACTGCTGCTGCCTGCTACTGCTGCCTCTGCCACTGCCGCCTGCCACTGCCACTGCCTGCTGCCACTGCTGCCTGCCTGCCTGCTGCCTCTGCCTGCTGCCTGCTGCCACTGCCTGCTACTGCTGCCTGCTGCCACCACTGCCTGCCACTGCCTGCTGCCTGCTGCCACTGCCGCCCACTGCCACTGCCTGCTGCCTGCTGCCGCTGCCTGCTGCCCACTGCCTGCTACTGCACCGCTGCCTGCTGCCCGCCTGCCACGTCGCCTGCCTGCTGCCTGCTGCTGCTGCCTGCTGCCACTGCCTGCTACTGCTGCCTGCTGCCGCTGCCTGCTGCCTGCTGCCACTGCCTGCTGCCACTGCCACTGCCTGCTGCCTGCTGCCGCTGTCTGCTACTGCTGCCTGCTGCCAGTGCTGCTGCCTGCTGCCACTGCCGCTGCCTGCTGCCTGCTGCCGCTGCCTGCTGCCACTGCCTGCTGCCACTGCCACTGCCTGCAGGGAGCAGGAAGGGGAGGAGGAGGAGGAGGAAGCCAGCAGGGCAGGGAGCAAACAACACACAGAGCTGCCAGGGAGGAGGGAGAAGGGGCTGGGAACAGGGCAAAGAGGGCTCCATGGCACTGCCCAGTTCCACCATTGAGGCAGCTCAGCCTCTTCTGGAGCTGGTGCTGAGGGACAGGATTTGGTGCTGAACCTTCAGTGCAGGGTGGAGGGCTGGGCTGTGGGAGCTGCAGGGCTCTGCCCATGGGATGGATTCTGGGATTCTGTGAAGCCAGGAACCTTGTTCTGAAAGGTCTCAGCTCAGACATTTGTGTCCCCAATGGCTCTCTGCTGTCTCCTCCAGGTTGTGCCCAGGAGCCCCTTCTGGGCTCCTACCTCCCTCTCTGAGCTCCCAGGGTTTGGTTTCTCTGCCAGGCAGAAAGAACATCTGAAAGCAAGGCCTGGGGAGGGAGCAAGGGGTGGGTACAGAGGTATGAGTGGGGACAGAAACACAGGGTAGGTACAGAGCTGTGGGGTGGGTACAGGACCATGGGATGAGTACAGAGCCATGGGTGGGTGCAGAGCCACGGGTGGGTGCAGGGCCACGGGTGGGTGCAGGGCCACGGGTGGGTGCAGGACCATGGGATGAGTGGGATGAGTACAGAGCCATGGGTGGGTGCAGAGCCATGGGTGGGTACAGGACCATGGGATGAGTACAGAGCCACGGGTGGGTGCAGAGCCATGGGTGGGTGCAGGGCCACGGGTGGGTGCAGGGCCACGGGTGGGTTGAGGGCACCCTACAAAGCTTCATCTCCAGCCCCTCTGCTGCAGGTGCAGACTGGCAGCCTCTGCTCGCCAGCGTCTGCAGGGCAGAGCAGGGCAGGGCAGGGCAGGCTGCGTGCAGGGCAGGGCCGGGCAGGGCAGGGCAGAGCAGGGCAGGACAGGCTGCGTGCAGGGCAGGGCCGGGCAGGGCAGGGCAGAGCAGGGCAGGACAGGCTGCGTGCAGGGCAGGGCCGGGCAGGGCAGAGCAGGGCAGGACAGGCTGCGTGCAGGGCAGGGCCGGGCAGAGCAGGGCAGGGCAGGGCAGGGCAGGGCAGAGCAGGGCAGAGCAGGGCAGGGCAGGCTGCGTGCGGGGCAGGGCCGGGCAGGGCAGGGCAGAGCAGGGCAGAGCAGGGCAGGGCAGGCTGCGTGCGGGGCAGGGCAGGGCAGAGCAGAGCAGGGCAGAGCAGGGCAGGCTGCGTGCGGGGCAGGGCCGGGCAGGGCAGAGCAGGGCAGAGCAGGGCAGAGCAGGGCAGGCTGCGTGCGGGGCAGGGCAGGGCAGGGCAGAGCAGGGCAGAGCAGGGCAGGCTGCGTGCGGGGCAGGGCCGGGCAGGGCAGAGCAGGGCAGAGCAGGGCAGAGCAGGGCAGGCTGCGTGCGGGGCAGGGCAGGGCAGAGCAGAGCAGGGCAGAGCAGGGCAGGCTGCGTGCGGGGCAGGGCCGGGCAGGGCAGAGCAGGGCAGAGCAGGGCAGAGCAGGGCAGGCTGCGTGCGGGGCAGGGCAGGGCAGGGCAGAGCAGGGCAGAGCAGGGCAGGCTGTGTGCGGGGCAGGGCAGGGCAGGGCAGGGCAGAGCAGGGCAGGGCAGGGCAGAGCAGGGCAGAGCAGGGCAGGCTGCGTGCGGGGCAGGGCCGGGCAGGGCCGGGCAGGGCAGGGCAGAGCAGGGCAGGACAGGCTGAGTGCGGGGCAGGGCAGGGCAGGGCAGGGCAGAGCAGGGCAGAGCAGGGCAGGACAGGCTGCGTGCGGGGCAGGGCAGGGCAGGGCAGGGCAGGGCAGGGCAGAGCAGAGCAGAGCAGAGCAGGGCAGGCTGCGTGCGGGGCAGGGCAGGGCAGAGCAGGGCAGAGCAGGGCAGGACAGGCTGCATGCGGGGCAGGGCCGGGCAGGGCAGGGCAGAGCAGGGCAGGGCAGGGCCGGGCAGAGCAGGGCAGAGCAGGGCAGGACAGGCTGCGTGCGGGGCAGGGCAGGGCAGGGCAGGGCAGGGCAGGGCAGGGCAGAGCAGGGCAGAGCAGAGCAGGGCAGGCTGCGTGCGGGGCAGGGCAGGGCAGAGCAGGGCAGAGCAGGGCAGGACAGGCTGCGTGCGGGGCAGGGCCGGGCAGGGCAGGGCAGAGCAGGGCAGGGCAGGGCCGGGCAGAGCAGGGCAGA
This sequence comes from Picus viridis, assembly GCA_033816785.1. Classification (NCBI taxonomy): domain Eukaryota; kingdom Metazoa; phylum Chordata; class Aves; order Piciformes; family Picidae; genus Picus; species Picus viridis. The sequence goes on from CM066601.1 coordinate 10,031,189, forward strand.
GCAGGGCAGGACAGGCTGCGTGCGGGGCAGGGCAGGGCAGGGCAGGGCAGGGCAGGGCAGGGCAGAGCAGGGCAGAGCAGAGCAGGGCAGGCTGCGTGCGGGGCAGGGCAGGGCAGGGCAGGGCAGGGCAGGGCAGGGCAGGCTGCGTGCAGGGCAGGGCCGGGCAGGGCAGGGCAGGGCAGAGCAGGGCAGGCTGCGTGCGGGGCAGGGCAGGGCAGGGCAGGGCAGGGCAGGGCAGGGCAGGGCAGAGCAGGGCAGAGCAGGGCAGGCTGCGTGCGGGGCAGGGCAGGGCAGGGCAGGGCAGGGCAGGGCAGGGCAGGCTGCGTGCAGGGCAGGGCAGAGCAGGGCAGGGCAGGGCAGGGCAGAGCAGGGCAGGCTGCGTGCAGGGCAGGGCCGGGCAGGGCAGGGCAGAGCAGGGCAGGCTGCGTGCAGGGCAGGGCAGAGCAGGGCAGGCTGCGTGCAGGGCAGGGCCGGGCAGGGCAGGGCAGAGCAGGGCAGGGCAGGGCAGGGCAGGGCAGGGCAGAGCAGAGCAGGGCAGGCTGCTGCAGGGCAGGGCAGGGCAGGGCAGGGCAGGGCAGGGCAGGGCAGGGCAGGGCAGAGCAGGGCAGAGCAGGGCAGGCTGCGTGCGGGGCAGGGCAGGGCAGGGCAGGGCAGGGCAGAGCAGGGCAGGCTGCGTGCGGGGCAGGGCAGGGCAGGGCAGAGCAGGGCAGAGCAGGGCAGGCTGCGTGCGGGGCAGGGCAGGGCAGGGCAGAGCAGGGCAGAGCAGGGCAGGACAGGGCAGGCTGCGTGCGGGGCAGGGCCGGGCAGGGCAGGGCAGAGCAGGGCAGGACAGGCTGCGTGCGGGGCAGGGCAGGGCAGGGCAGAGCAGGGCAGAGCAGGGCAGAGCAGGGCAGAGCAGGGCAGGCTGCGTGCGGGGCAGGGCAGGGCAGGGCAGAGCAGGGCAGAGCAGGGCAGGCTGCGTGCGGGGCAGGGCAGGGCAGGGCAGGGCAGGGCAGGGCAGGGCAGAGCAGGGCAGAGCAGGGCAGGCTGCGTGCGGGGCAGGGCAGGGCAGAGCAGGGCAGAGCAGGGCAGGACAGGCTGCGTGCGGGGCAGGGCAGGGCCGGGCAGGGCAGGGCAGAGCAGGGCAGAGCAGGGCAGGACAGGCTGCGTGCGGGGCAGGGCCGGGCAGAGCAGGGCAGAGCAGGGCAGGGCAGGCTGCGTGCGGGGCAGGGCAGGGCAGGGCAGGGCAGAGCAGGGCAGAGCAGGGCAGAGCAGGGCAGGGCAGGCTGCGTGCGGGGCAGGGCAGGGCAGGGCAGGGCAGAGCAGGGCAGAGCAGGGCAGGCTGCGTGCGGGGCAGGGCAGGGCAGAGCAGGGCAGAGCAGGGCAGGACAGGCTGCGTGCAGGGCAGGGCAGGGCCGGGCAGGGCAGGGCAGAGCAGGGCAGGACAGGCTGCGTGCGGGGCAGGGCCGGGCAGGGCAGAGCAGGGCAGGGCAGGCTGCGTGCGGGGCAGGGCAGAGCAGGCTGCGTGCGGGGCAGGACAGGGCAGGGCAGGGCAGGGCAGGGCAGGCTGCGTGCGGGGCAGGGCCGGGCACGGCACGGCACGGCACGGCACCTACCGTCCACTTGAGCATGATCTGGGTGTCGCTGATGGCCTCGGTGTAGGCGATGTGCGGCCCGGCCACAGGCCGGGAGGAGAAGCGGCCGCTGGAGCCGGAGACCTGGTAGGGGCGGGAGGCGGCGCTGCGAGGGCTCTCCCCGTAGGTGTTGACGGCGATCACCCGGAACCGGTACAGCTCCCCTGCGGAGAAGAGAGGCTGCGGCCAAACCCGCTCCGGGCAGCAGGCTGGGCAGTGCTGCTTGCGCAGCCCCGGAGAGCTGGCCCCGGGCTGAGGCGTGTGGGGAAGCAAACGAGGGAAGAGCACTGGACAAGCCTCCCCCAGCTTGGGAACTCCCTAGAGATGGGGGGCAGCAAAAAGATGCTCCAAAGGACCCCCTCCACCATCATCATCATCACCTTTGCTATGGGGCCAGGCTGAGGGAGCTGGGGCTGTGCAGCCTGGAGAAGAGAAGGCTCCAGGCAGACCTCAGAGCAACCTTGCAGTACCTGAAGGGCTGCAAGGAGGTTGCAGAGGGATTGTTGCCAAAGGCCTGCAGGGACAGGAGCAGAGGCAATGGTTTGGGATGAGAGAAGAGCAGATTGAGATTGGATGTGAGGAACAAGTTCTGCAGCAGGAGGCTGCTGGAAGGCTGCAGCAGGCTGCCCAGGGAGGTGGCTGAGGCTCCATCCCTGGAGCTCTTCCGGGTGAGGCTGGAGAGGGCTCTGGGCAACCTGCTCCAGGGGAGGACGTCCCTGCTGCCTGCAGGGCTTGCAGTGGGTGAGCTCTGGAGGTCTCTTCCAGCCCAGACCATTCCCTGACTCCATGATTCTTTTCCCTGCCCTTGTGCTCCTTCCCAGACCTCTCAGGGAAGCCAGGCCTGATGTTTTCCCATTAATGCTGCCTTCTCTTTTTGCCTTGAGTGCTTCCTAAAAGGATAATTAGGTTAAAAATAACAATGATCCCCAACCCTCCTCTCCACATGAAGTATTAAATCCTGCTGGGGTGTGTTTTTTCCACTTGGAAAGCCAGAAAATCCATGCAATTAGCTCCTACTGCACACACACACTAATCAGCCCCTAGAGGAACAGACACAGGATAATCCAAGCTGAAATCAAAGTGAGACAACCAAGAAGCTGCAGCATTCTGTCAGCAGGAGAGCAGCCAGGCAGGCACAGCAGCAGCAGCTGGTGGTGGGGGGCTGGAGCATGGGGACAGGCTGGGAGAGCTGGGGCTGTGCAGCCTGCAGAAGAGAGGGCTCCAGGGAGAGCCTAGAGCTGCATTTCAGTGTCTGAAGGGTGCTGGGGAGGGACTGTTCAGAAGGGGCTGTGGGGATAGGATGAGAGGCAATGGTTTGGAGCTGGAGCAGGGCAGAGTTAGGTTGGACCTCAGGAGGAAGTTCTGCACAGTGAGGCACCGGCACAGGCTGCTCAGGGAGGTGGCTGAGGCTCCACCCCTGCAGACCTTGAAGCTCAGCCCTGCCGCAGCCCCGTGCAGCCCGCTCTAGCTGGAGCTGTCCCTGCTGCCTGCGGGGGGCTGGAGAAGGTGCCCTGGGAGGGTCCCTCCCCACCTGCTGGGGCGTGTGGAGCTGTGCAGGGTGGCTCTGGATACCTGGCTCCAAGTTGCGCACCTCCACGGAGAGCTTGGCCGGGGAGATGTGCTCCGCCGCCACCAGCCAGGCGCCGCTGCGGCCCAGCCGCCGGTACTCCACCTTGAAGGCAGTGATGGGGGAGCCCCCGTTGGCCCGGGGGATCCAGGTGACGTAGACCGAGGACTCGGAGGCTGTGGAGATGGTAGGGCGGTCAGGAGCTTCTGGCACTGAGGAGGAAGCCGGGTGGAGAGGGTTAGAGCCTGGAGCACGCAGCTGGCGGTGGCTGCTGAGTAGAGCAGGAGCAGAGCAGGAGGATCTGAACTCCTCCTGGGGGGCTGCTCCCCTCCTGCAGAAGCAGCTGGCAGGGCAGAGAGCAGAGTGATTCGCTCCCTGATGACATGGAGCTGCACTACCCCAGCCCATCTCTACGTGGAAACGGAGACACACACTGAGCGAAGGTGGAAAATGAGCCCCAACCCCCCCGGAGTGCCCCGAGCCCAGCACCCCCCACCCCCACCCCAACAAAGGCTGCCCCAGGAGAGGAACAGCAGTGAGGAGCACACAGAGCATGCAGGGGAGCATGGGGAGTACTTACTGACCTCACTGGAGTTACAGAGCAGCAGAGCAGAGAGAAGGGAAAGAGGTGGTGTTAGTAAACCGGGTGGGAACCATTCTGATGCCCAGCAGGAGCTCTGCTGAGCTACTCTGTGCCCACTGGCACGGAGCTGGGGGCTGATGAGAGGAGGAACCTGCAGCCAGCAGCTCTGGGGGCAGGAAGCAGGCTGGGCACCTGCAGCTGGGCACACAGATGTCCCCTGGTGATCTGCAGCACTGTCACCAGTGTGCCCTGCTCCTCACCCACGTTAAGGAACTTTTCCACTTCCCTCTGGTTTCACCCCAAATTTAGACAGCAAATCACTGCCGAGGTCTGAGCCCCAGAGTGAATTTGCCTGGCTCAGGTGAATGACTTCAGAGGCTGAGGGGAAGGCAGAGAGGACTTGACACATGTTGGTGGCACTGGAAACCAGGCTACAAAGCACAGCTGCTGGGGAATGGCTTTGCCTTCCTAGCACAGGGCTGGGGAGGAGCAGCTGAGGGAGCTGGGGGGGTTGAGGCTGGAGCAGAGGAGGCTGAGGGAGACCTCCTTGCTCTCTGCAGCTCCCTGCAAGGAGGCTGGAGCCAGGGGGGACTTGGGCTCTGCTCCCAGGTACCAAGGGACAGGACAAGGGGAAATGGCCTCAGGGTGCCCCAGGGGAGGTTCAGGTTGGCCATGAGGAACAATTTCTTCCCCTTGAGGGTCGTCCAGGCCTGGCCCAGGCTGCCCAGGGCAGAGGTGCAGTCCCCTTCCCCCTTCCTGGAGGGGTTTCAGAGCTTTGGAGATGTGGGGCTGAGGGACCTGGTTTGGTGGTGCCCTGGCAGGGCTGGGTTAAGGGCTGGACTCCATGATCTTAAAGGTCTCTTCCAAGCCAAATGGCTCTGTGATTCCTGCCATCAGGAATAAGCTTGTCCCTGGGACACCCCAGGAAGTCATTCAGGGCAGGTAGCATCCACTCAGCTCTGCCCTGGCACACTTTGACTCATCTCCCATTTGACTTCCTTCTCTGGATCCTTCCCAGGGGAAGAGGAGAGAAGCCCAGAGAGGGAGCTCAGCACAGAGCAGCAGCAGCTTTAGAAGGAGCAGCAAGAATGTGGGTGACAGGAGAAGGCCATCTTTAGAGAGCCCCCTGAGCAGGGAGCAGCATCCCCTGGCACACTGCCTGCTCTCCAGGGCACGAGGAGGCTTTGCCAAGCTGCTGGCTCCAAACACCCCATGGCAGGGCCTGAGCTGCTGCCTGCTGACTCGATGTGAAACCTGAGCTACCAAGGCAGGTACTTGCCATGGGAACTGCCTGACTGGAATGAAGTCACCCAGCTAAGCCCAGCCCCCCTCTGGAAACACAGAACCTGGCAGACCTCTGCCCTCACTGCCAGCAGTCACAGAATCACAGGAATGTTCAGGGTGGGAAAGGTCCTCAGGGGCACCAAGTCCACCCCAGGACCCTGCTCTGCAAGGCTCAGCCCTAAACCACAGCCCCAAGCACCACATCCACACCTCCTTGAAACATCTCCAGGCTGGGGGACTCCACCACCTCCCTGGGCAGCACATCCCAGCCCCTGACCACTCTTGCTGGGGAAAAACCTTTCCCAGTGTCCAGTCCAACCCTGCCCTGCTGCAGCTCCAGGCCATTGCCTCTTGCTCTGTCACTAATGACCTGGGAGAAGAGACCAGCAGCAGCCTCTCCACAACCTCCTCCCAGGGAGCTGCAGACAGCCAGGAGGTCTCCCTCAGCCTCCTCCTTTCCACACTGACCACCCCCAGCTCACCAGATTTATTCTCCAGGCCCTCCCCCAGCTCCTTGTCCTGCTCTGCCCTGGCTCCAGCACCTCCACAGCTCTTGGACTGAGTGCCCAAGGCTGAAGCCAGCACTCGAGGAGTGGCCTCCCCAGAGCTGAGTCCCAGGGCACAGTCCCCTCCCTGCTGCTCTGGGCACAGCATTGCTGAGCCCAGCCAGGAGGCCTTTGGCTCTCTTGGCCCCCTGGGCACACTGCTGGCTCCTCTGCAGCTGCTTGTCCAGCAGCACCCCCAGGTCCCTTCCTGCCAGCAGCTTTCCAGCCACGCTGCCCCAAGCCTGCAGCGGTGCCAGGGCTGGTTGTGCCCCAAGGGCAGGGCCTGGCACTTGGCCTGGTTGAAGCTCCTCCTGGGAATGCTGTCCATGGACCCAACCTATCCAAGTCCCAGCCCTGGTGCTGGGACAACACTGCCACCAACCTGGTGCCAACTGACTGCTGACACACTCTGTGTCTTCATCATCAATAAAGATGTTGAACAGAAGTGGTCCCAGCACTGAGCCCTGAGGTGCCTGGCTGCCAGCTGGGTTTGACTCCACTGAGCACCACGCTTTGGATCCAGCCAGCCAGGGCTGTGCCCAGCTGGGCAGCGCTCAGCCAAGCCAGGAGCAGCCAGTGTGTCCCACATGTGGGGCCCTGCACCAGAGAAGCTGAGGGGACAAGCAGGGCATGGAGGAGGTGCCAGGGGCACCTAGAGCAGTGGCAAAGACGAGTGAAGGAGGCTGAGTCCTGCCTGCAGCAGAGGGCTTGCAAAGCTTCCATCACCTACCTCCGCTGTGGCGAGAGAGGTCAGGCAGGACCACGCCGAAGCTGTTTGTCCCCTCCTGAAGGACAGGGGGCTTGGGGAGGCCCACGGGTGGGGAGGGGGCCTGGGTGTTCTTGGAGGATGGTGCTCTCTCTAAGAAAGATTTGACAGAGAGGGGCTGGGTGAGAAGATGCAGTCTGTGGCCTCTCACAACCAACCACTCGCTGAGGCCTGCAGGGCTGCGCCAGCTCCTGGCAGGGTCACAGCTCTGTCCCATCACCAAGGGACAACAGAGGGTGGAAATGGCACACAGGGAACCCATGGGTAGAGGAATGTCTGTGGAAGCTGCATCTGGCCACTGGTGGAGCCAGGACACTGGGCTGAGTGGGCTTTTGGGCTGGGGCAGTGGGCATGGGTCATGAATTCACTGGTTGTGTGGAACCAGAGGATGCCTTGGGTGGGAAGGGACCTCCAGAGCTCACCCAGTCCAACCCCCTGCAGTCAGCAGGGACATCAACTAGAGCAGGCTGCTCACAGCCCATCAAGCTGGCCTTGAATGTCTCCAGGGATGGGGGCTCCAACAGCTCCCTGGGCAACCTGTTCCAGTGTTCCACCACCCTCATGGTGCAGAACTTCCATGCAGGGGGGGCCTATAAGAAAGCTGGGGACAGAGTTTGGAGCAGGGCCTGTTGGGCCAGGCCAAGGGGGGATGGTTTGGAAGGCAAAGAGAGAGCTTGAGAGTGGAGAGAAGGAGAAATGGTTGAGGCTGAGGCTGGGGAGAGCCTGGCCCAGGCTGCCCCGAGAGGTGGAGCTGCCCCATGGCTGGCACCAGGGCAGCTCAGGTTGCTTGGGGCTGGGAGCAACCTGCTGTGATGGGGATGTCCCTGGGGGCTGCAGGGGGCTGCCCTGGAGGAGCCTTGGGGGTCCCTTCCTACCCCAAACACTCTGCTGCTGTGATTTTTATAAGACTGTTCACTTTCCTGGGTCTCAGGGTGGAAATTCTCTGATTTCTGCACACCTAAGAGCAGCCTCCAGAAAACCTCTTCTGCTCATCACTGCCTGCACCCAACCCCCAGCACAGCAGAGAGCCTTTCCCCAAGGTGTCCACACAGCACACCAGGAGCAGTTTGGTGGCACACAACCCCCTGCTGGTGCAGAGAGCTCCTTCTGTGACACCCTGAAGAACCCAACCGGTGGGGGGGCTGCTCCTGACTTAGTTCCAGAGCAACCTTTAACATCCACCCAAGATCAGGCTTGATGTGGCGCTGGGCAGCCTGCTCCAGCTGGAGGGGTCCCCGCTGTCTGCAGGCCAAGATGACCTTTGAGAGTCCCTTCCAACCCCATGCAATCTGTGAACCAGCCCCAGAAGAACTCTCTCCAGCTTTTCACAGCTCCTCCTTGCCCAGGGCAGCACTCAGGGGAGGTTGCCCCACAGGGGTTGGAACTCTCAGAGGCTGCTCCTCAGCAGCTCAGCTGCAGAACATTTCAGGGCTGGCTTCACAGACAGCACAGAGCTGATGTCACTGAATGTCCTCTGGCAAGGTGAAAATGATCAGAGGCTGGAGCAGCTCTGCTGTTGGGCCAGGCTGAGGGAGCTGGGGCTGCGCAGCCTGGAGAGGAGAAGGCTCCAGGCAGACCTCAGAGCAACCTTCCAGTACCTGAAGGGCTACAAGGAGGCTGCAGAGGGACTGTTGCCAAAGGCCTGCAGGGACAGGAGCAGAGGCAATGGTTTGGGATGAGAGCAGAGCAGATTGAGATTGGATGTGAGGAACAAGTTCTGCAGCAGGAGGCTGCTGGAAGACTGCAGCAGGCTGCCCAGGGAGGTGGCTGAGGCTCCATCCCTGGAGCTCTTCCAGGTGAGGCTGGAGAGGGCTGTGGGCAGCCTGCTCCAGTGGGGATGTCCCTGCTGCCTGCAGGGGCTGCACTGGGTGAGCTCTGGGGTCGCCTCCAGCCCAGCTGCTCTGGCAGGGAGGTTGTGCTGCACCTACCTCTGCTGGTGCGGAAGGTCAGCATCGCAGGCTGCCCCTCCCCCGCCGCGCTCCTGGCCACCATCAGCACCTCGTAGAGGCTGGAGGGCTCCAGCTCGCTCAGCCGCAGCTGGTGCTCGCTGCCAGGCACCCGCACCGTGTGCCAGCCGCCCGCCGCGCCCGCGCCGTCCTCCAGCTGCGTGCCACAGGGAGGGAAAAGGCAACGTCAGCTGGCACCGAGCTGCTGGCACTGCCAGACCCCAGAGCTCTGCTGTGGGCACAGGCTGGGAGAGCTGGGGCTGTGCAGCCTGCGGGGGAGAAGGCTCTGGGAAGACCTCAGAGCAGCCTCCCATCCCAGCACCTAAAGGGCTCCAGGAGAGCTGGGGAGGGACTCCGGACAAGGGCTGGGAGTGCCAGGAGCAGGGACAATGGATTGAAACTGGAGCAGGGGAGGTGTGGTTGGAAAGCTGCAGCCTGCAGAGGGCCCTGGGGGTGCTGGGTGGCACTCACTGCCCATGAGGCAGCAGTGCCCAGGTGCCAAGCAGGGCAGTGGCCTCCTGGCTTGGGTCAGCAGCAGGGTGGGCAGCAGGGCCAGGAGGTGACCATCCCCCTGTGCTCAGCACTGGGGGGGCCACAGCTGGAGTGCTGTGCTCAGCCCTGGGCCCTCCCTGCAGGAAGGACCCTGAGGGGCTGGAGCCTGTCCAGAGCAGGGCAGCCAGGCTGGAGCAGGGGCTGGAGCCCCTGGGCTGGAGGAGGGCTGAGGGAGCTGGGGGGGTTGAGGCTGGAGCAGAGGAGGCTGAGGGAGACCTCCTTGCCCTCTGCAGCTCCCTGCAGGGAGGTTGGAGCGAGGAGGGGGCAGCCTCTGCTCCTGGGTGCCAAGGGACAGGAGCAGAGGCAATGGCTGCAAGCTGCAGCAGGGGAGGCTGAGGCTGGCTCTCAGGAAATCTTTCTGCCCTGGCAGGGGTCCCCAAGCTTGGAAGGGGCTGCCCAGGGCAGTGCTGGAGTCTCCCTCCCTGGGGGTGTTGCAGCCCCGTGTGGAGCTGGTGCTGAGGGACAGGGTTTGGTGCTGAGCCTTTGGTGCTGGGTGGAGGGCTGGGCTGGGGGAGCTGCAGGGCTCTGCCCATGGGATGGATTCTGGGATTCTGTGACATTAGGAAGAAATTCTTTACCATGAGGCTGGGGAGACTCTGGACCTCATCCCTGGAGGTGTTCAGGCCAGGCTGGATGAGGCCTTGAGCAACCTGGGCTGGTGGGAGGTGTCCCTGCCCATGGCAGGAGGGGTGGAACTGGATGAGCTTTAAGGTCCCTTCCAACCCGACCATTCCATGAATCCATGAATCCCAGCTTTGCCTCTCCTTCTGTATTTAAATCCTCTCCTGGCTCAAAGGGGTCAACCCCCCTAAGCCTTTGTTACTTCTGGAGGCTGCAACAGAAGTCCCCAGGGAGACTGAGGAGCTGGGAGGATTAATGAGTGGTTTCCTCTTCCCTGACTGAACCCCAGTGAGGTCACCAGCTCCAGGAGAGGCAGAGATGCAGGGCAGCCTCTTAATGCTTGACCTCTGCAGGGCAGAATTACCCCAAATCCCAAAGGAAAAGGCAAAGATTGCACCACAAATAAACCACTGAGGCTGTGGTGAAGCTGAGCAGGCAGCTCTGGACACCAGGGATTAGCTGAGGGCAGGCCACAGCGCTGTGCTCCAGCATCTTCTTACGAAGCCACCAGAAGGGTCTGATCCCCCCAGTTAGGTTTTTTTCCCCTCTCTTAAAAGGGGGAAATTCATCAAACCACTGAAGGGCACCATGAGCACACCTCCATGGGCAGCTCCTACACGTGCCAGGGGCTGTTGGGAGAGAAAGGGAAGCAGCCAAAAGGAATCGTTCAGAGCTTGCAGTGCCCCAAGAGCCTCCTCGGGAGGAGGGATTCCAGCACCAGGCTTTGGCAGCAGGATCCAGGAACTACCAGGTCAAAACTCCAAAGTGTTCCCTGGGGGCTAAAGGCAGGATCAGGATGCAGAGGGTTCAAAAGCTCAGGAAAATAAACCAAGCAGCTTCCCCAGGCAGGGAAGGGCTGGCTGGGGAGAGCAGGCACAGGCATGGCTCAGTTTGGGATTTAACCCAGGCAGATGATCTCCAGAGGTCCCTTCCAGCCCCTGCCAGGCAATGACTGAGCTCAGCACTGACACAGATGAAAGCACTGAATCGTTTTGAGACCTTCCAGTTCCTGGAGTCCAACCCTGAACCCAGCCCTGCCAGGGCACCACCAAACCATGGCCTCAGCACCACAGCTCCACAGCTCTGAAACCCCTCCAGGGATGGGGACTCCACCACTGCCCTGGGCAGCCTGGGCCAGGCCTTGTGAAAACTCAAGGGGAAGAAATTGTTCCTCATGTCCAACCTGAACCTCCCCTGGGGCAACCTGAGGCCATTGCCTCTTGTCCTGTCCCTTGGTACCTGGGAGCAGAGCCCAAGCCCCACCTGGCTCCAGCCTCCTTGCAGGGAGCTGCAGAGAGCAAGGAGGTCTCCCTCAGCCTCCTCTGCTCCAGCCTCAACCCCCCAGCTCCCTCAGCTGCTCCTCCCCAGCCCTCTTCTCCAGACCCTTCCCCAGCTCCCTTGCCCTCCTCTGGCCCTGCTCCAGCCTCTCAAGGTGCTGCTGGCAGCCAGGAGCCCAGCACTGAAGGCAGCATTCCAGGGGTGGCCTCAGCAGTGCCCAGCCCAGGGGCACAATCCCTGCCCTGCTCCTGCTGCCCACACCACTGCTGCTCCAGGCCAGGCTGCTGGTGGCCTTCTTGCCCAGCTGGGCACCCCCTGGCTCCTCTGCAGCTGCTGGCACCCAGCACCCCCAGGGCCTTTCCTGCTGGCAGTTTGCAGCCCCTCTGCCCCAGCCTGGAGCCTTGCTGGGGCTGCTGTGAGCCAAGGGCAGGACCCAGCCCTTGGCCTTGTTGAGCCTCATGCCCTTGGCCTTGGCTCATGCCTGCAGCCTGGCCAGGAGCCAGCAGCTAAGTGCCTGCTTGGCACTGCAGGCTCAGTGCCCCAGCCCCTGCCCCCTTACCTTGCGGTACTTCACGAAGTAGGCGTTGATGGGCAGCCCCCCGGCGCGCCCCCCGGCCGCCACACCAGGGTGTAGGCATCGGCCTTGGGGGTCTGGGGGGGGCTGAGGATGATTGGGGCTTCGGGGGGCAGCTCCCTCCGAGGCCTTTTCCGTCGCCGCAGGCAGAGCTCCGCCGCTCGGCGCCGCCTCGCCCGGGGCCGCGGCTGCAGGGCTGGGTCCCGAGGGAGCTGCAAGGCAGGGGGCAGGTCACCGCCGCTGCAGGGGCAGCCCAGGCAGGGCCCGCTGCAGCAGCCAGCAGCATCGCCTCTGCAGCAGCCAGGCCGGGAGCTCAGCCCCGGGCCGAGCTGTGCTGGGGTCGTTTGTCGAGTTCCTCACTCAAGGGAGAAGGAAAACCTGAAACTCAGCATCCCCAGGCGCCTCCCGAGCTGCCCCCCCCGGACACCGAAGAGTGGCAGTGCAGGTCAGGAGCGGAGGAGGGCTCAGGGCTGTGCCTCTGACACGGAGAGGAGGATTTTACACCCAGCTGGTCACACAAGGTGGCCCCAGCTGGTGAGCACGGGAGGTCGTTCTCCTGTCCCTGCTCCTGCACTTGCAGCTGTAACTTCCATCAGCTCTGAAGGCTGCAGGGCTCAGCTGCTTCAGCTGAGGGTCTGTGCTGGGAGCCAGCCTGGTTTGCCGGCAGATCTGACTTGCCATTCAGCACCAACATGCCCAGAAACCCTGCTGCAGCCTCCTCCATCACACTGAGTCCTGCCTGACCACCCTGCTGCCTTTCTGTCCACTGTGACCCACAGCAGTGGATGAGGAAACATCTATGGCTGTCACCTACCTGCTCTCTCTAAAGCCTCAGACTCAGTTGCCCACAGGATCCTTCTCTCTATCACAGAAAGACATGGACTGGATGGGAGGACTGCTGGGTGGACAATGAGCTGGATGGATGGCATCCAAGGGGTAGCGGCCAATGGTTTGGTGCCCATGTGGAAGTCAGTGAGCAGTGGTGTCCCTCAGAGTCCACACTGGGACCAGAGCTGGTTAACATCTACAATGATCTAGACCTGGAGACTGAGTGACCCTCAGCAAGGCTGGAGATGACACCAAGCAGAGAGGTGCAGGGATGGGATCCACACAGAGGGACCTGGATGGGCTGGAGAGGTGGAGCTGTGTGATCCTCCTGAGGATCAACAAGAGCAAAGCCAAGGTCCTGCAGCTGGCTCAGGACAACCCCAGGGTCAGGCCAGGCTGGGGCTGAGCACAAGGCCTTGGGGGTGCTGGGGGTGCAGAGCTGGCCAGGAGCCGGCACCCAGCGCTGCCAGCCCAGCCCCAGCCTGGCCTGGGCTCAGCCCCAGCAGGGTGGGCAGCAGGGGCAGGGAGGGCATTCTGCCCCTCTGCTGTGCTCTGCTCACCCCCTGCAGGGCTGGGGCAGCTCTGGAGCCCTCAGCACAGCACAGCCAGGGAGCTGGGGGAGCAGGGCCAGAGGAGGCCACAGCAGGGCTGGCAGGGCTGGAAGCCCTCTGCTGGGAGCCAGGCTGAGAGACTTGGCCTTGGGCAGCCTGCAGAGGAGAAGGCTCCAGGGACACCTTCTGGTGGCCTCCCAGGCCCTGCAGCGAGCTGGGGACAGAGGCTGGAGCAGGGCCTGTTGGGCCAGGCCAAGGGGGATGGTTTGGAAGGCAAAGAGGGAGCTTGAGAGTGGAGAGAAGGAGAAATGGTTGAGGCTGAGGCTGGGGAGAGCCTGGCCCAGGCTGCCCCGAGAGGTGGAGCTGCCCCATGGCTGGCACCAGGGCAGCTCAGGTTGCTTGGGGCTGGGAGCAACCTGCTGTGGTTGCTGCTGGCTGCAGGGGGTTGGACTGGGTGACTTCGGAAGGTCCCTGTCAACCACCACTCCATGACTTGATGATCTCAGGTGAGAACAGTCACCCAGGACACCATTTCTAGGTGAAGGGCTTTTGTTCTGAGCACTTCCAGATGGTCTGGCTGTCAAGTGAGCAAGTTTCCCAACTGCTGCTTTCGCTCCTGTGCAACCTACCCCATGGAAGATTCCTCTGCTGAGTGTCTGAAGCCAGGGCAGGTCAGGTTGCTTGGGGCTGGGAGCAACCTGCTGTGGTTGGGGATGTCCCTGGGGGCTGCAGGGGGCTGCCCTGGATGCCCTTGGTCCCACCCAACCCTTTCCATTATTTCCTTTGCCTGGTACCAAAAGCAGAGCAAACACCCAAGTGCTGCTCTGGGCTGCCAGACAACAAAGCTCTCTTGGGGTGACCTGGGGCTCATCTCATTCCAGGCAGGAAAGCTGGGGGGAGCATGTTGGACATCTTGAGTTTATCCAGGCCGAGCAAACCTTCAGTCCTCCAAGGCAGAAGGTTTGGGAAGCAGCAGGCTGCAGGCAGGGGGCTGCCAGATGCTGTGTGCCCTGTCCCCCAGGCAGGGCCCTGGGGGTTATGTTACGTGCCGGGTCTGGAAGGGGACAGCAGTGAGGGGAACTTGGTTTACAAACCAAACAAATGCCTTGGAAATGTAAAGCCCTGGGCAGCCCCAGCCTGGCTGCCTTGGATTCCTCCAAGCCTCCATTAAAATACCAGCAGCAAGTGTGGCTGCTATTCTTGGCCCCTTTTTCAGAGGGCTGGGAAGGAAAAGTTCTCTTCTCCTGGCGAGGCAGCCACGCTCCCAGCCAGCTCCCCGTGCCTGCTCCTCCTCACTGACCCTGGGATGCCACCAAAGCCAGACCAGGAGGCTGCAGCAGCTCTGCTGTGGGGACAGGCTGAGGGGGCTGGGGCTGTTCAGCCTGGAGAAGAGAAGGCTCCAGGCAGACCTCAGAGCAACCTTCCAGAGGAAGGTTGGACCTCAGAGCAACCTTGAGGCTCCATCCCTGGAGCTCTTCCAGGTGAGGCTGGAGAGGGCTCTGGGCAGCCTGCTCCAGTGGGGATGTCCCTGCTGCCTGCAGGGGTTGCACTGGGTGAGCTCTGGAGCTCCCTTCCAGCCCAGCCCATTCTGTGACTGTGATTCTGTGAGCTGGAGCTTGCTGAAAGCATCCCCAGAAGGGTCTCCCACTCCTGTTGGGACCAAACTCCACAACCACTGCAGGAGGAAGAAGCTCCAGGGCAGAGTGGTGGATCTCAGAGGGTTTGTGGGTGGGCAGGGCATGGTTTCAGGCCTGCCAGCACAGGGCAATGGACTCTGGGGGGTGGGGAGAGGCTGTGGTTGAGGCTGGTGACAGCAGAGCTGCAGTCCGGGCTGTGTTTATGGCTGCCCCAGGGCAGCGAGGCAGCAGCTGGGGAGGGGCTGGGGCTGGCAGCTGGGGAGGGGCTGGGGGCTGGCAGCTGGGCTGGGGGCTGGCAGCTGGGGAGGGGCTCTGGGGGCTGGCAGCTGGGGAAGGGCTCTGGGGGCTGGCAGCTGGGGAAGGGCTGGGGGCTGGCAGCTGGGGAAGGGCTGGGGGCTGGCAGCTGGGGAGGGGCTCTGGGGGCTGGCAGCTGGGGAAGGGCTGGGGGCTGGCAGCTGGGGAAGGGCTGGGGGCTCTGCTCTGGAACACACACCCCGGGGTCACCATTCCCAGGGAGCAGCTGGGAGCCCTCCAGGCAGTGCCATGCCTGTGGCCAGGCTGCTGCAGTGTCCTCACACAACTGCCCTGGCTGCTGCCTGCAGCCCCAGCCCTGCCTCCTGTGCCACTTGGCTTTGCTTCCTCAGCTCCCCAGCCCCAGAGGGAAACCAGAGCAGCACTGAGCTGGTCACAAGTCCCCAGCTTGGGCACTACAGAATCCCAGCACCCAGCATGGAGGGGGTGGGAAGGGACCCCTGGAGCTCACCCAGTCCAAGCCCTGCTCCAGCAGGGCACCCCCAGCAGCTTGCCCAGGGGCACAGTGCCCAGGGGGGGGTTGGAAGCTCTCCACACCAGCACACTCCACAACCTCTCTGGGCAGCCTGCTCCAGGCCTCCAGCAGCCTCACAATAAACAACTTGCTCTTCCTGTTCAGATGGCACCTCCTGGGCTCCACTCTGTGCCCAGTGGCCCTTGGCCTGCCCCTGGGCACCACTGAGCAGAGTCAGTGAGAGTGTTCTCCTCCTTCATTTCATGGAATGGGTTGGGTTGGAAAGGACCTTAAAGACCATCTAGTTCCAAGCACTGCCATGGGCAGGGACATCTTCTCCAGGCCAGGCTGCTCAAGGCCAAATCCAAACGGGCTCTGGTGGCCCTCATGAGGCTGGCCTGGGCCCAGCTCTCCATCCTGTCCAAGTCCCTCTGGATGGATCCCTTCTCTCCAGCATTGTCAACCTCTCCACACAGCTTGGTGTCATCAGCAAATGTGCTGAGGGTGGCTCTATCCCACTGCCCATGTCACCAACAGCCCTGGTGCCAGCACTGAGCCCTGAGTACACCACTTGGCACTGGCCCCCACCTGACACTGAGCCACTGAGCATCACTGCCTGCACTCACCAACCCAACTCCTTACCCAGCAAGCACTCCACTCCCCAAGCCCACCTGCAGAAGAAGATCTCCTGGAGTGTTTAGCAGCTCTGGGAAGCTACCACCCTGCATGCAGCCACCACCACTGCTCAGAAAGGACCCAAAATAAGGCAGCCTGGGGCTGCTATTTGGCAGTTTGGTGGTTTCTCACTCAGAGGGCAGCTGCAGCTGTCCTGCCCACTTCTGAGCCCAGGCAGTGAATCATGCTGGGGAACAGCTCCAGCAGGAGGACAGAAAGTCCTTCTGCAGCCACAGAAGCTTCTCTGACTGTGTGCTGCTGAGGCTGAGAGCTGCTGAAGATGATCCTATGGCCAACCAACCTCCCTGGAGCCACAGCTGGACTCCTTCAGGTGCTTCCCAAGAGTCACCTGGCACAAACTCTTCTTTAAAACACCTCAGCACCTGAGCCTGGCTGCAGCTCTAAAACCCTGGCAGCCCCCAGAAACTGCTTCAGGATTGTAGACCAAACCCAGATGGTTTCACCACCTCCTGCCCCAGCAGCAGCAGTGGCTTGGGCAGCACAGGCAGGTCACAGCCAGAGCTGCCAGGCAGCTGCTGGTGAAGGGCTGGGGTGTGCTGGGTGACACAGGCTGAGGTCTGGGGTGGTGCTGAGCTTTGTGCTTCCACCCTGCCAGGTCCAGCAGTGACTTCTTTGGGAAGCTACACAAGATCAGCTTCTTGAGCTTTCTCCTTCCGGACTCCCAGTGAAGCTTTCAGTGCCTTTGCAAAGCATTGCAGTGAGTGTCGAACTCCAGCTGCTGGGCATGAAGGACTTGAGATATGGAGCCATGGATTATATCCTGCTGACCTGGAATCCCAGTATGGTGGGGGTGGGAAGGGACCTCTGGAGCTCATCCAGTCCAAGCCCTGCTCCAGCAGGGCACCCACAGCAGCTTGCCCAGGGGTCTCCACACCAGCACACTCCACAACCTCTCTGGGCAGCCTGCTCCAGGCCTCCAGCACCCTCACAACAAACAACTTTCTCCTCCTGTTCCAGTGGTACCTCCTGGGCTCCACTCTGTGCCCAGTGCCCCTTGGCCTGCTGGCTAAATCCTGCTGACACTCAGCTGAAGTGAGCTGAGCCTGCACTCAGCTGAGCCTCTTGAGCCACTTCATTTATCTAAACATCTCTCAGCTCTTGAGAAGGGACCTTGGGGCAACCAATCCTGTTCTTAGCGTCACCTAACAGTTCTTGTCACATATAAGAGCACTGAGGCCATGCAAGAGACCTCTGTGCTCTGCCTGAGGCGGATAGGAGGAACTGGGCCATGAAGACAGCCCTGACTCCGTTGCTTCACTGCCCCAGGGCCCCCCAGCACCCCCTTGCTCTTACATCTCTTCTTTTGAGGTGTTCCTGCCCTCAGCCAGACTCTGTCATGGTGCTTGGAGCTTACCCACTGTGAGGAGGGCTCTGGCCACCGCGGAGCCGTGCTGGTTGGTGGCCTGGCAGCGGTACTCCCCGGACAGCTCCGGGGTGGCCCTCCGGATGTGCAGGGAGCCGGAGCCCGCGGGAGACGCGGGGAGGGAGGGGGCAGCCGTGCTGCCGCTTCCCAGCGGGGCTTGGGGAGGTCCCTGAGGTTGTGAGTGAGGCAGCTGGGCGGAGGAGCCGGGCAGGGGCCCTCTGCTGTCGTACCAGCGGATGGTGGGCAGGGGCAGGCCGGTGGCATTGCAGGACAAGGTCACCTCCCCACCGGCCCTCACCGCGGTGCTGCTGGGGGAGAGACAATCACTGGCCTGGAGCCTTTGCCTAGGGGAAAACAGCACAACCAGAGGATCAGTTTGGTGCAGGAGGATGAAGCTCAACACCAGCATGGGGCAGTGCAACTGGACAAGTCCCAGGTGCTTCATTAGAAGCAGTTTCAGAACCACATTTCCACGGAGAGCCTGGCCCAGGCAGCCCAGAGAGGTGGCAGCTGCCCCATGCCTGGGGCAGGTTGTCTGGGGCTCTGAGCAGCCTGCTCTGGTTGGGGATGTCCCTGCTGGCTGCAGGGGGCTGGACTGGGTGAGCTTGGAAGGTCCTTTCCAACCACCAGTCCATGATGTGGTGATCTCAGGTGACCTGGGTGAGAACATTAACTCAGGCATCATTTTCTAGGTCAAGGGCTTGAGCAGAGGGATTGGACTGGGTCTGCTCCAGAGGACCCTTCCCACCCCCACCATGCTGGGGTCCTGTGGGGTTTAGGACATTCAGTGTTCCTGGCTGAGCTTGACAGGTCCCTTCCCTCCCAAGCCATCCCATGATCCTACAACAGGAGCAGCCTCTCCAGACCAATCAGAGAACAGCTCCAGCAGTGGACTTGATGACCTTGAAGGTCTCGTTCAACCAAAACGATTCCAGGATCAGCTGAGACTTGTGCTGAGCAAAGGCTGCCAGCAAACCCCAGTCAGACCTGACCTGCAGTGCTCTGAACACTGAAAATCTGGCTCCAGTGAGGAGCACAGCATGGGCAAGTCCAGCTTAGACAAGTCCAGCTCAGACAAGTCCAGCTCAGTCCACCCCACAGAGAAGCAGGTCCCAAAGCATCTGCTCAAGCAGCTTCTGTGCAGCTCAGCTCAATATTAAGAGGCACAGAGAAGGACAAAGCCTTTGCTACATGACAGGAAGAAGAGGGACAGCAGAGGTCTGTCCAACATCCCTGTGCTAGCAGCAATCAAGTCCTAGGTGGTGGAAAGCATCTTGGGCTGAAATGCCATCAGGAAGGCCCTGGGACTGCTGTGCTGTGCCAGAATAAATCATCTGCAGTGTGACCAGCAGCTGACTGACCTGAGCTGGAGAGCTGCGGGGAGGAAAGAGAAACACCCCAGGAACAGTTGAATCCCTAAACCCACAGGACCCCAGCATGGAGGGGTGGGAAGGGAGCCCCAGAGCTCATCCAGTCCAAGCCCACTCCTAAAGCAGGGCCCCCCAGCAGCTGGCCCAGGGGCACAGTGCCCAGGGGGGTTGGAAGCTCTCCACACCAGCACACTCCACAACCTCTCTGGGCAGCCTGCTCCAGGCCTCCAGCAGCCTCACAACAAACAACTTGCTCCTCCTCTTCACCTCCAACCTCCTGGCCTCCACTCTCTGCCCACTGCCCCTTGGCCTGCCACTGGGCACCACTCAGCAGAGCCTGGCCCCAGCCTCTTGCCCCCCAGGGGCCCTTCAGCTCTTGCTGAGCATTGCTCAGCTGCCCTCTGGGGCTGCTCTGCTGCAGCCTCTCAGCCCCAGGCCTCTCAGCCTTGGCTGCTGCCAGAGCTGCTCCAGGCCCCTCAGCAGCTTCCCAGCCTGCCCTGGACTCTCTCCAGCCCTTCTCTGGCCCTCTGCACCTGGGCAGCACACAGCTGCCCCCAGGGCTCCAGAGGTGGCCTCAGCAGGGCACAGCAGAGGGGCAGCACAGCCTCCCTTGCCCTGCTGCTGCCCACACTCTCCATGCACTTCAGGAGGCTGCTGCCTCCCTCACCTCGGAGCAGTTGCCAGCTCTGCTGCTAGCAGCGGTCACAAACGAATGACAGCAACACTTTGTGATTCAAACCAGAGCAAAGCTGGAAGCACAGAAGGTTGATTTGAGTTCTGGAGGGCTCCTACCTGTCTGGACCCGGAGGCTGCCGCTGGCCTGCGCGAAGCCCAGGCTGTTGTGCGCCATGCACTGGTAGACGCCGGCGTCCTCCCGGCTGACGCCGCGGATCCGCAGCCGGCTGCCGGCCAGCAGGTGCCGCGGGGACGGCCGCAGCGGGGCCGCGTTGTGCAGCCAGGACAGGCTGGGGGCAGGGCTGCCGCGGACCTCACACCAGAAGTGCACGGATCCGCCCGCGGCCACCACCTCATCCTGCAGCCCCCTGGAGATGGAGGGAGGTTCTAGAGAGGGAAACGACGGCAGGTGAGGCACTGCTGGTGGCTCCCACTCACAGCAACAAAGAAGGGCTTGGGTGGGAAGAGACCCCAAAATCCTGCAGTCCCAAACCCCCTGCCACGGGCAGGGACCCCTCCCACCAGCCCAGGTTGCTCAGGGCCTCATCCAGCCTGGCCTTGAACAGCTCCAGGGAGGAGGCATCCACAGCCTCCCTGGGCAGCCTGTGCCAGGCTCTCCCCTCCCTCACTCTGAGGAATTTCTTCCTCATCTCCAGTCTCAATCTGCCCTCCTCAAGCCTCCAGCTCCCCTCCACTTGGCAGGCAGGCAAACAGCTCAGCTCCTCCCTGGGAGCTCCTTAGCCTTGGCCTGTGAAGGGTCTGGAGAGGAAGGCTCCCAGCTCGGCAGGGGCTGGGAGGTCATCCTCAGCAGACCTCCACGCAGGAGCTGTTGGCACTCGGGTGCCGAACGCAGCCAGCAGGCAGAGGGAGCGCTCATCCCCTGCGCCTGAGGCTCCCTTGCTCCTTACCAAGCACTGTCAGGGAGTAGTTCCTGTGCTCCACCACTCCAGAGCCATTCCCCACCACGCAGGAGTAGTTCCCAGCATCAGACACCTCCAGCTTGTCTGTCACCAGGTGGGAGTGGAGCAGCCTCCAGCTGCCCCTGCGGAGCGCGTCGCGGCCGTCCTTCAGCCAGCGGATGGAGGCCGGGGGAGAGCCACTGACCACACACTCCAGGGTCAGGGGGCTGTGACGAGGCACTGCCAGGCTCTGGGGGGACAGGGGGTGAAGGATGTGGAAGCCACCTGAGGAAGAGCCTGGAAGAAAGGAGATGAGGCCTGTCAGCAGCCACAGGCTGCCATCCCACCTGCCAGCCGTGAGGCTGCCACCGTGGCTCCTCCTGGTGACTAAGCGCCAGGAGCCAGCATCCTCTTCCCAGAGACCTGCTCTGAAACTCCTCTGGAGCCTGTGGGACCAGCAGCAATCCCCTCCCAGCCCCTCCTGCGATTTGGGAAACAGCCCTGCTGCTCCTCCACAGGAAAGGGAAGTGAGAACTGACAGTGCAAACAGCGCAGAGGAGTTTGACTCAGCTTGGAGTTAGAGAGCAGTGGGGATGGCAGGGCTGGGAAGGGACCCCTGGAGCTCATCCAGTCCAACCCCAGAACCTCCCTTGCCCTGCTGGCCACACTCTTCTCCACGCCCCCAGGACACCTTGCTGCTCCTGGGCAACTTGTTGTCCCCAGTACCCCCAGCTTCTTCTCCACACTGTAGGCTGCTCTGGCCATGCTGAACACCTGGGGCCACTCCTGCCTCCACCTGAGGTGTGCTCAGCAGAGCTCAGCTGACACTCACCGCTCACTGCCAGCCTGCGCCCCGCGCGCTCCGTCCGCAGCTCTCCGGTCAGGGGGTTGTAGGCTGCACATCTGTAGGAGCCTTTGTCTTCTAAAGAGACATTCAGGATCTGCAGGTTCCCAGATGGAAGGATCAGGTAGTTGTCTAGAGGAGCAGGGAAGGGAGACAAGGAAATTGGGTTTACAGGGACTCAGGAGGCCTCCACAGAAGTTCTCCAAGTCGCTGGAGAGGCTTTGCCTTTAATCCCAAGAGAAAAGTGCAGGGCAGCTGGTGTGGGCCAGGGGCACCACACATCTCCTCACCTGTGGATTGCTCCAGCCACCTTCCCTTCACCTGAAAGCGCACCTGGGCCTCTGGGTGACTTTCTGGCACCTTGCAGCCCAGCAGAGCTGTTCCTCCTTCCTCTGCTGCCACAGCAGCCTGCGGCGCCCACGGCTCGAAGTCACCTAAGCCTGGGAGAGAGGTGGGGAAAGGTGAGGAGCAGCCAAGGCTTGGGGCAGGGCATGGGCAGCAAGCTCAGGATGGGTTTCACAGCTTCAGAGATTGCATTGGCTTGGAAGGAACCCTCCATGGTCAACCTGTGCAACCCCCCCACAGGCAGCAGGGACACCTCCAACTAGAGCAGGCTGCCAGGGGCACATCCAGGCTGATCTTGGAGGTCTCCAGGGACTGAGGGCACCCTCAGCAAGTCTGCAGATGGCACCAAGCTGAGTGGTTGTGGTTGTAAGACTGAAGGACTGAAGAGGGTCCTGGGCAGGCTGCAGAGCTGTGCTGAGGAGAACCTCAGGAGGTTCAATAAGGCCAAGGGCAAGGTCCTGCCCCTGGGTCAGGGCAGCCCTGGGTATCAGCCCAGGCTGGGGGTGAGGAGAGTGAGAGCAGCCCTGCAGGGGAGGCCTTGGGGGTGCTGGGGGGAGCAGCTGGGCAGGAGCCAGCACTGGGCACTGGCAGCACAGGAGGCCAAGGGCAGCCTGGGCTGCAGCCAAAGCAGTGTGGCCGGAGCTGGAGAGAGGATCCTGCCCCTCTGCTCTGCTCTGGGGAGACCTCCCCTGCAGGGCTGGGGGCAGCTCTGGAGCCCTCAACACCAGAGGGACCTGGAGCTGCTGGAGAGGCTCCAGGCTGTTCACATCAACAAGCAGCAACTTTTCTGTGGCCTGCAGCACAAAACCCTCCTGTGCTCAGACCACAGAATGGGTTGGGTTGGAAGTGAGCTCCAGAGGTCACCCAGTCCAACCCCTGCAGGCAGCAGGGACATCCCCACTGGGGCAGCTTGCCCAGAGCCCTCTCCAGCCTCACCTGGAAGAGCTCCAGGGATGGAGCCTCAACCCCCTCCCTGGGCAGCCTGCTGCAGTCTTCCAGCAGCCTCCTGCTGCACAACTTGTTCCTCACATCCAATCTCAATCTGCTCTGCTCTCATCCCAAACCATTGCCTCTGCTCCTGTCCCTGCAGGCCTTTGGCAACAGTCCCTCTGCAGCCTCCTTGTAGCCCTTCAGGTACTGGAAGGTTGCTCTGAGCTCTGCCTGGAGCCTTCTCCTCTCCAGGCTGCACAGCCCCAGCTCCCTCAGCCTGGCCCCATGGCGGAGCTGCTCCAACCTCTGGTCATCTTTGTGGCCTCCTCTGGAGCCTCTCCAGCAGCTTCAGGTCCCTCTTGTGTTGAGGGCTCCAGAGCTGGATGCAATCAAAGGGTCAGCTTCAACATGGGAATGGTGAGGGAGGAGTCCCAGCACCCCTCAGCTGCCCAAGGAAAAGCAAAGCAGAGCTGAGCTGAGGAGATGCAGAGGAGCAGGGGGAGGGCAGAGATGAGCAGCAGCCTGGCTCTGGAAGCAGCCACAGACAACCTGCTCCAGCAGCAGGAAGCCTGCCTGTGAGGAAGGTGGAACTGGCTCTGTGCTTACCATCAACACAACTCCCAGCACCTCCCACTCCTTGCCACGGGCCATGAGGCCAGCAGGAAGCTCCCAGCACCTCCTGCTCTGCTTCCATGACCTGCAGAGGAGGAGAGAAGTGACTCTGCTCCTCCCTGCACGTTCAAAGCATCCCCGAGGCTGTGAAGTTTTGCTACGTTAGCCACCCCTGGAGCTCTCCTGAGAGGGGCTTGCCATGGGTCAGTACTTTACCAAAACACTTGGCCCTTGCCTGTAAGAAGCCTTCCTCCCAGGGGGGTTGTGGACATGCTCCATAGCTGAGTGCCCTCCTGGAGAAATCACTCAGCTCCTGTCTCACAAAGGCCTGATTCAGACCCCCCCGACCAGCCCGAGGAGACAGGGAGG
The DNA here is from genome assembly GCA_033816785.1 of Picus viridis. Lineage (NCBI taxonomy): Eukaryota > Metazoa > Chordata > Aves > Piciformes > Picidae > Picus > Picus viridis. Next base: position 10,054,403 of record CM066601.1, read on the forward strand.
AACATTCTGTTGCCATCCCCAGCACCACAGCCTCCTCTCCACGTGGAAAACATCATCCTCCCCCCCCACGCCTTCAGGGTTGGGTAATCCACACATCCAGCACCAAGAACCAGAGCCAGAAGAACCAAGAGAAGGCAAATCGTCCCTGTAAGGCCAGAGGAGAGTCCCCTCCTGGAGAGCATCTCCACGGTTTGGACCAAATAAAATGCTCCAAGTGGCAAAGGGAAATGTGCAGCTCCCAGGCCCAGCTCTCACTCATTTCTCCTGCAGTGCTGTGGCAACGCTGCTGCTCCCTGGGGACCCTTTCTGAGGAGGAGCTTTGGGGGGTTTGTACATTCAGGTCACGCTGGAGCAGGTCCAGAGAAAGGCAACAAAGCGTAGGAAGGGCCTGGTGAGGAGCAGCTGAGGGACCTGGGCTTGTTCAGTCTGGACACAAGGAGGCTGAAGGGAAACCTTCTGGTTCTCTACCCCTCCCTGCAAGAAGGCTGGAGCCAAGCGAAGGTTGGTCTCTTCTCTCAAGTAACAAGGGACAGGACAAGAGAAAACATCCCCAAGTTGCCCCAGGGGAGGTCCAAGTTGGCCATGAGGAGCAATTTCTTCCCTTTGAGGGTTGCCAAGGCTTGGCCCAGGCTGCCCAGGGCAGTGGTGCAGTCCCCATCCCTGGAGGGGTTTCGAAGCTGTGGTGCTGAGGGCCCTGGTTTGGTGGTGCCCTGGGGCAGTGCTGGCTCCTGGCTGCACTCCATGACCTGCAAGCTCTCCTCCACCCAGTCCCATTCTGGAGCCCCATGGCTCTGCTCGCTGAGGGAAAGGAAACCACCTCCCAGCCAGGCGCTGCCTCGGAGCCAGGAGCAAGCGAAGCGCCCAGGGCAGCCGGGGAGGCGAGAAGGGGAGGAAGCACTTACTGGCCACGGACACCAGCGCCGGGCGGCTGCGCACGGCCCCCGCGCCGCCGGCTGCCACGCACTGGTAGCGCCCGGCCGTGGCGCGGCCCAGGGCGGCGATGGTCAGGGAGCCGGCCTGGATCTCCACTTCTCCTGCTCTGCTCTCCAGGGGCTGCCCATCCAGCAGCCAGGAGAGGCGAACCGCCGAGGGCTCAGCGGCGCAGCGCAGCCGCACGGAGCCCCCAGCCCTCTGGATGGTGGAGGAGGGCTCGGAGGTGAAGCGGGGAGTTAGATCTGGAAGGAAAAAGACCTTCAGTTAGTGAGGAACAGGCTGGGGGCGAGGGAAGAGGCTGGGAGCAGCTGGGAGCAAGGGAATACAGGCTGGGAGTAAGGGAACACAGGCTGGGAGCGAGGGAACATAGGCTGGGAGTGAGGGAACACAGGCTGGGAGCAGCTGGGAGCAAGGGAATACAGGCTGGGAGTAAGGGAACACAGGCTGGGAGTGAGGGAACACAGGCTGGGAGTGAGGGTACACAGGCTGGGAGCGAGGGAACACAGGCTGGGAGCGAGGGAACAGGCTGGGAGTGAGGGAACACAGGCTGGGAGCGAGGGAACACAGGCTGGGAGCGAGGGAACACAGGCTGGGAGCGAGGGAACACAGGCTGGGAGCGAGGGAACATAGGCTGGGAGCGAGGGAACACAGGCTGGGAGCGAGGGAACACAGGCTGGGAGTGAGGGAACACAGGCTGGGAGCGAGGGAACACAGGCTGGGAGTGAGGGAATACAGGCTGGGAGTGAGGGAACATAGGCTGGGAGTGAGGGAACAGGCTGGGAGTGAGGGAATACAGGCTGGGAGCGAGGGAACACAGGCTGGGAGTGAGGGAACAGGCTGGGAGCAGCTGGGAGTGAGGGAACTCAGGCTGGGAGCGAGGGAATACAGGCTGGGAGCGAGGGAACACAGGCTGGGAGCGAGGGAACATAGGCTGGGAGCGAGGGAACATAGGCTGGGAGTGAGGGAACAGGCTGGGAGTGAGGGAACACAGGCTGGGAGTGAGGGAACACAGGCTGGGAGCGAGGGAACATAGGCTGGGAGTGAGGGAACACAGGCTGGGAGCAGCTGGGAGCAAGGGAATACAGGCTGGGAGTAAGGGAACACAGGCTGGGAGTGAGGGAACACAGGCTGGGAGTGAGGGAACACAGGCTGGGAGCGAGGGAATACAGGCTGGGAGTGAGGGTACACAGGCTGGGAGCGAGGGAACACAGGCTGGGAGCGAGGGAACAGGCTGGGAGCGAGGGAACACAGGCTGGGAGTGAGGGAACACAGGCTGGGAGCGAGGGAACACAGGCTGGGAGCGAGGGAACAGGCTGGGAGCGAGGGAACACAGGCTGGGAGCGAGGGAACACAGGCTGGGAGCGAGGGAACAGGCTGGGAGCGAGGGAACAGGCTGGGAGCGAGGGAACATAGGCTGGGAGCGAGGGAACAGGCTGGGAGCGAGGGAACACAGGCTGGGAGTGAGGGAACACAGGCTGGGAGCGAGGGAACACAGGCTGGGAGCGAGGGAACAGGCTGGGAGCGAGGGAACACAGGCTGGGAGCGAGGGAACACAGGCTGGGAGCGAGGGAACATAGGCTGGGAGCGAGGGAACACAGGCTGGGAGCGAGGGAACACAGGCTGGGAGTGAGGGAACACAGGCTGGGAGCGAGGGAACACAGGCTGGGAGTGAGGGAATACAGGCTGGGAGTGAGGGAACATAGGCTGGGAGTGAGGGAACAGGCTGGGAGTGAGGGAATACAGGCTGGGAGCGAGGGAACACAGGCTGGGAGTGAGGGAACAGGCTGGGAGCAGCTGGGAGTGAGGGAACTCAGGCTGGGAGCGAGGGAATACAGGCTGGGAGCGAGGGAACACAGGCTGGGAGCGAGGGAACATAGGCTGGGAGCGAGGGAACATAGGCTGGGAGTGAGGGAACAGGCTGGGAGTGAGGGAACACAGGCTGGGAGTGAGGGAACACAGGCTGGGAGCGAGGGAATACAGGCTGGGAGTGAGGGAACACAGGCTGGGAGTGAGGGAATACAGGCTGGGAGCGAGGGAACACAGGCTGGGAGCGAGGGAACACAGGCTGGGAGTGAGGGAACACAGGCTGGGAGCGAGGGAACACAGGCTGGGAGCGAGGGAACACAGGCTGGGAGCGAGGGAATACAGGCTGGGAGTGAGGGAACAGGCTGGGAGCAGCTGGGAGTGAGGGAACTCAGGCTGGGAGCAGCTGGGAGTGAGGGAACTCAGGCTGGGAGCAACAGGGACAGCCAGGCTCCAGTTGCAGCCCTGAGAGAGCTGCTGCAGTCCTGGGTTCAGTTCTGGGTCACTCACTCCCAGCAGCACCTTGAGAGGCTGGAGCAGGTCCAGAGAAGGGCAAGGGAGCTGGGGAAGGGTCTGGAGAAGAGGGCTGGGGAGGAGCAGCTGAGGGAGCTGGGGGGTTGAGGCTGGAGCAGAGGAGGCTGAGGGAGACCTCCTTGCTCTCTGCAGCTCCCTGCAAGGAGGCTGGAGCCAGGGGGGGTTGGGCTCTGCTCCCCAGTCTCAGGTGATAGAAGGGGCGGCAATGGCCTGAAATTGTGCCAGGGGAGGGTTAGGTTGGAGATTAAGGAAAATTTCTGTGCTGCCAGAGCGGTCAGGGACTGGCACAGGCTGCCCAGGGAGGTCGTGGAGTCCCCATCCCTGGAGGCCTTCAAGAACCCTGTGGCCATGGCACTCGGGGCCATGGTGGTGCTGGGTTGATGTTGGACTGGATGAGCTTGGAGAACTTTTCCAACCCAACCAATTCTATGACTTACATGGAGACAAACAGCACCTGAAGAGATGGAGCTGGGGAGAGGGAGATGGAGCTGGGGAGAGGGAGATGGAGCTGGGGAGAGGGAGATGGAGCTGATCTGTCCCACATGAAGCTGGCCTGGACGTGAGCTGCAAACCCTCAGCAACGGCAGCAGCCTGCCAGGTATTTGTGCAGCACCGACTCCGAGTCTGCAGAACTAATTACACTGAGCAGGAACACCGGGGTGGGGGGAAGAGCTGGATGAGCAGCAAAGGCCTCTTGCTAGGTCCAAATCCATGGATTTCATCAGGGTGAGGATGATGGATTGGGCATCCCTTATCTGCAGCGAGGGCAGGCCAGCAGAGGCAAGAAAAGCTGCTAATAAATAAAAGGTTCAGCCCCACAGAACTTGGTTCTGAGCAGCTCTTCATCTGCCAGGAGAAAATTCCTGCTTCTTGGAGAGACATTTCTTCTTCTTCTTCTTCTTCTTCTTCCTTTTTTCCCTCTCCTGGCCAACAAAACTCTGGGAATTGCTTCCATTTGTTTGCTAAGGAATTCTCCACCGGGGATTTGGCCTGGAGTGGGTGAGCAAAAGGCAGCTCCCACCAAAAACCCCCTCGGAAAGAGGGGAGACAAAAACCATCCCGAGGGGGAAACAGTTCCTGGTTTGTCACTGCACTGAGGAACTGCAGGCAGGGGTCAGGAGGATGTGAAATGACATCAACTAGGAGACAGTTGGCCTGGAGGTGGGGCCTTCAGCTCAGGCTTTTCTTCTCGAGCCAGCCCAGCCAGGCTGGGCTTATGAGTTTCAGCTGAGGAGCTGTTTTTACCAGAACCATAAAGTATCTGCAGAGAGCAGCCCGGGCTGGGAAGCAGAGTTGTGGCTTCACTTAGCACAGAAATCAGCTCCAGAAGGGCTGCCAGCACCTCGCAGGGCTCCAGATGGCCACCTTCAGCTTTTCATTAGAGAGCTGCTTTTCTTGGGAGCTCACTTGGGATTTCCAGGGATAAAAGCACAAGAAATGACCTCTGGCCTCGCTGCTGAGGGTGCACCTCCAGGCCAGGGCTCTCACTCCAAGAGTGACATTGAGGTCCTGGGGCAGGACCGGCAAGGGCAGTGGAGCTGGGGAAGGGCTGTGGAGCTGGGGAAGGGCAATGGAGCTGAGGAAGGCCAGTGGAGCTGAGGAAGGGCAATGGGGTTGGGGAAGGGCTGTGGAGCTGGGGAAGGGCAATGGGGTTGGGGAAGGGCTGTGGAGCTGGGGAAGGGCTGTGGAGCTGAGGAAGGCCAGTGGAGCTGGGGAAGGGCTGTGGAGCTGGGGAAGGGCAGTGGAGCTGGGGAAGGGCAATGGAGCTGGGGAAGGGCTGTGGAGCTGGGGAAGGGCAATGGAGCTGGGGAAGGGCTGTGGAGCTGGGGAAGGGCAGTGGAGCTGGGGAAGGGCAATGGAGCTGGGGAAGGGCTGTGGAGCTGGGGAAGGGCAATGGAGCTGGGGAAGGGCAATGGAGCTGGGGAAGGGCTGTGGAGCTGGGGAAGGGCAATGGAGCTGGGGAAGGGCAATGGAGCTGGGGAAGGGCTGTGGAGCTGGGGAAGGGCTGTGGAGCTGGGGAAGGGCTGTGGAGCTGGGGAAGGGCTGTGGAGCTGAGGAAGGGCAGTGGAGCTGGGGAAGGGCTGTGGAGCTGGGGAAGGGCTGTGGAGCTGGGGAAGGGCAATGGGGTTGGGGAAGGGCTGTGGAGCTGGGGAAGGGATGTGGAGCTGAGGAAGGGCAGTGGAGCTGGGGAAGGGCTGTGGAGCTGGGGAAGGGCAATGGAGCTGGGGAAGGGCTGTGGAGCTGGGGAAGGGCAATGGAGCTGGGGAAGGGCTGTGGAGCTGGGGAAGGGCTGTGGAGCTGGGGAAGGGCTGTGGAGCTGAGGAAGGGCAATGGGGTTGGGGAAGGGCTGTGGAGCTGGGGAAGGGCTGTGGAGCTGAGGAAGGGCTGTGGAGCTGGGGAAGGGCTGTGGAGCTGGGGAAGGGCAGTGGAGCTGGGGAAGGGCTGTGGAGCTGGGGAAGGGCAATGGAGCTGGGGAAGGGCTGTGGAGCTGGGGAAGGGCTGTGGAGCTGGGGAAGGGCTGTGGAGCTGAGGAAGGGCAGTGGAGCTGGGGAAGGGCTGTGGAGCTGGGGAAGGGCAATGGAGCTGGGGAAGGGCTGTGGAGCTGGGGAAGGGCTGTGGAGCTGGGGAAGGGCTGTGGAGCTGGGGAAGGGCTGTGGAGCTGAGGAAGGGCAATGGGGTTGGGGAAGGGCTGTGGAGCTGGGGAAGGGCTGTGGAGCTGGGGAAGGGCAATGGAGCTGGGGAAGGGCTGTGGAGCTGGGGAAGGGCTGTGGAGCTGGGGAAGGGCAGTGGAGCTGGGGAAGGGCAATGGAGCTGGGGAAGGGCTGTGGAGCTGGGGAAGGGCAGTGGAGCTGGGGAAGGGCTGTGGAGCTGAGGAAGGGCAGTGGAGCTGGGGAAGGGCTGTGGAGCTGGGGAAGGGCTGTGGAGCTGGGGAAGGGCAATGGAGCTGGGGAAGGGCAATGGAGCTGGGGAAGGGCTGTGGAGCTGGGGAAGGGCAATGGGGTTGGGGAAGGGCTGTGGAGCTGGGGAAGGGCTGTGGAGCTGGGGAAGGGTCTACAGCAGCAGGAGAAGGGTCTGGAGAACTTCTGAGGAGTGGCTGAGGGGACTGGGGTTGTTCAGCCTGGAGAAGAGGAGGCTGAGGGGAAACCTGGTTCTCAACCACTCCCTGCAAGGAGGCTGGAGCCAGGTGGGGCTTGGGCTCTGCTCCCAAGAACAAGGGACAGGCCAAGAGGCAATGGCCTCAGGTTGCCCCAGGGGAGGTTCAGGTTGGCCATGAGGAACAATTTCTTCTCCTTGAGGGTTGTCCAGGCCTGGCCCAGGCTGCCCAGGGCAGAGGTGCAGTCCCATTCCCTGGAGGGGTTTCAGAGCCCTGGACGTGTGGTGCTGAGGTTTGGTGGTGCCCTGGGGCAGTGCTGGAGTAAAGGTTGGACATCAGGATCTGCAAGGACTCTTCCCACCAGAAGAGTTCTGTGGTTCTGAGGGTGTCCCCTTGCCGCCCACCAGCCTGCAGCAGGACCGTGCCGCGGCAGAGCCCGCGCGGGGCGCAGCGGCCGCGGCTGGTAGCAGTGCCCTGCAGCTGGGATTGATCTCCCTGACTGCTGGAAAAATCAAACCTCTCCCCTCAGCTCCCACGCCGGGCTGGGAAGTGCTAAAAGCAGTAAAAGCTTCTTTTTGGTGTGGTTGGGTTAAGACAAGCTGACTACACAGAGCAGATGTGGCAATTGAAACCAGCCCTGCGCCGCCGCAGCCGCTGCAACAGCAGCCAGGCAGCAGCACAGCAGCACCCCCACCCCCTGCACTTCAGCCCCAGGGAACACCAGGACACAACCAGCCAAGGACAAACCTAACTGAGAGCCTTCCAGGACAGGGTAGGGGGAAGCTGCTGGCAAGCAGCTCCAAGCAGAAGCAGCTGGCAGTGCTGGGGGACAAGAAGCTGCCCAGCAGCAGCAAGGTGGCCTGGTGGGCAAGAAGGCCAAGGGGGTCCTGGGGGCATGGAGAAGAGTGTGGGCAGCAGCAGGGCAAGGGAGGCTGTGCTGCCCCTCTGCTGTGCCCTGCTGAGGCCACCTCTGGAGCCCTGGGGGCAGCTGTGTGCTGCCCAGGTGCAGAGGGCCAGAGAAGGGCTGGAGAGAGTCCAGGGCAGGCTGGGAAGCTGCTGAGGGGCCTGGAGCAGCTCTGGCAGCAGCCAAGGCTGAGAGGCCTGGGGCTGAGAGGCTGCAGCAGAGCAGCCCCAGAGGGCAGCTGAGCAATGCTCAGCAAGAGCTGAAGGGCCCCTGGGGGGCAAGAGGCTGGGGCCAGGCTGTGCTGAGTGGTGCCCAGTGGCAGGCCAAGGGGCAGTGGGCAGAGAGTGGAGGCCAGGAGGCTGGAGGGGAAGAGGAGGAGCAAGTTGTTTGTTGTGAGGCTGCTGGAGGCCTGGAGCAGGCTGCCCAGAGAGGTTGTGGAGTGTGCTGGTGTGGAGAGCTTCCAACCCCCTGGGCACTGTGCCCCTGGGCAAGCTGCTGGGGGGCCCTGCTTTAAGAGTGGCATTGGACTGGATGATCTGCAGGGGGCCCTTCCCACCCTCCAGCTGGAGTGTGGGGATTCCATGCTGCAGCTCTTGCCCTCAGCCAGGTTTTCAAATCAGAGTCGTGCTCAGCTGCAGACCAAGCTGCAGTGCTCCACATCTCCTCAGGAGATACTGACACACACACTGAAGTTGGCCACGCTGCAGTGCTGCTCACTGCAAAGCAGCAGCTCAGCCTGCAGCAGCTCTGAGGACCTCTCTGGGAAGGCCTTACCTGAGGTGGAGGCAGCGAGGACGCCCAGGGCGGTGATGAGCAGCAGAGCCTGTGGGCGCCCAGGCTCCAGAGGCATAGCGCCAGGTGGGAGGCCTTGGAAAGCACTGAGCTCAGGGCCAGGCAGAGGCACCCAGAGATCTGCAAACCAAACAAAGGGACATCAGCTGGAGACTCCAGGAGCTTCCTGCAGACCAAAGGGACACAGAACCACAGAGCTGCCAGGGCTGGAAGGGAGCTCAAGGCTCAGCCAGCCCCAACCCCCTGCCATGGGCAGGGACACCTCACACCACAGCAGGTTGCTCACAGCCACCTCCAGCCTGGCTGCAAACACCTCCAGGCAGGAGGCTTCCACCACCTCCCTGGGCAGCCTGTGCCAGGATCTCACCACCCTCATGGGGAAGAACTTCCTCACATCCAACCTCAATCTCCCCACTTCCAGTTCTGCTCCATCCCCCCCAGTCCTATCACTCCCTGACACCCTCCAAAGTCCCTCCCCAGCTTTCTTGTAGCCCCCTGCAGATCCTGGAAGGCCACAAGAATGTTTCCTTGGAGCCTTCAGGAGCTTCAGCTCCCTGACACCAAAAAGCTTGGGGTTGAGTGGGGTGGAAGCAGCCAATATTGTTCACAAGGCAAGAACCAGCTGGGTAGAGGAGCCAGAGGCTGGACTGAGCTTTGGCTCCACATCCTGCACTCCACAGAGCACTTGTGGCCAGCAGATTCAGCGAGGTGACTCTGCCACTTTGCTCTGCTCTGGTGAGACCTCACCTGGAGTGCAGCATCCAGCTCTGGAGCCCTCCACACAAGAGGGACATGGACCTGATGGAGCAGGTCCAGAGGAAAATGATCAGGAGGCTGCAGCAGCTCTGCTGTGGGGCCAGGCTGAGGGAGCTGGGGCTGTGCAGCCAGGAGAGGAGAAGGTTCCAGGCAGAGCTCAGAGCAGCCTTCCAGTACCTGAAGGGCTACAGGAAGGCTGCAGAGGGACTGTGCCCAAAGGCCTGCAGGGACAGGAGCAGAGGCAATGGTTTGGGATGAGAGCAGAGCAGATTGAGATTGGATGTGAGGAACAAGTTCTGCAGCAGGAGGCTGCTGGAAGACTGCAGCAGGCTGCCCAGGGAGGTGGTTGAGGCTCCATCCCTGGAGCTCTTCCAGGTGAGGCTGGAGAGGGCGCTGGGCAACCTGCTCCAGGGGAGGATGTCCCTGCTGCCTGCAGGGGCTGGACTGGGTGAGCTCAGGAGGTCCTTTGGAGGACCCTTCCAGCCCAGTCCATGGTTCTGTGGCTGGGTGCAGAGCTGGGGCAGCCATTGCTGCCTGATGGATTGGAGACACTTCCCAAGGGGAGGAAGCAGAGTCCAAAGTAAACAGCTTATCTGGGGCAGATAATATTGTTTGCAAACAATAATCATGGGGCCATCTATCACCAGCCTGGGGCTTGTGTTTGACAACTCTTCATGACTCCAGAGGCTACTACTGCCCAGAGCTGCTGGAAACCTGCTCTGACAGATGTCATCTGCTCCCCCTGCTGCAGCCAAGCTGTGGCCAACAGCCACCCAAACAATGGCCAACAGCAACCTCCTCACACCCCCAGACCAACACAGCCTGCTGCTGCTCCCACGAGCTCTGCCTTCAGCTTCTGCAAGAACAACCTTGTAGAAGTCTACAACCTTGGCCAGACCTCACTGGAACTTTAAGACCTCCCTTTCATCACCAACAAACCACAAATCAAATCAGGAAACAGCAGCAAGGGCAGGGTCCTGGCCCCAGGCAGGAACAACCTCCTGCAGCAGCACAGGGCAGGGGGAAGCTGCTGGCAAGCAGCTCCAAGCAGAAGCAGCTGGCAGTGCTGGGGGACAAGAAGCTGCCCAGCAGCAGCAAGGTGGCCAAGAAGGCCAAGAAGGCCAAGGGGGTCCTGGGGGCATGGAGAAGAGTGTGGGCAGCAGCAGGGCAAGGGAGGCTGTGCTGCCCCTCTGCTGTGCCCTGCTGAGGCCACCTCTGGAGCCCTGGGGGCAGCTGTGTGCTGCCCAGGTGCAGAGGGCCAGAGGAGTGCTGGAGAGAGTCCAGGGCTGGCTGGGAAGCTGCTGAGGGGCCTGGAGCAGCTCTGGCAGCAGCCAAGGCTGAGAGGCCTGGGGCTGAGAGGCTGCAGCAGAGCAGCCCCAGAGGGCAGCTGAGCAATGCTCAGCAAGAGCTGAAGGGCCCCTGGGGGGCAGGAGGCTGGGGCCAGGCTCTGCTGAGTGGTGCCCAGTGGCAGGCCAAGGGGCAGTGGGCAGAGAGTGGAGGCCAGGAGGTTGGAGGTGAAGAGGAGGAGCAAGTTGTTTGTTGTGAGGCTGCTGGAGGCCTGGAGCAGGCTGCCCAGAGAGGTTGTGGAGTGTGCTGGTGTGGAGAGCTTCCAACCCCCCTGGGCACTGTGCCCCTGGGCCAGCTGCTGGGGGTGGCCTGGATGAGCTCCAGAGGTCCCTTCCCACCCCCTCCACGCTGGGGTTCAGTCAAACACAGACTAAATCTATAAACCAGCAGCATAACTTGCATGAGGTGCACCTCAGGAACAGCATTTCTGACACTCTGAACCTCTGGGACAGCAGTTCTGGTGCCCAGAGGCTCAGGAGCAGCATTTGTGGTGCTCACAGCCCCCACCAAGTGCTCCCTGCTCCAGGACTCCCCAGCCATCTGTCGCTCACTTCTGCCCCTGCCTGGCACAGTGATGATGGATCAGATGGGAGCTCCTTTGGCTCAGTTACTTCATTTATCAGCCTGGCCACACAGCTCTGCTGCTGCTAACACTCCAGATCCATTCCCAGCATCTCATCTCTCAGCCACATGTGTGCACAGGCACCCAACAGCCAGGGCTGGGCTGGGAGCTTCGGTGGCACAGGTGCCAGGGTGCAGATGTTTGACACAGGCTCATGGAGCCCTTCTGCTTTGGATCCAGTGGGAGCCAGCAAAGTGTCTGCCCTGCTTTGGATCAAAACAACAGGATTTGACCAGTTGTGAAGCAGAGACACAAGGAGAGCATGGGGAAGAGGCTCCCACATCCATGGTGTGGCTCTGGGCTTCATGCAGAGGTTTGCTGCTGCTGCTGCTCCCTGCAGCTTGGGACAGGAAAGGAACAGGGCTGAGTCCTGCTCCTGTGCCAGGGCAGCTTTATTTGATCCAGCAAATTCATCTCACAGGATCATGGAATTGTTTTGGGTGGAAAAGACCTTGAAGATCATCCAGACCAACCCTTCTCTAACTCTGCCAAGGCTGGGGCTAAGCCATGGCCCTCAGCCCCACAGCTCTGCCTCTTGGAAACACCTCCAGGGATGAGGACTCCACCACCTGCCTGGGCAGCCTGGGCCAGGCCTTGAGAACCCTCAAAGGGAAGAAATTGTTCCTCATGGCCAACCTGAACCTCCCCTGGGGCAACCTGAGGCCATTGCCTCTTGTCCTGTCCCGTGGTCCCTGGGAGCAGAGCCCAAGCCCCCCTGGCTCCAGCCTCCTTGCAGGGAGCTGCAGAGAGCAAGGAGGTCTCCCTCAGTCTCCTCTGCTCCAGCCTCAAACCCCCAGCTCTCTCAGCTGCTCCTCCCCAGCCCTCTTCTCCAGACCCTTCCCCAGCTCCCTTGCCCTTCTCTGGCCCTGCTCCAGCCTCTCAAGGTGCTGCTGGCAGCCAGGAGCCCAGCACTGAAGGCAGCACTCCAGGGGTGGCCTCAGCAGTGCCCAGCCCAGGGGCACAACCCCTGCCCTGCTCCTGCTGCCCACACCACTGCTGCTCCAGGCCAGGCTGCTGGTGGCCTTCTTGCCCAGCTGGGCACCCCCTGGCTCCTCTGCAGCTGCTGGCACCCAGCACCCCCAGGGCCTTTCCTGCTGGGCAGTTTGCAGCCCCTCTGCCCCAGCCTGGAGCCTTGCTGGGGTGGTTGTGAGCCAAGGGCAGGACCCAGCCCTTGGCCTTGTTGAACCTCATCCCATTGGGATGATACCCAAGGCCAGTAAAGCCTCCAATCGTCCAGCAGACCAACTCCCACCCAGCTTGGTGCCCCCTGCAGCCTGCCTGAGGCAGCCTCGAAGCCCTCACCCAGGTCATTGATGAAGACATTAAAGAGAACTGAGCTGAGCCCTGGGGACACCACCCGTGCCAGGTCAGCTGCTGGGCAGCCCCATCCTGCAGCAGAGCAAAGCAGGGCACAGCAAGGCAGGGCAGGGCAAAGAGGGGCAGAAGGGAGCTGAGCAGGGCAGCTCAGGGCAGAAGAGAGCTGGGCAGGGCAGGGCAGGGCAGAAGGGAGCTGGGCCAAAGGGAGCTGGGCAGGGCAGGGCAGGGCAGGGCTGGGCTGGGCTGGACAGAAGAGCGCTGGGCAGGGCAGGGCAGGGCTGGGCAGGGCGGGGCTGGGCAGGGCAGGGCAGGGCTGGACAGGGCTGGACAGAAGAGCGCTGGGCAGCGCAGGGCAGGGCAGGGCTGGGCAGAAGAGCGCTGGGCAGGGCTGGGCAGGGCAGGGCAGGGCAGGGCTGGGCAGAAGAGCGCTGGGCAGCGCAGGGCAGCGTGTCCCGGCGCCGCCGCGGGAGCAGGCACCGGCAGCAGCAGCGCAGCTTGCGGGAAGCGCTGTGGTTTATTTGAGTTCTCGGCGGGTTCAAGGGCGGCGGAGCCGCTCCACCGGCGAGCGAGAGGACAAAGTAAACAGCCCCAGAAGTTGTTAACATCAAACACTTCGCTGAAGAGGGCTCGGAGGGGGCGGGGGGGATGCTGCTTTTTGCCAAAGCCTCTCGCCGCTATTTATTTATGGAAAGCAGCGAAACGTCCTTCGCAGGGCAACTTTAACCCCGCACATGCGGCTACCGGCTCCGCCGCAGCAGCTGCCTTCGGCAGCCTCATTATCTTAAACTAAACTTTATCTTCCCAGATCTGCTTTATCCAGGCTCTGATTTCCCTCTGTTTATCTTTCTCTTCACATGTTCCTCGCTGCCAGTGTCAACAGCTACTCCTCTTTTGACCTACCAGCTTGGCTGGCGGCGCGGGAAGATCAGCTGCGAGGCTGTGAGTACACAGAGCAAGCCGCAGAGACCAAAGTTCCTTGGCTGGAGGGGAAAGGGGAAAAAAAGAAAGGAAAACAAGGGCCTGAGTGGGAGCAGCATTGTTCAGCAGCCAGGCAGGGCAGCCCAGCAGCGCTGCTCTCACATCCAGCTCCCAGCAATCCTGGGAACACCAGGGGGTGATGGGATAGAACCACAGAACTGTCAGGGCTGGAAGGGACCTCAAGGCTCAGCCAGCCCCAACCCCTGCCACGGGCAGGGACACCTCACACCACAGCTGGTTGCTCACAGCCACCTCCAGCCTGGCTGCAAACACCTCCAGCCAGGAGGCTGCCACCACCTCCCTGGGCAGCCTGTGCCAGGCTCTCACCACCCTCATGGGCAACAACTTCTTCCTCACAGCCAACCTCAATCTCCCCACTTCCAGTTCTGCTCCATCCCCCATGGAGCCAACACAGAACATGTTTGCTGCCTTTGGGTTCTCCTGCAGATCACAGCATCACCTGCTGGGAAGAGGCCTCAGGATCACTGAGTCCAACCATCCCCTAACCTCTCCTGCACACAACTCTCACTTTGGCTTTGAAACACCTCCAGGGATGGGGACTTCACTACCTCCCTGGGCAGCCTGGGCCAGTGCCTGATGCTGTCACTACCCCTTGGTAGGAAGAGAGGAGTTCCACAGTTCATCGTTTTGGGGTCTTTAGAACCCCAGCAGCAAAACTTTGCCTCTGTAATGTTATCTTCCACAAATTAGTAATAACAATAATTTATTAGAGTTAACACAAGCTTTTGGGGTGTTCAGCCTCGAGGAGGCTGAGGGAGACCTCCTTGCTCTCTGCAGCTCCCTGCAAGGAGGCTGGAGCCAGGTGGGGCTTGGGCTCTGCTCCCAAGGAACAAGGGACAGGACAAGAGGAAATGGCCTCAAGCTGCCCCAGGGGAGGTTCAGGTGGGACATGAAGAACAATTTCTTCCCCTTGAGGGTCGTCAAGGCCTGGCCCAGGCTGCCCAGGGCAGTGGTGGAGTCTCCATCCCTGGAGCGGTTTGAAAGCCCTGGAGATGTGGTGCTGAGGGGCCTGGTGTGGTGGTGCCCTGGCAGTGGGTAAGGGTTGGACTCCAGGATCTGAAAGGTCTCTTCCAACCAAACCAATCCTATTGTTCTATATCCAAGCATTTGGATAGGGGTGGAACACCAGGACCCTTCCCTTTGCCACCTCCTCACTAACCCTGAACTTCCACTCTGACAGTCACTGGGGACCTGCTGGGAAGGGAATGAGAGCTCTGGTTAGGTGTGGCTCCATTTCAGGGTCTCAGGCTCCAGGAGGAGCTCAGCTAGGAACAGCTCTGCTCACTGCTCCTCGCTTCCCAGGAGTCCATCACGAGTGGCTCAAGGAGCTAAAGTGATGCTGGAGCAGGAGGTGTGGTGGATAAAAGGGGCTGCTCCTGAGCCTCTGAGTAGCAACAGGAGTCAGTGATGTAAATAACATCCAGGACTGACTGGAGAGGGGACTGGTTCTCATGGGTCCTTTCCACTTTCACTCCAGCTCATCAGTGCTGCACACCAGGAAGCCACAGCTTCCTCCTTCCACTCCTCTCACTGAGACATCTTCACCTAAAGTCACCTTCCAACTATTTTCATCCAGCACTTGACCTCCTTGTCAGCTCTGACATAAGTTGTGTCTCATAGATTAAGGGAAACAGAGAAGATAAGGGCCCTGTAACCTGAGGAGGAGTCACTCAGAAACACATCCTGGTACTTCTGGAGATCATTAGCAAGATGGAGCACTTCTGAAGATGATGTAATTCTGGCTGGGTGCCTCATTTGCAGGGTACCTTTTAATTAGTCCCATTAGGAGCACCAGAGAGGTCAACCAGGAGCAGGGTTGTCCCCACTGCCAGGAGCTCAGCCAGCTGCAGGGCACCCTGCACAGCATCACCTGGTTGTGAAGGCCTCAAGACCTCACTGGGATGGACCTGAGCTGGGCAGGAAGAATCCACTGCAGCAGCACAGGCTGGGAGGGGACCTGCTGGAGAGCAGCCCCAAGGAGAAGCACCTGGGAGTGTGCTGGGCAGCAAGGGCTGCATGGGGCAGCAGTGTGCCCTGGGGACCAAGAAGGCCAAGGGGGTCATGGGGGGCATTCAGAGTGTGTCCAGCAGAGCCAGGGAGGTTCTCCTCCTCCTCCTCCTCCTCCTGCTCTGCCCTGCTGAGACCTCCCCTGGAAGATTGCATCCAGCTCTGGGCTCCCCAGCTCAGGAGGGACAGGGATCTGCTGCAGACAGCCCAAGGGAGGCTGCAAGGATGCTGCAGGGACTGCAGCACTGCCTGGGGAGGAGAGGCTGAGAGCCCTGGGGCTGTTCAGTCTGCAGAGGAGAAGGCTGAGAGGGATCTGATCAATGTCTCTCAAGAGCTGAGGGCTGGGGGCAGCAGGGAGGGGACAGGGCCAGGCTCTGCTCAGCTGCACCCTGGCATAGGCCAAGGAGCAAGGGATGGAAAGTGCAGCCCAGGAGGTTGCAGCTCAGCAGGAGGAGGAACTTGTGCCCTGGGAGGCTCCCAGAGGCCTGGAGCAGGCTGCCCAGAGAGGTTGTGGAGTCTCCTGCTCTGGAGCCTTCCCAGCCCTGTCTGGATGTGTTCCTGTGTGACCTGGGCTGGATTCTCTGCTCCTGCTCTGGCAGAGGGTTGGACTGGAAGATCTCTAGAGGTCCCTTCCAACCCCTGATATCCTCTGGTCCTGTGACATGGGGCAGCCCTCAACACATGGAAACACCCAGAGCAAGGCAGCACAGCCCTGGCAGTGGCTTTCTCCCCTCTGCCCAAAGCTTCATGCTTTGTCTCCCTGGAAACCAGCAGCCCTCAGTGGAAGGCTCCACACGTCTGGTCGAACTCAAGTCCAAATTACCTCACTCCCACCCGTGTCTGATCCCCCCCCAAAAGCTTTACACTCTAAATTACTGTTCACCACACATTCATATGGTGTCCAGCCCCAGAGAAGCCTCTGTCCTTCACAAGGCAGCTGAGATCCTGCCCTGCTTATTTATGGGCCACAAACTTCTCATCCCCACCCTTGCAGCTGAGGACAGAGTCCCTCCTAAAAACAGCATTACCTCATAGTCACTTTTCCCCCTTCTCTGACAGTTTTGTTCCAGCTCCCTGAATCATCTCCCTGCCACCTCAGACTGGGTGCCAAGGCCAGGACCTCTCTTTTCCAACAGCCAGCAGCCATCACTCCCACCTTGATCCAACTGTTCCATCACTCCCCTCCAAAACTCATCGGACCTTCAGCACGCCGAAGCTGCAGGGGGAGAGGGCTGCCCGAGGAGGGGGAAGAGGGCTGCCCGAGGAGGGGGAAGAGGGCTGCCTTGCTAGCCAAATGCTGGAGGGAAGGAGCCAAAGGCAGGGAAGAAGGAGGAGGAGGAGGAGGAGGAAGGAAACAGCACGCCCAGGAACAGAGGGAGTCATTCAGGTTGCCCACCCCACCTCCAAGAGCTGCCAGCCTTCTCCAAGAAGGAAAAAGTGACAGGGAGCCTGCTGCAGACATGACAAGGATTTTTACTTGGAATAAACCAGCTTTGGATATGGAAACTTTCCCCTTTTTGCTAAGCAGTCCCAGTTCACCCAGCCTGGCTCCCAGCACTGGCTGTGATGCAGCCCCCAAAGCAGGACAAGTTGCCTTTTCCTCCATCGATCACAGAATTCCCAAGAAAAAACCCAAACCACCACATTTTCACTTGCTCCTCCAGATTGTTTCTGTCTGTGCAACTGAAATTAGGGATTTTCAGGGAACCATCCCCCTGCCCCGAATGAACCAAAACGCTGTGACTTTAGCCGGGGCGAGCTGACTCAGATCATTAAGTCTCACACCGAGACACCTTAAGAAGCTGGGGGGGGGGGGGAAAAGCTGTGGCATTCCAAGAGAAAGCAATCAGACATTCCTGCAGCTCGGCTCCTCAGTGATCTCCAGAGCCTTTGATCACCGACTGTCTTCAAGCGTCCTCCTGGGGTCTGGCAAAATGAGCGCAGCAGCTGGCACATAGCCTTCATTAGCTCTGGTGGCGGCCAGCAGCGGCCAGCAGCCCGCAGCCCACCGCCGGCCCCTCCGAGCCACCTCCTGCGGGGGCGGGGGGGAAGCTGGGAAAGCCTCCAAGCATCCCCCACGGGACACGCACGTCCGCGGTGCCCCTGTCCCCAGGGCAGGGCTGCTGCCGGGGTGGGGACGAGCGCTGCCGGAGCCCGCCGGGGTTTGATGAATGCTTAATGAGCGCTCAATCATTAACGGCGACCTTTAGGAAGGCAATGCAGCACCTACGGTGTGCGCTCCCCTCGCCCTCCCCCTTTTCAGGCTCTCAATCGAGGCAGCCGAGCGTGCAAACCGATCCTGTCGCCAGCAAAAGCATTTCCTTTCAGCGCGGCCAGCCGAACGCAGGGGGAAGAAAATGGAAGTGACTTGGAGTTATGGCACCAAAAAGGGCAGACAAGCAAGGAAATAATCAACTCCACATGAGCCACTCCGAGCCCAGCACAATGAAAAGGGCCCACGACTAACCCCAGGAAAGGTCAGCGGGACTATGGGGGTCAGAAGCTGCAAAAGGCAATAGGCAGCAGCTGCCAGCTGCAATGAGGATCAATGTGCTCCTAATTACGGCCGGGGAGAGGGCTCGGAGCGCCGCGGGGCAGCCCTGCAGCGCTCCCGGCTTGCTCCCTTCTGCGGCAGGAACGGCAGGAAGCTGAGCGCTGCAGATAAGGAGCTGAGGCTGGAAAGGAAAACATCATCGTTAGGGACCTGTGGCAATCGTGGAAGGGGTTGGGTGGGAAGGGACCGTAAAGGTCATCCAGTTCCAACCCCCTGCCATGGCCAGGGACCCCTCCCACGGGCAGAGACCCCTTCCACCAGCCCAGGTTGCTCAAGGTCTCATCCATTCTGGCCTTGAACAACTCCAGGCAGGGGACAGCCACAGCCTCCCCGGGCAACCTGTGCCGGAGTCTCACCACCCTCACTCTAAGGAATGTTTTCCTAATGTCCAGCCTAAATCTCCCTGCTCCAGTTTCAAACCACTGTCCCTCATCCTGTCACTACAATCCCTTACAAACAGTCCCTCCCCAGCTCTCCTGGAGCCCTTTCGGGCACTCGAAGGCTGCTCTGAGGTCTGCCCAGAGCCTTCTCTTCTCCAGGCTGAACAGCCCCAGCTCCCTCAGCCTGTCCTCGTAGAAGAGGTGCTCCAGCCCCTCTGATCATCTTTGTGGCCTCCTCTGGACACTCTCTGAGCAGAATTAGGGCATCCCCAAAGAGCTCTCAGGGGCACAAGGAGTCCCCAGTTCCCAGGGATTTTGTGGGTGTGCTCAGGAATCCCTGCGCTCTGATCCTCAACTCTTGTCCTCCCCCCCCTAAAGCAACCCGAAAGGGAAAACTCCACCAAAGCCACTGGCACCGACCCTACAAACCAAGTGTGAGCGGCACGGCCAGGCCAGGCTGCAGCAGAGGAACAAACCCACTGCAGAAGGTGCTGAAAGCCTCCAGGGCAGAGCTGCCTTTGATGTCCTGCTCCCATTTATTGATCACTGCTGCAACCAACGGCAGCAGCTGCTCCAGATCCTTATTGGAACCCCTGCAGGGGCAGAGTTTAGGGATCTGCAGCCTCCCCAGTCCTGGAGTTGCTTTAACGCCTCTGAACCTCTGCTCAGCACCCAGATCAATCCGTGCTGATTACTGCCCCTACCCCTGTTCCCACCCAGCCCCTGCTTTCCCTCTTTTGGGCAGTGCACTTACCTAGGCAGCCTTGCACAAGCATCTGTGAAGCTCTGGGCTTGTTCCACACCATTTGAACCTCCTTCCCACACCATTTGAACCCCTTCCCGTATCATTTGAGCCCCCTCCCACACCGTTTAAACTCCTTCTCTCACAATTTAACCCCCTTCCCACACCAGTTAAACCCCCTCCCAGAGCAGTTAAACCTCTCCATGAATCAGCAACAGATCCCAAGAGCAATTTGAGGCTCCAGAGTCCCAGATCAGCTGTGGCCTGGCACCATTCTTTTTGTCCCAGCCTAGACTGTTTGCTCAGGGTGGCAAGAGAAACAAAGAGCAGAGAACAAACAAGACAGCAGCTGAGTTCCTACAACCATATGGGGGAGCGTAAGGGGGGACCTCAAGTCCTCAAGTCCTGGTGGCTTTCCCTAATCACAGGGTGGATCATTGTTTTTAAGCCCTATTTATTGTCTTTAAGGCAGATACTTGGTTTAGCACCAGACTTGGCAGAGTTAGATAATGGTTGGACTCGGTCTTAAAGGCCTTTTCCAACCAAAACAATTCTTTGGTTCTTCTCCCCAAGTTACAAAGCATCCTAAATGACCACAGAAATTCACTCAGACTCTGGCTCCAGGTAAGGTCCAGGGTCACAGGGCAAAGGTGAAGTAAGACTTGAAGCAACTGAGAGGGGAAAAAAACCAGAAGACAAAAGGAGAGGATCAGGCTGCAAACACAACCCAAACGTTGGCCCAGCTCGAAGCTGGAGCAGCAAATCTTTAGCTGAGTTGTTCTCTGGATTGCTCCCTTCTGCTTCCAGGCCTGGAAAGCCTCAAGGTTGGTATCAGCTGTTGGACTCGGATCAAAGTTGAGCTTTCCATTAATCCTCTGAGCTCTACGTGAGGCTGATAGGGAATTTTTTTTCCGGGAGACAGTTCAGATCGCTCAGATACTCCGTCTGCACTCCCATATTTCAAGAACACCTTGACTTTAAAGCCTGGCTCTTGGCCTCCATATGGTCCTGATAGAGGAGCACATGCTTTGGCAGCGACTGAAGGAATGGATTTCGGAGCTGCGGCGGGGCGGGGGGGGGTTGGAAATTTAACAGTTTGTGTTCTGCGGCTCGGCGGCACGCAGCGCAGTGCAGCGCCGCCGGCTGCGCGCCTCCAGCGGCCACGGCCGGGCGCCCGCCCCGCTGCTCGCCGCCGGCCGAGGCAGCGGGGCCCGACAGCAGATAAATCACCGGGGCAGCCACACTTTCTGCCCACAAACAGGCATAAATTAGGTTAATTTTATTATTAACGTCAGAAGAAAAGAGCGGAGCCGGCCCCCCCCCCCCTGCTGCTGCCAGGCTAATGAGGTGGGGTTGGTTGGAGTCCTGCAGCCCCGGGGGAAGAGCAGAGCAGAGCAGGATTTGCCTAATAGCCAGCTCTGGGCTGCAATTACTCTGAGCTGCCTAAATAAGGGCTCTGTGACCCCGAGGGACGCCAAGGTATCATTAGCTCCGGCAGCAGAACCCTAGACCAAACACACACAAACTTCTCACCCTTTGCTCTTCAGGCCCCCCGGGACTCCAGTCCCCTCTCACTCTCTCCTGGCTCTGCCTCAAAATCCCATTTTCTTCCCCGTATCTACCTCAACACCTGGCCTGAGTCCGTCACCAACACCACTTTCAACCACATCCCAATGGGTCCCGCTGCGGCCGTGGAGCTGCCCCGACCCCGGCAGCCAGAGCCCTGCCTGCCTCTTCTGGCCGAGGGATTTTTCACCCAGAATGAGATTTCATAACCGATTAAAAGCGGGGCAGCTGCCGAGGGGAGCGGCAGCACCTTCCTCCGGGCCCTGGCTTGCGCTCCCCTCTCCGCGGCCACGGCTGAGTCAGCTCTGCTGGCAGCGCCGGCCGAACGCACGGCCAGGAGCCAGAGGAGCTTTGGGTTTCACCTGGCCGAGGCAGCAGTTTCAGCTCTCTCTCCGTGCAGGGCTGGAGCAGCAGCGATGGGAACGGACACCCACGGCAGGGATCTCGGCGCTTGGACAGCGCAGGGCCCCGGCTCAGCTGACGGGGCAGCACCCCAGGGGCTTTAACGCTGCAGGAATGCAGCACAAACGAAGGCAGGAGGAGATGAAACCCAACTCCCAGCCAGCCCCTGGCGCTGCAGCCAGCCCGGGGACTCGCCGGCCTCATTATCCCAGCCCCACGCCACAGCCAGCTCCGCACGGCCTCGGGGGCATCTTCCTGCCACAAAGTTTGCACTTTGCACATCAAGGATGACCCTTCCCACCCCCCATTTATAATCCCTTTGCAGTTCCTATAAGCAGCATTAAGGTTGATTAAAGAGAAGCTGGAACCACAAGCTCCCCCTGCTCATCACAAGGGTCCATCAGACCCACAGCAGCCACACACTGGATGTCCCCTCCCAGCAGCACACTCGTGTCTGGCAGGTTTGGACGAGAAAGAAGGTCCAGGGAAAGGAGAGCACAAGTTGGAAGGAACCTCAGAGATATTTCCTCCAACCCCCCTACCATGGGCAGGGACTCCTCTCATCCAGCCTGGCCTTGAACACCCCCAGGCAGGAGGCAGCCACAGCCTCCCTGGGCAGCCTGTGCCAGGCTCTCACCACCCTCCTGCTGAAGAACTTCTTCCTCAGCTCCATTCTAACCTTGCTCTGCCTCAGCTTCAAACCATTCCTCCTTGTCCTGTCTCCAGACACCCTCATGAATTCCCTCTGCAGGATCCCTTCAGGTCCTGGCAGGCAGCTCTGAGGTCCCCCTGGAGCCTTCTCCTCTCCAGGCTGCACAGCCCCAGCTCTCTCAGCCTGTGCTCACAGCAGAGCTGCTCCAGCCCTTGGAGCATCTTTGTGGCTTCCCCCAGACTCACTCACAACCACATTAGAGGACAGGAAGCTCACTCCTGAGGTGACCCCAGCTGGGAACCAGCCCTTTGTCCAGCAGCAGCCCCCAGCCCCGCAGCAGGCATGCGAACGCGCTCCTGTAGCTGCCTTACCCCGAGCCCAAGTGTGCTCTGCTGCAGCTTGCCAGGATCCATGCTCCCCACACTCCCTCGAAGGGAAGCTGGGCTGTTAAATCCACACCTGCAGCTGGGGTTTTACAGCCAGCCACTGACTGCCCTCTTACATCACCAGCAATTAGAGAGCTCATGGCTGCAGGAGGTGCGAGCGGCAGTGAAGTCACCCTGCAGCACGCAGACTGCTGTGGGCAGCTGCAGCGGGCACAGAACACAGCTTTGGGCTCTCTTTCCTACCCAAAGTCCTGAGCCCAAAGGGATTGGCCCTGGCTTCACCATGGAGGCCGCAGCTCTGCAGCAGGACCGCACCTCCGAGCTGGGAGGGGAGGATCCTGGCACTGCCAGCAGTGCCCCACCAGCAAAACAGCCCCGGGGCCCAGGGCAAAGCACTCTGAGCACAGCAGCCAGGCAGGGGAAAGGAGGAGATGGTGCTGGGCAGGTTTGCTGGGACACACTGACCTGGCTCCCAAGAGAGGGGTGGCAGAACAGGGCAGGGGGGTTGGGTTTGCTCAGCAATACTGCACAGAGCAATGCTCAGAGCTTCCCATCCCCCTCCTCATGCCAGAGGGCCGAAGGAGGGTGTGGAGCAGGGCAAGGAGATAGAGATGATCACGGAACTGGAGCCTGAGGGTTTGGCTTCTCCAGGGGCACTGCACTGGGTCAACCCTGCCTCCGGCAAGGAGCTCAGCCCCGCACAGGTAGGCACCAGGGGCAGACACCATGAATCAGAGCCCTCAGGCCCCTCCTGCCAGCCAGGGTAACGCAGCTATTCCCAGTTAGCATCAGCAGAACCATTTCCAACAGGAGCCAGTGATAGGGAAGCAGCTGGGATTCACCGCGGGTGGAGCTGCCTGTGCCCTGCTCACACACACACAGCCCAGCAGCGCAGCCAGCAGCTGACCACAGATTCCAGGAGACACCTTCCCAGGGGGAGCAGGGACACAGCTGTGGTGGCTTCAGAAGGCAAGGAGAAGGTTCCAGACTCTTCAGAGCTCCCCCAGCAGACTTTCCTGCCGAGCTCAGCAGAGGCAGGGGCCCTGCAGAGATAAGCAGCGGCGGGGCCCAGACCCATCCCACGTCAGCAGCCATCAGATAGGGAGGAACAAGACGGAGCAGCACCGCGGCCGTGCTCAGTGCAGCTTGGCAAGGAAAGCAGAAGCTGCTTGGGGCTTTTTTTACGTTGTTGGCTTCTCCTGGAGCGTTTGCAAAGCGAGCTCAGCCAGGGCACAGCCTGGCCTGGCCTGCTGCAGAGCTGGGGGATCACAGGGGACACCACCTGTGTGTGCCAGGGCCCCGGAAAGCCACCCCCGGCACGATCCCCGTCCCCAGGGTGACAACAAACAGCTTCACACCTTGGGATCCAGAAGGACTTCAGCTTCCTCAGCCTCCCTGCTGGAGGGGTGGGATGGGTGAGATGGTTACCTGCAGCTCCCTCCTTCCAGCCCATGGGGATGGAAATGTTTGGTCTCTGGTCTCAGGAGGTTTGCTATGGCGTGGATGGAGATCTGGGGTTTGGAACTGGGGAGAGTGGCTTCAGACACTCAGCAGAGGAACCTCCCATGGGGTAGGTTACACAGGAGTGAAAGCAGCAGTTGGGAAACTTGCTCACTTGACAGCCAGACCATCTGGAAGTGCTCAGAACAAAAGCCCTTCACCTAGAAATGGTGTCCTGGGTGACTGTTCTCACCCAGAGCACCTGAGATCATCAAGTCACGGAGTGGTGGTTGACAGGGACCTTCCAAGATCACCCAGTCCAACCCCTGCAGCCAGCAGCAACCAGAGCAGGTTGCTCCCAGCCCCAAGCAACCTGAGCTGCCCTGGTGCCAGCCATGGGGCAGCTCCACCTCTTGGGGCAGCCTGGGCCAGGCTCTCCCCAGCCTCAGGGAGGCTTCTTCCTTTTCTCCACTCTCAATCTCCCTCTTTGCCTTCCAAACCATCCCCCCTTGGCCTGGCCCAACAGGCCCTGCTCCAGCCTCTGTCCCCAGCTCGCTGCAGGGCCTGGGAGGCCACCAGAAGGTGTCCCTGGAGCCTTCTCTGCAGGCTGCCCAAGGCCAAGTTTCTCAGCCTGGCTCTCAGCAGAGGGCTTCCAGCCCTGCTGTGGCCTCCTCTGGCCCTGCTCCCCCAGCTCCCTGGCTGTGCTGTGCTGAGAGCTCCAGAGCTGCACACAGGTGATGGAGAGCCCCAAGCAGAACATCAATCCTCAGTACCCAGCAGTTACCACCTAGTCCCAGGCTCCTCTCTGACAGCAATGGGACCATGCAAGCTGCACCCAAAGCCTGCCTGGGTCTGCAGAGCTGAGCTCCAGGTTGTGTCATCGAGGCTGAAATTTCAACATCTTCAGCACGTTCTGATAATAACATTTTTGATTACATCCGCTGCCAGCTTCCTCCTACACCCTGACAGAGATTTAGAGCCTGCATTCCTCTTCCACTCGGCAACAGAGATTAGTGGCAGGAACAGAAAACATCTCCTGTTCCAACACCCCCTCGGGGGTTTCCTCCTCAGCTTTATGAGAGGAGCCTCAAACCTCCATCAAGCCAGGATACGCTGTCACTGCAAGGAATGCAGGCACCGAGGCGCTGAGAGTGCCCCAAAACCCCCGGAGAGGGCTCCTGAGAGACAAAAAAGAGACTTCCCGGAGCTATTGCCACACTGAAACAGCTCCTCAGAAGGAAAAGCCCTGAGAGAACGTCAGGAAAATCCGAGGGTGAGCCCCGGGGAGCCGTAATTGGGGCAGTTTGTGGGCTCTTATCGTGGGGAAGGCAGGGAACAAAGGAAAACCACAGGCTGTTGTCTGGGCTGACTCCTCAGCACACCTCATCTGCATGGACTTGGATCGCTGCTGCTGCAGCAGAGCTCCTCGGCTCCCAGCAATTACCCAGGGCCGAGCCCAGCAAAACCCCAAAATGCAGCTGGAAAGATCTTATCTCTGCCCCACGTGCCACGGGGATTCTCCAGGATACAGCTGAGAGCTGGCCTCGGAGCTCCCCAGCCCACAGCACCCCCCGGGGAAGCCCAAGGGGATGAGTTCCAGCTGTGGCAGCCCTTCCCAGGGAGCCTGCAGCTGCCAGGGGGTTCCTGAGCAGAGGGGACACCAGCACAGGCACCTAGAACCACCACATCTTCTTGGAGCCCAGCACCTACCCTTGACATGCTCCAAGATGTCAAAGCAACAAGAGACAGCTCATGAGCTGCCAAAGAGTTATCCCAGGATATCCAGAGGGATGAGGACAGATTAATCCCCAGGAATTCCATTGCACAACTCCCTTCCCAGCCCTGCATCCCACTGCCTGCAGCAAGGATGCCGCTGGAGAACACCTCCAGGGCGAGGCTCCAGGGCAGACCCCATCAGCTCAGAAGGTGTTGGACCCACAGATGAGGCACCAGCAGGGTCAGCAGGCAGAGCTACCCCGGGAGAGCTACAGCACCATCGTCCCCAGGGTGGTATTTCTGCTCCTGAGCTACCCACTGCCATCTCCTCGTCCTCAACAAGCTCCTCTCCCCATTTTCAAGCTCCTATATCCATCCTGAGTATCAACAAGGCCAAGGGCCAGGTTGGGACAACCCCTGGTACCAGGCCAGGCTGGGGATGAAGGGCTGCAGAGCAGCCCTGAGGAGAAGGCCTTGAGGGTGCTGGGGGTGCAGAGCTGGCCAGGAGCCGGCACCCAGCGCCGCCAGCCCAGCCCCAGCCTGGCCTGGGCTCAGCCCCAGCAGGGTGGGCAGCAGGGGCAGGGAGGGCATTCTGCCCCTCTGCTGTGCTCTGCTCACCCCCTGCAGGGCTGGGGCAGCTCTGGAGCCCTCAGCACAGCACAGCCAGGGAGCTGGGGGAGCAGGGCCAGAGGAGGCCACAGCAGGGCTGGCAGGGCTGGAAGCCCTCTGCTGGGAGCCAGGCTGAGAGACTTGGCCTTGGGCAGCCTGCAGAGGAGAAGGCTCCAGGGACACCTTCTGGTGGCCTCCCAGGCCCTGCAGCAAGCTGGGGACAGAGGCTGGAGCAGAGCCTGTTGGGCCAGGCCAAGGGGGTTGGTTTGGAAGGCAAAGAGGGAGCTTGAGAGTGGAGAGAAGGAGAAATGGTTGAGGCTGAGGCTGGGGAGAGCCTGGCCCAGGCTGCCCCGAGAGGTGGAGCTGCCCCATGGCTGGCACCAGGGCAGCTCAGGTTGTTTGGGGCTGGGAGCAACCTGCTGTGGTTGGGGATGTCCCTGGGGGCTGCAGGGGGCTGCAGTGGCTGAGCTGTAAGGTGCCTTCTCACCCAAACCAGTCTGGGATCCCATTCCATGCCCCTAGCTCTGCACACAGAGCACTCTGCCATGTGCTGGGACACCGAGAGACCTCCAGGGCGCAAGCTGAGCTCAGCCCAGCACCAGCGCTGGTAGCTGGGGCCTGGGCTACGTGCAGCTGGCTGATGTCATGGCCAGGGCAGACAGCTGATGTCATGGCCAGAGCAGCCTGTGGGCACCATCAAGCCTCCCCCAGCTCCAGTTCATCCCCCTGGGACTGGAGGCCTTTGGCATGGCCCCGTGGCTGGTGCGAGGGGGCCAGAGGGGCATCTGCAGCTGGGAAGAGTTCAGCAGGCAGGAGAATGAAACGGTGAAGAAAGAAGCTTTTGAGAGGGGGAGGAGAGGCACACACGTAGTAAAGGAGTCATCTGTTTGGAGAGCAGGCTCCTGCTCCTCCTCAGCTCTATTATTCACTCAAGAGTGGATTAATCCATCACTGCAAAGGCATCTCCTGATCTCAGAGATAAAGGCAACAAGTGGCGCTGCCTGGCTGTGGGTCCTGCTGCGAGTGGCCAGCCGCTCTCATGGCCTTATTTGGGCCGATCCCGCGGCTCCCAGCAAACAAGGAGCACAACAGGGCAAAATAAAACCTGCCAGAACACCACCTGATGAGGGACAACCTAGCCTGGATCCATCTGGAAGCATGGAGGAGACCTCAGCCGGGAAGAATTCCAGTTGTGTTGCAACAGCAGGAGGGGCGCTGGGCTGAAATCAGATGAGGGAGGTTTAGAGGAGACAGAAAGGAGAAGGTCTTCCCTCTGAGGGGGCTGAAACCCCAGCCCAGGCAGCCCAGAGAGGTGGCAGCTGCCCCATGCCTAGGGCAGGTTGTCTGGGGCTCTGAGCAGCCTGCTCTGGTTGGGGATGTCCCTGCTGGCTGCAGGGGGCTGGACTGGGTGAGCTTGGAAGGTCCTCTCCACCCACCAGTCCATGATGTGGTGATCTCAGGTGACCTGGGTGAGAACATTAACTCAAGCATCATTTTCTAGGGGCTTGAGCAGAGGGGTTGGACTGGGTCTGCTCCAGAGGTCCTTCCCACCCCCACCATGCTGGGGTCCTGAGGGGTTTAGGACATCTAGTGCTCCTGGCTGAGCTTGACAGGGACCAAACCACTCAATGATTCTCTGGCCCTCAGTTTCTTCCTGAGGGAGCACCTTAACTGCCCTTGCTGCACTTCCCCAGATGGGACTTGTCCTCATGAGCCAAGTGTCTCACATCACCTGGGGGTCACCTCCTGAACTAGCCTGCAAGAAAACCACAACCTTCTTAGGAGGTTCTATAGAGTGAGGCTTTTTAGCCAGATAAATGTTGAGGGCTGGAGAAGGAAAGCTCCCAGGACACATCCCCAGCTAGAGCAGGCTGCCCCCAGACCCAAGATGCCTACCCCAAACACCGTGCTCTCCAGGGGGAAGGACATCTCCAGCACTCATCTGACCCTCAGCAGAGGACACAGAGAAATTACAGAGGCACTTGGGAATCTGAGGTAGAGCCCCACAGCTCATCTCACAGGATCCCCACTCCTGACATGGTGCAGGTCAGAAGGGACCTCTGGAGCTCACCCAGTCCAACCCACTTGCTCCAGCAGCTTGCCCAGGGGGGTTGGAAGCTCTCCACACCAGCACACTCCACAACCTCTCTGGGCAGCCTGCTCCAGGCCTCCAGCAGCCTCACAACAAACAACTTGCTCCTCCTCTTCACCTCCAACCTCCTGGCCTCCACTCTCTGCCCACTGCCCCTTGGCCTGCCACTGGGCACCACTCAGCAGAGCCTGGCCCCAGCCTCTTGCCCCCCAGGGGCCCTTCAGCTCTTGCTGAGCATTGCTCAGCTGCCCTCTGGGGCTGCTCTGCTGCAGCCTCTCAGCCCCAGGCCTCTCAGCCTTGGCTGCTGCCAGAGCTGCTCCAGGCCCCTCAGCAGCTTCCCAGCCTGCCCTGGACTCTCCAGCACTTCTCTGGCCCTCTGCAACTGGGCAGCACACAACTGCCCCCAGGCCTCCTGCTACAGCCTCACACCCCAGGAGCCCCCAGTGCTGCCTTCTCTCTCCCCAGACCCCTTCTATCTGCTCTCTCCTCCAGGGTTCCTGGGCAGTTGCTGTGAGCTGCTGCTGCAGCTCTGGGCAGGAGCTGGAGCAGGGACCAGCCACACCTCCCCTCTGGGCAGGAGCTGGAGCAGGGACCAGGCAGACCTCCCTTCTGGGCAAGAGCTGGAGCAGGGACCAGCCAGATCTCCCTTCTGGGCAGGAGCTGGAGCAGGGACCAGGCAGACCCACCCTCTGGGCAAGAGCTGGAGCAGGGACCAGCCAGATCTCCCTTCTGGGCAGGAGCTGGAGCAGGGACCAGGCAGACCCACCCTCTGGGCAGGAGCTGGAGCAGGGACCAGGCAGACCCACCCTCTGGGCAGGAGCTGGAGCAGGGACCAGGCAGACCCACCCTCTGGGCAGGAGCTGGAGCAGGGACCAGGCAGACCCCCTCTGGGGCAGGAGCTGGAGCAGGGGCCAGGCAGACCTCCCTTCTGGGCAGGAGCTGGAGCAGGGACCAGGCAGACCCCCCTCTGGGCAGGAGCTGGAGCAGGGACCAGCCAGACCCCGCTCTGGGCAGGAGCTGGAGCAGGGACCAGCCAGACCCCGCTCTGGGCAGGAGCTGGAGCAGGGACCCCCACCTCCACATCACTCCTGGCTGCCGGCAGCAGGTTCTGAGCTGAGCCCAGCTCCAAGGCCAGCTGGTGCCAGAAGGGGCAGGTCCCGGGGCAGGTCCCCCTGCACGCCCCCACCCCAGAGGCCTCCCTGCTCCCCGGGGCAGAAGATTGAGCAGCTCTGCAGCTGCGGGGCAAGACCCAGCGGGCAGCTGGGGCTCGGTTTGTGTTGGAGCCGCTCTTCCCCCGCGCGCTCCCCCAGCTGCTCCAGCGCTGGATTCCCACCGAGGAAGAGGCAGGAACGTACCTGCCACCTCCTGCAGCAGCGAGTCCCGGGGCTGCTGTAACGTGAAACTGCACCCAAGGAGCTGGGGAAAGGTGGGGGGAAAGGGAACGAAATAAAGTCCCACCTGGCTAGAAGAGCTCCAAGACATCCTGCAGCCATGGGGAAAGGGAAAACAACCCACCTTGAGTGATTATTTTCCCTCCTGTTGAAAGACAAGGAGAGGTTTCTCGCACAGGAAGAGCAAGCAGGGGCTTAATGGGAAAGACAGGTGGTGTGTGGGGGGGTGAGGCTCAACCCCTGCCGGGGCTGAAGCAGCACTTCACCCCGAAGTGAAAAGTGTCACTGGAGAATCATCATCTGCACTGCAACGGGAGGAGGGAGCCAGGGAAACACGACATGCTCAGCCCTGGGAGCTGGCCTGAGCCAGCTAGCAAGGAAAGCACTTGGAAGAACACTCGACTGAACCAAAAAAACCCAAAAATAGATATTTACAGAGAGAGAGAGAGGAAATCATTGAATCTAAAAGTTCTTGGAGACCTCTCATCAGCTAAAGTAATTCAGCAGAGAGTTTCATGCTGAGTTTACAGAGGACAAACATGTCCCAGGAGGGAGGGAGGGAGGGAGGTGGGAGATAGGGGACACAGAACACCAGGAGAGCATTGAGCTGGGAGGAAAGGGAATGTGCCTGGAGAGCAGAGCTAGGACCAGCTCATCTGGTCATGAACCAGAACAAAATAGCCCCAAAAACCCCTGATGGGGAACACAGCCTGGTCCCCACGGACCAGTGACGAAACAGGATTGCAAGACAAGCTGTAAGCTCACATGTAAAGAAGAAATGTGGCTGCTTGGTGTAGGGGTTAAAATGTTGAACAAGATTTTAAGCTCCCCAGCTGCAGGAAGGAATCAGCTCAGAAGCTCACTAAAAGACTGAGGAAAACCAGAAAATAGATGGGGGGGGGAAATAAATCCCTGCAGCAGGCAGGAGACCAGCAGGATGGAGCTGGGGGAGCTGCTCATGAGAGAACAGCAGATGGAACCCCAAGTCTGCACAGCAAGGGCAAGTTTACAGCATCAATTAATGGCAACCAACGAGCTGCTGCCTGGCAGAAGGTGACACAGAATCACAGAACTGTCAGGGCTGGAAGGGAGC
This sequence comes from Picus viridis, assembly GCA_033816785.1. Lineage (NCBI taxonomy): Eukaryota > Metazoa > Chordata > Aves > Piciformes > Picidae > Picus > Picus viridis. The sequence goes on from CM066601.1 coordinate 10,084,534, forward strand.
TCAAGGCTCAGCCAGTCCCAACCCCTGCCATGGGCAGGGACACCTCACACCACAGCAGGTTGCTCACAGCCACCTCCAGCCTGGCTGCAAACACCTCCAGCCAGGAGGCTGCCACCACCTCCCTGGGCAGCCTGTGCCAGGCTCTCACCACCCTCCTGGGCAACAACTTCTTCCTCACAGCCAAGCTCAATCTCCCCACTTCTAGTTCTGCTCCATCCCCCCCAGTCCTATCACTCCCTGACACCCTCAGAAGTCCCTCCCCAGCTTGCTTGGAGCCCCCTGCAGATCCTGGAAGGCCACCAGAAGGTCTCCTGGGAGCCTTCTCCTCTCCAGCCTGCACAAGCCCAACTCTCTCAGGCTGTCTCCAGAGCAGAGCAGCTCCAGCCCTCTGCTCCTCCTCATGGCCCTTCTCTGGACACCTTCCAGATCCTTCCTGTAACAGGGACATCTCCACAGGGCTGAAAGTGAGGACTCAGTCTCAGGGCTTCTGCTTCTAAAGGTTTCAAAGCCAAGTTCACCACAGGATTTGCTGCCACCCCCATTAATCTCAGGGGGTCTGGCTAGGAGCGAGGACATCGTTAGGCACAGGCAGGGGACAAGGATTTATGAGATGCTGGCTGCCAGGCCGGCTGCGTGCTCAGGAGAGCAGCTCGGTGGCGGCGCTTCAGCGTCTCCACATCTGCAGAAGCTGTTCTGAAACGAGCCTGGGGATAGTTCAGATTTTTTTCTGTAAGCCCTGACAGTTAAAAACCCCTCGAGTGACATCACCTGAAGCGGGAGCGCAGCTGCCTCCCCCCCCGGGTGCGCCGCGAGCCAAAGTAAGCACCGGCCCCACTTTACGGGCTCCAGCACACCTTGAGACGATGGCAGCGCCGCTGGGATCAGCCAGGCCTCTCCTTACATGTTTTTTCCCCTCGGTTTTGGGGTCAGAAACACCGAGTTTAGTCCCAGTGCATCCCAGCTGGGCTACCCAGCAGAGGGAGCAGGCAGGAGCCCTGGCCCAAACCCCACTCACCAGCATCCCGAGAGCAAAGAGCTGGGTAGAGCTGGCACCTCGGTGAACCGCCCCCAGAAGAGGAAAAGTAACCCAAACGGCACAAAAAGCCTGCTCCAGGCTGCCTTCCCTGCTGGGTTGCCGCTCGCTGAGCCGGGAGCAGCGCTGGCCTGCCCACACTTCACCTTGCAGGCACGGGCAGGGCCCTGGCGAGCGCTCGGGGCAGCTTGAGGGTGTAAATCGCATTAATCCCAGCGACAAAGCTACCGCGCTCATCCTCGGGCCGCCGCCTAATCCTGCTGCTAAAGCTGCTCCCATCCAACTTCCTACCCCCTCGGAGGAGGGGAAAAAACACCCAACAAAACACCTTTTGAAGCGCAGCAGGCAGGTGAAGGAGCGGATCCTACCTCGCCCTTTCTGTCTGAGTCCAGCTGTAAAGCTCTGAGCCACAGCCAGGGCTTTCCAGGGCTGCTCCGCCAGGCTGTGGATGTTCCCGGGGTGCAGACCTCTTGTTTTGGGGAAAGATCTCAGGAAAAGGGTTCTTTTTTTCCTTTTCTTCTTTCTCCAAGCCTTCCCCATAAGCCAGGCTCATAAAAGAGCAGGGGCTTGGTTTCAATAAGGAATCACACAATGTCGGGGGTTGGAAGGGACCTTGAAAGATCATCCAGAGCAGGATCACCCAGGGCAGGTCACACAGGAACACATCCAGGTGGGTTTTGGAAAGTCTCCAGCGAAGGAGACTCCACAACCTCTCTGGGCAGCCTGCTCCTGGGCTCTGTCACCCAGGAGTCAGGAAGCAGGAGCCTGAGCTTCCAATCACAGGAGCAGTGCTCACCACCCCAGCCCAGGGCTTTGGGCACACAGCCCCAGGGAGGCGCAGGCCATCTCCCTCAGCAACCCCTCTCCGAAGAGCACTTTTTGCTCCTTACAGGAGTCCCAGGCGGGCAGAGCATCCCACCAATCCCAAGTGGCACCCCCAGAGCCACGGGAGATGAGCAGAGGAGCTCCAAGCACAGGATCACCTGCCGTGTCCACCCAAAACCACCGGGCCACGAACCACGAAACCCCGGAGGGGCCGAGGCTCCGCGCCTGCGGTCAGCTCCGGCGAGCTGCAGGGCGACGGAGCGCCAGAGAGACAGCGCGACTGCCAGAGCGCCAAGCCCGTGGTTTGGGTTAGCAAATTGTATTTCTGGTGCATGTGTGAAAGACACAACCCCCTGAGTAAACACTCCTCTGGAGCTGACAGCTTTACAGCCAGCGGGCTCGGCGCGGCTACTCCGCAGCAGCACAGAGAAGGCGGCAAATCGTGCGGGGAAAGCAGGCAGAAAACATGAAAAGGAGGGGGAAAAAAAGAAGAGAATATTAAAGAAAAGCCCCACGAAGGCGTCCCCTCCCCCTCCTCCCCCCCCCCCCCCCCCCCGGCAGTCCTCTACAAAGTTACGAGGCGGGGGCAAAACAAACACTGCCTGTTTGCTGCCCAACAGTTGAAAGTTGTGTGTCGCGCCTGCAAAACATTTCCCCTTTGGGTTTAAAAACGTCAATATTGGAAACCTGCGAGAGCCGACTGGAAAGTTCTTTCATTAAAAGTCAGCAACTGTGTAATTATTATGCCTTCCCCCCCCCCCCCCCCCCCGTGCTGGCAAAGAGACAGACAAAGCAAGAGAAAGTCGTTTAGAATCCAGGGATCGGCTTGAAGGATGGAGGTGCCTTCATAAAAAAATAGAAATAAATCAGAGTTGGGATGTCAGGATGCTTTACAGCCGCAGCCCTCCGGCGGCTCGGCTGCAGGGGCTGGCTTTCAGCCGCTTTAATTTGCGGAGAAAGTGACTTGAGGGATTAAAAACAAGGGCTGGGATGATCGATTTTCAGACGGTTTAGAGGCGAGACGCGACCCCGAGCCCATCCCGTGCAGCATCACCGCAGCGACTTCAAACAGAGCAGCGCTTTAATGGCAAAGCCAGCAGAGCCAGAGCGACTTTCACTGTAAAGCGAGCCCGTAAATCACGACAGGCTGGAGGCACAGCAGGGCAGGCTTTTTCCACCTCACCCGAGCGCTCCCTGCATCGTTTCAGCCTCTCCCCTGCTCACTCGCAGACCCAGGACACACAGCATGAACTCACATGGTTCAAATAAACCCCTGCTCCAGCCCCGGCTGCACTCCCAGCACAAGCCCCGAGCCTTCACTTCGCCTCACGTTTCCCAGCGCTGGGGGGTGTCAGGCTTCCCACCAACCGCCTCTCCACGCTGAGCACCCCTAGGTGCCGCTCCGGAGGGCAGGGGGTCCCCCTCTAACAGCGAGCCGGCTCCGGAGGGCAGCGAGTCTCCCTCAGGCAGCACCCGGCTCCGGAGGGCAGAGGGTCCCCCCTCTAACAGCGAGCCGGCTCCGGAGGGCACAGGGTCCCCGCTCAGCTAGCACCGGAGAGCACAGAGTCCCCCCTCAACCAGCAGCCGGCTCCGGAGGGCACATGGCCCCCACTCAGCCAGCAGCGGAGGGCACAGGGTCCCCCCTCAACCAGCAGCCCGCTCCGGAGGGCACATGGCCCCCAGCAGCGGAGGGCACAGCGTCCCCCCTTCACCAGCAGCCCGCTCCGGAGGGCACAGGGTCCCCGCTTCAGCCGCTGCCGCCCGGGGCTGACAGGCGGCACCGCGACGCCGCCGCCGCCACCTGCGCCGCGTCCCCCGCGCCGCGCTCGGCCCCGCGCGTCCCCGGCAGCGGCGGCGGGAAGCGGCGGGAAGCGGCCGCGCGTTACCTCAGGGCGGCAGGCGCCGCGCCCCTTCCCTGGTCCCGGTCCCGGTCCCCAGGACATTCCAGGCTGGGGCGTGCGGCCCAGCGGGTGGGAGCCTCCATCCAACGCCTCCCGGCCGCGCCGCTGCTCCTCCCCGCCCCGCTCCCACCGGCGCCCCGGCTCGCAGGAGGAGGTGGCGGCGGCAGCTCCTCTCCGCCTCTCCCTTCCCCGGCCCGCCCCGCGGAGCGTACCAAGGGCGGGCGGAGGGGAGGACGGCCGCGGGGAGGCACCGGCCGCGGGACCCGGGCAGCGGGGAGGGCGTGGTGCCGGGCACCGGCCGTGCCTCCCCCGCGCTGTGCCCGGGACGCTGCGGTACCTGCTGTACCGCGGCCAGGGCTGCCCCGGGCTGCACCACCCGGCAGCAGGTTGGCAGCATGGCGTGGGTTTGGTTGGGAGCTTTGAGATCCTCGAGTCCAGCCCTGAACCCAGCACTGCCAGGGCACCACCAAACCAGGTCCCTCAGCACCACAGCTCGGAAACCCCTCCAGGGATGGGGACTCCACCACTGCCCTGGGCAGCCTTGAGACCCTCAAGGGGAAGAAATTGTTCCTCATGTCCATCATCCCTTGGGGCAGATGAGAAGGAAAAGCAGCTCCTGTGTTTAAAAAGAAGAGAGACATTGGCTTTTTAAAACCCAACCAACCGAACAAAAAGAACAAACAAAACAAAACAAACAGACAAACCCCAACCCAGACTGGGAAAAAAGGTTTCTTGGGTTTTGGGTGAACCTGCAGGACCAACAGGCTGTGCCACCCGGTGTTTACCAGACCTAATTTTATCCCTCAGGAGGTTTCCTGGAGGACGTCATTGTTTCCACAAGGGTAAAGGGGAACATGAAAGGATGAAAACGATGGCTACAAACAATGCCTACAGGTAAAAAGTCTGAAGGAGGCATTCCCAAAGCAAACTGAGAGTGGGGTTGGATCCACTGGGGATTGAATGCATCCTCAGTAGGTTTGCAGATGGCACCAAGGTGGGTGGCTGTGTTTATCTGCTGGAAGGTCAGGATGGGATGAGGTTCAACAAGGCCAAGGGCTGGGTCCTGCCCTTGGCTCACAACAGCCCCAGCAAGGCTCCAGGCTGGGGCAGAGGGGCTGCAAACTGCCCAGCAGGAAAGGCCCTGGGGGTGCTGGGTGCCAGCAGCTGCAGAGCAGCCAGGGGGTGCCCAGCTGGGCAAGAAGGCCACCAGCAGCCTGGCCTGGAGCAGCAGTGGTGTGGGCAGCAGCAGCAGGGCAGGGGTTGTGCCCCTGGGCTGGGCACTGCTGAGGCCACCCCTGGAGTGCTGCCTTCAGTGCTGGGCTCCTGGCTGCCAGCAGCACCTTGAGAGGCTGGAGCAGGGCCAGAGGAGGGCAAGGGAGCTGGGGAAGGGTCTGGAGAAGAGGGCTGGGGAGGAGCAGCTGAGGGAGCTGGGGGGGTTGAGGCTGGAGCAGAGGAGGCTGAGGGAGACCTCCTTGCTCTCTGCAGCTCCCTGCAAGGAGGCTGGAGCCAGGTGGGGCTTGGGCTCTGCTCCCAGGTACCAAGGGACAGGACAGTACAAGAGGCAATGGCCTCAGGTTGCCCCAGGGGAGGTTCAGGTTGGACATAAGAAACTTTGTGACCAAAAGGGCTCTCAGAACCTGGCCCAGGCTGCCCAGGGAGGTGGTTGAATGCCCATCCCTGGAGGTGTTTCCAAGAGGCAGAGCTGTGGGGCTGAGGGCCATGGTTGAGCAGCAGGCTTGGCAAACTCTGATACGGGTTGGACTCAGCGATCTTCAAGGTCTTTCCCAGCCAAAACGGTTCTGTGACTCTGGGTCTGGCGCTTTGCATCTCTTGATTTGTGGCAGCCTCCAGAAGAGCACTTGGGGACTGCTCTCAGTGCCGAAGCGGGATTTTTTGGGGAGTAAAACGCCTGCTTTTTTGGGGGTAAAACTAATCAGAATTGGATTCTAATGATGGTGCTCCTGGGGATGCTGCCAAACCTCTGCTTCCTCCCGCTACAATTTTCAGGGTGTTTTTTCCCCTCCTCAGGCGCTATTTGCATGCGAATAGGCTCGGGGGGGGGGGGGGGGGCGGTGGCGGTGGTGGTGAATTGCTGCTTAATTAGAGAACAGCAATCACTTTAATTAGCACGTCTCCATGCTCCCTGCTCTTTTGCATAGATTCTAATGAGATGCTCATTAGGGAGCAGGCGCCGGGACAAGCTACGCCCTTCAGCCGCGCACTAACCCAATTAGCCACGGCGAGGGCAGAGCCGTGCGGGGCTGCGGCCGGTGCGGGGCTGGAAAGGACAGAGCTGCTTGCCTCAGCCTGTGTGCTGCAACCTGCCGGCTTCAATCTGCCAGAGTCAATCTGCTTCCTTTGGTTTATTTGCTTCCCCCTGCCCTCTGCCCCCTGCTCACCGGCAGGCCTGGTCTTGCCAGGCTTGCACCAAACTCTTGCTGCCGCCTTCTCCTCGCTTTTGGCTTTGCCATGGCAGGTTTTCCTCCCTGCAAAGTTTCCTTCTTTGGCAGGTTTTCCTCCTTCAAGATTTTTTATTCTCCTGGTAAGGTTTCCTCCTTCATAAGGTTTCCTTTCTTACAAAGCTTTCCTGCTTGCAAGGTTTCCTTTTTCACAAGGAAGGAGACCAGGATTTCCTCACGAAGTTTCCTTCCTTGCTAGGTTTTTCCTCCTCTTGAGGTTTTCCTCCTTGAAAGATTTCCTTCCTCACAAGTTTTAGCTAAAACTGGCATCAGAAGTGGGGGCCAGGACACCCCCAAAAGCCACCCTCCCTCCTTGGGGACCCTCCCCGTGCCCCTTCCCTGAGCACTGCGGGGCCGGCGCATCCCCGGGGCCCTCATTGCCGGGGCAGGAGCGCAGGGTCCCAGCCGCTGCCTTTGCTGGCCAGGCCGGCAGCGAGGCTGCGCCGCTGCTGTGTGCGCGTTCCTCCTGCCCTGTAATCCCATCGCCTTGTCACGGTTCCCGGGAAGCAGCTCTGCTCCGAACAAAGCCCCCGGAGCATCCCCAGCTTCCCGGAGGGGGCTTTGCAGCTGCGCTTCGGAGCGTGACCGATCGGGAATGAGCCTTCGCAGCGCGTCGAATGCCGCTCGGACAGGAGCCTTTCATCCGCCCGTGGGAGCGAGGCGCTGCCATTGAGCCGCCGGCTCCCTGCGCTCCGGCCCTCGGCGCTGCCGACCCCGCGGGAGCCGTCCGGCACCGCCGCGGCTGCAGGGCTGAGCTGCGGGCTTGGGGGTGGGAGATGTTCCTCACTGCCATGGGCTGGCTCCTTGTCAGGCCGTGGTGGGCTCCAGTGGGTTTCTTGTCTCGGTCCACGTTGCTCCGTCCCCAGCAGGTACCTCAGCCCAGTTCCCGTCTCCACCTCCCCAGAAGGTTCCTCATCGTTTCCAGCAGGTGCCTTGTCCCAGTTACCATTGTCCTATCCACAGCTAGTAGCTGATCTCAGTCCCCATCATCCTGTCCCCAGCAGGTACCTCATTCAGGTGCCATCCTCATCAAGTGTCCCATTCCAGTCTCCATCACCTCGTCCCAGTCCCCATCACCCTGTCCAGTTCCCACTGACAGCAGGTGCCTTGTCCCCATCACCATTGCCTTGTCCCCATCACCATTGCCTTGTCCCCATCACCATTGCCTTGTCCCCATCAGGTCCTTGCATCCCACCACTCCCCATTACCTTGTCCCAGTCCCCACTGGATACCTCACCCTCTTCCCTATCACCCTGTCCTGTGCCCAGCAGACACTCATCTCACCCTCCCACTCACACCATGGACCCAGCCCAGCACCCCAAGCTGCTCCATTGTCCATTGACTGAAGACCTCCAGGGAGAGAAAGTCTGGGGAGTCCCTTTTGGGAAGGGGCCAGCAGGTGCCAGCTGGCTGCCTGGTGCCCCCTACCCATGATGGTGAAGGTGGAGTTGAGTGGCATCAGCTCTTGAATGTGCTCTGTTGCATGGCAGGGACTGGTGTGAGTGGGAAGGAGGTGAAAAGAGCAGAAGGTGGACAAGGAGAAGAAGGGAAGGAGAACAGAAGAAGAAGAAAGGGGAAGAGAATAGAGGGGAAGAGAGGGAAAGAAGGGAGAAGGGGAAGTGAGAAAAAGGGAAGGAGAAAAGAGAGGTGAGGGAAGGGAAGGGGAAGGGAGGGGAAGGGGAAAGGGAAGGGGAGGGGAGGGGAGGGGGGGAGGGGAGGGAAGGGAAGGGAAGGGAAGGGAAGGGAAGGGAAGGAAGGGAAGGGAAGGGAAGGAAGGGGGAAGGGAAGGGAAGGGAAGGGAAGGAAGGGAAGGGAAGGGAAGGGAAGGGAAGGGAAGGGAAGGGAAGGGAAGGGAAGGGAAGGGAAGGGAAGGGAAGGGAAGGGAAGGGAAGGGAAGGGAAGGGAAGGGAAGGGAAGGGGGGAAGGGAAAGGAAGGGAAGGGAAGGGAAGGGGAGGGGAGGGAAGGGAGAGGGGAAGAGAAGGGGAAGAGAAGGAAAGAAAGGGAAGGGCGGGCTGCTGGCTCCAGAGAAGTTTTCTCTGCCCATGAGCTTTGCCAGCCCATCACTTGGGGCCTTGCCCAGGTTTCTGTGCTGCTTGGTGGCCTTCTGACCCAAGCAGCATCTCCCTGGGCAGCTCTGGTTTGGCTGGAAGCTGCTGGGGGTTTTGCCTCGTTAAAAAGCAAAGCGGTGAGGGGGGTGGGAAGGGTCACTCCAGTGAACTCTTCTCTCTTATTATTTTCCTTTACAAACCAACAAAACTCCTGATTTTGGCTGGTTTTCATCAGCAATACCTCGGCAGGAGGCCTTGGGAGTGAGTCATTCCCAAAATCCCCTGTCCCGCGCCGTGCCTGGTCCTGCCCGGCTCCACCGGCTCCCCTGCAGCGGGCGCCCAGTGACAGCAGAGAGTGAAGTGGAATTGTTAGAAAATTGGCTTTTCTTTCGTTTTTTTTTACAGCAGGGGACTTTTGCTGAGCCCAGAGGATGGCTTTGCTCTGCTTTCCCGTGCTTTGGTCATTTAACCCTCTGGCACTGGGGCCAAAAGCTACCCCAGTCCTTAGCAAGGAGCAAAGATTGCCCCGTGTGGGTGCTGGGTTCCTCAAGGTGTTTGGGTTGCCAGACTGGGACCTCCTGGGAGTGGGACAGACCTCACTGCACTTCCTTGATAGGCTCTTCATGGCTCACAGACCCCCCCAGCACCCTTCTCCAAGCCAGAGCCTTGGTTGCCTCCGACCCTCTCTGTTGGATGGACCTCAGAGGGACATTGCAGGTCGCTTGTCTCCAGCTTTGTCTGCTGGGTGGTCCTTGGGCAGATGGGGCAGGTAGCTTGTCTCAAGTAACATCTCCTCCTGGATGGACCTTGGGCCCATGGAGCAATTAGCTTGTCTCCAGACATGTTGCTGGACCTTAGAATGGCACAGCTGGTAGCTCCTCCTCAACCTCCTCTCCTGGATGGAGCTCAGGCTGATGTTCCAAGTAGCTTGTCCTCAGCCTTGCCTCCTGGCTGGGCCTCAGGATATCATGGCAGTAAGCTCCAGTCTCCAGCCCTGTCCTCTGGATGGAGCTTGGGCCCTTCACACAGGTGGTTTGTCCTCAACCTTGTCTCCTGGATGGGCCTCAGGACAATGCTCATTGCTCTCTACAACTACCTGAAAGGTGGTTGTAGCCGGGAAGGGGTTGGCCTCTTCTCCCTAGCAACCAGCACCAGAACAAGGGGACACAGTCTCAAGCTGCACCAGGGGAGGTTTAGGCTGGAGGTGAGGAGAAAGTTCTTCACCGAGAGAGTCATTGGCCACTGGGATGTGCTGCCCAGGGAGGTGGTGGAGTCGCCGTCCCTGGAGGCGTTCAAGAGGGGACTGGATGTGGCACTTGGTGCCATGGTCTAGTTGTGAGGTCTGTGGTTACAGGTTGGACTCGATGATCTTCGAGGTCTCTTCCAACCTTGGTAATACTGTGATACTGTGATGCTGTAGATAGCTGCTCCCTGGTCATGTCTCCAGCTCCATCATCAGGATGAAGCTCTGCCTGGTGTTGCATGTAGCTCATCTCCTGCCCTATTCCAAGCTCATCTCTTAGGTGCGCCTCAGAGCAAGCTAGGTAGGCTCCCCCTGCTGTTTCCACCCCCATCTCTTGTGTGGACCTCAGCATCTCCAGCCCTGTCTCTAGCCCCATCTCCTGCATGGGCCTTGAACCTACATTGCAGGTAGGTTGTCTCCAGCCCTGCTTCCAGCCTCATCTCCTGCTTGGACCTCAGACCTGCTCTGTATTTAGCTTCTCCTAACCCCCATCTCCGGCCCAGTATCCTGGCTAGTCCTCAGACCAACGTTGTAGCTTCCTTGTCTTCATCCTTACCTTCCTGAAGGGCCTCACAATAATGCTGCAGGTACCTTGTCCTCACCTCAGTCTGCCTGGTGGATCTCAGGTCAATGTTGTAGATTCCTTCTCTCCAGCCTTATCTTCCTGAAGCACCTCAGAGCAATGCTGCAGGTACTTTGTCTCCTCTGAAGGACCTCAGGCTGCTGTAGGTTCCTTGCCTCCATCCCTATCTTCCTGAGGGACCTCAGACCAATGTTGCAGATCTTTTATCTCAGACTGCTGTAGGAACCTTCCCTCCATCCCTGTCTCACCTCTGGTTGATGCTGCAGGGACCTTCCCTCCATCCCTGTCTCACCTCTGGTTGATGCTGCAGGCACCTTCTCTCCAGCCCCATCCCCCTGAAGGACCACAGCCCACCACCAGACTCCTTGAGCTCCTCAAGCCCAACCCACCACATCACCTTGCTGTCAGCACCCATCCCTGACCCCGGCCGGACCTGGCCCGCGGTGGCCACCCTTTGAGGAGCCAACACCGTGATGGAGGAAGAACTGGAGACAGGCAGAGGGGATGGAGAGCCTCCAAAATTGACACCAGATGGCTGCTCCTTCTCCCCAGGCCCACTAAATAGGTCTTTCATGCTGGGCTGGTTGCCATAGGAGCAAACACGCAGGAAATATCCCAGATAACTGGGCTGGAGGAGCACACATGTGGTTTGGATAAAGCCTGGAGAACAGCGCCCTGCTTAACCCCTCCGAGGCGCCGAGCGCGGCATTCCCACCCTCTGCCCACCCTCAGCACCCTCCAGATGCCCTCAAACCACTCAGTGCCTGCTGGGTGTGGGGAAACTGAGGCACAGAATCCCAGAATCCATCCCATGGGCAGAGCCCTGCAGCTCCCCCAGCCCAGCCTCCACCCAGCACCGAAGGCTCAGCACCAAACCCTGTCCCTCAGCACCAGCTCCACACGGGGCTGCAACACCCCCAGGGAGGGAGACTCCAGCACTGCCCTGGGCAGCCCCTTCCAAGCTTGGGGACCCCTGCCAGGGCAGAAAGATTTCCTGAGAGCCAGCCTCAGCCTCCCCTGCTGCAGCTTGCAGCCATTGCCTCTGCTCCTGTCCCTTGGCACCCAGGAGCAGAGGCTGCCCCTCCTCGCTCCAACCTCCCTGCAGGGAGCTGCAGAGGGCAAGGAGGTCTCCCTCAGCCTCCTCCTCTCCAGCCTCAACCCCCCAGCTCCCTCAGCCCTCCTCCAGCCCAGGGGCTCCAGCCCCTTCTCTGGACACTCCCTGCTGATGGCTGTGCAGTGATGCAGCCGCTGGGTCCCCATCACCATCTCCCCTCCTCCTCCTCCCCCCGGGAGCTGTTACCAGAGCGTGGCTGATGCCAGGCCGTGTGCTCCCTGGGCCAGTGCCTCGCTTTGGCTTGCCAAGGAATTTGCTTGGCTTTGCCATTTTCCCCTCCTCTTTTCCTTCCCCTTCTCCAGCCCAACCTTTCCTTATCGCATCTGGCCGGCAGCAGCCCCCAGCGCTTCCCCCACGCCCCTGGCAGCTCTCCAGGCGCCCAAGGCGCAGCCACCAGGCAGGTTTCCCAGCCAGCCCCTGCATGGAGCAATCCATGGGGAAGGGGAAACTGAGGCAGAGGAAGGCGGGGGAGGGGGTGGGGGGTGGGTGTCCCTGGCTCTTGCAAAGCAACTTCGTGCAGCTCTAAAAGCTGCAAACATCTGGTGGGCTGCAGGTATCCCAGTGGGACGCCAATATCCCCATCCCCACCAACATCCCTGCCTGCTGCAGGCATCCAGTGTGCCCCAAACATCCCCAGTGTGCCCCAAACATTCCAGTGTGCCCCAAACATCCCCAGTGTGCCCCAAACATTCCAGTGTGCCCCAAACATCCCCAGTGTGCCCCAAACATTCCAGTGTGCCCCAAACATTCCAGTGTGCCCCAAACATCCCCAGTGTGCCCCAAACATTCAGTGTGCCCCAAACATCCCCAGTGTGCCCCAAACATTCCAGTGTGCCCCAAACATCCCCAGTGTGCCCCAAACATTCCAGTGTGCCCCAAACATTCCAGTGTGCCCCAAACATCCCCAGTGTGCCCCAAACATTCCAGTGTGCCCCAAACATCCGCAGTGTGCCCCAAACATCCCCAGTGTGCCCCAAACATGTGTGCCCCAAACATTCCAGTGTGCCCCAAACATTCCAGTGTGCCCCAAACATTCCAGTGTGCCCCAAACATTCCAGTGTGCCCCAAACATCCCCAGTGTGCCCCAAACATTCCAGTGTGCCCCAAACATTCCAGTGTGCCCCAAACATTCCAGTGTGCCCCAAACATTCCAGTGTGCCCCAAACATCCCCAGTGTGCCCCAAACATTCCAGTGTGCCCCAAACATCCCCAGTGTGCCCCAAACATGTGCCCCAAACATCCCCAGTCCAGTGTGCCCCAAACATCCCAGTGTGCCCCAAACATTCCATTCCAGTGTGTCCCAAACATTCCAGTGTGCCCCAAACATTCCAGTGTGCCCCAAACATCCCCAGTGTGCCCCAAACATTCCAGTGTGCCCCAAACATCCCCAGTGTGCCCCAAACATTCCAGTGTGCCCCAAACATTCCAGTGTGTGTGCCCCAAACATTCCAGTGTGCCCCAAACATCCCCAGTGTGTCCCAAACATTCCAGTGTGCCCCAAACATCCCCAGTGTGCCCCAAACATTCCAGTGTGCCCCAAACATCCCCAGTGTGCCCCAAACATTCCAGTGTGCCCCAAACATTCCAGTGTGCCCCAAACATCCCCAGTGTGCCCCAAACATTCCAGTGTGCCCCAAACATTACAGTGTGCCCCAAACATTCCAGTGTGCCCCAAACATCCCCAGTGTGCCCCAAACATTCCAGTGTGCCCCAAACATTCCAGTGTGCCCCAAACATCCCCAGTGTGCCCCAAACATTCCAGTGTGCCCCAAACATTCCAGTGTGCCCCAAACATCCCCAGTGTGCCCCAAACATTCCAGTGTGCCCCAAACATTCCAGTGTGCCCCAAACATCCCCAGTGTGCCCCAAACATTCCAGTGTGCCCCAAACATTAAACAGTGTGCCCCAAACATCCCCAGTGTGCCCCAAACATTCCAGTGTGCCCCAAACATTCCAGTGTGCCCCAAACATCCCCAGTGTGTCCCAAACATTCCAGTGTGCCCCAAACATCCCCAGTGTGCCCCAAACATTCCAGTGTGCCCCAAACATCCCCAGTGTGCCCCAAACATTCCAGTGTGCCCCAAACATCCGCAGTGTGCCCCAAACATCCCCAGTGTGCCCCAAACATTCCAGTGTGCCCCAAACATTCCAGTGTGCCCCAAACATCCCCAGTGTGCCCCAAACATTCCAGTGTGCCCCAAACATTCCAGTGTGCCCCAAACATTCCAGTGTGCCCCAAAACATCCCCAGTGTGCCCCAAACATTCCAGTGTGCCCCAAACATTCCAGTGTGCCCCAAACATCCCCAGTGTGCCCCAAACATTCCAGTGTGCCCCAAACATTCCAGTGTGCCCCAAACATCCCCAGTGTGCCCCAAACATTCCAGTGTGCCCCAAACATCCCAGTGTGCCCCAAACATTCCAGTGTGCCCCAAACATTTCATTGTGCTCCAGACATTCCCAGTGTGCCCCAAACATTCCAGTGTGCCCCAAACATCCCCAGTGTGCCCCAAACATTCCAGTGTGCCCCAAACATCCCCAGTGTGCCCCAAACATTCCAGTGTGCCCCAAACATCCCCAGTGTGCCCCAAACATTCCAGTGTGCCCCAAACATTCCAGTGTGCCCCAAACATCCCCAGTGTGCCCCAAACATCCCAGTGTGTCCCAAACATTTCATTGTGCTCCAGACATTCCCAGTGTGCTTCAAACATCCTTGTGTGCTCCATACATCCCAGTCTGCTCCAAGCATTCCCTGTGTCCTCCAAACATTCCCTGTGTGCTGCAGGCATCCCAGTGTGCTCCAGACATCCCTGCATGCTGCAGACATCCTCATGAGCTGCGAGCATCCCTGCATGCTGCAGGCATCCCAGTGTGCTCCAAACACTCCCTGTGTGAGGCATCCTGCATGCTGCAGGCCCATTCCCTGTGCTACTCCCAGTGAGCATCCTGCATGCTGCAGGCATTCCTGTGTGCAGTGTGCTGTGAGCATCCTGCATGCTGCAGGCATGCCTGTGTGCTGTGAGCATCCTGCATGCTGCAGGCATCCCAGTGTGCGGTGAGCATCCTGCATGCTGCAGGCATTCCTGTGTGCTGTGAGCATCCTGCATGCTGCAGGCATCCCAGTGTGCTGTGAGCATCCTGCATGCTGCAGGCATCCCAGTGTGCTGTGAGCATCCTGCATGCTGCAGGCATCCCAGTGTGCTGTGAGCATCCTGCATGCTGCAGGCATCCCAGTGTGCCGTGAGCATCCTGCATGCTGCAGGCATCCCAGTGTGCTCCAAATGTTCCTGCATGCTGCAGACCTCCTTCTGTGCTGCACCACCGCTGTGCTCCACCAGCAGCCCAGTGCACTGCAGCTATCCCTGCCTGCTGCAAGCATTCCGGCATGCTGCCAACCACCCTGCCTGCTGCTGCAAACCACCCTGCCTGCTGCCAACATCCCTGCCTGCTGCTGCAAACCACCCTGCCTGCTGCCAACCACCCTGCCTGCTGCCAACCACCCTGCCTGCTGCTGCAAACCACCCTGCCTGCTGCCAACCACCCTGCCTGCTGCCAACCACCCTGCCTGCTGCCAACATCCCTGCCTGCTGCTGCAAACCACCCTGCCTGCTGCCAACATCCCTGCCTGCTGCAAACCTCCCTGCCTGCTGCTGCCAACCACCCTGCCTGCTGCAAACCTCCCTGCCTGCTGCTGCCAACCACCCTGCCTGCTGCCAACCACCCTGCCTGCTGCAAACCTCCCTGCCTGCTGCTGCAAACCACCCTGCCTGCTGCAAACCTCCCTGCCTGCTGCTGCCAACCACCCTGCCTGCTGCCAACCACCCTGCCTGCTGCTGCCAACCACCCTGCCTGCTGCAAACCTCCCTGCCTGCTGCTGCCAACCACCCTGCCTGCTGCCAACCACCCTGCCTGCTGCCAACCTCCCTGCCTGCTGCTGCAAACCACCCTGCCTGCTGCAAACCTCCCTGCCTGCTGCTGCCAACCACCCTGCCTGCTGCCAACCACCCTGCCTGCTGCTGCCAACCACCCTGCCTGCTGCTGCCAACCACCCTGCCTGCTGCAAACCATCCTGACTGCTGCAAACCACCCTGCCTGCTGCCAACATCCCTGCCTGCTGCTGCAAACCACCCTGCATGCTGCAAACACTCATGCACATTGCAAACTTCCCTGTGTGCTGCGAGCATCCCTGCCTGATGGAACCACCTCCAGGAGCTGCAAATCTCCCTCTGCACCACTGGGATCTCCATGCACTGCGACCAGCCCTGCATGCTGCAAAGATCCCTGTGTGCCACAAGCATCCCTGCAAGCTGCAAACATCCCTGAGTGTTGTGAGCATCGATCCCTGCCTGCTGCAAGCATCCCTGAGTGTTGTGAGCATCCATCCCTGCAAGCTGCAAACATCCCTGAGTGTTGTGAGCATCGATCCCTGCCTGCTGCAAGCATCTTCATGTGCTTCAGCATCCTTGTGTGCTGCACACCCCCAGGTGCTGCTGCACACAACATCTTGTGCTGCAGACATCCCTGCCTGAGAGGACTATCCCTGTGCACTGCAGCATCCTCCTGGGCTGCAGCATCCCTGTGGGACACGACAGTCTCCATGCTCTGCAAAGGTTGTTGCCTGCTGCAAATACTCTGATGTGCTGCAAACATCCCTGCATGCTGCAAGCATCTCAGTGTGCTGCCAGCATCCCTGAATGCTGCAACTGTTCTCATGTGCTGCAACATCCTTGTGGGCTGCAAACATTGCTCAGGGCTGCAAACTTCCCTGTGTGCTGCAGACACCCCCATGGGCCAGAAGCATCCCTGCCTGCTGCTGCAAGCATTCCTGTGTGCTGCAAACCTCTGCATGGGCTGCAGAACCCCTGTGGGATGCAAATATCTCCATGCACTGCAAATATCCCTGTGTGACATGAGCATCCCTGCATGCTGCAGCAGGCAGGGCAGCTTGAGGCAGCAGGCAGGGATGTTGGCAGCAGGCAGGGTGGCTTGCAGCAGGCAGGGTGGTTGGCAGCAGGCAGGGATGTTGGCAGCAGGCAGGGTGGTTGGCAGCAGGCAGGGATGCTGGCAGCAGCAGGGATGTTGGCAGCAGGCAGGGTGGTTGGCAGCAGGCAGGGATGGTTGGCAGCAGGCAGGGTGGTTGGCAGCGGGCAGGGATGTTGGCAGCAGGCAGGGATGTTGGCAGCAGGCAGGGATGTTGGCAGCAGGCAGGGATGGTTGGCAGCAGGCAGGGATGTTGGCAGCAGGCAGGGATGTTAGCAGCAGGCAGGGTGGTTGGCAGCAGGCAGGATGGTTGGCAGCAGGCAGGATGGTTGGCAGCAGGCAGGGATGTTAGCAGCAGGCAGGGATGTTAGCAGCAGGCAGGGTGGTTGGCAGCAGGCAGGATGTTAGCAGCAGGCAGGGATGTTGGCAGCAGGCAGGGATGTTGGCAGCAGGCAGGGTGGTTGGCAGCAGGGGGATGTTGGCAGCAGGCAGGGTGGTTGGCAGCAGGCAGGGTGGTTTGCAGCAGCAGGCAGGGCTGTTGGCAGCAGGCAGGGTGGTTTGCAGCAGCAGGCAGGGTGGTTGGCAGCAGGCAGGGATGTTAGCAGCAGGCAGGGATGTTGGCAGCAGGCAGGGTGGTTGGCAGCAGGCAGGATGGTTGGCAGCAGGCAGGGATGTTAGCAGCAGGCAGGGATGTTGGCAGCAGGCAGGGTGGTTGGCAGCAGGCAGGGTGGTTGGCAGCAGGCAGGGTGGTTGGCAGCAGGCAGGGTGGTTGGCAGCAGGCAGGGTGGTTTGCAGCAGCAGGCAGGGCTGTTGGCAGCAGGCAGGGTGGTTTGCAGCAGCAGGCAGGGTGGTTGGCAGCAGGCAGGGTGGTTGGCAGCAGGCAGGGATGTTGGCAGCAGGCAGGGTGGTTGGCAGCAGGCAGGGATGTTGGCAGCAGGCAGGGATGTTGGCAGCAGGCAGGGTGGTTGGCAGCAGGCAGGGATGTTGGCAGCAGGCAGGGCTGTTGGCAGCAGGCAGGGGTGGTTTGCAGCAGGCAGGGATGTTGGCAGCAGGCAGGGTGGTTGGCAGCAGGCAGGGATGTTGGCAGCAGGCAGGGCTGTTGGCAGCAGGCAGGGTGGTTTGCAGAAGGCAGGGATGTTGGCAGGGCAGGGTGGTTGGCAGCAGGCAGGGATGTTGGCAGCAGGCAGGGATGTTGGCAGCAGGCAGGGTGGTTTGCAGAAGCAGGCAGGGATGTTGGCAGCAGGCAGGGTGGTTGGCAGCAGGCAGGGATGTTGGCAGCAGGCAGGGTGGTTTGCAGAAGCAGGCAGGGATGTTGGCAGCAGGCAGGGTGGTTTGCAGCAGCAGGCAGGGATGTTGGCAGCAGGCAGGGTGGTTGGCAGCAGGCAGGGAGGTTTGCAGCAGGCAGGGATGTTGGCAGCAGGCAGGGATGTTGGCAGCAGGCAGGGTGGTTGGCAGCAGGCAGCAACATCCTCATGGGCTGCAAATATCCCTAAGGCCTGGAAATTTCCCTGTGTGCTGCAATCTTCCCTGCATGCTGCAAACATTCCCACGTGTTGCAGGCACCCCTGAATACCACTGCAAGCATCCCTGCAAGCTGCTGCAAAAATTCCCAAGTGCTGCAAACACTGCCCTGGGCTGACAGCATCCCTGTGCTGCTGCAGAGATCCCTGTGTGCTGCTGCAGATCCCTGATCCCTGTGTGCTGCTGCAGAGATCCCTGTGAGCTGCTGCAGAGATCCCTGTGAGCTGCTGCAGAGATCCCTGTGAGCTGCTGCAGAGATCCCTGTGTGCTGCTGCAGAGATCCTGTGTGCTGCTGCAGAGATCCCTGTGTGCTGCTGCAGAGATCCCTGTGTGCTGCTGCAGAGATCCCTGTGTGCTACAAACGTCCTCATGGGCTGCAGCAGCTGTGCATGCACCACAAACACCCCCATGCACTGCCACGTCCTCAAGCACTGCAAGCATCCCTGTGTGCTGCAAACCTTCTTGCATGCCACCAAACTTTGCATGGGCCGCAGCATCCCTGTGGGACACAGATATCTCCGTGCATCCTGCATGGTGTGACCACCCCTGCATGCTGCAGACATTCCTGCCTGCCACGACCATCCCCATGCACGGCAGCATCTTGGCGGGCTGTAGATTTTCCTGCGTGCTGCAAACAGCCTCATGGGCTGCAGCTTCCCTGCATGCACCACAACTGTCCCTGTGTGCTGCAGACCTCCCTGCACGCTGCAGACCTCCCTGCACGCTGCAGACCTCCCTGCACGCTGCCATCTTCCTTGAGCTGCAGGCTCCACACCCTGAGTCACCCCCCAGTGCCACTGCCAGGAGCGGAGGTGGCCCTGGGCTGGTTCCACACCAAAGCCTCAACCCGAGGGGGCAGGTGCCAGCCCCTGCCAGCCTTGCCCCTTGCCCTGAGGGGCATCCCAGACCTGCTGGGCGCCGGGCTGGGGAGGGTGTTGATGCCCTTTGGAAGGAGCAGGGCTCCCAGGTGTGAGGAGCAGATGGGAACAGGTTGGTAGGGATGGGGGAAAGCCCAGGGCTGGGCTCAGCCCCGCGGCAGCCAGGTGCCATCCAGCGGGAAGGGCTCCAGCCCCGGGACTGCTCCTGGTGCCATGGTGCAAATACCACTGACAACAGGAATGTGCCAGCAGGGAGGGGACCTGCCCCTGGGCCTCCCTCACAGGGATGGGAATCCTCCAGATGCTTCTCTCCCTCCTACTCTGCTGCACGGATTCCTTCCATCGCAGCTGGGTGCAGGCCCCCAGCACCATCACTGCTGCAGCCCAAGCATCCCAGACCCCAGCATGGAGGGCTGGGAAAAGACCCCCAGAGCTCACCCAGCCCAACCCCACTGCTCCAGCAGGGCCCCCCAGCAGCTTGCCCAGCCCCACAGTGCCCAGGGGGGTTGGAAGCTCTCCACACCAGCACACTCCACAACCTCTCTGGGCAGCCTGCTCCAGGCCTCCAGCAGCCTCACAACAAACAACTTGCTCCTCCTCTTCACCTCCAGCCTCCTGGCCTCCACTCTCTGCCCACTGCCCCTTGGCCTGCCACTGGGCACCACTCAGCAGAGCCTGGCCCCAGCCTCTTGCCCCCCAGGGGCCCTTCAGCTCTTGCTGAGCATTGCTCAGCTGCCCTCTGGGGCTGCTCTGCTGCAGCCTCTCAGCCCCAGGCCTCTCAGCCTTGGCTGCTGCCAGAGCTGCTCCAGGCCCCTCAGCAGCTCCCCAGCCCCTCAGCAGCTCCCCAGCCCCGCAGCAGCTCCCCAGCCCCTCAGCAGCTCCCCAGCCCCGCAGCAGCTCCCCAGCCCCTCAGCAGCTCCCCAGCCCCGCAGCAGCTCCCCAGCCCCGCAGCAGCCCCCAGCCCCTCAGCAGCTCCCCAGCCCCGCAGCAGCTCCCCAGCCCCTCAGCAGCTCCCCAGCCCCGCAGCAGCTCCCCAGCCCCTCAGCAGCTCCCCAGCCCCGCAGCAGCCCCCCAGCCCCTCAGCAGCTCCCCAGCCCCTCAGCAGCTCCCCAGCCCCTCAGCGTTTCAGCATCTTTTTGGGGAGTTGAGGTTATTTTGGGTTTATTTGGGGGGGTTAGTGCATTTTGGGAGTTTGTGGAGGTGGTGGGATCCTTTTAGTGCATTTTGGGTTTATTTAGGGTATTTTGGTGACGGTCTTGAGGGTACTTTGTCTTTAGGGTGCTTGGGGGCGGTGGTTAAGGGTATTTTGGTGGTGGGTTTAGGGTGTTTTAGGGAGTTTTGGGGTATTTTAGGTTTATTTAGGGCAGTTTGGGTTTGTTTAGGGCGTTTTGGGTTTGTTTAGGGCGTTTTGGGTTTGTTTAGGGCGTTTGGGGTTTGTTTAGGGCATTTTGGGGTTTGTTTAGGGCATTTTGGGTTTGTTTAGGGCATTTTGGGGTTTGTTTAGGGCATTTTGGGTTTGTTTAGGGCGTTTGGGGTTTGTTTAGGGCATTTTGGGGTTTGTTTAGGGCATTTTGGGTTTGTTTAGGGCATTTGGGGTTTGTTTAGGGCATTTTGGGTTTGTTTAGGGCATTTTGGGTTTATTTAGGGCATTTTGGGTTTGTTTAGGGCATTTGGGGTTTATTTAGGGCGTTTTGGGTTTGTTTAGGGCGTTTGGGGTTTGTTTAGGGCGTTTTGGGTTTGTTTAGGGCGTTTTGGGTTTGTTTAGGGCGTTTTGGGTTTGTTTAGGGCGTTTGGGGTTTGTTTAGGGCAGTTTGGGGTTTGTTTAGGGCATTTTGGGGTTTGTTTAGGGCGTTTTGGGTTTGTTTAGGGCGTTTGGGGTTTGTTTAGGGCATTTTGGGTTTGTTTAGGGCGTTTTGGGTTTGTTTAGGGCGTTTGGGGTTTGTTTAGGGCAGTTTGGGTTTGTTTAGGGCGTTTTTTGGGTTTGTTTAGGGCGTTTTGGGTTTGTTTAGGGCATTTTGGGGGCATTTGTTTAGGGCGTTTTGGGGTTTGTTTAGGGCGTTTTGGGTTTGTTTAGGGCGTTTGGGGTTTGTTTAGGGCATTTTGGGTTTGTTTAGGGCGTTTGGGGTTTGTTTAGGGCATTTTGGGGTTTGTTTAGGGCATTTTGGGGTTTGTTTAGGGCGTTTGGGGTTTGTTTAGGGCATTTTGGGGTTTGTTTAGGGCGGTTTTGGGTTTGTTTAGGGCGTTTTGGGTTTGTTTAGGGCGTTTTGGGTTTGTTTAGGGCGTTTTGGGGTTTGTTTAGGGCGTTTTGGGTTTGTTTAGGGCATTTGGGGTTTGTTTAGGGCAGTTTGGGTTTGTTTAGGGCGTTTTGGGTTTGTTTAGGGCGTTTGGGGTTTGTTTAGGGCGTTTGGGGTTTGTTTAGGGCATTTTGGGTTTGTTTAGGGCATTTTGGGTTTGTTTAGGGCGTTTTGGGGTTTGTTTAGGGAGTTTTGGGTTTGTTTAGGGAGTTTTGGGTTTGTTTAGGGAGTTTTGGGTTTGTTTAGGGCGTTTTGGGTTTGTTTAGGGTGTTTGGGGTTGTTTAGGGCATTTTGGGGTTTGTTTAGGGAGTTTGGGGTTTATTTAGGGCATTTTGGGTTTGTTTAGGGAGTTTTGGGTTTGTTTAGGGAGTTTTGGGTTTGTTTAGGGAGTTTTGGGTTTGTTTAGGGCGTTTGGGGTTGTTTAGGGCGTTTTGGGGTTTGTTTAGGGAGTTTTGGGGTTTGTTTAGGGCATTTTGGGTTTGTTTAGGGCATTTTGGGTTTGTTTAGGGCATTTTGGGTTTGTTTAGGGCATTTTGGGTTTGTTTAGGGCGTTTGGGGTTTGTTTAGGGCATTTTGGGTTTGTTTGGGGCATTTTGGGGTTTGTTTAGGGAGTTTTGGGTTTGTTTAGGGTGTTTTGGGTTTGTTTAGGGCGTTTGGGGTTGTTTAGGGCATTTTGGGTTTGTTTAGGGCGTTTGGGGTTTATTTAGGGCATTTTGGGTTTGTTTAGGGCATTTTGGGGTTTGTTTAGGGCATTTTGGGTTTGTTTAGGGCATTTTGGGGTTTGTTTAGGGAGTTTTGGGTTTGTTTAGGGAGTTTTGGGTTTGTTTAGGGAATTTTGGGGTTTGTTTAGGGCATTTTGGGTTTGTTTAGGGCGTTTGGGGTTTGTTTAGGGAGTTTTGGGTTTGTTTAGGGAGTTTTGGGTTTGTTTAGGGCATTTGGGGTTTGTTTAGGGCATTTGGGGTTTGTTTAGGGCATTTTGGGTTTGTTTAGGGCATTTTGGGTTTGTTTAGGGCATTTTGGGTTTATTTAGGGCATTTTGGGTTTGTTTAGGGCATTTGGGGGTTTGTTTAGGGCATTTTGGGGTTTGTTTAGGGCATTTTGGGGTTGTTTAGGGCATTTTGGGTTTGTTTAGGGCATTTTGGGGTTTGTTTAGGGCATTTTGGGTTTGTTTAGGGCATTTTGGGTTTGTTTAGGCTCGAGGGGCAGGTTTTTTTAGGGGATTTGGGGTTTTTTGACAGGCTGTTCCAGAGCTTTCGGGGAGGATTTTGATGCTTTTTAATGGTAGCTTCAATCGATTTTAGGGTGGTTTAGCTTTTATTAAGGTATTTTGGGGTTTGGTTTTTTTAAGGGTGTTTTGGGTTTTTTTTTTTAATGACATTCTGGAGATTTTTAGGTTGGGGCTTTTTGAGGGGTGGTTTTGGGGTGTTTTTAGGTCATTTGAATGTTTTTTAGGCTGTTTTTGGCCTTTTTCAAGGTATTTTTGGGGTTTTTTTTTAGAGTGTTCTTTCTAAATTACATTCTGGAGATTTTTAGGTTACTTTGGGTTTGGGGTTTTTTTTTTAGGGTGCTTTTGGGGTTTTTTTAGGTCATTTGGGTGCTTTTTAGGGTGCTTTGAAGTGGGGTTTTTGAGTATTTAGGGAGTTTCATAAGGTATTTGGGGATTTTGTTTAGGGTTTTTTTAATGGTATTTTAGGTGTTTTTAGGGCATTTTGGAACTTTTTTAGGGCATTTTGGAGCTTTTTTAGGGCACTTTGGAGCTTTTTTTAAGGTATTTTGGAACCTTCTTCAGGCTATTTGGCATTCTTTAGGGTATTTTGGTGCTTTTTAGGGTATTTTGGGCTTTGTTTTTTCCCTCCTCAGGATGTTTTGCTTCTTTCTAATGCTACTTTGTGTGTGTGTGTGTAGGGGGGTTAAGGTGCATCAGGGTTTCTTTCTTAGATCATTTTGAGGTTTTGGGTTTTTTTAAGGTATTTTGGTTTGTCAGGATATTTTTCAGGGCACTTTGGGGTTTTTTTTGGGGGTCCTCTCTCACCGAGCAGAGCAGAGCTTGCTCCCCACCCTACCCAAGAATGTTTCTGCTGATATTAAACCCAACCCGGAGGCATTTGGAAGGAGCTGACTTCCTCGCCAAAAAAATGACCTCAGCCTCCCTGCTTTGGAGCTGGTTTGTTGCTTTGCCTTTTTTTTTCTCCCCTTCTTCTTTTTTTTTTTTTTTTTTTTTTCACCTTTTTAAAGCATTTTTCTCCCTCTCCTGCCTGCTGGCCGAGAGGCACCGATGGGGCCTCTCACCCACGGCCCCAGCAGCGCTGCCGGGCTGCAGCCGCGGGGCCAGGTCCCTGCTTTGGGAGGAGATTTGCAGGGTTTCAGCTAAGTCGTCCAGGGTTGAACCTGCGAATAATTCCCTTTCTAACCTGCGAATAATTCCCTTTGTAGCCTGCAAATAATTCCCTCTGCAGCCTGCAAATACTTCCGTTTGTAACCAACCTGCCAGTTCCAGGTTTGTCTCCCTTCAAACCCCATCCCTGCAGCTGACGAGAGGACCCCCAGGGCCAAACCTGCTGCCCAAACCTACCTTGCACCATCCTCTGGGCACTCAAAGAGCTCAGCGCTCAGGTCCCTGATGAAAGGGAAGGTGGGGGAAGGGTCGGAACACGAAGGGACTGCCGCCCTGGGTGCTGTCTGGCAGGGGTTCTGCAGGAGTTTCCGCAGCAGCCTCCTCTGCATTTTTGCTGTTAGGAACGTGGCAGCCTTCCCGCGCCTGCCCCTGCGGCTCTGCCAGAGCTAAACCAGCTCCTGAGTTAAAAATCCAACACACACACCACCCCCCCCCACCACCTCCCTGCTGGGAAGTGCAGAGGAGAAAGGAGGGAGATGGTGATTTAGGAAGGGAAATGATGGATTTGGGTGCTCTGGGATGGAGTTGCTCCAGCTCAGATGGATATTTGCTCTCCTGGAGACACCGAGTTGATGGGAGCAGCTCAGAAATGAAAGCTGCTGCTGCCAGAAGCAACCCCATTGGATTGTTAGCTCCCCAAAGGTTGATGGGAGCAGGAGAAGCCCCAGTTGCCCCCTAAAAACTAAGTGAGGAAGCACTCCTGCTGGTTTTGTCTGCTCTAAGTGGTGCAGCACTGCCGATCCTGGATGCATCTTGCATCCCCTGGCTTCATCTTGCATCCCACATCTGTACCCTTCACCCCACACCTGTGTCCTGCAGCCCACGTCTGCATCCTGCATCCCAAGTCCTGCACCCTGCACCATTCACCTCACTTCTTGCCTCCTGCATCCCAAATCCTGCACCATTCACTCTGCTTCTTGCATCCTGCACCCTGCATCCCACTTCTTGCATCCCACAACTTCTTCCTGAGCCCTGCATCTGCACTCTAGGTCCTGCACCTGTACCCATGTCCTGCAATGTCTCACATCCTGCACCTGCCCCCCCAAACCCTGCATCCTGCATCTGCATCCCACCTCCTGCCCCCCAAACCCTGCATCCTGCATCTGCATCCCACCTCCTGCCCCCCAAACCCTGCATCCTGCATCTGCATCCCAAACCCTCATCCTGCATCTGCATCCCACCTCCTGCCCCCCAAACCCTGCATCCTGCATCTACATCCCACCTCCTGCCCCCCAAACCCTGCATCCTTCATCTGCATCCCACCTCCTGCCCCATTGCCAGGACCCTGAGGGCACTGACAAACTGACCTCACTGGCTCCTTGCTGGGGCACACTGGGCTGAGACCCCCAGCACCCTCCAAGCACATCACAAAAGCTTAATTGCAATTAAAACCGGTGGTGAGGACGGAGTGGCCCTGCCCAGCCCCCGCAGCTCCCTCCCAGCCCCCTCCCGGCGCTCCGTGGTGCAGGTGCCCCGGGAGCGCCGCGCTCCCAGCCGCTGCCGGCGCGGAGCCGGAGCTTCCCCATCCGCCGCGGCTCCCTTCCCCTCCCTGGCACATCTGGCCGGCAGATGTGGCCACGCAGCCAGGCTCTGCCTCCCAGATGGGGAAGGAGCTCTAGATCCCAACGTGAGATTCCAAAGCCGTATTTTTCCCTTGGAAATCTGCATTTCCTGGCTCGTCGCACGCACTCCCCGGCGCGGGGGCAGGGTGGGTGTGATGCTCTGGGGCTGGGCCCTGCCTCATCCTGCCTCTCCAGCCCGTAGCTGCACCCCAAACCCTGCTGCTGCGGCCCGTGTGCTGCACTTCCCACCTCACATCCCATATCCCACATGTGTCTGTAGCCAAAAGCTTCCTTCTGCATCCCCAATTCTACTTCTGCCTCTCTCATCCTGCATCTGCAGCCCAGCTCCTGCACCCTGCAGCCAACCTGTGCCCTGCAGCCAACCTGTGCCCTGCAGCCCAGCTCCTGCGCCCTGCAGTCAACCTCCTGTGCCCTGCAGCCAACCTGTGCCCTGCAGCCCACCTCCTGCGCCCTGCAGCCCAGCTCTGCATCCCAACTTCCTATTTCTGCATCCCATGCCCTGCACCTGACACCCTTAAGCCTAGCTTCCCATATTGCCTATCCTGTATCCCATCTCTGCAGCCAAGATCCTGCTTCTGCCCTTCCCTCCCATGCCCTGTGTCCTCCATCTGCAGCCAAGATCCTGCTTCTGCAGCCTCTTTTGTGTGTTCTGCATCTGTGTCCTGTGTCTGGAAACCTGCATCTGCATCCTGCACCCTGTGTCTCACATCCTGGATCTGCCTCCTGAATCCTGCACCCTGCATCCTAAGCCCACCTGCAGCACGAGCCCTGCTTCTGCAGCCCCTCTCCTGTGCCCAGCATTGGGCATCCTGCATCTGTGCCCCAAGTCCTGCACCCTGCTTCTCCATCCTACCTCCTGTGATCCCCATCTGCATCCTGAATCCTGCATCTGCATCCCCAATCCTATGTTCCACCTCTGCATACTGAGGTCCTGCATCCTCCATGCCTGCATCCTAAGTCCTCCACCCCACACCTCCATCCCATCTGCATCCTGCCTCGACATCCTAAGTCCTGTGTTCCAGCTCTGCATCCTGAATCCTCCACCCCACAGCAGCATCCTAACTCCTCCCTCCTGCATCTGCCTCCTGGACTGGATGTCCTAACTTTGCATCCTGCAGATCCTTCATCCTGCAGCTAGATCCCAAATCCTGGATCCTGTCTATGTCCTGAATCCTGCATCTTCCACCCTAAATCTGCATCCAGAATCCTCCATCCTGCACCTACAGCCCAGACCTTAGCTCATCTCCATCCTAAATCCTGAAGCATATCTTCATCCAAAATCCCACCTCTGAATTCTCCATCCTGTATGAGGGCATTTGGGGCCTGACTCCCACATCTGCATCCTGAGTCCTCCTCCTCCACCTCCATCCCCATCCCCCATCCCACCTCTGCATCACAGTATCACAGTACCACAGAACCTGGGAGGCTGGAAGGGACCTGCAGAGATCATCCAGTCCAACCCTGCCGGAGCAGCATCACCCAGGGCAGGCTGCACAGGGAGGCATCCAGCTGGGGTTGGAAAGGCTCCAGAGAAGGAGACTCCACAACCCCTCTGGGCAGCCTGCTCCAGGCCTCTGGCACCCTCACTGCAAAGAAGTTTCTCCTCATGTTGAGCTGAAATCTCTGTTCCAGCTTGTCCCTGGTGTTCCTTGGCTTCTCCCTGTACACCTCCCAAAAGAGCTTGGCCCCCTCCCCTTGCCCCCCAGCCCTCAGCTATTGATTGACATTGATCAGATCCCTCTCAGCCTTCTCCTCTCCAGACTAAACAGCCCCAGGGCTCTCAGCCTCTCTCCACAGGGGAGATGCTCAAGTCCCCTAAGCATCCTCCTGGCTCTCCCTTGGCCTCTCCCCAGCAGGTCTCTGTCTCTCTGGAGCTGGGGAGCCCAGCACTGGGCACAGGGTTGCAGCTGTGGTCTCAGCAGGGCAGAGCAGAGGGGGGAGCAGAACCTCCCCAGCCCTGCTGGCCACACTTCTGCATCCTCCACCTCACACTCCCGATCTCCACCCCTGTCCCTATCCCTCCATCTCACCTCCTCACCCTAAAGACCTCCACCCCCCTGCCTGGGAGCTGCTGGAGCTGGCTGGAGGCTCTGGCTGGAGGCTCTGGCGCTCTGCAGCCGCTCCGGCAGTCCCTTGTCCCCGGTGGGGCCACACAATAGCTGCTTTCAGCCACCTGGAGCCCTTCTTCCCGCCAGGATCTCCTGATAACCCCTTGATCCCCCCCCCAAACCGGGAAACAATCCTCCCTCTGCTCCAAAACCATTACTGCTGAGAAGAATTCCCACGGGACAACGCAGGCTGGTGGAGCCTTCCCCCATGCATCCCAAGGGAAAAGATTCCTGGCGACCCCCCCCCCCGAGCCCCCATTCCCGCAGGCAGCTGGGGGCAAACTCCCTGCCCCCAGCACTCGCTGCCCAGCCTGGCTGCTGCCTTCCCCCGGGCAGGGCTCCCTCCTGCCCCGAGCTGCGTGCAGCCTCTCCTGCCCCCAGCCTCATTCCCGAGGGATCCCCAGAGCTTTCCCAACTTTCCTTTCGTTTTTTTTTTCCCCCCTTTCTCCTCTTAGAAATACAAATTCCTGGGGGGAGTGAACCAGAAACTGCTGTTTTCGGCCTAATTATCGCCCCCCGCCCCCCGCTGCAATCGCTGATCTCGGGGACAATTCCAAGCCCTTAATCCCCCTTGAAAAGCAAAACAAGGTCGGCGGCGGCGGCTCCCCGCTCCCCCCTCGCCTGCTGCCAGGGTCTTGCTCCGCAGCGCCGGCATGGAAATGCAATTAAAAAATCGCCGCTAATTGCTGTGCAGGGGGAGGGAGGGGTTGGGGGGAGGGGGGAGGGGAGGATCCCAGAACCCAGGAAACATGCCTGAGAACACCGAGCGGGGGAAGCAGGAGGCCGAGCGGCTCCCGGGCCGGGGCCGCAGCGCTGCTGCAGGTGCGGCAGCCAGGGAGACGCCGCAGGGTTTGCCCCCCGGGGGGGGGTTCACTTTCTGGGGGGGGATGCTCTTTTTTTTTTTGGGGGTGGGGAAGGGTTAATCCTCAGCTCTCCTCTCTCGCTCCAGCGCTAACAGCCTCTGGCAGCTCCCTGCTCGTTAGGCCTGCCCAAAAGTAATTAGAGAGGCTGGAAAAGGAGGGCAGCTGCTGCCCCCAGCCAGGGCAGGGAAAGGGGGGGCACCCAGCCCCCAAACCCTGGGGAGCTGGCGGCGGGGGGGGGGGGCAGCAACTTTAGGGCTGCACAGCTCAGCAGAGCTCCCAGAGTGGGGCTGGAGCTGGCTGAGCAGCGCTGCACCATCAGTAGGGTTCAGAGTGAACGACCCCCTAATTAAACCCACGACCATGCTGCACCCACAGCACCCTGGGGGCACCCCTGGGGCCACCCCAGCAGCCTCCCTTGGCCATGGCAGGACAGGCCCCATCACAAGCTGCTTCTCACAGAGAAGCATCCCCAGGACTTTATTGAACCTTTAAAATCCAAAACGCGGAGGAAGGGGAGGAAGAGGAGGAAGAGGAGGCAGGGAGTGGCCCACGGGGTGCAGGGGCTCAGGTGGGGGGCAGCCAGACTTTCTGGGTGCTGACAATGTCGCTGAGCTTGGCCTTGATCCTCAGGAAATGCCTCTTGAACTCCAGGCCGTCGCCCTGCGCCGGGGAGGGGGAAGAGGAGAGGTTGGCACCGCCTGGCACCCACCCAGCACCCACCCAGCACCCACCTCACACTGCCTTGTGCCCACCCTGCACGGGCCTCCACCGCCAGTGCTCATCCTGCGTGGTCCTGAACCACACAGTGCCCACCTTGAGTGGTCCTGCACCACCTCACGCTCACCTTGCATGGTCCTGCACCCCCTCGCGCCCATCCTGCGCGGTCCTGCACCTCCTTGCATGGCTCTGCCTCACCTCACACGGTCCTGGGTCACCTTGCACCCACCTCATGTGGTCTTACCAGGCCCTGCATGTCCCCCCGCACCTGCCCCGTGCCAGCCCTGCTCCCCTGCTCACCTTGGAGAGGCGAAAATCCACCAAGATCTTGCTCTCCATCTCCACCAGGTTCACCTTGAAGATGAGTTTGTTGTTCCTCTTGTCCGTGGTGGAGATGGTGACCTGCAGAACACAGAGCACCGGGAGCCCCTCCAGTTGTTTGCAGCAGGGGAGGTCCCTCGGGGTCCCAGCCTGCGGCTCCTCACCCCCAGCCCTACCTGGTTGGTGCAGCTTTTCTTCCAGCCGTACCCCAGCTTCTCACAGGCCTCCTGCAGGGCGCGGTAGGAGCCATCGGCGTCCAGCTTGGTGAAGAAGCGAGTCATGCGCTTCACCAGCCGCTGCCAGGGCTCTGCGGGGGCAAAGCACAGGGCGAGGCTCAGGACCCCGCCAGGATCCAGCCCCAGCCCCAGCTCCCGGCTCGGAGACAGCAAAACCTTGGCGAGCTGCGCCCCCTGGTGGCAGCGCTGCGAGCTGCAGCCCCCGAACCTGCATCGGGAGCAGCACAGCCCTGGGGGTCTCTGGAGCTCACCCAGCCCAACCCCACTGCTCCAGCACGGCCCCCCCCAGCAGCTTGCCCAGCACCACAGTGCCCAGGGGGGGGTTGGAAGCTCTCCACACCAGCACACTCCACAACCTCTCTGGGCAGCCTGCTCCAGGCCTCCAGCAGCCTCACAACAAACAACTTGCTCCTCCTCTTCACCTCCAACCTCCTGGCCTCCACTCTCTGCCCACTGCCCCTTGGCCTGCCACTGGGCACCACTCAGCAGAGCCTGGCCCCAGCCTCTTGCCCCCCAGGGGCCCTTCAGCTCTTGCTGAGCATTGCTCAGCTGCCCTCTGGGGCTGCTCTGCTGCAGCCTCTCAGCCCCAGGCCTCTCAGCCTTGGCTGCTGCCAGAGCTGCTCCAGGCCCCTCAGCAGCTTCCCAGCCTGCCCTGGACTCTCTCCAGCCCTTCTCTGGCCCTCTGCACCTGGGCAGCACACAGCTGCCCCCAGGGCTCCAGAGGTGGCCTCAGCAGGGCACAGCAGAGGGGCAGCACAGCCTCCCTTGCCCTGCTGCTGCCCACACTCTTCTCCATGCCCCCAGGACCCCCTTGGCCTTCTTGCCCACCAGGCCACCTTGCTGCTGCTGGGCAGCTTCTTGTCCCCCAGCACTGCCAGCTGCTTCTGCTTGGAGCTGCTTGCCAGCAGCTTGCCCCTGCCCTGTGCTGCTGCAGGAGGTTGTTCCTGCCCGGGGCCAGGACCCTGCCCTTGCCCTGCTTCACCTTCAGGAGGTTGCTCTCCCCAGCTCTCAGCCTGCCCAGGGCTCCCTGGATGCCAGCACAGCCTGAGGGCTCTCAGCCACTGCTCCCAGCTCTGTGCCAGCAGCAACCTGCCTGAGGCTCCACTCTGAGCCTTCTGATGAAGATGTTGGACCAGTCTGGACCCAGTCCTGACCCCCGAGATGAAAACCACTGCAGAGCTGCCCCTGGCCCCACCCACACCGACCTGGGAGGATCCTGGGGTGCCCAGGAGCTGGCTGTTGACCAGCATGTGCTCAGGGCAGGCAGGCTGGGAGAAGCTGATGCCCTGCACCAGTTGGTCGATGCTGGTGGCTGCATTGTCCCACAGTGTGCCCCCGGTGCCAGGCTCCGGCTGCGACGTGGAGTAGCTCATCCTGTCCTCACTGCAGGGCAGGGGAGAGAGGAGCTGAGGGACGCAGTGCGGAGCAGGGCCTGCCAGGCTGGCAGGGGAATGAGGTGGGATGAGACAGGAATGGGTCTGGGTGAGATGGGAATGGGGTGGGATGGTAAGGATGTGGGAACTGCGTGGCTCTGGGGCTGGGCAGGGTGCTGTGGGCAGGGCAAGCACAGGCTGGGACACGGCTGCCACCAAAGCTCTGGGTGAGAGTACAGGGGAAAGAGCCTGCACAGAGCTGCAGCCTGCAGAGAAAGAGCTGCAGCCTGCAAATAAAGGCCTACAGCCTGCACAGAGTTGCAGCATGCAGAGCTGCATCCTGCAGAGAAAGAGCTGCAGCCTGCAAAAGGCTTCTGTCTGCAGCATGCAAAGAGCTGCAGTGTGCAAAGCCTGGTGGCATGAAAAGCCTGCAGCTTTGCACAGCCCCACATGCAGGCAGGCAACGCCCTGCAGTGTGTGAAGAACAGGCAGTGCAAATCCTTGCAAAGTCAAAAGCTTTGGGAAGTGGCATGCACAGGTCTGCACCTCTGCAAAGCCCTGGGGTGTGCAAAGAACTGCAGCATGCAGAGCCCAGCAGCATGTGAAGAACTGCAGCATGCAAAGCATTGCAACACGTGCAGTCGGGTGGCACTGAACACCTTGCACTCTGCAAGGCCTGGTGGCAGTGTGAAGTGCTTCAAGGGGCAAAGCTCTGCACTGCAGCCAGTCCTGTGGCAGGCAAAGCCCTGCAAGGGGCAGAGCCCTGCAAGGGGCAGAGCCCTGCAGCATGCCAAGAACTGCAAAGTGAAAATGCCTGCAGTGTGCAGAGTCCTGCAAGGTGCAAAGCCCTGCAACATGTAAAGGCCAGTGGCATGCAGAGCCCTGCACTGCTCAGAGCTCTGCAGGGTGCACAGCCCTGCAGCATGCACAGAACTGCAGTGTGCAAAGCCCTGCGAGGTGCAAACAACTGCAAAGCACAAAACCCCTGCAGGGTGCAAAGCCCAGCAGCAGGCAGAGCTCTGTGCTGCCCAAACCCTGCACCCTGCAAAGCTCTGCAAGGTGTAAAGTCTTGCAGCGTGTCAAGCCCTGCAGCATGCAGAGACTGGGGGTGTGTAAAGCCCTGCAGTGTGCAAAGAGCTGCAGCATGTGAAGAGCTGCAGTGTGCAAACAGCAGCATGCAAAGAATCTGCAATGATGTGCAAATGAAGAGTTGCAACAAGCAAAGAGCTGCAACAAGCAAAGAAAGAACAGCAACATGCAAAGCAAGGAGCTGCAACATGCAAGAACTGCAACAAGCAAAGAGCTGCAACTACCCAGAGCCCTGAGAGGTGCAGAGACCTCCAATGTGCTCAGTTTTGCAGCGCCACGCCCAGCCCCAGTGCCACACCCAGCCCCAGCGCCACGCCCAGCCTGGCCCCACGCCCAGCCCGGCCACACGCCCAGCCCGGCCACACGCCCAGCCCGGCCACACGCCCAGCCCAGTGCTGTGCACCATGCACAGCCTGGCCCCATGCTCAGCCCGGCCACACGCCCAGCCCAGCCCCACGCCCAGCCCAGCCCCACGCCCAGCCCAGCCCCACGCTCAGCCCAGTGCTGTGCACCATGCACAGCCCGGCCCCACACTCAGCCCAGCACTGTGTAGTCCTGCGCCATGCCAAGCTGCAGGGGAGATCCTGCTGGCAGCATCCCCAAGAGCCCCAGCAGCAGGAGCAGCAGCGTGGGCCCTGTGCCAGCCCCAGGCTGCAGGTGGGGGGAGCAGGAGGGGCTCCCCGGCTCACCCCAGGGTGCTCTTCACCGGCGAGAAGTCAGTGTCGGAGCGAATGTGCTTGGAGAGGGCTCCGGGAGAGTCGCTGGCGCCCCCCGGGGGCGCTCGAGCTCGCTTCACACCTGCGGCCACAGAGACAAACAATGACCCCCCCGGGCCCAGGCCTGGCGCTGGGGGCGTCCCCCGGCCCCCCTTACCCTTCTTGAGGGGTCTGCTGTACCACCGATCCTTCTTGATGTCAGGGATGGTGATCCTGGCCGTGGGGCTCTCCGTCAGGATCTTGTGCAGCAAGGCTGGGGAGAGGGAGGGGAGGGGAGGGGAGGGGAGGGGAGGGGAGGGGAGGGGAGGGGGGGGGGAGGGGAGGGGAGGGGAGGGGAGGGGAGAGGGAGGGACCTTCAGAGGTCACAGAGCCACAGAATGCTTTGGGTTGGAAGGGCTCTGAAAGACCATCCTGCTCCAACCCCCCTGCCCTGGGCAGGGACACCTCCACCTGCTCAAGGCCTCATCTGACTCAGACTTAAACACCTCCAGCCCAACCTCCAGGGACCTTCCCAAGCACAGCAGGTTGCTCCCAGCCCCAAGCAACCTGAGCTGCCCTGGTGCCAGCCATGGGGCAGCTCCACCTCTCGGGGCAGCCTGGGCCAGGCTCTCCCCAGCCTCAGCCTCAACCATTTCTCCTTCTCTCCACTCTCAAGCTCCCTCTTTGCCTTCCAAACCATCCCCCTTGGCCTGGCCCAACAGGCCCTGCTCCAGCCTCTGTCCCCAGCTCGCTTCAGGGCCTGGGAGGCCACCAGAAGGTGTCCCTGGAGCCTTCTCCTCTGCAGGCTGCCCAAGGCCAAGTCTCTCAGCCTGGCTCCCAGCAGAGGGCTTCCAGCCCTGCCAGCTCTGCTGTGGCCTCCTCTGGCCCTGCTCCCCAGCTCCCTGGCTGTGCTGTGCTGAGGGCTCCAGAGCTGCCCCAGCCCTGCAGGGGGGGGTGAGCAGAGCACAGCAGAGGGGCAGGCCAGGGGCTGGGCTGGCAGCGCTGGGTGCCGGCTCCTGGCCAGCTCTGCACCCCCAGCACCCCCAAGGCCTTCTCCTCAGGGCTGCTGCAAGCAGCAGCTGCAGCTCCAGGCACTGGTGGGCACTGGTGGGCACTGGGTGCTCACCCAGAGGAGCAGAGTCAATCTTCTTCCAGGGGGCAGGTAGGTTTTCTTCTCCTTCCAGTCGCTGTACTCCTGGCAGCTGTCGCTGGGCTGGTCCCAGGGCAGCTCTGCCAGGGGGAAGCCCTCAGGGTTAGTGCCCGTGGGGAATGCAGCAGAGGTGGCACAGGAGGGTTGGCATCCCATGCACATCCCTCCTGCAGCTCAGGTACATGTTTCACATACACACCCCCAGCTCCTTGTATAGCCCCTCCCCATCTCATACACCCCCAGCATCTCCCCTATGGATTCCATATGTGCCCCCCCCCGGCATCCCATGCCCCCTCCATGCCCCCCCTGCTCTGAGCTTCAGAGGAGCCCCTCCTCCATCCCCCCTGCCCTCCACACCCCTGCCAGCCCTCCAGGGACATCCTTGAGCATCCCACACATCCCTCCCCTTATGCATTCCAGACATTCCCACCCCATACCCCACAGGAGCCCCTTCTCCACCTTATCCATTCCCCCTCCAGCACCTCACAGGGGCCCCTTACATCCCTCCAGGCATCCCCATGCCCACCCCAATGGATCCCATGTGCTCCCTGGTATATTCCATAGGTAGATGCCTATGGATCCCATGTGCACCCCCTGTACATTCCATAGGTAGAGCCCTATGGATCCCATTTGATCCCCTGTACATTCCATACACTCATCCCTACGGATCCCATGTGCCCCCCTGTATGTTCCATATGTAGATCCCTATGGATCCCATATGCCCCCTTGTACATTCCATAGGTAGATCCCTATGGATCCCATGAGCTCCCTGGTACATGCCATAGGTAGATCCCTATGGATCCCATGTGCTCCCCTGCACATTCCATAGGTAAATCCCTATGGATCCCATGTGCTCCCCTGCACATTCCATAGGTAAATCCCTATGGATCCCATGTGCTCCCCTGCACATTCCATAGGTAAATCCCTATGGATCCCATATGCTCCCCTGTATGTTCCATAAGTAGATCCCTACGGATCCCATGTGCACCCCCTGTACGTTCCATAGGTAGATCCCTATGGATCCTATGTGCTCCCCTTGTACATTCCATAGGTAGATCCCTATGGATCCCACGAGCTCCCGGTACATTCCATACCTTATCCCTCTCTCCACTCCCCCACAGCTCACCCCGAGCTCCCCAGGAGCCCCTTCCCCCCGGTGCCCGCCGGTGCCCCCCACCTCCTGCCAGCATGGCCGTCAGCACCACGCCGCAGGCCCAGACGTCCACAGGCTCTGCCTTGAACTCGGGGCAGCGCAGCAGCTCGGGGGCCACGTAGGGCAGGGTGCCGCACATCTTGGTCAGCAGCCGCTCGCGGCCGTGGTGCCGGAACACCGTGGCCAGCCCGAAGTCAGAGATCTTCAGCGTGTCTGTGGCACCCCATCCACACCCGTTACACAGCTCCCCAGTTAACCAATCAACACCCCCAACACAGGGCACCCCGCTTCAGCAACACCCCGATCAACCGATCAATCAACACCCCCAACAGACAGCACCCCGATTAATCAATCAATCAATCAACACCCTGAACAGACAGCACCCCGATTAATCAATCAACACCCCAATTAATCAATCAATCAACACCCCGAACAGACAGCACCCAGATTAATCAAGCAACACCCCGATTAATCAAGCAACACCCCAAACAGACAGCACCCCAATTAATCAAGCAACACCCCAATTAATCAATCAACACCCCGAACAGACAGCACCCTGATTAATCAATCAACACCCCGATTAATCAATCAACACCCCGATTAATCAATCAAGCAAGACCCCGAACAGACAGCACCCCAATTAATCAAACAACACCCCAATTAATCAATCAATCAACACCCCGAACAGACAGCACCCAGATTAATCAAGCAACACCCCGATTAATCAAGCAACACCCCAAACAGACAGCACCCCAATTAATCAAGCAACACCCCGATTAATCCATCAACACCCCAAACAGACAGCACCCTGATTAATCAATCAACACCCCGATTAATCAACACCCCAGACAGCACCCCAATTAATCAAGCAACACCCGATTAATCAAGCAACACCCCAATTAATCAATCAATCAACACCCGAACAGACAGCACCCCGATTAATCAAGCAACACCCCGAACAGACAGCACCCTGATTAATCAAACAACACCCCAATTAATTGATCAATCAACACCCCGAACAGACAGCACCCAGATTAATCAAGCAACACCCCGATTAATCAAGCAATCAACACCCCGAACAGACAGCACCCTGATTAATCAAGCAACACCTCAATTAATCAATCAACACCCCAAACAGACAACACCCCAATTAATCAAGCAATGCCATGATCAGACAACACCCTGATTAGAAAACACCCTGATCAAACACCACTTAGACAACACCCCAATTAATCAGCGCCCCAATTAATCAGCGCCCCAATTAATCAGCGCCCTGATAGGACACCCCCACTAGACCTCACAACACCCCAGTCAGACAACACCCCAATTAGAAACCCCACTTAGACCGCACCCCAATTAGACATGCAAATTAAGCACCCCAATCAGGCACCCCAATTAAACAACACCCCCCAATTAGGCACCCCAAACATACCACACCCCAATGAGACATCCCAATTACGACCCCCAATTAGACACGCAAATTAAACAACACCCCCATCAGACACCTCAGGGAGGCACCCCGATTAGACAGCACCCCAATCAGACACCCCAATCAGACACCCCAGTTAAGGCAGCACCCCAATTACACCCCCAATCAGACGCCCCCAGGCAGCCCCCAGCTCCAGCAGGCTGCCCAGGGCGGTGCCAGTGCCCCCAGCCCCCACCTCGCCCATCCAGCAGGAGGTTCTCTGGCTTCAGGTCCCGGTGGGTGATGCCAATGCTGTGCAGGTAGACCTGGGGATGGAGAGCAGGCTCAGAGCGGTGCTGGGAGCTCCAGCAGGCACCATGGAGTCTCAGAGGGGCTTTGGCTGGAACAGACTTCAGACATCCTCCAGTCCAAGCCCTTCCTAACCCTCCCAAGGCTGGGGCTAAGCCATGGCCCTCAGCACCACAGCTCTGCCTCTGGGAAACACCTCCAGGGATGGGGACTGCACCTCTGCCCTGGGCAGCCTGGGCCAGGCCTTGAGAACCCTCAAAGGGAAGAAATTGTTCCTCATGGCCAACCTGAACCTCCCCTGGGGCAACCTGAGGCCATCTCCTCTTGTCCTGTCCCTTGTTCCCTGGGAGCAGAGCCCAAGCCCCACCTGGCTCCAGCCTCCTCGCAGGGAGCTGCAGAGAGCAAGGAGGTCTCCCTCAGCCTCCTCTGCTCCAGCCTCAATCCCCCCAGCTCCCTCAGCTGCTCCTCCCCAGCCCTCTTCTCCAGACCCTTCCCCAGCTCCCTTGCCCTTCCCTGGCCCTGCTCCAGCCTCTCAAGGTGCTGCTGGCAGCCAGGAGCCCAGCACTGAAGGCAGCACTCCAGGGATGGCCTCAGCAGTGCCCAGCCCAGGGGCACAACCCCTGCCCTGCTGCTGCTGCCCACACCACTGCTGCTCCAGGCCAGGCTGCTGGTGGCCTTCTTGCCCAGCTGGGCACCCCCTGGCTCCTCTGCAGCTGCTGGCACCCAGCACCCCCAGGGCCTTTCCTGCTGGGCAGTTTGCAGCCCCTCTGCCCCAGCCTGGAGCCTTGCTGGGGCTGCTGTGAGCCAAGGGCAGGACCCAGCCCTTGGCCTTGTTGCACCTCATGCCCTTGGCCTTGGCTCATGCCTGCAGCCTGGCCAGGTCCCTCTGCAGAGCCTCCAAGCCTCCAGCAGCTCAGCACAGCCACCCAGCTTGGTGCCCCCTGCAGCCTGCCTGAGGCAGCCTCGATGCCCTCACCCAGGTCATTGATGGAGACCTTGAGGAGCCCTGGGCCCAGCACTGAGCCCTGGGGACCTCCCCCCGTGACCAGCCCCTCCCTGGCACCCCCTGCTCACCACGCCAGCAATCAGCTGCTGGAAGAACCTCTGTGCCTCCGGCTCTGGCATGCCCACGTCCGGCTCTGTGCCCAGGGAACAAGAAGGGTGTGTAAGGCCCTGCAGCGGGCAAAGAGCTGCAGCATGTGAAGAGCTGCAATGTACAGATCAATAGCTGCAACGTGCAAAGAACAGCAGCATGCAAAGAACCTGCAATGATGTGCAAATGAAGAGCTGCAACAAAGAACAGCAGTGTGCAAAGAGCTGTGCAACATGCAAAGAACTGCAACAAGCAAAGAACCTGTGCAAATGAAGAGCTGCAACAAAGAACAGCAGTGTGCAAAGAGCTGCAACAAGCAAAGAACCTGCAATGAATGATGTGCAAATGAAGAGCTGCAACAAAGAACAGCAGTGTGCAAAGAGCTGCAACATGCAAAGAGCTGCAACATGCAAAGAGCTGCAACATGCAAAGAACCTGCAATGATGTGCAAATGAAAAGACAACAGCAGTGTGCAAAGAGCTGCAGTGTGCAAAGGGCTGCAGTGTGCAAAGAGCCTGCAATGATGTGCAAATGAAGAGCTGCAACAAAGAACAGCAGTGTGCAAAGAGCTGCAACATGCAAAGAGCTGCAACATGCAAAGAGCTGCAACATGCAAAGAGCTGCAACATGCAAAGAGCTGCAACATGCAAAGAACCTGCAATGATGTGCAAATGAAAAGACAACAGCAGTGTGCAAAGAGCTGCAGTGTGCAAAGGGCTGCAGTGTGCAAAGAGCCTGCAATGATGTGCAAATGAAGAGCTGCAACAAACAGCAGTGTGCAAAGAGCTGCAACGAGCAAAGAGCTGCAACAAGCAAAGCAAGAAGTGAGTCGCGTGCGGCTGGGGCCGGCTGGCATCGCCCCCGGCTGGGCAGGGCGGGGCAGGGCGGGGCAGGGTCGCACCGATGCGGTCGAAGAGCTCTCCCCCGCTGCAGTACTCCAGGAACAGGTACTGGGTGGCTCCCTCCCGCCGGTGCCCGTAGAACTTGACCACGTTCTCGTGGTTGAGCATCTTGTTGATGCAGATCTCCTTGCGGATGTTCTCCGGGCACTCCGCCGCCCGCTTCATGTCCACGATCTTCACCGCCACTGCCTCCTCCGTCCGGCGGTTGACGGCCAGCTGCACCCTGCGGGGGGGCACGGGGCGGCCCTCAGACGCTGCCGGCGGGCAGGAGGTGTGCGGTGCGAGTGCAAAGGGCAAGCGGTGGGCACAGGGGGCACAGCAGCACAGCACGGGCGAGCGGTGGGCAGACAAGGGAGCAGAGCACACAACAGCCAGGCAGTGGGCAAGCAGTGGGCATGTGATAGTCAAGCCACAAAAGGCAGTGGGCAAGCAGTGGGCATGTGATAGTCAAGCAGGGGGCACAAACAAGAGGCACACAGCAGAAAAGCAGTGGGCAGGCACAACAAAGAGAGATGGCACAGACAAATAGTGGACAAACAAGGGGCAAGCAGAGGGCACACAACAGCCAAGCAGTGGGCAAGCAGTGGGCACACAAGGGGCACACAACAGCCAAGCAGTGGGCAAGCAGTGAGCACACAAGAGGGCACAGACAAATAGTGGACAAACAAGGGGCACAGAGCCAAGCAGTGGGCACAAAAGAGGCAACAAGAAAAGCAGAGGCACACAAGAGATATGGCACAGACAAATAAACAAGGGGCAAAGCAGAGGCACAGACAGCCAGTAGTGGACAAACAAGGGGCAAGCAGAGGGCACACAAACAGCCAAGCAGTGGGCAAGCAGTAGGCACACAAGGGGCACACAACAGCCAAGCAGTGGGCAAGCAGTAGGCACAACAAAGGGGCACACAACAAGAGCCAAGCAGTGGGCATGTGATAGTCAAGCAGTGGGCACAAAAGAGGCACACAGCAGAAAAGCAGTGGGCACACAAGGGACATGGCACAGACAAGTAGTGGACAAACAAGGGGCAAGCAGAGGGCACACAACAGCCAAGCAGTGGGCAAACAGTGGGCATGTGATAGTTAAGCAGTGGGCACACATGGCACAGATAAGCAGTTGGCGAGCTAGGGTCAAGCAGAGGGCTCATAACAACCAGGAAGTGGGCAGGAAGTGAGCAAGCAGTGGGCACACAAGTGGCACACAACAGACAAGCAGTGGGCAAGCAGCAAGTATGTGATGGGCAAGCAGTGGGCACACAAGGGGCATGGCACAGCCAAGCAGTACGTAAGCAGTGGGCACACAAGGGGCATGGCACAGCCGAGCAGTGGGCATAAGCAAGGCCTGCCATGAGCAAGCAGCAGGCAGACAGGGGGCACGCAGCGGGTACAGGAGGCATGCCACAAACAGGGGGCACACACAAGTCAAGCAGTGGGCACACGATAGCCAAGCACACACAGACAATGGGCACACAGGGGGCACAAAATGACTAAGCAGCAGGCACAGTGGGCATAGAAAGGGCATGCAGTGACCAAGCAGTGGGCACACGCAGGGCATGCAACCACCTAGGCAGGGGGCAGTCAGTAACTAGTGATTGTAGCCACACAACAGGCACACAGTGGGCACACAAAGGGCACACAATGGCCAAGCAGTGGACACCCAGTGGGCATGCAACAGCCAAGCAGTAAGCACACAGTAGGAGTCCAGTGGGCATGCACAGGGCAAACAGCAGGCATGCAGGGGGCACTACCAAGCAAGCAGTGACTCATAAAAGGGCCATATGGTGGTCAAGCAGGGAACACAGAGTGGGCATGCAGTGGGCACAGACAGGGCAAACAGCAGCTGTGCAGTGGGCACACAAGAGACATACAACTGCCAGGCAGTGGGCAAACAATGGGCACACAAAGGACACACAACGGCTAAGGAGCAGGCAAGCAGTGGGTACATGCAGGGCAAACAGTGGGCAAGCAGAGGGCATACACAGGGCATGCAGTGGCCACGCAACAGACAAGGACTGGGCACATGGTGGGCAAGCAAGGGGCAAGCAAAGGGCACACAAGGGACACACAAAGGCCAAGTTGGGGTCACACAAGGGGCAAGCAATAGGCAAACAGCAACCAAGCGGTGGGCACTCAAAGGGCACCCAAGGAGCAAGCAGTAGGCACACAAGGGGCATGCACCAGGCAAACAGCAGCCTGTTCGTGGCCACACAAAGGGCGAGCAGCTGGCACGAGAGATACACACAGG
Organism: Picus viridis; assembly: GCA_033816785.1. Taxonomy (NCBI): domain Eukaryota; kingdom Metazoa; phylum Chordata; class Aves; order Piciformes; family Picidae; genus Picus; species Picus viridis. The sequence continues at coordinate 10,125,048 of CM066601.1, forward strand.
GCAGGCAGCAGGCACACAAATAGCATGTGACAGGCAAAGAGCAGCCAAGCAGGGGGCAGACAGTGGGCACAGAAGGGGCAGGGAGCAGGCACGCAGGGAGCGGGCGCGCAGGGGGCAGGCACACAAGGGGCAGGGAGCGGGCACGCAGGGAGCAGGGGTCGGGCACGCAAGGGGCAGGAGACAGGAAGACAAGGGGCAGGGAGCGGGCACGCAGGGGACAGGGAGCGGGCACGCAGGGAGCGGGCACGCAGGGCGGGCACGCAGGGAGCACGCAGGGAGCGGGGGTCGGGCACGCAAGGGGCAGGAGGCAGGAAGACAAGGGGCAGGGAGCGGGCACGCAGGGGAGCGGGCACGCAGGGAGCGGGCACGCAGGGAGCGGGCACGCAGGGAGCGGGCACGCAGGGAGCGGGCACGCAGGGAGCGGGGGTCGGGCACGCAAGGGGCAGGAGGCAGGAAGACAAAGGGCAGGGATCGGGCACGCAGGGGGCAGGGAGCGGGCAGGGAGCAGGCAGGGATCGGGCACGCAGGGGGCGGGGAACAGACCGGCGGGGTGGGGGGTGGGGGTGGGGCAGAGCCGCGCCGGGGGGTGGGGCAGAGCCGCGCGGGGACCCTCCCACGCCGCCCCCAGCCCCGCACTCACTCCCCGTAGGCTCCTTCGCCCAGGGTCTGCACCAGGTCCCAGTCCTCCACGAAGGGCACCGCCATGCCCGGCACCGCTGGCACCGCTGGCACCGCTGGCAGCCGCCCCGCTCCCGCCACGCTGCTTTTTCCCGCCGGCGCCACTGGGGCACGCCCCGGACACGCCCCCGCCCTGCGCGCGCAGCGCGCCCGATCCCGCCTCTTGCCCCTCCCCCACCAATCTCCTGGGCGTGCCCGTGCTGGCCCCTCCCCCAAGCCTGGGGGCTCCGCCTCCTCCGCGAGCTCCCGGGTGCCCTCCCAGGAGCTCCTCACGCCCTGCACCAAAGGCCTGAGTGCCCCCCACGGGTGCCCCCCCCTTGAGCTCCTGAGCAACCCCCCCCCCCCTCCTCAAGCTCCGGGGTACCCCTCCCCCTCCCCAAAATTCTGGGGTCCTTCTGGCACTCTTCAGTGTCCCCCACCCCTGGCTGCCCCTCCTGGAATCCTGGCTCCCCCCAGACTCGAGGCCCTGATCTCCTGGGACCCTCCCCCACACTCCTGTCCCCCCTCAAACTCATAGGACCCCCCAGACTCCCAGGTCCTCCTGACCCAAACTTCCACCCCTCAAACTGCTCCGTGTCCCCCCAAACTCCTCCGTGTCCCCCCACTCCACGGTCGAACGCCATGACCCCCCAGGACCACGACTGCACTCCTGAGCCCCTCTCCCACGTCCACCCCTGAACTTCTTGGTGTCCCCCTAAACTCCTGGGGCTCTCCCTGGGTGTTCCCTTCTTGCTCTGGGCCCTCCCCCCCTCAATTCCTGGGGGGGTCATCTGTCCCTCCTCCCCCCAGACCCTCCGGGTCCCCCCCTGTGTGTCCCTTCCCTGAGTCCTGGGGTCCTCCCCCAACCTCCAGGCTGTTCCCACATTCCTAGGTGCACCCCCAGAGTCGTGGGGCTGTGTCCCCCAAACTCCTGGCTGTTCCCACGGGTGTCTAACCTCTGTGGTGTTGCTATCCCCCTCGCCCCCCCCCCCCCCCCCCCGGGTGTCCCCCACAGGCCTCTGCTCCCCCGGGCTCCTGGGTGTTCCCCTCCCTACACTCCTCCGTTCCCCCTTCCAACCCCCTGGCTGTCCTCTCACTGTCCCCCTCCCCAAACTTCTGGATCCTTTCTCCGCAGACCCTCATGGGTGCCTCCCTAGACCCCTGGGTGTGCCCCTGCCTCTCCCTCTTCCCCACACAGACCCTTGGATCCCTTCTCCCCAGACCCCTGGGGGTCCCCTCCGCTCCCCCAGCTCCTGGGTCCTCTCCCAGCTCCTGCTTCCCCTCCACCCCTCGCAGCACGACCCAGCCACGCCTGGGGCCGTTTTCCACCCCAAAAGCAGCAGAGTGCCAGAGACTTGGGCAAAGCCCCCCCACAGGGCTCTTTCTCTGTAATTGTCACTCACTGTCACCCACCTTGATCACGACCCCCCCTCCCCCCACCCTGATTGCGATTTGGCGACGCTGTGCGAGTATAAAAATCACTTCCTGGCAGGCAGGGACAGGCAGGGAGGGGCAGGGACAGGCCCCTGCTGCCTGCACTTAGAAACAGTACAAAACAAACAAAACCCCAACATTCTCCCCCCCCCCCCCAAAAAAAAACCACCCAGACCCTCAGCCCCCCCCCCCGGATTTCTGCTTCACAGGCAGAGGCCTCAGTGCAGGCACGGCCGGAGCCTCCTCTACGTCCTCGACAGGCCACGGTTGTCCAGGTCCTTCACCTGGGGGGGCAAACAGCAGGCAGCTTAGCTGGGGGTGGAGGTTTCTTCCCCCAAACTGGGAGGGCTCTGGGGGTCCCCACCTTGTATATTCGGACCAGCCAGTGCTCTGTGGTGTAGGCCTCCTCCAGCACGTCCAGCTCAAAGTCCTTGTTGCCGATCTCGGCGTTCCGCACCCGGTCGTAGCCTGGGGGTCGCTCTAGGAGGGGACAAGGTACAGAAGATAGTGGAGGCAGAGGATCAGAGGGAACAGGGTGTTAGGGGCTGGAAGGGACCTCTGGAGAGCTTCCAGTCCACCCCCTGCCAGAGCAGGAGCACAGAGTCCAGCCCAGGTCACACAGAACACATCCAGACAGGGCTGGAAAGGCTCCAGAGCAGGAGACTCTACAACCTCTCTGGGCAGCCTGCTCCAGGCCTCTGGGAGCCTCCCAGGGCACAAGTTCCTCCTCCTGCTGAGCTGCAACCTCCTGGGCTGCACTTTCCATCCCTTGCTCCTTGGCCTATGCCAGGGTGCAGCTGAGCAGAGCCTGGCCCTGTCCCCTCCCTGCTGCCCCCAGCCCTCAGCTCTTGAGACATTGATCAGATCCCTCTCAGCCTTCTCCTCTGCAGACTGAACAGCCCCAGGGCTCTCAGCCTCTCCTCCCCAGGCAGTGCTGCAGTCCCTGCAGCAGCCTTGCAGCCCTCCCTTGGGCTGTCTGCAGCAGATCCCTGTCCCTCCTGAGCTGGGGAGCCCAGAGCTGGATGCAGTCTTGCAGGGGAGGTCTCAGCAGGGCAGAGCAGAGGGGGAGGAGAACCTCCCTGGCTCTGCTGGACACACTCTGAATGCCCCCCAGGACCCCTTGGCCTTCCTGGCCCCCAGGGCACACTGCTGCCCCATGCAGCCCTTGCTGCCCAGCAGCACTCCCAGGTGCTTCTCCTTGGGGCTGCTCTCCAGCAGGTCCCCTCCAGCCTGTGCTGCTGCAGTGGATTCTTCCTGCCCAGCTGCAGGACTCTGCTCTCCTCCTGGCTGAGCCTCAGCAGGTTCCTCTCTGCCAGCTCTCAGCCTCTCCAGGTCTCTGAATGGCCTCACAGCCTTCAGGGGTCTCACCCACGCCCCAAGCCCACCTCCCGGGGCCCGGGCGGGGCCGTGGCACTCACTGGCCTCGGTGTAGACCTGCCCGAAGCGGTAGTAGCACATCTTGTACATGAGGCAGTTGAGCAGCACCGGGGAGCCCTCGCGGTCGACGCGGAACTCGCCGGTGGGGGTGTAGTAGTCGTGCTCCTTGATGTGCCGGCCCGTGTCCGTGCTGCCGCCGATCCGCACCATCCACAGGAACTTGTTGATGTCTGCAGGCACCGCCCCCGTCACCGGCGCAACCCGCAGCGGCGGGGCAGGGGAGCCGGGGGGGGGCAAGAGCCGGGGGGAAGGGGGAGGGGGGGCCAAGAGCCCGGGGGAAGGGGGGAGGGGGGCCAAGAGCCCGGGGGGAAGGGGGAGGGGGGCCAAGAGCCCGGGGGGAAGAGGGGCCAAGAGCCCGGGGGGAAGGGGGGCCAAGAGCCCGGGGGGGGAAGGGGGGCAAAGAGCCCGGGGGGAAGGGGGGGCAAGAGCCCGGGGGGAAAAGTCAGGAATGAAGTGGGGGAGGGGCCAAGAACGAGGAGTGAAGGGTGGGGCTCAGAGCCAGGAGTTGGGGGGGGGGGGGGGGGGGCACAGAACCAGGAGTTGAGGCCCCAAAACAGATTGAGTTTAGTTGGGGGGCAAGAACAAGGAGATGAACAGAGTGAGTGGCTGATGTGGGGGCCAAGACTGAGGGTTAGGTCAGGGCCCAAAGAGGTTGACCCCCAAATCAACCCCTCACTCTGTTCTTTATCTCCTTGTTCTTGTCCCCCCCCCAACTAAACTCAATCTGTTGAGTTCAGGGTCCAAGAGCAGGAGATGAATTGAGGGGCCAAGAGTGAGGGCTTGGGTTGAACTGGGGGCCCAAGAACAAGGAGCTGAGTTGAGCTGGGGGATGAAGAGCAGGGACTGAATTGAGGGGTCAAGAGCAAAAGGTTGAGGTGGGGGACAAAGACCAAGGAGCTGAACTGGGAGGCCAGAAGCAATGAGCTGAGTTGGAAGGCAAAGAGCAAAAGGCTGGCAAGGGGCCAGGAGCAAGGATTTGACTTCAGGCACCAAGAGAGAGTTGGGGCCCAACACTGAGGAGTTACAGGTTGGACCTGATGATCTCTGAGGTCTTTTCCAACCTTGCTGATTCTGTGAGTTGAGTTGGGGGCCCAGGCACAAGGAGGTGAGTTGAAGGGCCAAGAGCAAGGAGCTAAGTTGGGGGAGCCCACAAAAGTTCTGTGCAGCTTCCAGAGAGGAGCATTTGGGTAGTGTTTCCCTTTACAACCCCAGGTGGACTCTGAAGGTGGACTCTGCTCCCCCAGGAGCTGTCCTGGAGCTGCCTGCACCACCACCCCCTCCAGGAGGCTCTGCCCAGCTCTTACCATCAGAGGAGTACCCGGTGAGGCCTCCAAAGATCACCAGCACGTAGCTGACATCCAGCTCCCTCATGATCTCGTAGGCTTTCTCCTCTGTGGAGGCCATGGCCTGCAGAAGACAGTGTAAGGCACACCAGGTGCTGCCCCAGCAGGGCTGGGGGAGGGCTGGGGGAGCTGGGGAGGGCTGGGGGAGGGCTGGGGGAGGGCTGGGGGAGGGCTGGCCCCTACCTGCCCAACACGGGAGATGTGTGTGTTGTTCCAGGTGTTGTTGTCCACCAGGATGGTCCTGTTGGCCATGGCAGTGATCTGGTACCCATAGTCCCACCAGGACATCACCTTGGCATCCTGCACCCAAACACAGAACCAGAGAGCCGTCAGGGTTGGAAGGGACCTCAAGGATCAGAATCAAGGGAGGTTGTGGATGCCCCTTCCCAGGAGGTGTTCAGGGCCTGGCTGGATGAGGGCTTGAGCAACCTGGGCTGGTGGGAGGTGACCCTGGCCCATGGCAGGGGGTTTGGAACTGGATGATAGTGCTGGCCACACTCTTGCTGATCCAGGCCAGGATGCTGTTTGCCTTCTTGGCCACCTAATCACACTGCTGGCTCACATTCAGATGGCTTCCCACCAGCAGCCCCAGGTCCTGCTCTGCTGGGCAACTCTCCAACCACTTAGTCCTGCCAGCAGTGAATCACAGAACTGCCAGGGCTGGAAAGGACCTCAGGGCTCAGCCAGCTCCAACCTCCTGCCACGGGCAGGGACACCTCACACCACAGCAGGTTGCTCACAGCCACCTCCAGCCTGGCTGCAAACACCTCCAGGCAGGAGGCTTCCACCACCTCCCTGGGCAGCCTGTGCCAGGCTCTCACCACCCTCCTGGGGAAGAAGTTCTCCCAGCTGAGGAAGCTGCTCTGGGGGCAGTGCCAGGTGCCCAGCAGGCCGTGGGCGCTCACCTCGGGCGTGTTGTGCCGCAGCCAGTAGTAAGCTTCCCTGAAGTCGTCGAAGATGATCCTGCTGCCGTCGCCCCCGCGGGCAGACAGCACGATGGAAGGGGAGGAGTAGGCCTCGCTGGTCACCCAGGTGGAGTGGAAGGTGTAGGTGATCAGGAAGAAAGCCATCACCAGGATCATGCCACTGGCAACCTGGGGGAGCAAAGGGAGGTCAGCGCTGGAGGGCAGGGGACATCCAGCTCCTCACGGCCAGTGGGACGAGGAGGCCTCTGCTCCCTGCCAGGCTGCCCCAGCACTCACTTCATTCTTGATGGGGTAGGTGGAGTCCTGCTGCTTCTTGCTCCTCTTGTCGGGGCGGCTGATGTCCAGGTTCTTCATGTAGGTGGAGAGCACCTGGGAGACGCCGATGCCGGACAGGATGCACATCACCGGGGCCAGCACCAGCATCAGCCGCACCTGCGGCAGAGGGAGGCAGCTCTGAGCCCCGGCCCGAGGGAGGGAGGGAGGCAGCTCCCTGCATCCAGGGAGGGAGGGAGGCAGCTCCCTGGCAGCTCCGAGCCCCGGCCAGAGGGAGGGAGGGAGGCAGCTCCGAGGCAGCTCCCTGCATCCAGGGGAGGCAGCTCCGAGCCCCGGCCCGAGGGAGGGAGGGAGGCAGCTCCCTGCATCCAGGGGAGGCAGCTCCGAGCCCCGGCCCGAGGGAGGGAGGGAGGCAGCTCCCAGCCCCGGCCGGAGGGAGGGAGGGAGGCAGCTCCCAGCCCCGGCAGGAGGGAGGGAGGGAGGCAGCTCCCAGCCCCGGCAGGAGGGAGGGAGGGAGGCAGCTCCCAGCCCCGGCAGGAGGGAGGGAGGGAGGCAGCTCCCAGCCCCGGCAGGAGGGAGGGAGGGAGGCAGCTCCCAGCCCCGGCAGGAGGGAGGGAGGGAGGCAGCTCCCAGCCCCGGCAGGAGGGAGGGAGGGAGGCAGCTCCCAGCCCCGGCAGGAGGGAGGGAGGGAGGGAGGGAGGCAGCTCCCAGCCCCGGCAGGAGGGAGGGAGGGAGGGAGGGAGGCAGCTCCCAGCCCCGGCAGGAGGGAGGGAGGGAGGGAGGGAGGCAGCTCCCAGCCCCGGCAGGAGGGAGGGAGGGAGGGAGGGAGGCAGCTCCCAGCCCCGGCAGGAGGGAGGGAGGGAGGGAGGCAGCTCCCAGCCCCGGCAGGAGGGAGGGAGGGAGGGAGGGAGGCAGCTCCCAGCCCCGGCAGGAGGGAGGGAGGGAGGGAGGGGAGGCAGCTCCCAGCCCCGGCAGGAGGGAGGGAGGGAGGGAGGGAGGCAGCTCCCAGCCCCGGCAGGAGGGAGGGAGGGAGGGAGGGAGGCAGCTCCCAGCCCCGGCAGGAGGGAGGGAGGGAGGGAGGGAGGCAGCTCCCAGCCCCAGCAGGAGGGAGGGAGGGAGGGAGGGAAGGAGGGAGGGAGGGAGGCAGCTCCCAGCCCCGGCAGGAGGGAGGGAGGGAGGGAGGGAGGCAGCTCCCAGCCCCGGCAGGAGGGAGGGAGGGAGGGAGGGAGGCAGCTCCCAGCCCCGGCAGGAGGGAGGGAGGGAGGGAGGGAGGCAGCTCCCAGCCCCGGCAGGAGGGAGGGAGGGAGGGAGGGAGGCAGCTCCCAGCCCCGGCAGGAGGGAGGGAGGGAGGGAGGGAGGCAGCTCCCAGCCCCGGCAGGAGGGAGGGAGGGGAGGCAGCTCCCAGCCCCGGCCGGAGGGAGGGAGGGAGGGAGGGAGGCAGCTCCCAGCCCCGGCAGGAGGGAGGGAGGGAGGGAGGGAGGCAGCTCCCAGCCCCGGCAGGAGGGAGGGAGGGAGGGAGGGAGGCAGCTCCCAGCCCCGGCAGGAGGGAGGGAGGGAGGGAGGGAGGCAGCTCCCAGCCCCGGCAGGAGGGAGGGAGGGAGGGAGGGAGGCAGCTCCCAGCCCCGGCAGGAGGGAGGGAGGGAGGGAGGGAGGCAGCTCCCAGCCCCGGCCGGAGGGAGGGAGGGAGGGAGGGAGGCAGCTCCCAGCCCCGGCAGGAGGGAGGGAGGGAGGGAGGGAGGCAGCTCCCAGCCCCGGCAGGAGGGAGGGAGGGAGGGAGGGAAGGAGGGAGGGAGGGAGGCAGATCCCAGCCCCGGCAGGAGGGAGGGAGGGAGGGAGGCAGCTCCCAGCCCCGGCAGGAGGGAGGGAGGGAGGGAGGCAGCTCCCAGCCCCGGCAGGAGGGAGGGAGGGAGGGAGGCAGCTCCCAGCCCCGGCAGGAGGGAGGGAGGGAGGGAGGGAGGCAGCTCCCAGCCCCGGCAGGAGGGAGGGAGGGAGGGAGGGAGGCAGCTCCCAGCCCCGGCAGGAGGGAGGGAGGGAGGGAGGGAGGCAGCTCCCAGCCCCGGCAGGAGAAACCTGCACAGAAACCCCAGGGGAAAGGGCAATGAAATCCCATCCCTATCTCAGGCCCTCAAAGCCAACCTCAAGACAAAGCCATGGCTGAGGGGGGGCTTGGTGGGTGCCACCATCCACAGAAAGCCAGGCTGGAAGGGACCCCAAGGGTCACCTGGTCCAACCTTTGCAGGTGGTGGTGGAGCTGCAGTGAGCTGGCCCAGCAGCCTGAGTCTTCAAACTGACCAATCCACTGCTGCCCTTGGGAGAGGATTCCAAGCTCCTCACTGTTCTCACAGGGGAACATTTTCTTCTGGAGCCCATTGGAATCTCCCCTGAGGGAAGCTCTTGCAGACCTCAAAGCTGGCCCAGGGGGCAGAAGTGCCCTTCTGATTAACAGCCCTGGGCAAAGGCAAGGCTCAGCCTCCACACCACAAATCAACACACACTCAGGGCTTGGGGTGGTGGAGCAAGAGTGGAAAGGGGCTCAGCAGCAGCTGGTTGAGGATGGGTCACGGAGAGTTTGTTTGGGAGCTACAGGAGACCTGGAGGGGGCCCAGTGGTGGCCAGAGGGAAGCAAATGACACCACAGCCAAAGAGCTCTGCAGTGCCACGCTCCCCCAGCCCCACAAGGGGCCAGCTTGAAGGCAGGGAGAAAAGCCTCATGGATGCTTCAGCCAACTCAAGGCTGAAGAAGAACCATCAAGGGGCTCACAGGATGCTAAGGGCTGGAAGGGACCTCAGGAGAGCATTGAGTCCAACCCCCGCCAGAGCAGGGCCATAGAATCCAGCACAGGTCACACAGCAACACATCCAGATGGGGCTGGAAAGTCTCCAGAGAAGGAGACTCCACAGCCTCCCTGGGCAGCCTGGGTCCAGGAGGAGAAGCTTTGGTGGGCCTCACCATGACAGCAGAGAAGTACATGCTGGTGACACCGTACATGATGATGAAGATGCGAGCGTCCGAGAGGTTGCTGAAGCAGTAGTAGAGACCAACTGCGGGGAGCAGAGAGACAGCTCAGGGGCAGCTCAGCAGCCTTCTCCCCCAGCTAAAACCAGCTGGTAGAGCTCAGAACCACGAGGGGATGGGACTGGGGGGTAAGGGATGATGTGGGAGTGGGGGTCACCTGGGAACATGAAGACCAGGAGCTGGAGGTCAAAGTAGTATGAGGACCACGTGGTGGGCTGGTGCTCGGAGACGGAGGCGATGATGGGGATGTTGTTCTTGGCGTAGGAAGGATCCAGCAGGGAGTAGAAGCGTCCTGTCCATGGGGAGATCTTCCCTAGGGAGGAGGAGAAAAGAGCCAGCAGGTCAGGGTCCACCAGAGAGCACCCAGAGGGCTCAGAGGTCCTCACATCTCCTTGCTGCCATCAACCAACTGGCAGCTTCTGCAGCCCCAGCAGGTGGCTCCCTCCCAGCACCTTCTGCCGTGGAATGGTTTCGGTTGGGAGACCTTGAGGATCACAGAGGCCAACCATGAGCCCAGCCCTGCCAGGGCACCACTAAACCAGGTCCCTCAGCACCACATCTCCAGGGCTTGATATCTCTCCAGGGATGGGAGCTCCACCATTGCCCTGGGCAGCCTGGACAACCCTCAAAGGGAAGAAATTGCTCCTCATGGCCAACCTAAACCTCCCCTGGGGTAACCTGAGGCTATTTCCTTGTTCTTTGGGAGAAGAGACCAAACCCACCATGTTCCAACCTCCTTGCAGGGAGCTGGAGAGCAATGAGGTCTCCCTCAGCCTCCTCTTCTCCAGGCTCAACACTCCCAGCTCCCTCAGCTGCTCCTCCCCAGCCCTCTTCTCCAGACCCTTCCCCAGCTCCCTTGCCCTTCTCTGGCCCTGCTCCAGCCTCTCAAGGACCTTCTTGGAGTGAGAGGCCCAAACCTGACCCCATGATTTGAGGTGCAGCCTCAAACCCTTGAAGATCCCAGATTCCAGTCCCCTCACCCCAGGCCCAGCTGTTACTGCTGCTGGATCAATGCTTTCTTGCTCACAGCACAGGCAGGAGCACGGACAGCGAGGTGCTCCTCAAAGCAATGGAATCAGGCAAAGTGAAACACCCTCCTCCTCAGCACCACCTTGGCCTACCTGTGAGCATCAGCACAGCCCCAATGGTGAGGAGCATGAAGCCCACCAGGGAGATGACACTCCTGAAGAGGACCTCGAACTGCTGGGGGTTCAGCTTGCTCCGGAGGTAGTCAACAAAGGCATGGATCTGACACAGGCCAAAGACCCCCAGGGCGGCCATGTGCTCCGAGGAGAGGACGGGCTGCAGGCAGGGGAGAGCAGAGGTGAACAAGAGCTGCATTGGGCCCGAGAGTGGGGAAGGGTCTCAGCAGCTTTGAAACTCATCCAGCACCTCCAAGAGCCAGAGGTGGCAAGAGAGCAGAGCTGGACCTAGAAGCCGCCACCCGCTTGTCAGGGCAGTGGTGAAGGTGAGAAGAGAAACCAGGAGAGGCTGCTGAGCTGTTATCAGCCAGGAAACGCCCACCCCTGAGGCTGCAAATCCTTCTGGTCCCCACCTGGAAGCCCACGAAGGAGATCTGCATGGAGAGGATGGTCCCCAGGCAGTAGACAGTGCAGTAGGCGACGTAGATGCGGTGTGAGAAGCGGCCGGTGAGCATCAGGACGAGGACGTGCAGGGGGATGAGGTTGATCAGGAAGACATAGCCCCCCCAGGAGGAGACCTGAGAGAGAAGAGACCATCAGTGCCAGGGCTGCACAGGGCACATGTGCAGGGTTGATTTTCCAGGGACCACAGAGAGGTTGGATCACCCAGCCCAAGCCCTGCTCCTGCAGGGCCCCCCAGCAGCTGGCCCAGCACCACAGTGCCCAGGGGGGGTTGGAAGCTCTCCACACCAGCACACTCCACAACCTCTCTGGGCAGCCTGCTCCAGGCCTCCAGCAGCCTCACAACAAACAACTTGCTCCTCCTCTTCACCTCCAACCTCCTGGCCTCCACTCTCTGCCCACTGCCCCTTGGCCTGCCACTGGGCACCACTCAGCACAGCCTGGCCCCAGCCTCTTGCCCCCCAGGGGCCCTTCAGCTCTTGCTGAGCATTGCTCAGCTGCCCTCTGGGGCTGCTCTGCTGCAGCCTCTCAGCCCCAGGCCTCTCAGCCTTGGCTGCTGCCAGAGCTGCTCCAGGCCCCTCAGCAGCTCCCCAGCCTGCCCTGGACTCTCTCCAGCACTTCTCTGGCCCTCTGCACCTGGGCAGCACACAACTGCCCCCAGGGCTCCAGAGGTGGCCTCAGCAGGGCACAGCAGAGGGGCAGCACAGCCTCCCTTGCCCTGCTGCTGCCCACACTCTTCTCCATGCCCCCAGGACCCCCTTGGCCTTCTTGCCCACCAGGCCACCTTGCTGCTGCTGGGCAGCTTCTTGTCCCCCAGCACTGCCAGCTGCTTCTGCTTGGAGCTGCTTGCCAGCAGCTTGCCCCTGCCCTGTGCTGCTGCAGGAGGTTGTTCCTGCCCGGCGCCAGGACCCTGCCCTTGCCCTGCTTCACCTTCAGGAGGTTCCTGTGCCCAGCTCTCAGCCTGCCCAGGGCTCCCTGGATAGCAGCAGAACATAAGCCATCACTAACGCAAATCCCACACCTGCTCCCTCTCCACACCAAGCCCTTTGCTGGGGTTCTACCTCCCAGAGCATCAGGACGTGGGAAGGTCACACCAGGTACTTCTGGTGCCCATATGCAGAGCTCTGATCCTCAGAGCCCTAAAGCCCTGGGTGGCAGGAGAGGCTCTCACCATGTAGAAGTAGGCAAGGGCACACATGGCAGCCCAGTAGATGGAGCCAGTCTTGACAGCTTTGATCCACATGTAGTAGGTCAGCAGCATGCAGAATATGGCAATGCCTGGGTGGAAGGAGACAGAGAGGTCAAAGCAAGGCCCCAGCCCCCAGTAAGATCACCTCTGGGGTGACCAGAGCACTCAGCTGCATCCAAAATGGCCACAGAGGAGCTCCTGTGGCTCCATCAGAGGATGGAACATGGAGTCAAGCCTGGGCCAAGGGCTCCTAGATGGAATCAGCACCGTGCTGGTGTGGTGCTGCAGGTAACAGCCACGTGGCTCCTGCAGCCACACCTCCTCACCTGCCTGCACAGCTCCACATGCTGCCCGCTGTGGCAGAGGAACCTGAAGCATCTTCTGGGCACCAACAAGAAGATTCCCAGAACCCAGCCCATGGGCAGAGCCCTGCAGCTCCCCCAGCCCAGCTTCCACCCAGCACCGAAGGCTCAGCACCAAACCCTGGCCCTCAGCACCAGCTCCACACGGGGCTGCAACACCCCCAGGGAGGGAGACTCCAGCACTGCCCTGGGCAGCCCCTTCCAAGCTTGGGGACCCCTGCCAGGGCAGAAAGATTTCCTGAGAGCCAGCCTCAGCCTCCCCTGCTGCAGCTTGCAGCCATTGCCTCTGCTCCTGTCCCTTGGCACCCAGGAGCAGAGGCTGCCCCCTCCTCGCTCCAACCTCCCTGCAGGGAGCTGCAGAGGGCAAGGAGGTCTCCCTCAGCCTCCTCTGCTCCAGCCTCAACCCCCCAGCTCCCTCAGCCCTCCTCCAGCCCAGGGGCTCCAGCCCCTGCTCCAGCCTGGCTGCCCTGCTCTGGACAGGCTCCAGCCCCTCAGGGTCCTTCCTGCAGGGAGGGCCCAGGGCTGAGCACAGCACTCCAGCTGTGGCCCCCCCAGTGCTGAGCACAGGGGGATGGTCACCTCCTGGCCCTGCTGCCCACCCTGCTGCTGACCCAAGCCAGGAGGCCACTGCCCTGCTTGGCACCTGGGCACTGCTGCCTCATGGGCAGTGAGTGCCACCCAGCACCCCCAGGGCCCTCTGCAGGCTGCAGCTTTCCAACCACACCTTCCCAGGTCAGGAGCTCCCCGTGGTGCTGCTGTGAGCCAGGGGCAGGCCCTGGCCCTTGGCCTTGCTGAACTTCACCCAGGGAGCCTTGGCCCAGGGCTCTGACCTGCCCAGGTCCTGCTGGAAAGCTTCCCCAGGCTCTGGCAGATGGACTCAGCCACCCAGCTCGGTGCCACCTGCAGACTGAGGCAGCCTCAATGCCCTCTCCCAGGTCATGGATAAGGACATTAAGGAGGGCAGGCCCCAGAGCTGAGCCCTGGGGGACACCACTGGTGACTGGGTGCCAGCCAGGTTCAGCTCCATTCCCACCACTCCCTGGGCCCTGCCATCAGCCACTTTTATATCCAGTGCAGAGGGCACTGAGCCAAGCCCTGTGCCAGGAGTTTCTGAAGGAGAGTGCTTGGGGGCAGTGATCTGCCCTTGCCAGTCCCAGGGTGGAGATAAAAGTGTGTGGGGGAGAGCTGCAGCAGCTCTGACACCAAGCAGAGTCTGTGCAGGTGGCAAAGCCCTTTCTGATTTGGAAACAAGGACTCTGAGGGTTGGAGCTGGGAAACTCCCTCCTCTCAACCATGGAGGTGAGAGCAACCTCCAAGCAGTTGGGTTTGCAAGCAGGAGGTTTTTCTCCATGCCCTGCCAGCATTTCCCAGCACCCAACAGCCTTAAAACCCCACAACCATGGAATGGCTCAGGTTGGAAGGGGGCTCAGAGATCAATTCTCCCAACCCCACTGCCAGGCCCAGGGACACCTCTCAGCTGCACTCAGCTGCTCAAGGCCTCATCCAGCCTGGCCTTGAACAACCCCCAGAGAGGAGACAGCCACAGCCTCCCTGGGCAGCCTGGGCCAGAGTCTCAGCTCCCTCCTGCCGAACAACTTCTTCCTCAGCTCCACTCTGACCCTGCTCTGCCTCAGCTCCAAACCATTTCTCCTTGCCCTGTCTTCAGACACCCTCAGGAGAAGTCTCTCTGCAGCCTTCCTGCAGGATCCCTCCAGGTGCTGTCAGGCAGCTCTGAGGTCCCCCTGGAGCCTTCTCCTCCCCAGGCTGTGCTGGGCTGGGACCTTTGGAGGCCACGAAGCCAGCAGAGACTTCTGCACCGTGAGCAGGCCGCACCACCTCACCTGGAGCAGGGCATCTGCCACCTCCCCAGGCAACCTCGGCGGGAAGAACTTCCTCCTTCTCTGCAGGCTGGATCTCCCCTGGGTGGCTGCAGGCTGCCCTGCCCCCCCCCGCCCTGCCCCCCCGCTGCCCTGCCCCCCGGGCTGCCCTGCCCCCCCGGGGCTGCCCTGCCCCCCCGCTGCCCTGCCCCCCGCTCACCTTCGTTGTCGTAGGAGCCGGCGACGGAGCGGGAGATGTACCCTGGCACCACGGCGATCATGGCAGCCGCCAGCAGCCCTGCCCCCGCGTCCTGCGCCGCATGGAGAAGCCATCAGCCTGGGGCGCTCTGCTGCCCCGCAGGGGCTGCGCCCGGCCCAGCCCAGCCCCGGTCCCAGCCCCAGCCCGCACCCCGGCCCAGCCTCAGCCCAGCCCGCGCTCAGCCCCCCGGCCCGCGACCCGCCCCCGGTCCAGCCCAGCCCAGCCCAGCCTACGCCCCGGCCCCGCCCATGCCCCGGCCCAGCCCCCACCCGCGCCCCGGCCCAGCCCCCCGCCCGCGCCCCGGCCCAGCCCCCGCCCGCGCCCCGGCCCAGCCCCCGCCCGCCCCCGGCCCAGCCCCCGCCCGCGCCCCCGGGGCCTTGCCTTGAGCTCCTTGGTGAGGTGGTAGGTGACGATGGTGGTGAAGGAGGAGAAGAGGGGCGCCAGGAAGACGCAGACGTTGCGGATGTCGATGGTGATGTGGAAGAAGTGCAGCACGTGGTAGATGGCTGCTGAGGTGATCATCAGGCCTGCGGGACACAAGCAACAGCTGTCACTGGGGTGCCCTTGGCCTGCTCCCACTCTTCAGCCTGGCATTCACAGGTTCACAGAACGGGCTGGAAGGGACCTTGAAGATCATCCAGTGCCAACCCCCTGCCATGGGCTCCACCAGCAAAGGTTGGCCTTGAACACCTCCAGGGAGGGGGCATCCACAACCCCTGAGCAACCTGCTGCAGCATCTCACCAGCGATGAGCAGCCAGAAGTCTTTCTAGGAACGAGCTGCAGCCCAGGATGCCTCAAGGATATTCCCTGCTCTCCCAGCTGGCACTCCCAGCTCTGCTCTGCTCCCAGACCCACCTCTCTCCTGGCTGTCCCTTCCATGAGGCACGTTTTGGCTCAGCAGAAGGCCTCCAGCTTACCTGGATAGATGGTGCCACCAATGATCCTGCCCAAGGGGTACCATGCTCGGTCATCAAACCAGTTGTGGAACTTGTAGAAGCCTTCCTCTGCCAGGAAGCGAGTGGTGCGGTAGTTGAAGTACCTGTGACAGCAACCAGCCTTAAGCACCTCCTCAGCTCACAACCAGGGGCCTCAACAAGCCTTGGGGAAACCAAGCAGCCTCCCTGGGGTGCTGCAGAAACTCCTCCCTCCTCCTGAGGGGGTTTAAAAGTGGCACTGCAAAGGTGGAGCTCCCCCTTGAGCCTGGAACGTGGGCACCAAGTGGGGTCAGGAGCCCTCTCCCCTCTGTGCCACAGCTGCTGGGTGACTGCTGAGACCCAGGCTGCAGGAGCAGTTCTGGGAGCTAAGAAGTGAACTTGGGGTCTGGAAGAAGATAAAGCTGAGTGAAACCCACCCCCACCCTCTGTGGGCACTGACTGCCCCCTGCCCCCACCAGCCCAGGCGCAGGAGGAGCTGGCACTTACGGATCGAACTCGTGGATGACGCTCTCGAACCTCAAGACGGAAAACAGCCTGGTGGAGAAAGCTGGGAGCAGGGAGAGAAGGCAGAGTGAAGCCACAGCACTGGCTCAGGGGGACTTTAAACGAGCTCTGTCATCTGCTCTGAGGGACTGAAACTGCTTCTGGTTTCTGCTGCTCACTGGGGAGGTTAAGAAGGGGACCTTGCAAGGGGAAGGGATGGGAGGGGTCGCCTAAAGCAGCCAAGAGCTTCACAAGCTAGAAGAGACAAGGAGAAAGAGCAGAGTGGCTCCTTCCTGAGGTCCCTCTTTGAGGGCACCAGCAGCTGTCCCCCAGGCTGACAGAGCAGGACGTGGACTTACAGAGCACAGCTGCCATGGAGAGGATGAGCAGCTTGAGCAGTGTGTCCTGCTTCTCATAGGAGAGCCGCAGAAAGCCCAACTTGGTCATCTTCACATCAAAGGGGAGGCTGAGCTGGAACCCCTGGGAAGCAACAGGGAGGATGCTCAGGGACAGAGCCAGCTCTCAGCACCACCACATCTCCAAAGTGTTTCATGACATCAGGCCTCCAACACCTCCTTCCTCCGGCCCCACCAGCTGCTCTGGCCACCCTGTGCCTCCCCCTTCCCTCCCACCCTCACCTGAACAGTTGCCTCAGGTCTCAGCTGAGGTTCTTCTTTCACAAGGACCACAACTTCTGCAGGGCTGTGGGTGCCTCTGTTCCTCTGCAAACCAAAACCCAAATGTCAGGTCCAGCAAAACCTCCAACTGATGCAGGAGAAAAGAGCCCATGAAACCACCAGGAACTGGTGCTGCTCTCTCACACAGAGGTTTGGACAGCTCATGGCTGCTCCCACTTGGAATTAGTTATGTTAAAAGATGGAATGCTAATGTGCACCAGCAGTAAACCAGCTTTGCTTGCACCTTGGCTCTTTAACTGAACCTCCCTGCACCAAGACCCAGCCAAGTCCTAGTGCTGGACAAGAAGGAATGGGATGAAACCCTTCCACTCCTGAAAACAGCCCAGTTCCTCCACCACTGCCCACAGGTTCAGCCCCAGAAGCAGTGGCTGAACCCACAGCTCACATCTCTGAGCTGCAGCACCCAGGCAGGGCAGAGCTGGCCAGGCTGAGATTTAGAGATAAAATCCAAACAAGGCCTGGAAAGAGCTTTCCTGTGACCTAAAAGCGATTCTGACTCGCACGCGTCCGGCGCCCAGCGGCGCAGAAAGAACCCCAGGCCGCAGTCATCTCCTGGTTCCCCTGGGGGTGGAAGTGCCACCAGCAAGCCCATTGAGACAGCTCTGGCAGGCACCTCCTGGGGTGCCGGGGCACCCAGCAATGCCACAGCACCCTCCCGGTCCCCAGGTACTGGAGGTGGAGAGGAGGAAGAGCTGTGGTCCATGGCCTCACTCTCACCACCAGCCCCTGTGAGCTTCTCTGCGCCCTCCACAAGCCCTCCCCGTGGTGCACCTCACCTCCCACTGCACCCCACCCCCCCATAACCCCTCGCCACCCCCCAATCCCCGGGCACTCCAAAGCCCATGGCACCCCACAGGTCCACATCCCCCCTGGCTTCTCCAGCCCCTGGCAACCAGCAATGCCTCACGCACAAGCCCAGGCACCCCAGACTCCAGCATGCTGCAGACCCGGACACCCCGTAACCCTACAGCTCCCTCACCCCACAGGCCCGGGCACCCCATAATCCCACAGCTCCCCAACTCCATAAGGCCCAAGAACTCTGTAATCAGTCTCCTCACCCCACAGGCCCGGGCATTCCAGAACCCCGCAGGGCTAAGGGCTCCCAGCACCCTCACCCCACAGGCCCGGGCACCCCAGGACCCCACAGGCCTAAGGAGCCCACAGGACCCCACCTCTTAGACCACGGGCCCCCCTCAGCACCAGAGAGCCGCCCCCTAGCCCGGAACCACCCCCGGGCCGCGGCCCTCACCCGGGCGCCACTCTGGGCCCCGCCGCCCCGGCCATCCGCCCCGCGCAGCCGCCCTTGCTCGCCGCCGTGGCTCCGTCCCACCCATTCTCCATTGGTTCACACGGACGCCACTCTGGCCGCGGCGATGTTCATTGGCCGCGGCGCCGGGCGCTCAGACGCTAGCCGGGCGGGACGCACTGCCCACGGCGCCTTCCCATTGGCGGAGCGGGGGAAAGGCGGGACGGGCCGCGAGCGAGCCGTGACGTGTCCGTCCGGGCTTGGGGGGCCCCTCGGGTCACGTGAGCGGATGCGGAAGCGGGGCCGGCCCGCCACGTGGGTGGTGCCACGTGGGCACCGCCCCGGGCAGGCAGCGGCCGCGGTAGCGGGGGCAGGACTTGGGGCTCCCCGGCGGCACACCGGCGGTGTTTTGACGTCATAAAGGCACCAGGGAGACCCCCGGGCCCGGCTCAAGGACAGGGGCAGGCGCAGGACAGCTGCGAACCGTGATTTCTCCGTTTAATGCTTCCGTGTGAAAATACTAGAGAAAAGTTGATAAACCGGCCCAAAAATCCAAACGGGGGTCGTGTGGGGACGTCACCGGGGGTGCCACCGGTCACGTCGTCGGCCCTACGGTACATGCACGGAGGGAGGGGTAGGGGGGAGATGGCACGGGACGGGCGTCGTAGAAAAAGTCCGCTAGAAAAGGAGCAGCCGGCTCTTGGGGGCGGGCAGAGGGGCGACAAAAACACCGGCTTTCCCCCCAAATCTCCGCCGCGAGAGGGAGGGAAG
Source organism: Picus viridis (assembly GCA_033816785.1). Taxonomy (NCBI): domain Eukaryota; kingdom Metazoa; phylum Chordata; class Aves; order Piciformes; family Picidae; genus Picus; species Picus viridis. The sequence goes on from CM066601.1 coordinate 10,143,499, forward strand.
AGGCAGAAGTGACGTCGACGCCCGGGAGGGTGTCGCCTCTCCCCGGGGCTGGGCAGGGGCTTAGTGCCCCGGTGCAGCTGCTGCCGTGTGCTTGGCAGGGGAGGGCTGGGGGAGAGGAGGCGCTCGCCAGGGGGAGGAGGAGGCGGCGGAGGAGGAAGGGCCGCCGAGGGCGGCCTGCAGGTAAACGGTCTTGTGGAAGAGCCGGTTGCTGAGGAAAACCACCAGGGAGAAGAGCCGGAGCTGGAAGTGGCTGAAAGGGAAGAGAGCAGTCAGCTCCCGCCGCCGGGAACCACCCCTTCTGGGGTAATGGGGTGCGGGGGGTGGAGCTTTGGAGGAAAATGAGGGGATTTGGGGTTCATGGGGGGAAGGGGTGGATACTCACTAGGTCTTGCCGGGGGTCCTCGCTTCGTTGGCGCTGATGATGAAGAGAGGGAAAAGGATGGAAAAGAGGCAACCGCTGGAGGGAGAAAGTAACAGAGAATAGCTGAAAAGAGCTGAAAATGCCAGAAAATACCATAAAATATAACACAAGGGCATGAAGGAAGATGAAAGTCCAGGAAAAAAAAACCCAGGAAGTAAGAGAACAGAACAGAAAGCAACAAACTAGCACAGAAGAACATTAAATCCCCACAAGATGAATTCAGATGCAAGATAAAGCGACACAGAACCTCATGAAATGAAATGAAAAAGAGAAACTGCAAAGGCAAAACAACTGCAAATCCCCTCAAATAAACTACATTGAATTCAAATAACCAAACAAAGAAACACCCATGAAACAAAATCAACATGAAATGAAAAGTAACAGAAAGTAACTTAAAGCCCAAAAGGAAATTCAGATGGATGAAAATAAAGTCAACATAAGTTAGGGCATGAACAAAACAAAAACTGTAAAGTGAGTGACAAAATAAAGCAGCAAAACATGAAATTAAGAAGCTGGCAACATAAATTAGCATCAATTAAGGAAAAGAATGAACAGTTAACCAAATAAAACCCCAGCAGAAATTAACCAAAGCCCTCAGGAATGAAGCAAAGCCAAGGAGAAATGAACCAAAGAACAACATAAAATGCCACAAAGTCACAAAACCTCATTAAATCCACTGGAAAAATGAAGTTACAACAACATAAACACACCCCCCCCCCCTCAGAAAAAGAAATAAACCCCATAAATGATCAGAACAAAATAAAACCCCCCATAGAAGAACCTAAGAAAAAAAAATTAACCTAAACAACCTGTTTAAAATTAACCAAAATAATTAAAGTGACTAAATTAATGTCAAATAACCAACTTACAACCAAAAAATACCCAAATTCAAGCTAAACAAACTAAAATCCCCCCAGAGTGGGATCTGTTAAGGCAACAGCATAAAATAACCCAAAGAGCATGAAAGAAATGAAAGGACCAAAGTGACACCCTTGAACATCTCATCAAAATAATGCAATACAAAGTAACATCATCAAAGTCAACAAAGTAATGGGAGAAAATAGCAAAATACTTAGAAGAGCAAAAGAAGGGCAGAGAGGGAGCCAAGGAGGGGCACAAAAGGCCATTAATAAATGAACCAACCCAAAGAGAACCAAGGAGGGGCACAAAGTATCATTAATGAATGAACCAACCAACCCTAACTAACTCAAAGAGAAAGAGCCAAGGAGGGGCCCAAAATGCCACTAATAAACAAACCAACCCTAACTAACCCAAACAGGAAGAGCCAAAGAAGGGCATGGAGGGAGCCAAGGAGGGGCACAAAATACCACAAACAAACAAACCAACTCAAACCAACCCAAACAGAAAGAGCCAAGGAGGGGCATGGAGGGAGCCAAGGAAGGGCATGGAGGGAGCCAAGGAAGGACACAGAGCCAAGGAAGGGCATGGAGGGAGCCATGGAAGGACACAGAGCCAAGGAAGGGCATGGAGGGAGCCATGGAAGGACACAGAGCCAAGGAAGGGCATGGAGGGAGCCAAAGGAAGGACACAGAGCCAAGGAAGGGCATGGAGGGAGCCATGGAAGGACACAGAGCCAAGGAGGGGCATGGAGGGAGCCATGGAAGGACACAGAGCCAAGGAAGGGCATGCAGGGAGCCATGGAAGGACACAGAGCCAAGGAAGGGCATGCAGGGAGCCAAAGAAAGGACACAGAGCCAAGGAAGGGCATGGAGGGAGCCATGGAAGGACACAGAGCCAAGGAGGGGCATGGAGGGAGCCAAAGGAAGGACACAGAGCCAAGGAGGGGCATGGAGGGAGCCAAAGGAAGGACACAGAGCCAAGGAAGGGCATGGAGAGAGCCAAGGAAGGGCATGGAGGGAGCCATGGAAGGACACAGAGCCAAGGAAGGGCATGGAGGGAGCCATGGAAGGACACAGAGCCAAGGAAGGGCATGGAGGGAGCCATGGAAGGACACAGAGCCAAGGAGGGGCATGGAGGGAGCCAAAGGAAGGACACAGAGCCAAGGAAGGGCATGGAGGGAGCCATGGAAGGACACAGAGCCAAGGAAGGGCATGGAGGGAGCCATGGAAGGACACAGAGCCAAGGAAGGGCATGGAGGGAGCCATGGAAGGACACAGAGCCAAGGAAGGGCATGGAGGGAGCCATGGAAGGACACAGAGCCAAGGAAGGGCATGGAGGGAGCCAAAGGAAGGACACAGAGCCAAGGAAGGGCATGGAGAGAGCCAAGGAAGGGCATGGAGGGAGCCATGGAAGGACACAGAGCCAAGGAAGGGCATGGAGGGAGCCATGGAAGGACACAGAGCCAAGGAAGGGCATGGAGGGAGCCATGGAAGGACACAGAGCCAAGGAGGGGCATGGAGGGAGCCAAAGGAAGGACACAGAGCCAAGGAAGGGCATGGAAAGAGCCAAGGAGGGGCACCAAAAAACCCCAACTCAAACCAACCCAAACAGAACGAGCCAAGGAGGGGCATGGAGGGAGCCAAGGAAGGGCACAAAATACCATGAACAAATAAACCAACTCAAACCAACCCAAACAGAAAGAACCAAGAAGGGGCATGGAGGGAGCCAAGGAAGGGCACAAGATATCATTAATAAACCAACTCTAACTAACTCAAAGAGAAAGAGCCAAGGAGGGGCAGAGAGAAGGCCAAGGAGGGGCAGAAAGCCAAAGAGGGGCAAAGAGAAGGCCAAGGAGGGGCACAAAACTGCATTAATAAATGAACCAACCCAAACTAACCCAAACCCAAAGAGAATGAGCCCAAGTGAGCCCAAGGGCAGGGCCCTGAGCGCCCCCTGGGCGCTGGCAGGGTGAGGCCGAGCTCAGGCCTGCGCGGCCGCGGCCTCACCTGATGATGTAGGAGGACTGCATGGCGGTGAGGAAGGCCAGCGGCAGGCCGAAGCCGAAGTAGTAGGGCCAGTTCCTCTCGATGTTGGAGAGCCGCTGGTGCATCTCGATTCCTGGCGGGGAGGGAGAAGCCGTTGGGGAGGAGCGCAGGCGGCGCCGCGGCCCGCGCCCGGGGCGCGCCCGCCTCACCTTTGTTGAACCAGCGGTACTCGAAGCAGTAGAGCGAGTAGAGCAGCGACATGTGCAGCAGGCTCACCAGCTGCCCCACCAGGTCGATGGGGAAGAGGCTGACGATCATGCCCTGCGGATACCAAGCAGGGAGAGGCGCTGGGACCGGGGAGGCGGCGACCCACGGCCCCCGGGCCGGCACGGGTGGGAGCTCACCGGGATGAGGAAGAGAGCCTGCAAGCAGCAGGCTGGGAGCTCACCTGGATGAGGAAGAGAGCCTGCAGCAGCAGGCTGGGTGGGAGCTCACCTGGATGAGGAAGAGAGCCTGCAGCAGCAGGTTGAAGAGCATGTCGGCGATGATCTTGCTGACGCTGGGGAAGGGATGCGGCTTCCTGCCCGACACCTCGAACGCCAGGTCCGCAATGTCCTGGGAAGAGATGGGGAGGGCCTGAGGGAGAGGCAACTGCAGAGAGGGGACAGCGAATTCCAGGGAGGAAAAGGGGCTTGAGGGAAAGGGAACTGCAGAGAGGGAAAGGGAATTCCAGGGAGAAAAAGGGCTTGAGGGAAAGGGAACTCCAGAGAGGAAAAGGGGCTGGAGGGAAAGGGAATTCCAGGGAGGGAAAGGGAATTCCAGGGAGGGAAAGGGAATTCCAGGGAGGGAAAGGGAATTCCAGGGAGGAAAAGGGGCTGGAGGGAAAGGAATTCCAGGGAGGGAAAGGGAATTCCAGGGAGGGAAAGGGGCTTGAGGGTAAAACTCCAGAGAAGAGGTTGTTAAGGCCAGGCTGGATGTGGCTGTGAGCAACCTGCTGTAGTGCGAGGTGTCCCTGCCCATGGCAGGGGGGTTGGGACTGGATGATCCTTGAGGTCCCTTCCAGCCCTGACAGTTCTGTGATTCCATGAAAAGGGACTTGAGGGAAAGGGAACTCCAGAAAAATGGGGGCTCAAGGGAGCTGAATAGCCAAAGAGGAAAAGGACTTTAAGAGAAAGAAAATTCCAAAGAGGAAAAGGAAATTCAAGAGAAATGGGGCTTGCATGGGATGGAAATCCAGAGAGGAAAAAGGGCCTGAGAGGAAGGAAATTCTGAAGAGGGAAAGGAAAATCCAAAGAGGAAAAGAAGACTACAAAGAGGAAATAAGGAGAAATGGGGGGGGGGGTGTGAGGGAGCTGAAATTCCAAAGAGCCAAAGGAAGCTCCAAAGTGGAAAAGGGGGCTGAGGGAAATGAAATTCCAAAGACAGAGAAGTCTTGAAGAGAAAATGGGGCCTGAAGGCAATGAAATCCCAAAGAGAAACAGGGAACTGAAGGAAAGGCAATTCTAAGGAGGAAATGGAAGAGAAAAATCCCATCCCTACCTGAAACCAGATAGCATTGACAACCTTGCTGAGCACAAAGAGGGGAAGGACCCAGAGAGCACTGAAGATGGAGGTGAGGATGAACTCCAGCCAGGACCAGACGTCGCCGTGCAGGGAAGGGTCACCTGGGGGTGGCGAACAGGGGGAAGCGTCAGGGAGTGGTGGAGGAACCTCCTCATTACACATCACAAATACTTCCCAGTGTGGCTTCTCCACACCACGAGGAGCTTCTGATCAGGAGAAACCTCCAACGCCAACCTTTGGTCTTCCAAAGAAGATTCCCACCCCAGGGAGCCTGCAGTGCCCTGGGAGAGGCCAGCAGGAGGCACTCACCAATGATCTGCGCCGTGACCGACTGCAGCACCGGGATGAACACTCGGTAAAACAGGAAGAGACTAAGCTGAGGGGAAAGCAACAACGAGGGGCTGGTGAGCTGTTGGGTGCTTGGGTTTGCTGCTCCTGGAACCACCCATCAGAAGGCAACTCCCTGGTTAAACTTCATGAGGTTCCTTCACACGCACTGAGGACCAGGAATCTCTAAAGCCCAAATCTACACTCAAGCACTTCCTGCTATGTTGCAATGCCCAGGGTGGGTTGGAAGCTCTCCACACCAGCACACTCCACAACCTCTCTAGGCAGCCTGCTCCAGGCCTCCAGCAGCCTCACAACAAACAACTTGCTCCTCCTCTTCCCCTCCAGCCTCCTGGCCTCCACTCTCTGCCCACTGCCCCTTGGCCTGCCACTGGGCACCACTCAGCAGAGCCTGGCCCCAGCCTCTTGCCCCCCAGGGGCCCTTCAGCTCTTGCTGAGCATTGCTCAGCTGCCCTCTGGGGCTGCTCTGCTGCAGCCTCTCAGCCCCAGGCCTCTCAGCCTTGGCTCCTGCCAGAGCTGCTCCAGGCCCCTCAGCAGCTTCCCAGCCTGCCCTGGACTCTCTCCAGCACTCCTCTGGCCCTCTGCACCTGGGCAGCACACAACTGCCCCCAGGGCTCCAGAGGTGGCCTCAGCAGGGCACAGCAGAGGGGCAGCACAGCCTCCCTTGCCCTGCTGCTGCCCACACTCTTCTCCATGCCCCCAGGACCCCCTTGGCCTTCTTGCCCACCAGGCCACCTTGCTGCTGCTGGGCAACTTCTTGTCCCCCAGCACTGCCAGCTGCTTCTGCTTGCAGCTGCTTGCCAGCAGCTTCCCCCTGCCCTGTGCTGCTGCAGGAGGTTGTTCCTGCCCGGGGCCAGGACCCTGCCCTTGCCCTGCTTCACCTTCAGGAGGTTCCTTCACATGAGTCCATCACAAAAGCAGGGAGTCTGTACCCAAACTGGGTCCCAGTACAGCCCCAGGACTGGGAATTCAGTGCCTGCCCCCAGTGCTGCTGGCAGAGGCTTTCCCAGGGCTGAGGGCAGGAGCAGAGCAGGCACTCACCCAGAAGACGCCTCCGTTCCAGGCACAGCACTGAAAGATCCTGCTCACGATCCGCGGTTCGCTGCCGCAGGAGGTGGGAGAGACACACGTTAAGGCTCTGGACAAACAGCCCCTAAAGAGTGCCAGCTGCCTCTCCTCCTCACTTCAGGAATGCTGCAGCTCCCCAGCGACCAAGCACAGGAATGCTGGGAGCAACCCCTCCTAGACTGGCACCAGGTGCCAGTCAGTGCAAGCCTCCAGCTGCCTCTACGCCAGAGAGACTCTGAGCCTTTATTAACTCCTCTTATTTCCATGGAAATGGGGGAAAGGCAAATTTTCATCCCAACTCTTACGGATTTATTGGAGATCTCAGGCTGTGTCCTCCTCAAACTCCCTCCACAATAAATTTAGGAGGTTTCACCTGCTTTGTGCTCTTGGCTGTTTCAGCTCAGGGGGTTTGGCTTTTCTCTTTCTGCAGCCTATCTATGGACATACAGCTCTGTGGGACTTCCTGTTTTCTGCTCCCACAGGGACTTGGCTCCAAGGAAAACCATCAAAATACAACCATTTGGACCCCCCCAAAGATAAATTATTCCTCAAGGGAAGCTGCAGAGCTGCAGGCACCTCTGGGGAGGGGAGGAGACTCACTTCTCTTGCTTCTTCTCTTCCATGTGAAACCTCCGCTGGGCCAGCGCGCTGTTCGCTCTCCTCCGCCTCTGCTCCTCCCTCTTCTGCTGGATCCGGGCATCCAGCTTGGAGATGGTGCAGATGCCCCAGATGGAGTCCTTGATTCCCTGTGGAAACCAGGAGAAGCCATCATGCTCTGCAGTGAGAGGAGGAGGTGGTCAACCCAGGCCACCAAAACCCCTCCCCTCCCCAAGACAGGGATGCCAGAGCCAAGCCTGGAGCCGCACCACCACCTGCTTTCCATGGCCCACTGGCCTGGAGGACCAGACCCTCCAGCACCCTGAGGCACACCAGGATGCTCCGGGTGTAGAACTGTAATTTCTCAGCCAATCTCCATTAGTTATATCCCTGGCAAGAGCCAGAGAGTCTCTTTCAGCCTTTTTCCTGCCTGGCAGGAAGGCCTCTCTCCAGCCCCTGCCAGCACTTTCACGGCCAACAAGGTGGAATTCTACGAAGTATCTCAGATGTGGCCCAGAAACCACATCCCTGCAAACCTCTCAGGAGGGAAGTGCCTGGAAGCCTTTTCCTTACTCCCCAGTTTAAAAGCCTCCAGTAAAAGTACCCCACAAGCAGATGTCTGCAGCTCTAGATGACACTGCAACCACAACTGCCACAGTTTCACTTCAAAATGATGACCACAGGACACCAAGTGTGAGCCAGGATGGTGTCACCACTCTGGTGACCACGTGATGGTCCAGTAAGTGGAGTTCTACCCCCAACAAAAGCAATTTTCATTGAATGGTTTGGACTGGGAGGGACCCTAAAGATCACCCAGTGCCAACCCCTGCCACGGGCAGGGACGCCTCCCACTAGCTCAGGCTGCTCAAGGCCTCATCCAGCCTGGCCTTCAACACCTCCAGGTTTAGAGCCTCCACAACCTCCCTGTGCAGCCTGTTCCAGTGCCAAGAATTTCTTCCTCATCCCCAGTCTCAATCTCCCCTCTCCCAGCTCAAAGCCATTGTTCCTCACCCTGTCGCTCCAAGCACTTGCCAAAAGTCCCTCCCCAGCTCTCCTGTAGCTCCCTTCAGGTACTGGATGGCTGCTCTAAGACCTCCTGGAAGCCTTCTCTTCTCCAGGCTGAGCAGCCCCAGCTCTCTCAGCCTGTTCCCAGAGAGGAATTTTGATGCCACAAGGGTATCTGAAACGTCAGAGGAGCGCTGAGCCCTTTGTGGCAGACACAACAGCCAGCTCAGGGGGGTGAAACTGTCCCACAGAATACCTGGGGAGCAACACACCCCACACAGCCACATCAAACGTGACCAAGGGACTGGCCTACAGCCACCTCTGCTTGAAAAAACACCCTCAGAGCCCCTTGTCCTGCTTTGCTTTCTGTGCAGGAGGCAGAGGAGGAGCTGGGCCACGCAGACTCACCCTGACGAGGTCATGAAGGAAGGTTTTCACGCTGTCTGCCATCTCGACTCCAGCATCACCTCTGCTTCCCAAACTATCAACTACAGGGAGAAGGGAAAAGCCGACCCCAAACCTCTCTCATCCTGGAGAGATGGGAAATGGATGGAGCCTGTGGAGAGAGAAAACACCAGGAGCACAGCAGGCATTACAGCATCGCTCTGCTGTGAGCACAACCTCCATCAACACCCTGGAGATGCTCAGCAGGCTTCCTGACCATCCTGTGCTCCCCACCAGGCAACCCAGCAGTCAGAGAAGGGATCCAGCCTAACTCCTTTGCCACAATGCTGCTTGCAAACTGCCACAGAAACAGCAATAATAATAATAATAAATTTAGCAGCAAACGAAGGTCATGGAAGCTGTTCCAGCAGGATTCCATCTGCTCCAAGACTGGAGCTACCTGCTCTGGAGCTGGCTGCTGTCACAAGCCCTGACTTGTCAGCAGGGCTGCTGCTCTCTCCCCACTGTGCAGGGCACAGGCAATTAAAAACAATGGTTAAAAAAATAAGAGAGAGAAAGCAAAAAGGGGGTTTTAGCTTGGTTATTCTGAAAGAAAGCCTACTGGGTGTGAACTCTGCTCCTGCAGAGCAGGTTGGAGGAAACGCAGGGAAGCAGAAGCGGCCTCCAGCTTTGTTAACATCGGCTTTAACCACCCCAAGATCGAGCCTAGAGAGGCAGAGCCCCGGCAGAAACAAAAGGCAGAAAGGAGCCTTTGCTTTGTTCCAGGCAGCTGCTTCTCACCACCCTTTCAGGCAGGGCAACATCCCCGCTAAAGACAGCTGCCCCCAGCTGCCATATGGTGCCGGCTGCTGCTGCGCCCTGCCTGCTTTGCTGCCACCCGCGGGGAGCCCCCACGCGGGGCTGGGGTCCCCGGGCACCCGGGGGCCCTCTGCACCCAAGTGTACCTCAGGACTGCCCCTCGTACCCACATTGACCTCAGGGCTGCCCCGCACACAACCCCAGACCCCAAACGACCTCAGGCTTCATCCGCGGATCCCTCCGGACCCGGAGTTAGCTGCGGGCTGCCTCAGAGCCTCCCGGGAGCAGCGTTACCTCAGTGCTGCTCCACAGATCCTCCCGGAGCCAACTGTACCTCCGGGCTGCCACACAGGGTCCCCTGCGGCTTCCAACCGCCTCGGCGCTGCTCCAGGGACCTCTCCAGACCCCACATCACCTCAGGGCTGCCGTACGGATAGCCCCAGACCCAAACTCCTCTCAGCTACCCCCAACAGATACCTTCGGAATCAAACTGGCCCCAGCGTTGCCCCTCGGATCGCTCCGAACCCAAAATTACCTCCGCCTTTCCCCTCGTACCCAAAAGTATCTTAGGCTTGTCCCACAGATCACTCCGGACCTAAACTGACCTCAGCGTTGCGACACGGACACCTTCTGACCCAAATTCACCTCAGAGGTGCCCCACGGCCCACGGCTTCCCCAGGGCTGCCCTCACGGCTCCCGGCAGCGACTCCAGCCATCCCCCCCCGGGGAGGGGCGCACAGCTCCCTCTGGGCTGATCCCACCCCGGCCCCGGGGCTGTCCTTCCCCCCCCCGCGCCCGCTCACTCACCGGCGGCTGCGGGCCGGGGGCGCAGGGGGCGGCAGGCGGGCCCAGCTCCCGCCGGCCCGGCCGCCACAGCACCGCGCATGCGCCGCAACCGCGCAGCTGCGGCCCCGCCCCCTTCCCGCCATTGCCGGCGCGCGGGCCCACCCCCACGTCCCGCCGCTGCGCATGCACCGCGGCCCGCCCACCCCCGGCACAGCACTGCGCATGCGCGAACGCTGCTGCCGCCTCGCAGGCAGACGGCGACTGCCCCGCTAGGGGGCGCCAAAACGCCCTGAAGGGTGGTCGGGATGACCGGGGATAACGGGGGTGATAGGGGACAGTGGGGGGTAATGGGGGATAGCAGGGGGTAGTGGGGGGTAATAGGGGATGGGGGGGTAATAGGGGATAACAGGGGATGGTGGGGGGTAATGGGGGATAGTGGGGAGGCTGGGAACTGGGACTGGAGGTAATGGGGGACTCTGGGAATACCAGGGGGTAGTAGAGATACAGGGTAGGAGATCATGGGGGCATACTGGGGGTAAAGGAGGCTACTAGAGCACAATGGGGATACTGGGGGTAAAGGGAATGTTGAGAGCTAATGGGGGCTGCTGGGAATAAATGGGAGGCAGTGGGAACACTAGGGGGTGATGGGAGATACTGGGGGGCCAGAGGGGATACTGAGGGTAATGAGGATACTGGGGGTAATAGGGGATAACAGAGCTGCAGGGGCTAGGGACACTGGTGGATGCTGGAGGACACTGGGGATACTATGGATACCAGGACTGGGGGCAATGGGGCACAGGGGGTAACGGTAACACTGGGGTGGCAGCAGGGGTTAATGCAGACCCTGGGGCTGGAGGCAATGGGGACACAACAGAGCCACTGGGACTGGGGGTGCTAGAACATAACTGGGGCCTTGTGGGGGGACGACGACACTGGAGATAGTGGGGGGAACAGGGGCTAGTGGGGACACTGGAGGTAGTGAGGCTGGGGGGCAGTGTGGGGACCCTGGGGGTTAAGGGGAGCACTGGGGTGAAAACAATGACAGCGGGCCTGGGTGCACTGGAGAGGGATAATGGGAGCACTGGGGCGTGGGACACTGGGGATACTGGAAGTGGGGACACAGGGGATGTGGGGGCAATAGGAGACCCTGGGGGAAACACTGGGGACACTGGGAGGGGAAGGAATAACAGAGATACTGAGGTGAAATGGGGGACACTGGGGGGAGGGCATGAGAGATACTGGGGGTGAAGTGGGGACAGTGGGGGGGGGGATAACAGTGGCACAGGAGTGATACTGGAACTGGGTGAGTTGGGGGGAAACTGGGAGGGTCCCCACCTCCCCCATACAAACCCCAGCACACAGCAGCTGTCCATTTTATTCCTGTGGGGCAACAGCACCAGCCTGGGACAGGGGACAGGAAGGGGGTGGGAAGAGGCTGAGATGGAGGTGGGAAGGTGTCTGGAGGTAGTTGAGGAGTCAGGAGAGGTCCCACTGCCATCTCCATTTCCTGCATGTCCATGCCCCAGCCCCCCAGCAGTCTCCCAGGCCCCTCGCAGCTCAGCGGTGCCCCCAGCAGTGTGTCCTACCCCGCCCCAGCAGTGTCCCAGCCCCCCAGCAGCGTGTCCCACTCTCCCCAGCAGTGTCCCAGCCCCCCAGCAGCGTGTCCCACTCTCCCCAGCAGCGTGTCCCACTCTCCCCAGCAGCGTGTCCCACTCCCCCAGCAGCGTGTCCCACTCCCCCCAGCAGTCTCAGGACCCCAGCAGTCCCAGGACCCCCGCCCCAGTGGAGCCCCCAGCAGTGTCCCAGCCCCCCAGCAGTCCCAGCCCCCAGCAGTCCCAGTCCCCCCTCCAGTGTGTCCCAGCACCCCAGCAATCCCAGTCCCCCCTCCAGTGTGTCCCAGCCCCCAGCAGTCCCAGTCCCCCTCCAGTGTGTCCCAGTCCCCCCTCCAGTGTGTCCCAGCACCCCAGCAGTCCCAGTCCCCCTCCAGTGTGTCCCAGGCCCCCCAGCAGTCTCAGGACCCCAGCAATCCCACGCCCCCTGCACCCCAGTGGTGCCCCCAGCAGTGTCCCAGCCCCCAGCAGTCCCCCAGCCCCCCAGCAGTCCCAGTCCCCCCGCAATGTGTCCCAGGCCCCCAGCAGTCTCAGGACCCCAGCAATCCCACGCCCCCTGCACCCCAGTGGTGCCCCCAGCAGTCCCCCAGCCCCCCAGCAGTCCCCCAGCCCCCCAGCAGTCCCAGTCCCCCCCGCAATGTGTCCCAGCCCCCCAGCAGTCTCAGGACCCCAGCAGTCCCACGTCCCCCGCAGCCCAGCGCTGCTCCCAGCAGTGTCCCAGCAGTCCCCCCCGCCTCCTCCCGCCGGTGCCGCCGGTCACAGCCCGGCGGGGGCCCCGTTCACAGCCCGCCGGTGTCCCCGGTCACGGTCAGACGACGCCGTCCTCCCGCAGGCGGGTGCCGTCGAGCAGGCGCTGGCAGCCCAGCCGCGCCAGGTCCAGGCTCTCGTAGCGGCCGCGCAGCAGCAGCTCTGCCAGCGCCCGGCCGGCGGCGGGGGCGTGCTGCAGGCCGTGCCCGCTGAACCCCGCGGCCACGAAGAGGTTCTCCAGCCGGGGGTGGGGGCCCAGCACCCCGTTCTGGTCGAAGCAGTTGTAGTCGTAGTAGCCTGCCCAGGAGCTGCGGGGCCGCAGGGCGGCGAAGGCTGGGACCCGGGCGGCCAGCAGCGGCCACAGCCGCTCCGGGAAGAAGCTGTGGTCCACCGAGAGGTCGCTAGGGTCCGGCTCCTCGTCCTGGGATGCAGAGTTGGGAGGGGCTCAGATGATGAGGTGGAAGGGGGGTGTTGCTTTTAAATAACCAACGAAAGGATTAAGTAATAAGGGATGCAATAATAAGGGGCTAAGTAATAAATATGACTTGTAGTACTTATTGCTTATATTTATTATTATAGATTAATTACCTATCAATCACCTACTACTTACTTAATTACCTATAAATCACCTATTACTTATACTCCTTATAAATGAAGGGGTTAAGTAATAAACTGAAAGGCTCACAGTAATGATTTGGGAGGGGTAAGTAATAAATGGAGGAGAGAAATAATAAGGAGTCAACCAGTAAGTCAAGGGGTCAACCAATAAGTCAAGGGGTCAACCAATAAGTCAAGGGGTCAACCAATAAGTCAAGGGGTCAACCAATAAATTGAAAGGGTTAAATAGTGATTTTGGGGTATAAATAATAACTAAAGGGGTAATATAATAAGGAGTAAAATAAGGTGTTAATAAATCAAGGGGTCAGGTAATGAGGGGTCAGGTAATGAGGGGTCAGGTAATAAAGTGAAAGGGTCAAATAGTGATTTGGGGGGCAAAATACTGAAGGGTTAAATAATAAGGGGTTAAGTAATAAACTGAAAGGGTCAAAGAGTGATTGGAGGGGTAAAGAGTAAATTAAGGGGTAAAATAAAGGGTTAAATAATAAGGTGTTAAGTAATACACTGAAAGGGTCAAACAGTGATTTTGAGGGGTAAGTAAGAGGTGAAATAGTAAGGGGTTAAATAATAAAGGGGTCAAGTAATAAATTGGGTTAAGCAATAAACTGAAAGGGTCAAATAATGATTTTGGGGGTAAATAATAAGGGGTAGAATAATAAAGGGGTTGAATAAGAGGTTAAGTAATAAACTGAAAGGGTTGAATAATAATTTGGGAGGAGGGAAATAATAAAGGGTCAAATAATTAAGAGGTTAATAAAGGGTCAAATTATTGGGGGGGTTAAATAATAAACTGGAAGGGTTAAATACTAAATTAAGGGGGTCAGGTAATAAAGAGGTTAATAAAGGGTCAAATTGCTGGAGGGTGTTAATAAACTGAAAGGGTTAAGTGATTGAGAGGTTAAATAATAAGGGGTTAGATAAATTGAAAGGGTCAGATAATGATTGGGGGTTAAGTAAGAAACTGGAAGGGTCAAATAATAACTGGGGGCTTAAATAGTGAGGGGTTAAACCATGAGAGGATTAATGATTTGGGGGGTTAATAAATTCAGGGGATAAATAATAAATTGAAAGGGTGAATTAATGAGCTGGGGGTTAATAAAGGGGTGAAACAATAAAGGGGTGAAACAATAAAGGGGTGAAACAATAAAGGGGTGAAACAATAAAGGGGTTAATAACCTGGAAGGGTCAGTAATTGGGGGTTTAAATAATTAATGGGTTAGATTAATAAACTGAAAGAGTTGATGCTTGGAGGTTAAATAATAAGGGGTTAAATAAATCGAAAGGGCCAAATAGTCATTGAGGGGTTGAATAATTAAGGGGGTAAGTAATGGGTTGAATAATTAAGGGGGTTGAATAATTAAGGGGGTAAGTAATGAAGGGTTAAATGATTAAGGGGGTTGAATAATTAGGGGTTAAACTGAAAGAGTCAAATAATGACTGGGGGTCAAATAATAACGGGGTTAATAAAGGGGTCAAATAATAAAGGGAATAATAAAGGGGTCTAATAATAAAGGGGTCTAATAATAAACTGGAAGGGTCAAATAATAATTGAAGGGATAAATAATTAAGGGGTTTAATAAATGAAGGGGATCAGGGATAAACTGAAAGGGTTAAATAATCACTTGGGGTTGAAACAATCAATCAAGGAGGGGGTAAATGACATTGGAAGGGTTAAGTAATGAATGAGGAGGAGATAATACATTGGGGGGATAAATAATAAATTAGGGGGATTAAAGAATAAATCTGGGGGGTAAATAATGCAGGGGACCCCCCCCGGGGGCTCACCTCGGGGGGCTCATGCCACCGATGTAGTTGCCAGCGATGCCCTCCCGGCGGAAATAGGCTCCGGAGGTGTCGATGAGGAAGGGGCAGGAGAGGCCGGGGCCGTCGGGGCAGTGCCAGGAGAACACATACCTGGGGAGGTGCCAGGGGGCGCCCCCAAAACGTGTAAGGGCAAGGGTGCACCCCCCCCACCTCTGCTAAATGGAGTGGAATAGGGATGGGGGGGTGCCCACTGAAAAATGGCACTGAAGGGTTGGGTGTCACACTGGAGGTGGCTGCTGGGATGTGACCCCCCCAGCCGTGACCCCCTCAAAACAAAGCAGCAAGGGGTTCAGCCCTACCTACCTAAGCCTCCCCTGGCACTGAGGCCATTGCCTCTTGTCCTGTCCCTTGGGAGCAGAGCCCAAGCCCCACCTGGCTCCAGCCTCCTTGCAGGGAGCTGCAGAGAGCAAGGAGGTCTCCCTCAGCCTCCTCTGCTCCAGCCTCAACCCCCCCAGCTCCCTCAGCTGCTCCTCCCCAGCCCTCTTCTCCAGACCCTTCCCCAGCTCCCTTGCCCTTCCCTGGCCCTGCTCCAGCCTCTCAAGGTGCAGCCAGGAGCCCAGCACTGAAGGCAGCACTCCAGGGGTGGCCTCAGCAGTGCCCAGCCCAGGGCACAACCCCTGCCCTGCTCCTGCTGCCCACACCACTGCTGCTCCAGGCCAGGCTGCTGGTGGCCTTCTTGCCCAGCTGGGCACCCCTTGGCTCATCTTCAGGCACTGTCAGCCAAGGTCAACTCAAAGCTCACCTAATCCAAGCTCCTGCAGGCAGCAGGGACATCTCCAACTGCAGCAGGCTGCTCTGAGCCTTGTTGAGCCTGACCTTGAATGTCTGCAGGGATGGAGCCTCAACCACCTCCCTGGGCAGCCTGCCCGTGTCTCACCACCCTCACTGTGCAGAACTTCCTCTTGGTGTCCAACCTAACTCTGTCCTGCTCCATTGCCCCTGGTCCTACCCCCACAGCCCCTTCTGAACAGCCCCTCCCCAGCTCTCCTGGAGCCCTTCAGCTACTGGAATGTTGCTCAAAGGTCTCTCTGAAGCCTTCTCCAGGCTGCACAGCCCCAGCTCCCTCAGCCTGGCCCCACAGCAGAGGTTCTACAGCCTCTGATCATCTTTATGTCCTACTCTGGACCCTCTCTGTCATGTCCAGGTCCTTTCTGTGTTGTGGTGCCACAGCTGGCCCCAGCCCTGCAGGGGAGGTCTCCCCAGAGCACAGCAGAGGGGCAGGATCCTCTCTCCAGCTCAGGCCACACTGCTTTGGCTGCAGCCCAGGCTGCCCTTGGCCTCCTGTGCTGCCAGTGCCCAGTGCTGGCTCCTGCCCAGCTGCTCCCCCCAGCACCCCCAAGGCCCTCCCTGCAGGGCTGCTCTCACAACCTGTCCTTTGCCCCCAAACCCCAGCCAAAGCTTTCTGCCAGCTCAGCTCCTGGCACATGGGATCTGTCCCTCTGCCTTTGGGACTTCCTCCAAGCAAGGTCCAACCTCCCTGCACTCCCTGGACCTCCAAGGTTGCCTGCCAAGGGACTTTGCCTACCATGCTGCCAAGCAGGCCCAGGCCTGCCCTTGTGCCCAGGTGGCACTGCTGACCCCTCCCCACTCACAGCTCTGCTCTCTGAGTGCTGTGTGGAAGCTGTTGGGGTGCCCCGGCTGAACCAAAGCACCAAGGGGGTCACCCCTCCAGCCCTGAAGCTGTTGGGGTGCCCCCGGCTGAACCAAAGCACCAAGGGGTCACCCCTCCAGCCCTGAAGCTGTTGGGGTGCCCCCAGCTGAACCAAAGCACCAAGGGGGTCACCTCTCCAGCCCTGAAGCTGTTGGGGTGCCCCCAGCTGAACCAAAGCACCAAGGGGGTCACCTCTCCAGCCCTGAAGCTGTTGGGGTGCCCCCAGCTGAACCAAAGCACCAAGGGGGTCACCCCTCCAGCCCTGAAGATGAGAGATGGGTGCAAGGATGTGAGCCCCCCAGCTATGGCCCCCAAAAATAGACACTGACAGGTTCCCCCAACTTGATGGAGAGTTGGTGGGTGTCAGGATGTGACCCTCCACACTGTGACACCCCAAGCCCAGCACCGGGGGGTTCACCCAGCTTGAGGGAGGGATGGTGGCTACAGGATGTGCCCCCCCGGACTGTGACACCCCAGACCCCAGCACCGAGGGGTTCACCCCCAACCTTGAAGACATATGTTGGGTGCTGGGATGTGCCCCCCACCCTGTGACAGCCCCACCCCCCTGCTCACCTCTTCCTGGGCTGGATGGGCAGGGGGGCTGCCGCAGCTCCTTGGGTAGCCCCGACTCCTCCAGCAGCTTCCCGGCCCAGGCGCCCGCGGCGTTGACCACGATGGAACAAGCCACGGGCTGGTACTCCAGGCTGTCCCGCGCGTGGATCTGGGGAGGGAACGCACAGGGGACCCTGGGGGGGTCAGGGACACTCGTGGGGACACCCCCCCCGCCCCCGGGGTGGGGGCCAGGCAAGCACTCACGTGAATGTATTTGATGCGTGCGGACATCGGCGACGGTCCCCCGGCGCCAAGTCCCTAGCTGAGGTGACAAAGCCTTCAGGGGGGTGAGCTGGGGGGTCCTGGGGGGTTTGGGGTTGGGGGCACAGGGGGTACCTGCCCCTTCCTCACCTCGCACCTCCCCGGAGCAGCTGTGGACCCCCAGGGAGGAGGCTTTGCGGCGGAAGGCGCTGAGCAGGGTCCAGGGATCAAACCAACCTTCATCCTCCAGACCTGGGGGCAAGCAGAGAGTCACCCCAGAGCCTCCCCCAGAACACAGCTGGCAGCCAGGAGCCACCCACTGGGGGTGGAGCTGGGGATGGGAGGAGGATGAAACTGGGAATGAGGATGTGGATGGAGATGGGGGCGAGGAGGGTGGAGATGTAGATGGGAATGAAGAAAGTGAAGAAGGGAACAGGGAAGGGGATGAGAGAGAAGGATGAGGATGGGGAGGAGAAGGAGGACAGGGATGAAGATGGAGGTGGAGATGGGAATGAAGAGGAGAGTGGGGATGAGGAGAAGCATGGGGATGAAGATGAGGTGGATAACGGGGATGAAGGTGAGGGTGGGAATAATGACGGGGAGGAGAATGAGGATGGGGATGAGGATAGGGATGAGCAAGAGGATAGGGGCAAAAGTATGGATGGGGATAAGGGTGGGGACGGAGATGGGTGCTGGGGGGGTCCCCACGCCACCTCCATACCATAGGAGGCCACAGCCACCCCCTCTGTGTTTATCCAGGGGAACCTCTCCTTCAGCTGGGTTGGGGACAGCAGAGCCACTTGTGCCCCTTCCTCCCTGGGGACAGCAGCAAGCAGAGGGAGGGTCAGGTTGAGACCCCCCTCCAAAACACCCCACCCCGAGTGGGGGGGCTCTGGGTGCCCCCACCTCTGGAGCCGGACGGTGGCCTCCAGCCTGCCAGCAGCTTCTGCGGGGGCGAGGAAGAGGTACCCCGAGGGCTGGAACTGGATGTCGATGGGGGGCTCGTTGGGCACCCCAAGGTACTCCTGGTGGGGGCAGGGGCACTGCGGTGAGCGGGGCCGGAGCCCCCGCCGCGGGCGAGCCCCCGGCGCCCCCCGGCGAGCGGCACTGACGTTGATGCAGCGTAGGAAGGTGGCGGCGAAGCGCGACATGCGGATGTTCTCCGGCAGCGAGAACTGCTGCCGGATGCCCCCGCCGACAGCACCGTGGAGGCCTGGGAGTACTGCGGGACCAGAGCCCCCTCCCCAGTCAGCCGGGCCGGCGGGAGGGGCAGCCCCCGGGCGGCAGCCCGGCCCGGCGCGGGGTCCCTCACCGTGGGGTCCCTCTCCACCACCAGCACCCTCATGCCGTGCCGCCGCCCCTCCAGCGCCTTCAGCCAGTACGCCACGGACCAGCCCAGCACGCCGCCCCCCACCACCACCACGTCGGCTTCCTCGGGGGCGGGGGCCTGGGGAGCTCCCCGGGGGCGTCCAGCTCCCCAGCCCCCGGCCTCAACGCCGGCATCTGATCCTTCAGGGTCTGACCCAGGCGCTCCAGACCCTGTCCCAGCTCTGGGGGGGATATTGAGGGGAGGGGAGGGGTGGGGGGCTGCTGCCAGGCCTGGGAGGGAGCAGAGCTGGCAGCCCCCCCCCCCGGATCCCTCAGGACCTCCCCAGTCACCACCGAGGCCTCCCCAGCATCCTCTGTGACCCCTGGTTTCCCTCCAGTTCTCCAGTGCCTCCCCCAGGCCTCTTTGGGAGCCCTCCCCAGGACCCCCAAGCCCTCTGGAATCCCTCCCCAGGACTCTCTGGGACTCCTCCAGATCCTCTGGGATCACCACCAGTCCCTCCTGGGTGCCCCCAGGATCTCCCTCTGGCCCCTGGGACATGAACCCCCAGACCCCTGGGACTTCCCTGACCCCTGCTCCAGTTTCCGCTGGACCCTCCCCAGTACTCTCAAGGGCCCCCAGCCCCCCCAGGCTCCCAGGACACCCCTCTGCCCCACCCCCAATTCCCCCTCTGAGAACTCCCCCACTTCCCAGGGCCCCACTCCAGCCCCTCTGGAGCCCTCTATGACCCCCTCCCCCCATCCATATACCCCCTCCTCATTCCCACCCATGCCCCCTTTCCCATGGTGACCCCCCCAAATCCTCACAGAAAGCCTCATTCCCCCTCTGGGTCCCCCAGTGACTCCCCTCAATACCCCCCATGACCACCCCCCCCCCCAAATCCCCATAGGCACCCCCACACACATGACCCCTTGGGACCTCCCAATGCCCCCTGTGACCCCCCCAAATCCTCACAGGCATCCCCATTGCACCCTAAAACCACCCACTGACCCCCTCAAGTCCCCCCTACTTCCCTCCAGAATCCCCCAGCTCCTACTGGACCCCCACGGATCCCCTTCCAATTCCCCTCAAGACCCCCAGTTCCCACAGTGACCTCTAAATCCCCACAGACTCCCTTCCAATTCCCCTCAAGACCCCCAACTCCCACAGTGAACCCGATTCCCACAGCCCCCTCCCCCAATTCCCCCCAGTGCCCTCCAACACCGCCCGTGACCCCAGATCCTCAGAGACCCTCCCCAATTCCCCCAGAACCCCCTAAAATTCCCGCAGACCACCTTCCTCCCATTCCCCTCGGCACCCCCAGTTCTCGCAGTAGCCCCCAGATCCCGCCGGAACCCCCATCTCCCCGGGACCCCTCCAACAGTGCCCGCGCCCTCAGTGACCCCCAAAACTCCCACAGACACCCCTCCAATTCTTTCCCGTATCCTCCAACGCCCCCCGCGACCCCCAAATCCCCACAGAACCCCCTGGTACCCCAAAAATCCCTCTCGCCCTCCAATGACCCCCGGTTCCCCCCGTGACCCCCAACCCCCGCCCGGGGGCTCCGAGGAACCCCCACTCCGCCTCTCACTGCGGAAGATGTCGGTGCGCAGCGGGGCTGAGGTGCGGAGCGCCCGGCCAGGAGCCCCGCGAGGGAGCGGGGACCCCCGCAGAGACCCCCATAGGGAGCCCCCCGGGGGGCCCCGGCTCCGGCCCTCCGGAGAAGGCACCGAACGCGCCCCGGGCGCAGCATGCCGCGCCTGGACACGCCCCCAGAGGCCTGGGCACGCCCCCGGATGGCTGACCACGCCCGCCCCGGTCGCGACCACGCCCACTCGCTGAACCGCTGAGGGGCTGGAAGGGACCTCTGCAGCCCCCCAGCCCAAGCCCCTGCCAGAGCAGGGCACCCAGGGCACATCCAGGGGGGTGGAAAGGCTCCAGAGGAGACTCCACAACCTCTCTGGGCAGCCTGCCCCAGGCTCTGGCAGCCTCACAGGCACAAAGTTTCCCCTCCTGTTCCCCTGGCAGCTCCTCTGCTCCAGCTTGCCCCCAGTGCCCCTTGTGCTGTGCTTGGCCCTCCCTGGGCAGAGCCTGGCTCCAGCCCTGCACAGCTTTATCCCCAGCACTGAGGGCAGCCCTCAGGCTGCTCTGCTCCCAGCTCCCAGCCCCAGCTGCCTCAGCTGTGCTCCCAGGAGATGTTGCACTGCCTGCAGCAGCTCTGTGCCTCTGGCCTGGACTCTCTCCAGCACTTCCCTGAGGTCCTGCTGGAGCTGAGGGGCCCCGAGCTGGACACAACATTCCAGCTGTGGCCTCAGCAGGCCAGAGCAGAGGGGCAGGAGCACCTCTCTGACCCACTCCCCACAGCCCTTCTAATGCACCCCAGGATGCCAAGAAGGTCACTTCTTGCCCACCAGGGCACACTGCTGGCTCAGGGGCATCCCTCGGGCCACCAGGTGCCTTTCCCCTGCACTGCTCTCCAACAGCTCAGTCCCCAACCTCTCCTGCTCCCTGTGGTTGTCCTTCCCCAGCTGCCAGACTCTCTCCTGCCCTTGTTGGATTCCATTCCCTTTCTCCCCCAGCTCTGCAGCCTGTCCAGGTCTGGCTGGCTGGCAGCACAGCCTGAGGGCTGTCACCACTGCTCCCAGTTTGGTGTCACCAGCAAACTGCCTGGCAGTGCCCCTGTGCCCTCAGCCAGGTCGCTGATGAAGATACTGCACAGCTCTGGTCCCAGCACCGACCCCTGAGAGCCTCCCCTGGACCCCCGGCCTCTCCCCTCCCCTTCTCCCATGACCTGACCCGCGCCCCCCGTCCCCATTCGCCCGCCGCCGCCCCGCCCCTTTTCCGCCCCCTCGGCCAATGGGCGGCGACTTCCGGCGGAAGCGCTGGGGGCAGTGCGACGTGTGCGCGGAGCCGGGCTCGGCGCCGCCGCCGCCATGCTCGACTTCTTCACTATCTTCAGCAAGGGCGGCCTCGTCCTCTGGTGCTTCCAGGGCGTCCGCGGGCCTGCCGCCGCCGCCACCGCGCCCGTCAATGCCCTCATTCGCTCCGTCCTCCTCCAGGTCCGGGCGGGGCGGCTGGGACCGGCGGCCTGAGGGAGGGGGACGCAGGCAGACCGGCGACCTGGGGGCCGGGGGAGGGCAGCTGGAGTCATCTGTCTGGGAACTGGGGATGCCCCGGAACGTCTGTCGGGGGGAGGGGAGGGTTGGAATCGTCTGCTTGGGGAGGGAGGAGCGGGCAGGACCATCTGGCGGGGGATCCGGGCAGGACCATCTACCTGGGGTGGGGTGGGGGGACGCAGCTGGGAGCATCTGTCTGGGATCGGAGATAGTTGGAAACATTGGGAACGGGGATATTTGGGAACATCTGGGAAGAGGGAGTAGTTGGGAACATCTGTCTGGGAACGAGGGTAGTTGGAAACATCTGAGGAAGGTGTTCGGGAACATCTGCCTGGGAACGAGGGCAGCTGGGAACATCTGGGGAGGGAGGGTAGTTGTGAACATCTGTCTGGGAACGAGGGCAGTTGGGAACGGGGGCAGCTGGGAACATCTGGCTGGGGAGGAAGCGACAGGCCAGACCATCTGCCTGCGGTAGGGGAGGCAGCCGGGAACATCTGCCTGACAGGGGTGGCAGGCACGCAGCTGAGGTAGGGAGGAGCAGTTGGGACCATCCCTGTGGGATGTGTGGGGCTGTGGAACCATACCCCTGGGGGGAATAGGTGGCTGGGCCAGGCTGTCAGGGCTGGGGGGCAGTTAGAGCCATTTAGCTGAGGAGGGAGCAGTCAGCACCATCTGCCTGAGGAAGAGGGGGTGGTTGGCGACCACCTGCCTGGGGGGCAGAGGATGGAGGGGACCATCTGCTTGGGGGGGGGCAGGGAGACACTGGGGAAGGAACTGATCCATTTTGGAGAGGCAGGATGGGACCACCTGCCCTGTGGGGTGGGCTTGAGCTCCTATAAGGGTTGCTGGACTGCTTTTTGGGGAGAGGGGAGTGACTGGATGGGGGGGGGATGGTTGTTGCTGCTGGCAGCCCCCTGCTGATGGCTCCTCTCCCTTAGGAGCGGGGTGGCAACAACTCCTTCACCCATGAAGCCCTCACGCTCAAGTACAAGCTGGACAACCAGTTTGAGCTGGTGTTTGTGGTGAGTGACCTCCCCCAGCCCCCACAGGCACAGACTGGGGGAGACTGACCCCCGAAATGGGCTCTTCAGGCCTGGGTTGGGCAGGAAGGAGCCTGTCTGGTGCCCTGCCAGGCTCCAGGCGGCCTCCCGGCGCCGCGGGGGGAGCGGAGGCCGACGTGGCACAGAGGCTGCGCTGCCAGCACCTGGGAAGAGGAGCAGCAGGGCCTCTGTGACCTCGGGAGGCTTTGGCTTGGCACCTTGGGTTCTTCCTACCTGTGCCAGCAGCTCCCAGCGGGGTGAGGTGGGGCTGGCTCTGCCCTCAGCAGGGCGCTGGCGGTGCCCGGGGAAGGGCCTGGGGGTGGTAGGAAGGTGCAGAGCTGGGCTCAGGAGCTGAGTGCCGACCCTGGTGTAGCCAGGCTGGTGGGGTGTGGTGGGTGGGTATCTCTTGGTGTCTCCCAGTGGTGGTAGGGACTGACTTAGCCATCTGTGGCAGGATTAAATCTCATTAGCATCGTGGAGTTGCTTAGAAAAGCTCTTGGAGCTCATCCAGTCCAACCCTCCTCTAACTCCCAAATCCATGTCCCACAGCACCACATCCCTCTGGCTTTTAAGTGTCTCTGGGATGGGCATTCAGCCACCTCCCTGGGCCAGTCCTTTGAGAACCCTTTCAGTGAAGAAGTTGCTTTTCATGTCCAACCTGAACCTCCCCTGGGGCAACCTGAGGCCATCTCCTCTTGTCCTGTCCCTTGTTCCCTGGGAGCAGAGCCCAAGCCCCACCTGGCTCCAGCCTCCTTGCAGGGAGCTGCAGAGAGCAAGGAGGTCTCCCTCAGCCTCCTCTCCTCCAGCCTCAACCCCCCCAGCTCCCTCAGCTGCTCCTCCCCAGCCCTCTTCTCCAGACCCTTCCCCAGCTCCCTTGCCCTTCCCTGGCCCTGCTCCAGCCTCTCAAGGTGCTGCTGGCAGCCAGGAGCCCAGCACTGAAGGCAGCACTCAAGGGGTGGCTTCAGCAGTGCCCAGCCCAGGGGCACAATCCTGCCCTGCTCCTGCTGCCCACACCACTGCTGCTCCAGGCCAGGCTGCTGGTGGCCTTCTTGCCCAGCTGGGCACCCCCTGGCTCCTCTGCAGCTGCTGGCACCCAGCACCCCCAGGGCCTTTCCTGCTGGGCAGTTTGCAGCCCCTCTGCCCCAGCCTGGAGCCTTGCTGGGGCTGCTGTGAGCCAAGGGCAGGACCCAGCCCTTGGCCTTGTTGCACCTCATGCCCTTGGCCTTGGCTCATGCCTGCAGCCTGGTCAGGTCCCTCTGCAGAGCCGCCAAGCCTCCAGCAGCTCAGCACAGCCACCCAGCTTGGTGCCCCCTGCAGCCTGCCTGAGGCAGCCTCGATGCCCTCACCCAGGTCATTGATGGAGACCTTGAAGAGCCCTGGGCCCAGCACTGAGCCCTGGGGACCCCCTCTGTGAGCAGCTCCAGTGGATCTAACTCCTTTGCCCACCATCCTCTGGGCCTGCCCAGCAGGTGGTTGTTTTCCCTCCCGGCACAGCCTTCATCCCTGTTCCTTTAGGGACCATTTTCCTGCTCTCCCCTCTCTTATCTCTAAATCCACACAGCCCCAGAGATAAGGGCAGAGCCATCCTGGCCCTTCTTGGCTTGGCTGCCACCTGCCACCTGGTTTGTCACTGCTGCAGCTGGGACAGGTTTGGTTCTCCTTCTGAGGAGGATTTGAAAGGGGGTGGGGATGGAAACAGCCTGAGGGCTGCTGAAGGTAGAGAGCTGCATGTTAGAGAGGAGGTCCTGAGCCCAGGGGGAAGCTCTTCCTCTGCCCCCTGCCAGAAGAAGACAGAAGACAGAAGTAACCAGGTTGCGGGGAAGCTCTTCCCCTGCCCCCTGCCCTTTGGGGGGAAGCTCTTCCTCTCCTCACCTGCCAGGCCCTGCCCCCAGCCTGCCCCCGTTGCAGGTGGGCTTCCAGAAGATCCTGACGCTGACCTACGTGGACAAGCTGATCGACGACGTGCACAAGGAGTTCCGCGACAAGTACCGCAACGAGTTCCAGCAGAAGGGAGCCCTGGGGCTGCTCAAGGGCACCTTCGACTTCAAGGAGGACTTCCTGCGCCTCCTGCGGTACCTGCCCTGCCGCCCTGCCCTGCCCTGCCCTGCCCTGCCCTGCCCTGCCCTGCCGCCCTGCCCTGCCCTGCCGCCCTGCCCTGCCCTGCCGCCCTGCCCTGCCCTGCCCTGCCGCCCTGCCCTGCCCTGCCGCCCTGCCCTGCCCTGCCCTGCCCTGCCCTGCCCTGCCCTGTCCTGCCCTGCCCTGTCCTGCCCTGCCCTGCCCTGCCCTGCCGCCCTGCCCTGCCCTGCCCTGCCGCCCTGCCCTGCCGCCCTGCCCTGCCGCCCTGCCCTGCCCTGCCCTGCCCTGCCCTGCCCTGCCCTGCCCTGCCCTGCCCTGCCCTGCTGCCCTGCCCTGCCGCCCTGCCCTGCCCTGCCGCCCTGCCCTGCCCTGCCGCCCTGCCCTGCCCTGCCGCCCTGCCCTGCCCTGCCGCCCTGCCCTGCCGCCCTGCCCTGCCGCCCTGCCCTGCCCTGCCCTGCCTGCCCTGCCCTGCCCTGCCTGCCCTGCGCCTGCCCTGCCGCCCTGCCCTGCCCTGCCGCCCTGCCCTGCCCTGCCGCCCTGCCCTGCCGCCCTGCCCTGCCCTGCCGCCCTGCCCTGCCCTGCCCTGCCCTGCCCTGCTGCCCTGCCGCCCTGCCCTGCCGCCCTGCCCTGCCGCCCTGCCCTGCCCTGCCCTGCCGCCCTGCCCTGCCGCCTCTGCCCTGCCGCCCTGCCCTGCCCTGCCGCCCTGCCCTGCCCTGCCGCCCTGCCCTGCCCTGCCGCCCTGCCCTGCCGCCCTGCCCTGCCCTGCCCTGCCGCCCTGCCCTGCCCTGCCGCCCTGCCCTGCCCTGCCGCCCTGCCCTGCCCTGCCCTGCCGCCCTGCCCTGCCGCCCTGCCCTGCCGCCCTGCCCTGCCCTGTTCTGCCCTGCCCCTCTGTTGCCCTGCCCTGCCCCCTGCCTGCCCTGCCCTGTCTGCCCTGTGCTGCCCCTGCCCTGCCCTGCCTGCCCTGCCCTGTTCTGCCCTGCCCTGCCCTGCCCTGCCGCCCTGCCCTGCCCTGCCGCCCTGCCCTGCCGCCCTGCCTGCCCTGCCCTGCCGCCCTGCCCTGTCCTGCCGCCCTGCCCTGCCCTGCCCTGCCCTGCCCTGCCCTGCTCTGCCCTGCCGCCCTGCCCTGCCCTGCCCTGCCCTGCCCTGCCCTGTTCTGTTCTGCCCTGCCCTGCCGCCCTGCCCTGCCGCCTGCCCTGCCCTGCCGCCCTGTCCTGCCCTGCCGCCCTGCCCTGCCCTGCCCTGCCCTGCCCTGCCCTGCCTGCCCTGCCCTGCCCTGCCTGCCCTGCCCTGCCGCCCTGCCCTGCCCTGCCGCCCTGCCCTGCCGCCCTGCCGCCCTGCCCTGCCCTGCCCTGCCCTGCCCTGCCGCCCTGCCCTGCCCTGCCCTGCCCTGCTGCTGCCCTGCTGCCCTGCCCTGCTGCCCGCCCTGCTGCCCCGCCCCGCCCCCCCCCGCCGCCCCGCCGCCCCGCCCCGCCGCCCCGCCGCCCCGCCCCGCCGCCGCCCCCCCACCCCCGCCCCGCGCCCCGCCCCGCCGCCCCGCCCGCCGCCCCGCCCTGCCGCCCTGCCCCGCGCCGCCCTGCCCCGCCGCCCTGCCCTGCCCTGCCCTGCCGCCGCCCTGCCCTGCCCTGCCGCCCTGCCCCGCCCTGCCCTGCCGCCCTGCCCCGCCCTGCCCTGCCGCCCTGCCCGCCCTGCCCCGCCCTGCCGCCCTGCCCCGCCCTGCCCCGCCCTGCCCCGCCCTGCCCCGCCCTGCCGCCCTGCCCTGCCGCCCTGCCCTGCCCTGCCCTGCCCTGCCGCCCTGCCCTGCCCTGCCCTGCCCTGCCGCCCTGCCCTGCCCTACCACCCTGCCCTGCCCTGCTGCCCCTGCAGGGCCCAGCCGCGGGAGGCTAAGGGCTGCCCTCTCCCCCAGGGACGCAGAGGAGAGCAGCAGAGTCCGAGCCCCCACGGTCATGAAGACGTTTGAGCAGTCTCTGAAGTCCCAGAAGACTGTCAAGTGTATGATAGAGACCCGAGGGGAGAAACCAAAGGAGAAAGTCAAGAACAAGAAGAACAAAGGCTCCAGAAAGGAGGGTGGGTGTGGGAGCAGCCTGAGGGGGCACAGGAGGTGTCCCGGAGCCCGGCCTGCGCTCTCCCCAGCACCCAGGCCCTGCCCTGGGCTCACCTGGGGCCTCTCTCTGTCAGGAGCTGAAGCTGTCACCGCCCCTGGGAAGGCCTCTGCAGGTGAGAAGCAGCCCCCAGCAGCTGGGGACAAGGAGGAGCTGACCAAGGATGAAATCCTGCAGAAGAACCGGGAGGAGTTCTTCAGGAGACACAAGAAGGCTGCGGAGAAGTCCAGGTGCGTGCGGAGGCCGTGGCCACCCCTGCTGTGCTTCACCTGCTCCTGCTGCTGCCCCTCAGCCATGGCTGGCTTGCTCCTTCTGGTCACCCCCAGAGAAAGACAGACCTGGACTGTACTTTCCTTTTACTTATTTCCCTGTGTGCTGGGAAGAAGGTCCTGGAGGGGTACCAGGGCTTGATCCCTGCCTTGGGAGACCCAGAAACCCAGCTTGGGCCTTGGAGAGTCCAAATCTGCTTTTGACAGAGGCCCAGCAGGGTGAGGGCTGGAAAATCACCCAGCCCAAGCCCTGCTCCAGCAGGGCCCCCCCAGCAGCTTGCCCAGGGGCACAGTGCCCGGGGGGTTGGAAGCTCTCCACACCAGCACACTCCACAACCTCTCTGGGCAGCCTGCTCCAGGCCTCCAGCAGCCTCACAACAAACAACTTGCTCCTCCTCTTCACCTCCAACCTCCTGGCCTCCACTCTCTGCCCACTGCCCCTTGGCCTGCCACTGGGCACCACTCAGCAGAGCCTGGCCCCAGCCTCCTGCCCCCCAGGGGCCCTTCAGCTCTTGCTGAGCATTGCTCAGCTGCCCTCTGGGGCTGCTCTGCTGCAGCCTCTCAGCCCCAGGCCTCTCAGCCTTGGCTGCTGCCAGAGCTGCTCCAGGCCCCTCAGCAGCTTCCCAGCCTGCCCTGGACTCTCTCCAGCCCTTCTCTGGCCCTCTGCACCTGGGCAGCACACAGCTGCCCCCAGGGCTCCAGAGGTGGCCTCAGCAGGGCACAGCAGAGGGGCAGCACAGCCTCCCTTGCCCTGCTGCTGCCCACACTCTTCTCCATGCCCCCAGGACCCCCTTGGCCTTCTTGGCCACCAGGCCACCTTGCTGCTGCTGGGCAGCTTCTTGTCCCCCAGCACTGCCAGCTGCTTCTGCTTGGAGCTGCTTGCCAGCAGCTTCCCCCTGCCCTGTGCTGCTGCAGGAGGTTGTTCCTGCCCAGGGCCCCCTGCCCTTGCCCTGCTTCACCTTCAGGAGGTTCCTGTGCCCAGCTCTCCAGGCTGCCAAGGGACACCAACACCTGGCTTTAGGGCAGGGCTCCAGGCTCAGAGCAGTGAACCCTGCAGGCAGACTCAGCTCTCACCATCACCTCAGTTTCTGCTTTCTGCAGTCATCTGTGCTGCTCACTGCCAGCTCCCAAGGGGCTGTGGCCATGGCTGTGGCTTCCCCGCACAGAGCAGAGCCTGCTCCTGCTCTTCTGTTTCAGCAAATCTCCCAAGCCTGAGGCCCAGAAGGAGAAGGGGAAGAAGCCCAGGGTGTGGGACCTGGGCAACTCCAATGCCAAAGTTCTGGATTACAGCAACTCTGCCACCAATGGCAGCGCCGAGGCCGCGCCGGCCGAGGAGTTCGACCGCGACGCCGTGAGTGGGGAGCCCGCGGCCGCCTGGGCCCTTCCCTCTGGCAGCAGCTGGGCAGGGCCTGGGCCCCACAGCTGGCTCAGATGGTGCCAGGCAGTGGCCTGTGCAGGATGCTTTCTCCAGCTGACTCCCAGGCTGTGACTTTTTGCCCCCTCCCAGGCGCTGGGGGATCGGAATCGGGAGCCCGGCCGCCTCTACGACCTGGAGTATGAGAGTGAGGATGAAGCTGAGGAGGAGAAGGTCACTCAGAACCCTTCCAAACCCAGGTTGGAGGCTCCTGCAGCTCCTTTGTGTCTCTCTCGGGGCTCTCCTTCCAGTCTAACCAGTAACGTGGCTGGGACAAACTGGGCTCGTGGTGGGCTCCTGCCTGAAGGCAGCTGCTCTGCTTCTCCACAGCGTGAAGAAGGGTGGGGGCCTGGGGGGCATGTTTGGCATGCTGAAGGGCCTGGTGGGCTCCAAGAGCTTGACCAGAGAGGACATGGACCCCGTTCTGGAGAAGATGAAGGATCACTTGATTGGTAGGTCTGGCTCTGCTCTGGGCTGCTTGGCTCGAGAGGGCTCCTCGAGCAGGGCCTGGGGTGGGGGTGGCAGCTGGGGGTGGGGGTGGGGCAGTGGCGGGTGGGATGGCAGCCGAGAGGTCGGGGGCAGCGGTGGTTGGGGGTGGCAGCAGCAGTGATGGGGGGCAGCTGAGGGGTGGGGCGGCAGTGGCGGTTGGGGGTGGCAGCGGCAGGTGGGAGGGCAGCCGAGGGGCTGGGGGGACAGTAATGGTGAGAGGGGGCAGCTGGGGGGTGGGGTGGCAGTGGCGGTTGGGGGCGGCCGGGGCCGGGGGGCAGCCGTGGTTTGAGCTGTTCTTGCCCAGAGGAGCTGTGGTGGGTTCCTGTCTCAGCTCTGGGCTCGTCCTTCCACATGGGGCTGAGGGCGCGGTTGGGTGGGGGTCCTGCACGGTGACTCCTGCCTGCCTGGCTGCTGCTGGGTAACCCCTGCCCCCTGCCCCCCTGCCCCCTGAAGCCAAGAACGTGGCAGCGGAGATCGCGCTGCAGCTCTGCGAGTCGGTGGCCAAGAAGCTGGAAGGGAAGGTCATGGGAACCTTCACCAGTAAGTGCCCCCCCCCCCTGCGTGCGGCCGGGGCGCCCCCAGGGGCCCCACGTTCTTCCATCTCCTCCTTGCCAGCCGTGACCTCGACGGTGAAGCAGGCCCTGCAGGAGGCCCTGGTGCAGATCCTGCAGCCGCAGCGCCGCGTGGACGTCCTGCGCGACGTGCTGGAGGCGCAGCGGCACCGCCGCCCCTACGTCGTCACCTTCTGCGGCGTCAACGGCGTCGGCAAGTCCACCAACCTGGCCAAGGTCCGGCGCCCTGCCCCCGCCCCGGCGGGGCCGCCGAGGGCTTGGGGGACAGCACTGGGGGGGAGGTTCAGATTGGATGTTAGGAAGAAGCAGAACAAGAGGACACAGTCTCAAGCTGTGCCAGGGGGAGGTTTACAGTATCACATTCTCACAGTATCACCAAGGGTGGAAGAGACCTCGAAGATCATCGAGTCCAACCTGTCACCACAAACCTCACAACTAGACCATGGCACCAAGTGCCACATCCAGTCCCCTTGAACACCTCCAGGGACGGCGACTCCCACCACCTCCCGGGCAGCACATCCCAAGGGCGAATCACTCTTAGGCTTGGTCTTAGCAAGAAGTTCTTCCCGGACAGAGGGATTGCCCTTGGGATGTGCTGCCCAGGGAGGGGATGGGGCCCATGTCCCTGGAGGTGTTTAAGCAAAGCCTGGTGGGTGAGGCACTCAGTGCCATGCTCTGGTGATTGGTTAGGGTTGGCTGATTGGTTGGACTTGGTGATCTTGGAGGTCTCCTCCAGCCTGGTTGATGCTGTGAGGGTGGTCAGAGACTGGCCCAGGGAGGTAGTGAAGTCCCCATCCCTGGAGGTGTTTCAAAGCCAAAGTGAGAGTTGTGTGCAGGAGAGGTTAGGGGATGGTTGGACTCAGTGATCCTGAGGCCTCTTCCCAGCAGGTGATGCTGTGATCTGCAGGAGAACCCAAAGGCAGCAAACATGTTCTGTGTTGGCTCCATGGGGGATGGAGCAGAACTGGAAGTGGGGAGATTGAGGTTGGCTGTGAGGAAGAAGTTGTTGCCCATGAGGGTGGTGAGAGCCTGGCACAGGCTGCCCAGGGAGGTGGTGGCAGCCTCCTGCCTGGAGGTGTTTGCAGCCAGGCTGGAGGTGGCTGTGAGCAGCCTGCTGTGGTGTGAGGTGTCCCTGCCTGTGGCAGGGGGTTGGGAGTGGCTGAGCCTCGAGGTCCCTTCCAGCCCTGGCAGTTCTCTGCTCTCCCTGGCACCTGCAGATCTCCTTCTGGCTGATCGAGAATGGCTTCAGCGTGCTGATCGCAGCCTGCGACACCTTCCGCGCGGGGGCGGTGGAGCAGCTGCGCACGCACACGCGGCGCCTGCTGGCCCTGCACCCGCCCCAGAGCCACGGCGGCAGGACCATGGTGCAGCTCTACGAGAAGGGCTACGGCAAGGACGCCGCCGGCATCGCCATGGAGGCCATCGCCTACGGTGGGTGGGGGCTGGGCCGGCAGCGGGGCTGGGCCGGCCCCGGGGGCTGCTGCTTGCCTCATGCTGCCTCTGTGTGTAAATACCTTCAGGGTGAGTGCCCAGGGGCTGGAGCCAGGCTCTGCTGGGTGCTGCATTCAGTTTTGGCCTCTCCAGTTTAGGAGGGTCAGGGAGAGGGTCCAGTGGAGGGCTACAAGGATGAGTAGGTGAGGAGAGGCTGAGGGAACTGGGGGTGTTCAGTCTGGAGAGAAGGCTGAGAGGGATCTGATCAGTGTCTCTCAAGAGCTGAGGGCTGGGGCTCAGCAGGGAGGGAACAGGGCCAGGCTCTGCTCAGCTGCACCCTGGCATAGGCCAAGGAGCAAGGGATGGAAAGTGCAGCCCAGGAGGTTGCAGCTCAGCAGGAGGAGGAACTTGTGCCCTGGGAGGCTCCCCAGAGGCCTGGAGCAGGCTGCCCAGAGAGGTTGTGGAGTCTCCTGCTCTGGAGCCTTCCCAGCCCTGCCTGGATGTGTTCCTGTGTGACCTGGGCTGGACTCTGTGCTCCTGCTGTGGCAGGGGCTTGCACTGGAAGATCTCTTTGGGTCCCTTCCAACCTCTGACATCCTGTGATCCCATGCCAGCACAAGGGGCAGTGGTGGAAGCTGAGGCAGAGGAAGTGCCTTGGAGACAGGAGGAAGGATTATTTCCCTGTGAGGGCGACAGAGCCCTGGAGCAGGCTGCCCGGGGGGGCTGTGGAGTTGTCTCCTCTGGAGATACTCAAGATCCGCCTGGGTGTGTTCCTGTGTGACCTGCTCTAGGTCCTGCTCAGGCAGGGGGTTGGACTGGATGGTCTCTCAGGGTCCCTTCCAGCCCCTAACGCTCTGTGCCTGCCCAGCTCGCAACCAGGGCTTCGATGTGGTGCTGGTGGACACGGCTGGCCGCATGCAGGACAACGCGCCCCTGATGGCCGCGCTGGCCAAGCTCATCGCCGTCAACGCCCCGGACCTGGTGCTCTTCGTGGGGAGGCGCTGGTGGGGAACGAGGCTGTGGATCAGCTGGTGAGCACCCAGCCTGTGGGGCCTGGAGGGTTGACTGGGGAGGGGGAGCCTCAGTTCTGTTGGGTTTGTGGGCAGGTTCCAGCTGCTGGGAGTCCCCTGCAGCGCTGGGGCAGCAGCACAGCACAGCCAGGGAGCTGGGGGAGCAGGGCCAGAGGAGGCCACAGCAGGGCTGGCAGGGCTGGAAGCCCTCTGCTGGGAGCCACGCTGAGAGACTTGGCCTTGGGCAGCCTGCAGAGGAGAAGGCTCCAGGGACACCTTCCAGGATTTGAAGGAGACTCCAGGAGAGCTGGGGAGGGACTTGTGACAGAGGTATGGAGTGACAGGCCAGGGCTGCTGCCTTCAAAGTGGAAGAAGCTGGACTGAGATTGAACATTAGGAAGAAATTCTTCCCCATGAGGGTGCTGAGACACTGGAAGAAGTTGCCCAGAGAAGGTGTGGAGGCTCCAAGTCTGGAGGTGTTCAAGGCCAGGCCGGATGAGGCCCTGAGCAACCTGGGCCGGTGGGAGGGGTCCCTGCCCATGGCAGGGGCTTGGAACTGGATGAGCTTTGAGGTCCCTTCCACCCCAACCCATCCCCTGGTTCTACATCTGGCCAGTGGCAGCACCACAAACGTTCCTGGGATCCATTGTCTCCCTCAGGTGAAGTTCAACAAGGCCTTGGCTGATCACTCCATGGCCCAGACCCCGCGGCTCATCGACGGCATCGTCCTCACCAAGTTCGACACCATCGACGACAAGGTGAGGAGCCCGGGGAGGCGCCTGCTGGGGAGGGGGAGGGCAGCTGCCCGGCCTGGGGCGCTGCTGTGCCGGGCCTGGGGCGGTTCTGTGCCCGGCCAGGGGCGGCTGCTGTGCCGGGCCAGGGGCGGCTGCTGTGCCCGGCCAGGGGCGGCTGCTGTGCCCGGCCAGGGGCGGCTGCTGTGCCCGGCCTGGGGCGGTTCTGTGCCCGGCCAGGGCGGCTGCTGTGCCCGGCCTGGGGCGCTGCTGTGCCCGGCCTGGGGCGCTGCTGTGCCCGGCCTGGGGCGCTGCTGTGCCGGGCCTGGGGCGCTGCTGTGCCGGGCCTGGGGCGCTGCTGTGCCGGGCCTGGGGCGGTTCTGTGCCCGGCCTGGGACGCTGCTGTGCCCGGCCTGGGGCGGTTCTGTGCCCGGCCTGGGGCGCTGCTGTGCCCGGCCTGGGACGCTGCTGTGCCCGGCCTGGGGCGGTTCTGTGCCGGGCCTGGGGCGGTTCTGTGCCCGGCCTGGGGCGCTGCTGTGCCCGGCCTGGGGCGCTGCTGTGCCGGGCCTGGGGCGCTGCTGCTGTGCCCGGCCTGGGGCGCTGCTGTGCCATCCCAGCTACTTTCCTCTCGGGTGGAAGCCCTTTAAAGCAGAGCAGCTCCCAGGAGCAGGAGGGGTGTCAGAGGAGGTTCTTGAGGAGTCTGCTGGGGGTTCCGTGTGGCTGGGGGGTTTGGTGTGGCTGAGGGTGCCCGGTGTGGCTGGGGGGTCCCTGTGTGGCTGGGGGGTCCCTGTGTGGTGGAGGGTCCCTGCCCTGTGTGGCTGGGGGGTCCCTGTGTGGTGGAGGGGCCCGGTGTGGCTGAGGGGGTCCCTGTGTGGCTGGGGGGTCCCTGTGTGGCTGGGGGGCGGTGTGGCTGAGGGGGGTCCGCGTGCCCTGTGCTGCAGGTGGGTGCTGCCATCTCCATGACCTACATCACGAGCAAGCCGATCGTCTTCGTGGGCACGGGGCAGACCTACTGCGACCTGCGCAGCCTCAACGCCAAGGCCGTGGTGGCAGCGCTGATGAAGGCCTAGAGCCGGCCCCGCCCCGCGGCCGTGTCCCGGCAGCAGTTGCTTTCCCCCAGCCCCACCTCCTCCTCCCTGGGCAGTGCAGAGCAGGGTGGGGGAACGGCAGCGGCAAGGAGGCTGCTGGGGAGCGGATCCCGTTCTCCAGGAGAAGGCTCTTGCCCTGGGTTCCTCCATCCTGGCTGAGGTGACGCCGGCTCCCTCCGGGGAGGCTGAGGCCAGAGCTTTGTCTTGTTCCTGCTGCACGGGGGGGTGGGCAGAGCAGGGACCTGCTGCCCCCGGGCGGGGCTTGGAGGCATTTCTGAGCTGCTTTGAAGGTTTGAGATCAGGGCAGGGGGAGCAGGGGCAGCGCTGCCGGGAGGCAGCCTGGGCTCTGCCTGCCCAAACTGCTGCTGGGGGCAGCTCCACCCACGCTGAGAAACCAAAACTGGGAGCTGCTCTCTTGCCTTAAGGTCCCTGCTGGTCACCACTGGGACTCTGGAGCAGCGTTGGGGCAGGAGCTGCAGAGCTGCAGCTGCCTGCTCTGAGGCCAGGCAGCGTCCTGCTGGCCTCAGCTTTACCTACTGGCAGAGCAGGAGACAACCCCCCACGTGATGCTGGAAGCTGCTGGTGGCTGCTTGCTGCTTTCCTGCAACCTTTCTCCCCCCTCCACCAACCTTCTTGAGTGCCTCTTGAGCCCAGCCTGAAGTGCTCCACGGGACAACACCAAGCTCTGTGCCCTGGCTTGTAGCTGTGTGCTGCAGTGCAATAACCCCAACCCCCCCCTGCTGTCTGCTCCAGACCTAATTTATACCCAAATAAACCTGGGAATTTGTGCTCTGTGTGCTGCTGGTGGCCTTGGAATGGGGGTGGGAAGGGAGCTCTGGAGTTCATCCAGTCCAAGGAGTCACTGGGCACCACTCAGCAGAGCCTGGCCCCAGCCTCTTGCCCCCAGGGGCCCTTCAGCTCTTGCTGAGCATTGCTCAGCTGCCCTCTGGGGCTGCTCTGCTGCAGCCTCTCAGCCCCAGGCCTCTCAGCCTTGGCTGCTGCCAGAGCTGCTCCAGGCCCCTCAGCAGCTTCCCAGCCTGCCCTGGACTCTCTCCAGCCCTTCTCTGGCCCTCTGCACCTGGGCAGCACACAGCTGCCCCCAGGGCTCCAGAGGTGGCCTCAGCAGGGCACAGCAGAGGGGCAGCACAGCCTCCCTTGCCCTGCTGCTGCCCACACTCTTCTCCATGCCCCCAGGACCCCCTTGGCCTTCCTGGCCACCAGGCCACCTTGCTGCTGCTGGGCAGCTTCTTGTCCCCCAGCGCTGCCAGCTGCTTCTCCTTGCAGCTGCTGTTCCAACACCTCACTCCCTCTATGCTGGTGCCTGGGGTTGCCCTGTCCTGGTGGCAGGTGTGGGGTGAGTCAGGCAGCAGCAGAGGTGAGAGGGCTTTAATGCCAGGTTCCCATACAAAAGCTGTATAAAGACAGGGCTAGAAAACTGGAGAGCTTCAGTACAAAACAGGAGGCTTGGGCGGTTGATCCCAAGTACAAATTATCCAAGCACTAGGAAGGAGAGCAGAGGAGGCTGCAGCTCCCTCAGGGACACCACCCCCTGCCACCTCCAGAAGAAGACTGCTACATGACACCAGGTGTCCATCCCAGGAGCTCCTGGCTCTGGCCTCTGGCCCCCTGCTCCCTGTGGCTCTGGGCTTCCACACAGGCCTGGACCCTGCTCCGGGTGAGGTCCGTCCCAGGGAGTCCCCCGCGGCGGCGGCACAGGTCCGGGGCTGAGGCCTCGCTCAGGTGGTTCCTCCTGTGGGGAAGCAGAGGCTGTGGGCAGGCCCTGCAGGGCCCTGGGCCCTGGCTCCTGGCAGCTCCCCAGGCTCTTACCTGCCAGCTGCAGCTCGGCCTGGCCACTGGCAGAGCCGTTCAGCTGCTGGCCCTCCCTGGGCACACCTAGGGAGAGGAGAGAGCTGGTGGAAAGGCCATCCCCAGGTGACTGCACAGGCAGGGGGACACTAGGGGTGAGAAGAAGAGCCTGCAGTGACTCATCTCCCACACTGCCACCCTGGCTGGGTTTCACCCTCAGCCCAGGTGCCAGGCAAGCTCTGGTGAGCAAAGTGGATTCTTCCCCCCCCGGTGTGGCTTATGAGTGAGCTCCTGGGTATGCTGAAGCTCAGGAGCAGTCCTGGGCACTGGTGAGTGCTGCCTTCAGTGCTGGGCTCCTGGCTCCCAGCAGGACCTTGAGAGGCTGGAGCAGGGCCAGGGAAGGGCAAGGGAGCTGGGGAAGGGTCTGGAGAAGAGGGCTGGAGAGGAGCAGCTAAGGGAGCTGGGGGATTGAGGCTGGAGCAGAGGAGGCTGAGGGAGACCTCCTTGCTCTCTGCAGCTCCCTGCAAGGAGGCTGGAGCCAGGTGGGGCTTGGGCTCTGCTCCCAGGTACCAAGGGACAGGACAAGAGGCAATGGCCTCAGGTTGCCCCAGGGGAGGTTCAGATTGGTTATCAGAAGCTTCCTCACTGGAAGGGTTCTCAAGGCCTGGCCCAGGCTGCCCAGGGCAGAGGTGCAGTCCCCACCCCTGGAGGGGTTTCAAAGCCCTGGGGCTGTGGTGCTGAGGCCATGGGCTGGTGGTGCCCTGGCAGGGCTGGGTTGGACTCCGTGACCTGAGAGGTCTCACCCCAGGGCTCCGCAGGCCCCTGGGCTGCGTGGAGCTGCCGCCCCTCGGGCAGCCCCTGCCCTACCTGCCTGCCCCCGCAGCGATCTCGGCCGCCAGCCGCTGCAGGTACTCGGGCAGGTCCGCGTAGGCCTCGCCGTAGGACACGACCTTGATGCCCTTGTCCAGCATGTTCTCCCGCAGCTTCCGGAACTCCTCCACGTCCCCCCGCCGCACCAGCATGAAGTGCTCCAGGTCTGACTTATGCTTGACAGCCTCTAGAAACAGGGCCTGAAACGTGGTGTCATCAACAGTCCAACCACAGCCCAAGAACAGGAATGATTTATTCTCATAGAGCTTCTGAATCTCCCGCTTGAAGAGAGGGAAAGAGCTGCTTAGTGACGGCCCAGGGGCAGCCCTGCTCAGCACACAGCTGCCTCTGCACCACCTCTGCACCACCTGCTCCCCAGGGACAGGAGGACCACTGCAGAGGGGAAAGGCAGGCTGGGAAGATGCTGAGGGGGCTGGAGCCCCTCTGTGGGGACAAAAGGCTGAGAGCCCTGGGGCTCTGGCACACCCCTGTGTGAGGCTTGGTCTTTAAACTCAGCTCAGTCTCTGCCTGAGTACCTCCCAGCCCTGCAGGGCAGAACCCCAGCATGGAGAGATGGGAAGGGAGCCCTGGAGCTCACCCAGTCCAACCCCACTCCTAAAGCAGGGCCCCCCCAGAAGCTTGCCCAGGGGCACAGTGCCCAGGGGGGTTGGAAGCTCTCCACACCAGCACACTCCACAACCCCTCTGGGCAGCCTGCTCCAGGCCTCCAGCAGCCTCACAGCAAACAACTTGCTCCTCCTCTTCACCTCCAGCCTCCTGGCCTCCACTCTCTGCCCACTGCCCCTTGGCCTGCCACTGGGCACCACTCAGCAGAGCCTGGCCCCAGCCTCTTGCCCCCCAGGGGCCCTTCAGCTCTTGCTGAGCATTGCTCAGCTGCCCTCTGGGGCTGCTCTGCTGCAGCCTCTCAGCCCCAGGCCTCTCAGCCTTGGCTGCTGCCAGAGCTGCTCCAGGCCCCTCAGCAGCTTCCCAGCCTGCCCTGGACTCTCTCCAGCACTTCTCTGGCCCTCTGCACCTGGGCAGCACACAGCTGCCCCCAGGGCTCCAGAGGTGGCCTCAGCAGGGCACAGCAGAGGGGCAGCACAGCCTCCCTTGCCCTGCTGCTGCCCACACTCTTCTCCATGCCCCCAGGACCCCCTTGGCCTTCTTGCCCACCAGGCCACCTTGCTGCTGCTGGGCAGCTTCTTGTCCCCCAGCACTGCCAGCTGCTTCTGCTTGCAGCTGCTTGCCAGCAGCTTCCCCCTGCCCTGTGCTGCTGCAGGAGGTTGTTCCTGCCCGGGGCCAGGACCCTGCCCTTGCCCTGCTTGATCTTCCTGAGGTGCCTCTCCCCCAGCTCTCAGCCTGGTCAGCTGTGTCTGGGTGAGGGCAGAGCCTGCCCCTGTGTGCCCCTGTGCCTCAGCTCTCACCATCACCTGGGTGTTCCGCAGCACGTTCTGGTACCCGGCCGGGTGCAGCACGATGCCGCTGGGGTTGGTGTACACGCCGTGGATGTGCAGCACGCTCAGCTGCCTCTTCTCCTGCGCCCACTCCAGCACCTGCACCACACAGACCCCTCCACAAATGTCACCAGCTGCCTGCTGTCTGCTTCCAACACCACCACCGCTCAGCCACTCAGGTCGAGGCTACAGAGTTGTCCTCCTCGGCCCCTCGAGGCTCTGGGGAGCCCTGGGGGCCCTCAGCATCTGACCTGCCCTTTGGAAAGCCACTTCTGAAGGTCTCAGTTTCCTCCCTGGAGGCCTGAGCTCGTTTAAGCTTGCAGGAATTAGAACCTTATGGGTAACCCTGAAAGCACCTCCAGCCATGGAGATTAAGAGGTCAGGCAGGAACCACAGAGCACAGAGAGGACTCAGGATGGAAGGAGACCCAGAGCTGCAGGGCACCGAGGCTGAGAGGCAAACAGGATGAGCTGCTCCCCACCAGAGCTGCTCCCCACCAGAGCTGCTGAGCTGAGGTGGGCAGCTGCTGAAGGGCTCACAGCCTGGGTTTGCTCCTGCTGGTGCCCTGAGTGGGGCAGGAAGAGGGCAGCTGTGTGAAGGAGCAGCAGCAATCCAAGAGCATGGCTGAAGGAGTGTGGAAGTGACCCAGCAGGTGCCAGCAGATGTCTCAGCAGGACTTGGGGCAAGAGGGAAGCTTTGAAGGCTGCAGCCTGGAAACCCCAGGATGGAAATCACCCCCCAGCCTGCTGGGAAAATGGAAAGGGCAGCCTTGGATCTGACACAGCCTCCTGCATGGGTTGGGAACATCTTGTGTGGGAGGGAGGCTTGAGGTGCTTCAGCAGAGCCAGGCCAGAAGCTCCAAGGACAGGAACTGAAGCAATGGAGGCTCCAGGGCTCCTCCTGAGCCGTGGGTGGCAGCCACAAAGTGCAGTGCTCGAGGAACAAACCTTCAGCTGCACTCCTCTGCTGGCCACCACCAAGCCCAGAGCCTCTGCTGGGAGCCTGGCATCACTGAGAGCCACAGAAGAGATCTTTAAGGTCATCAAGTCCAGCACTAACCACTGCCAGGGCACCACTGCTCCAGGGCTCTGAAACCCCTCCAGGGGTGGGGATTCAACCTCTGCCCTGGGCAGCCTGGGCCAGGCCTGGACAGCCCTCAAGAGGTAAAAATTGTTCCTCATGGCCAACCTGAACCTCCCCTGGGGCAGCCTGAGGCCACTGCCTCTTGTCCTGTCCCTTGTTCCTTGGGAGCAGAGCCCAAGCCCCACCTGGCTCCAGCCTCCTCTCAGGGAGCTGCAGAGAACAAGGAGGTCTCCCTCAGCCTCCTCTGCTCCAGCCTCAACCCCCCAGCTCCCTCAGCTGCTCCTCCCCAGCCCTCTTCTCCAGACCCTTCCCCAGCTCCCTTGCCCTTCCCTGGCCCTGCTCCAGCCTCTCAAGGTGCTGCTGGCAGCCAGGAGCCCAGCACTGAAGGCAGCACTCCAGGGGTGGCCTCAGCAGTGCCCAGCCCAGGGGCACAACCCCTGCCCTGCTCCTGCTGCCCACACCACTGCTGCTCCAGGCCAGGCTGCTGGTGGCCTTCTTGCCCAGCTGGGCACCCCCTGGCTGCTCTGCAGCTACTGGCACCCAGCACCCCCAGGGCCTTTCCTGCTGGGCAGTTTGCAGCCCCTCTGCCCCAGCCTGGAGCCTTGCTGGGGCTGTTGTGAGCCAGGGGCAGGACCCAGCCCTTGGCCTTGTTGCACCTCATGCCCTTGGCCTTGGCCAAGGTGAGCAGCTCAATCCCCTTATGCAGGACACCTCCCACAGCCACCAGTGTCCTTGTCCCAGGTGAGCCCTCCCCACAGGTCCCCATCTGTACCTTCTTCTCATCAGTCAGGTCGAGCGACTCGAGGTGCTTGCCCTGGTGAGCAGCATAGAGCTCCAGCAGGTTGTCAAAGTTGGTGGTGAGGACCAGGGCCCCATTCTCCATCAGGTGGAGCACAGACTGGAGCAGCTGCTTGCCAGCATCTTCCATCTTGGACTCCAGGTCATCAAAGACCTCATACAGGCAGTCCTTGAAGAAGGTGGAGCGGACATTGCTCGTGCGCTGCGGGGAGACAACAGCGTCAGAGGGGCTGGGGCTGGGGCTGGGCCTGGGCCTGGGCTTGGGCCTGGGCCTGTGCAGTGCTTGCTGAAGGACCTCCCTCCCACACCCTCCTCCAGCCCCTCCACAGCTCCTCTCCACAAAAGCCACAGTGCCACCCCCCACAGCTGCTCTGCACAGCAGAGACAGGCCTCAGGAACCCAGGTTCCTGTGGTGCCTTGCAGGCAGAGGCCCTGCTGGAGCTGGAGGCCCAGCAGAGCCCCCAGGGTGTCTCTTCCCAGGCCCCAGGCTGAGGCTGGGCTGCTGGCACTGAGCTCCAGCACTCACAGGAGACAGCTTCTGGATGAGGTCGTGGGCCAGGTGCACCAGGTTCTTGTCCTCGTGCAGACACTTCTGGAAGCGTTTGCTCTCCTCATCCTCCAGCAGGTCGAAGTCAATGGCAGCGTCCAGGAGGGCCTGGATCAGGCCCTTCCAGGACTTGAGAGCTGGGACCTGGGGAGCCACTGCTGCACTGATGCCTGTCCCGATCACCAGGACGAGTTCTTGAGGCTTCTTGGTTTTGAGGCTTGGCAACAGCTTCCTGTGAGAGGAGGCAGAGGCACAGGAGGCACCAGCACAGATGGGGAGGTGTCCCGGGGCAGGGGAGGTGTCCCGGGGCAGGGGAGGTGTCCCGGGGCTGGGGAGGTGTCCCGGGGCTGGGGAGGTGTCCCGGGGCTGGGGAGGTGTCCTCAGTTGACATCTCCCCAGCCCCAGGACAAGGGAGGCACCCTCTGCCTAGCT
The DNA here is from genome assembly GCA_033816785.1 of Picus viridis. Lineage (NCBI taxonomy): Eukaryota > Metazoa > Chordata > Aves > Piciformes > Picidae > Picus > Picus viridis. The sequence continues at coordinate 10,184,229 of CM066601.1, forward strand.
GTTGAACCGAGGTGTCCACTGGGATCCTCAAGCTCCACACATCAACATCCCAACTGCCCAGGATTAGAAGGGATAGAATCAGAACCTCTTTGGTGATGGAGGCAGTTCCCAGGGGGGTCAGCTCCACCTGGGACACTCCTGAGCAAAGCTGCTCCAGTCACAGATGGAACAAGGGAGGCTTTGTTCACCTCCCTCACCAGGAAGCCAGCAGAGAGGCTGGAGGTGGTGGGGAAGGTGTGGTGAGCAGCTTGCAACACCAGCACTGGCTGTGCAGACCCAGCATGGGCAGCAAAACCAACTGTGACTGCTCCTGGTTCAAAGGTGTGCCTCAGACAGCAGCCCAGTTATCCCAGCACAGAAAGAAGAGAAGGTTCCTCCTGCCCTGGAGAAGCCCCTTCCCACCTCCAGGCCCCTCTGAGCTGAGCAGGCCCTCAGCAGAACAGTTCTGTTGCAGAGATCTCATCCCTGTTACACCTCCAACGCAGGCTGGATGCTGGAGGCCAACCTTTGGAGGCCCAGCTGATCCAAGAGCCTCCTGAAAGGGCTGTGTGGCTTCCTTCTCCTTCCTCCTTCCCATTTTCCTACCCTCAGACCCCCCCCCCCAGTGCCTTTAACTGGGTGTTGAGCTTCTGCTCACCATGCCCTGCCCGGTGCCAAGCTGCTCCTCCGAAGCAGAGGACAGCAGAGGGTGGCAGCAGCAGCCCAGGGGCAGCTCCTTTGCAGGGCCTGGGTTTGCCTCTGCCAGCAGGAGGGGAAGGAGGCCAGCCCCACACAGAGGGAGCTTTGCCTTCCCTCAGCACCACAGAGCAGTGAACCTCCTGAGGAGGCTTTGCTGTGAGCCTGCAAGCCTCACCTACCCCCAAAGAATAAATTAGCTTCGAGCCTAACGAGCTCATTAGAGCCACACAAAGAGGACAGATAAAGAGCTGGGGCTGGAACCCACAGTAAGCCCCAAGAGCCCAGGGCCAGCTCCCTGGTGACACCTCTGGGAGGGACATTCTGTTCCCATCCTGACACAGAACCTGCTTCTGCCCAGCTACCCTGAGCAAGGGGAAAGTGCTCTCCCAGCCTCTTCACTCCTCATCCCACAGACACAGCCCAACCCTGAGACCTGGACTGCCACCCTGCAGCTCTGCTCCAGCCCTCCACAAGTCAGACCTAAAGCAGAGCAGCGAGGACAAGGCCCTCAGAGCCCTGAATGCTGAGCCTCTGCTGCCACAGGAGGCAGGAAGCCTGGGTATGCCCCGAGGTGGCCGTGGGAAGCCTGCAGAGTGGAGTTCCTTAGCCTTGTAACACACCAAAATCATCTTCATTTGAGCGGCAGGGATGGGAACCCACAGCCAGCTCAGGTGAAGCAGCACAGCACCACATCTGAGTGACCTGCACATGGGCAGGAGCTGAGCTGGGCTTAGCACAGACCAAACCCACAGAGCCAGCTCTGCATGTCCTGCCTGAGGGCTTAACCAACACCAGCAGCAGAGGCTTGGCCACGGCCAGAGGCAGCTCTGCTTGGATCAGCAACCAGAGAGGCTGCTGGGGCAGGGTGTTCAGCCTCCTGCTCGCCCAAGAACAGTGCAAGGTGCTGGGAAGAGGAGGCAGCAGGTCCCTGAGGGGGTGGGGGTTACCTGGGCTTCTTGGCAGGGGGCATCCCATCTTCCAGCAAGCTGTCTCTGGGCAGGCTCACCGTGGAAGCCATCCAGGGTCTCTGGGGGACAAAGCACCACAAGCAAAGTCACTGCACAAGTGCAGCAGGAGGGGCAGCAGGGCTGTGGCCAGCAGCCCTCCACAGGGGCTCCTTATCTGCAAGAGATCACCTTTGGGCTGGCAACAGCACTCTGGGGCTCTGGACTTTGGCCAGGCCTCAGCAGCTCTCTTGGAAGCTGGAAGAAAGCACAGCCAGGTGTGGGGTCAGGCTGGGCCAGGCTGGGCTGGGCTGCGTGGGGCAGGGCTGCGTGGGGCAGGGCTGTGAGGGGCAGAGCTGTGAGGGGCAGGGCTGCGTGGGGCAGAGCAGGGCTGGGCTGTGAGGGGCAGAGCAGGGCAGGGCTGTGAGGGGCAGAGCAGGGCTGGGCTGCGTGGGGCAGGGCTGGGCTGGGCTCTGTGGGGCAGGGCTGGGCTGAGCTCTGTGGGGCAGGGCTGCGAGGGGCAGAGCAGGGCTGGGCTGTGTGGGGCAGGGCTGTATGGGGCAGGGCTGTGTGGGGCAGAGCAGGGCTGGGCTGGGCTGTGAGGGGCAGAGCAGGGCTGGGCTGCGAGGGGCAGAGCAGGGCTGGGCTGTGAGGGGCAGGGCTGGGCTGTGAGGGGCAGGGCTGGGCTGTGAGGGGCAGGGCTGGGCTGTGAGGGGCAGGGCTGGGCTGCGTGGGGCAGAGCAGGGCTGCGAGGGGCAGAGCAGGGCTGGGCTGTGAGGGGCAGGGCTGGGCTGCGAGGGGCAGAGCAGGGCTGGGCTGCGAGGGGCAGAGCAGGGCTGGGCTGTCAGGGGCAGGGCTGGGCTGTGAGGGGCAGAGCAGGGCCGGGCTGCGAGGGGCAGAGCAGGGCTGGGCTGCGAGGGGCAGAGCAGGGCTGGGCTCTGTGGGGCAGAGCAGGGCTGGGCTCTGTGGGGCAGAGCAGGGCTGCGAGGGGCAGAGCAGGGCAGGGCTGCGAGGGGCAGAGCAGGGCTGCGTGGGGCAGAGCAGGGCTGCGAGGGGCAGAGCAGGGCTGGGCTGCGAGGGGCAGAGCAGGGCTGGGCTGTGAGGGGCAGAGCAGGGCTGGGCTCTGTGGGGCAGAGCAGGGCTGGGCTGCGTGGGGCAGAGCAGGGCTGCGAGGGGCAGAGCAGGGCTGGGCTGTGAGGGGCAGAGCAGGGCTGGGCTCTGTGGGGCAGAGCAGGGCTGGGCTGCGTAGGGCAGAGCAGGGCAGGGCTGCGAGGGGCAGAGCAGGGCTGTGAGGGGCAGAGCAGGGCTGGGCTGCGAGGGGCAGAGCAGGGCAGGGCTGCGAGGGGCAGAGCAGGGCTGTGAGGGGCAGAGCAGGGCTGGGCTGCGAGGGGCAGAGCAGGGCTGGGCTGCGTGGGGCAGAGCAGGGCTGCGAGGGGCAGAGCAGGGCTGGGCTGTGAGGGGCAGAGCAGGGCTGGGCTGCGAGGGGCAGAGCAGGGCTGGGCTGCGTAGGGCAGAGCAGGGCAGGGCTGTGAGGGGCAGAGCAGGGCTGGGCTGTGAGGAGCAGAGCAGGGCTGGGCTCTGTGGGGCAGAGCAGGGCTGGGCTGCGTAGGGCAGAGCAGGGCTGCGAGGGGCAGAGCAGGGCTGGGCTGCGAGGGGCAGAGCAGGGCAGGGCTGCGAGGGGCAGAGCAGGGCTGGGCTGTGAGGGGCAGAGCAGGGCTGGGCTCTGTGGGGCAGAGCAGGGCTGGGCTGCGTGGGGCAGAGCAGGGCTGCGTGGGGCAGAGCAGGGCAGGGCTGCGTGGGGCAGAGCAGGGCTGCGAGGGGCAGAGCAGGGCTGGGCTGCGTGGGGCAGAGCAGGGCTGCGAGGGGCAGAGCAGGGCTGGGCTGCGTGGGGCAGAGCAGGGCTGCGTGGGGCAGAGCAGGGCTGCGAGGGGCAGAGCAGAGCAGGGCTGCGTGGGGCAGAGCAGGGCTGGGCTGTGAGGGGCAGAGCAGGGCTGGGCTGTGAGGGGCAGAGCAGGGCTGCGAGGGGCAGAGCAGGGCAGGGCTGCGAGGGGCAGAGCAGGGCAGGGCTGCGTGGGGCAGAGCAGGGCTGCGAGGGGCAGAGCAGGGCTGCGAGGGGCAGGGCTGGGCTGCGAGGGGCAGAGCAGGGCTGGGCTCTGTGGGGCAGAGCAGGGCTGCGAGGGGCAGAGCAGGGCAGGGCTGCGTGGGGCAGAGCAGGGCTGCGAGGGGCAGAGCAGGGCTGCGAGGGGCAGGGCTGGGCTGCGAGGGGCAGAGCAGGGCTGTGAGGGGCAGAGCAGGGCTGCGAGGGGCAGAGCAGGGCTGGGCTGCGAGGGGCAGAGCAGGACTGGGCTGCGTGGGGCAGAGCAGGGCTGCGAGGGGCAGAGCAGGGCTGTGAGGGGCAGAGCAGGGCTGCGAGGGGCAGAGCAGGGCTGGGCTGCGAGGGGCAGAGCAGGGCTGCGAGGGGCAGAGCAGGGCTGGGCTGCGAGGGGCAGAGCAGGGCAGGGCTGCGAGGGGGCAGAGCAGGGCTGGGCTGCGTGGGGCAGAGCAGGGCTGCGAGGGGCAGAGCAGGGCTGGGCTGTGAGGGGCAGAGCAGGGCTGGGCTGCGAGGGGCAGAGCAGGGCTGGGCTGTGAGGGGCAGAGCAGGGCTGGGCTGTGAGGGGCAGGGCTGGGCTGCGAGGGGCAGAGCAGGGCTGGGCTGCGAGGGGCAGAGCAGGGCTGGGCTGCGAGGGGCAGAGCAGGGCTGGGCTGTGAGGGGCAGAGCAGGGCTGGGCTGTGAGGGGCAGGGCTGGGCTGCGAGGGGCAGAGCAGGGCTGGGCTCTGTGGGGCAGAGCAGGGCTGGGCTCTGTGGGGCAGGGCTGGGCTGGGCTGCGTCGGGCAGAGCAGGGCTGTGAGGGGCAGAGCAGGGCTGGGCTGCGAGGGGCAGAGCAGGGCTGGGCTGTGAGGGGGCAGAGCAGGGCTGGGCTGTGAGGGGCAGGGCTGGGCTGCGAGGGGCAGAGCAGGGCTGGGCTGCGAGGGGCAGAGCAGGGCTGGGCTGCGAGGGGCAGAGCAGGGCTGGGCTGTGAGGGGCAGAGCAGGGCTGGGCTGTGCAGGGCAGGGCTGGGCTGCGAGGGGCAGAGCAGGGCTGGGCTCTGTGGGGCAGAGCAGGGCTGGGCTCTGTGGGGCAGGGCTGGGCTGGGCTGCGTCGGGCAGAGCAGGGCTGTGAGGGGCAGGGCTGGGCTGTGAGGGGCAGGGCTGGGCTGCGTGGGGCAGAGCAGGGCTGCGAGGGGCAGAGCAGGGCTGGGCTGCGAGGGGCAGAGCAGGGCTGGGCTGCGTGGGGCAGAGCAGGACTGGGCTCTGTGGGGCAGAGCAGGACTGGGCTCTGTGGGGCAGAGCAGGGCTGCGTGGGGCAGAGCAGGGCTGGGCTGCGTGGGGCAGAGCAGGGCTGCGAGGGGCAGAGCAGGGCTGCGAGGGGCAGAGCAGAGCAGGGCTGCGTGGGGCAGAGCAGGGCTGGGCTGTGAGGGGCAGAGCAGGGCTGGGCTGTGAGGGCAGAGCAGGGCTGGGCTGTGAGGGGCAGGGCTGGGCTGTGAGGGGCTGGGCTGGGCTGCGAGGAGCAGAGCAGGGCTGCAGAGCAGGGCTGTGAGGGGCAGGGCTGGGCTCTGTGGGGCAGGGCTGGGCTGGGCTGCGTGGGGCAGAGCAGGGCTGCGAGGGGCAGAGCAGGGCTGGGCTGTGAGGGGCAGGGCAGGGCTGGGCTGCAGCCTCCCTGTTTGCTGGCTACAGAAAGCCACCAGCAGCTCTTCATTGCCTGGTGGGGGGCCCAGGCCAGCCACACGGGGGCTGTGAGCTCAGAGCCCGTGGGAAGGAAGCTTTCTGCCTGAGAGCTCTTTCAGCAGGACACAAGCACAAGAAGGTTGCCGGCAGAGCCTCTCCTCCCACTCTGCTGCTCCAAACCCAAACTTAAAAGGCAAAGAACAGCAGAGCTGCTCCCCGGTGCTCCCTGCCAGCTGCACTGCAGAGTCCAGCAGGGGCTCTGGGATGCTGCCTTCTGCCAAAGGAAAAGCTGAGCTGGCCCAGACCCATGGGCTTGGAACGACCTTGGCAGGCTGAGATCACATCAAGAATGGAGGGGGTGGGAAGGGACCCCTGGAGCTCACCCAGCCCAAGCCCTGCTCCAGCAGGGCCCCCCAGCAGCTTGCCCAGGGGCACAGTGCCCAGGGGGGTTGGAAGCTCTCCAGAGAAGGAGACTCCACAACCTCTCTGGGCAGCCTGCTCCAGGCCTCCAGCAGCCTCACAGCAGCCTCCTTGCCCTTCCCTGGCCCTGCTCCAGCCTCTCAAGGTGCTGCTGGCAGCCAGGAGCCCAGCACTGAAGGCAGCACTCCAGGGGTGGCCTCAGCAGTGCCCAGCCCAGGGGCACAATCCCTGCCCTGCTGCTGCTGCCCACACCACTGCTGCTCCAGGCCAGGCTGCTGGTGGCCTTCTTGCCCAGCTGGGCACCCCCTGGCTGCTCTGCAGCTGCTGGCACCCAGCACCCCCAGGGCCTTTCCTGCTGGGCAGTTTGCAGCCCCTCTGCCCCAAAAGGTAGAACCTTCCCCTGAAGGCAGAACCCTCCCCCAGCTCTCACTGAAGTTCATATCCAGAAGTTCTCCTCTCAAGCCTGTCCACAACCCCAGTGTGAGGCCTTCTCCTGTTCTGCTTCACTTGGGCCCTGCCCCCAGCAGCCTCCCCCCTCCTGGCACTTCAGACAGCAGGAACTGAGTCATCCAGTCAGGTTTTAAGGACCTCTGAAGGTCTAAAAGTGATTTGGAACTTAGCAAAAGCCACTTTTCATAACCACAGTGACCAAGAACTGGTTGTCTGCTGCCATGAGCTCCACCTCCCACTGCTGCTCATGCAGACAGCCACAAAGGAGAAGCTGCAGACCAGGGTCCTGCTTCTCTTGTGACCAAGTCTTGGAGGTTCAGCCAAGAGACCCAAAGCTGCTGACTGGAGGGGAGCAGCTCTGCTGCCCAGGGAGACTCAGCTTTACCTCAGAGCCTGGCACTGCACTTCAGACACAAAGCCTCTCTCCAGTCCTCCTCCTCCAGGTCCTGGGAACCCATTTCCAGCTCTTCAGACCATGGAGAGGTGAGCACCAAACTCTGCAGGTTCCTGGCTCAGCTGCCCCCTCCTCCTGCCACACCACGCTCCCCCTCACCTGTGCTAACAGCACTGTGCTCCCTGCTCGGGTTTTTGGTGTTCTCCTTCCCCTGCACACCAGGGAATCAGTTCACTGACCCTGGAGCCTTTGGGCTGCAGACCTCCTACCTTTAACCACCACCAAGCACAATCCCCTACATAAAACACAGCCAAGACCTCTGCAAAGCCACCTGGAAAACACAGACTGAGCCCAGCTGAAGCCAAACACCTCCAGGAGCACACCAAGGCAAGCCAGAGCCAGAGCTCTACAGAACACAGCTCCACAGCTCAGCCAGCAGCAGATCCCAGCCTGCAGACCACCCTGGGCAGCCACTGAGAGGCCTCCATCACCCAGGCAGGTGGGGAAGTCTCTGTGGCTGATCTTTGTCTGCATGCTCAGCACTCAGGTCACACACAATCCTGAGCTGGGGGGGGATCTGATGAGTGCAATGTCATTGGAATTGCTTGGATGGTCACAGCCAGGGGTAGTGGCCAATGGCTCCATGTCCAGGTGCAGAGAGGTGACAAGTGGTGACCCTGAGGGCTCTGCACTGGGACAGTGCTGTTCAGTGTCAGTGACACAGAGACTGAGGCAGCTCAGCAGGTGGCACCAAGCTGAGTGGCTGTGGTTGGCAAGACTGAGGGACAGGATGGGATCCATCCAGAGGGTCCTGGGCAGGCTGCAGAGCTGTGCTGAGGAGAACCTCAGGAGGTTCAATGAGGCCAAGGGCAAGGTCCTGCCCCTGGGTCAGGGCAGCCCTGGGTATCAGCCCAGGCTGGGGGTGAGGAGAGTGAGAGCAGCCCTGCAGGGAAGGCCTTGGGGGTGCTGGGGGGAGCAGCTGGGCAGGAGCCAGCACTGGGCACTGGCAGCACAGGAGGCCAAGGGCAGCCTGGGCTGCAGCCAAAGCAGTGTGGCCAGAGCTGGAGAGAGGATCCTGCCCCTCTGCTGTGCTCTGGGGAGACCTCCCCCTGCAGGGCTGGGGCCAGCTCTGGAGCCCTCAGCACATGAGGGACCTGGAGCTGCTGGAGAGGCTCCAGAGGAGGCCACAGAGATGCTCAGAGGCTGCAGCAGCTCTGCTGTGGGGCCAGGCTGAGGGAGCTGGGGCTGTGCAGCCTGGAGAGGAGAAGGCTCCAGGCAGAGCTTAGAGCTGCATTTCAGTACCTGAAGGGGATCTACAGGAAGGCTGCAGAGGGACTGTTCCCAAAGGGCCTGTGGGGATAGGACAAGGGGCAATGGTTCCATGTGAGGAACAAGTTCTGCAGCAGGAGGCTGCTGGAAGACTGCAGCAGGCTGCCCAGGGAGGTGGTTGAGGCTCCATCCCTGGAGATATTCAAGGTCAGGCTCTGAGCAACCTGATCTAGTGGAGGATGCCCCTGCTCACTGCAGGGGGTTGCACTAATGACCTTTGGAGGTCCCTTCCAACCCATTCTATGATTCTAAGTAAAGCTACAGCTGCAAGCTGGACCTGAAAAGCTTCAAGCTGCAGAAGTCAAAGCTGTGTTTCCAGCTCACTGCTGGCTGAGGAGCTCCTCTGGAGCAGCCTCCTTCAACTATATAAAGAAGCAAGCCCAAATTCACTGCTCATTGATTATTTTTAGCTCCCTGAGGGCTGAGAGCTGCCACCAGGGAGGGTGTAACTCAGATCTCCTTGATAAACCCAGAGGGTTTAAGATGCTGGCATAAGGCAAACATTTTGCTATCCTTTAGAACAGTTTATTGCAGTCAAGACTTGATGCTCTCAAAGGTCTTTTCCAACCTAAATGCCTCTGAACCGCTCTCCATTTCAGCCAGGAGAATCTCAAAGGCCACTAATGAGCCATTCCTGGCTGATTCCCAAGCTCTGCTCCTCCACATGGGAGCTGCAATTGGAGCAGCTCCCCACAGCTCATGCAAACTGGCCTAGAAAAGGACAAGCTGCAGAGACAAGGAGGAAAACATCCTGCTCCTGCTCCTGCTCCTGCCACACAAGATGCAGCTCCTCAGCTGCCACTTCAAATTCATCAGAAGGTTTTATTTCATGCTGCAATTCTCCACGGGCTTCTGGCCCCCACTGGTGTCAGGAGAAAGGAGGGGGAGTGCCCCAGCAAAGCCTGGAAGGGGTTTGTGTGCCCCCAGAGCCAGGCAGGGGCCGGCTGGGTGCTCAGACGTAGGCTGGCTTCACTCTGCCTGATCCAAGCCCCAGAGGAAGAGGCTGTGGGACAGCCCTGAAGCGGGTGGCTCTGCAGGCAGGGCTGGCTGGCCCGGAGTGTTACTGGAAAGCAGAGTGGGCTGGATGGGCTGCTGGGATGGGGGTGGCACCACCTGCAGGGGGGCCCAGCACCTCCAGGCCTTACCTTTGACCTCTGCTGTGCCCCCTCCTCACCCCCTCTCACCCTAGGGAGTGAGGGAGAAGCCAGAACAGGAGGGATCAGCAAGCAAGGAGGAGGCTGAGGCTCATGGGATCGTGCAGGTTGGAAAAGACCTCTAAGATCAAGCCCAAGAGCCAACCCGACACCACCACAGGCACTGCAGCCTGCCCCCAGTGCCAAGGCCACACAGGGCTGGGCACTCCACCTCTGCCCTGGGCAGCCTGGGCCAGGCCAAGACAGCCCTCAAGGGGAAGAAATTGTTCCTCATGGCCAATATAAACCTCCCCTGGGGCAACCTGAGGCCATTGCCTCTTGTCCTGTCCCTTGGGAGCAGAGCCCAACCCCCACCAGGCTGCAGAGAGCAGTGAGGTCTCCCTCAGCCTCCTCCAGGCTCAACCCCCCCAGCTCCCTCGGCTGCTCCTCCCCAGACCCCCTTGCGGGGCAGCATCCAAGAAAAGGGGGCGGGGGGGAAGGGGCTCCCTGAGAGGCCTCATTGGGATACTGCTGGTCCTGAGCGCCTGCCCCCGGCCCCCTCGCCTTCCAGGGGCCCACCCCCGTTTCCCTCACGCCCTGGGGCTCACCCGCGGCGCCTTCCCCCTGCAGGCGGCCCGGCAGCGGGGAGCGGGTCCCACGGTCCCCAGCAGCCTCCGTGCCCGCCGCTCCCCTCAGGCATTTCCCGCGCGCCCCCAACATGGCGGCGGACACCAACCCCCCCGCCCCGAGCGCGCGCGACCCCCGCCCGCCGTCGTCATGGCAACGCGCGCGCCCCCTCCGCCACTCACCCGGCGCCGCGCGCCCGGCCCCACGAGGCGACGCCCGGGGAACGCCCCGCCCCCGCGCAGGCGCCGCGCGTTCAGCCCCGCCCCCGCCGGGCGGGGCCAATCTCTGCTCACGGCATCGCACCTCCCCTGTCTGCCCGCCTCCATCGGCTGACAGCGGGCGGGGGCGGTGTGTGGAAGCAAAGGCGCATGCGCGAGATTTCGCCAGTAATCTCGCGATGTTGCGTGGCTATAAAGTGGGGAAAGGGACGTGCTCCTGCCAGCAGCAGCGTCTGTGCAGGGCTAGGAGGCTGTCAGACTGCGCTGCGGATGACTGCTGGCCCAGCGCCGGCCCAGCGCTCTGGTGGCAATGAGTGAAACTTCCGTAGTCACTTGTTGAGGAGGCTGCTGCTGGCCTGTGGCCTCTGATCTTCCGGGTGAGGCTGTGCTCCCCTCCCCGGGGGCCTTCACTGGCGTGGGTTCATGTTTCTGAAGCGGCGTCTGCAGCCCTCTGAGGTAATAAGAGCAGCGCTTGGCCTCATCTGACCTCCTCGATGCTTTTAAGGATGGCGTTCGGGAGCGTTCGGGGCTGTTCAGGAGGAGCAGCTGTTGTCTGGCGCTCAGGGCAGCTCTGCGTCGCTGGGTGTTGGCTCTGAACGAAGCGTGTCGAGGGTATGGTTAGGGACAGGCTGAGCCTTTCCTCCCCTAAGGGCCTTTCCAGGGCTTGCCTTTGACCCTGCTTTGTGCCCACGTTGGCCTCGGTCTATTTCCTTCCTCTCCATGGGCAATGGCTTAAGCCCCAGGCGCCCCTCTCATGCCACTGTAGCCCAGAAGTGTTGGTGCTGTCCCAGGGTTTCAGTGTGGTGCTGCTGGTGGCTCCAGGTGTGGTGTGAATCCAGCTGGGCTTGCTTAATTACTCTGCTCCCTTTAATAATAACCATGACATTACAGCTGAGGCAGGGGTGGGGGTGGTCTTGTGGGGTGAAACCCCTCAGGGACTGGGGCTTGTGGGGTGGTTGCCCCTGGGGCACAGCGCAGTAGCTCAGGGGTTTCACGGTGGTGCTGAGTCACACAGGCAACTGCATCGCTCTCCCTTGGGACACGCTCTTGGGTGGGGAGTTGATTTTTGGGGTGGTGGCAGCTGCACAGTTGGCAGTTTTGGGGTCAAAACAGAACAAGTGATGGGTGACCCACAGCTGGCAGCCGCCTGGGGGTCCCTGTGAGGCTCAGCATTGCTTGGTCCTGGCTTTCTTCCCTTGTGATTTGGCCCCTTGTGAGGGGGCTGGCTGGTGGCTTCTGCTTGGTGCCTGGAGGAGAGGGAAGCAGCTGGGCTGGTGGCAGGGCTGCAGGAGGAGCTCCTTGGCTCTTGGGTTGGCTACCTCTCTGGGCAGGGCTGCAGGAGGAGCTCCTTGGCTCTTGGGTTGGCTACCTCTCTGGGCAGGGCTGCAGGAGGAGCTCCTTGGCTCTTGGGTTGGCTACCTCTCTGGGCAGGGCTGCAGGAGGAGCTCCTTGGCTCTTGGGTTGGCTACCTCTCTGGGCAGGGCTGCCCTCATGCGCTCCAGGTTCCTCTTGCTCGCTGCCCTGTGCTCCAGGATGGGCAGGGGGTAATGGCTGCCCACCAAGCAGCCTGCCTGTTCCGGCACGGCTCTCGGTGCCTTCCAGGGCTCGTAGATGTACTCGGAGGGGAAATCCTTGAGGAGTGAGAGGTGTTTCCTAGGGGCAGGGGTCAAAGTCACCAGGGAGGCCACCCCCAGTTTCACAGGGCTTTGGGTTTTGAGCCTACCGAATGTAGGCTCCGTCGCTGCCTGCCCTCTTGCCGAGGGCCACGGGCAGTCGCGGTGGAGGAAGGCAGTGCCCCACAGCCAGCTCCGGCGGTGAGGGAGCAGTCAGCATCCAGGAGAAGCGCCTCAAAGACCTGCTGGGCACGGCGGTGCTGTGGGCAGGGGTCTCCCAGGAGCCTGGTGGGCATCAAGGGAGCTCTGCTGACCTTCAGCCCTTTTTCCCAGGAGACCCGGAGGTCGCCCCGGGTGCGGAAGCCGGCGGCAGCCTGCCGGGCGAGGTGGTGGATCCAGCCCTGGGCGCGCAGCTGCCCCATCCCGGCGTCGACGGAGGCGCAGCCCGTCCGGCCCTGGGGGTGGCTCTTGGGGTTAGAGGGGGCAGGGGGATGCTTCTGGTGGGGTTGGAGGACTTGGGGCTTATCCCTGAGGAAAATACCTCCCTCCAGGCGTGGAGGTGCTGGGGTTGTCAGCCCAGTCGACCTGCAGGCAGGTTGGGTTTCCGAGCACCTGGCCGAAGCTGGGAGCGCCGGCGCCGGCCACAGCCGAACTCCCTCCGGAGGAGCTGCCTGCGCAGGGAGACGGGGGGCTGGGAGTGCTCCTGCTGCTGGGGACAGTGGCCTCAGCAGCTCCAGCTGGGCTGGCCCCTGTCGTTTTCTCTCTGCCCCCAACCCAAAAGCGCTGCCTCACCCCTGGTGAGCCCTCCTCCAGCCTCCCCAGAAGGTCCAGGCAGACAGGCAGCCCAGTGCGAGGTAGGGGCCGAGGATGGTGGTGCTGGGGCACAGCGCGGTGGGAGCTGTCTCAGGCTTCTTGAAGCTGCACCCCCAGGCCTGGGTGAGGACAACAGGGATGTAGTTGGGATGTGGAGAGGTGAAACAGCCCCAGAATGGGGGGGGGTGAGTCTCAAGCACAGTCCCTCTTCTCCATCAATGCGTTGAGCCGGGCAAGTGCTGCTGTCTCCCCACCAGGGTAGAGGTGAGGACCCAACTCTGTGGGGTCTTGGACCAACTCTTCCAAGGTGGGGACCTCGTAGTTGGTGTCGTGGTTGGAGGTGCAGCAACCTGGGGTGGTGTGCGTGGGGTGGGTGTGACTGTCATCACTCTGCTCCAGAGTGAACGGGGAGGCAGTCAGTGCCCAGCATGAGCCCTGCCTGTGCTCCCGGGTGAGCGCTGGGCGGGGGCTCCGCGGGCGCTTGTGGGTCAGGGGAGCTTTGCCGTTGTTCAGGGCGAGGGCTCTGGGGTGGCAGAGGGAGGGGCGTGCTGGGCACCGGGGCTGGATCCCACGTGCCCCGGGGAGCGGGACCCACCTCTCGGTGCCGTAGCGGCTGTGGGACGGCTCCTGGCACAGCTCCGTGCTGTGCTGCCAGCTCAGCCCCCTGGCATCGCGGTGCTGGGCAGAGGTTCGGTGCCCACCTCGAAGCTCAGCCGTGTGGACCCCCAGGCTTGGAAGAGGCGGGGAGCAGCTCCTCTGGGCAGCCCCGTGCCACGAACAGCCTGCCCACGAGTTGGGTGGGCACAGAACTGCCCGAGGTCCCTCCAGGTTGCCCCAAGTCTGCTCTGGGTTGCCCCAAGACTCACCTGGAGCCTACTTCCCTCAGGCTCCCGTCCAGGTCCCGCAGGGAGGAACCGCCTGGCGCTGGGGCCTCGCCGGCTGCCGGAGGGGTCGAGGATGAAGAGGGGATGAAGGCGGCCGCGGCGGGTGCCAGCAGCGCTGCGTTGTGCAGCCGGAGCCCTTTCGGGAGCCAGCGGATGGAGCTGTGCCGCACGGCTGCGGGGGGTCCGAGCGGATGAGCCCCGGGCAGGGAGAGCCGGGAGGGGAGCTGGGGGCAAGCGAAGCCCGGGTCGGTGGCTTTGGCCCCCGCACGGAGGTGGGGCCGGCTGCGGTTGTGAAAGCGCGGCGGGCAGCGGCGCGGGGCTGGCTGCTGGCAGCCGCTGGCGGATGTGGGAGGGAGGCCCCGGGGCCAGCTTCCCTCTCCCGGCGCTTCCGCACGCCCAGGTGGAGCCGAGACCTGCCGGCGGCCAGGGAGGGGCTCGGGCAGCTCTGCCCTGTCCCCGGCGAGGCTGCTGGGCGCCCCTGGGCTTCCCCTGCGCCCTGGATTGCTCCGGCGGGTTCTGCTCTGGCATGGGGGAGCTGTAAGGATGGCCCAGCCTGGCCTCTCGCTGCGGCTCCCCTCAGGCTCCGGAGTGCACACTCAGCCTCTCCTTTCCCACCCAGGCGGGCTCAGATCTTCCCCCTGGCCGCACCCGGGGGCCGATGCCTCCTCCTGCCCTGCTCCAGTGCCCGGCTCCTGCACACCAGGTAGGCAACTCCCAGATCTCCTCCCCACAATTCCCCCTCCCTGCCTGAGGTTTTGCTGGGGCTCAGCTCTGGACAGTTTCGCTTCCTTGGGTCTGCCTCAACTTCAGCAGGGCCTTGGGCACCATCTCCCAGAACGTCCTCCCCGGCAGGCTCGGGAGGTGTGGGGTGGGTTGAGACTTGGCTGAAGGACACAGCTCAGAGGGCTGTGGGCAGTGGGGCAGGGTCTGCTTGGAGGCCTGCACCTCCTGGTGTTCCCCAGGGGTCAGGGCTGGGTCCATTCTTGTCCAGCATCTTCATCACTGACCTGGATGAAGGCTCAGAGTGGAGCCTCAGGCAGGTTGCTGCTGGCACAGAGCTGGGAGCAGTGGCTGAGAGCCCTCAGGCTGTGCTGGCATCCAGGGAGCCCTGGGCAGGCTGAGAGCTGGGGGAAGAGAGAGGAACCTCCTGAAGGGAGGGCAGGGCAAGGGCAGGGTCCTGGCCCTGGGCAGGAACAACCTCCTGCAGCAGCACAGGGCAGGGGGAAGCTGCTGGCAAGCAGCTCCAAGCAGAAGCAGCTGGCAGTGCTGGGGGACAAGAAGCTGCCCAGCAGCAGCAAGGTGGCCTGGTGGGCAAGAAGGCCAAGGGGGTCCTGGGGGCATGGAGAAGAGTGTGGGCAGCAGCAGGGCAAGGGAGGCTGTGCTGCCCCTCTGCTGTGCCCTGCTGAGGCCACCTCTGGAGCCCTGGGGGCAGCTGTGTGCTGCCCAGGTGCAGAGGGACAAGGAGAAGACGCAGCTCCAGGTATCATCCAGTCTGTCATCACCAGCAGCTGATCCCTGCTCCTCCCTTCCACAGGATCCTCTCCCTGCTGCCAGGAATGAAGGTCTCTGCTGCCCGTTGGCTCTCGGCCTGGCTCGCTGCAGGTGAGTACTCGGTGGTGGTGGCAAGCAGCTTCCAGGCCTGCTCGAGGTCAGAACCTTCCTTCCTGACCCCTCTGAGATCCTGAGAGCTGCCTGCAGCTGCTGCCTGCTCTCCTAAGCTCTGTGTTCTGCTGGCAGGAGAATCCTCACGGCAGCGATCAGCAGCTGAGCAGCACCCTGCCCACCATGGCTGGTGAGTGTGGGAGGGCACAGCCCCTCCACGCCGCCCCCTCCGCCACTGCTGCCCCCCACACACCAGGGAGCAGCTCCCCGTGGTGGGCTAGCATCTGGGCTGTGGCAGTAGCCGAGGTTTGAGTGGCTGTGAGCTGGTTTTTGGGGGGGGGATCAAGGTGAGATCCCACCACCTGGAGGTGTCCTCCTGAGCTGTGGGCTGGACTGGGGGGGGTCAAGGTGGGATCCCTCCACCTGGAGGTGTGCTCCTGAGCTGTGGGGTTTGTTACTGGGGGGGGTCAAGGTGGGATCCCTCCACCTGGAGGTGTGCTCCTGAGCTGTGGAGTTTGTTACTGGGGGGGGGGTCAAGGTGGGATCCCTCCACCTGGAGGTGTCCTCCTGAGTCACACAAGCACCTCGAGGAGCCCAGTGAAGTGCTGAGCCCTGCTCCAGACCTCACCACGGTCTCTCCACCTCCACAGGCTGGTTTAGGCGGCTCCTGCACAAGCCCAAGCCCAGCTCGGGGAGAGCAGCCTCAACAGCAGCCGCTCTGCTTCCTCTTCACCTTCCTCCTCCTCCTCCTCCTCCACCAAGAGCCTCAGCTCCCCCTCCAGCATGAGCCTGACCAGGTTGCCGCGCCTGCCGCCCGCACCGGACATCAGCGCCTCGGGCAGCGCCCGCTGGGCCAAGAGCTACGACCTCTGCATCTGCCACAGCCAGGGGGACCTGGAGCTGGTGCTGGAGCTGGTGTCCTACCTGGAGGCCCAGCCCGAGGCCCTGCGCTGCTTCCTGCAGCTGCGGGACGCGGCGCCGGGCGGCGCCCTGCCCAGCGAGCTGTGCGACGCCGTCCACGACAGCCACTGCTGGCTGCTGCTCATCACCCCTGGCTTCCTGCAGGACCCTGGTGCCAGTACCAGATGCACCAGGCCCTGGCTGAGGCGCCCGTGGCCAACGGCAGAGCCATCCCCGTCCTCAAGGACGTGGACAGGAAGGACTACCCCAAGGAGCTGAGGAACCTCTACTACATCTACATGGCCCTGAAGGAGAGCAGCTTCAGGCAGATCAGGGACACCGTTGTGCGCTGTGAGTGTGCTGTGGGGGCAGGGCAGGGGCAGGGCAGGGGCAGGGCAGGGGCAGGGCAGGGGCAGATGGCACCCTGGGGGGGTTGTGGCTGGGGGAAGGGAGGGGATTCATGAACTGATGGAAGTAGTGGAGGTTGCAGATGAGCTGGTGGCTGAGGGGGTGGCTGAGGGGGCTCCTCTGCGAGCAGAATTCTGTGGTGGGGGTGGGAAGGCAACCCTGGAGCTCACCCAGCCCAAGCCCTGCTCCAGCAGGGCCCCCCCAGCAGCTGGCCCAGGGGCACAGTGCCCAGGGGGGGTTGGAAGCTCTCCACACCAGCACACTCCACAACCTCTCTGGGCAGCCTGCTCCAGGCCTCCAGCAGCCTTACAACAAACAACTTGCTCCTCCTCTTCACCTCCAACCTCCTGGCCTCCACTCTCTGCCCACTGCCCCTTGGCCTGCCACTGGGCACCACTCAGCAGAGCCTGGCCCCAGCCTCCTGCCCCCCAGGGGCCCTTCAGCTCTTGCTGAGCATTGCTCAGCTGCCCTCTGGGGCTGCTCTGCTGCAGCCTCTCAGCCCCAGGCCTCTCAGCCTTGGCTCCTCACACTTCCCTCCGTGCCCCCCAGGGCACCATTGGCCTTCTTGGCCACCAGGCCACACTGCTGGCTCATGGTGAATTTGTTGTCCACTACAGACCTCCAGGAGCTGTGCCGGAGCTCCAGCAGCAGCTCAGAGTAGTGCTGGGAGCCATCTCCCTGGGTGCTGTGGTGCTCTCACCACCAGTTCAGGATGTGGCCACATCTCAATGGACCATGAGGAAGACGACAAGTTGGTTGGACCAGCGCTTGGAGCTGAAGACAAGAAGGTTACTGCACCCACGTGGAGACAGTGGTGTGGAGCTGGTGATGCCACCACTACCGGCCTGGTGCCGAAACTGCCTTGGTGAAGGTGGGGACAGCCTTCAGCAGGTCCATGCTGCTCATCAGGCAAACACTAAGCTCAGAGGGGCGAGGACAGCCCTCCAGTAAGCTGACATAGTGCCTGCTACATGGGCAGGAAGAGGAGGAACATGGATTTGGGGCTATGAAAACGAAGAAGTTGTGGTGTTTGGGGTTTTTTAATCCTTTCGTGTTGTGGAGTTTGTCATGAGCAGGTCAGGAGAAGGCGACATCGACATGATGGGGAGGGGTGATCCCTGACTGCTCTCTGTGGGCACCACGGGGCTCAGAAGCGGCTCTTAGGTGGGGATGGAGGCGATGCCACCATCCTCTGTGCGTCCCGAGGGGCTCTGGGGGAGAGAGGACAGCCTCAGGTTGGTGGCGTTGGGAGTTGGGCTGCTGGGAGCGGGGAGGCACCTCCGAGCCGCCAGGGGGCGCTGTGCGCGCCGGGCGCCGCCTGGCTGCGTGGGCGCAGGCGCAGTGCGGGCGGGCGCAGGGCAGCCATGGCGGAGGGCCCACAGCTGAAGAGGAAGCGGGAAGAGGAGGAAGACGCCGGCTCCGCGCCTCACGACGGGGCCGGGGCCGGGGCCGGGGCCGGGGCCGGGGCCGCCATCACTCCCTTCCCGCTGGCGGAGCTGCGCCTGCGGAAGGTGCTGCGGGAGTCGGCGCGGGAGAAGGCTGTGTTCCTGCACGGGGAGGTACCGCAGATGGATGGCGGGGCCGGGCCTGGCTGCCGCCATGCTGCCCGCCGAGCCCGGCCACGCCCCGGCCACGCCCCGGGGGCGGGCGCGGTGCGGCCGGGACGGGGCCCGGGGCGCCCCAGTCCCCTCTCCCCTCCCCCTTCGGCTGTTCAGCGGAGCCTGGCCCCAGGGGCGGCCGCAGGGGGCGGGGGCAGGGGGCGCTGCGCGGGGCGGGGGCAGGGGGCGCTGCGCGGGGCGGGGGCAGGGGGCAGGAGGTGCTGCGCGGGGCAGGAGGCGCTGCGCGGGGCGGGGGCAGGGGGCGCTGCGCGGGGCGGGGGCAGGAGGGGGCGCTGCGCGGGGCGGGGGCAGGGGCAGGAGGCGCGCGGGGGCGGGGGCAGGGGGCAGGAGGTGCTGCGCGGGGCAGGAGGCGCTGCGCGGGGCGGGGGCAGGGGGCGCTGCGCGGGGCGGGGGCAGGGGGCAGGGGCAGGTGCTGCGCGGGGCGGGGGCAGGAGGCGCGGGGCGGGGGCAGGGGGCAGGGGCAGGAGGCGCGGGGGCGGGGGCAGGGGGCAGGGGGCGCTGCGCGGGGTGGGGGCAGGGGGCAGGAGGCTGCGCGGGGCAGGGGGCGGGGGCGCTGCGCGGGGCGGGGGCAGGGGGCGCTGCGCGGGGCGGGGGCAGGGGGCAGGAGGCGCTGCGCGGGGCAGGGGCAGGAGGCGCGGGGCGGGGGCAGGGGGCAGGGGGCGCTGCGCGGGGTGGGGGCAGGGGGCAGGAGGTGCTGCGCGGGGCAGGGGGCGGGGGCGCTGCGCGGGGCGGGGGCAGGGGCGCTGCGCGGGGCGGGGGCGCCCTGGCAGCCTCGGGAGCCTCGGGAGCCTCGGGCTCTGTGGTTGTTGGTGAGGGTAGTGTGCCCCTGGCTGGGGGCTGGAGCAGCATCACATTGCACAGAAGATTATGGGATCACAGAGCTGGGGAGGACCTCAAGGCTCAGCCAGCTCCAGCCCCCTGCCACGGGCAGGGACACCTCACACCACAGCAGGTTGCTCACAGCCACCTCCAGCCTGGCTGCAAACACCTCCAGGCAGGAGGCTGCCACCACCTCCCTGGGCAGCCTGTGCCAGGCTCTCACCATCCTCATGGGGAACAACTTCTTCCTCACATCCAGTCTCAATCTCCCCACTTCTGCTCCATCCCCCCAGTCCTGTCCCTCCCTCACACCCTCCAAAGTCCCTCCCCAGCTTGCTTGCAGCCCCCTGCAGATCCTGGAAGGCCACCAGAAGGTCTCCCGGGAGCCTTCTCCTCTGCAGCCTGCACAAGCCCAACTCTCTCAGGCTGTCTGCAGAGCAGAGCAGCTCCAGCCCTCTGCTCCTCCTCCTGGCCCTGCTCTGGACACCTTCCACTTCCCTGCTGTCCTCCAGCCAGGAGACTTTTGCTGCAGATTCAGCTCATTTGGAGGAGAATTCCCTCAAAGCCAAGGCTGGCAGGGGCAATCAGAAGCTGGCAGTGGCAGGCAGGGGCAGGCAGGGGGGGCAATCAGAAGCAGGCAGGGGGCAGGCAGGGGCAATCAGAAGCAGGCAGGGGCAATCAGAAGCTGGCAGTGGCAGGCAGGGGGCAGGCAGGGGCAATCAGAAGCAGGCAGGGGGCAGGCAGAGGCAATCAGAAGCAGGCAGGGGGCAGGCAGGGGCAATCAGAAGCAGGCAGGGGGCAGGCAGGGGCAATCAGAAGCAGGCGGGGGCAGGCAGGGGCAATCAGAAGCTGGCAGGGGGCAGGCAGGGGCAATCAAGCAGGCAGGGGGCAGGCAGGGGCAATCAGAAGCAGGCAGGGGGCAGGCAGGGGCAATCAGAAGCAGGCAGGGGCTGGCAGGGGCAATCAGAAGCAGGCAGGGGCAGGCAGGGGCAATCAGAAGCAGGCAGGGGCAGGCAGGGGCAATCAGAAGCAGGCAGGGGGCTGGCAGGGGCAATCAGAAGCAGGCAGGGGGCAGGCAGGGGCAGGCAGGGGCAATCAGAAGCAGGCAGGGGCTGGCAGGGGCAGGCAGGGGCAATCAGAAGCTGGCAGGGGGCAGGCAGGGGCAATCAGAAGCTGGCAGGGGCAGGCAGGGGCAATCAGAAGCAGGCAGGGGGCAGGCAGGGGCAATCAGAAGCTGGCAGGGGCAGGCAGGGGGCAGGCAGGGGCAATCAGAAGCTGGCAGGGGGGCAGGGGGCAGGGGCAGGCAGGGGCTGGCAGGGGCAGGCAGGGGCAATCAGAAGCTGGCAGGGGGCAGGCAGGGGCAATCAGAAGCAGGCAGGGGCAGGCAGGGGCAATCAGAAGCTGGCAGGGGGGGGCAGGCAGGGGCAATCAGAAGCAGGCAGGGGCTGGCAGGGGCAGGCAGGCGCAATCAGAAGCTGGCAGGGGCAGGCAGGGGCAATCAGAAGCTGGCAGGGGGCAGGCAGGGGCAATCAGAAGCTGGCAGGGGCAGGCAGGGGCAATCAGAAGCTGGCAGGGGCAGGCAGGGGCAGGCAGGGGGGCTGGCAGGGGCAGGCAGGGGCAAGCTGGCAGGGGCAGCTGGCTGGGGGGCAGGCAGGGGGCTGGCAGGGGCAATCAGAAGCTGGCAGGGGCAGCAGGGGCTGGCAGGGGCAGCAGTTCTATCCCTCCCTGGCACCCTGAAGATGCTGGCCCCGGGGGCTGTAGGTAGGCTGAGCACATCAGCTGGGCACTGGGAGGGATATTTTCAGTAGCTGTTTCGGGCTTACAGCAGGAGAGGTTGCCCATGGTGCAGGAACCCCACAGCCACCTCAGCTTGGCTCTCCTAGAGAGGTGCATCTGAGCAGGTGATGAGGATAGTGTCTGAGGTGGGTTGCAAACTGGCTCCACACCAGAGCTCAGAGGGCTGTCAGCAGTGGCACAGAGGCAGCTGGAGGCCTGTGGCCAGTGCTGTTCCCCAGGGACCGGTGCTGGGTCCAGTTTTGTTCAATACCTTTATCGACCGCCTGGCTGAGGGCATTGAGGGCACCCTGAGCAAGTCCTGGTGGTACCAAACTGGGGGTGGCTGACACCCCTCAGGCTGTGCTGCCATCCAGTGTGACCTGGACAGGCTGAGAGCTGGCTGCAGGAACCTCATGGAGTTCAGTAAGGACAAGTGCAGGGTCCTGCACCTGGGGAGGAACAGCAGCAGGCACCAGGACAGGTTAGAGGCTGCCCTGCTGGAGAGCAGCTCCAGGGAGAAAGACCTTGGAGTGCTGCTGGGCAGCAAGTTCTGCAGGGGACAGCAATGTGCCCTGGGGGCCAGGAGAGCCAATGGGAGCCTGGGGTGCAGCAAGGGAAGTGTGGCCAGCAGGGCTGGGGAGGTTCTGCTCCCCCTCTGCTCTGCCCTGCTGAGACCACAGCTGCAACCCTGTGCCCAGTGCTGGGCTCCCCAGCTCCAGAGAGACAGAGACCTGCTGGGGAGAGGCCAAGGGAGAGCCAGGAGGATGCTTAGGGGACTTGAGCATCTCCCCTGTGGAGAGAGGCTGAGAGCCCTGGGGCTGTTTAGTCTGGAGAGGAGAAGGCTGAGAGGGATCTGATCAATGTCAATCAATAGCTGAGGGCTGGGGGGCAAGGGGAGGGGGCCAAGCTCTTTTGGGAGGTGCACAGGGAGAAGCCAAGGAACACCAGGGACAAGCTGGAACAGAGATTTCAGCTCAACATGAGGAGAAACTTCTTTGCAGTGAGGGTGCCAGAGGCCTGGAGCAGGCTGCCCAGAGGGGTTGTGGAGTCTCCTTCTCTGGAGCCTTTCCAACCCCAGCTGGATGCCTCCCTGTGCAGCCTGCCCTGGGTGATGCTGCTCCGGCAGGGTTGGACTGGATGATCTCTGCAGGTCCCTTCCAGCCCCCCATGTTCTGTGGTACTGTGATAGGGAAGCTTGAAGCTGCAGCTGGGGTCTCAGGGCAATGGGTTGGTGGTCACTGGGTTACAGCCTGGGCACAGGGCTCTGCCCTGTGGGTGAGGCTGGGCTGGCAGCCTGGGAGGAGCCCTTTGCTCTCCCCATGGGGTGTTGCAGGGAGGCTCTGCCTGGGTGCTGTGTGCTCAGGAGGGAGCTGGGGGTGCTCCACACCCTCTACCCCACAAACCCCAGCACCCTCAGGCTGTGGTTCCTGGGAGCAGGGCAGCAGCTCTCCCAGCCCCAAAACAGCCTAAATTTGCTTCCTGGCCACAATGCAGCCCCCTGGGCCTGCCTCTGCCCTCTTCCTGCCCCTCCCAACCCCCAGCCACTGCCCCACCTTGCCTTGTGAGTGATGAAGGCAGTGGTGTGGGCACTGGGAGCGTACGGGGAGGAGCAGGAGGGCTGAGACACTGCCCACATCCTGTGCTGCCCCCACAAAGCCTCCTCAGCTCCCTGCTGGGGAGCAGATTCCTGCTGTGCTTCAGGGCAGACCCATTTTGGGGCAGGACTAGGAGGGGGTTTGCCCAGAGCTGAGCTGCTGCAGGATGTCCTCTGAGCTCCCTGGCTGCAGTCACTCAGCTCCTGGCCTCAAACTCTCCCCCAGCACTGGATCTGTGTTTGCTCAGGGCTGTGTCCTCTCTGTCCCAGGTGACCAATCCCTCTGGAGAGGCCACAGATGCTGTAATCATCCTGGAGAAGACTCCCTTCCAGGAGGAGAAGGTCTTGGAGCTGCTGAAGAAGCACACCAAGCTGGAGCTGCAGATGCACAACGACATTTACAGCACCTACCACCTCTATCCTCCCCAGAGCTCAGTGGTCAGTGCTCCTGGCATCCCCTGGGGGGCAAGGGGGTCCTGTGGGGGGCTCTGTGGCTTGGCTGTGGGCCAGTGGTGGTGGCTGGGCTGGCTCTGGAGGGGAGGCCACAGGGAGGCAGGCAGGAGCTGCTGCTGGCCCTGCCTGTGCCAGTGTGGCTGAGGTGAGTGGGTTGTTGCAGCTCTGAAGGTGACTTCTTCCCTTGAGGCTTTGGCTGCTGCCTCCTTTCACCTTCTTACAATCACAGCACCTCAGAGCTGCCAGGGCTGGAAGGGAGCTCAAGGCTCAGCCAGCCCCAACCCCCTGCCATGGGCAGGGACCCCTCACACCACAGCAGGTTGCTCACAGCCACCTCCAGCCTGGCTGCAAACACCTCCAGGCAGGAGGCTGCCACCAGCTCCCTGGGCAGCCTGGGCCAGGCTCTCACCACCCTCCTGGGCAACAGCTTCTCCCAGCTCAAGAGCAGCTGGGCATCACTTGGTTGTTTGCAGCCACCTGCCTGTGCCCTCATGTAAGGGTGAGGGAGGGCAGCTGAAAGCTTTTGGGTGTCAGCTCACCTGGGAGGCTGTTCCTCCCTGCCAGATTCATCCTGAATGTGGACCTGTGCTCTACAGAGAGCTGCTTTGTGCCCCTGGGCTGGGCACTGCTGAGGCCACCCCTGGAGTGCTGCCTTCAGGTTTGTGCCCCTCACTCCCAGCAGCACCTTGAGAGGCTGGAGCAGGGCCAGAGAAGGGCAAGGGAGCTGGGGAAGGGTCTGGAGAAGAGGGCTGGGGAGGAGCAGCTGAGGGAGCTGGGGGGTTGAGGCTGGAGCAGAGGAGGCTGAGGGAGACCTCCTTGCTCTCTGCAGCTCCCTGCAAGGAGGCTGGAGCCAGGTGGGGCTTGGGCTCTGCTCCCAGGTACCAAGGCACAGGACAAGAGGCAATGGCCTCAGGGTGCCCCAGGGGAGGTTCAGGTTGGCCATGAGGAACAATTTCTTCCCCTTGAGGGCTGTCAAGCCCTGGAAGAGGCTGCCCAGGGCAGAGGTGCAGTCCCCAGCCCTGGAGGGGTTTCAGAGCTGTGGAGCTGTGGTGCTGAGGGCCTGGTTCCGTGGTGCCCTGGCAGGGCTGGGCTCGTGGTTGGACTTGGAAGTTCTCTTCCACCCAACTCATTCTGTTCAATGATTCCCACTCCAGGCTCTCATCTCCTGGGCCCTGATGCCACTGGAGCACAGGCAGCTGGCACTGCAGTGCTGGTAGCCTCCTGTGCCCTGGGCAGGTGGGGGCCTGGCCTCTGGCTTTTGAGCCTCTCAGGTTATGAAACCTGCTGAGTGCCTGAGTGTGAGGAGAGCAGGCTGGAGGGCTGCAGTGGAGGCTCTCTCCTGCTGTCAGCTTGGCTTCTCCTCACAGGGCAGAGCTGCCCAGGGAGGTGGTGGCAGCCTCCTGCCTGGAGGTGTTTGCAGCCAGGCTGGAGGTGGCTGTGAGCAACCTGCTGTGGTGTGAGGTGTCCCTGCCCGTGGCAGGGGGCTGGGACTGGCTGAGCCTTGAGCTCCCTTCCAGCCCTGCCAGCTCTCTGGTTCTGTGTCCTCTGCTGTGCTTCAGCACTGGCATGGATCTGACCCCTGGGTGTGCAGTGACCAGCTCCAGCTCAGTGCTCCCAGGAGCACCGTGAGCATCAGGCTGAACACTGCAGCTGCTGAGGCTGGCAGCCTGGGCCAGGGGGAGCTCTGGGCATGTATGGTGCTCCCTGCACAGGCTGCTGCTCTGTGGGGCAGGAGGTGCTGCTCATCTGCCTTCAGCAGCCTGCAGAGCCCCTCTTGAGGCCTCAGTCAGAGCTTTCAGCGTTGCAAAGCCTCAGTTCCTGGTCAGGAAGGTGCCAGGACAGCACTGCTGTGCTGTGGGGAGATGTTCAGCTCCTTGTGCCGGGCTTGGGGCCAGCAGCCCCCTGCAGGGCTCCCACGAGGTGGCATCAGAGGACTGAGATCCTCTGGGGCTCCCTGCAGCTGCAGCCTGCTGGGCTTGCAGTTCCTTGCAGCTCTGTCCTGCAGCCTCTGGAGCTCCAGCTCCACTCTGGCAGCAAAATCAGTTTGGTTGGAGATGCCAGCAGGCATGGAGCCCCTCCCTGGGCTGAGAAGGCTGTGAGAGCAGCTCTGAGCTGCAGGGGTGTGGGGCTGATGGGTGGAGTGTCCAGGGGGAAGGAACTGGTTAGGATGGTCACATCCAGAGGCATCATGTGCAGATGGGGGCAGGGGGCAAGTGGTGACCCTGAGGGCTCTGCACTGGGACAGTGCTGTTCAGTGTCAGTGACACAGAGACTGAGGCAGCTCAGCAGGTGGCACCAAGCTGAGTGGCTGTGGTTGGCAAGACTGAGGGACAGGATGGGATCCATCCAGAGGGTCCTGGGCAGGCTGCAGAGCTGTGCTGAGGAGAACCTCAGGAGGTTCAATGAGGCCAAGGGCAAGGTCCTGCCCCTGGGTCAGGGCAGCCCTGGGTATCAGCCCAGGCTGGGGGTGAGGAGAGTGAGAGCAGCCCTGCAGGGAAGGCCTTGGGGGTGCTGGGGGGGGAGCAGCTGGGCAGGAGCCAGCACTGGGCACTGGCAGCACAGGAGGCCAAGGGCAGCCTGGGCTGCAGCCAAAGCAGTGTGGCCTGAGCTGGAGAGAGGATCCTGCCCCTCTGCTCTGCTCTGGGGAGACCTCCCCTGCAGGGCTGGGGCCAGCTCTGGAGCCCTCAGCACATGAGGGACCTGGAGCTGCTGGAGAGGCTCCAGAGGAGGCCACAGAGATGCTCAGAGGCTGCAGCAGCTCTGCTGTGGGGCCAGGCTGAGGGAGCTGGGGCTGTGCAGCCTGGAGAGGGGAAGGCTCCAGGCAGAGCTCAGAGCAACCTCCCAGTAGCTGAAGGGCTCCAGGCAGGCTGGGGAGTTCTGCCCTCACTTCTGGACTGTTGCCAAAGGCCTGCAGGGACAGGAGCAGGGGCAATGGTTTGGAACTGGAGCAGGGCAGAGTTAGGTTGGACACCAGGAGGAAGTTCTGCACCAGGAGGCTGCTGAGCCCCTGGCACAGGCTGCCCAGGGAGGTGAGCTGAGAGCTGCTCCCTCTGCCTGGTGACAGCTTGGCTGGTCCTGCTGCTCAGAGAGCCTGGGCAGGCTTTGTGTGCTGAAGGCAGGGAGAAGGAGGCCAGAAGCAGCTCACTGCCTGAGCAAACCACCCCAGCCTGGCCAGGGAGAAGGAGTTGCCCTCTGCTCTGCAGGGCTGGGCAGCACACTGCTGTGGGGAAGCCACCAGGCAGGCCTCATCCGTGTCTGGAGTGCTGCTGCCCACTGGCAGAGAAGCTGAGGCTGAGCTGGGAGAGCACCAAATGCAAACCAGCCGAAGAATGGTCAGAGGGCACCTGCAGGGCAACCCAAAACCACCTGAGGGAGGAGGAGGTTGGGGAGGAGGAGTTGTGGGGGCCTGCCCTGGGCTCCCAGCTGCCCTCCTGCCAGCTCTGCAGCTTCCTTCAGGCCGGGGGCTGGATGCTGCCTGGGGCTGGAGGAGCCCCCAGCTCAGGGGAAGGGTTTTTCTCCTGCTGCCAAAGCCGGGTGGTTCCCTGATCACATCCAGCCCCTGCTGGTGCTGCTGGGCAGAGCTGCTTGTCCCCAGCTTCCTGCTGAGGGGTCTGATGTGCCACAGCACCCGGAGGGCTCTTCTCAGCCCTTGGAGGAGCTTCTTGTGTGCTCCTGGGCACAGCTCCTCCCTGTGCTGCAGGTGGAGCTCAGCAAAGCTGCCTTGAGCTGAGCACAGAGGGAGATGCTCCAGCTGGAGGTGGGGAAAGGGGGAAGTGTGGAAGGAAAGGATTCGGTCATGGAGGAGGTGATGCATCTCCCTGCCTGCCCCAGCCCAGCAGGCCTCTGCTGGCAGGCAGCTGCTGCTGCCCTGGGAGCTCTGGTGTGCTCCGGGGCTGCCCCCGAAGGAGACCTCTGCCTGCACTCCGAGCTGGGGCAGGGGCTGGGGGATCGGTGGGAGCTGCCTGCTGCTGAGCTGTGGTCTTGGGGTCAGTGACCTGCAACTGTCCTCTTGGCTGGCACAGCCCTCCTGGGGGGAGCAGCAGGGCCCTGGCAGCAGGCTGGGCAGGCCCTGGCACGACCTGGCCTGCAGGCTGAGAGCTGCTGCGGGCTCCAGCCCTTCCTTCTGGGCTTTGGTTCGGGTCCCTGAGGAGAGCTGTGCTGGCCCCTGCCTCAAATGAGTTTCCTTGCAAGGGCTGTGCTGATGTCACCAACAAAGCAGCTGAGGCCAGCAGGGGAAGGGGGAGGCTGTGTCCTGGGGCTCCTGGAAGGAGGCTCCTGGTGTGGGGGAGGCAGCACAGGGCTGTGTGCAGCCTTCCAGGGGGGAAGAAAGCTTCCCTGGGTGCAAAGTGTGACTTCTCCTGCCCTTTCCTGGGCTTGGCCCTTCCTGCAGCCCAGGCTTGAGTGACTAAGCAGGGAGCAAGCCAAAGCTCAGCTTCCCCCAGCAAGGGCAGGAAGAAGCCTCCCCTGCCCCAGAGCAGCCTGTGCCTGCCCTGTGCTCTCCTCTGCCTCCCAACCTGCTGAAGCCTCTCCCAGACAGAGCTGCAGGGATCCAGGCTAGTGCTGGGCTGGAAGCAGGCAGAGGGCAGCTCGGCGGCTGGGCTGGGCCTGGGGCTGGGCCTGGGCCTGGGCTGGGCCTTTGGAGGGTGCTGTGAGATGGTTCAGGGCCTCAGCAGGGGCTGCAGTGCACAAGGTCTGTGCCCCCTGCCCTCTGCTGTGCTGGGGGCAGGAGCTGGCTGCATCCTCTCCTGCTGCCTGCAGCTGCCTCCAGCCCCTTTCTCCCCACCCTGGGCTGTGGGTTTGGGGTTTGTGTCCTGGGCTTAGCAGGAGAGGGGAGAAACCGTTCTGTCCTGGGCCAGGCTGAGCTTCCTTCTCCCCTAGGTGTGCTGCATCCCCTGGGGCTGAGCTGCCTGCCGCTGGAGAGCAGCCCCCAGCCTCCACTGCTGCCCCCCAGAGCACCCCACAGGCACCTGGGGGCCTCCCTGGGCTGGTGTTCAGCAGCCAGCCAGCTGCTGTGCCTCAGGCACCAGCAGCCCCCAACCCTGCTGGTGCCTCCAGGGGCTCCTGCAGCCTGGGCTGAGCTGTAGCTGCCCCCAGCCCCTGTGAGGCTCCGGCTCAGGTGGAGGCTGCCAGGAGCTCTTCCAATGGAGCCAGCAAGGGAAGGATTCTGTGGTGAGCCTTGCACATGGCCCCAGCCTCAGCCAGGGCTTTGCATCCTGAGCTCCTAATGAGAGCCAGGCTCTGGGAATTCATCAAACAGCTCCTCTGGCCCTGCTGATGTCTGCTCATCAGCCTGGCTGGGGCCTTCTGGGCTGGATGGGACCTTGGGAAGGGAAACAAGCATGAGGGAAGCACAGCCTCTGCCCCCGTGCCCCCCTCCCAGACAGCTGCTGCTCAGCCACAGCTGCACAGGGAGGATTCCTCTGCCATCAGCCTTTAAAGCAGCCAGAGTGGCTCTGCCCAGCAGCAGCTCCCGAACTGGGGGAGCTGGGAAGGGTCCTCTGCAGCCAGGGGCTGTGGCTACCACCCCCTCTCCGGCCTGAGGGCTTCCTGCTGCTCTTCTGGAGCATCAAAAGCAGCTGGGGGGGGCTGAACCTGGGGTCCTCTGCCCCTCTGGGCCTTTTTGTCTCCCCCAGTGCTGTGCTGTGGAGGTGAGGAGTGCAGCAGCTCCAGCCTGCTCTGCTTTGCTCCCCCCTGCAGCCCTGGCAGTGCAGCCCTGTTTGGCTGTGTGGGAGGTGGGAAGCAGCCCAGGGCTGCCCCCGTGGGGTTTGTCTCTTCCCCTTCTCCTCCTGCCAGCACTTTCCTGTGCTTCATGAAGCTGGGCTTGGCCTGCAGGGAGAAGGCAGAGAGCCTCCTGGCCTGGGCAGCACCAACCTGAGCGAAAACCCAAACCAAACAGACCCAAACCCAAGACAAATTAAGGGGGGTGGGGGAAAGCCTCAACCCAGGCTGAGTGCTGCCCTGAGGAACAAAGAGAGCTTTGTAGTCTGCCTGGCTAGGCTCTAGGTCATGGAATCACAGGCTGGGTTGGGTTGGGAGGGACCTTAGATCATCTGCACCCAGCCCTCGCCATGAGCACAGACATCTCCTACTGGAGCAGGTTGCTCAAGGCTCCACCCAGCCTGGCCTTGAACACTTCTGGCTTGGAGCCTCCACAGCTTCTCAGGACAGCCTGTTCCAGAGCCTCCCCCACCCCTGGGCAAGAGTCTCCTCCTGAGGTCTCGGCTCCAGCCTGCTGCTTCCAGGCAAAGGCCATCAGCCCTGGCCTGTCCTCCATGCCTTTGGACAAAGCTCCTCTCCAGCTCTCTTAGAGCCCCCTTCAGGGCCTGGGAGGCCACCAGAAGGTGTCCCTGGAGCCTTCTCCTCTGCAGGCTGCCCAAGGCCAAGTCTCTCAGCCTGGCTCCCAGCAGAGGGCTTCCAGCCCTGCTGTGGCCTCCTCTGGCCCTGCTCCCCCAGCTCCCTGGCTGTGCTGTGCTGAGGGCTCCAGAGCTGCCCCAGCCCTGCAGGGGGGTGAGCAGAGCACAGCAGAGGGGCAGAATGCCCTCCCTGCCCCTGCTGCCCACCCTGCTGGGGCTGAGCCCAGGCCAGGCTGGGGCTGGGCTGGCAGCGCTGGGTGCCGGCTCCTGGCCAGCTCTGCACCCCCAGCACCCCCAAGGCCTTGTGCTCAGCCCCAGCCTGGCCTGACCCTGGGGTTGTCCTGAACCAGCTGCGGGACCTTGCTGACCTTCAGGAGGTTGGCTTGGGCCCAGCTCCCCATCCTGCCCAGGTGCCTCTGGATGGATCCCTTCCCTGGTTGGGTTCTCCTCCCTGCCCTCTCAGCTGGGCAGCTGGAGGCCCTGCTGCTGCCCTGGGGCTTGTGTCCCTCTCAGCCAGAGGCATCTTTGTGAGTGCTTAGCAGGGTCAGGGCTGCCAGGCTGCTGAGGTCTGTGAGTGCTGCTCCAGTGCCTCAGCAACGGGCCAGGGAGGCTTCATCTGGAGGCAAACAGAAGCTGTTTGCCTTTCCTGGAGCTACCACCTGAGAGCTCTTTGCCTGTCCAGCCCTCACAGCCATGGAATTGTTTTGGCTGGCAAAGACCTTTCAGGGCCTCAGGGTCCAACTGCTCTTCCCTTGGCTCCTCCTGTGCTCTGTCACCCCTCAGCCCCTGGCCCTTGGCCCCATCTAGCCCTGAGCCCTCACCTCCAGCCCTCAGGGCTCCAGGCCAAGCACCCTGAGAGCTCTGCCAGAGGCTTCTGCTTAGCGTCCCCCCACTGCCTGCAGCCCTCCCCCTGCAGCAGCCTGCAGCAGCAGCCTCCCCCGCCTGCAGCAGCAGCCCTCCCCCCGCCTGCAGCAGCAGCCCTCCCCCCGCCTGCAGCAGCAGCCCTCCCCCCGCCTGCAGCAGCAGCCCTCCCCCCCGCCTGCAGCAGCAGCCCTCCCCCCGCCTGCAGCAGCAGCCCTCCCCCCGCCTGCAGCAGCAGCTCCCCCCCGCCTGCAGCAGCAGCCCTCCCCCGCCCTGCAGCAGCAGCCCTCCCCCCGCCTGCAGCAGCAGCCCTCCCCCCGCCTGCAGCAGCAGCCCTCCCCCGCCTGCAGCAGCAGCCCTCCCCCGCCTGCAGCAGCAGCCCTCCCCCGCCTGCAGCAGCAGCCCTCCCCCCGCCTGCAGCAGCAGCTCTCCCCCCGCCTGCAGCAGCAGCCCTCCCCCCGCCTGCAGCAGCAGCCCTCCCCCCGCCTGCAGCAGCAGCCCTCCCCCCGCCTGCAGCAGCAGCTCTGCAGCAGCAGCTCTCCCCGCCTGCAGCAGCAGCTCTCCCCCGCCTGCAGCAGCAGCTCCCCCCGCCTGCAGCGCCCCCCGCCTGCTTTCCTGGCTGGAGGAAGCTGCTGGGTGCCCAGAAGCGTCCCAGGCGCTTCAGCCTGCAGGCTCTGCCCCCGGGTTTGTGTCTGCTCGGGGGTGGGCTCCTCCCTGCCGCTGAGCCTGAGGGTGAGGGTGGGAAGAGAGCCTCTCGGCGCCTGGCCGGGCAGACAGGCCCTGGGGGGGTCAGAGCCCTGGAGGTGCGGTGCTGAGGGTCGGGCCGGGGCGCTGGTGCTGGGGGTCGGGCAGGGGCGCTGGTGCTGAGGGTCGGGCCGCGCTGGTGCTGAGGGTCGCGCAGGGGCGCTGGTGCTGATGCTGAGGGTCGGGCAGGGGCGCTGGTGCTGATGCTGAGGGTCGCGCAGGGGCGCTGGTGCTGATGCTGAGGGTCGGGCAGGGGCGCTGGTGCTGATGCTGAGGGTCGCGCAGGGGCGCTGGTGCTGATGCTGAGGGTCGGGCAGGGGCGCTGGTGCTGATGCTGAGGGTCGGGCAGGGGCGCTGGTGCTGATGCTGAGGGTCGGGCAGGGGCGCTGGTGCTGATGCTGAGGGTCGGGCAGGGGCGCTGGTGCTGATGCTGAGGGTCGCGCAGGGGGTCGCTGGTGCTGATGCTGAGGGTCGCGCAGGGGCGCTGGTGCTGATGCTGAGGGTCGCGCAGGGGCGCTGGTGCTGGGGGTCGGGCCGGGGCGCTGGTGCTGATGCTAAGGGTCAGGCCGGGGCGCTGGTGCTGGGGGTCGGGCCTGGGCGTTGGTGCTGGGGGTCGGGCAGGGGCGATGGTGCTGATGCTGGGGGTCGGACCGGGGCGTTGGTGCTGATGCTGAGGGTCGGGCAGGGGCGCTGGTGCTGGGGGTCGGGCCGGGGCGCTGGTGCTGATGCTGAGGGTCAGGCCGGGGCGCTGGTGCTGGGGGTCGGGCCGGGGCGTTGGTGCTGGGGGTCGGGCAGGGGCGCTGGTGCTGATGCTGAGGGTCGCGCAGGGGCGCTGGTGCTGATGCTGAGGGTCGGGCCGGGGCGCTGGTGCTGGGGGTCGGGCCGGGGCGCTGGTGCTGATGCTGAGGGTCAGGCCGGGGCGCTGGTGCTGGGGGTCGGGCCGGGGCGTTGGTGCTGGGGGTCGGGCAGGGGCGCTGGTGCTGATGCTGAGGGTCGGGCCGGGGCGCTGGTGCTGGGGGTCGGGCCGGGGCGTTGGTGCTGGGGGTCGGGCAGGGGCGCTGGTGCTGATGCTGAGGGTCGGGCCGGGGCGCTGGTGCTGGGGGTCGGGCCGGGGCGTTGGTGCTGGGGGTCGGGCAGGGGCGATGGTGCTGATGCTGAGGGTCGGGCCGGGGCGCTGGTGCTGATGCTGAGGGTCGGGCCGGGGCGCTGGTGCTGATGCTGAGGGTCAGGCCGGGGCGCTGGTGCTGATGCTGAGGGTCGCGCAGGGGCGCTGGTGCTGAGGGGTGTGGTGTGGTGCGGTGCCAAGGGGTGCGGTGCGGTGCTGGGGAGCAGGGTGCCGAGGGGTGCGGTGCTGGGGGGCAGGGTGCCGAGGGGTGCGGGGCGGTGCTGGGGGGCAGGGTGCCGAGGGGTGCGGTGCTGGGGGCAGGGTGCCGAGGCCGCGGGGCGGTGCTGGGGGGCAGGGTGCCGAGGGGTGCGGTGCTGGGGGGCAGGGTGCCGAGGCCGCGGGGCGGTGCTGGGGGGCAGGGTGCCGAGGGGTGCGGTGCTGGGGGGCAGGGTGCCGAGGGGTGCGGGGCTGGGGGGCAGGGTGCCGAGGCCGCGGGGGCGGTGCTGGGGGGCAGGGTGCCGAGGGGTGAGGTGCTGGGGGCAGGGTGCCGAGGGGTGAGGTGCTGGGGGGCAGGGTGCCGAGGGGTGCGGTGCTGGGGGGCAGGGTGCCGAGGCCGCGGGGCGGTGCTGGGGGGCAGGGTGCCGAGGGGTGCGGTGCTGGGGGGCAGGGTGCCGAGGGGTGCGGGGCTGGGGGGCAGGGTGCCGAGGCCGCGGGGGCGGTGCCGCCCTGGCAGCGCGGGGCTGGCGGCTGGGGCTTGCTGAGGGGAAGGGTCCCTTCCCGGATCCGTTCCGGGCCTGCGGCTGCTGCAGGGCTGCGCTGCTGGCTGCGCTGCTGGGCGCGTTCCCTGCTCTCCTGCACTGCCCTCGGGGGCACCCTCAGGGGGGCTGGGGAGCCCCTGGCTGTGTCCCCGGCTGGCCCTGCCCCCTGGGCAGCATCTGTCTGCTGCAGCTCTGCGCTCCCCCTGCCCGCCCCTCTCAGCGGCGCCGGCTCCCGGGGGCTGCCGTGGGCTCAGCCGGGGAGCTGTCTGTGGTGCTCAGCCAGTGTTTGCCTGCAGAGCTCAAGGCCACCGTGGTGTTCCCTGCCAGCCAGCAGCACCTCCAGAAGTACCTGCGGCAGGAGGTGTTCCTCGTCCGCGAGACCTGGCAGGACTACCAGGACATCACTCTGCCCTTCCTCCAGGAGCAGAGCTTCAGCCTCCAGGTATGGCCACCAGGCCCACCCCTGCTGCCAGGGGCACCTTTAGTCACCTCCTCCCACAGCCTGAGCTGCCAGGGCTCTGCTCTCTGAGGGCCAGGGTGGAAGCAGAAGGCTCAGGACTGCTCTGGCCCTGGCTCCCTCTTGGTTCTTCTCTCAGCATCTTCTCAGCTCCACAGCCTGCACCCCCCAGCTGCCTGGGAGCCCTCTGCTCAGGAGCCTGGCCAGGCTGGACCCATGGCTGAGACAAGTGGGGTGAGGTGCAACAAGGCCAAGGGCTGGGTCCTGCCCCTGGCTCACAGCAGCCCCAGCAAGGCTCCAGGCTGGGGCAGAGGGGCTGCAAACTGCCCAGCAGGAAAGGCCCTGGGGGTGCTGGGTGCCAGCAGCTGCAGAGGAGCCAGGGGGTGCCCAGCTGGGCAAGAAGGCCACCAGCAGCCTGGCCTGGAGCAGCAGTGGTGTGGGCAGCAGCAGCAGGGCAGGGGTTGTGCCCCTGGGCTGGGCACTGCTGAGGCCACCCCTGGAGTGCTGCCTTCAGTGCTGGGCTCCTGGCTGCCAGCAGCACCTTGAGAGGCTGGAGCAGGGCCAGGGAAGGGCAAGGGAGCTGGGGAAGGGTCTGGAGAAGAGGGCTGGGGAGGAGCAGCTGAGGGAGCTGGGGGGTTGAGGCTGGAGCAGAGGAGGCTGAGGGAGACCTCCTTGCTCTCTGCAGCTCCCTGCAAGGAGGCTGGAGCCAGGGGGGCTTGGGCTCTGCTCCCAGGGAGCAAGGCACAGGACAAGAGGCAATGGCCTCAGGTTGTCCCAGGGGAGGTTCAGGTTGGATATGAGGAGCCAGGGCAGTGCTGCCCAGGGCAGAGGTGCAGTCCCCATCCCTGGAGGGGTTTGGAAGCCTTGGAGAGGTGGTGCTGAGGCTATGCTCTGGTGGTGTCCTGGCAGGGCTGGGCTCAGGCTTGGACTTGTTGATTTTGAAGGACTCTTCCAACCCACATGCCTCCAGGATCCATTCAGGACCCATTCCTGCTGTGCAGGCTGGAGCTGGAAGTGCATTGTGGAGGTGGAGAGGAGGATCCTTGAGCTCAGCTTGGGAGCCAGGGAAAGCCAAGATGATTTCCACTGTTCTCAGCCTGTCACTTATCCCTGAAGGGAAGGCCTTGGGGGTGCTGGGGGGGGAGCAGCTGGGCAGGAGCCAGCACTGGGCACTGGCAGCACAGGAGGCCAAGGGCAGCCTGGGCTGCAGCTAAAGCAGTGTGGCCTGAGCTGGAGAGAGGATCCTGCCCCTCTGCTCTGCTCTGGGGAGACCTCCCCTGCAGGGCTGGGGCCAGCTCTGGAGCCCTCAACACCAGAGGGACCTGGAGCTGCTGGAGGGGCTCCAGAGGAGGCCACAGAGATGCTCAGAGGCTGCAGCAGCTCTGCTGTGGGGCCAGGCTGAGGGAGCTGGGGCTGTGCAGCCTGGAGAGGGGAAGGCTCCAGGCAGAGCTCAGAGCAATCTTCCAGTAGCTGAAGGGCTCCAGGAGAGCTGGGGAGGGACTCTGGACAAGGGCTGGGAGTGCCAGGAGGAGAGGCAATGGACTTGAGCTGGAGCAGGGCAGAGTTAGGTTGGACACCAGGAGGAAGTTCTGCACCATGGGGGTGGTGACACTGGCACAGGCTGCCCAGGGGGTGGTTGAGGCCCCTGCTCCCTGCAGATACTCAAGGGCAGGCTCTGAGCAGCCAGACCCAGGGGAGGATGTCCCTGCTGCCTGCAGGTTGCACTGGGTGAGCTGTGGAGCTGCCTCCCAGCCCAACCCATCCTGTGGTTCTCTTCCATTTCATAGCTGAAACTCTTCTCTGGAGGGTGCCTGGCTCTGCAGGAGCTGCTGCTGGGGCTACCCAGAGCAGGGGTTAGAGGCAGTCTGGAGGCTGAAGCTTGAGCTGTGGAGGAAGGAGAGCCAGGAGCTGCTTTCTGAGCAGCCAGGAGAGCAGCAGATGTGCCCTGCCCCAGCAAGCACAGCCCTGGCTCTGCTGCCAGCAGCTGCAGCCACCTCCAGCCCCAAGCTGCCAGCAGCTGCAGCCACCTCCAGCCCCAAGCTGCCAGCAGCTGCAGCCACCTCCAGCCCCAAGCTGCCAGCAGCTCTGCTCCTTCCCTTCGTGAGGCAGCAGAGCCCAGCCCAGCTCCCTCCCCAGCCCCAGCCTCAGAGGGTTCAGTGCAGCCTGGGAGGTAACCAGGTGGGATGCAGCCTGGGGGCAGATTTAGTGCTTGCAGCAGCTGCATCTCCAGCCAGGTCTGGTTTGGGCCTGGTGGAATTACCTCCAAATCCTCTTAGGGTGTGAGTGGAGCTCTGCTGGGCTGAGCCAGCTCTGATCACTGCCCTCAGCCCCAGCTGTGGCCTGAGAGGAGAGCAGAAAGCCCTGCCTGCTGCAGGCAGTGGGGTCAGGGGGAGCCTGCACACTGCTGCTGCAGCCTGCTCAGGGTGATGAAGCAAGGAACTGCTCAGCCAGGAGGAGAGTTGGGCAAAAGCAAGGCCCTGGGGAGGGGCTTCTGTGTTCTGGATAGTCACAGAATTGTTCTGGGTGGGAAAGGCCTTGAAGCTCATCCAGTCCAACCCTTCCCTGACTCTGCCAAGGCTGAGGCTCAGCCATGACCCTCAGCACCACAGCTCTGCCTCTGCAACACCTCCAGGGGTGGGCATCCAGCCACCTCCCTGGGCAGCCTGGGCCAGGCCTGGACAACCCTCAAGGGGAAGAAATTGTTCCTCATGGCCAACCTGAACCTCCCCTGGGACAACCTGAGGCCATCGCCTCTTGTCCTGTCCCGTGGTCCCTGGGAGCAGAGCCCAAGCCCCACCTGGCTCCAGCCTCCTTGCAGGGAGCTGCAGAGAGCAAGGAGGTCTCCCTCAGCCTCCTCTGCTCCAGCCTCAACCCCCCCAGCTCCCTCAGCTGCTCCTCCCCAGCCCTCTTCTCCAGACCCTTCCCCAGCTCCCTTGCCCTTCCCTGGCCCTGCTCCAGCCTCTCAAGGTGCTGCTGGCAGCCAGGAGCCCAGCACTGAGCCCAGGATTTGAGGTGCAGGGGCACAGAAGGACCCCAGGCTAGGGGCACTGCCCTGCTCCCTGGCTGTGCAGGAGGTGCTGTGCTGCTCTCTGGCTCAGGGCTGTGTGCTTCCCTTGCAGTGGGTGTACAACATCCTGGAGAAGAAAGCTGAGGCTGAGAGAATCATCCACGAGAACCCAGACCCCTGCAACGGCTTCGTGCTGCTCCCAGACTTCAAGTGGAACCTGAGGCAGGTGGGTTTGCTGCCCTCTGCCACTCAGGGAAGGCTGCAGCCCTGGGGGCAAACAGAGAATGGGCTGGGCTGGAAGGGAGCTCCACAGCCCACCCAGTGCAGCCCCTGCAGGCAGCAGGGACATCCTCCTCTGGAGCAGGCTGCCCAGCGCCCTCTCCAGCCTCACCTGGAAGAGCTCCAGGGATGGAGCCTCAACCCCCTCCCTGGGCAGCCTGCTGCAGCCTTCCAGCAGCCTCCTGCTGCAGAACTTGTTCCTCACATCCAATCTCAACCTGCTCTGCTCTCATCCCAAACCATTGCCTCTGCTCCTGTCCCTGCAGGCCTTTGGCAACAGTCCCTCTGCAGCCTCCTTGTAGCCCTTCAGGTGCTGGAAGGTTGCTCTGAGCTCTGCCTGGAGCCTTCTCTCCAGGCTGCACAGCCCCAGCTCCCTCAGCCTGGCCCCACAGCAGAGCTGCTGCAGCCTCTGAGCATCTCTGGAGCCTCTCCAGCAGCTCCAGGTCCCTCTGGTGTTGAGGGCTCCAGAGCTGGCCCCAGCCCTGCAGGAGAGGTCTCCCCAGAGCAGAGCAGAGGGGCAGGATCCTCTCTCCAGCTCTGGCCACACTGCTTTGGCTGCAGCCCAGGCTGCCCTTGGCCTCCTGTGCTGCCAGTGCCCAGTGCTGGCTCCTACCCAGCTGCTCCCCCCAGCACCCCCAAGGCCTTCCCTGCAGGGCTGCTCTCACTCTCCTCACCCCCAGCCTGGGCTGATACCCAGGGCTGCCCTGACCCAGGGGCAGGACCTTGCCCTTGGCCTCATTGAACCTCCTGAGGTTCTCCTCAGCACAGCTCTGCAGCCTGCCCAGGACCCTCTGGATGGATCCCATCCTGTCCCTCAGTCTTGCCAACCACAGCCACTCAGCTTGGTGCCACCTGCTGAGCTGCCTCAGTCTCTCTGTGTCACTTCACCCCCAGGGATCCTCCCCCTCCCCCTGCTGCTGCCCCTCTGATGGCCCTTGGGGAGGGTTCTGTGTCCCTCCTCCTCCCAGCTCCATCAGGGGATGCTCCTGGGGGTCCTCTGTGAGGTGCTGGCTGTGGGGTGCAGGGCCCAAGCTGGGTGCTGCCTGCAGCAGCTTCTTGTTGCTTTCTCAGCCCAGTAGCTGCCAGATCCAGCTGCTCAGCCTTGGGGGTTTGATCCCTTTGCAAGCCTCAGCTTCAGGCTCAGCCCAGCAGGTGTTGTCCTCTGGTCCCTGCAGTCAGCTCCACACAACCTGCAGCAGATGGTCCTCAGCTGAGGAGCAGCTGCCTAACCCTGCTGGGAGCAGCCAGGGTGCTGAGCCCAGGCTCTGCAAGCCTGCTCTCAGTGGCTTGTGGGTCCTGCTCCCTCCCCTGCTCTGCTCTGGGGGTGCTGAGCTCCACACCTGCACCCCTTCAGCTCCCAGGTGAAATCCCCTTGGTGCTTCTGATCCTCAGAAGGCTTCTGCAGCTGGCAGGGAGGGCAAGGCCCTGGGCCTGGGAGACAAATGGGAGCTGACAGCAGTGACAAGGGGAGGGGGAAGCAAGCCCCAAGGCACCAAACCTCTGGGGTGCTGTGCTGGGAGCCCCTCTGCCTGGTGCTGAGTCACCTTGGGGAGCACAGGGAGGACACTGCAGGGTGGGATCCATCCATTCCTTGCACATCATAAGGGCTGGGAGTGCCAGGAGGAGCTGGGAGAGAGGAGATTGAGACTGGAGAGGAGGAAGAAGTTGCTGAGAGTGAGGCTGGGGAGACTCTGGCACAGGCTGCCCAGGGGGCTGTGGCTGCCTCCTGCCTGGAGGTGTTCAGGGCCGGGCTGGATGAGGCCCTGAGCAGCCTGGGCTGGTGGGAGGGGTCCCTGCCCATGGCAGGGGCTTGGAACTGGATGATCCCCTGAGGGTCCCTTCCCCCTGAGGGTCCCTTCCCCCTGAGCCTTGCTGTGATCCTCCAGACCCCTTCCAACCCCTTCCATGGATCTGAGCTCTTTCCCAGCCCCTTGGTTCCAGCAGGCTCTGTCCATGTCCATCCTCCAGGAGCCACCCCCCAGCACCACAGGCTGGAGGCAGCTCCCTGTCCCCAGAGCCTCCCTTCTTGCCCCCGGGGCTGCCCTGGGGCAGGGGAAGGCTCTTTGGGCCGTTTGGTGCTGCTCCAAATGAGGAGCTCTGAGCTGCTTCCCAGCCCAAGCATCAGCTCCCAGCTCTCCCTCCCCAGGCTGGGCTGGGGGAGACCCAAGCCCTGGAGCTGTGCCAGCACCTCCCTGCCTCCCCCAGGCCCTGCTGCTCCTGGGGGGCTCCCAGAGGGGCACCAGCCTGCCCTTCCCCCTGCCCTGAGGG
This sequence comes from Picus viridis, assembly GCA_033816785.1. Lineage (NCBI taxonomy): Eukaryota > Metazoa > Chordata > Aves > Piciformes > Picidae > Picus > Picus viridis. Next base: position 10,222,479 of record CM066601.1, read on the forward strand.
CAGCCTGGCTGCAAACCCTCACTCACAGCAACAGCCCTGGGGCCAGGCAGGGTAGCCCTGGGGCAGGAGGGGGCGGCCCTGGGGCAGGAGGGGCAGCCCTGGGGGCAGAGGGGTTGGCCCTGGGGCTTCAGCTGTCCCTGGAGTTTTGTTGACTCCCAGCTCGGGCAGGGAGCACTTGGATGGCTCTGGGGCAGAGGCTTTGCCATGCTGCTGCCAGCTCCTGGCATGCTGGGCAGGATGCCCTGGAGCTCTTCCCTGCCCACAGCCAGGGAGCCCTCAGCCCTGCAGGGCCTTGCCTGCCTGCGTCCCAGGGAGCCCAGCCAGGTCCCGGCCAGGGCCCTGCACGGCTGCCCCGGGGCAGGGAGCAGCTCCTGGGCTGCAGCTGGGCAGACCCTGGCACACACCCTCCCCCCCCGGGGGCAGACCCTGGCACACACCCTCCCCCCGGGGGCAGACCCTGGCACACACCCTCCCCCGCCGGGGGCAGACCCTGGCACACACCCTCCCCCCGGGGGCAGACCCTGGCATTCCCCCTCAGGGGCTGATCCTGGCAGCCCCCGGGGCAGGCCCTGGTTCCCTCTGCAGCGAGCCGCAGGACAGGCTCTGCAGGGACCTGGCACAGTCTGGCTCCAGCCTCCTTGCAGGGAGCTGCAGAGAGCAAGGAGGTCTCCCTCAGCCTCCTCTGCTCCAGCCTCAACCCCCCCAGCTCCCTCAGCTGCTCCTCCCCAGCCCTCTCCTCCAGCCCCTTCCCCAGCTCCCTTGCCCTGCCCTGCTCCAGCCTCTCAGCGTGCTGCTGGGGGTCAGGACCCGGCGCTGGGCCCGGCTCAGGTCCCTCCAGCAGTGCTGCTTTGAGCTGAGCACATCTCAGACTGGCTCCAGCCTGGGCTCAGCTGCTCCCAGCAGTGCCTGGGCAGCTGCAGCTGCTGGCTGCAGTCCCTGGTGCTGCTCTGGGCTCACCTTTGCCACCTCCTGCCCCTGCAGCTGGAGGACCTCTACCTGATCGCCCTGGTGCGGCGCCGAGACCTCCGATCCCTGCGGGACCTCACTGCTGAGCACCTGCCCCTGCTGAGGACCATCCTGACTGAAGGGCAGGTGAGGCCCCAGGGCTGCCCTGCTGCCTGCCCCGCCCCAGCTCACCCAGCCCTGGCATCTGCCTGGGCACCACGACCTGAGAGGCCTCAACCTGGGGCAGCTGGGCTGCGGGAGAGCTGTCCTGTGGTCAGGGCTGCTTGGGACTGGGGGGCAGCCCTGCCTTGAAGTCATGGAGCAGGGTGGCTGGGAAGGGACCCCAAAGCTCATCCCCTGCAGCCCCCAGGGACATCCCCAACCTCAGCAGGTTGCTCCCAGCCCCAAACAGCCTGAGCTGCCCTGGTGCCAGCCATGGGGCAGCTCCACCTCTCTGGGCAGCCTGGGCCAGGCTCTCCTCAGCCTCAACCATTTCTCCTTCTCTCCACTCTCAAGCTCCCTCTTTGCCTTCCAAACCATCCCCCTTGGCCTGGCCCAACAGGCCCTGCTCCAGCCTCTGTCCCCAGCTTGCTGCAGAGCCTGGGAGGCCACCAGAAGGTGTCCCTGGAGCCTTCTCCTCTGCAGGCTGCCCAAGGCCAAGTCTCTCAGCCTGGCTCCCAGCAGAGGGCTTCCAGCCCTGCCAGCCCTGCTGTGGCCTCCTCTGGCCCTGCTCCCCCAGCTCCCTGGCTGTGCTGTGCTGAGGGCTCCAGAGCTGCCCCAGCCCTGCAGGGGGTGAGCAGAGCACAGCAGAGGGGCAGAATGCCCTCCCTGCCCCTGCTGCCCACCCTGCTGGGGCTGAGCCCAGGCCAGGCTGGGGCTGGGCTGGCAGCGCTGGGTGCCGGCTCCTGACCAGCTCTGCACCCCCAGCACCCCCAAGGCCCTCAGCCCCAGCCTGGCCTGGCACTGGGGCTGTCCTGAGCCAGCTGCAGGACCTTGCCCTTGGCCTTGTTGCTGCTCAGGAGGTTCACTTGGACCCCCTGAGGTGCCTTGGCTGGATGCTGTCCCTCGGCAGCATCACCTGCAGCCTGCTGTCACCGCAGCCCTGGGAGGGTCGCTGGATCCCTCCTCCTGCTGCTGACCTCCTGCCCAGCCCCTGCAGCCTCTGCCCCTGCTGGCTTGTTCCAGCCCCGTGCTGCAGATGGATGCTGATAGCTGCTGCTGGGTTCCTCACTGCCCTGGGGGTGTGGAAAGTTCTCTGTGCTGGGGCAGGGGAGCTGCAGGAGATTGGCCTGGGGCTGGGGCTGGGCTGGGGAGCTGCAGGAGCTTTAATTGCAGCAGCTGGTAAGAGGAGCCCAGGCTGCCAGGGGAGAGGGAAACAGGATCTGAGCAGAGGGCACCTCCTGGCATGGGGGGGAGGAGAAAGTGGGGCACTGAGGGCATGGCTGCAGCCCTGGAGAGGCTGAAACCATGGAGTTGTGGTGGGAAAAGACCTCAAAGGTCATAGAATCAAACATTCTCTCCCCAGGCTGGGGCTGAGCCATGGCCCTCAGCACCACTGCTCTGCCTCTGAAACCCCTCCAGGGGTGGGCATTCAACCACCTCCCTGGGCAGCCTGGGCCAGGCCTGGACAACCCTTCCAGTGAAGAAGTTTCTTCCCATGTCCAACCTGAACCTCCCCTGGGGCAACCTGAGGCCATTGCCTCTTCTCCTGTCCCTTGTTCCCTGGGAGCAGAGCCCAAGCCCCCCTGGCTGCAGCCTCCTTGCAGGGAGCTGCAGAGAGCAAGGAGGTCTCCCTCAGCCTCCTCTGCTCCAGCCTCAACCCCCCCAGCTCCCTCAGCTGCTCCTCCCCAGCCCTCTTCTCCAGACCCTTCCCCAGCTCCCTTGCCCTCCTCTGGCCCTGCTCCAGCCTCTCAAGGTGCTGCTGGCGGCCCTGCCCTGTGTGTCTGTGCCCCCTCTGGGCGCTGCCAGCCCTGCCCTGTGTGTCTGTGCCCCCCGTGGGCGCTGCCAGCCCTGCCCTGTGTGTCTCTCTGCCCCCCGTGGGCGCTGCCAGCCCTGCCCTGTGTGTCTCTCTGCCCCCCGTGGGCGCTGCCAGCCCTGCCCTGTGTGTCTCTCTGCCCCCGTGGGCGCTGCCAGCCCTGCCCTGTGTGTCTCTCTGCCCCCCGTGGGCGCTGCCAGCCCTGCCCTGTGTGTCTCTGCCCCCCGCTGTGGGCGCTGCCAGCCCTGCCCTGTGTGTCTGTGCCCCCCGTGGGCGCTGCCAGCCCTGCCCTGTGTGTCTGTGCCCCCGTGGGCGCTGCCAGCCCTGCCCTGTGTGTCTCTGCCCCCCGTGGGCGCTGCCAGCCCTGCCCTGTGTGTCTCTCTGCCCCCCGTGGGCGCTGCCAGCCCTGCCCTGTGTCTCTCTGCCCCCCGTGGGCGCTGCCAGCCCTGCCCTGTGTCTCTGTGCCCGCAGGAGGCCATCTCCCGGCGGTTCGGGGTCCCCGGCTGCCAGCTGCGCGTCTTCCTGCACTACCAGCCCTCCTACCGGCACCTGCACGTGCACTTCACGGCGCTGGGGCTGGAGGCGGCGGGCGGCGGCGTGGAGCGCGCGCACCTGCTGCGCGACGTCATCGACAACCTGCAGCTGCAGCCCGGCTACTACCAGCGGCGCGCGCTCAGCTTCCCGCTGCGCGCCGACGAGCCGCTGCTGCGCCGCTTCCGCGAGGCCGGCCGCCTCTGAGCGCCCCCGCAATAAAGCCCTGCGGCCCCCGGCCTCGTGCGGAGCTCTGCGGGGGTTCTCTTGGGTGTCCCCCCGCGGCGTTTCCCTGCAGCCCGTCGCCCTGGCGGCCGGGGCTCCTGCGCCTCCCGCCGCAGCCCCCGCCGCAGCTGCCACCCAAGGGGGCACCTGGGGGCTGCAGGACAGGGCGGTGCTGGGCTGCCGGGCTTGGCGGGGGGAGGGGCGAGCCACTGGCACAGGCTGCCCGGGGAGGCTGCGGCTGTGCCCTGCCTGCAGCTGTCCCAGGCCAGGCTGGATGAGGCCCTGGGCAGCCTGGGCCGGGGGTTGGAGCTGGGTGATCTCTGAGGTCCCTTCCAACCTGAGCCGTGCTCTGATCTTCCAGGCTCCTTCCCAACCATTCCCTGGCTCTCAGAGCTCTTTCCCAAGAAAACTGATTCCAGGAGGCTCTGTGCCTGGCCCTGGCCCTGGCCCTGTCCCTCTGCTCCAGCACCAAAGGTGGAGGAAACTGCCCGTCCTCCCAGAGCCTCACTTCACTCCTCTCTGTTCACCTCTCGGGGCAGCCTGGGCCAGGCTCTCCCCAGCCTCAGCCTCAACCATTTCTCCTTCTCTCCACTCTCAAGCTCCCTCTTTGCCTTCCAAACCATCCCCCTTGGCCTGGCCCAACAGGCCCTGCTCCAGCCTCTGTCCCCAGCTTGCTGCAGGGCCTGGGAGGCCACCAGAAGGTGTCCCTGGAGCCTTCTCCTCTGCAGGCTGCCCAAGGCCAAGTCTCTCAGCCTGGCTCCCAGCAGAGGGCTTCCAGCCCTGCCAGCCCTGCTGTGGCCTCCTCTGGCCCTGCTCCCCCAGCTCCCTGGCTGTGCTGTGCTGAGGGCTCCAGAGCTGCCCCAGCCCTGCAGGGGGTGAGCAGAGCACAGCAGAGGGGCAGAATGCCCTCCCTGCCCCTGCTGCCCACCCTGCTGGGGCTCAGCCCAGGGCCCTGGGAGCAGGGCTGCAGCTCTCCTGGGCAGGGAAAAGCTGTTGGAGGCTTTTTTTCTCTCCCAAATAAAGAGCTTCAGGAGATTCTTCATCTCTCCTGCCCCCCCCCCCTGCTGCCTCTGCTCCAAGCCCCGGAGCCATCACCTCTGCCCTGCTAATTAGTCATGGATCTGGCTTAATTGAGCTGCTCCGGAGGGGCAGCCCCTCCCTGACACAGGCGTTTGCCAATCCCCCTGAACCTCTTTGGGCTGCTCCTGCTGCCAAGTGGTGGCAGGGGAGGGCTGTGGATGGCTTCCTGGGTGCTGGCTGAGAGCCTCCTGAGCCCTCCAGCTCTCTGGAAGGTTTTCCTCCTCTGCCGGTGAGGCAGCAGCCTCTTCCTCCCTGCTTGCGACGCTCCTCACGCCACAGCCTGCTGGGAGCTGCCTGCTGGGGGGCAGCCCCAGGCTCTGTGCAGAGGGGAGCCTGGAGCCGCTTCTCCTCTGGCCACCAGCCTCTGAAAACTTGATGAGGTTTGGTGCCAGGAAGGGCTCTGGTTTCTGCTCAGCCAGGCCTGGCCCTGCAGCCCTGCTGCTCCCCCAGCTCTTGGCTGCTGAGAGCAGGGTTTGGGGCTGGGGAGGACTACAGGCGGCAGATTTAGTGGCTGCTGGGGAGGACTACAGGCGGCAGATTTAGTGGCTGCTGGGGTGGGCAGGAGCCAGCTGGGGCAGCAGCAGAGATTTCACCTGCTCTGACTAATGAATGGCCAGGACAGGCAGCTCCCAGGGCACAGCAGCTCCCAGGACAGAGCAGCTCCCAGGGCACAGCAGCTCCCAGGGCACAGCAGCTCCCAGGGCACAGCAGCTCCCAGGGCACAGCAGCTCCCAGGGCAGGCAGCTCCCAGGGCACAGCAGCTCCCAGGGCACAGCAGCTCCCAGGACAGGCAGCTCCCAGGACAGGCAGCTCCCAGGGCACAGCAGCTCCCAGGGCAGCAGGACAGCTCCCAGGACACAGCAGCTCCCAGGACAGAGCAGCTCCCAGGACAGGCAGCTCCCAGGGCACAGCAGCTCCCAGGACAGAGCAGCTCCCAGGACAGAGCAGCTCCCAGGGCAGGCAGCTCCCAGGGCACAGCAGCTCCCAGGAGAGCAGGCAGCTCCCAGGGCACAGCAGCTCCCAGGGCACAGCAGCTCCCAGGGCAGGCAGCTCCCAGGGCACAGCAGCTCCCAGGGCACAGCAGCTCCCAGGACAGAGCAGCTCCCAGGACAGAGCAGCTCCCAGGGCACAGCAGCTCCCAGGGCAGGCAGCTCCCAGGGCACAGCAGCTCCCAGGGCACAGCAGCTCCCAGGGCAGGCAGCTCCCAGGGCACAGCAGCTCCCAGGGCACAGCAGCTCCCAGGACAGAGCAGCTCCCAGGACAGAGCAGCTCCCAGGACAGAGCAGCTCCCAGGGCACAGCAGCTCCCAGGACAGGCAGCTCCCAGGGCAGGCAGCTCCCAGGGCACAGCAGCTCCCAGGACAGGCAGCTCCCAGGACAGAGCAGCTCCCAGGACAGAGCAGCTCCCAGGACAGAGCAGCTCCCAGGACAGAGCAGCTCCCAGGGCAGGCAGCTCCCAGGGCACAGCAGCTCCCAGGACAGGAGCTCCCAGGGCAGCAGCTCCCAGGACAGGCAGCTCCCAGGGCACAGCAGCTCCCAGGACAGGCAGCTCCCAGGGCACAGCAGCTCCCAGGGCACAGCAGCTCCCAGGGCACAGCAGCTCCCAGGACAGGCAGCTCCCAGGACAGAGCAGCTCCCAGGACAGGCAGCTCCCAGGGCACAGCAGCTCCCAGGACAGAGCAGCTCCCAGGACAGAGCAGCTCCCAGGGCAGGCAGCTCCCAGGGCACAGCAGCTCCCAGGGCACGCAGCTCCCAGGGCAGGCAGCTCCCAGGGCACAGCAGCTCCCAGGGCACAGCAGCTCCCAGGACAGAGCAGCTCCCAGGGCAGGCAGCTCCCAGGGCACAGCAGCTCCCAGGACAGGCAGCTCCCAGGACAGAGCAGCTCCCAGGACAGAGCAGCTCCCAGGACAGAGCAGCTCCCAGGACAGAGCAGCTCCCAGGACAGAGCAGCTCCCAGGGCAGCAGCTCCCAGGACAGGCAGGGCCCAGCTCCCAGGGCAGGCAGCTCCCAGGGCACAGCAGCTCCCAGGGCACAGCAGCTCCCAGGACAGAGCAGCTCCCAGGGCAGGAGGGCACAGCAGCTCCCAGGAGCTCCCAGGACAGAGCAGCTCCCAGGACAGAGCAGCTCCCAGGGCAGCAGCTCCCAGGACAGGCAGCTCCCAGGGCAGGCAGCTCCCAGGGCACAGCAGCTCCCAGGGCAGGCAGCTCCCAGGGCACAGCAGCTCCCAGGGCAGGCGGCTGCCTGCAGGTCTGTGGGGTTTTGATGCCAGAGTGTTGTGTTCTCCTTGGGAGATGTTTTTCTGCCAGCCCAGGACTGGAGATGGTTAACATCCAGGACCCTCCCAGGCAGCCTCCATGTTCTTTAGGCTTTAAAAAAACCCAACCCAAACTCTCTTGAAAATAGAACACGAGGGCTGTGACAGACGACCAAGCAGCACATCTCTCACAAACCATCTGTCTGCAGGACTCATTTCTGCTCAGAGACTGCAGAAGATGCTGCCTGCCATCACCCAGCTCCTCTGGGAGCACACACGGAGCCCAGACTGGGGCTGTCCCTGCCTGCCCCGGGGGGAGTGGACACAGGGAGGAAGGCTGCACCCTGCAAAGTGTCTGTGGAGGGCATGGGGCTGAGTGTGCAGAGGCAGAGAGCTGGGGGAGGCTGAGCCTGGATCCCAGACCCCAGCATGGAGGGCTGGGAAGGGACCCCTGGAGCTCACCCAGCCCAAGCCCTGCTCCAGCAGGGCCCCCCAGCAGCTTGCCCAGGGGCACAGTGCCCAGGGGGGTTGGAAGCTCTCCACACCAGCACACTCCACAACCCCTCTGGGCAGCCTGCTCCAGGCCTCCAGCAGCCTCACAGCAAACAACTTGCTCCTCCTCTTCACCTCCAGCCTCCTGGCCCCCACTCTCTGCCCACTGCCCCTTGGCCTGCCACTGGGCACCACTCAGCAGAGCCTGGCCCCAGCCTCTTGCCCCCAGGGGCCCTTCAGCTCTTGCTGAGCATTGCTCAGCTGCCCTCTGGGGCTGCTCTGCTGCAGCCTCTCAGCCCCAGGCCTCTCAGCCTTGGCTGCTGCCAGAGCTGCTCCAGGCCCCTCAGCAGCTTCCCAGCCTGCCCTGGACTCTCTCCAGCCCTTCTCTGGCCCTCTGCACCTGGGCAGCACACAGCTGCCCCCAGGGCTCCAGAGGTGGCCTCAGCAGGGCACAGCAGAGGGGCAGCACAGCCTCCTTGCCCTGCTGCTGCCCACACTCTTCTCCATGCCCCCAGGGGTCAGTGCCACCCCGGTGCCAGGCCAGGCTGCCAGCTGCCTAAGGATCCTTTACTTGCCAGCAGCTGGCAGCCAATCCCGGGGACCACGGGCAGGGGCCGCAGCGCCGCGGGGGCAGCAGGGAGCTGCTGCAGGCAGGGTCAGAGCTTGGGCTCTCTGCGGCTCTCCGGCAGGTTTCCTGCCTCCGAGAACAATGAGCAGAGCCTGGTGGGGGCCTGGCACCGCACCCCCGCCCCGAGCTCTGGTTCTGACCTGCCCCCAGGCACAGGCTGCACGACTTCACTCCCCAGGAGCTCCTCTCAGCTCCCAGGTCGCTCCTGGGTGGCTCATGCCGGGGTGCTGGGCTCCAGCATCTGCTCACAGCCTGGGGCAGCATCTCCAGCGCTGAGAGCAGAATGAGGCCCTCCTGGAGGTGCAAACCCAGCCTCGGGGAGCTGCTCCTCCTCCACGTGTCCCATGGCAGCTGCCCTGCCTGGCTCTGCTCTCCAGGAGGCCTTGGTGCTGTGCTCTGGGGGGACTCATCCCACCCCTCGGTTGTGTCCCCCTCGGAGGGAGCTCAGGGGGGCTGAGCACCCCCGGAGCAGGCTCCCGGTGCTGCGTTGCCTCCTGCCAGCAAGGCTGAGCACCTCCCAAGCGGCAGCAAGGAGCTGCCAGGGGCAGCACAGCTGCAGCAGCTGCGCTGGGGGAGCGCAGCACAGGGAAGGTGCTCGGTGCCCCCGGGGAGCGCTGGCAGCTTGCGCTGGGTCATTAGTCGCTGCTCGGGACACAGCCTGCCCCAGTGCTTAATTAGCCGAGAACTAATTGGATTAATTCAGCCTGATGAGCAATTTGGAGAAGAGGAGGAGGGCACAAAACCTTCTCCAGGCTGCGTGGGGAGAGAGGATTTGTAACCAGCTCTGGTCCAGAGCTCTTCAGACGGGACATCGATGATGGGAGTTAGAAAGTGCCCCAGCTGCAGGGCTGAGGAAGGAGGTTGGGTTCAGCCCCAGGAGAGCCTGGGCAGAGCTTCCCCCCGGGGCCAAAATGCTCCTCGGAAGGGTGAGCAGCACAAAGCCGGAGCCAGACAGCAATTAACAGAGCAGCAGGGGATGTCCTGGGCCGGGCCGGCAGCGTCTGCTCCCCAGGGATGAGAATGGGAGGATTCATGGCCAGAACAAGCTGGCTTTGTCCTGGAGACCACACAATGACCTGGAGAGCTGGGGGAGAGGAACATCATGGAGCTCCAGCAGGGCAAGGGCAGGGTCCTGGCCCCGGGCAGGAACAACCTCCTGCAGCAGCACAGGGCAGGGGAAGCTGCTGGCAAGCAGCTCCAAGCAGAAGCAGCTGGCAGTGCTGGGGGACAAGAAGCTGCCCAGCAGCAGCAAGGTGGCCTGGTGGGCAAGAAGGCCAAGGGGGTCCTGGGGGCATGGAGAAGAGTGTGGGCAGCAGCAGGGCAAGGGAGGCTGTGCTGCCCCTCTGCTGTGCCCTGCTGAGGCCACCTCTGGAGCCCTGGGGGCAGCTGTGCTGCCCAGGTGCAGAGGGCCAGAGAAGGGCTGGAGAGAGTCCAGGGCAGGCTGGGAAGCTGCTGAGGGGCCTGGAGCAGCTCTGGCAGGAGCCAAGGCTGAGAGGCCTGGGGCTGAGAGGCTGCAGCAGAGCAGCCCCAGAGGGCAGCTGAGCAATGCTCAGCAAGAGCTGAAGGGCCCCTGGGGGGCAAGAGGCTGGGGCCAGGCTCTGCTGAGTGGTGCCCAGTGGCAGGCCAAGGGGCAGTGGGCAGAGAGTGGAGGCCAGGAGGCTGGAGGGGAAGAGGAGGAGCAAGTTGTTTGTTGTGAGGCTGCTGGAGGCCTGGAGCAGGCTGCCCAGAGGGGTTGTGGAGTGTGCTGGTGTGGAGAGCTTCCAACCCCCCTGGGCACTGTGCCCCTGGGCCAGCTGCTGGGGGGCCCTGCTGAGCTGGATGAGCTCCGGGGTCCCTTCCCACCCCCATGCTGCACTCTGGGGTTTCTGTGACCTCAGCAGCGAGGAAGCTCCATCCCGTGGGGCCAAGGTGAGCCCCGAGGGTCCCTGCAGCCCGGTGCAGTCCATGCAGGCTGCGGGGAGCTGCTCCTCAGGCATCGCTGTGGCTGCCGAGGCAGCTTTGCAGCTGCAGCCAGCCGCTCCTGGGCGCTTCCCGCATTGGCCTCTGGCGCTGCGGGGGCTGCTGCCCCCCAGGCTCTCTCCAGCCCCATGGGCAGGACCCAACTTCGCTGCTCCCCTTTGGGTTGGCTTTAGGGAGATCCGTGCCGGGACACGCACACACACACTTGTGCCCGCGCTGGGGGGGGGGGGGGGCTGCTCCCAGCCTCGGGGTGGGGGTCGGGGGGCTGTGATCTGGGGACTCTGCTGGGCAGGGGCAGGGGTTGTCCCCACCCGGCCATGGGGGGGTCTCAGGATGCTTTTCCCCTCCTCCTTCCCCCGCCCCTACCGCGCTCTGCGCACGCGTGGCCGCCCCCCCCGCCCTCCCCTCCGCCGCCGCTCCCGGGCTGGCTCCGCATCCCTCATCCCGCACCGCTGCCCCCCAGCCCCGGACCCCCGCACCCCCCGCCGCCGGGGACCCCCCGCGTCCGCCCCATGGTGAGTCTGCAGCTTTGCTGGGGGGTGGGGGGTCCCGAGTCTGTGTCCTGTGCTCCCTCCCCCTCCCCAAATCCGGCTGCGAAGCGGTTTGGGGGCTGGGGGCTGAGCAGAAAAGGGAGGGGGTGTGGGGTGGGGGTGCGAGCGAAAAGCCTGGGGGGCTTTTGTTGGGGGAGGATTGGGGGTCTGTGCTGGGCAGGGCTTGCACGGAGGGGTCGCAAATTCGGGGTGAAAGGAGGAGACCCTCTCGAATGGGGGTTATAGGGGGACACCCACCCCCCCCCGGTTAACCAAGCTTGGACCCCCTCTCCGTGCCCCCCGCCGTGTCGCTGCCCTGGAGAGCGGAACGCGAGAAAGCAGCTTGGGGGGTGGGTGTGGGGTGGTGGTTAATTACTATTTTCCTAATCGGTGTAATTAATGAGGCTTCCCTCGCCCGGCACAGCCCCCCGGCTCCTGCCGCCCCCCGCACCCATCCCTGCCCAAACAAATCCCCCCTCGGGCTTCGGCACAGCTCCTGCCCACGGCCACCCCTCGGCAGGGAGACCCCACCCTGGGACCCCCCAGAAGCCCTCCAGGGGGGGTCCCTGGGGTGGGTGGGTGGGAAGGGGATGGTGTCAGGGAGGGAAAATCCTCCTGGAGGCCCCGGGGAGAGGGGGGCCGGGGGGGGGGCCGTGTCCCATCTGCGGCTGAGATGATTCATTGGAGTGCTTGGAGCCTTCTTCCTTCCCCATCCCTGTCCCGTCCCGGATCGTCCCCCGGCTCGGGGCTGCCAGAGGGGCGGGGGCTGCCAGAGGGGCGGGGGCAGCCTCCCTGGGCTGGAGGTGAGCCACCCGCGGTGGGACTGGGGCATCCCCCCCGGCCGCCCTGTGTGCCTGAGCTGCCCTGGTCCAGGCCGGCTCCCAGGCCGCCGCAGAGCCCCGGGCTGGCAGGAGAGGGGCTCCCTGGCCAGCTGGGTCGGTCGGGGAAGCAGAGAACAAAGGCACATCTTCGGCACATCTTCCTCCGGGGGCTTCCCCGCTGGCCAGGGGACGTCTCTTCCCCCCGGCTGTGTGGAGCCGTGCCCACGCGGTGCTGGTGCCCGGTGGGCTGGTGCCCGGTGGGCTGGTGCCAGGCTGCTTGGTGCCTCTGCTCCTTGCGCTGAGCTGGCGGTGGAGCTGCTGGGGCGGCCTGGCCGGGGCTCCCTGCTGGGGCTTTGCCTCCCCAGCTGCTCCTGGGGCTGGTGGTGGGGCAAGGATGTCCCCAGCTCCCCCCGAGGCCCTCCGGGGCAGGGTGAGGCAGGACGGGCACAAAGCCCTGGGGGGGGATGGAGCTGGAGGTGTGCAGAGGGAGCCTCCTCCCTTGGCTTAGTGCTGGGGCTGGGCCCTGCTCTGGGGGTGCAGGCAGCCTGCATTTGGGCTCTGCCAGGTGCAGCACAATCCCCACTGGATCCCAGCGTGCCACAGCAGGCTCCACATCCCAGCCTGGCAAGTGCCAGGGGCTCCAGCAGAGGTGGACTCAGCCCAGGAGGTGCCACCCTCAGCCTTGGCACTGGCACTCCTGTCCTCTTCTGCCTGGTCTCCTAACGATGTGTCCAACCTCTGGTGAGCTCCTGACAGCACTCCAGGCCCTGGGATGGGATCATGGAGCTTTCCTGGACCTTCCCTGACCTCTCTGCTTAATTATCTCCATCCTTAGAGGGCTGATTGCTCCTGCAGCTGCAGGCAATGATTTAACAGCAGCAGCTCCAGCAAGGCTCTGAGCCCTGTGAGGATGAGGGCTGAGGGCTCTGGAGGTGCAAGCACAGGAGGAGGAACTGGCTGTGGACACTGGTTTTGAGGGATGTGCACCATGGAGACCAACCTGGAGAAGAAAAGGCTCCAGGGAGACCTTACTGTGGCCTTGAAGGGGGACAGGGAGAAAACTGAGGAGAAGGCCTTGGGGGTGCTGGGGGTGCAGAGCTGGCCAGGAGCCGGCACCCAGCGCTGCCAGCCCAGCCCCAGCCTGGCCTGGGCTGAGCCCCAGCAGGGTGGGCAGCAGGGGCAGGGAGGGCATTCTGCCCCTCTGCTGTGCTCTGCTCACCCCCCTGCAGGGCTGGGGCAGCTCTGGAGCCCTCAGCACAGCACAGCCAGGGAGCTGGGGGAGCAGGGCCAGAGGAGGCCACAGCAGGGCTGGAAGCCCTCTGCTGGGAGCCAGGCTGAGAGACTTGGCCTTGGGCAGCCTGCAGAGGAGAAGGCTCCAGGGACACCTTCTGGTGGCCTCCCAGGCCCTGCAGCGAGCTGGGGACAGAGGCTGGAACAGGGCCTGTTGGGCCAGGCCGAGGGGGATGGTTTGGAAGGCAAAGAGGGAGCTTGAGAGTGGAGAGAAGGAGAAATGGTTGAGGCTGAGGCTGGGGAGAGCCTGGCCCAGGCTGCCCAGAGAGGTGGAGCTGCCCCATGGCTGGCACCAGGGCAGCTCAGGTTGCTTGGGGCTGGGGGTGTCCCTGGCTGGGGGTGCCCCTGCTCACTGGATGACCTTTCAAGATCTCTCCCAACCCAAAGCACTCCATGAATTCAGTGAGCTGTGACTTGAGTGTCCCTCCAGAGCTGGGACCCTCATGGCCACCAGAACATCCTCCTGGGCCCTGCTCCGCCTGAGGGCTGGCAGCGACCCTTGAAGGCCATTTAAGCTCTGCAGGGACCATGCTCCAGGCCTGGAGCTCCTCAGCTTGTGCCATCCCCACACTGTCCAGCCAGCCTGTGGGACCCCCAGCCCTGGGATCCTCCACACACCTGGCTTTGGGGGGAGTGGGGTTCAGCGGTCCTCAGGCTTGAATCCCAACAATCCTTTGGCCACCTCTCCCAATCCCTTTCCTTGGCTCACTCTCTGGTCCTGCTGCCTCAGCCTCCCAGCATCTTGGGGCTGGTTTGGGCTGGAGGTCCTCAAGAGCTTTGCCCATGAGGCTTTTTCCCCCCTTTGGGGTGTAGCTGGGGGTGTGAGGAGGAGGGAGCTGAGCCTTCTCCCCATCCCAACCACAGGTTCACCCACCAGCCCCATGGGGACCCCAGAGGTTGGGATGGGGTCCCCATGGGGCTGGTGGGTGAACCTGTGGTCCCCTGAGGCTGGGGAACCCTTGTGGGATAGAATCAGAACTGTTGAGAATCACAGAGCCACAGAACTGTCAGGGCTGGAAGGGAGCTCAAGGCTCAGCCAGCTCCAACCCCCCTGCCACGGGCAGGGACCCCTCACACCACAGCAGGTTGCTCACAGCCACCTCCAGCCTGGCTGCAAACACCTCCAGGCAGGAGGCTGCCACCAGCTCCCTGGGCAACCCAGGGTTGGAAGAGAGCCCAGGGAGGTTCTGGAGTCTTCTCTGGAGGCTTTCCAACCCCACCTGGATGTGTTCCTGTGGGACCTGCCCTGGCTGGTCCTGCTTGGGCAGGGGGTTGGGCAGGATGAGCTCCAGAGGAGGTCCCCTCCAACCTCCACCCTTCTGTGATTCTCTGGTCAGGGCAGAGAGCTTTGAGCTCTCCTCAAGTCCAACCACTCACCCAGAGCTCCCAAGCCCACCCCTGCCCCAGGGCCCTCAGCACCACAGCCAGGCAGCTTTTAAACCCCTCCAGGGGGTGGGGACTCTGCCACCTCCCTGGGGGGAGCTGTTTGGGATATTATCACAGAGCTGTCAGGGCTGGAAGGGAGCTCAAGGCTCAGCCAGCCCCAACCCCCTGCCATGGGCAGGGACACCTCACACCACAGCAGGTTGCTCACAGCCACCTCCAGCCTGGCTGCAAACACCTCCAGCCAGGAGGCTGCCACCAGCTCCCTGGGCAGTCTGTGCCAGGCTCTCACCACCCTCCTGGGCAACAACTTCCTCACATCCAATCTCCATCTCCCCACTTCTGGCTTCTGGTTCTGCTCCATTGTTGATTTTGCAGGGAGCAGAGGGAGTCCTTTGGTGCCTTCAGGCTTCTCTCTCTGCAGCTCCTGGCTCAGTTTTTCTTGCTCTTGGAGGTCCAAACCTCCTCTCGCTTTCCTCTCACGCTTGGACACTGCTGGCTTCTCCTTCCCCTGGCCACCATCCTTGTGCTTGCTGAGCTGTTCTGGGAACATCCTGAGGCGGCCTGGGAGGGAAGGGGCGGGGGGAAAGCCCTGGTTGGTGCTGGTCTCTGTGGTCTGCAGCTGCTGGCCCTGTGCATGTGACTGGGGTTGGGCTGGAGGAGCTTCCCCAGGGCGAAGCGAAGCAGATCTGGCCGGTGGGATGTGGCGAGACAGGAGTGGGAGCTGCCCCAGCCCGGCTTGGCTCTGCTCTGGCAGATCCTGGGAATGGGCTGGGACTGGTGCAGGCTGTGGATCCTCTCCAGGGTCTGTCTCAGTGTCTGCTGGAGGCTGCTGAGCTCCAGGGCTGGCAGCGCTGCCGCTGTGCCCGGGTGGGTGCCCCGTGGTGACCGCCCAGCTGCTGGGGGGCAGAGTGGAAGCAGGGAGCGCACCTTGGTGTCTCTGACAGTGGTCTGGACAAGGGGATCAGGGCACCCTCAGGCACTTTGCTAAACTGGGAGGGGTCTGCTGGAGGGTCAGGAGGACCTGCAGAGGGACCTGGAAGGATGAGCCAAGGCCAAGGGCATGAGGTGCAACAAGGCCAAGGGCTGGGTCCTGCCCCTGGCTCACAACAGCCCCAGCAAGGCTCCAGGCTGGGGCAGAGGGGCTGCAAACTGCCCAGCAGGAAAGGCCCTGGGGGTGCTGGGTGCCAGCAGCTGCAGAGGAGCCAGGGGTGCCCAGCTGGGCAAGAAGGCCACCAGCAGCCTGGCCTGGAGCAGCAGTGGTGTGGGCAGCAGCAGCAGGGCAGGGGTTGTGCCCCTGGGCTGGGCACTGCTGAGGCCACCCCTGGAGTGCTGCCTTCAGTGCTGGGCTCCTGGCTGCCAGCAGCACCTTGAGAGGCTGCAGCAGGGCCAGGGAAGGGCAAGGGAGCTGGGGAAGGGTCTGGAGAAGAGGGCTGGGGAGGAGCAGCTGAGGGAGCTGGTGGGGTTGAGGCTGGAGCAGAGGAGGCTGAGGGAGATCTCCTTGCTCTCTGCAGCTCCCTGCAAGGAGGCTGGAGCCAGGGGGGGCTTGGGCTCTGCTCCCAGGGAACAAGGGACAGGACAAGAGGAGATGGCCTCCTGAGGAGGTTGCCCCAGGGGAGGTTCAGGTTGGCCATGAGGAACAATTTCTTCCCCTTGAGGGTTGTCTTGGCCACCCAGGCTCCCAGGGCAGTGGAGTCCTGGAGGGGTTTCAGGGAGGCAGAGCTGTGGTGCTGAGGCTTAGCCCCAGCCTTGGCAGAGTCAGAGCGGGGTTGGACTGGATGAGCTCTGAGGGCTTTTCCATCCTGCAGAGCTGTGGCTCTGTGGAGGGCACAGAGAGCTCCTGCCCTGGGCTGCCCTGTGCACGCTGGGGGCCAGAGCAGGGACCTGGGGCCAGTAGGGTCTGGTAGGTGCCAACCTCTGCAGCTTCTGGTGGGTCCTGCTGCTGGAGGACCTTCTCTGGCACAGAGAGGCCCAGGCCCAGCTTTGCTGGGGCACTTGGGGCATCCTGGGTGCTGCTGGGGTGCTTCCTGTTAATTGAGGAGCAGTTAATGAGGTGATGTCCACGTGGGTTTGGTGTGCCCCCGGGTGTCTTTGGCTTTGAGGTCTCCATCTCTGTGCCAAAGGGCATGGAGGAGAAACATGGAGACTTCAGCAGGCAGCCTTGCCTGTGCCACTGCTGTGGGTGGCACAGGGTGGCTGGGGGCACCAGCCTGGGGTTGAAGCAGGCGTGGGACGGGACACCCATGGGTGCTGTTTGCCCTGGTGCCCCAGGCTGCGGGGTGGCTGGAGGGGGCCTTTGGGAGGGACCCCTCCCTGTAAGCTGGGATGGCATCATCCCCTGGCTCTTCCCTGCCACCCTCCAGGGTGGCATCATGGAATCACAGAGTCATTGTGCTTGGAAGATGACACCTTCAAGATGACTGAAGACCTCGAAGAGTCCCAACCCTTAACCCAGCCCTGCCAGGGCACCGCTGAACCAGGTCCCTCGGCCCCACAGCCCCAGGGCTTCCGAGCCCCCCAGGGGTGGGGACTGCAGCCCTGCCCTGGGCAGCCTGGGCCAGGCCGGGACAGCCCTCAAGGGGCAGGAATTGCTCCTCGTGTCCCACCTGAACCTCCCCTGGGGCAACCTGAGGCCGTTTCCCCTCGTCGTGTGGCGGTGGGGGGCGCTGGGGCAGGGCGGTCCCGGGGGCGGCTGGTGCCTGGGGCGCAGCGCCCCGCGGCGGGGCAGGGCTCTGCTGCCCGCACCACGCTGCAGAGCTCTGCCTCCAAGCCTCTCGCGTTGTTTCTGCTCTTCCTTGGAGTGCGTCCGGGGGTGCTCCAGACCCGCCCCGGGTCTCAGCCGCGGGCAGGTAGGACCGGGCCCGCAGCTGCGTCCCGCGGCGGCTCGGCGCTCGCAGCCCGGCAGCGCTCGGCCCTGGGGTTACTGCTGGTCGATCCCTGCGCTCTGAGGGAGGCTTCAACCTGAGCTCACGCCGTTGGAATTCCTGGGAGAGGCTCCCCGGCCTCCAATGGCTTCCAGATGCTGGCCCCGCGCCTCCCGTCCGCCCCTCCGCCCCTCCTCTCCCGGCCGGGCTGGTCCCGCAGCCGGCATCCGGCGGGGCCGAGCCCGCAGAGCCTCTGCCGCGGCCCCCGCAGCCCGCTCCCGGCCGCGAGCTGCTCGGGATGTTGCCGTGGAGGGGGCAAAGGGGGAGGAGGTGGTGGTGGTGGTTTGAGGCTTCCTTTAGAATAGGGATGAGCTGGGCTGGAGGGGGATGCTGAGCCCCAGAATTGGTGCTTTTGGGTCTGGAGGGGGATGCTGAGCCCCAGAATTGGTGCTTTTGGGTCTGGAGGGGGATGCTGAGCCCCAGAATTGGTGCTTTTGGGTCTGGAGGGGGATGCTGAGCCCCAGAATTGGTGCTTTTGGGTCTGGAGGGGGATGCTGAACCCCAGCATTGGCTTTTTTGGGGTCTGGAGGGGGATGATGAACCCCAGAATTGGCTTCTTTAGGTCTGGAGGGGGATGATGAACCCCAGAATTGGCTTTTTTGGGGTCTGGAGGGGGATGCTGAACCCCAAAATTGGCTTTTTTTTAGGTCTGGAGGGTGCTGTTAAACCCCCAAATTGGCATTTCTTGGGTCTGGAGGGGGATGCTGAACCCCAAATTGGCTTTTTTGGGGTCTGGAGGGGGATGCTGAACCCCAAAATTGGCTTCTTTTAGGTCTGGAGGATTATGTTGAACCCCAGAATTGGCTTTTTTGGGGTCTGGAGGAGGATGCTGAACCCCAAAATTGGCTTCTTTTAGGTCTGGAGGGTGCTGTTAAACCCCCAAATTGGCATTTCTTGGGTCTGGAGGGGGATGCTGAACCCCCAAATTGGCTTTTTTGGGGTCTGGAGGGTGATGCTGGACCCCAAAATTGGCTTTTCTTGGGTCTGGAGGGTGCTGCTTAACCCCCAAATTGGCTTTTTTTAGGTTTGGAGGGGGATGTTGAACCCCAAATTGGCCTTTTTGGGGTCTGGAGGGTAATGTTGAACCCCAAATTGGTGGTTTTAGGTCTGGAGGGGGATGTTGAACCCAGCACGAGGGGAAGCTGAGTCAGGAGAGTGCTGAGTGAGGGCTGAGGATGGGTGAAAGTTGGAGTCCTGCTGCTGCCCCCTGGGGTGGAGCACAGCCCCTCCCTGTCTGGGTGTTTGAACTCCATCCTGGTATCTCCAAGGCTTTGGGGATCATCCAACCCCCCTGGCATGGGGTTGATGGGATCATGGATCCAGACCCAGCCAGGTCGGGGATGGAGGAGAGCACCAGAGGGGAAAAGTGGGGGGAAAGGGGGAAGAAGGGGGAAAGTGGGGGGGAAGAAAGGGGGGAAGTGGGGGGAAGAAAGGGGGGAAGTGGGGGGAAGAAAGGGGGGAAGTGGGGGAAGAAAGGGGGGTGGGGGGAAGAAAGGGGGAAGTGGGGGGAAGTGGGGGGAAGAAAGGGGGAAGTGGGGGGAAGAAAGGGGAGAAGTGGGGGGAAGAAAGGGGAGAAGTGGGGGGAAGAAAGGGGGAAGTGGGGGGGAAGAAAGGGGGAAGTGGGGGGAAGAAAGGGGAGAAGTGGGGGGAAGAAAGGGGAGAAGTGGGGGGAAGAAAGGGGGAAGTGGGGGGAAGAAAGGGGGAAGTGGGGGGAAGAAAGGGGGGTGGGGGGAAGAAAGGGGGGTGGGGGGAAGAAAGGGGGAAGTGGGGGGAAGAAAGGGGGGTGAAGAAAGGGGGGAAAGTGGGGGGAAGAAAGGGGGAAGTGGGGGGAAGAAAGGGGGAAGTGGGGGGAAGAAAGGGGGAAGTGGGGGGAAGAAAGGGGGAAGTGGGGGGAAGAAAGGGGGAAGTGGGGGGAAGAGAGGGGGAAAGTGGGGGGAAGAAAGGGGGAAGTGGGGGGAAGAAAGGGGGAAGAAGGGAAAGGGGAAGAAGGGAAAGGGGGGGGAAGAGGGAAGGGGGAAAGGGGAGGGGGGAAGAAAGGGGGAAGTGGGGGGAAGAAAGGGGGAAAGTGGAGGGGAAGAAAGAGGGAAAGGGGGGGGAAGGGCAAGAAGGGGAAGTGCCACGAGAGGGTCGTGGAGGTGCAGGCTGGAGGCAAACCCAAGCGGTGGGAGGTGGGGAATGGAGTTACCAGCTCCGGGAGGCGAAGCGCGGCAGGGGTTAAAGGCTTGAGGAAGGCAGCAGGAGCCCAGCCAAGGGCTGGGACGTCCTCAGGCCCATCCCTGTCCGATAACCAAACTCAAAACAGAGGAGGGGAGAAAAAAAAACCACCGCAACAGAACCGCCCAGAATCACAAGGAGCGGAGCGGAGACCTCCCCGGCCCGGCGGGGAGCACAAAGAGCTCTCTGTGCCTGCGCAGGGAGCTCCACCTGCGCCGCCGGGCTGGGGGCAGCCCCTGCCTTGGGGTGACCCAAACCAGAAGGCATTCGGCCTCCAAAATCCTCCCCCCAGCCTCCTGCTTGGGCTGGTGGGGTGGGGGGCGGCGAAGGGTTTGGGGCTGGTGGGGGCAGGAGGCTCCTGGGGAAGGGTTGGAGGAGCTGGGAAGGGGGAGGGAGGCAGGGAGGAGGAGGAGGGTGGTGCCCCGGCAGCCTGGGGAGGGAGGTCTGGGGGATGCTGGACCCCAAAATAGGCTTCTTCTATGCCTGGTGGGTGATGCCAGCCCCCCCAAAGAGGCTTTTTTAGGTCTGGAGTGTAAAGCTGAACCCCAAAATAGCATTTTTTAGGCATGGAAGGTGATGCTGAACCCCAAAATAGACTTTTTAGGTCTGGTGGGTGAAGCTGAACCCCAAAAGAGGCTTTTTTAGGTCTGGTGGGTAAAGCTGAACCCCAAAAGAGGCTTTTTAGGTCTGGTGGGTAAAGCTGAATCCCAAAAGAGGCTTTTTAGGTCTGGTGGGTGAAGCTGAACCCCAAAAGAGGCTTTTTTAGGTCTGGTGGGTGAAGCTGGACCCCAAAATTGACTTTTTTATGTCTGGTGGGTGATGCCATCCCCCCAAAAAGGACTTTTTCAGGTCTAGTGTGTAAAGCTGAGCCCCAAAATAGCCTTTTTTAGGCCTGGAGGGTAAAGCTGAGCCCCAAAATAGACTTTTTTTAGGCCTGGAAGGTGATGCTGAGCCCCAAAATAGGCTTTTTTGGGCCTGGTGGGTGAAACTGGACCCCCAAATGCACTTTTTAGGTCTGGAAGGTGATGTGAACCCCAAAATAGTCTTTTTTAGGCCTGGAGCGTAAAGCTGAGCCCCAAAATAGGCTTTTTTAGGCCTGGAGGGTGATGCTGAGCCCCAAAATAGGCTTTTTAGGTCTGGAACGTGAAGCTGAACCCCAAAATAGGCTTTTTTAGGTCTGGAAGGTAAAGCTGAGCCCCAAAATAGGCTTTTTTAGGCCTGGAGGGTGATGCTGAGCCCCAAAATAGGCTTTTTTAGTCCTAGAAGGTAAAGCTGAGCCCCAAATTAGCTTTTTTAGGCCTGGAGGGTAAAGCTGAGCCCCAAAATAGGCCTTTTTAGGTCTGGAAGGTGTTGCTGAACCCCAAAACAATCTTTTTAGGTCTGGAGGGTAAAGCTGAGCCCCAAAATAGGCTTTCTTTAGGCCTTTCTGGGTGATGCTGAACCCCAAAATAGTCTTTTTTAGGCCTGGAGGGTAGAGCTGAACCCCAAACTCGGCTTTTTTAGGTCAGGTGGATGGTGTTGATGTCGAGGAGGAGAGTCTCAGTCAGTTCCTGGTGTTGTGCTCTGAAGGCAGCGCTGGGCACAGGGACCTCTCCCCCCTGTGCACCGCCAGAGGGCTCAGTGCAGGCTTCTGTGCTGTGAGTTATGGCTCTGAAATGCCAGGGGGTGGGTAGTGCGCAGCAAATCCAGGTGCTTCCGTATCTGCACAAAGGTTCTCTGTCTAAGGATGACAGAAGGATTTCAGCCCCAGCTCCTGTTCGATCCTTCCTCTCTTCTCTTGTCCAGAGAAGGGCAACAAAGCTGGGGAGGGGTCTGGAGCACAGCCCTGTGAGGAGAGGCTGAGGGAGCTGGGGGTGCTGAGCCTGCAGAAGAGGAGGCTCAGGGGAGACCTTCTTGCTCTCTACAGCTCCCCGAAGGGAGGTTGGAGCCAGGTGGGGGTTGGGCTCTTCTGCCAGGCCCCCAGCACCAGAACAAGAGGACACAGTCTCAAACTGTGCCAGGGGAGGTTTAGGCTGGAGGGGAGGAGAAAGTTCTTCCCAGAGGGAGTAATTGGCTATTGGAATGTGCTGCCCAGGGAGGTGGTGGAGTAACCATCACTGGAGGTGTTTAGGAAGAGACTGGATGGGGTGCTTGGTGCCATGGTTGAGTTTATCAGATGGTGCTGGATGATAGGTTGGACTTGATGATCTTGGAGGTCTCTTCCAACCTGGTCTGGTCTATTCAACTCTACTCTACTCTACTCTACTCTACTCTACTCTACTCTACTCTACTCTATTCTACTCTACTCTACTCTACTCTACTCTACTCTACTCTACTCTACTCTATTCTACTCTATTCTACTCTACTCTATTCTACTCTACTCTATTCTACTCTACTCTACTCTATTCTACTCTATTCTACTCTATTCTACTCTACTCTATTCTACTCTACTCTACTCTATTCTACTCTACTCTATTCTACTCTACTCTATTCTACTCTACTCTCTACTCTACTCTACTCTATTCTACTCTACTCTACTCTATTCAACTCTATTCAACTCTATTCTACTCTATTCAACTCTATTCTACTCTATTCTACTCTACTCTATTCTACTCTACTCTATTCTACTCTACTCTATTCTACTCTACTCTATTCTACTCTACTCTATTTTACTCTATTCTACTCTACTCTATTCTACTCTACTCTATTCTACTCTATTCTACTCTACTCTACTCTATTCTACTCTACTCTATTCTACTCTACTCTATTCTACTCTACTCTATTCTACTCTACTCTACTCTATTCAACTCTATTCAACTCTATTCTACTCTATTCAACTCTATTCTACTCTATTCTACTCTACTCTACTCTACTCTACTCTATTCTACTCTACTCTACTCTATTCTACTCTATTCTACTCTACTCTATTCTACTCTATTCTACTCTACTCTATTCTACTCTACTCTACTCTATTCTACTCTACTCTACTCTATTCTACTCTATTCTACTCTACTCTACTCTACTCTATTCTACTCTACTCTATTCTACTCTACTCTATTCTACTCTACTCTATTCTACTCTATTCTACTCTACTCTATTCTACTCTACTCTATTGTACTCTATTATACTCTACTCTATTCTTGTGGTGGAGTAGGAAGGTTCCCCCCCCACACACAAAAGAATTCCACAGCTAACTCAGCTGGAGAAGCAGATGAAAGCTGTATTTTACAAGCAGATATGGAATGCAATGAATATGTACAAAAATATACAATATTTACAATATATACAGAAATATACAGCAAAGTATGTGATACAGGAAACCTTTCCCCAATCCCCCTGCGGCCGGGGGTTCGGCCTGCCCCTCCCTTCTCCCTCCCTACCTCCCCTTTTTCCCAAAAGGGCTAGAGAGAGAGAGAAAGGAAGGGAATTAAAAGGGGAAAACTTTGTTAAAGCTCAAAGCGGATGCAAAAGTTAGTTTTCTTATCTGGTTAGCAAGAATCGTAGAGAGAAACGAGCCAGCTCACAGCGCAGGGGGAAGAAGAAGACGACTGCTGACTGACTCCCCCGACTGAAAGACTAAACAAAAATGTACAGCCGGGTCCCACCAATGAAATTGAATTAGCATATCATTGTTTTCATTCTAATATCAAAACATTTGGCTAGAGTGTTCAGAAAGTGTCTCTTTCTTAAAGGCACAGCCTAAACCGGTCACAATCCACCCCTGCTAAACAATTTCATTGGCTGTTCGTACTGTCCATCCAATCCAAAACAACATCCACAGTTTGTAAGTAAAGTCCATAGTCCATTCCGGCTATCCTCAGGTGTAGATGATTCAGAAGTCCAAGAAAGAAGAAAAATGGAAAACAGTTTGTCTCTTCGCAGACGAAGCGAAGAAAAGGGAAACAGGGAAACAGGGACTCTCAGTTGACTCAGGGCTCTCAGGGTTCTCAGGGTTCATGCACCGTGGATTCCTCAGGGATTCTTCCTTTGGGCGCGATGTAGCTGTACAACACTCTGAAATTAAACTCTTTCAGCTAAAGTCAAATTTCTTTGTGGAATACACTGAATTTCACCATTCTCTTGCATTACCCAATAAGTGTGACCCGGACCTTCAGCTGAAACCACCCCTCGGACAGGTTTAGCCTCTCCTGAGGGAGAAAATACCCAAACAGTTTTACCTAACAGATTCTTTTCTCTAACAACAGGAACTCTATCACCTTCTACTTTCTGTAGCAGATCTGAGTGTGCAGGTCCAGCTCGGTTCACTGAACCTCTACTATTTACCAGCCAGGTTGCTTGTGCTAAATGCTTTTCCCAGTTTTTCAAAGCTCCACCCCCATGGCTTTAAGAGTGGTCTTCAACAAACCGTTGTAGCGTTCAATCTTCCCTGCAGCTGGTGCATAGTAGGGGATGTGGAATATCCACTCAATGCCGTGCTCTTTGGCCCAGCTCTTTACAAGGTTGTTTTTGAAGTGAGTTCCGTTGTCTGACGCAATCCTCTCTGGAGTTCCGTGTCTCCACAGGATCTGTCTCTCCAGACCAAGAATGGTGTTGCGTGCAGTTGCATGTGGCACTGGATAAGTTTCCAACCATCCAGTGTTCGCCTCTACCATAGTAAGCACATACTGCTTACCAGAACGAGAACGCGGTAGAGTGATGTAGTCAACTTGCCAAGCTTCACCATACTTGTACTTGGACCATCTGTCACCATACCATAAGGGCTTAAGTCGTTTTGCCTGCTTAATAGCAGCACAAATGTCACCGTCATGGATGACTTGTGTGATAGCATCCATGGAAATGTCTATGGATCTGTCACGAGCCCACTGGTATGTTGCATCTCTGCCTTGATGTCCTGACGAATCGTGAGCCCACCGAGCTAAGAACATCTCACCTCGGTGTTTCCAGTCGAGATCAAGATCAGAGTCCATGTCTACTGGAGAAACTCTTGCAGCTAGATCTGCCTGATGGTTGTGTTGCTGTTCCTCAGTAGCTCTGCTCTTAGGAATGTGAGCATCAATGTGTCTCACCTTCACTGGAATTCTCTCGATTCGATCAGCAATGTCCTGCCACAGGTCAGCTGCCCAAATGGCCTTTCCTCTTCTCTGCCAACCACTCTTTTTCCAGTTCTCTAGCCAACCCCACAGAGCATTGGCTACCATCCATGAGTCGGTGTAGAGATAAAGCTTTGGCCATCTCTCACGCTCAGCTACGTCGAGAGCTAGCTGGACAGCTTTTACCTCTGCGAACTGACTGGATTCTCCTTCTCCATCCTTTGCCTCTGCAACTCGGCGTGTTGGACTCCACACTGCAGACTTCCACCTTCGCTTGTTCCCGACAAGACGACAGGAACCGTCTGTGAACAAAGCATATTTCTTTTCATCATCAGAAAGGTCATTGTAAGGAGGAGCTTCCTCAGCACGAGTTACTCTCTCCTCTGGAGGTTTGGTACAGTTGGTACCTTCAGGCCAACTTGAGATCACCTCCACTAGACCAGGTCTTTCAAGATTTCCCATTCGAGCTCTCTGTGTTATCAGAGCCATCCACTTAGACCAGGTGGAATCTGTTGCATGATGTGGTGTGGAACCTTTGCCTTTGAACATCCAATTCAAAACTGGTAATCTGGGAGCTAAGAGAAGTTGTGATTCAGTTCCAATTACTTCAGAAGCTGCTTTTACTCCTTCATAGGCAGCTAGAATCTCTTTCTCTGTTGGAGTATAATTAGCCTCTGAACCTCTGTAACCTCGACTCCAGAAACCAAGAGGTCGTCCACGTGTCTCACCTGGAGCTCTCTGCCACAAGCACCAGGTTGGACCATTGTCACTTGCAGCCGTGTACAAAATGTTCTTAATGTCTGGACCCTCTCGGACAGGTCCCAGACCCATTGCTTGAACTACCTCTTGCTTTATCTGGTCAAAGGCTGCTTGTTGTTCAGGTCCCCAGTGGAAATGGTTTCTCTTTCGAGTCACATCGTACAGAGGTTTCACAATCTGACTGTATCCAGGAATGTGCAGCCTCCAAAATCCCACTATCCCCAAGAAACGTAGAGTTTCTTGCTTGTTCATGGGATTTGCCATGGTAGAGACTCTGTTTACCACATCCACTGGAATGTGTCGGCGTCCATCCTGCCACCGCACTCCCAGAAACTGGATCTCTCTGGTAGGTCCTTTCACCTTGTCTCGCTTGATGGCAAAACCTGCATTCAGAAGAATGTCAATGATTTTGTTACCTTTCTCGAAGACTTCCTCAGCAGTTTCACCCCAGACGATGATGTCATCGATGAACTGGATGTGTTCTGGAGCACCACCTTCCTCCAGAGCATCGTGGATCACTGCATGACAGATGCTTGAGCTGTGGATCCAGCCCATTGGCAACCTGTTGAAAGTGTACTGGATTCCTCTCCAGGTGAAAGCAAACTGAGGCCTGCATTCCTCTGCTATGGGAATAGAGAAGAAGGCATTAGCAATGTCTATGGTAGCATACCATTTGGCCTCTTTGGATTCCAGCTCATACTGCAGTTCCATCATGTCTGGTACTGCTGCACTCATAGGCGGAGTTACTTCATTCAGGGCTCGGTAGTCGACTGTCAGACGCCAGTCTCCATTCGGCTTTCGCACAGGCCACACTGGACTGTTGAAAGGTGAATGAGTTTTGCTGATGACTTTCTGACTCTCCAACTGACGAATCAGATTCTGAATGGGCAACAAAGAGTCACGGTTGGTTCTGTATTGTCTGTGATGCACAGTCTGAGAAGCAACCGGCAATTTAATGTCCTGAATCTTGTGTTGTCCCACAACTGCAGGTTCATCAGAAAGCTCAGGTCTAACAGACAGCTTCAGCTTTTGTCCATCAGTTTCTACAGATGCTACTCCAAAAGCCCATTTGTAACCTCTAGGGTCTTTGAAACGCCCTTCTCTCAGAAAATCAATTCCCAGAATACAAGGTGCGTCAGGTCCGGTCACAACTGTATGCTTCCTCCACTGTTTACCAGTTAAACTTATATCAACCTCCACCTTAGTTAACTCTTGAGATCCACCAGTGACTCCCAGAATAGTTATAGCTTCTGATCCCTGATAATTTGATGGCATTATGGTGCACTGAGCCCCTGTGTCAACCAAGGCCCTGTACTTCTGAAATTGCGAAGTGCCAGGCCACTGGATGTACACATCCCAATAGATTCTGTTATCTCTGTTACCCCTCTCCTCCCCCTGGCGGGAGGCAGGGCACCCCTAGTTATGGGGAACATGCCCACATGTGCAATGAGCACATGGTGCGGTGTTAGAACTGGAGCCACTGTTGGAGCTATTAGAGTTGTCCTGGGGAACTGTGGAAGTAACAGCTACCCTTCTGGTATTGCTACCTCGGGTTCTGCCACTTTGCAGTTCCCTCAGTCTCCTGAAAAGATTAGCAGTTGGTTGCCCATCCCATCTGTTCATGTTCTCACCAAACTGATCACGCAGAGTTATCCAGATACTCGCACGTGATTGCCTTGGTGCTCTGTTTTGGTTGGATCTGTTTTGGAATGACCTGTTTTGGAATGACCTGTTTTGGAATGACATCCTTGGAGGACGTCTATTCCTCACAGAGGAAACCTGTATCCATCTGGAGGAAGAATTGGAATTATCTCTTTGTGCCAATTGGGAGAATGCATTTTTAAATTCATCCTTCAGCTCTTTCATGCAATTCTTTATTTCACCAGACAGAGTTTCAATGGCTGAAACCAGAGAAACACGTGTCATGCTGTCCTCCAATTGTCTCATCTGATCAGTGAATTGGCCAACCGTAGGAGAAGCTCCACCATAATTTCTTGCCACAATTCTGCTTGCCAGAATGTTTGATGAGCTTTTAGCAAGACCAGTTCCTACAGGAATTTCATCAGGATTCAGAGTCTCATGGTTACCATAGAGTACCTCTCTAACAGCAAATTCTCTCAGACGCTTGATTCCCCTCATCTATGGTAGTCCAAGGTTTAGCATTCCATGGAAGATCATCTCGGGAAGGATATCTCATGAGAGTTGCCATTAAAAGGCGTATCCACAGAGTAACCTTACCGAGAGTCCTGCCTAGATGTCTATCTATTCCATTATCCTTTGAGAGTTCCTAGTTGAGTTGCTGACTTGTCTCCAACTACCAGAGCTGGGAGCACCTGTATCATAGCATCTACCAAGCCAAGCTAGGATTGGCTCCTTATCTGCTCTGATGTAATCTTTACGCACATTCCTCAATTCTTCCCTGGGTGACAAACAGCTTTCAATGTCATCTGACTCCTCCTCCCTCTGCCTCATCTTCCTGAAGTTCTTGTCCCAGTAATCTTACTGTCACTCTCCTAAGAATCTGCTTAAGGTCAGGAGTACCACCTTTAGTTGTTCTGCTATCAGCAATTTGCTCCTGCATCTCCATCCAGTGATGATCTCAATAACTCAGCTATATCTTTAAGACAAACCTTTTCCTCCATCTCAGCAGGGTCTCTTTGAGCAGAAGTTCCCTCACCAGGATCCTGCTGCTCTTCCCCATCAGCATCTGGATCAGCTTTGCCCTTTTTTCCTCTCGTAGTTAAAACAGCTACTCTGCTTAACTGAGCTGTGTTTGGATTTACAGCTGGCTTAATAGAAGCTGACAGGTTTTGAGACGGATCAGCTGCTGTGGAGGACACTTCCGGTCCTGCCGAAGAAGAAGGAGGAAATGGCTTTGCCCCATTAATGGCTGCCGAGGGCGTGGAAGCCATGTTAGAGCTGTCGCTGCCGCTGGCTGATTGCCAGAGCCACCAACAGCACCGTTCAGAGCAGCCTTTCCGATGGACTTTTTAGCCTTGTCGTTAACTGATACAGATTCTGCATTCTCCTCATCACTAGATACCTCTGGGGTGGAGTTAGAGCTGCGCTTCGCGTTTTGATCTACGCTTAATTACAAAGCACGCCTTTAGACACTTTTTTTCTCCTCCTAGAGAGCATATAACAAGTACACATTACTTATCACCAGCAGCAGATTTAAACACATCAAATAAATCACCTTTGGATCCCAGCCATCACTTAAAACAACCCTTTCGCCGACCGGGATCTTAAACTCCTTTTATCTCTATGGGCAGAGTGCTGGAGGTCACATTCCTGTATCTGTTAAGCCAGAAGAATCCCAGGCACCGGTCGTAAAGAAGCTGAATCTTATACTTAAACCATAAATACAATCTATACATCAAGTATCTGCCTAAGCGATCGAAAATCATTCCCATGAAGTACTTGTAGACCAGTACCGAACAAACTGAAAAGACCAAACGTCTCCAAAGCCAAAACACTTTCATGTTTGCAACTCCGACTGAGCAGGCAATAAATCAAGCAACCTTAGCCCAGCTTCTGGACAGCAATTATCCACAAGCCGCCACGTTGGGCGCCAATTAAAAATATGTGGTGGAGTAGGAAGGTTCCCCCACACACACAGAAGAATTCCACAGCTAACTCAGCCGGAGAAGCAGATGAAAGCTGTATTTTACAAGCAGATACGGAATGCAGTGAATATGTACAAAAATATACAATATTTACAATATATACAGAAATATACAGCAATGTATGTAATACAGGAAAACCTTCAACCCCCCCCCTTTGGCCAGGGGTTTGCCTTTCCCCCTTCTCCCTACCTCCCCTTTTTTCCCAAAAGGGTTAGGAAAGAGAGAGAAAAAAGGAAGGTAATTAAAAGGGGAAAACTTTGTTAAAGCTCAAAGCGAATGCAAAGTTAGTTTCCTTATCTGGTTAGAAGGAATCGTAGAGAGAAACGAGCCAGCTCACAGCACAGGGGGAAGAAAAAGAAGAAAGACGACTGCCTGACTGACTCGACTGAAAGACTA